>CM066315.1:46927000-48261454 GCA_033807775.1 Saussurea involucrata
TTCAAAAGTTTATAACATGATTTAAATAATTCTTTGAATGAAAGTTTGCGACATAAATTATGATTTCCAAAAGAGTTTATGAGAAGGATGTAAATGACTCATTTTCCAACGCACACAAAATCTATGAGAGAAGTTCCCAAAATATATAAAGCATTTTTCCAAAATGAATTCCAATCCCAACTCACTCAAAACGTGAATAAATCCATATTATGCTAAACCTTCAAACACGATTGATGGCATAACACTTAACCCATAAATCATGGAAGAATAGTCCATATAAATAAAAGACTTCACCGAAAACATGATACCAACCAATACTCACGTGAACGTAAAATGCAATGAAGTCTAAATACCATAAATATGGAAATGACCTGCTTCATTTAAACTTTAATATACATGGAGGGGAATCCAATATTAAAGTCATCAATTGTAGTCAATAGTACAAGACCAATAAAATACAGACATTATGAATTCCCAAATAATGTTGGCCGACGACGGGGGAGACCCGTATCCATTGAGAGTAGAGGAACACAAAAGTATGCCACTCATACAATGTTAATCGTACGACACTTCACGACATAAAAGCCCAAGTGTCCCATACGCCGCCTTTCAAGACACACCCAAAGAGACAGTTGACCTTAGCGAAATATTACTAAGAATACCACCAAAGGCTTGGCACAAGCGGGAATACAACCATGGCATTGACCCGACATGGCGAAGTTCAAAAACGCCCATCAATCAACCTGACAGCTCAACCGGACTCAGCCCTCCTAGTGTACCCTTGAAAAGTAAAGGTCATAAAACATGAGGCCCGATCAAATCTCACAACACCCAGTAGACCATCCAATAAAGACTGACTTACGTGCCTATGGATCCAATGCAACACAGTCTACAATAACATGCCCACCCCGGAATGACTAAAGCACCCGAACATGTAAATATCAATAACGTGCAATAATATGCAACATGTTGCAATATATGCAAACCATAAATAAGACTCCACATTGAGCCATCAAAACCGGACAAAATGTCCCCAAGACTTCCTCAAAGTCAAAACCGAGCAAATGCTCAAAACCCATTAGACCCATAAATAACGATCCCCATATCACAAAATGCATTTAGGCATCGTTCAGGTAAACATATACCGCAAAATCATCATTAACCCAAAACTCGATGCAGGTTAAAACAAAGGGTTTCCCCAAATGGACTCATACCCTTATAATTCTCAAAATGACTCATGACACTAAATTGTGCATTTCCCCAAATGGTTTATAAAATCAACTACACCAACATGATTAAACCATTGAATAAGCTCTAATTGAGCAATAAATCTTTTGAGGACATATTTATGATTTATACATATCGATATCCTAAAATCCTAAATATGGGTGTTTTACAACATTTATGAAGTTAAACACTTCAAAAGGGTTAAACCAATCAAATAGCTCAACAGTTGATAATTTCAAGTAAAACACACAAATACTTGGAAAATTACATTTTTGGCATGTACAACGTTTTCGCAAATCAACTTGAACTCACCTTGCTAGATTTAGGCTAAATCAAGATTTTTCCCCAAACGTAGGCTCCTTTGAAGAAAATTGAATCTTCAAGCCAAATCTTCCAAACACCTTCGTCACTTGAATCCCCAAAAGCTTCAACCTTCCATATCTTCAACAATGGTGGAAATGAGTTTGATTTGAGTGGAGAAGATGAAGAAGAGGAGAAAGGATTTAGGGTTTTCCTTGGGAGAGAATCAATTTAGAGAGAGAGAAACTGATTTAGGGTTGTGAAAATGAAGTGAGGAGAGAGGGAGGGAAAGGTCTTAAAAGAAACCAAAATATCTCATCAAGGCCATCGCAAACGTCCGGCTTGGACACCATGCGGACGTTCGGCCTTTGAGCTGGTCCGCACCCATGAATCCTCTGTTACTTCCGCAGACGACCCGCGGACTTCCGCGCTGACGCGGACGTCCGGACTTGCGCCCATGCGGACGTCCGCAAGTCCCAAAATTTCGTTTTTCAATTTTTGGGGTGTTACAATCCTCCCAACCTTAGAATGAGTTCGTCCTCGAAATCTAAATCCTTTACAACCAAAGGCTAACCAACTCAACTTCGACCATGTTCCAATAGCTTCTAACTGGAATCTAAATTCCCCCACGCAGACTGTTATGAAAAACCTCAAGCAAACTCTTACCAACAATGCCCTCTCAGGTACACATTGTACTTATGTACGGGTGATCGTTCCATCCACTGGAATAACTCCTAATCAGACGACTTCGGTTATCTCCCAACCTTAGATGTTCCATATTTCCCCAACGGCAAATTCGAACTCCCAATCAATCCACATCCACGTGTTCTTAAATTTTCTCTCCAAACCCAATTCCTCCTACTGCTGATTGTCTCTTAATTCTAACGAGCCCTAATAGATTCCAAAACCTACGGTCGTCACTGAGCCTTCGATTATACAACTCCAAGAATCCGTCCAAATATTAATCATTAAATCAGCAAATTCCTTTACCACTCAAGGAAAGTCATTCTACTAGATCCAATTTGTTAGGGTCAATTAATGTGTTGAATAGAAGTTCAAGGGCTTGTTTGTAATTCTTTATTTGAGCCTAGTTAGTGAACGGGCCGTGGGCTTGTTACCACGGGCCCGACATATATAATGTTTTGTTTAGCCTTTGTTTTAGGCTAGTTGTCATTTTAGCTTTCCTAAACATATTGTAAACTCTCTGATTATTGAAAACAAACTGGATGACCAGTTAAAATCATAACCATTGTTATTCATCTATTGATTTCATCATTGTTCGTTGCACGGATCTGAGACTCTCAGTTGGTATCAGAGCAGACAGACAAATCGATTCAAAGTTTTCTTTTTGAATTCTGGTAAGTTTTCTGAACAATACGACTGTGTTCTTGCTTAGAAATCTATATTTTGATTCTGTTGAAATTGATCATTTTCGTTTATTGGATATTGTTAGTATCATTCTTATTAGTGATTTTGCACGTTTTCACAATCTAATTCGACCATCTGAGTGATTTTTAAGCAAATTAAAGTTCAAAAGTTTTGGTTGTGTCCTTACTAAAAATCGAATTTTTACCATCAAAAACTTGTTGTTTTGCTTCAAAATCGATTTGGGTAGTGTTATTTTTGTGTTTGGTCGAGTTCCTAACCTTTCAGGAACGATTTTGAGCAACCCTAGTCGATTCCCAATCGAATTGGAAACCACAGCCGTCCTTTCCGGATAACAGCCGCACTTTCCGGACAAACTCATTCAATCTTTCCGGATACCACTCATCTTTCCGGGTAAGTACTTCTTTCCAATCTTTCCAGATACAATTGTTCCGGAAACCCAAAGTTTTCGGTAAAATATTTTATCTGGACAACTCAAAGTTTCCGGTAATCTATTTTATCCGGACAACCAAAAGTTTTCCGTCAAATTGATTCTTTCCAGACACTGTCATCCGGTAAGCACTTCATCCGGTAACTCATTTCATCCGGTAAGTTTTGTATTTTCTCATTTCATTCGGAAACTATTGTCTTCCGGTAACCCATTGTTATCCGGAAACTTAGTTTGACCAGACACTTTCACTTATCCGGACACTTCTGTGTTTTGTTCTGTTTTTCACTCAATCTGATCCGGACACTTCCAGATCAGACATCACATCCGGATTCCTATCCGGTAAGATCATTTCTGTTGTATTCTTACCTGTTTCAAGTTCAAATCAGTCTTAGAACCTGCGTTAGGATACCACTCGTCGTGCCTTGCGTTAGGTTATCACTTTGAATCGAACACATCGTCTGACGATCACTCTAGTGCAACTGAAGATGTCTTCACGCGACGCACTTGCTATCGGTACCGATTCCAAACCACCTTGTCTTTACCAAGGTGAGTACAGCCAGTGGCGAGACAGATTCAAAATCTTCATCGAGTCGAAGGACAACTTCGAGTACATTTGGCGAGGATTAGAAGATGGACCAATTCCACCACCCATGAAGACTATACCAGCAACTGCAAATGTTGAGGCTCGTGTCAAGAAAAAGGCGGTCTCCGAGATGACTGATGACGAAAGAGGCATGCTTGAGGGAGTAAAGCATGCTAAGAGGTACTTGGTTCAAGATCTACCCAACACGATCTACACCGCCATCGATAGCTACAAAGACACGGCTAAGGGCATGTGGGATCAGGTGGAGAAGATGATGCGCGAGAGCGAAGTAGGGAATCAATTGAAGATCAACAACTCCATAACCAAGTTCGATGGGTTCAAGCAGCGCACCGGCGAATCCCTCTCTCAAACTTATGAACGATTCTGTCTTCTTCTCAACGAGCTCCACAAGAACAAGATTACTCGTTCCAACACGGAGAATGCACTAAAGTTCCTTAACAACCTTCTGCCTGAGTGGAAAGTGTTTGCATCACATGTCAAGCATAACAACTTAATGGAGAAAGTCGGCATCCATGAGCTGTATGAGATGCTTCTTCAAGACGAAGATGAGGTAATGGAAATTCTGAACGAGAAGAAGGCCACATCCAAGCCAGCTACTGGTCCCTTAGCTCTCATGTCATCCAAACGAGGGAAATCGTCTAGACGTCCCTCTAAACGTGCTTAACTGCAAAGCGAATCTGAGTCAGAACCTGAGGAAAAAGAAGACAGTGATTCTGATTCTGAAGTAGCTGCCATCAAGAAAGCAATGGCTCTGCTCTCCAAATCCTTCCAACAAAAGTTCTATAAGAAGCCGACGTCTAATAATCAGCGCTACTCCACCTCCTCCAACAAGCACCATGATTATCAAGACAAGTACGAAGGAAAGAAGAAAGCCGATGAGCCCGATCAGCCTGAAAAGAAGGAAAAGACAGAGAAAGCTGACCACAAGAAGAAAGATAAACCCGTGACCTGTTATAACTGCGGGAAGCTTGGTCACTTTGCGAAAGATTGTCGAAGGCCAGTTGTAAAGAATTCTCATTATTACAAGGCTAAGCTCGCCCTGATAGAACATAAAGAAGCAGGAGCAACTCTGTTTGTGGAAGACGACTACTGGTTGGGTCGTTCTGATGATGAAAGCGAATTTGATGGTGCTGATGATTTCATGGGATATCATTCTCCTGCCGATGAAAAAAAGGCAAAGTCAAGTCAGGTATGTGAATCTAACCAACAAGATTTTTTTAATCAAATGCAATCTCTTGCTGAACGGGTAGATTCCTTTACGGCCACCTCTGATGAACAACTGCTTGAGATTAGATCACTATCTGAAAAGCTAGATGTTCAAAAGAGAAAAACTGAGAAATATGAGTCTGAAAATGCTACCTTAAAAGAAAAATGCAAAAATCTTTCAATAGCACCTAAGGACTTAAGGGCCAAATTATCTGAACTTCAGTCACAGTTTGATCAGTGTATGAATGAGAATGCAGAAATTGTTTATCAATGTTCTGCTCTTCAAATTCAACACAAGGAGTTTGTTAACAAAATCACAGATCTTGAAACAAAACTCCACAAAAGAGGTCAAACTGACCAGACAATCCATATGAATAAACCCAAAGAGTTCACGTATTTTAACAAAGAATGGGGAATCGGATATGATAACCCACATTATTTGAAAAAGGGTATATTCAAAACACCAACACTTTATGATTTTGGATGTCTTGGTATAGATAAAAAGTACCCGGAATATGCGATAAAATGGACTGGTCCTCTTGAATCTGAAAAGAAAGAGGACACTGAGGAATACAAGCGCACAAACACGTCTAAAATGCAACTTCCGTTTTGTTATGAACCTTTGAATTATTCTTATCAGAAGAACAAAAAGTACATCTCGAATGACTACTTCAATTGCTATAAGGTTGCACCACCCAAGGATTCCTCCAAGAAGGATGAGGTCCAAGCAACCGAAACCAAGACTGAGACGGATGAGTTCAAACTCTCTGTTCCCCCTCTCATCTTGGAAGCAAAAATAGTCGAGTTGGAGGAGTCACGTGAGAAAGAAAGGTTGAATTTTCAAAAGGAAAAGTAAGCGCTAATCAAAGAACTTGAGAATCTGAAATCGGTCAAAACCGAAGATGTGTCTGATTAAGGACAGGAAATCCTTCGGTGTGAAATCACTAAGCTCACATCAAAACTGGCTGCCTTGGCAACATATGCGATGAAGGAGCACACGAAAAAGGTCAACTCCAAGAGCAGATTGACCAACTCCAAGCTGAAAAGCAGATTTCACCCGGACTTTCCTCAAGCTCATCTGATACGTCTTCGTGTAAAGCTTTCATAGGCAAAATTTCTTCTACACAAGACGGTAAAGATTCTCAAGACGAGAGTGTTTTAAGGAATTTGAACTCTGATTTTTTCTTAGCTTTCGCACCAAATTCCCCAAAGCACACTGACACTAAGTGTTCCTCGCCTTCCTCGACCGATCCAAGTCCTGTTATTCCGAATATCGATTTTTATGAGTACATGAATTCCGAAGGCAATTTTGATGAAGAGTTTGAGTCGTTTCCCTTCGACAAACCTCTTCCGAGTCATACTGATTTTTTTGTCTCCAGTAGTCAATCGACCGGTCAATTTTCTAAAAGGTAGTTGTTCTAAAACAAAGGCCCCAGCTGTGATTAAGATTTCTAAATCTAAACCTGTTTCTCAACCACAATCACAGCCGAGGCAAAAGACCGAGCGATTGCCTACCAAAAATACTGCTTCCTCAAAAGTCACTGACCGTGCTGTCCCTGTTGTTTCAGATAAAAACGGCCGCGCTAAACAAGAAAAACCAAAGTGGCTAGCTAAGGAACCTATCGAGGATGCTGCATCAAAGTCATTAAATACAGTTTTTTATCCTAGAATGAACAAAAACGATTGTGCTTGGAATCATAGGAAAGATTTTGTTAAACGTGATGTTAATTTTCCGATTAAACTTTATTCCATTCAACAGTTGATTCAATTGTCGCATGATTGTTTGTGTTGTTCTAGTTGTGGTTGCAATGACTTTGATGATATAAATAATAATGATTGGTTTTGGTCATATCATATATCTAATCATACACCCAAAAGCAAACCCCGTAAAACCAAAAACAAACACCATACTCAACGGGGTTCCCAATCAGAGGTTAAACCACAGCAGGAGAGAAAACCCATTTCAAAACGGGTTTCTCCTACTGAGGTTAAACCGGCACCCATGAGGAAACCTGCTACAAAACCAGTTCCTCCAAAAGGTGTAAAACCTACACCTACGAGGCAAGTTCCTCCGAAGGGTGTCAAACCTAACCCTCCAGGACCCATGCAAATATGGGTACCTAAAGTCCGCTAAACTTGTTTTTGCAGGACGGTCATGTATGGTACTTAGACTCTGGATGCTCCAAGCACATGACCGGAAGGAGGGAGCTTCTCACGAACTACAAAGAAGAATATGGTGGAGACGTGAGATTTGGGAACGACGACAAGGCGCCAATTGTGGGCTACGACGACATTGTCCAAGACAAGATCACTATCAAGAAGGTATCACACGTCGTGGAATTGGGACACAATCTGTTCAGCATCGGCCAATTCTGCGACAAAGATCTTGAGGTCTGATTTAAAGACAAAAGGTGTAGGATCCTCAATGACGACGGAGTGGAGCTACTGGTTGGAAAGCGCAAGACCAATCTATACACTGTCTACTTGATGTCAAAGGCGTATTCCGAATAAGCATGGATTTGGCATCGACGTCTTTCGCACCTCAACTTCAAAAGTATCAACAAACTGGTGCTAGGCGGACACGTGAAAGGCATGCCCGATCTTCAATTCGTGAAGGATCGACTCTGCGGGGCATGTGAGATGGGAAAGATGAAGCGAGCAACGCACAAGCCGAAGGCTGCTCCAAGCACGTCCCGATCCCTTGAACTTATCCATATGGATTTGTGTGGACCGATGCGTGTTCAAAGCATCAACAAGCGCAAATATGTCCTGGTGATGGTGGATGACTTCTCGCGCTATACATGGGTCAAGTTCCTTCGCTCAAAAGACGAAACTCCGGAGCTGATCATCAACCAATTGAAGACCATCCAGCTGAATCTTCAGAGTCAAGTTCAGACTATCAGGACCGACAATGGGACGGAATTCAAAAATCAAATGGTGTGCGACTACTTGACTTCTGTCGGTATCTCGCAAACCTTCTCGGTGGCACGCACTCCTCAACAAAACGGAGTGGTGGAAAGACGCAACCGTACCCTGGTCGAAGCAGCTCGCACCATGTTTTCTCAATCGAAACTGCTGCTATTTCTGTGGGCCGAAGCGGTGGTCTACTGCTTGTTACACGCAAAACCGCTCCAACATCAACAAGCGGTTCAACAAAACGCCGTACGAGATCATCAACAAACGCATTCCAAATATCAAGTACTTCCATGCATTCAGATGCACGTGCTACGTCTTAAACGGAAAAGACGATCTCGGCAAATTCAGCCCAAAGGCGGACGAAGGAGTTTTCATCGGATACTCCATGCAGGCTAAGGCGTTTCGCGTTTACAACAAACGGACTAAAACCGTTATCGAAAGTGTAAACATGACATTCGACGAAGCCGCAAATTTGGCTTCTGAACACATCAGTTCAGAACCCGGTTTAACTGGCGTGCTATCTTTCGAACTTCCACATTCGGGATCTGCACAAGCGACAGTAAATCCGAATCATTCATCTTCATCGAATGCTGATCTTTCAGATTTAGATTTACTGTTTAAATATTTTTATGATGACATATTTAATGCTTCTACCTTTCATGTCTCAGCACAACCTCGAATTGAAGCTGCTCGTATTCAGGATTCTGCAAATCTATCCGGTTCGCCGCCTTCAACAAGCACGCCTTCCATCACTGTGGAGACAGCTCAACCGTCATCATCAACAACATCTGATACTACCGTCCCCCCGGAGGAACCAGTAACAAACTCGGAGATCGCTCCTAATGATTTGTCATCTGCTACAATCGATGATCAGCCTCTGCATTCCTCGGAACCAGAAGTTGTTCAACCTTTGACGAATCCTCCCCCATCTCCTCCGAGAAACCAACCGGCTACACTTGAAGCGGTACAAGACCTTCCATATGGTAACTACATGGATCCGGACGCATCTCATTCAACTCATCAGCCGCTTCCACACACCACCAAATGGACGAAAGCTTATCCCCTACATCAAATCATCGGTGATCCCTCCACTCCTGTCCAAACACGAGGCGCATCGGCCAATTTCTGCCTCTTCTCCGGCTTCTTGAGTAAGATCGAGCCAACAAACGTACGCGAAGTGCTCGAAGATCCGGACTGGATCATAGCCATGCAAGAGGAGCTCAACCAATTCGAGGCTCTCAAGGTATGGCGACTTGTTCCACGTCCAACTCACAAGACGGTGATCGGAACCAAGTGGATCTTCAAGAACAAGAAGGATGAGGACGGGATCGTAGTACGCAACAAGGCGCGTCTCGTGGCTAAGGGATACCGACAGCAAGAAGGGATCGACTATGATGAGACCTACGCTCCGGTGGCAAGGATAGAAGCTATACGTATGTTTCTTGCATACGCCGCACACAAGAACTTCACGGTCTTCCAAATGGATGTGAAGACCGCATTCCTCTATGGCGATATCAAGGAAGAAGTGTACGTGTCGCAACCGGAAGGATTCGTGGACGATTTGAAGCCTGATCATGTCTGCGTTCTAGACAAGGCGCTTTATGGTCTAAAGCAAGCTCTGCGAGCCTAGTACAACACTATGTCCGAGTTCTTGCTAAAATCGGAATTCACACGAGGTAAGATAGAGTCAACCCTGTTTATGAAGAACAAAAAGGTCATATTGTATTAGTTCAAGTGTATGTAGATGACATAATTTTCGGCTCTACTAATCCTCAATATGCAAAAAACTTTGCCAAACTGATGGGACAATTTTTTAAAATGAGTATGCTTTGTGAGATGAATTTCTTCCTTGGTCTTCAAGTTAAACAACTGTCGACCGGGATATTCATTAACCAGGCTAAGTACATCCGGGATATTCTTAGGAAATTCCAGATGGAACAATCCTCACCTATGAAAACTCCCATGGCACCCGGTACAAAGCTTCACGCCGATCCTAACGGAAAGGATGTGAACACTAAACTGTATCGGGGAATGATCGGATCTTTGATGTACTTAACTGCGAGTAGGCCGGATATCATGTTTTCCACTTTTCTATGCGCCCGATTTCAATCAAAACCAAAAGAGTCTCATTTAATAGGTGTTAAACGAATCTTTCGTTATTTACGTGGTACTGCTGATCTTGGCTTGTGGTACCCGAAAGAGACAGGTTTTGAGCTATCCGCTTATTCTGATGCGGACCACGCAGGCATCATGATGGACCGGAAGAGCACATCGGGGCATGTGCAGTTCTTGGACGACAGCCTGGTGAGTTGGGCATCCAAGAAGCAGCAGTGCGTCTCTACGTCGACTGCCGAGGTGGAATACGTGGCCGCTGCGAGCTGCTGTTCACAAGTCATATGGATGCGCACGCAACTCAAAGACTATGACTTCACTTACGTAAAGGTGCCCATCTACTGTGACTCGAAGAGCGCAATTGCCATATCCAGCAATCCGGTCCAGCATACGAAGACAAAGCACATCGACGTTCGGTACCATTTCATTAAGGATCACGTTGAAAGAGGTACGGTCGAACTCTACTTTGTAAATACTGAGCATCAGTTAGCAGACCTGTTTACAAAACCCTTGGACGAAAAACGTTTTAATACTCTGGTGTCCAAGTTAGGTATGCTAAATCTGAAAACTTGATCTGATTGTGTGCCCGTTACAGGTTCCATACATCTACGAGACACTGTCTACTCATCATCCGGTGTTCACACTCCCGATGATTGAGCATACACTTTCTCGCACTTGTATTCTACTTGTATCAGTTACACAGTTCGATTGAGTCTCTGTATTTATTAGGTATACTCAACCTGATATGGGAGATACAAGGAGAACCGAGGGAGTATTAGGTGATGAGTTAGAACATGTGAGACGGAGGGAATTGAGGTCGAAAGCCAACCAAGAAAGATTAAGCCGTAAAGATAAAGAGGCTTCTGAGCGACCCCAAACCAGTGTCATCCGGGTAGCCACATCTGCTATCCCGTCTCATCCGTTGGGATGGGGTATTGAAGAAGCCGCCGTGGACCCAGCGGCGCAATTGCACAACCTCCAAAGCCACTCGTCCGTCTCTCAAAAGACGGATGTTTCAACTTCGCATGGGGAATTAGCACAACTTCTACCGGTCTCTCACTCGGAGGGTACTGGTATTGAAACAAGAGACCAGCCTCCCCCGGTCTCGACTTCTTTGAGTGCACTATTGAGTCTAGAGCCACTTGTTATTGAACATTCTTCGGCTAGGACACAAGATGAGATCCAACAAATCGGTGCTCTTGGTGACCCGATCGGAACTTCCGTAGGATCTCCACCTTTAAGTGGAATCTGAGGATCGGAAGGAAATCCTACCATGGCTACCCCTGTGCCAACTGTGAACGTAGGTGGCTCTACCTCTAGGGTAGATGCCTCAACGGGTGCTCTAAGTGACCCCAGAGTAACATTACCCGACTTAGTGTCAAAGGGATATCTGGACGGCGCCCTAAAGGCCGTCCGCGAGGCCATGGAGCAGCGTTTCACCAATGAGCTCGACAAACTGAAGACTCTGATCAAAGGTAAAGAGAAGATGGTCGAACCTGAAACTGCACCGACACCACCACCGGCTCCCGTTCAGCCAAATCTTTCGGTGGACACCCTATAAACCATGCTTCTAGCTCAGCTGCTCCAGCAATCCGAAACCGACGCCTCTACCGAAGCAGACCTGATCTCCGTTCTGAAATCACAGGTCAATGCTCCTTTGTCATCCATTACTACTAGATTGGACCAACTTGACACGACTCTCAAGGACGTGCAACAAGCACTCAAAACGCTTTCCCAGAGAGTCGCCTCCGTCGAAGAAACCTGCAAGAGTCAAGCTGGCGGACTCAAGAGAAGGCACGATGACCAGGATGATCCTGATCACCGTGAGGGGGAGAACAAGAGACAACGATTAACTGAGTCCGTCCCAATCATACCTGAAGCTACTGTGGTTCAAACGGAACCTTCAACTGCGGCAACTACAACTAAAGAACAACCCGAAGCCGAGTTGCCCTTAATCGTTATGGTAATTGATATGGACATCTCCGATGACGAAGACCCGACGGTTGAAAAGCCTGAGGGAACATCACAGGAATAGGTCAACTTTGATACATCAGATGGGTCAACAATCAATCTTATTGATCCAAACACCGAGATCGATCCGGAGACCGAAAATGCATGGTATGAAAAAGCCGCCAGTGCTGTAAATCTCCAGGTAAACCTGATCTTCCCTATTGATGAAGACGATAATGTTGACTACGACCAGTTTCTGCTGCAAAATCTGTATGGTACACCCGTTCACTCTGCTCAAGCCGCCGAAATTTCTACAAGACCCGAGACTACATCTGCTGCAAAATCTGTATGGTACACCAGTTTCTGATCTTCCTCCTCGTCAACAGCAACAGATCCGATGGGAGAAGATCACGATATTTATTCCTCACCTGGAGGAATCTCTCAAAAGGCTGTTCGTTCACAGGTTACGCCCTATCGAGCCTACCTTTTGCATTGGTATTTATAGTTCCAACCCATAATACCAAAGCCAGTACATAAACGCAATGGAGCGATGTCTGCCAGTTAGCCAAGTCCGAACAAAGCACAAGATCACCGAAGTGCTCAAAATCCAAACAAGTAGAATTATGAAAGTTATGTTTCCCATCTTCACCGTCCGACGAGAAGACGGAAATGAATGGATATTTTCCGAAGCTGATTTCAAGAATCTCCGACCGTTCGACTTCTATGCTATCCAGAAAGACATCCGTACCAGATCTATCTGACCGCTTCAAGTAACTAAAGCGCTTGAAGTTGTTCGTCGATTCCTAGTCCGTACCATCATGATGTCCTATCTCACGGATTTCCAAATGGCAATCGAGAACAAAGCTAAGAAGGTAAACCTGATAAATCCGAATCTGAAAGCGCCCGAACTGAAGATGTATCCCGAGAACGCACTGCTTCTGGAACTAGAATTTGGGATAGTCTACATCAACGATCAGAATGAAAAGAGATTTCTTCGCTTCAGTTAGGTAGACAGATTCTGCGACGGCACGCTCTTCAAAGCTCAAGATGCTCTTCGAAGAATCATCACGTATGAATCCGAAAATCAAAAGGTTTCGTATGTTCCCAATCTGATTGAAACAACCGCTCGAAAAGCCTTAGAAGTGATTGAAGAACGCATCGACTATCGCCGCGCCATCCAGATGTTCGAGGTACACTTGGCGCTTCGAAAAAGATATGTTGATAACTGGCGCGAACTCGAACTTCGATTCAAAGGGGGAGATTGTTAGGGTCAATTAATGTGTTGAATAGAAGTTCAAGGGCTTGTTTATAATTCTTTATTTTGAGCCTAGTTAGTGAATGGGCCGTGGGCTTGTTACCACGGGCCCGACATATATAATGTTTTGTTTAGCCTTTGTTTTAGGCTAGTTGTCATTTTAGCTTTCCTAAACATATTGTAAACTCTCTGATTATTGAAAGCAAATTGGATGACCAGTTGAAATCTTAACCATTGTTATTCATCTATTGATTTCATCATTGTTCGTTGCACGGATCTGAGACTCTCACAATTATTACAATCTGAACTTCTTAAAATCGCTACAAGCGATACGATCGTCCCTTAAGATTGGACTACAACACTCCAAATAAGCTAACGATTCTTGACCTCGAACCCAAAAGTTGACAGCTAGTCATACCACCAAGTTTTGAACTCTAACAGAACTCCACACACGAGTTCCGTTCGCCGAGCATACCCACAAAACAAAGGTTATCAATATGGTGTCCATAAGGTCCTACACATCCTTTATGCAAAAATTGACTAAGATCCATAACAGGTTGCCAACAAGACGGTTACCACCAACATTAACAGTAAATACCACAAGTCTAACCTTCCAGTCACAAAATACGCCGACTCTGCAAACAACACTACTTGGCCTACGGTACCGACACGCGTTAAAATACCCAGCCTTCCACTGATGAAGTTCTACACACACTTACTTAACCTTTCCAAGGTTTTAATGAGTTCAAGGTTTTCAAATGAACTATTTAACAAATATGCCAATCAAAAACTCTTTATAGAACTTTTCAACACAAAGGTTTTCATATCAAATTAATCGTACGCATAAAAACTACTACTATCAATTCGGTAGTTGCGCAAAAATGGACACGCTCGTCCCACAGATGAAAATCATATTGAAAACTATTTCATTGTAGTTTAGATTATTAACAAAACGCAAAAGCGTAATAAACAACTTCTTTGAAATGAACGCTACGGTTCTAGTATGGATTGATTCATGTCATGCACGTAAAGTAACTGCCTACTTTAAATAGTGTGCAACAAAAGGTTTGCACGTACTTCAAAAGAGGTTTAAACGACATTCGACTCCAAAAATTTCTTTTTAACCATAACATGGCACGGAACAAGGTTCACCAACAAAGTTTGTGCGCGTCAGTTTATTTCACAAAAATGATGAAACGATTCATAAGTACACTTTGGTCATAACATAAAATGACTTGTGTCAGTTCCAAGTTTAAAGACAAAATCAATACGTTTTTCATCATTTGAAGATATCGACTAAAACATCATGAGGGAATCTCAAATTGGAGTATGCACGCAAACTTGCAACACTTTCCTAGTGGTTTTCTTGAAATGAAATAACATGCATCAGATGATTCATACGAAATTTCAAAAGATGAAATTCTTTAAATCAATTTCAAATTTCCTCATTTGGTCACATAATGACATATGAGCAAAACTTCTTTGACAAGACTCTCACACATTGATGTGTGTTTCTCAAAACTTAGGAGAATAATAGGTGCTTGTAAATGGTGGACATCAAAAGGGTTTTAGATCGACTTCCAATTTTGAATCATACAAACAGTGCGCATTAATGTTCCAAAAATTTAAATAATTCCACGCAATCTAGGTTGGGACAAATAATATTTCCAAAATCCCCATCACGGAGCATTTACACTAAAAATTCTTTTCACTTGTAATACAAAACGTCAAAATGTCGACGCTTAAAATTTACTTATTAAACACTCAAAATACACCTTTTCTCTAAAACCAAAAAGGTTTACAATTTTCCAAAATGTTCATCAAACCAAAATTGATCAAATGTCAATGACTCACACATTCGTGTTTTCAAAATGTACCGCTATAACAACCCGTCCTAAACATGTGCCACATAATACAATTTACAATCCAAATATATATACATACAAAAGATACATATTATAACACATAAGGTCTGAAAGTCTTAAAACTGTACATTACATATTCAGTACAAACTTTTCGCTAATAATTTACATGACATCTAACAAAAGTATTACTACAAACACTTCATGAGACTTCCAAAAATACACGGCTTCCAAAAGCAAATCATAGTTTATCTTTTCCTTTGCTATAACCCGCTCCACGACCTGGAATACATATTTTTTAAAACAAAATGAGGGTTAGACCAATTGGTCTAAGTGAGAAATCCCTGTCAGTTTAATAATCATTTTGTAAAACACAGATACACAACAATTATACAAATACCAAACATGATTCGTATGCACTGTGTACAACTCTTTCACATGGCCATATTAGTTGGTTGCGCTAAACCAACTAATCAGTTTACTCCGCCGCACAAAAATACAACTAACTCCGCTGTCCCTTCGTACATCCAAACTCCACCAGCCCTAAGTCCGGCCAACGTGCAATCGTGTAGTGTAATGCTTATATAAATACAACATATATCTCAATATACCATATTGCAATCATAAGCACATTATCACACCACCTACCACATAATTATCTAGTATATATGTATTCCAGTTTGAAAACGTTTTAAAGTAAAACTCACCTGAAAGTAAATAATGCAACTATCACTTTCTCTTTGAAAACTCGCGAGAATCTTACTTTTCCACTAACTTCCTAAAATCTGAATTAGACAAAATACATACAACTAGTTACCACATAAAACTCAGGGACAAGCTAAGAATTCTAGATAAACCTATCATACCCTTACCCAGAAATGTCCCCCTTCGGCGACTTACCCTGAAAACCAAATCCAAAACTATGTCCGGAAGACCCACATCCGGAACCCTCTTATCCGGAACCCGAATCCGAAACCCAATTCCGGAACCAAATCCGGGACTCTAATTCCGGAACTCTAAATCCGGAACCAAATCCGGAATCCCAATTCCGGGAAACTAATTCCGGATCCCTACTCCGGGAAACCAATTCCGGATCCTAAAGAATCCAGACGACCTCGACTTAACCCAGAATCGATCGAACATGAAATAAGAATCAAAATTGGATAATCTAAACCGATAGAAATCTATTACTACTCTATACAAACATAAATTGAAAAGCTACATACCTCAAAATTGAATCACACGAAATCCTAATCGATTGACGCTTCTCTGCTTTCTTTCGCCTCAAACACACACACACACACACACACAAATGGAAACCGACTTAATGAATCTAAGGAGGTGTCGATCCTTTTATAAGGGTTCCAAATTGAAATTAAAGGTTTTTAGTTTAAGAAAGTGACACTAACACCCTTAAACTTACGAAACTAACCCAAACTTACCCTAAACTAGAAAACATAAAAATATATATATAACGAACTTACCCGAGGTATTACAACATCTCCCCCTTAAGATAATTCCGTCCCGGAATTCGGTCAAGCGAAAAGGTACGGGTACTTAGTTCTCATCTCGGATTCTGGTTCCCAGGTAGCATCTTGCCCTTTATGGTATCACAACTGAACTTTTACCAAACTGATCTCCTTGTTCCTTAAGACTTTAACTTTATGATCAACAATAGCTTCAGGTTCTTCTACGAAATTCAACTTATCATCAATCTGTATATCTGGCAGAGAAACTGCCTGATCTGGAGTAACCAAACATTTTCGTAAATTTGAAACATGAAAAGTGTTGTAGATACCACTTAACTCTGACGAAAGTTCTAATCTGTAAGCTACTTCACCGATTCTTTCTATAATTGCAAACGGTCTGATGTATCTTGGAGTTAGTTTACCTTGTTTCCCAAATCGAATGACTCCTTTCCAAGGTGAAACTTTTAACATTACACGATCCCGAACTTGGAATTCTAATGGCTTTCGGCGTCGGTCAGCGTAGCTTTTCTGTCTATCCTGTGCCACTTCCGGTCGTTCACAAATTTGAGTAATCTTATCAGCGGTTAACTGAACTATTTCGGGCCCAGCTAGTTGTTTCTCTCCCACTTCATTCCAACATAGAGGAGTTCGGCATTTTCTACCATACAGAACTTCAAACGGTGCCGCTTGTATGCTGGAGTGATAACTGTTATTGTAAGCAAACTCGATCAAAGGAAAGTGCTTATCCTACGATCCCCCAAAATCAACAATACAAGCCCGCAACATATCTTCTAAAGTCTGAATAGTTCGTTCACTCTGACCATCAGTTTGAGGATGATATGCACTACTTAACTTTATTTGTGTCCCCATTTCCCTTTGAAAACTTTTCCAGAATCTTGAAGTGAAACGACTACCACGATCAGAAATGATTGATATTGGAACTCCATGTTGAGTTACTATTTCGTCGATGTACAATTTGGCTAGTCTATCTAACGAATAGGTTTCTTTTATTGGTAGAAAGTGAGCAGATTTTGACAATCTGTCGATGATCACCCAAATGGCATCAAACCCTTTTGGAGTCTTTGGTAGCTTCATGATGAAGTCTGTAGTAATCTGATCCCATTTCCACATAGGTATTTCTAAAGGTTGCAACTTACCAAAAGGCTTTTGATGTTCAATCTTTACTTTCATACAAGTGGAACAACCTTCCACATGCTGAGCAATATCTTTCTTCATTCCTGGCCACCAATAAAATTGTCGCAGATCCTTATACATCTTATTCGTGCCCGGATGAATAGAGAAACGAGATTGGTTAGCTTCTTGTAGTACCCGATCACGTAAATTACCCAAACGAGGTACCCATATTCTGTTTTCCAGACACAGTAACTCACGATCATCTTTTACGAGTAAAGCTGATATACCCACCAACCGTTCCGGTTTTAAATGCTCTTCTTTAAAAGCTTCTACTTGACATTTCTTTAATTCATCAAAGATGTTAGGTAGAAGTTCAACTCGTAATGCAATTTCCTTTATTGTTCCGCTCTTCTCTTGTCTGCTCAGTGCATCAGCTACCACATTCACCTTTCCTGGATGATAGAGAATTTCACAGTCGTAATCATTTACCAATTCTAACCATCTTCTTTGCCTCATATTCAGTTCTCGCTGATCGAAGAGATGTTGGAGACTCTTGTGATCGGTAAAAATTTGACACTTAGAACCGTATAGATAATGTCTCCAAATCTTTAGAGCAAAGACAACTGCGGCAAGTTCCATGTCGTGGGTAGGATACTATCTTTCGTGATCCTTCATCTGTCGAGAAGCATAAGCAATAACTTTCCCACGCTGCATCAATACACATCCCAATCCTAGTTTGGAAGCATCACTGTAAACGACAAAGTCATTTGAACCTTCAGGTAATGACAGAATTGGTGCACTACATAATTTCTCTTTCAATATCCGAAAAGGTTCATCTTGCTCTTCTTTCCATTCAAACTTTATATTCTTTCTGGTCAGTTTGGTCAGGGGTGTAGCGATGCGAGAGAAATCTTGTATAAATTTCCAATAGTAGCCGGCTAAACCGAAAAAACTTCGTACTTCGGTTGACGTTCTCGGTGGTTCCCACTTTTCAATTGCTTCTATTTTCATTGGATCGACTTGAATGCCTTTCTCCGAAACTACATGCCCAACAAATTGAACTTCCCGTAGCCAGAATTCACATTTAGAAAATTTGGCATACAACTTGTTAGGGTCAATTGAGGTTGATTTAAAGTTCAAGGGTCTGTATTGTATTTCTTTAATTTGAGCTTTGTTAGTGAACGGGTCGTGGGCTTGTTAACCACGGGCCCGCCATATATAAAGGACATTAGCCTTAGAAAATAGCTAGTTGTCTCTTTTGCTTTCCTACTTCGTATTGTAATTCTCTCTGATTGAAAGCTAATAGGGATGACCAGTTGAAATCACAAACTCTATTGTTTTACTTATATTGATTTCATTGTTCGTTGCACGGATCTGAGACTCACAATTGGTATCAGAGCAGACGGACAAAATTGATTCAAAGTGCTCACGTTGAATTCTGGTAAGTTTTCTAGTTTTTCACGTCTGTGTTCTTGATTGCACATTCATATTTTGATTCGAGCAAAATTGAACGATTTCGTTTATTGGGTATTGTTAGCATTATTGCTTTGAGTGATTCTGCAAATTTTCATAACCTAATTCGACCGTTTGAGTGGTTTATTAAGCAAATTATGTTCAAAGTTTTTGGTTGTGTTCTTCACTAAAAATCAAATTTTTACCATCAAAACGTGTTCTTTTTGCTTCAAAATCGATTTGGGTAGTGTTATTTTTGTGTTTGGTAGTGTTTCTAATCTTTCAGGAACATTTTTGAGCAACCCTTGTCGATTCCCAATCATTTGGAAACTCACAGCCGCAGTCCCCGGATAGGTCAGCCGTCCTTTCCGGATACGTTCAACCTTTCCGGACGATTGTGTTATTTCTATCCGGGTACATCCATCTTTCCGGGTAAGTTTTCCGGGTAAGTCACTTAATTTCCAAACTTTCCGGGTATTTCGTTCCGGAAACCTAAAGTTTCCGGTAAAGAACTTTATCCGGACAACTCTAAGTATCCGGTAAAGAACTTTATCCGGACAATATTAAGTTTCCGGGAAAGCTTCCTATCCGGAATATCATCCTACCCGGTAAGTACAACATCTGGTAAGTAGTTTTTTCTATTTGTTTTATTCAGACACTTTATAACATCCGGTAACTTTAAACTGCCCGGATTCTTTTGCTTATCCGGATTCTTCTGTTTGATTTGAACTGCTTTCACTCAATTCTGATCCGGACACTTCCAGATCAGATATCTCATACGGATTCCTATCAAGTGAGTTCACTTTGCTGAAATCTTACCAGTCCCTAGTTCAAATATGTCATAGAACCTGCGTTAGGATTCCACTCTTAGTGCCTTGCGTTAGGTTTACAGTTTGAATCAATCAACTCGTCTGACGATCACTCCGTTGCAACAAAGATGTCTTCACGTGACGCTCTCGCAATCGGTACCGACCCCAAACCACCTTGCCTCTACCAAGGTGAGTATAGCCAATGGCGAGACAGGTTCATGATCTTCATAGAGTCCAAGGACAACTACGTGTATATCAAGAGAGCTCTTGAAAAGGGTCCAATCACTTGGCCGACGAAGATCATAGAAGCAACTGCAACTGCTGAAGCTCGTAGTGAGGACAAGACTATCGCCGACATGACCGAAGATGAAAGAGGCATGATTGTAGGTGAAAAGCATGCAAAGAGATATATTGTTCAAGCCCTCCCCAACACGATCTACACTTCCATTGATAGCTACAAAGACACAGCAAAGGGCATGTGGGATCAAGTGGCCAGAATGATGCGTGGGAGCGATGTCGGAAATCAACTGAAGATCAATAGCGCAATAACCAAGTTCGATGGTTTCAAGCAGCGCACCGGCGAGTCTCTCACCCAGGCCTATGAACGTTTTTGCTTACTTCTTAATGAACTGGACAAGAATAAGATCACTCGCTCCAACACGAAAAACACGCTCAAGTTTCTCAATAATCTGCTGCCAGAATGGAAGGTGTTTGCTTCTCATGTCAAGCACAACAACTTGATAGAGAACATTGGCATCAATGAACTTTATGAGACGCTTCTTCAAGACGAAGATGAAGTGAATGAGCTTCTGAGCGAGAAGAAGACTGAATCAAAGCCAGCTGCTTATCCTATTGCACTCATGTCCTCTAAGAAAGGGAAATCTTCGGGCCGTCACTCCAAACGTGCTCAAAAGCACAACTCTTCCGAATCTGAAGAAAAGGAAAACAGTGATTCTAATGATGAAGTATTTGACTTCAAGAAAGCGATAGCTTTGCTCACTAAATCTTTCCAACAACAGAAGTTCTATAAAAACCTTCGTCCAATAATCAGCGCTACTCCACCTCCTCCAACAAGCGCCACGATCATCAGGAAAAGTATGAGGGAAAGAAGAAAACTGATGAGCAAGATAAGTCAGAGAAGAAGGAGAGGACGGAGAAAGAAGAAGATATAAAGAAAGATGAACCAGTGACATGCTACAACTGTGGAAGGCTTGGTCACTTCGCTAAAGATTGTAAGAAGCCTGTGGTAAAGAATTCTCATTACTACAAGGCTAAGCTCGCCCTGATTGAGCAGAAGGAAGCTAGAGAAGCTCTACTTGTGGAAAACGACTACTGGTTGGGTCGTTCTGATGATGAAGAAGAGTCTGGTGCTGATGCATTCATGGGCTATCACTCTCCAGCCAATGAAGAGAAGACAAGTCAGGTATGTGATTCTTGCCAAAAGGATTTCTTGAATCAAATGCAATCTCTTACCGAACAGGCAGATTCCTTTAAGACCACCACTAAAGAACAAAAGCTTGAGTAGTTCTCTAACCGAAAAGCTGGATGTTCAAACGAGAATAACAGAAAAGTATAAGTCTGAAAATGCTAATTTAAAAGATAAATGCAAAAATCTTTCAATAGCACCTAAAGCCTTAAGGGCCAATTATCTGATCTTCAGTCTCAGTTTGATCAGTGCATGAATGAGAAAGAAGAAATTGTTTATCAATGTTCCTCTCTTCAGATTCAGCACAAGGAGTTTGTTGCTAAAATTCTTGATCTTGAAACCAAACTCCACAAAAGGGGTCAAACTGATCAAACCATCTTTCTGAATAAACCCAAAGAGTTCACCTAGTTTAACAAAGAATGGGGAATCGGATATGATAACCCACACTATTTGAAAAAGGAAAGATACCAAACTCCTACTTTGTATGATTTTGGTTGTTTTGGATTAGATAAAAAGTATCCGAAACATGTAATTCAATGGACTGGTCCTCTTGAACCTGAAAAGGAAGAGGAAACCGAGGAATATAAGCGCACACACAAACGAGGAATACAACTTTCGTTTTGTTATGAACCTTTGAACTATTCCTATCAAAAGAACAAAAAAGTATCTCTCAAATGACTACTTCGACCCATACAAGGTTGCTACGCCCAAGGATTCCTCCAAAAAGGATGAGGTCCAAGTAACCGTAACCAAGACTGAGACGGACGAGTTTAACCTCTATGTCCCTCCTCTCATTTTGGAAGCAAAGATTGTCGAGCTGGAGGAGTCACTTGAGAAAGAAAGGTCTGTTTTACAAAACGAAAAGAAAGCACTAATTCAGGAACTTGAGAAACTCAAATCTGAGAAAACCAAAGGAGTGTCAAATGAAGAAAAGGAAACTCTTCAGTGTGAAATCAATATGCTCTCATCGAAACTGACTGCCATGACAAGCGAAACGATGAAAGAGCACATAAGAAATGGTCAACTCCAAGAGCAGATTGACCTACTCCAAACTTAAACGCAGATTTCACCTAATCTTTCCACAAACTCATCTGTTACATCCTCGTGTAAAGCCTTCATAGGAAATATCTCTTCACCAGAAAGTAAAGTTTCCCAAGATGAGTGTGTTAATAGGAATTTAAACTATGATTTTTCAAACGCTTCCGCACCGAATTCTCCAAAGCACACAACCGAAAGCACAAAGTGTTCCTCGCCTTGAGTAGTTCTCTAACCTAAAAGCTTGAGTAGTTCTCTAACCAAAAAGCTGGATGTTCAAACGAGAATAACAGAAAAATATAAGTCTGAAAATGCTAATTTAAAAGATAAATGCAAAAATCTTTCAATAGCACCTAAAGACTTAAGGGCCAAATTATCTGATCTTCAGTCTCAGTTTGATCAGTGCATGAATGAGAAATAAGAAATTGTCTATCAATGTTCCTCTCTTCAGATTCAGCACAAGGAGTTTGTTGCTAAAATTCTTGATCTTGAAACCAAACTCCACAAAAGGGGTCAAACTGATCAAACCATCTTTCTGAATAAACCCAAAGAGTTCACCTATTTTAACAAAGAATGGGGAATCGGATATGATAACCCACACTATTTGAAAAAAGGAAGATACCAAACTCCTACTTTGTATGATTTTGGTTGTTTTGGATTAGATAAAAAGTATCCAAAATATGTAATTCAATGGATTGGTCCTCTTGAACCTGAAAAGGAAGAGGAAACCGAGGAATATAAGCGCACACACAAACGAGGAATACAACTTCCGTTTTGTTATGAACCTTTGAACTATTCCTATCAAAAGAACAAAAAGTATCTCTCAAATGACTACTTCGACCCATACAAGGTTGCTACGCCCAAGGATTCCTCCAAAAAGGATGAGGTCCAAGTAACCGCAACCAAGACTGAGACGGACGAGTTTAAACTCTATGTCCCTCCTCTCATTTTGGAAGCAAAGATTGTCGAGCTGGAGGAGTCACTTGAGAAAGAAAGGTCTGTTTTTCAAAACGAAAAGAAAGCGCTAATTCAGGAACTTGAGAAACTCAAATCTGAGAAAACCAAAGGTGTGTCAAATGAAGAAAAGGAAACTCTTTAGTGTGAAATCAATATGCTCTCATCGAAACTGACTGCCATGACAAGCGAAACGATGAAAGAGCACATAAGAAATGGTCAACTCCAAGAGCAGATTGACCTACTCCAAACTTAAACGCAGATTTCACCTAATCTTTCCACAAACTCATCTGACACATCCTCGCGTAAAGCCTTCATAGGAAATATCTCTTCACCAGGAAGTAAAGTTTCCCAAGATGAGTTTGTTAATAGGAATTTAAACTCTGATTTTTCAAACGCTTCCGCACCGAATTCTCCAAAGCACACAACCGAAAGCACAAAGTGTTCCTCGCCTTGAGTAGTTCTCTAACCGAAAAGCTTGAGTAGTTCTCTAACCGAAAAGCTGGATGTTCAAACGAGAATAACAGAAAAATATAAGTATGAAAATGCTAATTTAAAAGATAAACGCAAAAATCTTTCAATAGCACCTAAAGACTTAAGGGCCAAATTATCTGATCTTCAGTCTCAGTTTGATCAGTGCATGAATGAGAAAGAAGAAATTGTTTATCAATGTTCCACTCTTCAGATTCAGCACAACTAGTTTGTTGCTAAAATTCTTGATCTTGAAACCAAACTCCACAAAAGGGGTCAAACTGATCAAACCATCTTTCTGAATAAACCCAAAGAGTTCACCTATTTTAACGAAGAATGGGGAATCGGATATGATAACCCACACTATTTGAAAAAGGGAAGATACCAAACTCCTACTTTGTATGATTTTGGTTGTTTTGGATTAGATAAAAAGTATCCGAAATATGTAATTCAATGGACTGGTCCTCTTGAACCTGAAAAGGAAGAGGAAACCGAGGAATATAAGCGCACACACAAATGAGGAATACAACTTCCGTTTTGTTATGAACCTTTGAACTATTCCTATCAAAAGAACAAAAAGTATCTCTCAAATGACTACTTCGACCCATACAAGGTTGCTACGCCCAAGGATTCCTCCAAAAAGGATGAGGTCCAAGTAACCGCAACCAAGACTGAGACGGACGAGTTTAAACTCTATGTCCCTCCTCTCATTTTGGAAGCAAAGATTGTCGAGCTGGAGGAGTCACTTGAGAAAGAAACGTCTGTTTTTCAAAACGAAAAGAAAGCGCTAATTCAGGAACTTGAAAAAACTCAAATCTGAGAAAACCAAAGGTGTGTCAAATGAAGAAGAGGAAAGTCTTCAGTGTGAAATCAATAAGCTCTCATCGAAACTATCTGCCATGACAAGCGAAACGATAAAGGAGCACATAAGAAATGGTCAACTCCAAGAGCAGATTGACCTACTCCAAACTCAAACGCAGATTTCACCTAGTCTTTCCACAAACTCATCTGACACATCCTCGTGTAAAGCCTTCATAGGAAATATCTCTTCACCAGAAAGTAAAGTTTCCCAAGATGAGTGTGTTAATAGGAATTTAAACTCTGATTTTTCAAACGCTTCCGCACCGAATTCTCCAAAGCACACAACCGAAAGCACAAAGTGTTCCTCGCCTTGAGTAGTTCTCAAACCGAAAAGTTGGATGTTTAAACGAGAATAACTGAAAAATATAAGTCAGAAAATGCTAATTTAAAAGATAAATGCAAAAATCTTTCAATAGCACCTAGAGACTTAAGGGCCAAATTATCTGATCTTCTGTCTCAGTTTGATCAGTGCATGAATGAGAAACAAGAAATTGTTTATCAATGTTCCTCTCTTCAGATTCAGCACAAGGAGTTTGTTGCTAAAATTCTTGATCTTGAAACCAAACTCCACAAAAGGGGTCAAACTGATCAAACCATCTTTCTGAATAAACCCAAAGAGTTCACCTATTTTAACAAAGAATGGGGAATCGGATATGATAACCCACACTATTTGAAAAAGGGAAGATACCAAACTCCTACTTTGTATGATTTTGGTTGTTTTGGATTAGATAAAAAGTATCTGAAATATGTAATTCAATGGACTGGTCCTCTTAAACCTAAAAAGGAAGAGGAAATCGAGGAATATAAGCGCACACACAAACGAGGAATACAACTTCCGTTTTGTTATGAACCTTTGAACTATTCCTATCAAAAGAACAAAAAGTATCTCTCAAATGACTACTTCGACCCATACAAGGTTGCTACGCCCAAGGATTCCTCCAAAAAGGATGAGGTCCAAGTAACTGCAACCAAGACTGAGACGGACGAGTTTAAAGTCTATGTCCCTCCTCTCATTTTGGAAGCAAAGATTGTCGAGCTGGAGGAGTCACTTGAGAAAGAAATGTCTGTTTTTCAAAACGAAAAGAAAACGCTAATTCAGGAACTTGAGAAACTCAAATCTGAGAAAACCAAAGGTGTGTCAAATGAAGAAGAGGAAAGTCTTCAGTGTGAAATCAATAAGCTCTCATCGAAACTATATGCCATGAGAAGCGAAATGATGAAAGAGCACATAAGAAATGGTCAACTCCAAGAGCAGATTGACCTACTCCAAACTCAAACGCAGATTTCACCTAATCTTTCCACAAACTCATCTGACACATCCTCGTGTAAAGCCTTCATAGGAAATATCTCTTCACCAGGAAGTAAAGTTTCCCAAGATGAGTGTGTTAATAGGAATTTAAACTCTGATTTTCAAACGCTTCCGCACCGAATTCTCCAAAGCACACAACCGAAAGCACAAAGTATTCCTCGCCTTGAGTAGTTCTCTAACCGAAAAGCTTGAGTAGTTCTCTAACCGAAAAGCTGGATGTTCAAACGAGAATAACAGAAAAATATAAGTCTGAAAATGCTAATTTAAAAGATAAATGCAAAATCTTTCAATAGCACCTAGAGACTTAAGGGCCAAATTATCTGATCTTCATTCTCAGTTTGATCAGTGCATGAATGAGAAAGAAGAAATTGTTTATCAATGTTCCTCTCTTCAGATTCAGCACAAGGAGTTTGTTGCTAAAATTCTTGATCTTGAAACCAAACTCCACAAAAGGGGTCAAACTGATCAAACCATCTTTCTGAATAAACCCAAAGAGTTCACCTATTTTAACAAAGAATGGGGAATCGGATATGATAACCCACACTATTTGAAAAAGGGAAGATACCAAACTCCTACTTTGTATGATTTTGGTTGTTTTGGATTAGATAAAAAGTATCCGAAATATGTAATTCAATGGACTGGTCCTCTTGAACCTGAAAAGGAGGGGAAACCGAGGAATATAAGCGCACACACAAACGAGGAATACAACTTCTGTTTTGTTATGAACCTTTGAACTATTCCTATCAAAAGAACAAAAAGTATCTCTCAAATGACTACTTCGACCCATACAAGGTTGCTACGCCCAAGGATTCCCCCAAAAAGGATGAGGTCCAAGTAACTGCAACCAAGACTGAGACGGACGAGTTTAAACTCTATGTCCCTCCTCTCATTTTGGAAGCAAAGATTGTCGAGCTGGAGGAGTCACTTGAGAAAGAAATGTCTGTTTTTCAAAACGAAAAGAAAGCGCTAATTCAGGAACTTGAGAAACTCAAATCTGAGAAAACCAAAGGTGTGTCAAATGAAGAAGAGGAAAGTCTTCAGTGTGAAATCTGTAAGCTCTCATCGAAACTATATGCCATGAGAAGCGAAACGATGAAAGAGCACATAAGAAATGGTCAACTCCAAGAGCAGATTGACCTACTCCAAATTCAAACGCAGATTTCACCTAATCTTTCCACAAACTCATCTGACACATCCTCGTGTAAAGCCTTCATAGGAAATATCTCTTCACCAGAAGTAAAGTTTCCCAAGATGAGTGTGTTAATAGGAATTTAAACTCTGATTTTCAAACGCTTCCGCACCGAATTCTCCAAAGCACACAACCGAAAGCACAAAGTGTTCCTCGCCTTGAGTAGTTCTCTAACCGAAAAGATTGAGTAGTTCTCTAACCGAAAAGCTGGATGTTCAAACGAGAATAACAGAAAAATATAAGTCTGAAAATGCTAATTTAAAAGATAAATTCAAAAATCTTTCAATAGCACCTAGAGACTTAAGGGCCAAATTATCTGATCTTCAGTCTCAGTTTGATCAGTGCATGAATGAGAAAGAAGAAATTGTTTATCAATGTTCCTCTCTTCAGATTCAGCACAACGAGTTTGTTGCTAAAATTCTTGATCTTGAAACCAAACTCCACAAAAGGGGTCAAACTGATCAAACCATCTTTCTGAATAAACCCAAAGAGTTCACCTATTTTAACAAAGAATGGGGAATGAGATATGATAACCCACACTATTTGAAAAAGGGAAGATACCAAACTCCTACTTTGTATGATTTTGGTTGTTTTGGATTAGATAAAAAGTATCCGAAATATGTAATTCAATGGACTGGTCGTCTTGAACCTGAAAAGGAAGAGGAAACCGAGGAATATAAGCGCACACACAAACGAGGAATACAACTTCCGTTTTGTTATGAACCTTTGAACTATTCCTATCAAAAGAACAAAAAGTATCTCTCAAATGACTACTTCGACCCATACAAGGTTGCTACGCCCAAGGATTCCTCCAAAAAGGATGAGGTCCAAGTAACCGCAACCAAGACTGAGACGGACGAGTTTAAACTCTATGTCCCTCCTCTCATTTTGGAAGCAAGGATTGTCGAGCTGGAGGAGTCACTTGAGAAAGAAATGTCTGTTTTTCAAAACGAAAAGAAAGCGCTAATTCAGGAACTTGAGAAACTCAAATCTGAGAAAACCAAAGGTGTGTCAAATGAAGAAAAGGAAAATCTTCAGTGTGAAATCAATATGCTCTCATCGAAACTGTCTGCCGTGACAAGCGAAACGATGAAAGAGCACATAAGAAATGGTCAACTCCAAGAGCAGATTGACCTACTCCAAACTCAAACGAAGATTTCACCTAATCTTTCCACAAACTCATCTGACACATCCTCGTGTAAAGCCTTCATAGGAAATATCTCTTCACCAGAAAGTAAAGTTTCCCAAGATGAGTGTGTTAATAGGAATTTAAACTCTGATTTTTCAAACGCTTCCGCACCGAATTCTCCAAAGCACACAACCGAAAGCACAAAGTGTTCCTCGCCTTGAGTAGTTCTCTAACCGAAAAGCTTGAGTAGTTCTCTAACCAAAAAGCTGGATGTTCAAACGAGAATAACAGAAAAATATAAGTATGAAAATACTAATTTAAAAGATAAATGCAAAAATCTTTCAATAGCACCTAAAGACTTAAGGGCCAAATTATCTGATCTTCAGTCTCAGTTTGATCAGTGCATGAATGAGAAAGAAGAAATTGTTTATCAATGTTCCTCTCTTCAGATTCAGCACAACGAGTTTGTTGCTAAAATTCTTGATCTTGAAACCAAACTCCACAAAAGGGGTCAAACTGATCAAACCATCTTTCTGAATAAACCCAAAGAGTTCACCTATTTTAACAAAGAATGGGGAATCGGATATGATAACCCACACTATTTGAAAAAGGGAAGATACCAAACTCCTACTTTGTATGATTTTGGTTGTTTTGGATTAGATAAAAAGTATCCGAAATATGTAATTCAATGGACTGGTCCTCTTGAACCTAAAAAGGAAGAGGAAACCGAGGAATATAAGCGCACACACAAATGAGGAATACAACTTCCGTTTTGTTATGAACCTTTGAACTATTCCTGTCAAAAGAACAAAAAGTATCTCTCAAATGACTACATCGACCCATACAAGGTTGCTACGCCCAAGGATTCCTCCAAAAAGGATGAGGTCCAAGTAACCGCAACCAAGACTGAGACGGACGAGTTTAAACTCTATGTCCCTCCTCTCATTTTGGAAGCAAAGATTGTCGAGCTGGAGGAGTCACTTGAGAAAGAAAGGTCTGTTTTTCAAAATGAAAAGAAAGCGCTAATTCAGGAACTTGAGAAACTCAAATCTGAGAAAACCAAAGGTGTGTCAAATGAAGAAGAGGAAAGTCTTCAGTGTGAAATCAATAAGCTCTCATCGAAACTATCTGCCATGACAAGCGAAACGATGAAGGAGCACATAAGAAATGGTCAACTCCAAGAGCAGATTGACCTACTCCAAACTCAAACGCAGATTTCACCTAATCTTTCCACAAACTCATCTGACACATCCTCGTGTAAAGCCTTCATAGGAAATATCTCTTCACCAGAAAGTAAAGTTTCCCAAGATGAGTGTGTTAATAGGAATTTAAACTCTGATTTTTCAAACGCTTCCGCACCGAATTCTCCAAAGCACACAACCGAAAGCACAAAGTGTTCCTCGCCTTGAGTAGTTCTCTAACCGAAAAGCTGGATGTTCAAACGAGAATAACTGAAAAATATAAGTCAGAAAATGCTAATTTAAAAGATAAATGCAAAAATCTTTCAATAGCACCTAGAGACTTAAGGGCCAAATTATGTGATCTTCAGTCTCAGTTTGATCAGTGCATGAATGAGAAAGAAGAAATTGTTTATCAATGTTCCTCTCTTCAGATTCAGCACAAGGAGTTTGTTGCTAAAATTCTTGATCTTGAAACCAAACTCCACAAAAGGGGTCAAACTGATCAAACCATCTTTCTGAATAAACCCAAAGAGTTCACCTATTTTAACAAAGAATGGGGAATCGGATATGATAACCCACACTATTTGAAAAAGGGAAGATACCAAACTCCTACTTTGTATGATTTTGGTTGTTTTGGATTAGATAAAAAGTATCCGAAATATGTAATTCAATGGACTGGTCCTCTTAAACCTGAAAAGGAAGAGGAAATCGAGGAAAATAAGCGCACACACAAACGAGGAATACAACTTCCGTTTTGTTATGAACCTTTGAACTATTCCTATCAAAAGAACAAAAAGTATCTCTCAAATGACTACTTCGACCCATACAAGGTTGCTACGCCCAAGGATTCCTCCAAAAAGGATGAGGTCCAAGTAACTGCAACCAAGACTGAGACGGACGAGTTTAAACTCTATGTCCCTCCTCTCATTTTGGAAGCAAAGATTGTCGAGCTGGAGGAGTCACTTGAGAAAGAAATGTCTGTTTTTCAAAACGAAAAGAAAACGCTAATTCAGGAACTTGAGAAACTCAAATCTGAGAAAACCAAAGGTGTGTCAAATGAAGAAGAGGAAAGTCTTCAGTGTGAAATCAATAAGCTCTCATCGAAACTATATGCCATGACAAGCGAAACGATGAAAGAGCACATAAGAAAAGGTCAACTCCAAGAGCAGATTGACCTACTCCAAACTCAAACGCAGATTTCACCTAATCTTTCCACAAACTCATCTGACACATCCTCGTGTAAAGCCTTCATAGGAAATATCTCTTCACCAGGAAGTAAAGTTTCCCAAGATGAGTGTGTTAATAGGAATTTAAACTCTGATTTTCAAACGCTTCCGCACCGAATTCTCCAAAGCACACAACCGAAAGCACAAAGTGTTCCTCGCCTTGAGTAGTTCTCTAACCGAAAAGCTTGAGTAGTTCTCTAACCGAAAAGCTGGATGTTCAAACGAGAATAACAGAAAAATATAAGTCTGAAAATGCTAATTTAAAAGATAAATTCAAAAATCTTTCAATAGCACCTAGAGACTTAAGGGCCAAATTATGTGATCTTCAGTCTCAGTTTGATCAGTGCATGAATGAGAAAGAAGAAATTGTTTATCAATGTTCCTCTCTTCAGATTCAGCACAAGGAGTTTGTTGCTAAAATTCTTGATCTTGAAACCAAACTCCACAAAAGGGGTCAAACTGATCAAACCATCTTTCTGAATAAACCCAAAGAGTTCACCTATTTTAACAAAGAATGGGGAATCGGATATGATAACCCACACTATTTGAAAAAGGGAAGATACCAAACTCCTACTTTGTATGATTTTGGTTGTTTTGGATTAGATAAAAAGTATCCGAAATATGTAATTCAATGGACTGGTCCTCTTGAACCTGAAAAGGAGGGGAAACCGAGGAATATAAGCGCACACACAAACGAGGAATACAACTTCTGTTTTGTTATGAACCTTTGAACTATTCCTATCAAAAGAACAAAAAGTATCTCTCAAATGACTACTTCGACCCATACAAGGTTGCTACGCCCAAAGATTCCTCCAAAAAGGATGAGGTCCAAGTAACTGCAACCAAGACTGAGACGGACGAGTTTAAACTCTATGTCCCTCCTCTCATTTTGGAAGCAAAGATTGTCGAGCTGGAGGAGTCACTTGAGAAAGAAATGTCTGTTTTTCAAAACGAAAAGAAAGCGCTAATTCAGGAACTTGAGAAACTCAAATCTGAGAAAACCAAAGGTGTGTCAAATGAAGAAGAGGAAAGTCTTCAGTGTGAAATCAATAAGCTCTCATCGAAACTATATGCCATGAGAAGCGAAACGATGAAAGAGCACATAAGAAATGGTCAACTCCAAGAGCAGATTGACCTACTCCAAACTCAAACGCAGATTTCAGCTAATCTTTCCACAAACTCATCTGACACATCCTCGTGTAAAGCCTTCATAGGAAATATCTCTTCACCAGAAAGTAAAGTTTCCCAAGATGAGTGTGTTAATAGGAATTTAAACTCTGATTTTCAAACGCTTCCGCACCGAATTCTCCAAAGCACACAACCGAAAGCACAAAGTGTTCCTCGCCTTGAGTAGTTCTCTAACCGAAAAGATTGAGTAGTTCTCTAACCGAAAAGCTGGATGTTCAAACGAGAATAACAGAAAAATATAAGTCTGAAAATGCTAATTTAAAAGATAAATTCAAAAATCTTTCAATAGCACCTAGAGACTTAAGGGCCAAATTATCTGATCTTCAGTCTCAGTTTGATCAGTGCATGAATGAGAAAGAAGAAATTGTTTATCAATGTTCCTCTCTTCAGATTCAGCACAACGAGTTTGTTGCTAAAATTCTTGATCTTGAAACCAAACTCCACAAAAGGGGTCAAACTGATCAAACCATCTTTCTGAATAAACCCAAAGAGTTCACCTATTTTAACAAAGAATGGGGAATCGGATATGATAACCCACACTATTTGAAAAAGGGAAGATACCAAACTCCTACTTTGTATGATTTTGGTTGTTTTGGATTAGATAAAAAGTATCCGAAATATGTAATTCAATGGACTGGTCCTCTTGAACCTGAAAAGGAAGAGGAAACCGAGGAATATAAGCGCACACACAAACGAGGAATACAACTTCCGTTTTGTTATGAACCTTTGAACTATTCCTATCAAAAGAACAAAAAGTATCTCTCAAATGACTACTTCGACCCATACAAGGTTGCTACGCCCAAGGATTCCTCCAAAAAGGATGAGGTCCAAGTAACCGCAACCAAGACTGAGACGGACGAGTTTAAACTCTATGTCCCTCCTCTCATTTTGGAAGCAAGGATTGTCGAGCTGGAGGAGTCACTTGAGAAAGAAAGGTCTGTTTTTCAAAACGAAAAGAAAACGCTAATTCAGGAACTTGAGAAACTCAAATCTGAGAAAACCAAAGGTGTGTCAAATGAAGAAAAGGAAAATCTTCAGTGTGAAATCAATATGCTCTCATCGAAACTGTCTGCCATGACAAGCGAAACGATGAAAGAGCACATAAGAAATGGTCAACTCCAAGAGCAGATTGACCTACTCCAAACTCAAACGAAGATTTCACCTAATCTTTCCACAAACTCATCTGACACATCCTCGTGTAAAGCCTTCATAGGAAATATCTCTTCACCAGAAAGTAAAGTTTCCCAAGATGAGTGTGTTAATAGGAATTTAAACTCTGATTTTTCAAACGCTTCCGCACCGAATTCTCCAAAGCACACAACCGAAAGCACAAAGTGTTCCTCGCCTTGAGTAGTTCTCTAACCGAAAAGCTTGAGTAGTTCTCTAACCGAAAAGTTGGATGTTCAATCGAGAATAACAGAAAAATAAAAGTATGAAAATGCTAATTTAAAAGATAAATGCAAAAATCTTTCAATAGCACCTAAAGACTTAAGGGCCAAATTATCTGATCTTCAGTCTCAGTTTGATCAGTGCATGAATGAGAAAGAAGAAATTGTTTATCAATGTTCCTCTCTTCAGATTCAGCACAACGAGTTTGTTGCTAAAATTCTTGATCTTGAAACCAAACTCCACAAAAGGGGTCAAACTGATCAAACCATCTTTCTGAATAAACCCAAAGAGTTCACCTATTTTAACAAAGAATGGGGAATCGGATATGATAACCCACACTATTTGAAAAAGGGAAGATACCAAACTCCTACTTTGTATGATTTTGGTTGTTTTGGATTAGATAAAAAGTATCTGAAATATGTAATTCAATGGACTGGTCCTCTTGAACCTGAAAAGGAAGAGGAAACCGAGGAATATAAGCGCACACACAAACGAGGAATACAACTTCCGTTTTGTTATGAACCTTTGAACTATTCCTATCAAAAGAACAAAAAGTATCTCTCAAATGACTACTTCGACCCATACAAGGTTGCTACGCCCAAGGATTCCTCCAAAAAGGATGAGGTCCAAGTAACTGCAACCAAGACTGAGACGGACGAGTTTAAACTCTATGTCCCTCCTCTCATTTTGGAAGCAAAGATTGTCGAGCTGGAGGAGTTACTTGAGAAAGAAATGTCTGTTTTTCAAAACGAAAAGAAAGCGCTAATTCAGGAACTTGAGAAACTCAAATCTGAGAAAACCAAAGGTGTGTCAAATGAAGAAGAGGAAAGTCTTCAGTGTGAAATCAATAAGCTCTCATCGAAACTATATGCCATGAGAAGCGAAACGATGAAAGAGCACATAAGAAATGGTCAACTCCAAGAGCAGATTGACCTACTCCAGACTCAAACGCAGATTTCACCTAATCTTTCCACAAACTCATCTGACACATCCTCGTGTAAAGCCTTCATAGGAAATATCTCTTCACTAGGAAGTAAAGTTTCCCAAGATGAGTGTGTTAATAGGAATTTAAACTCTGATTTTCAAACGCTTCCGCACCGAATTCTCCAAAGCACACAACCGAAAGCACAAAGTGTTCCTCGCCTTGAGTAGTTCTCTAACCGAAAAGCTTGAGTAGTTCTCTAACCGAAAAGCTGGATGTTCAAACGAGAATAACAGAAAAATATATGTCTAAAAATGCTAATTTAAAAGATAAATGCAAAAATCTTTCAATAGCACCTAGAGACTTAAGGGCCAAATTATGTGATCTTCAGTCTCAGTTTGATCAGTGCATGAATGAGAAAGAAGAAATTGTTTATCAATGTTCCTCTCTTCAGATTCAGCACAAGGAGTTTGTTGCTAAAATTCTTGATCTTGAAACCAAACTCCACAAAAGGGGTCAAACTGATCAAACCATCTTTCTGAATAAACCCAAAGAGTTCACCTATTTTAACAAAGAATGGGGAATCAGATATGATAACCCACACTATTTGAAAAAGGGAAGATACCAAACTCCTACTTTGTATGATTTTGGTTGTTTTGGATTAGATAAAAAGTATCCGAAATATGTAATTCAATGGACTGGTCCTCTTGAATCTGAAAAGGAAGGAGAAACCGAGGAATATAAGCGCACACACAAACGAGGAATACAACTTCCGTTTTGTTATGAACCTTTGAACTATTCCTATCAAAAGAACAAAAAGTATCTCTCAAATGACTACTTCGACCCATACAAGGTTGCTACGCCCAAGGATTCCTCCAAAAAGGATGAGGTCCAAGTAACTGCAACCAAGACTGAGACGGACGAGTTTAAACTCTATGTCCCTCCTCTCATTTTGGAAGCAAAGATTGTCGAGCTGGAGGAGTCACTTGAGAAAGAAATGTCTGTTTTTCAAAACGAAAAGAAAGCGCTAATTCAGGAACTTGAGAAACTCAAATCTGAGAAAACCAAAGGTGTGTCAAATGAAGAAGAGGAAAGTCTTCAGTGTGAAATCAATAAGCTCTCATCGAAACTATATGCCATGAGAAGCGAAACGATGAAAGAGCACATAAGAAATGGCAACTCCAAGAGCAGATTGGCCTACTCCAAACTCAAACGCAGATTTCACCTAATCTTTCCACAAACTCATCTGACACATCCTCGTGTAAAGCCTTCATAGGAAATATCTCTTCACCAGAAAGTAAAGTTTCCCAAGATGAGTGTGTTAATAGGAATTTAAACTCTGATTTTCAAACGCTTCCGCACCGAATTCTCCAAAGCACACAACCGAAAGCACAAAGTGTTCCTCGCCTTGAGTAGTTCTCTAACCGAAAAGCTTGAGTAGTTCTCTAACCGAAAAGTTGGATGTTCAAACGAGAATAACAGAAAAATATAAGTCTGGAAATGCTAATTTAAAAGATAAATGCAAAAATCTTTCAATAGCACCTAGAGACTTAAGGGCCAAATTATCTGATCTTCATTCTCAGTTTGATCAGTGCATGAATGAGAAAGAAGAAATTGTTTATCAATGTTCCTCTCTTCAGATTCAGCACAATGAGTTTGTTGCTAAAATTCTTGATCTTGAAACCAAACTCCACAAAAGGGGTCAAACTGATCAAACCATCTTTCTGAATAAACCCAAAGAGTTCACCTATTTTAACAAAGAATGGGGAATCGGATATGATAACCCACACTATTTGAAAAAGGGAAGATACCAAACTCCTACTTTGTATGATTTTGGTTGTTTTGGATTAGATAAAAAGTATCCGAAATATGTAATTCAATGGATTGGTCCTCTTGAACCTGAAAAGGAAGATGAAAACGAGGAATATAAGCGCACACACAAACGAGGAATACAACTTCCGTTTTGTTATGAACCTTTGAACTATTCCTATCAAAAGAACAAAAAGTATCTCTCAAATGACTACTTCGACCCATACAAGGTTGCTACGCCCAAAGATTCCTCCAAAAAGGATGAGGTCCAAGTAACCGCAACCAAGACTGAGACGGACGAGTTTAAACTCTATGTCCCTCCTCTCATTTTGGAAGCAAAGATTGTCGAGCTGGGGGAGTCACTTGAGAAAGAAAGGTCTGTTTTTCAAAACGAAAAGATAGCGCTAATTCAGGAACTTGAGAAACTCAAATCTGAGAAAACCAAAGGTGTGTCAAATGAAGAAAAGGAAACTCTTCAGTGTGAAATCAATATGCTCTCATCGAAACTGTCTGCCATGACAAGCGAAACGATGAAAGAGCACATAAGAAATGGTCAACTCCAAGAGCAGATTGACCTACTCCAAACTCAAACGCAGATTTCACCTAATCTTTCCACAAACTCATCTGACACATCCTCGTGTAAAGCCTTCATAGGAAATATCTCTTCACCAGAAAGTAAAGTTTCCGCACCGAATTCTCCAAAGCACACAACCGAAAGCACAAAGTGTTCCTCGCCTTCCTCGACCGATCCAAGTCCTGTAATTCCGGAAGTCGATTTTTCAGAATATATGAACTCTGAAGGCAATTCTGATGGAGAGTTTGAGTCGTTCCCTTTCGACAAGCCTCTTTCGAGCCATACTGATTTTCTATCCCCCGTAGTCAATCGACCGGTCAACTTTGAAAAGGGTACTTGTTCTAACACCAAGGCCCCAGCTGTGATTAAGATTACCGACTCTAAACCTGTTTCTCAAAACCAATCACAACCGAGGCAAAAGATCATGCGATTGCCTGTCAAAAATCCAGTTTCTTCAAAAGTCACTGAACGTTCTGTCCCTGTTGCTACAGATAAAAATGGTCGAGCAAAACAAGAAAAAACCCAAGTGGCTAAAGAAGGAACCTGTCAAGGATGCAGCATCAAAGTCTTTCCTTCCTGTTTTTAATTCTAGAATAAACAAAGACAATTGTGTGTGGAATAATTGGAATCGTTTTGAAGTTTCTTATCCGATTAAACTTAATTCAGTTCATCAATTGATTCAGTTATCGCGTGATTGTTTATGTTGTCCTAGATGTGGTTTGAATGATTTTGATGAAATTAACATTAATGATTGGTTTGGGTCATATCACATGTATAATCATACACCCAAACACAAACCCCGTAATAACAAAAGAAAATACCATAAACAACGGGGCTCTCAACCAGAGGTTAACCATAGCGGGAGACCAAACCCATTGTAAAACGGGCTGCTCCTACTGAGGTTAAACCGGCACCCAAGAGGAAACCTACTACAAAACCTGTTCCTCCGAAAGGTGTAAACTCTACACCTAAGAGGCAACCTGTGCCAAAACCAGTTTCCGCTAACGGTGTACAACCTACACCTAAGGGGAAATATGTGTCAAAGCAAGTTCCTCCATGAGGTGCCAAACCTAACCCTCCAGGACCCAAGCAAATTTGGGTACCTAAAATCCGTTAAACTCGATTTTGCAGCACGGTCATGTGTGCTACTTAGATTCTGGATGCTCCAAGCACATGACCGAAAGGAGGGAGCTTCTCACGAACTATAAAGAAGAATATGGTGGAGACGTGAGATTTGGCAACAACGACAAGGCGCCGATCGTGGGCTACGGTGACATTGTCCAAGAAAAGATCACAATAAAGAAGGTATCACACGTCGCGGGATTGGGACACAATCTGTTCAGCATCGGGCAGTTCTGCGACAAAGATCTCAAGGTCCGGTTCAAAGCTAAAAGGTGTAGAATCCTCAATGACGATGGAGAGGAGCTACTGGTTGGGAAATGCAAGACCAACCTCTACACAATCGACCTCGCAGCACTCAAACCCGATAACCTTGTCTGCCTGATGTCAAAGGCTAATTCTCAACAAGCTTGGCTTTGGCATCGACGTCTTTCGAACCTCAACTTCAAAAGTATCAACAAACTGGTGATGGGTGGACACGTGAAAGGCATGCATGATCTTCAATTCGTGAAGGATCGTCTTTGCGGGGCATGTGAAAAGGGAAAGATGAAACGAGTGTCGCATCAACCGAAGGTAACTCCGAGAACGTCCAGGTCCCTCGAACTCATCCATATGGATTTGTGTGGACCGATGCGTGTTCAGAGTATCAACAAGCGCAAATATGTCCTGGTAATGGTGGATGACTTCTTGCGCTATACATGGGTCAAGTTCTTTCGCTCGAAAGACGAAACTCCTGAGCTGATCATCAACCATCTAAAGACCATCCAACTGAACAAGCAACAACAAGTTCATACCATAAGGACCGACAACGGGACGAAGTTCAAGAATCAAACGGTGGACGACTATCTGACTTCAGTCGGCATTTCGCACACCTTCTCTGCCGCACGCACTCCTCAGCAAAATGGAGTGGTGGAACGTCACAACCGTACCCTAGTCGAAGCGGCTCGCACCATGCTTTCTCAGTCCAATCTGCCGCACTTTCTATGGGCCGAAGCAGTGTCAACGGCCTGTTACACGCAAAACTGCTCCATCCTCAACAAGCGGTTCAACAAGACGCCGTACGAGATCATCAACAACCGCGTTTCGAATATCAAGTACTTCCATGCATTCGGATGCACATGCTACGTCTTAAACGACAAGGATGATCTCGGCAAATTCATCCCCAAGGTGGACGAAGGAGTTTTCATCGGATACTCCATGCAAGCTCAAGCTTATCGTGTTTACATCACACGGAAGAAAACAGTTGTCGAAAGTGTAAACGTGACATTCGACGAAGCCGCAGATTTGGCTTCTGAACAAAATAGTTCAGAACCCGGTTTAACTGGCGTGCTAGCTTCCGGACCTCCAAGTTCGGGACCTGCACAAGCGACAGTAAATCCAAATCATGCATCTTCATCGAATGCTAACTCTTCTGATTTAGATTTATTGTTTAAGTTCTTTTATGATGACATCTTTAATAGTTCCCATACTGTCTCAGCACAACCTCGACTAGAAGCTGCTCGTACTGAGGATTCGGCGAATCTTTCTGGTCCGCCGCCTTCTACAAGCACGCCGTGTATCACTGTGGAGACAGCTCAACCGTCATCGTCATCGACTTCAACTGATACTACTGTCCCCCCGGAGGAACCTGTTACAAATCCGGAGATCGCTCCTAGTGATTTGTCCTCGGCTACAACTGATGATCAACCTCTGAACTCCTCAGAACCAGAAGTTGTTCAATCCTCTGTGAATCCTCCCCCACCTCCTCCAAGAAACCAACCGGCTACACTTGAAGCAGTTCAAGACCTACCTTCTGGTGATTATGTGGATTCGGACGCCTCCCATTCAACTCAACATCCGCTTCCACACACCACCAGATGGACGAAAGCTCATCCGCTTCACCAAATCATCGGTGATCCCTCTACTCCAGTTCAAACACGAGGTGTATTCGCCAACTTCTGTCTATTCTCCGGCTTCTTAAGCAACATCGAGCTGACGAACGTACGCGAAGCGCTTGAAGGTCCGGACTAGATCATAGCCATGCAAGAGGAGCTCAATCAATTCGAAGCTCTAAAGGTATGGCGACTGGTTTCACGTCCAAAACACAAGACGGTGATCAGCACCAAGTAGATTTTCAAGAATAAGAAGGACAAAGACGACATCGTTTTACGCAACAAAGCGCGTCTTGTGGCCAAGGGATACCGACAACAAGAAGGGATCGATTATGATGAGACCTATGCTCCGGTGGCATGAATCAAAGCCATTCGTATGTTCCTTGCATACGCCGCGCACAAGAACTTCACGGTCTTCCAAATGGATGTGAAGACCGCATTCCTCTACGGCGATATCAAGGAAGAAGTGTACATCTCACAACCGGACGGATTCGTGGATGATTCGAAGCCTGATCATGTCTACGTTCTAGATAAGGCGCTTTACGGTCTAAAGCAAGCTCCGCGAGCATGGTACAACACACTGTCTGAGTTTTTGATAAAGTCCAAATTCACACGAGGTAAAATCGATTCTACTTTGTTTATCAAAAATGAAAAGGGTCACATAGTTCTAGTTCAAGTGTATGTAGATGACATAATCTTCGGCTCTACTAATCCCACATATGCTAAGAACTTTGCCAATCTAATGGGAGAATTTTTTAAAATGAGTATGCTTTGCGAGATGAATTTCTTCCTTGGTCTTCAAGTTAAACAACTGTCGACCGGGATATTCATAAACCAAACCATGTACATCCGGGATATTCTTAGGAAATTCCAGATGGAACAGTCCTCGCCAATGAAAACTCCCATGGCACCTGGTACGAAGCTTCACGCCGATCCTAACGGAACGGATGTGAACCCTAAACTATATCGGGGGATGATCGGTTCTTTAATGTATTTAACTGCGAGTAGACCGGATATCATGTTCTCAACATTTTTGTGTGCCCGGTTTCAATCAAAACCTAAGGAGTCTCATTTAACTGCTGTCAAACGAATTTTTCGTTATTTACGTGGTACTGCTGATCTTGGCTTGTGGTACCCGAGAGAGACAGGTTTTGCACTATCCGCGTATTCCGATGCGGATCACGCGGGATGTATGATGGATCGGAAGAGCACCTCGGGACATATCCAGTTTTTGGGAGATAGCCTGGTAAGTTGGGCATCCAAGAAGCAGCAGTGCGTGTCTACGTCGACTGCCGAGGCAGAGTACGTGGCCGCCGCGAGCTGCTGTTCTCAAGTCATCTGGATGCGGACGTAACTCAAAGACTACGGTTTCACGTATGTCAAAGTCCCCATTTACTGCGACTCAAAGAGCGCCATTGCCATATCAAGCAACCCGGTCCAACACACCAAGACGAAGCACATCGACGTTCGGTATCATTTCATTAAGGATCACGTCGAAAGAGGTACAGTCGAACTCTACTTCGTAAATACTGAGCATCAGTTAGCTGACCTCTTTACAAAAGCCTTGGACGAAAAACGTTTTAATACTCTTGTGTCCAAGTTAGGTATGCTAAAACTGACGACTTAATCCGATTGTGTGCCCGTTACACGTTCCATACATCTACGAGTAACTGTCTACTCGTCATCCGGTGTTTACACTCCTGATGATTGAGCATACACTTCCTCGCAATTGTATTCTACTTGTTTCAGTTACATAGTTAGATTTAGTCTCTGTAATTATTTCGTAGATTTCGTTTGTTTCCTTTCTTTCTTCGTGCGTTTCCTTTATTTTGTACTGTCGTCTACCTTTAACTATCAATATCTGTACTTTCACGGTGTGTTCATGTATTCAGGGGGAGCACAAAGTGGTATCAGGTAAGTATACTCATCTGTTGAGGGGGAGCATCACACACAGTTTTTCTTACGACTGTCAAAAAGTTTTTTTTTAGTGTGGGCACTCCCGTGTGTTTTCATCTAATGGTCATCATTTGAGGGGGAGCGACATAATTTTTTCTTTCAAAGTCTAAAGTTTTTGTTGCGTCGAACTCTCTTTGCACTATCTGAGGGGGAGCAAAGTCATCCCCATGCACAGTTTGAGGGGGAGCGAGAGAAAGTTCCTTTAAATTCAAAATTGCTCAATTTGTGCAAATTATAAAGGAACAGGATAATTGTTTTTGAAAATCCAGAAGAATCCGGACAGGTTTCCGGAAACTCTATCTTTCCGGATAGGTTTCCGGACCGGGCCCTTATCCAGATTGGATAGGAACCCGGATACCCTACCCGGATTCCTTGGCTCATATAAATAACTTCCGGGCTCGTTCATTTCACTTACCCGGAAAAAAAAGCATTCAAAAACCCTAAACCCCTTCGCGACTCTCTCTCGTTCGGACTCCTCTCACACAACTCGATTTCACTCCCGGTTTCGATCACCAAATCAGATATTCAATGGCGGATCAGGAACAAAATCCTCCACAGAACCCGGAAGAGCAACAAATTCCTCAAGAGGAACTTATAAATGAAGAAGTTGATAACGCCTTGGTCGACCCCGACCATGGTACTGAACTGGAGGCGAACAACCATCACATGGACCCGACACTGTTTAGACCACAACCACAACATCGAGTGATTGTGGACATCCTTATGCGTCACCCTCTCCGTGAGGCCCTCACCGCCACCGCCGATGTCCCGTTGTTGTACGTACTCCAAGTTTGGTTCTCCGCACAAGTTCGCACGGTCGGTAACTCACAAACGATCACCTCTCAGATCGATAATCAACAGTTTACGCTTACACCGGACTCCTTCCGCCATCTACTTTCACTTCCTGAAGCCAACGTCGGCGGCCACCAAAGCTACGACCCCACGGTCAATAACACGAAACTGTGCGCTCTAGTCCGCGCTCTTGGCTATAACTTCTACCTCAACCGACCATCCGCGTTCAATCGAAAGTATCTGGCCCCCATCTGGTACACCCTGTTTACGATTCTAAACAGGTGCCTTTCGTCCAGATGGAAGGGCATCGACCAGTGCACAGGCGATTTCCTCAGACTATTCCATGTCGTGTGCTACAACCGTCATGTCGACTTCGCCATGATCATCTGGCAGGAAATAGTTATCGCCATTCGTCACATCAGAGGTACCAAACAGAAGAAATTCCTTCCATACCCGCATTTTCTCTTCGCTTGTTGTTCGTCAACATATGGACGCCAATCCTGCCATCCCGCGCCGCCTAACTCATCCGGTATGTCCTCCTCATCATGTACAATACATGGTTATTCGCAACCCATCCAACGCGGTAGCCATGCCCATTCCTGAAGCCATGTTAGCTCATGCCGATCCCACTGAACCAGGAGTTATAGCTTATAGGGAAGAGTTAGGGAATCCCGTGGTCCAGCCAGAACCAGAGGGACCTGCCCAGGGACCTAGACCCGAGCGTCGTGAGGGTCCAAGAGTGAGAGGTGGAAGGGCCCGGACAGCGGGTGTTGTCGGGCGAGGTGTGACGATTGTTCGGGGAAGGGGATCTAGAGAACGTGGTGCAGTGGAATCGCGTCCCGGTTCCAGACAAGCCCAAGCCGGTCCATCATCTAGACCTAAGCTTCATCATTCAACCGAACCATATCTTTCCGACCAGCCTTCGCCTACCTTCTATGTTCATAACGTGGATTCTGACTCCGATACGGAATCTGATACGACCCGTGCCATTCGTCTCTCAAAAATCCCTCCCCGTATCAGACCGAACCCAGACTTTACCGAAGGCACCTCTACTGCCTCACCTTCAACCCCTCTAACCCAATCTGGAACGGGAACTATTAGGACAACTGAGGGAGAATTAGTTGAAGAGTTAGAAACTGTGAGCCGGAGAGAACTGCGTTCGAAAGCGAACCAGGAAAGATTGAGCCGTAAAGATAACGAGGCTCCTGAGCGAACCCAACCAAGCGATATCCGGGTAGCCACATCTGCTATCCTGTCTCATGTGTTGGGACAGGGTATTGAAGAAGCCTCCGTGGACACAGCGGAGCAATTGCACAACCCCCTTATCCACTCATCCGTCTCTCAAAAGACGGATGTTTCAGTTTCTCACGGGGATATAGCACACCTTCCACCGGTCTCTCACTCAGAGAGTGCTGGTGTTGAAATAAGCGACCAGCAGCCCCCGGTCGCGACATCTTTAAGTGCACAGTTGAGTCTAGAGTCACTTGATATTATTCATTCTTCGGCTAGGACACAAGATGAGGAACAACAAATCGAGGCTCTTCGTGACCCGATCGGAACGTCTGTAGTGTCTCCGTCTGGCGGAACATGAGGATCGGACGGAAATCCTACCACAACTACCATTTTGCCAACTGTGAACGTAGGTGGCTCTGCCTCTGCGGAAGATGCCTCAACGGGTAATCTAAGTGATCTTGGAGTTATTCACCCAGACTTTGTGTCACAAGGGTCCCTGGACAGCACCCTTAAGGCTATCCGCGAGGTGATGGAGCAGCACGTCGTCGCCGAGATCGACACCGTTAAGCGCTTAATCAAAGGTAAAGGGCATATCGTCGACACTGAAACTGCACCTACACCTCCACCGGTCCCTATTCATCCTAACTATTCGGTGGACACCCTAAAGACGATGCTTCTAGCCCAACTGCTCTAAGAATCCTAAACCAACGCCTCTACCGAAGCAGACCTGATAACCGTTCTGAAATCACAGGTCACTGATCCTTCATCATCCATTACCACTCGATTGGATAACATTGACTCGACTCTCAAGGACTTCCAACAAGCGATGACAACGCTGTCCGAAAGAGTCCGTTCACTCAAAGATACCTGCAAGAGTCAAGCAGGCGGTCTGAAGCGCAAGCACGATGACCAAGATGATCCTGATCACCGTGAGGGGGAGAAACGACTAAGACCTACCGAGACAGCCGCTATACTCACCAAAACGACAACTGTGGTTCATCTGGAACCAGCAACTGCGGCAACAACAACCGATGCCGAACCTGAAGCCGAGTTGCCCTTAGCCGAGATGGTAATAGACATGGACATCTCAGATGATGAAGACCCGACGGTTGAAAATCCTGAGGGTTCAACACAGGAACTGGTTAATTTCGACTCATCAGATATGCCGATACTGGATATGATTGATCCAGACTGCGAGACCAACCCGGAGACCGAAGATGCATGGTATAAAAAAGCCGCCAGTGCCGCAAATCTCCAGGTTAATTTGGTTTTCCCTACTGATGAAGATGACAATATTGATTATGATCAGTTCCTGCTCCAGAATTTTTATGGAACCCCCGTTCACTCTGCTCAACCCGCTGATAATTCAACAAGACCCGAAACCTCAACTGCCAACATTCCGACATCTCCTCAGCAACCGACAACTTCAGATCTCCCACCACCTCAACAGCAACAAATTCGTTGGGAGAAGATCCCGATATTTATTCCTCACCTGGAGGAATCTCTGAAGAAGTTGTTCGTACACAAGCTTCGCCCAACCGAGCCGACCTTCTGCCTTGGTATTTAAAACTTCAACCCCGAATACCAACGCCGGTACATCAGCGCAATGAAGCGGTGTCTTCCAGTCAGTCAAGTCAGAACCAAGCATTAGATCACAGAGGTACTCAACATACAGTCAAGCTGCATTATGAAAATCGTTTATCCTGTATTCACTATCCGACGTGAAGATGTGAATGAATGGAAATTTTCCGAAGCCGACATCCAACACCTTCGACCGTTCGACTTCCTGGCAATTCTGAAAGACCTTCGTACAAGAACCATCCGACCGCTACCTGTTACAAAGGCGCTCGAAGCTGTCCGTCGATTCCTAGTCCGTACTATTATGATGTCATGTCTCACGGACTTCTAAATGGCAATCGAGAACAGGGCAAAGAAGGTAAATCTGATCAAGTCGAATCTGAAAGCTTCTGAGTTGAAGATGTATTCCGAGAACGCATTGCTTCTGAAACCAGAATTTGGAATTGTCTTCATCAACGATCAGAATGAAAAGAAATTTATGCGCTTCAGTCAGGTCGACAGATTCTGCGACGGCACACTCTTCAAGGTCCAAAATGCTCTTCGAAAAATCATTTCTTATGAATCGGAAAATCAGAAGGTTTCGTATGTTCTGAACTCAAATGAGATAACTGCACGAAACGCATTAGAAGTGGTTGAAGATCGCATCGACTATCGCCGCGCTATCATAATGTTCGAGGTACACTTTGTGCTTCGCAAAAGATATGTTTATAACTGGCGAGAGCTGGAGCGCGAACTCGAACTTCAAGTCAAAGGGGGAGATTGTTAGGGTCAATTGATGTTGATTTAAAGTTCAAGGGTCTGTATTGTATTTCTTTAATTTGAGCTTTGTTAGTGAACGGGTCGTGGGCTTGTTAACCACGAGCCCGCCATATATAAAGGACATTAGCCTTAGAAAAAGAGCTAGTTGTCTCTTTTGCTTTCCTACTTCGTATTGTAATTCTCTCTGATTGAAAGCTAATAGGGATGACCAGTTGAAATCACAAACTCTACTGTTTTACTTATATTGATTTCATTGTTCGTTGCACGGATCTGAGACTCACACAACTGCTCCTTTTTCAGTAATTCAAGAATCAAACGAAGATGTTGGGTGTGCTCTTCTTTCGATGGGGAATAGATAAGGATATCATCGATAAACACAATAACGAATTTATCGAGATATGGCTTACCTACTCGATTCATTAAATCTATAAAGGCAGCTGGGGCGTTTGTCAGTCCGAAGGGAATCACTAAGAATTCGTAGTGACCATACCTTGTGCGGAAAGCAGTTTTCAGAACGTCCTCTTCTTTAACTTTTAGCTGGTGATAACCAGATCTCAGATCAATCTTAGAGAAATAACAATCTCCAACTAATTGATCAAAGAGGTCATCAATTCTGGGAAGCGAATATGTTGGACAACCTAAGGGGGGGGGTAAGGTTGTATTTAAAATCTTTTTCTTTCAAAAAATTCTTTGAACAAAAAAATACAGAATAAATAAAGCAGAGATAAAAAAAATAAGTATACAACAATTATATAAACAGATATAATTTAAATGCACAGCGGAAATGTAAATAGATAAGGGAAAGAGAATACTTGACAACGGTATTTTTAAAGTGGTTCACCAAACACAAAGTTGGCTAGTCCACCTCGAGAAAATAACACTTCTCGGAGATCCAATACGAAACGTGTTCTTTACGGTAGAAACACAAACCTTAATACAACAAACGCGAAACACTCTTCTTTGAGAGATTAATGTGGATCACTCACTCTAATTCAAACACTTACAAGAGGGTATAAATTTTAATATGAATAATCACTCTTGAATAAGGTTTATCACTTGGATATATTTAGAGAGTTTGATCACTTGAGTTGTGTTGCTGATTCAACTAATCGAGAGATTTTAATCTGCTATCAACTCAAGATTTCTTGCTCAAAAAAAAATTAATTTTATCAGTTTAAGTGATTTAGTGTGAGTAAGAAAGCAGCAGAATAATAATCAAATGCTGAGGGAGAATTTATTGCTGAAGTTGGTGTAGCCTTGAATGCTGCTGGATGCATGTATTTATACTGGATGATCAACAGTCTTGGGGATTTCGCGGTATACCGCCAAACCATCGCGGTATACCTGCGTCAGAAAAAGTACAGCAAAGGAGAAGGTCAACCTGCACAAACAAACGGCATTGTGTACCCGCGGTATACCGCGTTGCACATGGCGGTATACCGCCTGATAGGGTTTCTGACAATAGAAGCTTCAAATGCAGAGGATGTGACAGATGAACAGTACCCGCGGTATACCGCGAAGACCTTGGCGGTATACCGCCTGAAGTTTTGTCCAATGAGAGCAAGGCAACGCAGGGTTACAACGGCTGAACACACTTCTTGCAATTAATGAAGAACAGTAGCAGCATATATATATATATATCAAGTGATTTAATATATATAAAAAAAATATTGTATATATATATTTGATTCAAATATATTTATATAGATACGAAATATCCAAGTGATAAAATATTTTAGGGTGTTTATCATTTTAAAATAAAATGACGAAACTCTTCAGACTTGGATTCTTCAGATAAAAAATTATCGAGATCATTTAAATATCTGCACACTCAGATAAAATATTAGATAACAAAATAATGCGGTGTGTTTTGTAATCATCAAAATAAATATGGAGATGTGATTTTATGTGTACCAAAAATATATCACAATATTTAAAGCTGGGTACACTTGCACCAACAATCTCCCCCTTTTTGATGATGACAAACACAACGCTAAACACGAGAGCATACTCGGTTTCTCTCCCCCTTTTGTCGAAGCAAAAAGGGTTTAAGAAGGTCGCTTATGCTCCCCCTCGAAAGATGCTCCCCCTCAAAATATGAAATATTTGAGAGTTAGTATTTATCAAGGGTTATACTCAAGCATGCCTAAACCAAGTCTTAATTTAAAGAAGGCTTTCTTGTTTAGAGCTTTAGTGAAAATATCGGCCAAATTATCTTCCGAATCAACCTTTTCAAGCACGATTTTGCCTTTTTGAACATTATCTCGTAAAAAATGATGTCTCAATTCAATATGTTTGGTACGAGAATGCAAAACGGGATTTTTACTTAAGTTTATGGCACTTGAGTTATCACACATAATTGGAATTTTGGTTAGGTGTACCTCAAAATCGGTAAGTGTGTGTTTCATCCATAGGACTTGAGCACATGCTCTTGCGGCGGCTACATATTCCGCTTCGGTGGTAGACAAAGCTACGGATTGTTGTTTCTTAGAGAACCAAGATACAAGTGAGAGACCTATAAAGGCACATACCCCACTAGTACTTTTTCGGTCAACAATAGATCCACCAAGATCGGAATCGGCAAAACACGTTACTTCTAACTCGGGTTTCTTTGCGTACCATAAGCCAAGATTAGTAGTACCTCGTAAATAACGAAAAATACGCTTGACAGCTTCATAGTGAGATTGTTTAGGTGAAGATTGAAAACGAGCACATAAACATACACTAAACATAATATCAGGTCTACTAGCAGTTAAATATAATAAACTACCAATCATACCACGATAAATCTTTTCATTAAAATCGTTTCCCTCCTCGTCACGAGATAATTGCAAATTTGTGGTCATTGGAGTTTCAACGGGTTTGACATTTTCAAAGTTAAACTTTTTCAACATATCTTTACAATATTTAGATTGACTAATAAAAATACCAGTTTCACATTGTTTTATTTGCAATCCTAAGAAGTATTTTAATTCTCCCATCATGCTCATTTCAAATTCGCTTGTCATTTTCGCAGAAAATTCATTACACAGTTTTTCATTAGTGGAACCAAAAATAATATCATCAACATATACTTGCACAACCACAATATCATTTTGAACATATTTCACAAATAAAGTATTATCAATTTTACCCATAATATAACCACTAACAATTAAAAAGGTTTTTAATCTATCATACCACGCACGCGGAGCCTGCTTTAAACCATAAAGCGCCTTTTTTAATTTATAAACATGTGTCGGGTTTTCGAAACTTTCAAAACCGGGAGGTTGAGAAACGTATACCTCCTCATTTATAATACCATTTAAGAAAGCACTTTTAACATCCATTTGAAATAACTTAAAATCTTTAGCATTTGCAAAAGCGAGAAGCATTCGAATAGACTCCAACCTTGCAACCGGTGCAAAGGTTTCGTCATAATCTATACCTTCTTGTTGACTGTACCCCTTGGCAACTAAACGTGCCTTGTTTCGTGTGACTCCACCGTTCTCGTCTACCTTGTTTCGGAAGACCCATCTTGTGCCAATAATGGTTTGACTACTAGGGCTAGGCACTAAGTCCCACACATCATTCCTAGAAAATTGGTTTAACTCTTCTTGCATGGCCATAATCCAATCCTCATCACCTAAAGCTTCATCTATGGTTTTAGGTTCTATGGTTGAGATAAAAGCATGGAAAGCACAATGGGTATGGATTTGTGATCTAGTTGTCCTTTGGTTTAGGTCACCTATAATTTGATCTACGGGATGGCCTCGAGCGGTTCTAAGGTTAGGATCATCTATACCTTGTGGAATAAAGCATGGAGGGGCATCACTAGATTCAATATTATTTGTGGAAGGTTGGGTACCTAAATCCAAGGTACTAAGTTGTTGGGCTAAGACGTCTCCTTCACGGATATTATCATTTGCTAAGGGTGCACTCGGTTTGGGAGGACTTTCGTCAAAGCTAACATTAAGGGATTCTTCCACTACCATGGTCTCCTTATTTAGGATTCTATAGGCTTTGCTATTCCAAGAATAACCTAGGAACACTCCCTCATAGGCTTTGGGGTCAAATTTGGTTAGGTAGGATTTGGTGTTTAAAATGAAACATTTACAACCAAAAACTTTTAGGTGAGCTAGGGAAGGTTTTCTACCTCGGTAAAGTTCATAGGGTGTCTTATTTAGGATACCTCTAATTAGGACACGGTTAAGCACATAGGTCGCGGTAGCAACGGCATCACACCAAAACTTTTGGGGAACTTGATGTTCGTTTAGCATAGTTCTACTCATTTCTTGCAACGTTCGATTTTTCCTTTCAACAACCCCGTTAGATTGAGGAGTTCGAGGAGCCGAAAAGTTATGAGTTATACCATGTTTATCACAAAAGGCACCAAATTGTACATCATTATCGAATTCTCGTCCATGGTCCGTACGTATGGAAACAATCGTACAACCTTGTTGGTTTTGAATTCGTTTTCCCAAAATTTTAAACTTTTCAAAAGCCTCATTTTTATGTCTCAAAAATAAAGTCCAAGTATAACGGGAATAATCATCCACAATAACCAAAGTATAAAAATTTCCTCCAAAACTTTGAATAGCCATCGGGCCAAAAAGATCCATATGTAAAAGTTCTAAAACTCTTTGAGTAGAAATAACATTTTTTGATTTATGAGAAACGTGATGTTGTTTGCCGACACGACAAGCATCACAAAAATGATTATCAAACTTTAATTTTGGCAGGTCACTCACAAGCTCCTTATTTTTTAAGTTTTGCATTAATCTCAGATTAGCGTGACCTAAACGCCTATGCCATAAAGTAGAAACATCATTAATAGAAGATAAGCATACATTATCAGATACAACAGTTTTACAAATATATAAATTTCCTTTTACAAAGCCATTTAAAAGAACTTTGCCATTTTTTATGATTTTACAAGAATCTTCTTCGAAGACAACAGTTGTATTATTTTTACACAATTGGCGAACACTCAACAAATTAAAATGTAAATTATCAACATGATTAACATTAAGAAATTGAACATTATTGCAAGAGACTGTACCTCTACCAATTATATTTCCTTTGGAGTTTCCTCCAAAAATTACCTGTCCACCATCACATGACTTATATGATGAAAAGAGATTATTGTTTCCGGTCATGTGACGTGTGCAACCACTATCGAGAATCCAGTCCATATCAAGGTCAATCTACAATAATGAAGATGTAACTTTTATGGTCCCCATTTCTCGTGGGTCCTTGACAATTAGTTTCAAAAGTCAACCAACATACATATATATAAAGTCAAACAGAATATATATATATATATAATACATTACATAATATTAATATATATATATAAAACACAAATATATATATATAACACATGACAAGACAAACAAAATATATATATATAAGAATTAAAAATTAAATAAAATATATATATATATGTGCAGTACGAATGTATATATATATATGAATAGTATTATATATTACTTATATATATAATATATACAACAAAATATATTTAAACTATATATATATACATAACACATTTAAAACCATAAACGCATACCACCGGGATTATCATTACTAAACATTCCTTTTGGAATCCATTTATTTACCATTTTAATTTTGCGATTATATTTATCATACACATAAAAACAAGCATTTACATTCGCATTATTATTAGGTTTAGAATATTTATCATGGTACATGCGAGCATACGGTTTTCTCGTATTATAATTTACATTATTTATTTTACGCACATACGGAGGTTTTTGCACATATTGATTTCTTGTATTTACTTTAGGTGATTCATAAAATCTTTTGATGGGTATACATGAACATTTATCAACACAAGTATTGGAACCAATGCCTTTTCTACATTTTATACGGTTAGGCATATTAAGCATGTTAAGAACTTTTTTATTACTACTTTCAAAGGCTTTAGCTAGCATGTTATCTTTTTCATATGAAGCACATTTAGCCTTTAAACATGTAATCTCATTATCAAGAATATCACATTTTGTACAAATAATATTTTCATGTGATTTTTTATTCAAGCATGCAATTTCTTTATTTAAAACATCACAAGATTTACAAAAATCTTTTTCTCCTAATTTAGTTTCTAATTTAGCAATTATATCCATATCATTTTCAGATTTTTGTTTAACATTTTTTATTTCCTTTTTACATGCATTTACAGTTTCTTTTAACATAGTATTCTCATCTTGGTAACGATTTGCAAGAGCGGCCATTTTATGAAAGGATTCATATAATTCTTCAAGATTATTTTCATTATCACTTTCATAATCACTATCGTAATCCGAGTAAGAAGATTTTACCTCGTCGTCGCTATCGGCCATAAGACAAATGGCTTGATAGTCATCTTCTTCTTCACTCTCGCTCCACGCGCCTCCAATGAAGGCTTTCTCCTTCTTCTTTTGGAACTTGTTCTTTTTCGGACATTCATTGGCGTAGTGGTCTTTGTCACCACATGAGTAGCAAAAGCCTCTCTTTGGCTTAGCTTTATCGTCTTCACTCGAGTCGCCATTTTTCTTAACTTTTTCGTCTCGTTTATGGAACTTACGACTTCGATTTTCACCACCACGACGGTAGTTACCGTTTCTTTGAAATCTGCCATTGTTAGAAAATTTATTATTATTATTAAGAAATTTGGAAAAGTTTCTTACCAACATGGCGACTTCATCGAGAGTTTCGGATGGATCTTTCGAGGAGCTAGCTTTCTCCTTTTTCTTCTCATCTTTTGGTGTTGAGACATTGAGAGCGATTGATTTCTTTTTAACTTGCTCCCGATCTTTGTTTCTTTTAAGTGCAATTTCATGCACTTTAAGATTACCGATCAAGTCATCTATCTTCATTATGGAAAGGTCACGGGAGTCTTCTAAGGATGTTATCTTTTGCATCCACTCCGAAGGAAGGGCTCGTAGGATTTTCCTTATATAGTCCTCGTTAGGATAAGTGCGATCCAAACCTTTCAAAGTAGTCACAATAAGGTTAAATCTTTTAAACATTGAGTCAATTGACTCATCTTGTTTCATTTCGAATAGTTCATAATCGTGAACTAAAATATTTACTTTACTAGATTTAACCTCCGTGTTTCCACGATGAGTATTATTTAAACTTTCCCATATTTGATTTGCAGTTTTATATGTATATACTCTTTCAATTTCGTCAGTTGTTAAAGCAGCATATAATATATTCTTAGCTTCAAAGTTTAAACAAAAATGAGCTTCATCAGAAGTAGTCCAGTCATCTATAGGTTTATCAATATAAACATCATCTTTCACAATGGTGGGTTTAAAATTTCCTTTTTCTATAATATTCCAAATCTTTTGATTTTTGCCACGCACGTGACATTCAAATAGCTCGGCCCAAATGCCAAACTTTTCAGTATCTATCAAAGGAGGTTTTGAAAACACGATATTAGTTTGTTGAGCCATTTAGAAGAATAAGAAAAAAAATGCAGAATATTTTTGAAAGACCTGCTCTGATACCAAATGTTGGACAACCTAAGGGGGGGGTAAGGTTGTATTTAAAATCTTTTTCTTTCAAAAAATTCTTTGAACAAAAAAATACAGAATAAATAAAGCAGAGATAAAAAAAATAAGTATACAACAATTATATAAACAGATATAATTTAAATGCACAGCGGAAATGTAAATAGATAAGGGAAAGAGAATACTTGACAACGGTATTTTTAAAGTGGTTCACCAAACACAAAGTTGGCTAGTCCACCTCGAGAAAATAACACTTCTCGGAGATCCAATACGAAACGTGTTCTTTACGGTAGAAACACAAACCTTAATACAACAAACGCGAAACACTCTTCTTTGAGAGATTAATGTGGATCACTCACTCTAATTCAAACACTTACAAGAGGGTATAAATTTTAATATGAATAATCACTCTTGAATAAGGTTTATCACTTGGATATATTTAGAGAGTTTGATCACTTGAGTTGTGTTGCTGATTCAACTAATCGAGAGATTTTAATCTGCTATCAACTCAAGATTTCTTGCTCAAAAAAAAATTAATTTTATCAGTTTAAGTGATTTAGTGTGAGTAAGAAAGCAGCAGAATAATAATCAAATGCTGAGGGAGAATTTATTGCTGAAGTTGGTGTAGCCTTGAATGCTGTTGGATGCATGTATTTATACTGGATGATCAACAGTCTTGGGGATTTCGCGGTATACCGCCAAACCATCGCGGTATACCTGCGTCAGAAAAAGTACAGCAAAGGAGAAGGTCAACCTGCACAAACAAACGGCATTGTGTACCCGCGGTATACCGCGTTGCACATGGCGGTATACCGCCTGATAGGGTTTCTGACAATAGAAGCTTCAAATGCAGAGGATGTGACAGATGAACAGTACCCGCGGTATACCGCGAAGACCTTGGCGGTATACCGCCTGAAGTTTTGTCCAATGAGAGCAAGGCAACGCAGGGTTACAACGGCTGAACACACTTCTTGCAATTAATGAAGAACAGTAGCAGCATATATATATATATATCAAGTGATTTAATATATATAAAAAAAATATTGTATATATATATTTGATTCAAATATATTTATATAGATACGAAATATCCAAGTGATAAAATATTTTAGGGTGTTTATCATTTTAAAATAAAATGACGAAACTCTTCAGACTTGGATTCTTCAGATAAAAAATTATCGAGATCATTTAAATATCTGCACACTCAGATAAAATATTAGATAACAAAATAATGCGGTGTGTTTTGTAATCATCAAAATAAATATGGAGATGTGATTTTATGTGTACCAAAAATATATCACAATATTTAAAGCTGGGTACACTTGCACCAACAGAATACTTGTTCTTGATCGTACGCTTATTCAGTTCCCGATAATTAATGCACATCGTCATCGACCCATCTTTATTTTTCACAAACAGGACTGGTACACCCCACGGTGAAGTACTGGGTCTGATGAAACCCTTATCAGAAAGATCTTGCAGTTGTGTCATCATTTCATTAATCTCCGAAGGTGCAAGACGATATGGTGTACGGGCAACAAGAGCAGTTCTAGGAATCAGATCAATACCAAACTCTACTTGTCTAACGGGCGGAAGACTAGTCAAATCTTATGGAAAAACTTCCTAGAATTCACAAACTACAGGAATATCTTCCAGCTTACTCTTTTCTAGCTTAGTATCTATCACATAAGCTAAGTAACTCGGCCAGCCTTTGCTGACACACTTACGAGCTTTCAACATAGAGATAAGGCAAGACTGACGATTTTTAAGATCACCATAAATCACTATCGGTCCCCTCTCAGGTAATACAACATTGATCAACTTCTTATTGCAAATAATACTAGCCTGATTCTCGGCTAACCAATCCATTCCCACTACCACATCAAACTCAATCAAGGCCATTGGAAATAACTGAATAGGCACTCCACACCCATCTATGTCTATAACACAACTATCAAATACCTCTCTAACCAGTACTTGATTATCATTTGCAGTTTCTACCATTAAAGCATGATCTAACACTTTAAATGCAGACAAGCAGCAAAAGAAGGAGACACAAATGATCGGTTGGCACCGGAGTCAAATAACACTTTAGCACGGGAGTCAAATAACACTTTAGCACGTGTAGATTTTATTAGAAATGTACCTCGTAACCACACCGGGAATTTCTTCTGCCTCTTGTGCTGTCATCTGAAAAGCACGACCCCATGCTCTCGGTAGCTCAGGCCTTTGTACTCCTCCCGGCCTAATACCCCGTGGTCTTACTGACATACTACCCCGTTGAGGCTTCCATTATGGACATTCAGTTTGAACATGATCAGGGGAATTACAAAAGAAACAGAATCGAGTCACCCGATAATCTTTAGCAATATGACCTGACTTCCCACACTTGTAACAAATTCAAGGATCAACATAACAATCCCCTTGATGAATACGATTGCATTTTGAACATGGTCTTCCTGCAGGTCTGAAAGGTGGACGACTATCAAACCTCGGGGATTTGGACTTCTTCGGATCGTAATGCGGTCCCTCCCATTTTCTCTTCCCAACACTTTTATCTCTAACATCTCTCCCTTTGTCTCTTTCAACATTTTCTGCAGCATCCACTGCGGCTGAGAATGTATCTGGTCCCTTTGCAATCACCAAACCTCTGATTTCTGAATTTAACCCAAAAATAAATCTTTCCATCTTGAGTGCTTCCGTAGCAACATAGTATTCAACAAAGCGGGACTTCTCCAGAAAACGAGCAGTATAATCCCGAACTGATAAACTTCCTTGTTGTAGATTCATGAACTCTTCTTCAAGTTGTCTAACGGCAGCTTGAGGACAAAACTGCCTTTTAAAACCTATGACGAAATCTTCCCATGAAAAAGTAGAATACACGTCTGGTCCTTTAGAAGTAATAAGAGGTTCCCACCAATATAGAGCGTCGGCCTTCAGCATCGCGGTTCCATATAACACTCGGTCTTCATTGACACATTTGCTGGTTTTGAAGATGGCTTCTATCTCTTTTAACCACCTCATCGCCTTTATAGGATCTCTTTCCTCTGAGTAGGTCGGAGGTTTAAAACTTAAAAACATCTTATAATCACACTTCTTTGGCACCGGTATAACAACAGGTGTAACAAGCGTCTCGTCTTCCAAAGTGGGATCTGGTACTTCGGTTTCAATGTAACGAGGACGGTCAAACATAGCTTGTATATTGGCTTGTAATCTTTCCATTTCAGCGGCTAAGTCATCTCTAGTAACAAATTTAGTACCTTAGGGATGACCCCTACCTCCAGCTTCACCCCGACCTCGTCCTCCACTTCTTCCTCCTGTTCCAGTCATCATTTCCTGGATATTTCTAGTTCTTGGATTTGTTCTATCTGGATTTCCTTCGTCATCAAGAAAAATCTACACATAAGCACATACCCCATATAATAAGGTATTCCAGTTCAAAGATGTACCTGTAAGTTCATAATTACACTGCCAGATGTAATTTGAACTTACCATACATGATGTTCCTTCTACCTTTTATATTTAACATCCCAAAGGTTCAAAAATATTAGGGACATCCTACTTCACATGCACTTTAAGTCTAGGTATGGATCCGAACACCTAAATCCCTTAAACTAGGGCTCTGATACCACCTGTAACGACCCGGCCAAACATGTGCCATATAATACAATTTACAATCCAAATATATATACATACAAAAGATACATATTATAACACATAAGGTCTGAAAGTCTTAAAACTGTACATTACATATTCAGTACAAACTTTTCGCTAATAATTTACATGACATCTAACAAAAGTATTACTACAAACACTTCATGAGACTTCAAAAAATACACGATTCCAAAAGCAAATCATAGTTTATCTTTTCCTTTGCTATAACCCGCTCCACGACATGGAATACATATTTTTGAAAACAAAATGAGGGTTAGACCAATTGGTCTAAGTGAGAAATCCCTGTCAGTTTAATAATCATTTTGTAAAACACAGATACACAACAATTATACAAATACAAAACATGATTCGTATGCACTGTGTACAACTCTTTCACATGGCCATATTAGTTGGTTGCGCTAAACCAACTAATCAGTTTACTCCGCCGCACAAAAATACAGCCAACTCCGCTGTCCCTCCGTACAGCCAAACTCCACCGGCCCTAAGTCCGGCCAACGTGCAATCGTGTAGTGTAATGCTTATATAAATACAACATATATCTCAATATATCATATTGCAATCATAAGCACATTATGACACCACCTACCACATAATTATCTAGTATATATATGTATTCCAGTTTGAAAACGTTTTAAAGTAAAACTCACCTGAAAGCAAACAACTCAACTATCACTTTCTCTTTGAAAACTCGCGAGAATCTTACTTTTCCACTAACTTCCCAAAATCTGAATTAGACAAAATACATACAACTAGTTACCACATAAAACTCAGGGACAGGCTAAGAATTCTAGATAAACCTATCATACCCTTACCCAGAAATGTCCCCCTTCGACGACTTATCCGGAACCCGAATCCGAAACCCAATTCCGGAACCAAATCTGGGACTCCAATTCCGGAACTCTAAATCAGGAACCAAATCCGGAATCCCAATTCCGGATAACTAATTCCGGATCCCTACTCCGGGAAACCAATTCCGGATCCCACTCCGGGATACAAATTCCGGATCCTACTCCGGGAAACCAATTTCGGATCCCAAAGAATTCAGGCGACCTCGACTTAACCCAGAATCGATCGAACATGAAATAAGAATCAAAATTGGATAATCTAAACCGATAGAAATCTATTACTACTCTATACAAACATAAATTGAAAAGCTACATACCTCAAAATCGAATCACACGAAATCATAATCGATTGACGCTTCTCTGCTTTCTTTCGCCTCAAACACACACACACACAAATGGAAACCGACTTAATGAATCTAAGTAGGTGTCGATCCTTTTATAAGGGCTCCAAAATGAAATTAAGGGTTTCTAGTTTAAGAAACTGACACTAACACCCTTAAACTTACGAAACTAACCCAAACTTACCCTAAACTAGTAAACATAAAAATAAATATATAACGAACTTACCCGAGGTATTACAACTGCATCGTAAACCATGCATGATCCCCACAACACTAAAACATAGTTTGACCAAATGACCTTCATTTATGCAATGAATTAATAAAACATTTTCATTCATGATCCATTTATCAAAGTGTCGAGAAGTAATGATTACCAAGCTATGCATACCCCTAGGTCAATATAATGCATTTGCATGAAATGATAATAAAACAATCAATTAACCGAAAGCGCAATAAGCAAATTGTTATGAAATATTATCAAGATGTTCTTTCATGCATTACTTATGTCACGTATAAATCAATCCATACACTGAACAAGTTGCAACAAAATGTGCTAATACAAATCTTTGAAAGAGAAATTACGCGACACCAAAGTTCCAAAACTCATCCCTTTTGGTCGTCTTATGGCATAAAATAATATTTCTCAACAAAACCCGAGTGGGACAAAATTCCCAACATAATTCATAAATTCCCACATAATAAATGGAGTATGCACATTATGAAATTGCACTCACGCGACACAAAACGTCGTAAGACCAAAACTTCATGAAACTCAATGGGGCTCAATGACCTCAAGTCAACAGAATGGCACCAAACCTTTCGCTCCCAAAATCGAATTGCAATAAGCAAAATCATGACTAAAACGTCAAAATTCCAAAAATTCCCTTTTTGTTGTAGTACCATATAAACAACATTGTTCAACAAACTCGCATTAATAAAATTCTCCAAAATAGCTTAAATATACATAATGGAAGATAACTTTCTGTCCAAACCTTAACATATGTGGAGGAGATCCAATGTTAAAGTCATAAGCCGTAGTTACTTGCCCAACATTTTAAACATCATAAAAATATGGATATCACTGTATCCGAAAGTAACATTGGACAACAATAAAATAAAGCAAGTCACGATGGAGTTTGCAATTCCCGCAATAAAATAATTTCATGCATGTTCAAAACCATGATTTAAAATCTTGTGTGTGTGCTAAATGTTTTTCCGAGATTTTGTAACACAATCCACATGAGGATTTGAAACACAAGAAATGACTGATGCAATTTATCTTAAAAATAAATTTTGCGCATAACTTAGTCGGCACTCAACGTCTCAAACCATACTCCTCTAAATTCCTCCGGTCACACTACCGTCATCCGGATGCTCAAACCTCTTAAGGCAAAGTTGGGAATTAACTCGATTAACCTTACGATTTCTCCTCGAATCAAAGTCGATTCAATAAGTCTATGGTTCTAATCCAACCATCAATTTCGACTCGAAACGGTCCACTTAAAGCAATTACCGTGCTTATTGTCACCCTAAGTGACTAATACTAAAATCGTCAATCTTTTTCAATGACTACTCGCTTAGAAACTTATTCGCTACCCCAACGGTCATCACATTAAAGTAGTTCAAGTATGCACATGTAACTAGCAGGTTCACCATGACACTGGCCAAGTGTCATTATGAACGCACCATACATGCTTATCCTTGCTACTCTCGTCGTGATTCTCGTTTCTAGCAACTCCATCGACCTCAAAACATCCTATCTTAAAGTGCCTAATGGTGAATTTCACTTTCATTTACTTAAAAGAACGCTAGCTTGAGTCTAGGTATCCAAAATCAACACCTAATTCTCTCAAACTTATGCTCTCATACCAACTTGTAACACCCTCGAATTGGGAAAGAACAACTAAATAAGAATTTCGATGATACATCAAAATAACAGAATTTCTCCCTATAAACTAATAAGGGAAATACCTCAATTTAAAGTCTATGATTAACCTCAACAAGTGATGACCCAAATTTCATTACAAAGACTAAAACCACATCGGGTGTTACTTAACCCAAGTACAAGTTGCTAATCCCAAAGATGAACGCGGAAAACTTCACTTAAGCTATTCACTTCTCGAGCACTTTAGTAGCACACGGCCTTTCACGGTGTCACTAGAACTACTCCCAACCTGAACCTGTTGCACATGCCGACAAATAAAAAGGGTTAGGCTAACGCCTAGTGAGTTCAAGAGTTTATAACATGATTTAAATAATTCTTTGAATGAAAGTTTGCGAGATAAATTATGATTTTCAAAAGAGTTTATGAGAAGGATGTAAATGACTCATTTTCCAACGCACACAAAATCTATGAGAGAAGTTCCCAAAATGTATAAAGCGTTTTTCCAAAATGAATTCCAATCCCAACTCACTCAAAACGTGAATAAATCCATATTATGATAAACCTTCAAACACGGTTGATGACATAACACTCAACCCATAAATCATGGAAAATAGTCCATATAAATAAAAGACCGAAAACATGATAAGAACCAATACTCACGCGAACGTAAAATGTAATGAAGTACAAATACCATAAATATGGAAATGACCTGCTCCATTTAAACTTTAATATACATGGAGGGGAATCCAATATTAAAGTCATCAATTGCAATCAATAGTACAAGACCAACAATAATAAAATACGGACATTATGAAATCCCAAGTAATGTTGGCCGACGACGGGGGATACCCGTATCCATTGAGAGTAGAGGAACACAAAAGTATGCCACTCATACAATGTTAATCGTACGACACTTCACGACATAAAAGCCCAAATGTCCCATACGATGCCTTTCAAGACACACCCAAATAGACAACTTACCTTAGCGGAATATTACTAAGAATACCACCAAAGGCTCGGCACAAGCAGGGATACAACCATGCCATTGCCCCGAGATGGCGAAGGTCATAAACGCCCGTCAATCAACCTGACATCTCAACCGGACTCAGCCTTCCTAGTGTACCCTTGAAAAGTAAAGGTCATAAAACATGATGTCCGGTCAAATCCCGCAACACCCAGTAGACAATCCAATAAAGACTGACTTACGTGCCTATGGATCCAATGCAACACAGTCTACAATAATATGCCCATCCCGGAATGACTAAAGCACCCGAGCATGTAAATATCAATAACGTGCAATAATATGCAACATGTTGCAATAAGTGCAAACCATAAATAAGATTCCACATTGAGCCATCAAAACCGGACAAAATGTCCCCAAGACTTCCTCAAAGTCAAAACCGAGAAAATGCTCAAAACCCATTAGACCCATAAATAACGGTCCTTGTATTACAAAATGCATTTACGCATCGTTCAGGTAAACATATACCGCAAAATCATCATTAACCCAAAACTCGACGCAGGTTAAAACAAAGGGTTTCCCTAAAATGGACTCACACCCTTATAATTCTCAAAATGACTCATGACACTAAATTGTACATTTCCCCAAATGGTTTATAAAATCAATACCCCAACATGATTAAACCATTGAATAAGCTCTAATCACTAGTACAAAAATGACCTTTTGGGACGATTTTGAAAAATCAGGGTGGTAACGGTTTGGAAAAAACCGTTACAAAAAGTCAAAGAAAAATTATAAAGTTCTTTTAGTAACAGTTTTTATAAAAAACCGTTACCATTACCAAACACCTAAAAACTTGATGTAACGGTTTAGACTTAAACCATTACAAAAAGGTCCCCTATGGTGATGTTTTTTAAAACCGTTGTTTTATGTTGTGACAGTTTTTAAAAATCGTTGCCATAAGGTACCATTTAGTAACGGTTTTTTGTCAAAACCGTTGTTTTATGTTGTAACGGTTTTGAAAACCGTTGCCAAGCTAACAAATATATATAGCAACGGTTATTTGAAACTCGTTTCCAAAAGTCATTTTGTTATGTGGCAACGGTTTTGAAAATTTTACGTCACCAAAAGGTAGTTTATGGCAACGGTTTTGAGACTTTTACGTCACTATATGTCATGTTATGGTAACGGTTATAAATCATTTTTCATCACCATATATGATGTTACGGTGACGGTTTTGAAAAAGTTACGCTACCCTAAATCATGCTATGGTGATTGTTTTGATTACATCACCATATGTCATCTTACATTGACAATTTTGCATTATAAACATCGCCATAAGTAATGTTAGGGTGACGGTTGTAAATAATAGTTATCACTGTATGCTTTTCTATGGTGACAAATTGACAATTTTGTAAAATAAATATCACTGTATGACATCCTATGATGACGGTTCTGGAAAATAAATGTCATTATAAGTCATGTTATGGTGCCGTTTTTTAAAAATAAATGTCACCGTACGTCATGCTATATTTGACGGTTTTTTAAAATAAACGTCAACGTATGTCATGCTATGGTGACGGTTCAGAAAAATAAACATCATCGTACATCATAACATTGACAGTTTTGAAAAATAAACGTCATCATGTGTCATTCTACATTGACGGTTTTGAAAAATAAATGTCATCGTACGTCAAACTACAGTGACGGTTTTCAAAAGTTTACTTCAACATATGCCATGCTACGGTTACGAATTTTGTATAATAAACGTCGTCATAGATCATTCTATGGTGACGAACGGTGACGGTTTTGAATAGTAGCCATCATTGTATGTCATGCTAAGGTGACGGTTTTGTAAACAAAATGTCACCCCATGTCATGCTACTGTGACGTTTTTGAAAAATAAACGTTATCGTACGTCATTCTAGGATGACGGTTTAAAAAAAAGGTATTGTACGTCATGTTAAGTGACGGTTTTGACAATAAATGTCACCATATATCATGCTATTGTGATGGTTTTGAAAAATAAACGTTATATATATCATGCTAATGTGGCGGTTTTGAAAAATAAACATCACTATAAGACATACTACGGTGGCGGTTTTGATAAACAAATTTTACCATAAGTCATGTTAGGGGGGTGGTTTCTGAAAAGTAAGCGTTACAATATGTAACGCTACAACAACAATTCTAAAAAATAAACGTTACCATATGTCATGATAAGATGACGGTTTTAAAAAATAAATATCACCATATGTCATGCTATCGTGGCGGTTTTGAATAATAAATGTCTTAGTATGCATGTTATGGTGACAATTTTGAAAAATAAAACGTAACGGAATGTAATGTAATGTTATGCTGGTTTAAAAATAAATGTCATTGTATATTATGTTACTGTCACGGTTTTGGAAAATAAATGACATTGTATGTTATGATGTTATGAAGGTTTAAAAAATAGGCATGATTGTATGTTTCTCTACCCTCTCGATCTTAAAAAATAAACGTCACCGTATACAATTTTATATTGACAGTTGTAAAAATTAAACATCAGCATATATCATCATATGGTGATGGTTTTGAGAAATTTACTTACCCTATGTCTTTATAAGGTGACATGTCATACGTAGCAAAGGTGGGAAAGGATTGGTCCAAAAAATCATGGTTTTAAAAAAATGAATCCATCAACTTTGTATATTTTGTATTTTTTTTAAGAGATGAATCTATCAACTTTCTGTCATATGTAGCACTCGTGTTGACATATCATTTTGTATATTTTTTTTAAAGAAATGAATCTATCAACTTTCTGTTTAATACAAAGTTTTAAAGTTTATAATATATTTTTGGTCCACAAAAAAATCAAAAGAAAAAAAACTAGCCTAGAACAAGTACGGACCAAAAAGCCTGACCTGGTCTTTACCCAGTCCGAGGAAATCCCGACATGTAAAAGGTCTTTAATGTTTGTCTAGTGCAGATCTGCCCTGATATGTTTAATACCTAGTGTTTTTGTGCACCTCTAATATGTAGCAAGAAATGCAAAGAAAAAACCCCAATGATTTTGTAAATAAAAAGCAGATATACAGAAAATAATTTTTTTATGTCAAACTGAACCATTGCATATAGAGAACCCGAGGTACAATGTTAGTTGAAATCGGGAAAACTATAAAATGAAACAAAGTCCTCTTAATCAAAGTCGACAAACTTTCGTAAGCCCTATGATGAAATATGTATGTTCCTTAAAGTTCATAGAGATAATACAATAGTATATAGAAAATCCAATTAGTTATAACTTAAAAAAGCATGCTTTTGGTGCCTCCACTGAGATTCTTCGAAGTTGGACTAGATGTTCGACTCATGTGACACCTTCGCCTTCTGTCCTGACCAATTGCAACCTTCAGCAACCAATACAACCATTTCCCCATCCCCAACTCTTCCCAACTCTTCATTCTTCACAATCATAGTTAAAAACAAGGTTAATATCATATTCAAAACAACGTTCATATAAACACAAACGAAACTAGGCCAAGAAAAGTTACATGAATAAAGTTGGACAAACGTGTTGTCTCAAGACTCTTAGTAAATAATAGCAAAGATTTAGAACTACCTAGCATTGTTTTGATATTGCTTAATCTCAAGTGATTAGTATCCTTTCAAATAAGCTGAGGCCTAACCTTTTGTTTCTACCAAACAATATCTACTATTAAGTGATGACAATCATACACTTACCAAGAAAACCAAAATTACACCATATATTATTTTTTAACAAGATGTTCTTGTGATGTGGGTTCTATTTTGGTTTTTGGGTTTGTTGTTGTCCGGTATTCTTGAGCCTTTATGGGCTTATACAATTTTGTTGCAATTTCAATGAGGGATTCATGATTTTTGTGCACATTAGAGTCTATTAGTGCTTCAAAATCATTGTGTGCAACATTTGTCAGGTACTGATGGTCTGATGGGTATATGTTTGCACCAGGTTTTTTAGAGGCTACCTCTTTTTTTACAAAATGGCTTATGGTGATGTTTTCCTTTTAGACCTTTGGCTACAAACAATTACACTTGATATGGTTTCTTTTTTGGTTTCTGGTTCTGGTGTTTTTTGTGTCTTGAAGTTGTTGGCTTTTGCTTTACAATGTCCTATTGATACACATGGTTCAAGGGCTGCGAACCAGCTTCAAATTGTTCCTTATGAGGAGATCAAAATGCATCCAAGTATTATGGTTTTGTGGAAGCTTCGGATGAGGCATGCTAGGGTGATGACCATGGTAAGGATTAAGCTTCAGAAGTTTCATTGGAGTTATAAATCTTGGATTTTTATCCCCATTAAAAATATAATATTATGCTTCCAACAATTAATTGTGCACACATTGTCAAGCATCTATTATTTTTCAAAAGACCACATCACCATTCTTTGATTATAAACTAGTCATCAAAACAAAAGGTTGGCAAATCACATTAAACTGGGCAAAGTTAAAAGCAGAGCGTCAAATAACCAAACCTGAGTTTTAAAGCTATGGGCACCATTCAAGCCCTCTTCCTCGACAATATATATTGAACCAGAAAATAATATAATTCTTGAAAATCATGAGCCCAACGAGATTCCTCCAGCAAGCTCCAGCATAACATCTACATATTAACTGCAGTCACTGACTCCTTCCCTTTATGAATATAAGGTTCATTTTCATACATAACAAGCTGAAGGAAGAAGCTGAAACAACTTATATATATAAAAATCCAAAAAGTAGTTGACCTAAAAGATATGGCAAAGAAACATACCATGAAAAGACCGTATTTATGTGAGAAGACACCAAAATAGCTATATTTTAAGCTATAAAGGATGGTTTCCATAACTAAAACCATCGCTGGGGAAAGGGTAGTGAATAAGCAAAACAAATAATTGATTCCGTTGTAGAAGTTTTCCTGCTATCTTCTGCTTTAGATGCATTTTTTGTGAACAAAAACCATGCGTCGATGCACCGACTCCTACACTTGTTGATAGTCAAGTCTTACATGTCAAGAAAACTAATGAATTTGTAAAAGAACCAGCCAACAACTTGAACTAAGATAATATTGATACATTCTTTTGATGACCCAAGGATAAGTGCCAAGGTAGTGCTTCCATAGAGAGAAACAACTCTTGAGATTGATACTTGGCATTTTACATAATCATGAAAATACTCATAACGGACAATGTTGAATTGCTAAAAAAATTATTTAACATGTAAGCATGTAATTATAAAAAACAGTTTCAAGCATCCTATTAAGAATACCTTTGGTTTAGTGAAGATGGCAACCAAGAAATCAAGTTGAACATAATATTAACAAATAATTGAGCAATAAATCTTTTAAGGACATATTTATGATTTCTACATATCAAGATATCCCAAAATCCCAAATATGGGTGTTTTACAACATTTATGAAGTTAAACACTTCAAAAGGGTTAAACCAACCAAATAACTCAACAGTTGATAATTTCAAGTAAAACACACAAATACTTGAAAAATAACATTTTTGGCATGTACAACGTTTTCGCAAATCAACTTGAACTCACCTTGCGAGATTTAGGCTAAATCTAGATTTTTCCCCAAACGTAAGCTCCTTTGAAGAAACTTGAATCTTCAAGCCAACTCTTCCAAAAACCTTCATCACTTGAATCCCCAAAGCAAAGCTCCTAATCACCCACAAAAGCTTTAAGCTTCCATATCTTCAACAATGATGGAAATGGGTTTGATTTGAGTGGAGAAGATGAAGAAGAGGAAGAAGGATTTAGGGTTTTCCTTGGGAGAGAATCAGTTTAGAGAGAGAGAGAAACTGATTTAGGGTTGTGAAAATGAAGTGAGGAGAGAGGGAGGGAAAGGTCTTAAAAGAAACCAAAATATCTCATCAGGGCCATCGCGGACGTCCTGCTTGGACACCATGCGGACGTCCGGCCTTTGAGCTGGTCCGCACCCATGAATCATTTGTTGCTTCCGCGGATGACCCGCAAACTTCCGCGCTAACGCGGACGTCCGGACTTGCGCCCATGCGGACGTCCACAAGTCCCAAAATTTCGTTTTTCAATTTTTAGGGTGTTACACCAAGATTTACAGGCATGAATATGAACAGACCCTTATAAGTTTCGACTTTAAACCCTAAAATACCATTGAAAATCGATGAAACATGGACAAAAAGAATTGAATAGTATATAAAATGTACCTCGAAGTCGATCTGAAAGTAATGGAATCGATCTGAATGCAAAATTCTTCGAAAAATCTCAGATTCGTGAAAGTTGACTTGAGAGGGTTTATGGTTCGAGAAAAAGAATAAAGTTTGAAAAATCGCTCCATAAAAAGGAACCTGAGGATTATGACATGTGGCAACAAAGGATTGGTCCAACGGTTGACCTCCATCGTGTCAGTTTATCATACGAAAGAGGGTACGACAAACATTCAAGGTTATCGTGCACAACATGGTGCGATAACAAGGTCAGATGTTTAATCGCACACGAAGGGCGTGATAAACACTGTTCACAAGGTTTAATCGCACACCACAGGTGCGATACAAATGGTTGTCGCGGTTTTATCGCAAGCCACGAGGTACGATTAAATAAGTGGATGTTATCGCATTGTAATAACCGGGTAAGTTATTTATATATTTAAGACTAGGGGTGGAATAGGTTAATTGTTCTATTTTGAAGGGTTAGGTTGTCATTTGTGAATTCTCTTAATAGGTGTCATCATATAAGTATTCTCCATATTTTATTAGGTGAGAAAATTTTGTGCAAAAGTTACGTAAAAGAAAAAAAAAAGACGATTTGGAGGGTTGAGTTAGGGTTGTGAAGTTGTCTTTGCCATTTTCATCAATTAAGGTAATTTCTCCTCCATTCTTGTTAAGATTTAGTTATTATTACTTATGGGTTTAAGTTATTGTTTATGAGTTAAGTTATTTTCAATATTTTCATGGTAAAATTCTATCCATGGTGGTTATAAAATAGTATTCTATGTTGGGAATTCTTTGTTTTGTTAACTAATTTATAAACTTGAATTCCTCTCTAGATTTGATTTAATATGATAAAAACTTTGTTGTTGAGTCTCGTATTACTGATGAAAGCAATCCATGGATTTTGATTTTAGTTTTGGTTGGAAAAACTTGATGAAGGTGAAAAAGGTGTTTGTATATGTTGGTTTTTGTGAAGAAGGTGAAAAAGGTGTTTGTATATGTTGGTTTTTGTGAAGAAGGTGAAAAAGGTGTTTGTATATGTTGGTTTAAAAAAAACTGGAAATCATTAGTCTTGGTTTTTGTTAAAGGATTGAGTTTGGTTAAGTTTTTGGATTTTTCCTTCCATTATTAAGTTAAATTTAAAATTTTGGTGAAATCATCATTTTGAGTATGGAGTGGAGAAAACCTAACAAAATAGGGTTTTGATTGTTTTTCTTTTAGAAAGAAATTAATTATGGTGTTAGAATGGGTTAAATTATTTAGATTGTAACCGTATTCCTTTAATTCATATTCTCGTTCGGTTTCGAGTTACGTTATCTGTTAAGCTTTGAATTATCGTATATCATTAACGAGGTGAGTTTTCTTTTAACCGTTTACGAACTGAAATGCATTTATTTATAATTGTTTATCGTTTAATTGTTGTATCTTATTGATACGGTTGGTTTACGATGGATAATTATGGTTAGTATAATTGTTATATGTGATTTATAATTGTCGCATATAATGTAATTATTGATTCATGGGTAAAAGGGACTTTGACAACAGAAGCTTGTGTGCGTGTGAGTATGTAATGGTCCGCGCAGGGGGGTATGTCTATATATATATATATGTATATATGGCCCACGAATATGTTTCGTGTGGTGAGCCACTGCCAATATTGATTGCGGTCTTATCGGAGTGTGCGTGTTTATGCTAGCGAATATGTTTCGTGTAGTGAGCCACCGTTGATATTGACTTCGGTCTTATCGGGGTGTGCGTTATTTTGAATAGCGACTGTTGTGTTTAGTTGCCTTAGGAGGGATGTAGTGCTTGCGGGCCTACTGAGTGATTATCTGATTTAAAGATTTTCATGTTAATTGATTTAATGAACTGTTCACTGATAGGGATTTCATCACTAGACCGTATGGTCTAACCTTCATTTTGTTTTCAAAATATGCATTTCAGGACAAGCGCGTGTAAATGAGAAAGGGAAAGGAAAGTTGTGAGCTTATATGTTACATGAATATTTGTGAAGCTGGCAGAAGTTATCTGGAAGTTGCTTTTGATTATTATCATCTAGATGTTACGTATTATGACAATTTAGCAAAAAGTTAGTAGTGACTTTCGATGTATTTGTATAGTTTTGTATCAAAAGACCAAAGTGTATCACGTATGTGTTTTTGAATATATGTAAATTATGTGATATATGCATTTCAGGACAAGCGCGTATAAATGAGAAAGGGAAAGGAAAGTTGTGAGCTTATATGTTACATGAATATTTGCGAAGCTGGCAGAATTTATCTGGAAGTTGCTTTTGATTATTGTCATCTAGATGTTACGTATTATGACAATTTAGCAAAAAGTTAGTAGTGACTTTCGATGTATTTGTATAGTTTTGTATCGAAAGACCAAAGTGTATCACGTATGTGTTTTTGAATATATGTAAATTATGTGATATATGCATTTCAGGACAAGCGCGTATAAATGAGAAAGGGAAAGGAAAGTTGTGAGCTTATATGTTACATGAATATTTGCGAAGCTGGCAGAATTTATCTGGAAGTTTCTTTTGATTATTGTCATCTAGATGTTACGTATTATGACAATTTAGCAAAAAGTTAGTAGTGACTTTCGATGTATTTGTATAGTTTTGTATCGAAAGACCAAAGTGTATCACGTATGTGTTTTTTAATATATGTAAATTATGTGATATATGCATTTCAGGACAAGCGCGTATAAATGAGAAAGGGAAAGGAAAGTTGTGAGCTTATATGTTACATGAATATTTGTGAAGCTGGCAGAAGTTATCTGGAAGTTGCTTTTGATTATTGTCATCTAGATGTTACGTATTATGACAATTTAGCAAAAAGTTAGTAGTGACTTTCGATGTATTTGTATAGTTTTGTATCGAAAGACCAAAGTGTATCACGTATGTGTTTTTGAATATATGTAAATTATGTGATATATGCGTTTCAGGACAAGCGCGTATAAATGAGAAAAGGAAAGGAAAGTTGTGAGCTTATATGTTACATGAGTATTTGTGAAGCTGGCAGAAGTTATCTGGAAGTTGCTTTTGATTATTGTCATCTAGATGTTACGTATTATGACAATTTAGCAAAAAGTTAGTAGTGACTTTCGATGTATTTGTATAGTTTTGTATCGAAAGACCAAAGTGTATCGCTTATGTGTTTTTGAATATATGTAAATTATGTGATTTGTTATATGAAATATGCGGGTTGTTACAGTTGGTATCAGAGTCTAAGTTTAAGGGATTTAGGTATTCAGATTTATACCTAGACTTAAACTGTATGATTTTATGTAAAATTAAGTTGTCCCTCTTATGTTTAGAACCCGTGGGATATTAAATATAATGAGTAGGAAGAACGACATGTGAGGTAAATTCAAATTATATCTGGCCAATGTAATTATGAGCTTACAGGTGCATGTTTGTACTGAATACTTTATTATATTTGGGTATGTGATTAAATGAATATATATTTTGTGATATAACATATGGCTAGCAATTCTCGTCGTTCCGGAAGGGTTGCTTCAGTTAATCCAGAAGGGGCAGATCCTCCGAATGATAATATAGATGATAGATCCCCAGTTACACGGGGAAGAGGTAGAGGACGTGGAAGAGTAAGAATTGACATTGAGACAAATTCCGAAACTACATCTGTCAGGGGTCGAGGTCGGGGAAGAAGCCGAGGACGGGCCAGAGGTCGTGGTCGAACTCAAGATTCTCAATATGTTACACAGGGGGATTTAGATGCGGCAATGAATAGACTTCAAACTAATTTTCAATCTTTGTTTGGACATCCTCATCACACAGAACATCCCGAATATCCAGAACATCCTGAAACTACTAGAGGGAATGAGGTAAATGCTCCTATTACTGTTACCAAGGGATGTGACTATAAAATGTTTTTAGCATGTAAACCACCAATTTATTCCGGTGAACTTGATCCTGTCAAAGCTATGAAATGGTTGAAAGAAATTGAATCAATTTTTCGTACTAGTAAATGTTCAAATGAGGACAGAGTTATGTTTGCCATCGGTGTATTGAAATCTGATGCCTTATATTGGTGGGAACATATGACATCTTCAAAGGGATCAGATATTTATAATACTTTATCCTGGAATGAGTTTACCGAAGTTTTTAAAGACCACTTTTGTCCACAAGCAGCAATAAGAGGGTTAGAAGAAGAATTTATGAGATTGGAACAAGGTAATTCAACTGTTCAGGAATACACGGCTAGATTTGTAGAAAAAGCTCGATTTGTTGAATGTTACGTATCCTCAGAAAAACGTAAAGTTGAAAGATATATTTGGGGACTACACTCATCTATTCGGGGACTTGTCATAGCTATGCGTCCCGATACTTTTACATCCGCAGTTGATGCTGCGGAAACAAGTGAAAAAGATAGAAACCGACAACTGGGTGAGAAAAGAAAGTGGGAAGGACCGCCAACTGATTCTAGAAAACAAAAGTTTACTCGATTTGATAATCGGCTGAGTCCCAAATTTGTTAAGAGACCGTGTCCGAAGTGTCACCGGGTTCATCGAGGTGACTGTCATATTGATTCTAGAACTTGCTTTAAATGTGGGAAATCGGGTCATAGCCAGTGATTGTCGGATATCACGGTTTTGTTATCATTGTAATTCTCCGGACCATCTCAAACCTGATTGTCCGCAATTGAGAGGTCGGGGAACCAATTATCCGGGGGTTAGTCAAGGGAATCGGGGAGATACACAAAAGCCTGATCAGAACAAACCGAAGGGGCGTGCATTCCAGATGTCTACGGTTGAGGCTGAGCAGACTCCCGATGTGGTAACAGGTACATTTTTAGTAAACTCAGTATGTGCTAAAGTGCTATTTGATTCTGGTGCAAATCGTTCCTTTGTGTCTCCCTCATTTTTGGTCGTTTGCATGTGAAACCTACAATGTTAGATTATGTGTTAGTAGTAGAAACTGCTAATAATAATCAGGTTTCAGTTAGTGAAGTATTTGATAATTGTTGCATAAATGTTGATGGTGTTCAGTACCTATTCAATTGTTTCCTATGCGTTTCAAAGAGTTTGATGTTATTGTGGGATGGATTGGTTGGCTAAAAATCAGGCCAGTATTGTATGCAATAAAAAGATGATTCATATTGGTTTACCTGGGAAGGGGCCGGTTGTGATTTACGGTGACCGTAGAGACCGTCAGACTAGTCTGATTTCTATGTTAAAAGCCCGCAAATGTGTTAAGAAAGGTTGTCAGAGTTATTTGGCCTATGTAATTGACACCAAAAAAGAAAAGAATGTTGTTGAAACCATATCGGTAGTTAGTGAATTCCTAGAAGTCTTCCCAGATGATTTGACTAGTCTTCCACCAGACCGATCGATTGAATTTAGAATTGATTTAATACCGGGGGCCGCACCGGTTGCTCGTGCACCATATCGATTAGCTCCGTCTGAAATGAAAGAAATGATGTCTCAGTTACAGAAACTTTTTGATAAGGGTTTCATTAGACCTAGTACTTCTCTGTGGGGTGCACCAGTGTTATTTGTAAAGAAGAAAGATGGGTCGATGAGAATGTGTATTGATTATCGGGAACTCAATAAACTAACAATAAAGAATAAATATCCGCTTCCGAGAATCGATGACCTGTTTGATCAGTTAGTTGGGGCTAGTTTCTTCTCAAAGATTGATTTACGATCCGGTTATCATCAGTTGAAAGTTTAGGAAGAAGATGTATCGAAAACTGCATTCCGTACCCGATACGGTCATTACGAGTTCTTAGTGATGCCGTTCGGTTTGACTAACGCGCCGACAGCTTTTATGGATATGATGAATCGGGTATGTAGTCCTTATCTTGATAAATTTGTGATTGTTTTTATCGATGATATTCTTATCTATTCCCGATCTGAAAAGGATCATGCAAATCATCTTCGCATTATTTTGGAATTGTTGAAACGAGAAAAGCTTTTTGCTAAACTTTCCAAATGTGAATTTTGGTTACGAGAAGTTCAATTTTTGGGGCATATTGTTTCTGAAAACGGTATCAAAGTGGATCCTATAAAAATTGAAGCTATTGAAAAATGGGAACCACCGAGAACACCGACTGAAGTCAGAAGTTTTCTGGGTTTAGCCGGGTACTACCGTAAATTTATACAGGATTTTTCTCGTATTGCAACTTCTCTAACTATGTTAACGAAAAAGAATGTAAAGTTTGAATGGAAAGAAGCTCAAGCCGAGGCCTTCCGAATTTTGAAAGAAAGATTGTGTAGTGCACCGATTCTATCCTTACCCGATGGTTCAGAAGATTTTGTAGTTTACAGTGATGCATCGAAATTGGGTCTCGGTTGTGCATTGATGCAGCGTGGAAAGGTTATTGCTTATGCTTCTCGTCAGTTGAAAGACCACGACAGACAGTATCCCACTCACGATATGGAGTTAGCTGTCGTTGTATTTGCTTTGAAGATTTGGAGACATTATTTATACGGTACCAAATGTCAGATTTTTACCGATCATAAAAGTCTTCAACACTTGTTCAATCAAAGGGAACTAAATATGCGACAACGACGATGGTTAGAACTGGTGAATGATTATGATTGTGAGATTTTGTATCATCCGGGAAAAGCAAATGTGGTGGCCGATGCGCTGAGCCGTCAAGAAAAAATGGAACAATAAAAGTTGTCGCGTTACGAGCCGAATTATTACCGAATATTTTCGATGAATTAAACAGATGTCAGAATGAAGCTTTAAAAGAAGAAAATCTGAAACGGGAACGACTTGCAGGTATGTCATCTGTCTTAGTGAAAAATGATCGTGAATTATGGTGTTTTGAAAATAGAATTTGGGTACCTCGTTCGGGTGATATTCGTGAAAGAGTTTTGAATGAGGCTCACAAATCTCGTTTTTCTATTCATCCGGGTACTAACAAAATGTATCGAGATTTACGACAATTTTATTGGTGGCCCGGTCTGAAGAGCTATATAGCTCGATATGTGGAGCGTTGTTTAACTTGTTTGCAGGTTAAAGTGGAACATCAGAAACCGTTCGGTAAGTTACAATCGCTAGAAATTCCGGTTTAGAAATGGGATCAGATCACGATGGATTTCGTAACGAAATTGCCGAGAACACCGAAAGGCTTTGATGCTATATGGGTTATTGTAGATCGATTGTCAAAGTCCGCTGATTTCTTACCGATTAAAGAATCGTATCCATTGGAAAGGTTGGTAAAGTTGTATATCGATGAAGTGGTAACTCGTCACGGTGTACCGTTATCGATTATATCGGATCGAGACAGTCGGTTTACTTCGATGTTTTGGAAAAGTTTTCAGAGAGAAATGGGAACACAGATAAAGTTGAGTACGGCTTATCACCCACAGACAGACAGTCAGAGTGAACGAACGATTCAAACACTCGAAGATATGTTACGAGCTTGCGTTATTGATTTTGGTGGTTCGTGGGAAGGGCACTTACCTTTAATTGAATTTCCTTATAACAACAGTTATCACTCGAGTATTCAAGCGGCACCTTTCGAAGTATTATACGGTAGAAGATGTAGAACACCGTTAAGTTGGAACGAGGTGGGAGAGAAACTGTTAGCCGGTCCATAAATTGTACAGTTAACTGCTGATAAGATTGGTCAGATTCGGGAACGTTTGAAAATGGCTCAGGATCGACAGAAAAGCTACGCCGACAAACGCCGTAAACCGATAAAGTTTCAGGTTGGGGACAGAGTGATGTTGAAAGTCTCACCATGGAAGGGAGTTGTTCGTTTCGGTAAACGAGGAAAACTGAGTCCGAGATATATCGGACCATTTAGGATTACTGATCGAATTGGCGAGGTAGCTTATTAGTTAGAGCTTCCGTCAGAATTGAGCGGCATTCATAACACGTTTCATGTGTCGAGTTTGAGAAAGTGTTTAGTTGATTCAGATCAGGCAATACCGTTGCTAGAAGTTCAAGTTGATGAGAAACTAAACTTTATCGAAGAACCGGAAGCTATAATCGATTACAAAGTTAAAAGATTGAGAAACAAAGAAATCGGTTTGGTAAAGGAACAATGGTGTTATCATAAGGGTCAGGATGCTACCTGGGAATCGGAGTCTGAAATGAGATCCAAATATCCCCATCTGTTCGATTGATTGAATTCCGGGACGGAATCCCTTTGAGGGGGAGATATTGTAATAATCGGGTAAGTTATTTATATATTTAAGACTTGGGGTGGAATAGGTTAATTGTTCTATTTTGAAGGGTTAGGTTGTCATTTATGAATTCTCTTAATAGGTGTCATCATATAAGTATTCTCCATATTTTATTAGGTGAGAAAATTTTGTGCAAAAGTTACGTAAAAGAAAAAAAAAAGACGATTTGGAGGGTTGAGTTAGGGTTGTGAAGTTGTCTTTGCCATTTTCATCAATTAAGGTAATTTCTCCTCCATTCTTGTTAAGATTTAGTTATTATTACTTATGGGTTTAAGTTATTGTTTATGAGTTAAGTTATTTTCAATATTTTCATGGTAAAATTCTATCCATGGTGGTTATAAAATAGTATTCTATGTTGGGAATTCTTTGTTTTGTTAACTAATTTATAAACTTGAATTCCTCTCTAGATTTGATTTAATATGATAAAAACTTTGTTGTTGAGTCTCGTATTACTGATGAAAGCAATCCATGGATTTTGATTTTAGTTTTGGTTGGAAAAACTTGATGAAGGTGAAAAAGGTGTTTGTATATGTTGGTTTTTGTGAAGAAGGTGAAAAAGGTGTTTGTATATGTTGGTTTTAAAAAAACTGGAAATCATTAGTCTTGGTTTTTGTTAAAGGATTGTGTTTGGTTAAGTTTTTGGATTTTTTCTTCCATTATTAAGTTAAATTTAAAATTTTGGTGAAATCATCATTTTGAGTATGGAGTGGAGAAAACATAACAAACTTGGGTTTTGATTGTTTTTCTTTTAGAATGAAATTAATTATAGTGTTAGAATGGGTTAAATTATTTAGATTGTAACTGTATTCCTTTAATTCAGATTATCGTTCGGTTTCGAGTTACGTTATCGGTTAAGCTTTGAATTATCGTATATCATTAACGAGGTGAGTTTTCTTTTAACCGTTTACGAACTAAATGCATTTATTTATAAATGTTTATCGTTTAATTGTTGTATCTTATTGATACGGTTGGTTTACGATGGATAATTATGGTTAGTATAATTGTTATATGTGATTTATAATTGTCGCATATAATGTAATTATTGATTCATGGGTAAAAGGGAATTTGACAACAGAAGCTCGTGTGCGTGTGAGACTGTAATGGTCCGCGCAGGGGGGTATGTCTATATATATATATATATATATATATATATATATATATATATATATATATATATATATATATATATATATATATATATTTTTTTTGGCCCACGAATATGTTTCGTGTGGTGAGCCACTGCCGATATTGATTGCGGTCTTATCGGAGTGTGTGTGTTTATGCTAGCGAATATGTTTCGTGTAGTGAGCTACCGTTGATATTGACTTCGGTCTTATCGGGGTGTGCGTTATTTTGAATAGCGACTGTTGTGTTTAGTTGCCTTGGAGGGATGTAGTGCTTGCGGCCCTACTGAGTGATTATCTGATTTAAAGATTTTCATGTTAAATGGTTTATTGAACTGTTCACTAACAGGGATTTCCTCACTAGACCGTATGGTCTAACCTTCATTTTGTTTTCAAAATATGCATTTCAGGACAAGCGCGTATAAATGAGAAAGGGAAAGGAAAGTTGTGAGCTTATATGTTACATGAATATTTGTGAAGCTGGCAGAAGTTATCTGGAAGTTGCTTTTGATTATTGTCATCTAGATGTTACGTATTATGACAATTTAGCAAAAAGTTAGTAGTGACTTTCGATGTATTTGTATAGTTTTGTATTGAAAGACCAAAGTGTATCACGTATGTGTTTTTGAATATATGTAAATTATGTGATATTTGTTATATGAAATATGCGGGTTGTTACACGCATGAAGACACGTGCGATTAAACTGGTTATCGTGCGTAGAAGCGTGCGATAACATCAACACTTAGACATTTTTTCGAAATATTTTTCAAGAAAATTCAAAGATTTTATCCCATTGAAAGATGTCTAGCTTTCAATTGATTAAGCCCTTATGGTTTGAAAACATGGTTTTTCACTCCCCCTTAAACGATGCATAGATGTTGAAAAATAATGTTCCATCATTTAAGAGTGTGATAAAAACATATTAGAATGCTTACCTTGGTGTCTTCAAATGTAAATCCCATGGCATCTAAACTCACAAATTGTGTCAGTTATGCACACTCCCCCTAGATTTGTGCATATACAAAGAATAATATACTCCCCCTGAGATCATGAACACACCTTATGCAGACACAAGTATCATATATAATCACAAATAAAGCTTTTAAAAGAAAAAAGATAACAAGTTGAATAAACGTTTGAAAAATAACAGAATTATGAAAATTTAAATAACATATATTGAGGCACAAATCATGTCTAGCTCAGTTGGTCTACCTAAGGACGGTAACATCTTGGGGGGATGTGGATGGTATCCCAGTCTACCCGGGTTCGATTCCAAGGGGAGGCAATTGAGGGCATGAGGAGTACCCAGTCCTTGGGTGGTCCAGTCTTTGACTGGGCTTACCCCCCCAGCCTGTGGTTGGGCCTTAGGTCCAGCGTAAGCTGGGCCGGGACAACGGCGGATTAGTGGACTGCCCTCGGATGTCCGATACCGCCGGGGAGGCGTGCGTGCGTGTGTGCGTTGTGTTCGTGGTAGTTGATCGAAAGGGTCGATGCCGCTATGCCTTCCAAAAAAAAACATATATTGAGAATAGAATATGATAAAAATTTAAGTGTACCAATCTAGATAAAAAATAGCTAGATTGAGATACAAATATTTTCATCTATTATATGATCAATATAGGAAAGTTAAACTTTCATGTTCAACATGCCAAGCTTGGATACTAAAAAGTTAAAGTGTTTTTCATCCAAGGCTTTTGTGAATAGATCGGAAAGTTGAAATTCAGTTGTAACAAAGTATAATTCAATTGTACCTTTCTCAGCGTGATCTTTAATAAAATGATACCTGATATCTATGTGTTTCGTCTTGGTGTGTTCGACAGGATTAGAAGATATGGCAATAGCGCTTTTGCTGTCACAGTAGATGGGGATTTTCTCATATTTGAATCCGTAGTCCATGAGATGGGTTTTCATCCACAGGACTTGTGAACAACAGCCGGACGCGGCTACATATTCAGCCTCCGCAGTTGATGTCGATACACAATTCTGATTTTTAGACGCCCAGCTCACAAGCTTATCTCCCAAAAAGTGTACATGTCCGGATGTGCTCTTCCTGTCTAACATGCTTCCTCCTTGATCAGCGTCTGAGTATGCGGTGAGTTCGTATCCTGTCCCCTTGGGATACCACAGACTAAGATACGGTGTGCCTTTCAAATAACGAAAGATTCTCTTGACGGCGCCAATGTGTGATTCCTTAGGTTTAGCCCAAAATCTTGCACACAGACAAGTTGCAAACATAATATCGTCTGTTCTCTCGAGGTCGTCCTTATCTAGGTACAAAAAGGACATTACGGGGTATCTCCAAAATTCGAGGTACTTCGCGCACGATATTCGTCGGCGGGGGCGGTCCGGCGATACGTAGATGACTTTTGGCTGGTACAACCACTCGATTGTCCACTTCTAATAAAAGTAATTGTGCCAATTCCAGTTTTGAACTACCGCAGACTTGTTTCATAGTTTTCAACTGAGCGGCAGACCCAACACGAACTGACAGATAAGCTGACGTTAATTAAACTAGGAATCTAATTTGGTAATGGGCGGCTCATTTTTCTAGTTATATTTAGGACCTTCATGACTACCATAAAGATCAATCATTGGGACAGATATAGGTGGGCAACTCACGTACTATGTTGAATTTGACTGAAGCTGGAATAGTTCTTTTAGGCTGGACGACTCGCAGTTAAGTACATTAATGACCCTATCATCCTCTATAATTCTTAAGATCAACATCCTTACCATCAGGATCCGGACCGATCTTAGATCCTGGTGCCATTGGAGTACCAATCGATGTACATTTTTCCATCTTGAATTTCTTCAAGATATCAAACACGTACTTAGATTGATTAATGAAGATTCCTGTTGAAAACTGCTTGAGTTGTAGTCCAAGAAAGAAGTTAATCTCTCCCATCATACTCATCTGGAATCTGGTCACCATAATGTTAGAGAACCAGGTACATAACGAAGGATTAGTCGAACCAAAATTTATATCATCAACATAAATCTGTACGAGAAGAATTTCACGTTCCTCGTGCTTGGTAAAGAGAGTCGTGTCGATTTTACCTTTCTTAAAGCCGGATCCTAGTAGAAAAGTGGATAAAACTTCATACCAGGCACGCGGGGCTTGCTTGAGACCGTAAAGAGCTTTGTCAAGGATGTACACATGATCTGGTTTATCTTTGTCTACAAAGCCTTCAAGTTGAGACACGTACACTTCTTCTTTTAGTACGCCATTCAAGAAGGCAGTCTTCACATCTATTTGGTAGACTGTGAAGTTCTTGTAGGCGACAAATGCTAAGAACATATGAATTGCTTCCAAGCGAGCAACCGGAGCGTACGTCTCATCGTAGTCTATACCCTCTTGTTGTCGGTATCCTTTTCCTACTAACCGTGCTTTGTTCCTCACGACTATACCGTCTTCATCTTTCTTATTCTTCAGGACCCACTTTGTACCAATGATTGTTGTACCCTTGGGTCGAGGAACTAGTCTCCACACTTTCAAAGCTTCAAATTGATTCAGCTCATCTTGCATTGCAATTATCCAATCAGGATCCTCCAAGGCTTGTTGAACTGTGGTTGGCTCAAGTTGACTTAGAAAGAGCGCGAACAGAACTTCATTTGCAGTTGCAGATCTGGTCTTCACAGGTTCAGACACCTCGCCAATTACTTGATTTAATGGGTGACTGTGTGTCCACTTCTTTGAGTGCGGATGTAAGGAAATAGCATCTTGATTAGGGTCTACTAAGGTGGGATCTTTATCAAAATTCAACTCAATTTTCAATGTCGGTTTTGGGTGTGAGGCTGGTTGTTTGTCAGAAGTGACAATTAGCACTGCCTCGGGAACTGCGTCAGTAGATGCCTCAGGTATGTTGACAGTACTCTGATCATTAACATTTGATGTCGTACTTGATGAAGAAGCACCATTAGTTGATACTTGTTGTATTGCTTGTGTAGATGTCATGATTGGATTGCTTGGGGAAGATGCAAGAGTTGTTGCACCAGTATTAGATGATGTCGGTACCGTTGAAGGACCTGACAATGTAGCTTGTACTGGATTTCGAGCAACTTGATTCTTGTCAGACACATTTGAAGATGAGTTATTACTTCCAAAGAACTCATCATAAAAATTCTCAAACAAAATATCAAGTTCATTAGAATTAGAATTAGAAGTGGAAGCTTGATGTTTGTTTGACTTAGTAGTCGTTGGACGGATTTGTCCAGACGCTAGAACTCCAGATATTGCGGGTTCGTACTGCTTTGTACAGAATCCATATCTTCTGTCTCATCAAATTTTACATTTATGCTTTCAATCACATTTCTTGTGGATTTGAAGTAGACTCTGTATGCCTTTGAGGTTGATGAGTATCCGATGAACACGCCCTCATTTGCCTTAGGACTGAATTTGCTCAGGTTGTCCTTGTCATTTAACACAATACGCCTGCAACCAAAGACACGAAAGTAGTGTATGACTGGTTTTCTATTATTTATAATCTCATATAGTGTTTGGCCAAACCGTCGGTGTATTATAGAATGATTTTGTGTGTAGGAAGCCGTTAACACCGCTTCAGCCCACAGAGGAAGATCAGCATAGGACATCATCGTTCTTGCAGCTTCAACTAGAGTACGGTTTTGTCTTTCAACTATCCCATTTTGTTATGGTGTTCTTGCCGCAGAGTATTGACGTGACACTCCCAATGATTTAAGAAAATCATCTAGAGTCTTATTTTTGAATTCTGCCCCATTGTCTGATCGGATTGTTTGAACTGGTTGTTGAAGATTGACTTGAAGCATCTTGATTAACGAAATGATCAACTCGGGTGTTTCATCTTTGGAGTGTAGAAACTTTACCCACGTATACCTCGAGTAATCGTCAACGACCACTAACACATACTGCTTGGCACTTATACTCAGAGTTTTCATCGGCCCACAGAGATCCATATGTAGAATTTCCAAAACTTTGTGTGTACTGGGCTCAGGTTTTGGCGGGTGAGGAACTCGTTTCATCTTTCCCTTCAAACTTCAGAACTGGTAGACCTTTGACTAAATCACCTACCATCAGCTTTTGAATATAACGGAAATTAAGATGAGATAATCGTCTATACCACAACCAGCTCTTTTCCATATATGTTTTAGACAGCAGACATACGTCGTTCTTGGGTTTGATTTTTGATAGGTCAATGGTGTAAAGATTTGCCTTTCTCGTACCCACTAGAAGTTCATCTCCTCCTTCGGTCCGAACTGAACACCTTGTCTTCTTGAAGTTGACTTCTAGGTCTTTGTCACAGAATTGACCTATACTAAACAAGTTGTGTCCCAAACCCTCAACATAATTAACCTTTGTAATCTCGACGTTGTCTTTAACAATGTCTCCGTAACCCAGTATCGGTGAATATTGATCATTTCCGAATTTCACTCGACCATCCCATTTCTCCACATAATTATTGAGCAGCTCTTTTCTTCCAGTCATGTGTTTCGAGCAACCTGAATCCAAGTACCACACATGACTAGGCTGCAAAAAGGGAATCAAGTGGTTTTAGGTACCCATTTGTAAATAGGTCCTTTTGGGTTAGGAGATGGTACTTGTTTGGACTTGGTACCATTCTTTCGAAAACTTCTTTTATGATAACCATTTGAATAAAAACGTTTAGGACCATGGACATCATCACCAAACCAATGAAAATAATCAGAATTGCAGATAAAATCATACGTACCACAAAATGAATAACAAATTTGGTCATGTGCTAAATTGATCAATTGTTGCATTGAATAAACCTTGTAAGGAATAACAAGTTTTTTTTAGTGCAAACAGCTTGATTTCTTACAGCAGAAACAAAATTGTTTTTCACGGAATTAAAAGCAACATGGGATGATTTTGTCTGGGCCACATCCCGTGTGGACTCCTTTATTCTCCACTCAAGTCTCGTATTGTTTCTCAGATAACGATCTGAAATGCCAGAAATATAAGAATTCTAAGCTTTAGAGTGTTGAGCTTGAAAAGAGTTATTTTTCTTATTTCTTTTTGATTTGTTTTTCTTTTTCTGTAATGATCCTTTGGATTTTGATTTTGAATAATAATCGTTAACGGGAGGTTTTTCAACAGACTTTGAGGATTCACCCTTGAAGAAACTCTTCTTAGGTTCTTCTTCTTTGATTATGAAATCAGAATTATCTGGAAGTTTTGTATTAAAATCAAATTGAACAGGCACTTCACTTGCACCTTTACCTTTGTCCTCACAAACATTCTCACTATCAAGATCAGACTGACTATCATAGGATGTATGAAAGATACCATAAGACTTAGGATAGAGAAATTCATTTTGTTCTTTTCGAAAAGCTTTATCTTCTTCTGTAGGAAAATATATCTCAGGAGGATCATTAACTAATTGATTTTCCATGTCCCAAGATTCAGAATCTTCTTGGTCATCAATAGTTGTGCTTCTGAAGATAGTATTTCCCATAAATGCCTTACACGAGGAAACATCTGAATCTGAAGAATGTTTTCCTTTTAAAATTTTCTCTTCAGACATTTCCTTATGTTCTGCTTTCAATTCATTTAATCCATTTGAAAATACTGTAAGCAAAACTTCCTTCTCAATCTCAATAGCAATCTTGTCGTCATTTCTGACTTCCTCAATTTTACTTTCAATCTTGCTTTCTAGATCAATAAGCTTTTGTTCAAGAACCATAGATGGAAAATATCTCTTTGCCTCAAAAGCAGGTTTAGTTTCAGTTTCTTTTTGACTATTTTCCTTGTCCTTTGGTTGTTCAACAATGTAACTTTGAAAATAATCATTAGGCAAAGATTTCTTGTTTTCCAGTGCCTTCCTATTTTCAACGCCATAATAGAACGGAAGTTGCATCTTAACAGTCGTTTTTCTTTTAACTTCTTCTTCAGCCTCATAGTCTTCACCATCCATTTTAAGCCATTTGATTTGATAACAAGGATGTAGTGACGTAAGAACAAGCCATTCGAATTTATAAAGGGTAGGGGCTTTTGATAAGGCATTATGCAAATAGTGAGGATTGTCATATCCTACGCCCCACTTAGAGTTGAAATATCTAAATTCACTTGGCTTATTCATGTGGATTGTCTGTTCAGTTTGACCGATTTTGTAAAACTTTTCTTCCAATCCTTTAACTTTACTACTAAGCCCTGTGTTTCTGTCTTTATAAGCATGTAAGAGTTTTTCAAACTCATTCTTCTTTGCTTCGGAACTCTCAAATTTTTCAGACAATTCAGTCATTCTCTGCCTAAAATACACTTGGTGGTCATCAAACTCAGCATTTTTCTTTTTCAAATTATCAATCAGAATCACTTGTTCTTTCAATTTATCACTTTGATAAACAATTGATTCTTTTGATTTTCTTAGTTTTTCCGTCAAATCATCTAATTTATTTTGTTGAACCTTTTGAAGTTGAAGAATTTTAACAAGAGCTGATGTTTCCTCTTCGTCATCATAATCAGTTTCATCTAACCAATACTCCTCTTCAGCCATTAATGCTTTCCCTGATTCCTTTTGCTTAGCAAGAAGCATCTTGTTCTTGTAATAATCTGAATCTCTAACCTTTGGCTTCTAGCATTCCTTTGCAAAGTGACCAGTTTTCCCGCAGTTATAGCACTTTGGCTCTTCTTCCCGTTTCTCAAACACTTTCTTTTCCTCAAACTTCTTATCCTCCCTTTTACTCTCATCCTTTTTCTCACCAAATATTTTCCTTGATTCTATCCGATCCTTGTGTTCAAAGTTCTTGGAGCCTGATGCATATCTCTGATTGTTAGAGCATGTCTTCTTAACATATTGCTTTTAAAAAGCCTTTGTTAAAAGAATCATTGCCTGTTTCAGACTCTCAGCTTCATCTAACCCATCACTTTCATACTCACCAATATCTTCATCAGACCCAATACTATCTTTCTTTGAAGATCGTTTTTCGGACTTGCTGGACTTCAAGGCGATTGGATCAATCTCTTCTTCTACTTCCTTCTTCTCTTTCTTATCTTCCTTCCTCTCTTTCTTTTCTTTCTTCCTCTTCTTCTCTCATTTTTCCTCAACATCATCCTCATCTTGTTTGAGCATCTCAAACATCTCTTGTAAGGGCAACTCATTCAACTTAGAATGTTGTTTCATCCGATGAGCATATTTCTTCCATTCTGGTTGGAGAAAACTCAGAAATTTCACACTGTGCTCGATTATTTTCTTCTCAATATTGTATCTGTTCAGCTCATTCAGTATGGTAGTGAACCTGTCATAGGTGTGATCAAGTGTCTCTCCTTCCTTTTGTTTAAAGTTCTCGTACTTATTGATAGCATTGGCAATTCTCATCTGGTTTTCAACCTCAGATCCTTGATAGAGTTTAACTAATTCATCAAACATCACCTTTCCATATATATTTTTACTGTCAACCTTCTGGTAGATGTCATTAGTTAAAGCTTGCATAACCAAAGACCTAGATGTTTTGTCTGTATTGTATTTCTTTGTTTGTTCTGCATCATAAAGATCAGGCGGGACTTCTCCCTGTACTCCACCCTCAGCAACTGGACCTACTCTTTTGACAGCACCCATAGGACCATTTTCTATGGACTTTCTAATGTAGTACCCATTTTCTTGTCTCTCTACATAGTCCATGAACCGATCCTTCCATATTTTAAAGTCTTTGGGAAACAGGACAGGTGGTTTATCCTTAGAGCCTATGACTAACATATCCCTAGTCGTCATTATGAGAATACTTGTTTACGATCGTTTAGCAACCTTCTGATCTGACAAAAATTACAACTCAAATATTGTTTTATCGCACAACACTGATTGTCGCACACTATACTTTGTCGGAAGCACTTAGTCGCACACCAAACAACACGATAAAGGTTATCTCAGGGTAATCGCATACACTCCTGTGAGTCTCAGATCCGTGCAACGAACAATGAAATCAAAAGATGTAAAACAATATAGTTTATGATTTCAACTGGTCATCCCTATTAGCTTTCAATTGAGAGAGAATTACAATACAAAGTAGGAAAGCAAATGAGACAACTAGCCTATTTTCTAAGGCTAATGCACATTATATATAACGGGCCCGTGGTTAACAAGCCCACGGCCCGTTCACTAACAAAGCTCAAATTAAAGAATTGCAATACAGACCCTTGAACTTTAAATCAACATAAATTGACCCTAACAATCTCCCCCTTTGATTTGAAGTTCGAGTTCGCGCTCTAGTTCTCACCAGTTGTAGACGTATCTTTTACGGAGTGCAAAGTGTACCTCGAACATTCTGATAGCACGGCGATAGTCGATGCATTCTTCAATCACTTCTAAAGTGTTTCGTGCAGTTGTCTCATTCGAGTTAGGAACATACGAAACCTTCTGGTTTTCTGATTCATAGGAAATGATTTTGTGAAGAGAATTTTGTACATTGAAGAGTGTGCCGTCGCAGAATCTGTCTACCTGACTGACGCGCAAAAATTTCTTCTCATTCTGATCGTTGATGAAGACAATCCTAAATTCCGGTTGTAGAAGCAGAGCATTCTCGGAATACATCTTCAACTCAGGAGCTTTCAGATTCGGCTTTATCCGATTTACCTTCTTTGCCCTGTTCTCGATTGCCATTTGGAAATCCGTGAGATATGACATCATAATAGTACGGACCAGGAATCGACGAACAGCTTCGAGCGCCTTTGTAACAGGTAGCGGTCGGATGGTTCTTGTACGAAGGTCTTTCAGAATTGCCATGAAGTCGAACGGTCGGAGGTGCTGGAAGTCAGCTTCGAAAAATTTCCATTCATTCCCATCTTCACGTCGGACAGTGAATACAGGATAAACGATTTTCATAATGCGGCTTGAATGGATGTTGAGTACCTCGGTGATCTTATGCTTGGTTCTGACTTGGCTGACTGGAAGACACCGCTTCATTGCGCTGATGTACCGGCGTTGGTTTTCGAGGTTGAAGTTGTAAATACCAAGGCAGAAGGTCGGCTCGATCGGGCATAGCTTGTGAACAAACAACTTCTTCAGGGATTCCTCCAGATGAGGAATAAATATCGGGATCTTCTCCCAACGGATTTGTTGCTGTTGAGGAGGGGGAGATCTGAAGTTGTCGGTTGCATAGGAGATATCGGAATATCGGCAGTTGTGGTCTTGGGTCTTGTTGAAGTTTTAGCGGGTTGAGCAGAGTGAGCGGGGGTTCCATAAAAATTCTGGAGCAGGAACTGATGATAATCAATATTGTCATCTTCATTAGTAGGGAAAACTAAATTAACCTGGAGATTTGCGGCACTGGCGGCTTTTTCATACCATGCATCTTCGGTCTCCGGGTTGGTCTCGCAGTCTGGGTCAATCATATCCAGTATTGGCATATCTGATGAGTCGAAATTAACCAGTTCCTGTGTTGAACCCTCAGGCTTTTCAACCGTCGGGTCTTCATCATCTGAGATGTCCATGTCTATTACCATCTCGGCTAAGGGCAACTCGGCTTCAGGTTCGGCGTCGGTTGTTGTTGCCGCAGTTGCTGGTTTCAGATGAACGACAATTGTCGTTTCGGTGAGGATAGCGGCGGTCTCGGTAGGTCTTATTCGTTTCTCCCCCTCACGGTGATCAGGATCATCCTGGTCACCGTGCTTGCGCTTCAGACCGCCTGCTTGACTCTTGCAGGTATCTTCGAGTGAATGGACTCTTTCGGACAGCGTTGTCATCGCTTGTTGGAAGTCCTTGAGAGTCGAGTCAATGTTATCCAATCTAGTGGTAATGGATGATGAAGGAGCAGTGACCTGTGATTTCAGAACGGTTATCAGGTCTGCTTCGGTAGAGGCGTTGGTTTCAGATTATTGGAGCAGTTGGGCTAGAAGCATCGTCTTTAGGGTGTCCACCGAATAGGTAGGATGAATAGGGACCGGTGGAGGTGTAGGTGCGGTTTCAGTGTCGACGATATACCTTTTACCTTTGATTAAGCGCTTAACGGTGTCGATCTCGGCGGCGACGTGCTGCTCCATCGCCTCGCGGACAGCCTTAAGGGTGTTGTCCAGGGACCCTGGTGACACAAAGTCGGGTAACGTAACACCGGGATCACTTAGATTACCCGTTAAGGCATCTACCACAGAGGCAGAGGCACCTACGTTCACAGTTGGCAATTCGGTAGCTGTGGTAGGATTTCCTTCCGATCCTCGTGTTCCGCCAGACGGAGACACTACGGAAGATCTGATCGGGTCACGAAGAGCCTCGATTTGTTGTTCCTCATCATGTGTCCTATCCGAATATTGTTCAATTTCAAATGGCTCTAGACTCGATTGTGCACGAAATGAAGGCGAGACTGGGGGTTGCTGGTCTCTTATTTCAACACCAGTACTCTCCGAGTGAGAGACCGGTGGAAGTTGTGCTTGATCCCCGTGTGAGACTGAAACATCCGTCTTTTGAGAGACGGATGAGTGGATAAGGGGGTTGTGCAATTGCTCCGCTGGGTCCATGGAGGCTTCTTCAATACCCTGTCCCAACAAATGAGACATGATAGCAGATGTGGCTACCCGGATATCGCTCGGTTGGGTTCGCTCAGGAGCCTCGTTATCTTTACGGCTCAATCTTTCCTGGTTCGCTTTCGAACTTAATTCCCTCCGTCTCACATGTTCTATGTCCCGGGGAAGGTTCCTCCGGCGCTGGCTGGACCATGGGATTCCCTAACTCTCGTCTATATGCTATCACACTCGGCACATTGGGGACCGCGTGTGCAGGTAGGGCTTCAGGTATATGCATAGCTGGGGTATCCGGTGGGTTACTTGCCAGGTAAGTGTCCGGAAAGCCTCAAGTTGAAAAAATGAAAGATTTTATGCTCGCCCTCAGCCCTAGCACGGATATTATCCTGCTCCCCCTCAAAACATACATGGGGATTGACTTGCTCCCCTTCGGAGTGAGAGTGTGATTTACTTGGGAGACATCAACACAAGGAAAAAACATTTAGACTTTTAAGAAAACAGTGTGACGCTCCCCCTCAAGTGATGAACATAATGATGTTGCTCTTGATTCGCCATGGAATATCTGTAAAAGACCCAAAGTTAGTAAACAAGATGGATGAACAAGTTCCGGCGTGTACTTTGTAAGAAGTGGCTCAATCTCAGACGGATTAAGGACTGGATGTAAGAAAACAGATACAGGAATTGACACACAGGGGTATCCGGACACAAAACTGAAAACACAACTTCCCGGACAAGGCATACTATCCGGATAATAGAATGAAAATGAGTCTGGATACTATTTATACAGAGCCAAGAATCCGGGTGAGGTATCCGGGTTCCCATCCAATCCGGATGAGGACCCGGTTCGGAAACCTATCCGGAAAGATAGGGTTTCCGGATACCTGTCCGGACACTCTGTAATTTTCACAAAAATTGCCCTGTCCTTGTAGATGTTGCAAAAATAGGACTATGCGGATTTAAAATGAATTTTCTCTCGCTCCCCCCAAACTGAGCATAGGGATGACTTTGCTCCCCCTCAAATAGTGCAAAACTGTGCAATGAAGAGGCCGACACACAAAAAACTTTTATTCATTTAAAGAAGAAAACACTGTGTCGCTCCCCCTCAAATGTCGAATAGTAGTTGAAAAAACACACAGGAGTGCCCACACACACACAAAAACCTTTTTGACAGAAGAAAGAAAAAACTGTGTGTGACGCTCCCCCTCAACAAGTGAGTAAACTTACTTGATACCTGATCATGCTCCCCTTAAACACATGAGCAGCTCGTGAAAGCTAAGGTATAGACAAACCTCACGTCTTCGTAATATTGTTCCTTGTATATCGTGAGCAGCTCCCTCCTTCCGGTCATGTGCGTGGAGCATCCATAGTGTAAGAATCACACATGACCGTCCTGCAAAACAAGATTAGCGGACCTTTGGTACCCAGATTTGCCTGGGTCCGGGAGGGTTAGGTTTGACACCCCGTGGAGGAACTTGCTTTGACATAGACTTCCCCTTAGGTGTAGATTGTACATTGTTTGGAGTAACTGGTTTTGGCACATGTTGTCTCTTAGGTGTAGAATTTACACCTTTTGGAGTAACAGGTTTTGTAGCAGGTTCCCTCTTCGGTGCCGGTCTAACCTCAGTAGGAGAAGCCCGTTTTGGAATGGGTTTTTTGTATCCCGCTGTAGTTTAACCTCTGATTGGAAACCCCGTTGTTTATAGTATTTTTTTTGTTATTACGGGGTTTGCGTTTGGGTGTATGAGTATATATATGATATGACCCATACCAATCATTGTTATTGATATCATCAAAGTCATTCCAGCCACAACTAGAACAACACAAACAATCATGTGACAATTGAATCAATTGCTGAATGGAATAGATTTTCATCGGAAAATTAACATCTCTTTTAACAAAATTATTCCTATGATTCCAAGCACAATCGTTTTTTATTATTCTATAATTAAAAGCAGTATTGAACGACTTTGATGCAGCACCCTCGACAGATTCCTTGGCTGGCCACTTTGGTTATGCTTGTTTGGCGCGACCGATTTTATCCAAAACAACAGGGACAGTACGGTCAGTGACTTTTGAGGAAACAAGAATCTTAATGGTCGGTCGTTCGGTCTTTTGTTTCGGCTGTGATTGTTTTTGACAATTTGAAGCATTTTTAAGAATCTTAATCACAGCCGGAGTCTTGGATTGAGAACGGTCGCCCTTTTGAAAATTGACCGGACGATTAACCACTGGAGACAAAAAGTCAGAATGACTTGGAAGAGGTTTGTCGAAAGGGAACGATTCAAACTCTTCATCAGAATGGCCTTCAGAGTTCATATATTCTGAAAAATTGACATCCGGAATTTCAGGATTTGGATCAGTCGAGGAGGGCGAATAACACTTTGTGCTTGTGTGCTTTGGGGAATTTGGTGCGGAAGCTAAGAAAAAATCAGAGTTCAAATTCCTTAAAACACTTTCGTCTTGAGAATCTTTACCGTCTTGTGTAGTAGAAATTTTGCCTATGAAAGCTTTGCACGAAGACGTATCAGATGAACTTGAGAAAAGTTCGGGTGAATTCTGCTTTTCAGATTGGAGTTGGTCAATCTGCTCTTGGAGCTGACCATTTCTCGTATGCTCCTTCATCGCATCTGTTGCCAAGGCAGCCAGTTTTGATGTGAGCTTATTGATTTCACCCCGAAGGATTTCCTGTCCTTCATTCGATACAGATTCGGTTTTAACCGATTTAAGATTCTCAAGTTCGTGGACAAGCGCTTGCTTTTCCTTTTGAAAAACTGACCTTTCTTTCTCGGGTGACTCCTCCAACTCGACTATCTTTGTTTCCAAGATGAGAGGGGGAACATAGAGCTTGTACTCGTCCGTCTCAGTCTTGGTTGCGGTTGCTTGGACCTCATCCTTTTTGGAGGAATCCTTGGGCTTTGCAACCTTGTAGCAATCGAAGTAGTCATTCGAGAGATACTTTTTATTTTTCTGATAGGAATAATTTAAAGGCTCATAACAAAATGGAAGTTGCATTTTAGACGTGTGTGTGCGCTTGTATTCCTCAGTTTCCTCTTCCTTTTCAGGTTCAAGAGGACCAGTCCATCTAATCGCGTATTCCGGATACTTTTTGTCTAGTCCTAGACAGCCAAAATCATACAGAGTAGGTGTGTTGTAAAAACCCTTTTTCAAGTAGTGTTGGTTATCATATCCGATTCCCCACTCCTAATTAAAATAAGTGAACTCCTTGGGTTTATTCATATGAATGGTCTGATCAGATTGACCTATCCTATGAAGTTTTGTTTCAAGATCAAGAATTTTAGCTACAAATTCCTTGTGTTGAATTTGGAGAGCAGAACATTGATAAACAATTTCTGCTTTCTCATTCAGACACTGATCAAACTGAGACTGAAGTTCAAATAACTTGGCCTTTAAGTCCTTAGGTGCTAATGAGAGATTTTTGCATTTGTCTTTTAGATTAGCATTTTCAGGCTTATATTTTTCAGTTATTCACTTTTGAACATCTAGCTTTTCGGTTAAAGATCTAATCTCAAGCAGTTGTTCTTTAGAGGTGGCCTTAAAGGAATCTACCCGTTCAGTAAGTGATTGCACTTGATTAAGGAGATCTTGTTGGTTAGATTCACATACCTGACTTGTCTTTTTCTCATCAGCTGGAGAGTGATAGCCTATGAAAGCATTTGCACCATCAATATCGCTTTCATCATCAGAACGACCCAACCATTAGTCATTTTCCACAAACATAGCTTCTCCAGCTTCCTTCTGTTCGGCCAATGCGAGTTTTGCCTTGTAGTAGTGAGAATTCTTTACCACGGGCCTCATACAATCTTTAGCAAAGTGACCAAGCTTTCCGCAGTTGTAACAGGTCACCGGTTCATCTTTCTTCTTACTTTCTACTTTCTCCGTCTTCTCCTTCTTCTCTGATTTATCCTGCTCATCGGCTTTCCTCTTTCCCTCATACTTGTCCTGATTATCATGGCGCTTGTTGGAGGAGGTGGAGTAGCGCTGATTATTGGACGAAGGCTTCTTATAGAACTTATGTTGTTGGAAAGTTTTAGTAAGAAGAGTTATCGCTTTCTTGAAGTCAGATACTTCATCATTAGAGTCACTGTCTTCCTTTTCTTCAGATTCGGAAGAGTTTTGCTTTTGAGCACGTTTGGAGTGACGGCCCGAAGATTTCCCTTTCTTGGAGGACATGAGTGCAATAGGATCAGCAGCTGGCTTTGATTCAGTCTTCTTCTCGCTCAGAAGCTCATTCACTTCATCTTCGTCTTGAAGAAGCGTCTCATAAAGTTCATTGATGCCAATGTTCTCTATCAAGTTGTTGTGCTTGACATGAGAAGCAAACACCTTCCATTCTGGGAGCAGATTGTTGAGAAACTTGAGCGCGTTTTCTGTGTTGGAGCGAGTGATCTTATTCGTGTTCAGTTCATTAAGAAGTAAGCAGAAACGTTCATAGGCCTGTGTGAGAGATTCATCGGTGCGCTGCTTGAAACCATCGAATTTGGTTATTGCGCTGTTGATCTTCAGTTGATTTCCGACATTGCTCCCACGCATCATTCTGGCCACTTGATCCCACATGCCCTTTGCTGTGTCTTTGTAACTATCGATGGCAATGTAGATCGTGTTGGGGAGAGCTTGAACAAGATATCTCTTTGCATGCTTTTCACCTTCAATCATGCCTCTTTCATCTTCAGTCAAGTCGGCGATAGTCTTGTCCTCAGTACGAGCTTCAGCAGTTGCAGTTGCTGCAATGGTCTTCTTTGGCCAATCGATTGGACCATGTTTAAGAGCTCTCTTGATATACTCGTAGTTGTCCTTGGACTCTATGAAAATCATGAATCTATCTCGCCACTGGCTGTACTCACCTTGATAGAGGCAAGGTGGTTTGGAGTCGGTACCGATTGCGAGAGCGTCACGTGAAGACATCTTTGGTTGCAACGGAGTGATCGTCAGACGTGTTGATTGATTCAAAGTGTAAACCTAACGCAAGGCACTATGAGTGGAATCCTAACGCAGGTTCTACGACAGATATGAACTAAGAACTGGTAAGATTTCAACAAACTGGACTCACTGGATAGGAATCCGTATGAGATATATCTGATCTGGAAGTGTCCGGATCAGATTTAACTGAAAACAGTTCAAAGCAAAAGTATCCGGATAAATAGAAGAGTCCGGACAGCTTGAGGTTTCCGGATAACTAAGGTTATCGGATGACCAAAGTGTCCGAATAAAACAAATAAAGCAGTACTTACCGGATGATGGAGTTTTCGGATAATGAACTTACCGGATGAGATAGAAAAACGCAAAACTTACCGGGTGTATGGAGAATCCGTATAAAATGTTTTCCCGGAACCTAAGTATTGTCCGGAAGAGACTTTTACCGGAAACCTAGGGTTGTCCGGATAAAATCTTTACCGGAAACTTTGGGTTTCCGGAACACAATACCCGAAAAGATTAGAATTTAGGATGATTTACCCGGAAAGAAGACGTACCCGGATAGAATTAACACAATTGTCCGGAAACTTTGGAAGCGTCCGGAAAGATCGGCTGAGTTACCCGGGAACTGCGGCTGTGTTGTGGAAATCGATTGGGAAACAACTAGGGTTGCTCAAAAATGTTCCTGAAAGATTAGAAACACTACCAAACACAAAAATAACACTACCCAAATCGATTTTGAAGCAAAAAGAACACCTTTTGATGGTAAAAATTTGATTTTTAGTGAAGAACACAACCAAAAACTTTGAACTTGATTTGCTTAATAAACCACTCAAACGGTCGAATTAGGTTATGAAAATTTGCAGAATCACTCAAAACAATAATGCTAACAATACTCAATAAACGAAATCGATCAATTTTGCTCGAATCAAAATATGAGTGTGCAATGAAGAACACAGACGTGAAAAAGTCAAACTTACCAGAAATCAATAAAAAGGCTTTGAATCAATTCTGTCCGTCTGCTCTGATACCAATTATGAGTCTCAGATCCGTGCAACGAACAATGAAGTCAAAAGATGTAAAACAATATAGTTTATGATTTCAACTGGTCATCCCTATTAGCTTTCAATTGAGAGAGAATTACTATACAAAGTAGGAAAGCAAATGAGACAACTAGCCTATTTTCTAAGGCTAATGCACATTATATATAACGGGCCCGTGGTTAACAAGCCCACGACCCGTTCACTAACAAAGCTCAAATTTAAGAATTGCAATACAGACCCTTGAACTTTAAATCAACATAAATTGACCCTAACAACTCCTTGCGATGAAAGTTTATCGCATACACAACCACGCGATAAATAAATTTCAGGTTAATCGCACAAGAGCGGTGCGATAAGATATTGTTCACAAGAAGAATGACACGATAAAATGACTTTATCGTAGGCAATGAGTGCGATAAAAAGCTTTGTTGTACGATACTTAGTGCGATAAAAGATCTTGCGATGAAAACTTGTGCGATAACAAAGAAAAAATTAATGTCGTTCGATAATGATGAACTATCACTCGTGCGATAACAATGATAATCAGATCAATCCTAAGTAAAATCCTCAAATCAGGTCCAATCGATCTGAAACTTGGTACGAAGGCGCGAGAGATGATTCTGAGCACTTTTAATACTAGCAACTTTGTCCAAAAACACTCAGAAATAGGAAATTCGATCTAAAAACAGTACGAAAGTCACTTTTTCACCAAAAAACTAATTATATCGATTCTGGATTGGATTCCAGTGAATTTGCGGAATCAATTCACGTAGAAATACTTACCAAACAATTCTTGATCAATTATGATCCATTTGAAGAACTCAAATGACCAAAATCAATCAAAAAAGGTAGAAAATGAAGAAAACTCAAATAAGCTCAAATCTCATGAAAATCAAATCTAGATCAGAATGAATTGTTGTGCTGTGATACCAATTGTGATCCCAGAACAAGCATTCAATATATCACAATGAAGATTAATTGGTCATCCCTCTCATTAAGATCAAAATACCCTAAGTACAAAGTGATGAATTGTAGAGAGAAAGTGTACAAAGGTACTTGGTAGAATGGAATGACACACTGAGAAATCTAGGGATAAAAACAATATATAGTTTGTAAATAGGAAAGTTTCATAAAGGACCCTCTACTTGATACAAGGTGCCAGTAATGGCACTAACAAAGGGTGATTCCTTTACAAAACTATAGGGGGGAAATGTTAGGACCAAAATGTCCTAATTATATGATACTTTTGTAAAGGGTTAATGATTGTAATATGGGCTTGGGTATAGGAATTATGGGCTTGGGCTTAAGTGACTAATAAGGGAGTATATAAGGATTAGTGTGTGTAATTAGGGTTAAGAAAATCATTTTCACAATGTAGATATCATGGTATAAGTGTGTGTTCTAGAGAGAGAACCATTCTCTCTTTAGGTAGTTCTCTCATTTCTATAATACACCATTAATTCTCTTATATCTCATCTTGTTACAATCTTCATGATTCTTGAATTGTTGCTTGTTTTAATGGGACTAACAATAATCAATAGAGAAACAACAATCACATAACATCACTTGTGATTAACAATAGAGAAACCTAAAATCTGTTAAAGAATATCACTTGTGATAATCAATAAAGAAACAACAATCACATAATATCACTTGTGATTAACGATATAAAAATCTAAAATCTGTTATAGAATATCACTTGTGATCATCAATGGCAACGAAGGAAATCCACCACCGAATTTTGCCATATTGTCGAGCCAAATCGGTGAACCTCCAGTCTCAGACAATACCGCACCAAATTTGTATCTTCAATGAGGGAATTCGCCTTTACCTTCATTAGAAACTAGTGGAATCGTGGTTGGGGATGGATCCTTTCCAGAAAACCAATTTCGCACAGGATCTGGAGATGAGCCACGAAGAACTAGATTTGCAAAATGAAATCGATATCCAGATGTTGAAGGCGTTGGTTAGAAGCAGAAAATCGATGTTGAAGAAATCGATTTCCAAATGTTGAAGGCATGAGTTTTTACAACCAAAACAAAAAATCGGTGTTGAAGAAGTCGATTTTGCAAAAATGAATCGATTTCCAGATGTTGAAGGTGTGGGTTTTTGCAACCAGAAACAGAAAATCGATGGGGAAGAACTCGAGGTCCAGATGTTGAAGGCATTGGTTTTTGCAACCAGAAACAAAAAATCGATGTCAAAGAACTCGATTTGGCAAAAATAAATCGATTTCCAGATGATGAAGGCGTGAGAGAGAGATGGTAGCTTGAAGAAACGTATTGAATGCATTAGTTGAAGATTTTGATTATGATTGTATAAATCCCAATATTTAGGGGAAGAGATCGCTATCCAAAAATACAGATTTGGGGAAATCAATTGACCATAATACCCTTTTAAGCTGATTTTTGGAATTAATTATTTTTGGAATTAATTTTAAAAATGATTGGCTGAGAGTCAATCCTTTATTCTTTTAAATATGTCATTCTCATTTTATCATCCCCTCTCTCTCTCTCTCTCTCTATATATATATATATATATATAAATGCAAACACATTTACATTTATTCATGTGAATATCAGTTTTAAAACTGAAATTATTGATGACAGCTTTACATCTTGTTCTACAATATTTGCCATGTTTTATTATCATTTCATATTATTCATACATATAACAACATCGAAAATTACATTTGAGTAAAAACTTTTCCTTTTCTCGTCTATGGTCTCGTCAATCTTCAAATATATGACTTAAAACCAAATTAACTAAAGCTCCTGTTGGGAACTGAAGATATGCTAAGTATGGTTAGTACTGCCAGAACAACATTACTACTGCCAGTTCAAGGTTAGTACTGCTAGTTCAATGTTAGTGCTGCCAGAACAAAGTTACTACTGCTGGTACATGGTTAATGCTGCCAGAACAAACTTAATACTGCTGGAGATTGTTAGTACTGCTCATGAAGAATGAAGATTAATACTGCTGAGTTTGTTAAGATTGGGATGCGATACTTTTGGAGACAAAGAAGGAATTGATCAAGATATGTTTAACGAAGATTTAGAAGATCAAGTTACTTTTTGATAGTTATCTTGTAATTATTTTTGTATAAATAGTATTGATAGATAGCTATTAGGAGAGACGAAAGAATATACATGATATACGTGTGAAAAAGAATTCGATATCGTTTTCAGAGAGAATTAACCTCAAGGTGTAAGAACCCTATTTCTAGAGAAGTAGAAGTCGTCTTGTTGAGCGTGTTCAACAAGATTGAGGTTTGGTTGTTAATATTGTGAGTCGATTTAGTGAATATACAAAGTGGTGAATTTTCTGTTACATTGTTCTTGATTGTGAGAATTAAAGTTCTTTTCCGCAGATTCTTTAATTCTGAATTCTAAGTGTTAATTATCTTGTTAAGATTCGATCCTGACAAGTGGTATCAGAGCAAGTGTTTCTTAGAATTCTACAGTCATTATGGAAAATTCTTTTGAATCAAACAGTACTCTTGTATCTAAAGTTCCCATGCTCAGACCCAATGAATTTGACATGTGGAAAATTAGAATCAAGCAGTACATTCTGCTTACTGATTATTCCATCTGGGATATCATTGAGAATGGTCCATGTGCTGAAGGAAGAACTGGACCAGATGGCAAAAGACCTCCTCCTAAGACTGATGCAGAGAGAAAAGTCAGACAAACAGAGATGAAGGCCTTAAGCACCCTGCTTTTGGCTATTCCCAATGAGTATCAGCATCAATTCCATCACTGCACTGATGCTCAGATTCTATGGAATGCTTTGGAGAAAAGATTTACTGGCACCAAAAGCACAAAGAGAAATCAAAAGGCAATTCTCAAGCAGTAGTATGAAAACTTTACTTCTACCAAGAATGAGTCCATGACTCAAACGTTTGATAGATTTAATAAGCTGATTGGAGAATTAGCCACTGTAGGAGTCAAGATGGAGGCTGATGATGTCAACAGGAAGTTTTTAAGATCATTGGGTGAAGAATGGACAATGTACACTGTGTCCTTCAGACAGAATGACTAACTGGAAGATAAGGAACTTGATGATCTGTACAATGATCTTAGAGTATTTGAATCAGAGGTTGAAGCCAAAAAGAAGCCCTCTGGATATGTTCATAATGCTGCACTTCTTTCATCATCACCTGATTGTACTGCTAACCATGATTCAGTTTCTGCTGCTGGTTCAGTTAGTGCTGATGGTTCAGTCAATCAGGAAAAGTCCAAAGATACAGTACTAGAAGCTTTCTTTTCCAGTCATATAAATTCCTCTTTGATTAATGATGATTTAGAACAGGTTAATGCTGATGATCTTGAAGAGATGGATATAAAGTGGCAGATGGCTATGCTGTCTATGAGAGTGAAGAGATTCATTAAGAGGACAGGGAGAAACAATTTTTCCCAAAGAAGAGAGGATGGTGCTGGATTTGACAAATCCAAAGTTGAATGCTACAAGTGTCACAAGATAGGACACTTTGCCAGGGAATGCAGAGGAGGAACATATCACAACAGCCATCAACAAATTCAGGCTGGAAGTTCCAATCAAAACAGAAGCTCCATTCAAGCTCTTGTTTCTCAACAAGGAATGGGATTTGACTGGAGTGACCAAGCAGAAGAAGCCATCCAAAATCAAGCACTTATGGCTGAAGTTTCAGATCTTCCCACTGAGGTAAAATCTAATCTCTGTACTCAAGCTTGTATAGATACTGTTAAAAGGTATAGAGATCACAACCAGGGTATGTGTGATGATCTTAAAAGATTAGAAAAGGATAGAAGAGACTATGTGTTGATTGTTGAGAGGTTTGAAGAACAGATTAGGGCCTTTCAAGCCAATGAACTTCAACACTCATATGATACTAACTACTGGAAGTGGGAAAAAGGTGGTCTGGAGTTCCAACTGAAAGAGTCTAGGGAAGAGTGTGAGAAATTAAAAGAAGAACTTAAGAAAGTTACAGCTGATGTTGAAAAGTTTTCAAAAGCTTCTAAAGCCATGGACACAATAATAAATGCTCAAGTCCATGGTAAGATGAAAACAGGCCTAGGGTATAATACCACTCCCCCACCCTACAACAACAACTACATCCCTCCTAGGTCAGACCTTTTAGAAACCTTGGATAGTAAGGACTTATCTGAAGGAGCCACTAGTGTAGACCCATTAGATGCAGTTGTTGTTGAAAATGGATCTGATGGGGAAGATTCTAAGAAGGATAGTGATGAGATCCCATTAGAAAATCACATCAAGACTAATGAGGAAGGTGGAAGTTCTTGGGATAGGAGTAAGGAGATGAAAAGGACTGTAAAAGGAAAGAAAGTTCATTACACACAGACCACAGTTGTAAACTCTAATACTTGTGAACAGTGTTCTTGCAGGAAATCTCAAGAGTATAAGCCCCAAAATCATGATAATAAGAGGGGAAATCAAAGGAACTTGAATAACCAGTGGGCACTAAGGCAAGGAGTTGATCTGCAAAAGATTAACAGACCAAAACCTTGCTTTATTTGTGGCAAACTGAATCATCTTGCCAAATACTGTTTCTTCAATCCTATTTACCAAAAGAGAAGTTTTCAAAGAAGTTATCAAAAACCTTCTGGCTATAGGAAGCCTACAAGAACAAATGTGGCTAAGAAACAAGTTGAACCAAAAAGCCACATGAAGAAAAAGCCTGAAAAGGAATGTGTTACAATGTGGGTTACAAAAGGCACTAAAAATAATACTGCTGCTAGCAGTGTTAGTACTGCTAACACTGTTAGTACTGCTAACACTGTTAGTACTTCTTCAAGAGTTAGTGCTGCTAGCAGTGTTAATACTGCTAGAAATTCTTCAAAAGTTACTGCTGCTAGCAGTGTTAGTACTGCTAACACTGTTAGTACTTCTTCAAAAGTTAGTGCTGTTAGCAGTATTAGTGCTGCTAACACTATTAGTACTTCCTATTCAGATAATACTGCTGCTAGCAGTATTAACTCTGTTAATACTACTTCTAGCAGTGTTAACTCTGTTAATACTGCTAACTCTGTTAGTACTGCTGATACTGCTGCTAATACTGATAGTGCTGCTAACGATACTGCTGCTCCCAGTGTTAGTACTGCTAGCACTGTTAGTACTTCTGAGGTTAATACTGCTTCTAGTGCTGCTAAACCAATCATATTGACAAAGTACTCCAGTACTGCAGTACCTAAGGTTGAAAATCTCATCAAAACCAAGTGCAAGTACTTTGATGAGCAAGGGAGACCCAAGACCACTTCGGCTTGGGTTCCCAATAAAACTAACTGATTTATCTTAATGTGCAGGGCAACCAACAGCTCAAGGGGAAGAGCATTTGGCATGTTGATAGTGGTTGCTCCAGGCACATGACAGGTAACATGGCCTGCCTCAAAAATTTCAAAAAGATTGATGGAGGACATGTTGCATTTGGGAATAATCCTGCTGGTGGAAAGATAAGTGGTAAGGGTGATGTTTCAAAAGGTAAGATGACCTTTGAAGATGTGTACTATGTTGAGCAATTGAGATACAACCTGTTAAGTGTATCACAGGTTTGTGACAAGAAGCATAGCATATTGTTTACTGATTCTGAATGTATTATCCTTGCTCCTGGATACAAAGTGGTTGATGAAAACATGATACTTCTGAGAACTCCTAGGAAGGATAATGTATATTGTTTAGATTTGGAAAGTGTGTCATCTGATTCATCCCTAAATTGTTTAGTTTCAAAAGCTTCTTTGGATGAATCATCACTTTGGCACAGAAGGATGTGTCACATGAACTTTAAAACAATGAATAAACTTGTTAAGAATAACCTTGTAAGGGGTTTGCCATCCAAAGTCTATTCATGTGATGATCATTGTGTTGCTTGTCTCAAAGGCAAACAACACAAAACTTCTCATAAGACCAAAGAGATAAACACTATCTCAAATCCTCTTCAACTGTTACATATGGATCTGTTTGGTCCTACTAATGTGATGAGTATTGGCAAGAAATCATACTGCTTAGTTATTGTTGATGATTATTCTAGATTTACTTGGGTATACTTTCTGAGAACTAAAGATGAAACAAGTGGACTGATCAAATCTTTTATTCTCAAAATTGAAAACCAATCAAATCAAAGAGTGAAAGTCATTAGATCAGATAATGGAACTGAGTTTAAAAATTTTGATCTAAACACCTTTTGTGAAGAAAAAGGAATTGAGAGACAATACAGTGCTCCTAGGACTCCACAACAAAATGGTGTTGCTGAGAGAAGGAATAGGACACTGATTGAGGCTGCTAGATCTCTGTTAGCTGATTCAAAGTTACCAATTACTTTCTGGGCAGAAGCAGTTAATACTGCCTGCTATGTTCAAAACAGAGTTTTAGTTGTAAAGCCTAAAAACAAGACACCTTATGAGCTTTTCCATAAAAAGAAACCATATATTGGATTTTTCAAACCATTTGGATGTCCTTGTACTATTCTCAATACCAAATCTCACTTAGGTAAGTTTGATAGCAAAGCAGATGATGGTTTTCTTGTTGGGTATTCATCTCAGAGTAAGGCCTACAGAGTTTTTAATACCTCTTCTAGAATAATTGAAGAAAGTGACAATGTCAAATGCAATGAGAACACACCAAATCCTATTGGTTCAGGTCCTAATTGGCTATTTGACATTGATTCACTCACTAATTCTTTGGGTTTCAGTAGTGATGTATATGCAGGACAAAGGGATACACCAACATCAGAACACAGAATTCAATCTGTGATATTTCCACTCCCTTCCATTGATCCTATTGAATTCTGTGAACAACAAGAGGAGGCTGAACCTATTCAGAATGAAGAAGAGAGGAGAGCAGAGGAAAATCAGTCTTCAGGTCCAAATTCCAGAGAATCTGAGGTGACTGAAGAAGCAGAAACAAATCCAGAATTAAATGAGTCAAATCTGGATGAGAACATACAAGAGGAAGCTGGTCATCCAACAAGAACTCAGAAAAATCATCCTCCTGAGTTGGTGATTGGAGATATTGCATCTCCCATGATGACTAGAAAGCAAAGCAGACTCCAAGAGTTGCAAGAGCAGCAAAATACAGTTAACACTGTTCTTACTTGCTTTCTATCCCAGATTGAGCCCAAAAAGGCTTATGATGCTATGAAAGACCCAAGCTGGATAGAGGCAATGCAAGAGGAGCTGCTACAGTTCAAATTACAGGATGTTTGGGACTTGGTAGACCTTCCAAAAGGTCATAGAGCAATTGGCACCAAGTGGATTTTCAGGAACAAGAAGGATGACAGAGGGATTGTGATCAGAAACAAAGCTAGACTGGTTGCACAAGGGTATACTCAGGAAGAAGGAATAGATTATGAGGAAGTCTTTGCTCCTGTGGCAAGGATTGAAGCAATCAGGTTATTTCTAGCCTATGCCTCATACATGAAGTTCAAAGTGTACCAAATGGATGTCAAAAGTGCATTTCTGTATGGAAGTATTGAGGAAGAAGTATATGTCTGTCAACCCCCTGGATTTGAGAATCCATTGCACCCTGACAGAGTATACAAGTTGAAGAAGGCTCTTTATGGTTTGCATCAAGCCCCAAGAGCATGGTATGACACCCTGTCTACCTATCTCTTGAAAAATGACTTTGAAAGAGGAGTAATTGACAAAACCCTGTTTATCAAGAGGAGAAAGAAAGACACATTACTTGTTCAGATCTATGTGGATGACATCATCTTTGGATCCACCAATGATCAAATGTGTAAAGAGTTTGAGGAGTTAATGCACAAAAGCTTCAAGATGAGTTCCATGGGAGAACTTACTTTCTTTCTTGGGCTTCAGGTAAAACAAAGGAAAGATGGGATTTTTATTAGCCAATCCAAGTATGTGAAAGACATCCTGGACAAGTTTGGTTTATCAGACTCAAAGCCAGCAAGCACACCTATGGAGACACACAAACAGCTCACTGCTGATCTTGAGGGGGAGGATATGGATGTCCATCATTACAGATCAATGATTGGATCTCTCATGTATCTCACAGCCTCTAGACCAGATATTATGTTTTCAGTTTGTGTTTGTGCCAGATTTCAGGTTACACCAAAGCAATCTCATCTTCATGCAGTCAAGAGAATTTTCAGATACCTAAGAGGGCAACCTAGACTAGGTCTCTGGTATCCTTATGAATCATCTTTTGACTTGCTTGCATACTCAGATAGTGACTTGGGTGGAGCTAACATGGATAGGAAGTCTACTTCAGGTGGATGTCAGTTTTTGGGTACAAGACTAGTATCTTGGCAGTGTAAGAAACAAACCACAGTGTCCTTATCTACCACAGAGGCTGAGTACATAGCTGCTGCAAGCTGCTGCTCTCAGGTTCTATGGATTCAGAATCAGATGTTGGACTATGGGGTAACATTTCTTCACACTCCAATCTTCATTGATAACAACAGTGCTATTAGCATTGTTAATAATCCAGTCAAACACTCAAAAACAAAGCATATAGAGATAAGGTATCACTTTATAAGAGATTGCAATGAAAAGAAATTAATTCAGGTTGCTAAAGTTCATACAAATGACTAGTTTGCTGATCTATTCACAAAAGCTTTTGATGTGGGTAGATTCACCTTTTTGGTAACAAGTGTGGGCATGATCAACCTAGAATAAATTCATGACTTTCTGTTTTTATACCTGTATTTCTTCACATATTTGGTGCTACTAACTCTCTTTCTCAGAATCCTCTGTTTCCCTCAGATTACCAAGTGCAGAAAAGTGTAAGTGTAGTTACTACTGCCTGTGCAGAGTTACTACTGCCAGTGCAGAGTTACTACTGCTAGTGCAGAGTTACTACTGCCAATGAGTAGTTAATACTGATCAGTAGTTAATACTGCTTTGCAGTTAATACTGCTCAGTAGTTAATACTGCTCAGTAGTTAATACTGCTTTGCAGTTAATACTGCTCAGTAGTTAATACTGCTAGTGCACAGTTAATACTGCTTTGCAGTTAATACTGCTCAGTAGTTAATACTGCTAGTGCACAGTTAATACTGCTCAGTAGTTAATACTGCTAGTGCACAGTTAATACTGCTCAGTAGTTAATACTGCTTCGTGGTTAATACTGCGTATGTCGTTAATACTGCTTTTGAAAATCTAGGGCAAATACTGCTATAAATACCCCTGTTTGCCCGCCAAAGTTCATAACGACTCTTCGCATTAACTTCTTCTCTCTCGTTCTAACCTAGTCTCCCTAGATTCTCTGTGTTTTCTTTACAAATCCTCAGGAAGCACAACGATTATGGAGTTTGTCGACGAGCATAATGAGATTGCAATGCTTCAGAAGCCGAAGCAGGCCGACGGATTTCATGAAATTGTGGATTTTCTCAAGTCCACTCATATTTCATATGCCCTAACGGTGAATCCAACAATATACATCGAGCATCAGACGCAATTCTGGGCCAATGCCACCGTGGAATCCGAAGATGGGCATAAAGTCATTCAAACAAGGGTATGTGACAAACCCTTGAAAGTTTCAGAAGAACTCATTCGCATCACTCTTCGACTAGATGATGCCTCAGGTATATCTTCTATTCCCAATGAAGAACTCTTCTCAACTTTACAAAGAATGGGGTATGAAGGTCCCATTGGAGTTTTTAAATTCTACAAGTCAAAGTTTTTTACTCAATGGAGATTCTTTGTTCATACCCTAATGCATTGTATTTCAAAGAAAACTACTGGATAGAGTGAGTTCAGCAGTACTATTGCTTATGCTCTAGTCTTCTTAGCCACTAACAGGAAGTTTAATTTTTCTCAAATGATTTTCAATGATCTTGTGGCAAACCTGGAATCCAAAAAGCGTTTCTATATGTATCCAAGGTTTGTTCAGGAAGTAATTACCAAGGAATTGACGGATATGCCTCAATTTGATGAGGTATATGTGCCAAAATCCCCTAAAGGGAAGGTTTTTTCAAATATGAAAAGACTTCCTAGGGACTCGGAAGGAGTTGACACACCATTGTTCTCTACAATGATGGTTGTGTCCCACACATTTGAAGGTATGGCATCAGGGTCAAGGCCCTCATTAGACACACCCGCTGATGACCAATCCCAACCTTCCATCACAAAAGACATCCCTCAGTCCATTCTTGAACGACCCACTCCCACAATAACCAAAAAGTTTGAACGAAGAAAGGTTCACAAGGTTCCTTCCCTTGATGTATCTCCTAAGAGCCCGAAGCCTTTAAGCCCTCTGTTGGAGCATTCTCCAATGGAGAATATCGAAAGGGAAACCACAGGGGTGTCTCCCAACCCCAAGAAGGTGCTCACTAAGGAGAAGGTTGAGCATGTGAGTCGCAAGGCTGCCACTACTTCTGCTAGCAAAGAGAAGGCCAGTGGTAAAATACCTAAGCCCTTCCTCACGGCAACTCAGGGTGAGAAATCATCCAGAGGTCCCAGGTGCCAAGAAACCAAGGGGGTAGGTAGTGCTTTTGCTAGGCAAGAGACACCTGCTAAAACTTCCAATGATCCTTTAAGGGAGGTAAAAACTCCTAAACAGGGTGAGGATAGATATACGTACGAGGAATTGATGGAAACTATTGCAAATATCAACATTGAGGTCATGGATCAGAAAAAGGAAATTGATGAACTCAAGAAAGTGGTCCTCTATCAAAACTCACAGCTTGAGAAGCAAAGGAAGATGATCACTAAGTTGATGCACAGAAAGAAGAGAGCTCAGTTTGTCCTTAGGAGAAGAAACCCTACCAATGATGCTTCCAAAAAGGGGGAGTCAGACTCAGATCTAAACATGGAGGATGCAAACATTGAGGGGGAGTATGAGTACAAGGTTGAGGGGGAGACTGAGGAGGCTGCAGATATTACAAAGGAAGCAGAAACAGAAACAGCAGCAGAAACCGTTACTGCTGCTGATATTACAAAGGAAGCAGAAACAGAAACAGCAGCAGAAACCGTTACTGCTGCTGATATTACAAAGGAAGTAGAAACAGAACCAGCAGCAGAAACGGTTACTGCTGCTGAGGTTGCAAAAGAAGTAGAAACAGATAATGCTGCTGAAAAACAAAAGACAGCAGAAACTGTTAGTGCTGCTGAGAGCCTCAAAGAAGAAACAGCTGAAACCACTCCTGAAGCTGTTAAAACTTTTAAAAGAACAAAGAGGCCAAGAACAAAGTCAATAGCCTCAAAGAAAAAAGATATAAAGAAGCCAAGGGTGGATCCAACTGTAGAAGAAGCACAGGAGGAAGCAGTTAAAGAGAAATCTGATCCAAAAGTTGCTGAAGAAGAAGTGGCAACTTCATCAGGTCAACCAAGCAATGTACAATCACAATCAAATGCTCAATGTGATGTGTATATAACTGTGGTTGATACTAATCCAATCAAGACTACACCATTGTCTTCCATGCCTCCTGAAATCATCTTCTGGGACACATTGAAAGATGGAAGAAAGGAGTTCATCAGAATCAAAAGGGCAGATGGAAAGTTTGAAGTTTGTCCTACTTGGGGAAAACTTATCAGAACATGCTCTAGATCTGACCTGGAAGAGATGTTCAAGGTGGGAATGAGGCTATATGGAAACATGCTGACAGAGCAAGGTATGTCTATCACAAAGATGGTTCTTGAATACTTGTGCTTAATGTTCAAACCAGAAGCAGTTCAGCATTTGATGGCAAGGAATTTTCAAGTCATTACCAACTGGATGCTCATTGAGAATTGTGGAGTGTATGCCATCTCTCTTGACAATACATTTCATGAATATTATTTGGTGGATGTTGTATACAAGCACAGCATGAAAAAATTGAAAGGAATGCTGCATGCTAAGTTGGTGAGTGACAAAGACTCTAAAATGGCAAGATACCTTGTAAAAAGGATTCTCAATCAAAGTCTGGGATTGGATCCAAATTTATGCGTTGATGACTAGGTTTTGGAAGCATCATCTGAAGAACTTAACTTCTCATCCTGAAAAGTCAAGTTAGGGGGAGATTGTTGGGAACTGAAGATATGTTAAGTATGGTTAGTACTGCCAGAACAACATTACTACTGCCAGTTCAAGGTTAGTACTGCTAGTTCAATGTTAGTGCTGCCAGAACAAAGTTACTACTGCTGGTACATGGTTAATGCTGCCAGAACAAACTTAATACTGCTGGAGATTGTTAGTACTGCTCATGAAGAATGGAGATTAATACTGATGAGTTTGTTAAGATTGGGATGCGATACTTTTGGAGACAAAGAAGGAATTGATCAAGATATGTTTAACGAAGATTTAGAAGATCAAGTTACTTTTTGATAGTTATCTTGTAATTATTTTTGTATAAATAGTATTGATAGATAGCTATTAGGAGAGACGAAAGAATATACATGATATACGTGTGAAAAAGAATTCGATATCGTTTTCAGAGAGAATTAACCTCAAGGTGTAAGAACCCTATTTCTAGAGAAGTAGAAGTCGTCTTGTTGAGCGTGTTCAACAAGATTGAGGTTTGGTTGTTAATATTGTGAGTCGATTTAGTGAATATACAAAGTGGTGAATTTTCTGTTACATTGTTCTTGATTGTGAGAATTAAAGTTCTTTTCCGCAGATTCTTTAATTCTGAATTCTAAGTGTTAATTATCTTGTTAAGATTCGATCCTGACAGCTCCTAAGGAAGAATGATCTTTATCTAGGATGATGGCATTTTTTCTCAGTTCATTAATTATATAATATCAAACTTAATTTGTATATCAATTTTTTAATTTCCAGCTAACTTGCTAACATGTAACTTGTATATATATAGAAGGAAGAGAGTATAAAAATCATGAATGGTATTTTAATATGTTAAATATGAGATTTTGAATATGGTCCAAAAATTTAGTTTAGGGCTTAATTTTTATGTGTTTGGAGCTTTCCTCAACCTATGTAAGCATTTTTTAGGTTTAAATTGTTAAATGTTAAGATTGTTAATTATTTAATTAGGTTTAGGTTAAGATTGTTATTTAGTCATTTTTCTACGCTTGGTATATATATATATTGTATTTATTCTTTCATTACTAGATAAATGAGCATCACCAACTAGATTCACCGACGCATAAAAACTGTTAGAGTATAATTGTTAATATGTATAGTTCAGGGTCCATTATGTAATTCTTGTAACTTACCTTGTATAAATAGGTTTCTTAGGGTTTATTGTTTGGTTTAATCAATCTCTTGTAATTATCTCTTCAATATATGAAAAGCCGCTGACCTTCAGCACCATCTCTTTGTTCTAGATTCATCGATTGATTCCTACACCTATTCTAACATGGTATCAGAGCTTTAGGTATGTCTCATATACTCTCCTGATCGTTTATTTGTTTTCTGCACTAGCTTGATTTCTGTTCAATCTGCTTGTCGAGTTTTTTTATCGCCCTGCCCTAATCCGGAATTACTTCAAAATACCGGGACTTCCAAATACTGGGACTTCCAATTGCGGGACTTCCAATTGAGGGACTTCCAATTGCGGGACTTACAATTGTGGGACTACCAATTGTGGAACTAGCAATTGCGGAACTTCTAAAATGCGGAACTCAGCCTCAACTTCCGGTACTGTTTGACATCTCAAATTCCGGAACCTGTTTATATTCCGGAACTGCCTTCGATTTTCTCTTTTCCGGAACACCCAAAACACACAACTTCCGAAACTGCTTCTTCCGGAACTGTTTTCTTCCGGAACTACTTCTTCTGGAACTGTTACTTCCGGTACTGATTTTATATTGTCTTCCGGTACAGCTCTCGTTCTACAGTCCGGAACATGTGTCCATTTTCTAAATTCCGGAACATGTGTCCATTTTCTAAATTCCGGAACATCCTTAGTCTCACAAACAATGGAACCTTACACTTTCTGGAACTCTACTTATCAAATTCCGGAACACTCAACTAATAACTCCGATTCTCGTTTAATCTCAACTCCGGATCCTTACCAATTCCGGAACAGTTCAGTAATTCAGGAACCTATTTCACCCCAGTCCTTAAATTCGAGAACACTCAGTTCCATCACTCACACCTCTTTTCAGTTTTCAATTCCGGAACACACGGTTTCGGTACCTCACAATTAGTTCTTTACGTTCCAAAATTTCCTTCCAGTCTTCGGTTCCAGATGGCTCTCAATAGCCAGTCTAAATACAGTGAATGCACATTCTGTCACTCTAGTACTCATCTTCTCCTCAACTGCCCAATTCGAAAATGTCGCTGGTGTGGGATCAGACATCCACGACACTATGGGTCTGACTGTCCAACGTATCCACGGAACTCAGGAGAGCAAAAGCAACAGTGTACTCAGTCATTTGTTGGATCAATCACTCAAGACTCCTCTACGCCGGCAATTCAAACACCGCATAAAAACAACTCATCACCTGACCTTATGGAACTCCTGCTCCGAAACCAAGAGCTTATAGAGCGACTCATGACAGGTTCTATGAGTATGAATTCTCAGTGCAATATCTATGCACCAGGTAACCCTTGGCTATTTGACTCTGGATGTTGTAACCACATGACACCTAAGGCTGATGGGTTTGTCTTTAAGTAGACCTCCAGAATGTTCTCATCAGTCCGTACTGCGGATGACACTCGCTTACCAGTATCTTTCAGTGGGACTGTCTCTACCCCCAATATACAATTACATGATGTGCTACATATCCCTAACTTATCTCTGAGCCTGATTTCAATCACTCAGCTTATGGAATCCGGTCTAATTGTTCTGTTTCATCCTTCTGGTTGTGTTGTGCAGGATCCAAAGACCAAGCAAATCCTTGGAATAGGCCGTAAAGTTGGTCGGATGATTGAAGTGGTCTACCTCCGTCTTCCCTTACCCTCATCAAATTTTGTTGCCTCTGTCTCCAGTACGCCTTCCTTTGATTTATGGCATAAGCGTCTAGGACATCTATCTTTAGCTAGAATAAAACTGTTAGCTAGTTCAGGATTATTAGGCAACACTTCTTCTGAAAACGTTTCTTGTTTATCTTGTCAACTTGGCAAACATCATGCCTTACCTTTTCAACTAAATGAATTTAAATCTGCTTCTCCTTTTGATCTCATTCACTCTGATGTTTGGGGTCCAGCACCACATCCATCCATGGGAGGTTCTCGCTACTTTGTTATCTTTATTGATGATCACACACGCTTTACATGGATATATCTTATGAAACATCGCTCCGAACTACCTCAAATATATATTACATTCGCACGTATGATTCTGACCCAGTTTTCCAAACCTATAAAGATTCTTCGAGCAGATAATGCTATGGAATACAAAGAATCCTCTCTCCTCTCCTTTCTTCAATCTCAGGGTACTCTTTCCCAGTACTCCTGTCCCGACACCTCTCCGCAAAATGGACGTGCATAACGTAAACATCGCCACATCCTCGATACTGTTCGTACTCTATTAATCTCAGCCAAGTGTCCAGAACGTTTTTAGGGCGAAGCTGCCTTCACGGCTGTCTACACCATCAACCGTCATCCAACTCCCATCCTAAATCAAAAGTCTCCCTATGAAGTGCTCCATGGGGTATCCCCTGCATATGAACTCTTAAAAGTATGGGGTTGTGCTTGCTTTGTTCAGTTGCAACCTCATGAACACACCAAACTCGAACCTCGTTCTCGATTATGCTGTTTTCTTGGCTATGGTATTGAACACAAAGGTTATCGTTGTTGGGATCCAGTCTCTAAGAGACTACGTATATCTCGCCATGTCACATTCTGGGAACATCTTCCCTTCTCAACAGTGTCCAAATTTCAGGAAATACCCAATCCTTCCACTTCCTTCTTCACTGATAACTCTATCTCTTTAGACTCACTCCAATTAGATCCCATACTCTACTCACCATCTGTTCCACCCTCTTCCGTCTCATCTCCACCTGAGCCTTCACCTGTCTTATCTGAGCCTTCACCTGTCTCATCTGAACCTTCACCTGTCTCATCTGAACCTTCACCTGTCCCATCTGTGCCATCTGATCATGATCAATCATCTGCACCACCTCCAAGGACTACTTCTGAGCCAACTGCTGAGTCTATGGATCCTAGCTCCTCTCAACCACAAGATGAAGTACGACGCTCAGACCGGGTAAGACAAGTTCCTTCTCACCTTCGTGATTATCATTGTTATGCTACACTGTTGTCCAATCATGAACCCACTTCCTTCAAGAAAGCTGCTTCTAACCCTGTTTGGAAGCAAGCTATGACTGAGGAACTCCAGGCTCTTGACAAAGCCAACACATGGAAGTTTGTACCTCTCCCACCGGGCAAGTCAGCCATTGGTTTCAAATGGGTTTTCAAAATAAAAACGAAGTCTGATGGATCTATTGATCATTACAAAGCACGTCTTGTGGCAAAAGGCTTCAATCAAGAATATGGCATTGACTACGAGGAAACGTTTGCTCCTGTGGCTCGGGTCACCTCGGTTCGTAGTCTTCTAGCCATAGCTTCCACCAAGAAATGGCCACTCTATCAGATGGATGTCAAGAATTCCTTTCTAAATGGCGATCTCGAAGAGGAAGTCTACATGAGACTCCCTCCAGGTGTGACCTCTCGTCAGGGTCATGTATGTCGACTTCGAAAATCCCTCTATGGCCTCAAACAAGCTCCTCGTGCTTGGTTTGAAAAATTTAGCAATACTATCATCTCATTGGGGTTTTCTTCGAGTAATTATGATTCTGGCTTGTTTACTCGGACTACTGTTGCAGGTACTATCTTACTCCTATTGTATGTTGATGATATGATCATTACCGGCAGTGACTCTACAGGTATCATCCATCTCAAACAGTCTCTCAACTCATGTTTTGAGATGAAAGATCTTGGTAAGCTACACTACTTCCTTGGCCTTGAAGTTCTGTCAGACTCTTCTGGCATCTATCTCTGTCAAGCCAAGTACATTTCAGATCTGTTGTCCAAAGCTGGGATCACGGACAACAAAGATACTTCTACACCCATTGAGCAAAATCTGCACCTTGCTCCCAATGCCGGAACCTCGCTGCGGGACCCTATACGGTACCGTCAACTAGTTGGTTCTCTAGTCTATCTGACTGTTACAAGACCGGATCTTGCATATGCAGTTCATATAGTCAGCCAGTTCATGGTTGCTCCGTGCTCCGATCACTATGCCGCGGTTCTTCGTATCCTTCGATACCTTAAAGGGACAATGTTTCATGGGCTTCACTTCTCGTCCACATCGTCCTTGACTCTTCGTGCCTTTTCCGATGCTGACTGGGATGGAGACATAACTGATCGTCGCTCTACCACCGGATATTGTTTCTTCCTTGGAGACTCTCTTATTTCCTGGCGCAGCAAGAAACAATCTCTGACAGCTCGATCTAGTACTGAAGCTGAATATCGAGCCTTGGCTGACACTACACAAGAACTTGTATGGCTACGCTGGTTACTATCTGATATGGGTGCACATCAGTTTTCCCCAACACCATTGTGGTGTGATAACAACGGTGCTATTCAGATTGCTCACAATGATGTCTTTCATGAGCGCACAAAGCACATCGAGATTGACTGTCATTTCATCCGTCAACATGTTCTTCGCAAGACCGTTCGACTTCTCCCAATCTCAATTATTGATCAGACAGCAGACATCTTCACCAAAGCTCATCTTCCGGGGCGTTTTCGGGCCCTTGTTTCCAAACTCAACTTGGCTCATTCTTCCCCCACTTGAGTTTGAGGGGGGGGGGGGGGGGTGTTAGAGTATAATTGTTAATATGTATAGTTCAGGGTCCATTATGTAATTCTTGTAACTTACCTTGTATAAATAGGTCTCTTAGGGTTTATTGTTTGGTTTAATCAATCCCTTGTAATTCTCTCTTCAAATATGAAAAGCTGCTGACCTTCAGTACCATCTCTTTGTTCTCGATTCATCGATTGATTCCTACACCTATTCTAACAAAAACCCTTGGTTATTTTGCGATGTAATTAAAAAAAATTAGATATAACAAGACCTCCGAAAAGATCGAAATATACCCACAAAAATTGTGGGTATCATAACAAGCTCAGTTTGATAAGCTTAGGAATTAAGAAAAGAGAAACCCTAGAAATTAACATAAGAGGAATTGAAGACAAAAAGAGAGTGTGGGCTAGGAGTATGGAACAAAAATAAATAAACACAACACACCCTTCTCCCTTCCTTTATCTTTCCAGGCTCCTATCTCTCTCTGTGAAAGTCTCTTATTATTGATGTGATTCTCCACCATACTCAACCCCATCAAACTTTTACAAAAGAGAGATCAGCTTTGAATTAGAGATCAGCACCCAATTGATATGGTTTTCTCATCACTTCCTTCCTATCTAGATCCTCCCAATTGGCCTCAACAGGTAAATAATGGGTTCTCTTCACTTTCATCCATACCTTCTTAAACTTAAAACAACAAAAAAGTTGATTCAAACTAAAAAAGACAATAATTTCATATATTCCTTGTGTTTTAGAAAACTCCATTATAATCTGTTGTAGAATATACCCACGTCTTGATTTAATTTTCTTGCTTTTTAGCAGCAAGCAGGAGGTGTTGGTGGTGGTACTGATCATGAGATTTCTCAGCTTCCGCCACCACTGTTGCCACCACCTCCACCGCTGGGGGGCGGTGGCGATGGAAGATCTGTGCAGATGTCTGAACGTGCAAGGACGATGGGGAAGCTGCCACAGCCAGATACAGCAATGAAATGCCCTAGATGTGAATCAACCAATACTAAGTTCTGCTACTTCAACAATTACAGTCTGTCACAACCCCGTCACTTTTGCAAGACTTGCCGGCGGTATTGGACACGAGGGGGCGCGTTGAGAAACGTGCCGGTGGGTGGTGGTTGCCGGAGAAACAAGAAAAGTAGCAAGGGATCAAGGGGTTCAAGGTCAAAGTCCCCATCAGCAGCTACTACAAGCTCAACAAGTAATACTGAGATTTCTCCTAATAGCTGTACCACGGATATATTAGGGCATTTCCCTCATAACACTCGACCATCACAGTTTCCAATTTTGCCCCCGTTGCATCAGTATGGAGGTGGAGATCTTGGCTTAACATTTGGGGGTGGAAATGGGAATAATATGATCCATCTTGGTCATGATGGTAATTACACTAGTAACAAGTTTGCGCACTTTCCATTTTTGGAAGCTGCTAACGGTGGGATGTATGGTGAAGGCCCATCAAACTACGGTGGGATGAAGATGGAGGAAAATCATCATCGTCATCATCAACAGCAAGGGGTGAATTTGTCAAGAAACTTTATGGGTATTCCAGGAAATGAGCAGTTTTTGGGTACCAACAATGTTGCATGGAGTACAACTGATCTCAGTGGCTTCACCTCCTCTTCTACTACTACCACCCATCTCTTGTGATTTACACTGTTTTCCCATCTTTCCATTCAAAGCTTGCATCTTTTTCACTTCTGTGCACAAAAAATTAAAAAGCCATGTAAATTGTGCATCGCTAGCGATTGTGAGTAAACTGTGCATGCGACAGAAAATGAGATCATTGGACTGATATGAAGGCTTTCTTGGAAACCCTAGGGGATAGTGGCTTAATTCTAGTGATATATATATATTTATATATATATATATATACATATAATTTGCTTGGTTTTGTTGTTGAGATTGTAATTTGTAAGTTGCAACGTACTGCTATATATTTATGCGAGTTAATTTCTTTTATATGTATCTTTATTGATTTTATCATCTTTAATCATGTTTAAGTTTGTATATAATATGCTCTTAACTTGGCTAACATGCTCCTATGCTACATAGGGGAAATGCGTAAGAAAAACATGGATTCAATGTAGTTCAAGATTCCAAAACATCTTTTGGGGGTGTTTTAGGGTTTTAAGCATTAATTCGGCTTGTAAACTAACTCTCTAGTTTGATTCAAAACAGATGGAAAGAGTTCTGTTTTGAATGCATGAGTGTTAAAAGAGGAAAGGGGGAATTGAATTTGTTAGGGTTTATAACTAGTTTTGTGTTAAATTGAAATATCATAATGATGAGTTCATGATGTGTGTGTAAGTAGTGATTCCATATAAATTGGGGAATTTTATATGCCCTTTTCAATGATGAGAATTTTGTGCAAAAAATGTTTGAGATGTGCATTGTGCCATTCTATATGATACCAGAATTATCTTTACATATTCTTGGCTAAAGTAGCTTCATAAATGTAACCATTTACTACCCTTGACCATGACCAACGATCATTAACTCAAGGTAAAAAAGAAAAAAAAACCCTTCCATTATTCACTTCTAACTCTCTTTTTTTCCAAAACGAATACTTTCATTGTCTTGTGGTATATTACTGATACGCTAAATAAATTAACATCTGTAAATAAATAGAGAGTCGAGGGGTGGGGAGAATTGAAGATAGGATAATAGACAGGAATGTAAGACCTTAATGTAGTGATATGACTATTTTACTATAAACTGTAATTCAATTGCTTGACATACTCGTTCATGTCCGAAAATAAACTAGAAAAATCCTAGGAGTATTATCCCATAAGGCCATCCGTACCCGGTGCGGGATGGGCTTGGGATGGCCAGCGGGGTCATGCGGGGTGGGCTACGGGGCGAGCGGTAACAGCGGGAAGGGATGGAATGCGGGATCCCCACCCCGTTTCATCCCGAAGCATTTAAAAAAAAGGGTTTGGTCCAATAAGAAGTCAACACGTGGATTAGATAAATGAAATAAGAATTAAAATAAATGAGGTGGCAAAAGGGTTTGAGGGAATGGGGTACGGGTGTTTAGGGATCGTTAGGGATCGAGTGATGGATGGAAGAAAAGCTGATGTGGCGCTGATGTGGAGTGGAATATTTGAAAGATTCCCTCCATGGGGTACTGATGGCCTAACGCACATAATGGTAAGCTAAGCATATAGACAATTTATAAATATAAGCATTAATTTCATTAATTAGTAATGTCACAAGTCTAATTAAAACAATCGATCAAACTTAACATTTTAATCATTTTAAAAACCATATCCTTATAATGATAGACTATATATAGGTAGTGATCAATCACAAAACAATTCATGGTTCATCATAGTACAATATATATATACTAGCAGTGTACCCGTGCAATGCACCGGGTGAGAAATGTATAAAAGTTATTGTAAATGGATAATAAAAAGTCCTTAGACGTGTAACTTAGTTGGCAAAGGGGTGTAGCTACTTTGCTTAAATACACAAGAAGTAAATCCTTGTATTAGTAAATACATATGACAATTATAGAAAATGTCTCACGCCTCCATCGTATCATAAGTGCAGAAACATGGCACTTCTATTTGGGCGAACCTCTTACAGTACAACACATTTCTCGGCCTATAATCTGTTAACAATCTTTGTTAGTGAACATTATTTTTTCTCCTATAAAGATACTGGAAATAGATGAGAAAGATGGGAGTGCGGAGTGCCAAATTTACAAGCATTGGGCAAATTGGAGAAAACCAACTGCAGCAATACACCAAATGTGTGGTTCGAAAGAATCAAGAAACCCGTGAAAAATGCAGCAGGGATGCAAAAAGAACATTTTACGCTTGTGGGGTGCACGATTGCACCTGCTTTCTAGTTTGAGGACTTTGTGTCTGGACTCACTCATTTCTATCATCACATTTGCAGATTAGGATGTATTGCCTTTTTATAATGTGCCATGAACTTCTTGAAGCCCATGGATTCAACTTAGATTTATGATTAAAGTTTTGGAAGTTTCAAGAAATCTCTTTTACTGATTATATGCTCATATCTCTTGAAAGCAGTACATCGTTGGATGCATATTTTTATTGACTTTGGAACCAAAGATTCTGTTTTTGGTAATTATAAGGTCCAATAAAAGACAATGGATGCAGTTGTTTTTATTACTGATTACAAGAGGACGGTCAAAACAGGTTCCAATCCCTTGAATAACAGATGATTCATAATTTCTTGTATTATCCAAATGATTTAATCATACATGGATTCTTTTAATTTCTTATATTATCCATAGGTTCCAATATATATAGAGGTGGGTTCAAACGAGGAGCGTACCTATTTACGAGAAACGCGAGAAGCGTCTTCCATTAACTGGATCACATGTGGTTCACATACAAAATCATATGTGATTAAAATCTGGACCCGCACGGATTGCCGCGCGGATCACATGTGATTTTGTACTGTGAATCACATGTGATCCAGTACATGGAAGGCGCTCCTCGCGTTTCTCGTAAATAGATACGCTCCTCGTTTGAACCCACCTCTCTCTCTCTCTCTCTCTCTCTCTATATATATATATATATATATATATATATATATATATATATATTTAGGGTTGGGTTCCGATGAGACTCGAGGACACCAAGACATCCAGCAAGGTCATTAGCCCAGATCCATGGCGGTTACATGGAAGGTTCACAACATAATCACACTCTGTGTGATGCAAATGTGATCACAAGAGGGTCTTTGGCCAAATTTTCATCATCAAAATCACAAAATAATCAAAAGATTCAAATCCTACTCCTTTATTTGAATAATGTTGGTCTATTTTCATTAAAATATAAAAAAGAACATAAACAAATTACTAAAACTCATTAAACCCCATCAGATCATCGTATGAAGTATTAAGGATCAAAACATTGTGTTCCATGTGTAGAGAGAAAGAAAATCTTTGTATTTCGCAAATATCTCTAAAATGGTTAGATCCGGTGAAGGTATAGATGCCAAAGCAATTTGATTATGTAGCATGATAAAAAAGAGAGTGAAATATCTCCTGCATAGCAAAACATTTAAGTAAATGAATCTCCGGTTGCAAATTGAAGAAAGAAAACCAAAGATCTGCAAAAATCAAAGAAAAAACCATTCCAGGTATAGAGAGAATCAAACCTGAAAAGAGATGAAAAATCAAGCACAAAAAACCCACTCTGAACTGAAAAACTTTGGTACCAACTTCTGCTTAATTCCAAAATATTCTCTTCCGTCGTTTTTCTTGGAAGAAAGCTTTATGGGAAACTAATAGCCATTAATTTGATGACATTACTACTCCTAGAGGACGGTTCTGTAAAATAGATGCCGCTAACCATTGAGCGCAATTTGATCCATATATTACCACTTTACAGCCCTGTGATCATACGTAAATCACAAAGTATTTTAGTTGAAAAAAAGAAAGCAAAAACTTCCAAAAGTTAAAAATAAAACCAAGAAAGTTATTTCAACCATATAACAATAGCAAAATGCAAACGTCTTCAAATATAGTCGTGGCAGTTTTCCATAAATATGGGGAATTTTATAGGATGACAGCCACTATTTTCCAGTGCATATTAGTACATAAGCTACCAAAAGAAAAAGGTTCAGATTCATTCAGACATATTATCGAACACCTAGAATGCAAGTTTTTCTTGAAACTATCAATCCACAAGCTAGCAATCAGAAACCATATCAAAACACTGATTAAAACAAAGAAAATACCAAAATTGATTCCAAAATCAAACTAAACAGCAACCCCATTCGATTGAGAGCAGATCAGCAAATACAAAAAAGACATTGATTGAAAGCATATCAGCAAATACAAAAATAAACATGGATTGAAAGCAGATCAAGAAATACAAAAGAAACATTGATTGAAGAAATAGAAGGGAAATTGAGACAGAGGAGTACCTGGGATTCTTGAAGCAGCGAACAGATTGAGGACATTGATTTGTAAAACCCTCCCGCTTGATTGTTTATATGCTGCGTTTTTGGAGCCAGCAAGGAGCAGGTAGAAGCATGGTCATAACTCATAAGGTACTCTCGGTATGGATGGAGGTAAGGTAATAAACGTACTGTACTATAGGAAGCATGGGCTGGATGGTCCGTATAAGGGATGGAGCCTTGGAGCATGGGCTAGAGTTGTTTCAAACATGGACTGGAGTTGTTTCAAATTGATTGCATCAATGAGTTGTATATTATGCATTAAAGATAGTAATTAAGAGTTTTTTCAAAAGTATGCATAAAATGGTGGTACATTGTGCTTGATAAGTTGTCTTTAAGACATTATGTCTATATGCTTATATATGTAGTATATATATATATATATATATATATGGAACGGGCTGTTGCAACCTACACCCACGGTTTCATTCATGAAAAAGACACACGGTATCAATGTATTACGGTCAAGACTCTCATGCACACACACACACACACACATATGTAAGGTGTTAAGAACTCCGACTTGTCATTTATGGTAAAAAAAATATGGTTAATTTATATATCTATATTAAGCAGATTGGAGATGGCAAAAGCACTATGTTTTTGGTATAAAAATTGGACAAGAGACGGCAAACTAAAGGACCTTTTTCCTAGACTGTGCCCTCGACAAAGGTAACCTTGCAACAGTGGCAGATAGAATGGGGGAAATGGGTTCAAATGGGAATGGCGTAGAGAAATCTGAAGCGGAAAAGAAATCGAAAATCTACTGTGTTTGTCTAGGAATATTGGAAGCACACGCCTTAACTACATAGGCTATAGATAGAAATGGAGACTTCCCGGAGATGGAGATTTTTCTGTCAATGTCACGAGAGAAAAATTTGAGTCCTTGATGTTCGAAAATAGAGGATTCACAACTAGAGACCATTCGAATTTAATATCTTTTGTTGGAGGGCATTACAAGGTTGTATTCCATTCAACGCTAAGTTGGCTGACATGGGTATAAACCTCGATAACACCCTATGTCCACTATGCAAGTAGGTTTTCGAATCGGTTGACCATACTCTTTTCTCATGCCACATTTCTGTTGTGGTTTGGAGAAGATTGGAAAAGCTTGTGGTAGTTTCCTTTTTCCTCATTTCACTGTTCATCACTTGTGACTCTATTAGGAGCTTCCGAAATATAGCCGTTCTCGACAATCCAACGCTTAAGAGGGGAGACCTTTTTGATTTGATTACTGATAGCTCCTTTAGATGAATGGTGTGTAGGCATAAGACGAGTTTAAAAGAATCTTTATTTGGAGAACCTCTCCTTTACGTTGTTTTGAATCTTTGTAATTTCTTCCGCTAGCTCCAGGCTAGCTTTATAATGCATTGTCGTTTCCAAAAAAAACATTTAGATCTTTGTTCTTAAAAACTTTTAACTTTTCAGTGGTTCATTTTATAAACATAAATAAATTGTTAACTCATACAAAATATTTCAATTTTTAATGTAATCATGTTATGCATGTTTTTAAAAGTCAAAGAACAATTTTTTTAGAAAGCTCTACTACTCTTCTTGAGTATAAAATCAATCAACAAAAAAACAACAAAATTATTTGAGATTTTTGCAAATCCTATCTCATAGTTGATCCATTTCCGAAAATATTAAAAACAATTTAAAAACAATTCAACTTCTAGTTTACAGTTATATATTATATTCTATTGTTACATATACACTTTAATTAGTTATGTTAGAATGACGAAAAAGATACCGATTTTTATTGATTGATGGGATTTGTACGAATTTAACAAGAAATAAAACATGAGTATGATATATAGTGATGGACAAAGCACTTTAGATTTTAGCAGTATAAGGTACCATTAAAATAGGAAGTAGCATTGAATTCTGTTGTTGCTTTTTAAAGGCTAACATTTGAGCAAACTCCCATTTCGAAGTTGAAGAAATTTTGTTATCAAGCCCATGCTTATGAGGACCATTGTGTGTACAAGTTCGACTGTGTGTAGTGAGATCTGACTGCAACTGCTTTTTTCTCCTTTTAAACCTCAGTCTTGAATCTTGATCTTGATAATGATGATGATGATTACGTGGCATTCCATACAATTAATTCAAAAATTCCCACTTATACCTTTTAAAGACTTCAATTCTACTGCATGCTCACATTTCAAGAAGTCAATTTTCACATGTTCAAGGTAGATACTCCATCTCTTTATTAAAATCTTTACATCCGAATGTGAGATATGAAAGTGGGATGTTAAATATTTATCATTTATTTTGAGAACATGGTTTTATAGAAACTTATATGTAACTTTAAATTTAAAAATTGATAGTTTTATAAAAAAATTCAAGTGATGACACTATATAGTTACACAAGAAAAAATCGCGACACGTTAAAAATCGTAAACAACCTATGCCATACCAAAATTTCAACGGTGCTTATATAATTAACATGTTAATTAAAATGCATTTAATATGACCGTAAATTATATTCCAAGAAATAAGTTTCATTAGACCACCCGTACCGCCCTCGGGTACGGGATCGTGTTCGACGAGGTGGCATAGCGGGTTCATCGGGTAGGGGGTACGGGGGGGGAGCGGGTAGCGATCGGGTTAGGGTACCGGGTTCATGAACCCGATGATACCCGTTGCAATTTTATTATTTTTTTTTATTTTTAATTTTTTTAAACAATACCGTTACCAACGGCTATTTTATAAATTTTTTTTTCAAATTATACACACTATATATATTAACCTATACCATCTTATTTTTTCACACCAACTAAAACATACTTTCTTCCATTTCTCTCAAATTCAATACCTTCTTCCATTTCTTTCAAATTTCATCATGAATTCAAACACCACACCTACATCCCGTCGTAACCGATCGGATACACCGCAACAAGACCCGGACCTTGGCTTCCAAGCGTTTCCTCAACAAGGTTATATTCCGCAACCGGCCCCGAACGTTGGTTTCCAACAATTTCCGCAACACCCGTATATTCCTCATCAATTTACATATCATGGTTCGGTTCAACAAGGTTTTACTCCCGCCAATTACCAACTTCCTCAACCCGCGGCTTTCAACGCCGCAATCGATCTCGAAGAGGACTTTGTTCCTGAAACCCAACAACCGCAAACACCACAATCGATCTCCACACAACAATCAATCCCGAAACCATCAAACCCGACACCAACGCAAAAAGGAAAAAAGCAAAAATTTGAAAATAGAGCCACCCGACAGGTGTGGACTAAAGAGGAGGAAGTGGCGTTAGTGTCGGCGTGAGTTGACGTTTCGGAGGACCCCGTTGTCGGTAACGCACAAACCGGTGGTAATATTATTATTATTATTATTATTATTATTATTATTAATATTGTTATTATTATTATTATTATTAATAATATTCTTATTATTATTCTTATACTTGAATTTATATAAATGTAGACAGTTTTTGGAACTGAATCCAGAAGGTGTTCTATAATTCTATGGGTCGGGTTTTTTAATGAATGATATGAATTTTTATTTTTATTATTTATCTTATTTTTATTTATTAAAAAATATATAAATATTTTTATTTTGTTAAATAATTAAATGTATAAATAAAAGAATTAAAAAAGCTGAGGTGGCAATTGGGTTCAGTGGGTTCAGTGGGTTGGCGGTACTCCACTTTTGGGTAAGAAGGGTAGGAAAGAGAAAAGCTGATGTGGCGCTGAGGTGGCAATTGGGTTCAGTGGGTTCATTGGGTAGGCGGTACTCATGGCCTTAGGCAGCGTTTGATACGCAGACTGGGTGGGACGGGGCGGGACAAAACAAATAGTCACATGTTTGGTATGCCATGGGACAAAAATCAGATGGGACAACATGGGACAAAAATAAGTGTTCATGGGACAAAAATCATATGGGACAACATGGGACAAAAATAAGTGTTCATAGGACAAAACTTAAGATTTTTTGTTCCACCAAAATAGGTGGAACAACATGGGACTAAAACATAAGATTACTAAAATACTCTTTTTTCAAAACATCAGATAGCTAAACCTAGATTAAAATCATCTCATCCCGTCCAGTCCAGTCCCGTCCCGTCCCGTCTCATTCAGTCCTGTCCAATCCCGTCTCATCCAGTCTGCATACCAAACGCTACCTTAGTGTTTTTTATCCATCAAGTTTATCATTCCCTTACATATATATGCTTTTTTTTTAAACGGCGGAAGATTTTATTAGAACTAGGTCAACTAGCCTTACATATATATGCTTGATAATAGTTTATTGAATATTTGATTAATTAAGGAATCTAACTTTGCTAGAGCTAAAAAAATTACTGGGAAACTGTATTTTCAAATATAATTTAGTATACATCAAGGCACATGTTAAACAAACCTGTTAAATAAATAATTTTTCCAATTAAAGTTGCAATAAAGTTTGCTCGCTTGTGTATTGTTTAGGTTTTGTCCTTTTTTTGTCTTTGTTAATTCGTTTAACAGTGTATCTAGCTAATTAAGTAGGATTTGATTTGAAAAACTAGGGTTATTATAAATATGTTGATCGTATTTGTAACTATTATAAACAGAGGAGTAGCGTATTTGTAACTATTATAAAGTTTGTTACATTTTCACCTTTGTAAGTTGCCATATATAGCTTGGATCTTTATTCATTCAGGAAGTACAGTTTACCCACAAATCCAAGAAACTCTATCCAAAATGGAATCAAGATATAATGTCAAGATAAAAAGTTTGAAAACATTTTAAAATGTTCAAGACAAATACCCATTCAAAATCTAAAAAGCCTTACATGGATTAAACTAAAACAGTCAACTTTTTTTCTCTACGACGAGAAAATGAGCACTTTATTAAACGAAAAAGGGGCCTAGCGAGAGGCTAGGATGCCCGGAAAACCGGATATTACAAGATACTCGCCCACTGCACGCATCTCTGGGATTGTTACACCAAGAGTCCCAGTTTAAAGCCTGCCTCAATTAAGATCTAGTATACAAAGCCATTGAAAGGAGCAAAGTTGAATGTTTTTAACCAAAAGACTACTCTTCAACCATTTCTTTGAGTGAATGTTTTTTTAAAACAATCAACTAAATACAATGAATCTGACACATATATTGTAGGTTTTTTTTTTGAAGACAATATATTGTAGGGTTTTGAAAGATAAGATATATGCATATATTACCTCTACTTAGAAAAGTAGAGAGGTTGTTTTCATGTTGCCCAAAACTAATAGTATTTTAGGGTTATATAAATAGGGTGATCATTTGAATCTCATATTTACAATTTCTTGTGAATGTGAGGATATAGCTAGATTCTGGGAATGATTGAGTGTATGCTTAAAGAAACTTCCAAAGATCTCACTCAAAACCATGCCAAACATTGGTGTGATGGCTACAATTCTATCGCTTTTATGCACCATTATATTTGTTGGCTATCCCATTTTCTACTAATAACCAAATGTACTTTTTTTGCCATGATATAACATATAACTGGATGAAGTTGTTTAGTTACTTTATAAAAAAAAATTGTAAGTACATGCTATATATCTTTTGTCTTTAAACTTGGAAGTGTCCTTCAAATGACAATTTTGCAAGGATTTTGTGGATAAAAATCAATATTATCGATTTTCTAGGGTGATTATATAACTTAGCAAGTAAGTATTTTTCGTTAGAAAATTTGCCGTAAAACATTATCGGGATATCCATATGTTGGATGAAATATGACGAATTTTATAGACTAGATAGAAGCTAAGTTTTATTTAGTTATATTGTTTTTTCCATTCTCTATTAATTGTCATCTTAGGTGTCCTATTTTCATATCTAACCACACAAATAATTGGAGACTCTAACTTAATTATAACATATCTTTATTTATGTCCATAAAACAATAAACCATGTATACATATAAAACAAAATTGTTGAATTATCAAAACTCATGAAATGTAACATGATCTTGTGTGTTCTTTAATGTGAAAAATATTTTCCCTCTTTAGTGTAGGTGTGTGGTGGAGAGACAGAGTAGGAAGAATCTTGTGGGTGGGGGTGTTATGCATGGGGTCCTTAGGAGAATTGCTTTTGCAGAAACCAAGGGCCATCTATTTTGAAGGAATAAAGCTCCTCCCAAAACCCCATGAAAGCATTAACCATGGGACCTTCCCCTCTCTCTCTCTCTCTTTTCTTATTCTATTTGGGGAGGGTCGGTGGGTTGGATATTGAGTAGTACATTACTGTGACACCCAATGCATCTACCATGGAAATCATGTTTCTTTGTTACAAGTTCTTAATAAGGTGCCGTTTATAAAATGCTTACCCGGGTAAGTGCTTACTAAGTCACATTAGCTTACCAGATGAATATGGCAAGGATCAAGAATCTTACCCGGTAAGAGCGAAAGCAAGAACCGAGAGTCTTACCCGGTAAGTGAGTGCGACGACTCTTACCACAGTTAGCGCTTACCGGCTAAATTGTTGCATACGATGCCATTTTGGTGGACTAAAATCTAACCCGGGAAGTAGATGATAGTGTTGTATTTTACCGGTAAGCACTTACCCGGATAAGTGATTAGGTAAACGGCCCCTAACCTAAAATAAAAAATAAAGTTCGATTTTCATATAGATATAGTTGTTTAATACGTCATCAAATTAATTAAGAATGAAACGTTCCATCATTTTGGATATGATTTGTAAAAGTTTTATGAAAAATTGAAATTATTGTTTTTAGTTTGATTTCAAGAATTCATAAACATCTGTCAAACTCGTGTACAGTATTTGTGTACAAGAGAATTTACAATATTAATCTATTGAAATAGACTAAATTTTTTGTATGTATGATAAATTGCTACAAATATAAAGGGAAGTTAAAGAATTGATAACCAATTGACTACAAACTAATTGTGTACAAAACTACAAGTGAGTAACTTAACCATTACTATTAGTTGGTTTATGTTTTACTATCATGTTTATAGGTCTCCAAGCATATTTTATGCTTGTACAAAAATTAATTTAGGGTTCAAATTTTAAGCCTAGCTAGATCGATTGAAAGATTTTGGGGTCCTACTAATTATCGAGCTATGATAGAGTTTCTCTTCTTGGGGTTGCATGTCAACCACTTAGAGTGGCAAACAAGGCTCATGTGAACAATAATGTACGTTATCGTAGATGCTTGTGTCATTGTTAGATCGCTACAAGTCAATATTAATTATACGGATATATATAAATTGCATATGACTCCATCAGAACTTTAAAATATTGATATTTTCTACATTTTCTTTAATTCAAATCGATTGAAGTATTAATAAAAATATACAACTACAGTTAAATGTAGGGGAAAATACTCTAATGAACCAGTGATGACTTTTTCAGAATAAACCGGAAATAATTTGATCTTCTTTTAGATATCGTTTAAAATTGGCTTATATATAGCATCAACAATTTTGTTTCTTATACAAATGCTAGATGTTAATAGTATGAAGTCGTACAAGCACTTGTTTCTAATTATACAAAAGGGGTGATTATATAATCCTTTTGGTTTGGGGATATTATGAAATCTTGATTTATAGTTATTGAGTTATTGTTTGCTTATATATTAGTTTATCCAAAGTTGTACATATTTATTGCTTCCAAGTTGCATGTCAAAGGTTGCCAAGGTCTTTATATTTGAACCTATATGATGTTTTTTTACTAATTATGTGTATTTTTATATTTTAGGTACAACGTAATTAGATAAATAATTGAGAGAATAGCATGGAAATCGGGAGGCATAAAGGCTTGAGCAAGAAACTGTTATACAAGAGCAAGCTAGTGAAGGCTTCCACCGAGTTAACTAGATTGATACATTTTCATTAGGGTGACAATTTTGTACCAAATCAAACCAGTCAACATGTGAACCAGCCGTACCAATTAAATCGGTATCAAATTAATCGGTACCAATTATAATTGGCTGGTTGTACCGTACCAAGTGTTTGAACTTGGTTGGTACACGGTATTGAATGTTGTGTACCACGGTAGTATCGTGGTACCGACATATTTAATAATTTAATTAATTATTAATTATTTAATCATATAAATCAATGATATTAATTTTGAGTTTAAAATTTGAAAATTTTAGTTTTTTTAGAAATTCAGTAATTCACGATGAAAATTACTGCCTAAAGGCCCAAACCAAATAAATAATAATATAATATAATTCAGTAATAATTATAATTTGATTAATTTCTCTAAAAGATCAAATTCCAAAACCCTAAACTCTTCAATCATCTCTCTTCTACTCTTTTTCTTCATCGACGCTCCTGCAAGAAGTTCTCACCCTAAAATTCATTCCCACCATCCAGGTTAAATTTATATTTCTATTAGTAATTTATTATTAATATTTTCTTCTTATGTGCATCGAGATTACATACTCATTTGAATTGTCTAGAAACTTAAATAAGTCATGATTCTTTAGCACTAACATGGCTTTCTTAGTTTTTTAATATAAAAAGTTTATTACTTCACTTCATATATTGAATATTAAACATTGTTACATTGAAGTATTTTGTTTGATCATTTGGGAATTGTGAATTAATTTTTTGTTTGTTTCGTATATATAACTTGATATTGGTACAAACCATTACCAAAAGTTTGACTTTGACTTATCAAAATACCCATTTTCTCTCTGATTTTACCAAAATACCCATTTTTTCGCGGTGGGCCCCGCGATCGCGGGTTAGGGCCTACGTGTCACCCCTGTTGGGCCAAAGTGTCCCGCGGAGCCCACAACTATGCCCGTGGTGACACTTTTGGTCCCTCCCCGCGGGGGTTGCCCGCGGTGGGCAAAAAACATTACATATTTGGTCCCTGTATTTGAACGAATCTTGCATGCTTTTACTTTTTTCCACAATTATTGTACTTTGAAGACCAATTTGTGGTTCAAATTCACTGGCATGTTTGAGTTTTCATCCATAAATATCAGTAAAATGCAATTCATAATTCACACAATTCCATTCTTCTTTCTTGCTTTCTTTCACTTGTTTTCTTTCTTGCTTTCTTTTTTCAGTAAACAAATGGCATCGTCATCTAACCCATCGTCTACACCTGAAGGAATGCCACCTAAACTCCAGAAGGCGATAGCAGCAAAGGAAAAGGAGATAGACCAACTGACAGAAGAGTGGAAACAGATTATCGCCAGGAAGAAAGTCCACTTGACAAGGATCGAAGTGGAAGAAAAGGAGATCAAAAGGATGAAAGGGGATATAAAAGATAGGGAGGCTCGTATTCGTCGAGAAAAAAAAAATCCACCACTGTACGCAAGACTTCGCAATTCTTCAAGCGAAGATAAGTGACAAGCAAAGTTGGATTGATCAAACTAAAGCAATTTTTCAGTAGGTGGTGGTACGGGTGTTGCTTTAGTACTTTGTTGTTTATGTGTTATTGTTTTGTAGTTTTGTAGTTTTTCAGTTCGACATTGTTGTTTCGTTCCTTTCCTGTTTGTATGTTGTTGTTTAATTTGTCATGAATAAAGGTCTTTAATTTGTCTGAAAAGTAGTGTTTAAGTAGTCTGAAATTTGTCTAAAAATTGGTTCATATTAAAAATACAACTCATAGATGTTATACAAGATTATTTTATAACAAACACATACTAATCATTGAATATTTTTTGATTTATTTATTTTATTATCGATGGTCCAAGTGTAAGTATTAAAATTTGGCGGAGGCTTTGTGATGGACAGACATCGATCCTTTTGTGTATACTCTGTAACTGCAAATACTTCAGCTCCAAACACACATGAATCATCATTCGCCAAATACCCATTTTCACAATTCTTAAATGAGTCCAGTGATACCAACTTGTCAAAACCCCATTTCATATTCTTCTCGTGAAACCTTGTCCTATTGTCAAAACCCCATTTATATATAACAATTACTATTCTCTCCATTTAGACTACTACCATTACTATTCTCTCCATTTAGACTACTACCATTACTATTCACTCCATTTAGACTACTACCATTATGATCATCATCCCATGTTCTGTTTCAAGTACCTTTCAAGGGAAATCAACGTTCAGATCAACGGTATCATATGGTATAGTTTCATGTGGCACAAGCTCCGATGGGCCCTGCGTGTTACTTACTTGGCTGACTGAACGTCTACTCGGCACGGTTAAAGGGGCGGGATTCAGACACTCTCCACGAGTATGTCCTACTGCTTGGCACCAAGTACATTTTCGTTGTATTGAACCTTCACCACGTGATGGACGTCGGTTGTTCTTTCTCGGTCTCCCGGCTCTGTTCTTATCGTTTAACGGTGGATAGCATGGCGGAAGGGGGTCGGGTGGATACACCCATGCTTCAGGGGGTCCAACTGGATTTATTACCTCTGCGTATGTTCTCCGGTAAGTTTCGGACATGAAGAAAGTTACAACCAAGTCACTGCAATCTCTACGACCCATATGTCTTGCCGCAGCGATGGCATGGCCGCACGGTAACCCAGATTTTTGCCATTGGAAACACGAACAAACATGGTCGGTCATATGGACAGTCGCGTGAAGATGGTTATCCCGAACCTCGTGCCTCCCATACCCGATTTCGCTTACCCTCCATGTCGACGCGTGATGCGCCCTAAAGAGAACTACCTCCTCCGCCTTTGGTGTGAGTCTATTTTGCAGCTCAGCTCCTTTTCGGCGTCGAAGTTGGTACCACTCTTGTTGAAAGGTCCGAAAGTAGTCCATAAGATTAACAATCGGACATCTACGCGCAAAACGGGAGAGTGCATTCACCGACTCTGCACTATTGGAGGTCAGAATGTCATACCGTTGTGCAGGAAAATGGGTCACGGACCACCTCTCCGGTCCAACATTGTCCATGACTTTGGCTGCTTTGTCTGCACTAACTCGTAGAAGATTCATGTACCGGTCAAACTCCCGATCCGTATATGCTCTGCATGCCGCCCAGTAGACATCCTTGTAGGTGGTAATACGTTTGTCCTTGGTTTTGGCGTTCATCTCCAAATGTCGACAACAATAGGCGTGAGGGGCGTTTGGGTACATGGCAGAGATTGCGATGCTTATGGAAGGAGCCCTGTCGGACATAAACACCAACCCTTGCGGGTTTCCGATAGCTTGTCTCAACATGGACAGAAACCAAGTCCACTCGTCCCCGGTTTCGGACTTGCCTACTCCGAAAGCTACTGGAACGATGGAGTTATCCCCGTCCATGGCAATCGCCAGGAACATCATACCCATGTAAGGGCCCTTTAAATGGGCAGCGTCTATTACCAGGACACGACGCAGATTTTCCAGAAATGTGCGGATCTGCAAAAACGTAGGTGGTTTACCTTTGTAAATGTTATAGTTTATAATGTGTAAACATATGACGTGTTAAAATACGTACCGCGGGTCCAAGGGCCACGAAGCACATCTCAAACCGTCTATGTGAATCGGTCCTTAGCTGGGTGACAGTACCTGGATTCTGCAGCTGCAAATTATATAAATATGTTGGGAGTCGTTCATACGACTCCTCGAAGGTGCCTCTCACCAATAGCAGTGTCCTGCATCGCGCACGCCAAGCTTGGTGGTAACCAATTGTGACGCCGAACTGCTGGTGTACATCGTCCATGATGTCCTTTGGACGCAATGACCTCCTAGCATAAAGAAATTTGCCTTTCAGTATCGCACCCAAAGTCCTTTTGGTGGCTTGTTTGTGTTTGTGATTCAGTTGCGTCCTCGTACAAGTGTGTACGTCGTGCAACTTTCTAATAAGTAACGCCCCTCCTTTCTCTCCCGCGGGAATCGCGTACATCCTCCACTTACAGTTTTCTCTCGCACATTCAACTTCGTATCTGGTTTTGTCGGATCTCGGCGTGTGACTTTCGAAACCCTCTTCCATGAACTTAAGTCCGACCTGACTTGCCAAGTGATCCTTCGAATCAAATATCTGACCTACTTTTAACCTTAAACTGCGATTATAAGGTGTAGGTTCGTAGGTTTGTGTATGGGTATTCTGGTCTGGAAGAATAGGGGCATATCAAAATAGTCATTTAACTGACTAAATGATTTATTACTAAGGGTATATTCTTCGTGATCATCACTATCGGTATCTGATCTGTCTATATCAGCATTACCCGTTTTGAAAACATAGGTTTCGTCATCAGCAACTCCAGCACATCGTCCTTCTTGTGGTTGTTGTTGTTGCGTCTCCGGAACATAATCAGGAATACAGTCGTTAAGACCATATGCATGATCCAAATGAACTGTTGGGCCGTGGGACGGCTGAAATTGAGAATCAGGCTGCTCCATTTGGACGTCTTCGTCATCAGCGTCGTCATCACCTTCGTCGCCACCGTCGTCATCGTCTTCGTCGCACACCGAGGATTCGGCATACACAAAAAGTAATGGTGGTCTTTCTGATTCGGCTGCAAACTGCAGAAAACCAGAGATATCCCCATCGTTGGATAACTCCACAAATGACCTATCACCATTCTTAAACACTAACTTGCAAACAGCAGAAGAGTTGATTCCACATTTTTGCATGGCGTATGCAACAAACCTCTGATAAGTATAGTTTACTGACAATTTTATACCATGCTTAGATTTATAAGCAAAATTCCACTCATTGTTGTCTTGCACCTATTCACCATCGAAACAGAAAAATAGCTTAGCTTTTGCAACAGATGAACTCATTTTTTCAGTAGTATACCAAGAACAAAATGCTGAAGAAAGAAAGCAAGAAAGAAGTATGGAATGGGTGTGAATTATTGATTGCATTTTACTGATATTTATGGATGAAACAACCAACATAAATTGCAACCACAAATTGGTATTCCAAATACAATGATTCAACATTGATGAAACATGTCAATGAATTTCAACCATAAATTGGTCTTCAAAGTACAATAATTGTGGAACAAAACAGTAAAAGCATGCAAGATTCGTTCAAATACAGGGACCAAAATTGTAATTTTTTGCCCACCGCGGGCCTATCGCGGACAACCACCGCGGGGAGGGACCAAAAGTGTCACCGCGGCCATAGTTGGGGGGCTCCGCGGGACACTTTGGCCCAACAGGGGTGCCACGTAGGCCCTAGCCCGCGATCGCAGGGCCCTTCGCGGAAAAAATGGGTATTTTGGTAAAAATCAGAGAAAAAATTGGTATTTTGATAAGTCAAAGTCAAACTTTGGGTATTTTAATTAAATTCCCTATATATTTATGTAATTTACACATTTATGAATATTATTTCTTCCTTATCATGTATACATTGGAATTGCCTTTTTATACAGGAAAACAAAACAAATTTAATTTTTTTAAATAAAAAAAATCAGATTTAGCGATGAATTGATAGATTAATTATTACGTTAACCCCTAGCTAATTCATAGCTATTTCCCTAGCTAATCTGTTACTAATACAATCTCTAGTTAATTCTAAGTAGGGGTGTACAGAAAACCGTCAACCCGCGAAAACCGCCCAACCCAACTCGCTAACAATCCGATTAAATCCAAACCGCCAACCCGTTAAACCGCCAACCCGCTAATTAAAAGGGTTGAAATTGGGTTAGCATAACTCAACCCAACCCAAACCGCCAACCCGCCGCTAATATATATTATTTCGATAAATTATATATATATATATATATATATATATATATATATATATAAAGGTTCTAAATGACGTGAGGCGTGGCGACGTGGTCAAGCCTTACGAGTTACGACGACCTATATATATACACACACATTGTGTGTTATGTACTAAATAATACCGTAGAACAAGATAAATTATGTAAAGTAATAAAACAATAAAAAAATGATATCAAATATATAGAGCTTACAGAAAATGATATCGAGAGTGCAAAAGCGAGAGTAAATCTCGAATCTCTACTTACTACTATCTTTAATTCTCATTGTTCGTGTCCGACTCTTCGTGTATGGGAATGAGAGCAATTATTTACCAATTTAGGGTTTTTAGTTTTTTGGTTTCCTTATTATGAGTATTTTAGTCTTACATTCCGTGAACAATTATCTTTTATTCTTCAAGTTATATACTAAAAACAATCTTACATCTTACAAAATAATGCGTCAACACATCGTAACGCACCATAACGTGTCATAACGCGTTACAAAGTAAGTCAACCCTTAGAGTGGAGTCATAAGGGTTAACGTGACGGCAAACCTACGCCTTGATGCCATAATACGCCGTAACGAGGTCATAACGAGTTATTTAGAACCATGATATATATATATATATATATATATATATATATATATAATATTTATATCTATTTGGATGATTGTACTAATTAATAACTTTCTCGAGTATATTTTTAGTATTATTTATTGTATTTCATTCATCAAATTTATTTATATTTCTAACCCGCCAACCCAACCCAACCCAACCCGCAAGGGTTGGGTTGGGTTACACTTTTGAATGGGTTGGGTTGGGTTGACAATTTTCAAACCGCCATAATTGGGTTGGGTTGTAAAAACGTCAAAAACCGCCCAACCCAACTCGCGTACACCCCTAATTCTAAGCTAATACGTTTCTTAGCTAGTTTGTTGTTAATACAATCCTTAATTAACCTGTTGCTAACACGTAGCTGATTTCTGTTGGTAATCCATCAATAATCTATCTTTTTGTTGTTTTTTATTTGAAAAGTGGAGACTAATAAATCATGCAATCACCATTTCTGACCGATTGATAGAGAAAGTGCTCCAGTGATATGAAGATCGGTCGCAAAATCTGTAGCTATATATATATATATAATTGAAATCAACATAATTGTCATGACTTAATTATTTGTAACAAATTTGCTAGATATTGGACCCTCAACTACGGATTTGCTACGAAATCCGACCGACATTATAGCCTATGTTTTCTTGTAGTGAGATATATAACAAATTAATTATATTCTTATGAAACAAAATCTTTGAAGTCCTATTATTTTGAGTTAAAAAGTACTAAAACTTTGTATCCGTCTTATTAATAATATAGGAACACTAATTTGAAAATGAGATTTTGTTTAACTAATTAAGATACATAAATGAATTTTAAATATGTGGAAAAGCTAATTAATTAAGGTAGAGAGAGATTAGCATGAAAGTAAGTGAAAATGAAACATAGACGGCTCTCTTACATGGAAAGCAGCTTTAGCTTTTGACATGTCTTTTCTTTCTCTTCCACAAATGAAATGGAGTCATGCATGGTGATGGATGGAGGCCGAGAAGAAAGCATCACTCACGTTCCCCCACATGGAATTCCACTCATCAATCATATGATCATACGTGTTCTGGTATTAAACCCGACAAAAAGTATTCCTTACTAATTATTACAGGTACATTTATACATGTATTGATAACTTACATATACCGGATATATGTAAATTTAGTTACGGGTATTTTTGTTATTTTATATGTATTAATTTGTAGGTCGAGATATATGATATACTTACACATGCCAAATGGATGGGCCTGGCCGGACCAGGCTGGGCTTTGGATGGGACCGGGCCGAAACACTATTTAAAGGCCCGACTTTTTTCTGGAACGGGCCAGGCTTAATGGTTGAAGGTCCGGCCTGTTTAGGTTTTAAAAGACCGGTCTTTTGGGACCGGGCCCAAAACTGGGCTTAAACCGGGCTTTTATAAATATATATACATTTTTTAATAAATATTATTCGAATACACTATAAAATACGTAATTGGGTCACTCAAACATACTTAAAAATACGTTTTATTAGAATTTCGATTCAACAATACATTTAAATGCAAAAAAACGGTAACATAACGGCTATAAAACGATCAAAAAAAGGGTAAAATGACGGCTATAAAACGGCAGAAATTTGAATATTGGCGGGTCTGGCCGAAACCGGGCTTGGGACCGGGCTCGGGTCGGACCGGGAAATTTCCGAAAAACTCGGCCTGTTAGGGCCTGGCGGGCTGGGACCGGGCTTCTACCGGGTCAGGCTGGGACCGGGCTTGGGACGAGCTAGGCTTCAGGCCCCTACCAGGCCGGTCCAGGCCCATTTGGCCATGTCTAGATATACTTGGTGGTCCTGCAAGTTTAATGTTAAAAAAGTTATACATTTCGATATACTACAAGGGTATCTATGCAATGCAAAATAATACCTTTATATTTTATCTCTCTTTATTTTATTTTATATGGATTTGTGGATTTTTTAAAAGGGGAAAACGTCTTTTGTTGGTTACGAGTTTTATGAAATATTTTGTCTTATTAGTAAGATTTAATATTTATCATGTATTTGAGCATGTTTATCAGTTGTTTATAATTTAACTTTAGTGTAAACTCAAATTTTGGTCCTTGAGATTTAGTGAAAAGGTTGAAAGTGTGACATGAACTTTGACAAGTGTAGAAAGTATCAATTTGGTTTATATTTTGCTATGAAAGTGGTCCTTGATCACTAACTCGGTTAAATGATGTCCGTTGAAGGCTAGTTTTGTCTATTTATTTACTTCTTAGTTCTCTTTTAAAAAACTAAATATATACAAATATATTGTATTATAGAGTCGAGTTCATACGAGAATAATAAACAAATAAGAAAATAAGAGAATCAATAAATACCACACAATTCGTCGAATAATGACGTAAATAAGAATTTCCAAACATTGAATAAATATGGGCATAAAAATCATTAATTTTGTTATCCCAGAACAAGTAATCAATCAATGTAAAACAATAAGGAATCCATCTCTATATTCAATATGATCAAAGTAGCACACAATGGTGAGTTGAGAGCAAATACTAGTGTGTGTGGCTACTATGTGTGATGAAATGACCTAATTCCTAAAGAGAAAATAAGTAAACATTATATACCTAAGATAAGTTTAACACAATGACATATTAGGTCCCTCTATTTGGTACAATCATAATAAAGCACTAACACTCTCCCCCTTTATACCAATGTAGAGGCAAAAGATTTAGACATCCACCGGGGCCACGTATTTCTTCCGAATACCGAAGATGATCTCGAATATTCGTAATGCATGTCGGTACTCCTTCCGACGGGTGATTGCTTCAATCACTTGGTTGACCAGATCCCTTTCTTTATCTGTGAGCTTCACTTTTCCACTTTCATCCATACGTAGCTTGCTCTCCAGGTGAACTAAAATTATCTTCATAGTACCCTCACAGAACTTGTTGATTTCAATTACTCTCATGAATCTCTTCTTTGAGTCAGTATCAAGATAGACAACCCCGAGCTCATGCTTTTTCAGTACGGTGTAGGCGGGGATACCTTGAATATCAAGCAGGCGTTTGTTTGGTCTTCTGATGTTCACATGAGCTTGATGAGATTCCAAGGCCATCTGGAAATCCGTAATGTATGAGAACTTCAGGATATTTCTCATAAATTTCTTCACACTCTGGTAAGCAGCGTCGTGTTCACTCTTCTTCTCTGGGCGGGTGGCTAGGAGGTTGTAAAGGCTCAGGAGATCATCTAGTTTCAGACTCTTGAAGTCAGCTCAGAGAACACACAATCAGAACCATCAGATCTCAAGACAGTGAACTCAGGATAAAAGACATTGAACAACTTTTGAGATTCAACATTCGGCACCTTCATTATCATGTTGTCCGATCTGACAGCACCTGTTTCTCTGTCTTTATTTCTCATAACGTACAGAAACTCGATCTTCTTCAGTGATGGCCAGTCCTCAATCCCATAAACTTTCTCCAAGTTGATTCTCTAAACATCCCGTACATATAGTTCTTTCCTTAGGCTCTCTAGATACGGAGTCAGGAGTGTCACTCTTTCTTCCGTAGCCACGTACCTCGGTTCAGCATCAATGACAACTTGATAGATTCTAAGTTCTGCCTCAAGTACTGGATCTCTGATCTTTCCATCATGAATTATCGGTGCTTGTGAAGCTGAAGTACCTATACCCGGATCTGCTGTTTCTGGCGGTGGAAGAGCATCATCTTCGGATTCAATTTCCATAACCTGATCCCAGTAGTATCAAGAACATCATCCAAAGCATCAACCATTTCTTATTTGATCTTGTGGCTCAACTGCTCTGGTTCTTCTTCTGAATCAATGTAGATGATGTCAACAAACATATCATCGGCCATCCGCTCGTCCGTCGTTCTATTTTCAACAGCCGAAGGCTTTTCAACCCCGGTTATGACATCAGCTAGAACTTCCATTTCTGTATCTTGTACCTGTACCACATCAGTCGCCGTTCCACCTTCAGTTGGTACCTGTTCACTGACTGAACCCCCTTCATTTCCCGTAGTCGCACCACTAGACTGACCAACCCTTGCTCTCTTCTCCCCCTCATGAAGATCAGGATCATCCGGATCATCATGCCTTCGTTTATGTGGAGCTTGAGCTTGAATCCCACACTTCTCTTCAACTGCCTTAAGCCTTGTAGTGATGGAGTTTAATCCTGCCATCATGGCTTCCGTCATATCTTTCATAGAGTTGGTTAGACGCTCGAAGTCGTTGCTAGAAGGTGGTTGGTTTGAGGTTGGGTATGTTGACTGAGTAATCCAATTAGGTCAACCTCTTCAGTTGTACTAGAGTCGCTTTTGGCTAAAAGTTGGGCTAACAGCTCTGATTTGAGCTGGTCTTCTGGGATTTGGTGTAACGGTACTGGTGGTGGTGTTTGTGGATCGGATTCATCGTGGAATGGTTGATTCGGAGGAGTTGACGACGATTCAGCAACGCCTTTGCCTTTGATGGCTCTGCTCACTACTTGTGCTAATCGCTCAACTGTACCTTGCATGGCCCGTCGGTGTTGCAAATAGGCAGTTTCAATTGCGCCTAAAGCAGACGCCAGTAATGGGAGCGTGATATAATAAGGACGCGGTCCAAGCATTTGTAAAGCCTGTTTAGGAGAAAAATTGGGAAACATGTGTCTAACATCCGGACCACTTAGGTTACCGGTTATAGTAGCGGTTATAGCAACCGTACTGCCTATGTTCATGGCTGACATAGTGTTGACCATGACAGGACTTCCACCCTGTCCTCGCGAGGCGCCAACGAATGGCGACCTAACTCTGGGTGTTCCGATTGGAGCACGGAAGCTCTCAACTTGGTGTTGTACCATCATTTGTGTCATAGGAAAAGATGTTCTTCCGAATGGCCCTAGACTCGATGTGCGTTGAAGGAAGGTCGGTGGCCGGGGAGGGAGCCTACCTATTTCAATGCCAGCAAACACCGATTTAGTTGCCGATAGACTTTGTGCTAATTCCCATGTGGAAAATGAAACACCGATATGTTGAGAGACCGATGAGTGGCTTGGTGGGGCTGTGCTATGCATACATGGGTCCACCACGACTGTTTCAATGCGCAACGGCGACAGACGCTCGTTGGCAGAAGATGTGGCTACCCGGCTTCGATCGGTTTGGGGAGAGTCGGTAGTTAAAACTTTGTCCGACTCTATCACAGCTTCACTCAATTCTTTTCTCCCTCTTTCCTCACCACTAACTACATTTTCCACTTCTACTTCTACTTCTTCGTTTGGATTAGAAGGACCTGCGGCGTCAGTAGCAGTGTCGGAGAGTCCGATGTTCCGTGTGGAATCAGCATCAGAACTCACGACTCGGGGTCTCCGACCCATGTGTCTTGAAATTAGATCGGCATCGGGGTCATGGTCGGAGTCATCATCATCATCAAAGGGCATGAATGAAGCTACATCATCAGAAGATGATGCAGCAGCGTCGGCTGAGTTCCAAGATACATCATCATCAAATATCTGAACTGGAGGAGGTCGAGGTGGTGGTTGAACTGGTCATGAAGAGGATGCATGGCCAACAGTCTGTAATCTTCTCCCGACTCTCTTTCTTTTAGGTCTCCTCACCTCTCGTTGTTCAAGAACCCCGTGTTCTTGAACCCCCTCGACATTCTGACCCTCACCTCCTAGTAGGTTTGCATCGTGGGGAGGTCCCTCCGGTTCTGGCTGGACCACCAATGCATTTTCTAACCTATATTGCCTAACTACCCAGGACTGTTGGTCAGCATATGCGAGTACATCTTCTCGGATGACGGCGATGTGAGCAAAATCCACGTGCTTAGGCATCCTTATGTAATGCATGTACTGGCTCGGGCCTCGTGGAGCATCTGCACGTCGGGGAATCTCATGATTGCTTCCATAATCTGATGAATCAGAACCTGGAAGAATCTCTGGTACGGCACGAAAGTACGGTCCTTCTTTAGGCGAGCCTTGTCCTCGACTAGCTCGATGAGCTCATTCCAGATCAGGATTGCGTAATCGATGTTTTGATTGAACGCGAAGGCATGAAACGTCCGTTGGGTGGGCAGATTCGTCTTGTCTAGGCATGTGTGTTTGGAAGTCATACAGCGGTTAAAAATAGAACATAGTGTGTACCATATTCTCGGAAGATATGTGCGTCTGAATTGTGAAGAACCGGTGAGAACTTGGTTGTCAGGATGTTGATATCCAATACTTCAGATATCAGCGGATAGTTTTTCTTCAGGAACAGGATCCTCAAAGTTCTCGGAGTAAGGAAGGTTAAGTGCACGACGGAGTCCTCGTAGAGTGATTCTGGCGTCAAAGTGATCAACTCTGGCCGTGAAATGTGGCGGACGATGAGTCGGATTAAACTGAATTGTACCCCAGAATTGTTGAAGGTATATGGCCGGTACAAGCTCGACTCTGGTAAGCGCGGTTCGTAGAGGATGGACACGGATGATCTCTATGATTATCTGATAGTCGAAGGGAACCGCTAGATCTAGATGATGGTTGTTATCATCAAATCTCAGAAACGAACCCCTTGGGAAAATCTCTTCATCCCGGTCACGAGCATTGACGGACGGGTGGGATGAACGATGTGAACGGATGATGGTGTTTTCATCCGAAGAGTTCCCATCATGTTGAGCCATCTGAACCACTTAACAGTTTAGTACGGTGCCAAAGTTGATTTTGCCTTGAAAAAAATTTCAAAAAAATCCCTAAGTGTTGGGCTTATCGCAACCTACAACAGAAGCTTATCGCAAGCAAAGGGTTATCGCAACATGAAGTGTGTGACAAGAGGTTATCGCAACGCATGGGTTGCGATAAGAGCTTGTCGCAACTCAAGGTTGCGATAAAGATGAACATGACCATTGCGATAGTTTTGAATGTTTGAAGATTAGTTGGTTGCGATAACTATGAACACCGGAATAAAAACTAAGTGTTCAACCCAGATTTGTGATTTTTCGCTCAAAACATGTTAAAACCTATACTACTAGGCTCGCAATACACTCGACAGTGAACCCTATGCATTTCTAACTACACAAACACACTAACACATGGATTTAAGCAGAAAACAAAGATATCGACCCTAAAACCCTAAAAAGTGACTGTAGCATGCGATTTAATGGATAAAATCGAGTGAAAATCAGGAATCCTTACCTCGATGATGTTGTGAATCGAATGAATGGAGCAGAAAATACGAATCACGTCTTTGAAAGTCGAAAGTACAGTAGCAGTTTAGAGAGAGTTCGAGGGTTTTGAGATGAGACAAGTTGGAAAAACCCTCTCTAATATATATACGAATTTTGAATTTTCGTGACACGTGGCAACACAAGATTGGTCCAAGGTTTGACCTGCCACGTGTCAGGTTGTCGCAATGAACAAGTTGCGATAACCTTACAATCTTATCGCAACAACGGGTTGCGACAAGATACTGTTCCCCTGGTCTTATTGCAATGCAAGGTTGCGATAAGAATTACACTTGGTTTCATCGCAATAGAAGGTTGCGATAAAACACTGTTCACCGTGATATCGCAAGTGAAGGTTGCGATAACAGTGAAACTTGGACATTTTTCAGATAAAATTTTAAAAGATTTTATCACATTGGAAGATGTCCAACTTCCAATTGATTAAGCACTCAAGGTTTTTGAAATATTTTCACTCCCCCTTAAATGATGCAAGTATGTTTAGAAAAATTGATTTTCATCATTTAAGAGTTTATGGTAAAATAAATACCTTGTGATCGTCAAGTAAGGAGCGCATGAAATCAACACTTACAAACTTTGTCAGATATGCACACTCCTTATATCGTACTCCCCTTGAGACTATGAACACACCTTATGCAGACACAAGTATCATAACAAGAATGTAAAGTGACGAAAAGAATAATCAATGAAAAACAACAAAGACATGAAAATAAAATATCTTAGATTGAGAATAGAATGTGATGAAAATTTGAATGTATCAATCTAGATAGAAATAACTAGATTAACATACACATATTTCCATCCATTATATGATCAATATAGAATATTAAACTTTCATGTTCAACATGCCGAGCTTGGATACTAAGAAATTAAATCGTTTTTCATCCAAGGCTTTTGTAAAGAGATCAGCAAGTTGAAACTCAGTTGTGACAAAGTATAATTCAATCGTACCTTTTTCGACATGATCTTTAATAAAATGATACCTGATGTCGATGTGTTTGGTCTTTGTATGCTGGACTGGGTTAGCTAATATGGCAATTGCACTCTTGCTATCATAGTAAATGGGGATCTTCTCATACTTGAAGCCGTAGTCCATCAGTTGAGTCTTCATCCACAGAACCTGTGAACAACAACTGGCAGCGGCAACATATTCTGCCTCCGCAGTTGATGTTGAAACACAGTTATGTTTCCTCGAAGACCAACTTACTAGTTTGTCACCCAAGAACTGCACATGACCAGATGTGCTCTTCCGGTCTAGCATACTACCTCCATGATCCACATCAGAATATGCAGTGAGTTCGAACCCCGTTCCCTTTGGGTACCACAGACCAAGATACGGTGTCCCATTCAGATATCGAAAGATTCTTTTAACAGCACCAAGATTTGATTCCTTTGGTTGTGCCTGAAATCTTGCACATAAACAAGTCGAAAATATTATATCTGGACGACTTGCCGTAAGGTACATTAATGAGCCTATCATCCCTCTGTAATTCTTAACATCTACATCTTCACCATCTGGATCCGGACCAATTTTAGATCTAGGAGCCATAGGTGTACCAATTGAGGTACAATTTTCAATCTTGAATTTCTTCAAGATGTCAAACACATACTTTGATTGGTTGATGAAGATACCTGTTGATAATTGCTTGACTTGTAATCCAAGAAAGAAATTAATCTCTCCCATCATACTCATCTGGAATCTAGTCATCATAATGCCCAAAAACCAAGTACATAATCCAGGGTCAGTTGAACCAAATATAATATCATCAACGTAAATTTGAACCAGAAGGATCTCACCATTTTTATGCAGAGTGAAGAGAGTTGTGTCGATTTTACCTTTCCGAAAGCCAGCACCAAGTAGGTAGGTAGATAAGATTTCGTACCAGGCTCGAGGGGCTTGCTTGAGACCGTAGAGAGTTTTGTCAAGAATGTAGATATGATCTGGTTTATCTTTGTCCACAAAGCCCTCCGGTTGAGAAACATATACTTCTTCTTTCAAGATGCCATTCAAGAAGGCAGTCTTCACGTCCATTTTATAGACAGTGAAGTTTCTGAAAGCGGCAAATGAAAGAAACATCCGGATTGCCTCTAAGCGAGCCACCGGTGCATACGTCTCGTCGTAATCAATTCCCTCTTGTTTCCTGTACCCTTTTGCTACAAGGCATGCTTTGTTTCTCACAACAATCCCATCTTTATCTTTCTTATTCTTCAGGACCCACTTGGTACCAATTACCATTTTACCCTTAGGTCTAGGAACTAGTCTCCACACGTTCAATGTTTCAAAATAATTCAGCTCATCTTGCATGGCAATGATCCAATCCGGATCTTCTAAGGCTTGTCGAACTGTTGTGGGCTCAACTTGACTTAGAAAGAGCGCGTAAAGGACTTTGTTAGCCGTTGCAGATCTTGTCTTTACAGGTTCGGAGACGTCACCAATGGCTTGTTCAATGGGGTGACTCTTAGTCCATCTTGTTGAATGTGGGAGGAGAGATACTTCATCTTTATTGGGATCCACTAAGGTAGGATCTTTATCAAAATTCAACTCTATTGTCAAGGTTGGTTCCGGTTTGTGGGGCTGGTTCATTGACAGAAGAGTCAACAGGAACTGCCTCCGGATCTGCTTCAGAAGATGACTCAGGTTGACTTGCAAAGTCCTCACCATTGGCCTTAGAAGTTGTACCTGACGAAGAAGCACCATTCGTAGATTCACGTTGTATTGCTTGTGGAGATGCCATATGTGTATTACTTGAAGATGATGTAGGAGTTGTTGCACCAGTTGTAGGAGTAGTCAGTACCGGTGAAGGCCCTGACAGTGTAGCATTAGCTGGTGGTGTGGCAACATTACTCCTGTTATTGATAGATAAAGAAGGTTTATCACTACCAGAATAATCGTCATAAAAATATTCAAACAATAAATCAAGGTCATTAGGATTAGAGTTAGAAATGGAAGCTTGATTCTTGTTTGACGTCCTAGTCACCATTGGACGGATTTGTCTGGATGCTAGGATTCCAGATATTGCGGGTTCTGTACTGTTTTGCACAGAAGCCATATCTTCAGTTTCGTCGAATCTGACATTTATGCTTTCCTTCACAGTTCTTGAAGACTTGAGATAGACTATGTACGCTTTTGACGTGAGCGAGTATCCGATAAAGACGCCCTCAATACCCTTAGGACTGAATTTGTTCAAGTTGTCCTTATCGTTCAGCACAACACACCTGCATCCAAAAACACGAAAGTAGTGTATTACAGGTTTTCTATAATTAATCAGTTCATATGGAGTTTTACCAAACCGCCGATGGATAATATAACGGTTTTGTGTATAGCATGCCGTCGATACAGCTTCAGCCCACAGAAATAGAGGTAGATCAGCATAAGACATCATCGTTCTGGCGGCTTCAACAAGTGTGCGATTCCGTCTTTCAACGACTCCGTTCTGCTGAGGTGTTCTAGCCGCAAAATATTGATGAGATATTCCTAATGATTTAAAGAAATCATCAAGAGTCTTGTTTTTGAACTCTGTCCCGTTGTCTGACCTAACAGTCTGAATTGTTTGTTGACGATTCACTTGAAGCTGTTTGATTAACGAGATGATCAATTCAGGGGTTTCATCTTTTGATCGTAGAAATTTGACCCAAGTATATCTCGAATAATCATCGACAATGACTAACACGTATCATTTGGCACTGATACTCTGAGTCTTCATCGGACCACATAGATCCATATGAAGGATTTCCAAAGTTTTGTGAGTGATGGGTTCGGGTTTCGGTGGGTGAGGAGCTCGCTTTATCTTCCCCTTCTCACAAGTAGTACATAAGTTGTCTTTCTCAAACTGCAGAACCGGTAGACCTATAACTAAATCACCCAACGTTAGCTTTTGAATGTAACGAAAATTGAGGTGAGATAGTCGTTTATGCCATAACCAACTTTTCTCCCTTGTTGCCTTAGACATCAGACACACGTCATTCTTCGACTTAAGCTTTGATAGGTCAATAGTGTAAAGATTTGACTTTCTAGAACCAACTAGAAGTTCATTTCCTTCGTCGGTTAGAACTGCACACCGGGTCTTTTTGAAATGGACTTCTAGGTCTTTGTCACAAAATTGACCTATGCTAAACAAGTTATGCCCTAAGCCTTCAACATAATTAACTTTGGTGATCCTGACGTTGTCTGTTACTATATCTCCATAACCCAAGATTGGAGAGTATTGATCATTCCCAAATTTAACTTTCCTTCCATCCTTTTCCACAAAGTTGCTCAACAGCTCCTTTCTACCAGTCATGTGTTTTGAGCAACCAAAATCCAAATACCACACATGACGGAGCTAAAAAATGGAATTTAAACAGTTTTAGGTACCCATTGCCAATCGGGTCCTTTCGGGTTAGGAGAATTAACAGATTTTGGGTTGGTATCTTTCTTTGAAGTGTTGTGGTTATAATATCTATTTGCGTAAAAACGATTGGAACCATAGAAATTATAACCAAACCATGAAGAATAATCAGACTTGCAGATAAAATCATCTACACCACATGAAGAACAACAAATTGATCATGTGCTAAATTAATCAATTGTTGCATTGAAGAAATCTTGTAAGGAATAACAAGTTTTTGTTTGTTGGAAGCAACACGATTACTAACAGTAGAAACAAAAGTGTTTTTCTTGGAATGAAAAGCGACATTAGATGATTTTCTCTGGGCTACATCCTGTGTGGACTGTAATACCCCGGGTAAGTTCGTTAGTTAAATTCCCTTTCCGTTAAATAAAGTTAACTTTAAAGTTGGATGTTTAGGGTAAGTTTGGGTAAATGTATAAGTTAAGGGTGTTTTGGGTCATTATTGGATAGTTCAAGCCAAGTTTGGAAATATAGTGTGATATTATCTCCTAACTATCCAGATATTATCACAACTCAGATTTAAAGTGTGTGTATGTGTGTGTATTGAGACAAAAGAAGAAAATGAAGAAAAGAAGGGTTAGGGCATCATTTGGTGCACTTGGAAGGGATTTAAGGTATGTTCCCTGTGTATTTTATGTCAATAATTGCTAGTAGGAAGTTCCTATCGGATTAGAATAGTCGAATTCATGTCTGGTAATAATTCAGTTGATTTCTGGGTTAAAAATGGGTAAACAGTCAGAGGTTTCCGGATAGAATGAATGTGTCCAGGTAGTTTGTTGGTGGTGTCCGGATGATGTTCTAAAGGTGTCCGGACGAGTCTTTTATCCGGGTAAGTCTCTCTTTTCAATAGTTTTCGGATGAAATAAGATACCGGGTAGTATCCGGGTTACTTTGGTTTCCGGATGTTGTCCGGATTGTTTATGCTGTCCGGGAAGTTGTGTTAACCGGATTGTTTAGGTTATCCGGAAAGTCCTGTTGTCCGGATAGTCTTGTGGTATCCGGGAACTTTGGGCTGTTTGGTCACTTTTGAGAGTTGAGATACTTTTGAGTATCCATGAACCTGTGTTTTGTTGACTATTGGATAGGGAATGAATAAGGACTGACTATTCTGTGGACTCGACTTAAGTTCGGGTTTGGGGGTAACATGTGAGGATAGAGTTATCTAGAGCTCTTAGCTTTAGTAAGTCTTATGTGTTCTATTTGGTAAAAAGATACTTGTATCTATTTGTTTCAGATTATGTGGATTTGGGGTGAAAGCTGAACTGTTTTTTAGAAAGAATTGGAAGCGTTTTGATAAGCAAACATGTGAGTTTTACTTTAAAACGTTTTTAAACTGGAATACATATATGTGTGGATTGGGAATGTGATAGATGGTGTGATTATGTGTTTATGTTTGAAATATAATATATTGAGATATTGTATTTACATTAGCATTACACTATACGAGAATACGTTGGCCGGGCTTAGGACCGGTGGTGTTGGCTGTAATATTCGTACAGCGGTGTTGGTTGTAATTGTCGTACAGCGGAGTTAATTTATTAGTTGGCTTGCAACCAATTAATATGGCCAAGAGAATGAGACAGGAAAGTATATGGTGCATGAGTCATAATTGGTATTTGAATTTGTGTTATGTATATGATGGTTGTGCAAATGGTTTTAATACTGACAGGGATTTTCTCACTAGACCTCTAGGTCTAACCCTCATTTTGTTTTAAAAATATGTATTCCAGGTCGTGGATCAAGTAAGGGCAAGTAAGAAGGGTAATCGGTGAATAGCTTTTGGAAGACGTATGTTTGAAGATCATGACATGTTTTACAGTTATAACTTTGTTATTAGTTATAATGTAATTTAATTAGCAAAAAGTTTGTAATGAATTATGTATTATGGGTATAAAGACTAAGGGACCGAATGTGGATTTTGATATATCTTTTGGAATGAACGACGTTATGCAATATATGTTACTTGATGCTTGGTTGGGAATCCGGGTCGTTACAGGTGGTATCAGAGCTCTAGTTTAAGGGATTTAGGTATTCGTATCCGTACCTAGACTTAAACAGCATGTGAAGTAGGATGTCCCTAATAATTTAGAAACCTTGGGATGTTAAATATAAAAAGGTAGAAAGAACATCATGTAAGGTAATTTTAGATTACACCTGGCCAGTGTAATTGTGATCTTACAGGTACATGTTTGAACTGGAATACCTTGTTATATGGGGTATGTGCTTATGTGTATATTAACCTTGTTTGAATCAACAGAATGACAAGTGGTACTCGACAAACGAATCGAGAGGGAGGAGGAAATCCTAATAGAATGAATCCAACAGTTGGGACAAGGGGAAGAGGGGGAGAAAGAGGTAGAGGCAGAACAGGCGGCAGAGTTCAACCGCGAGGTGCAGAATTTGTTACGAGAGACGACTTAGCGGCTGAAATGGGAAGATTACAGACAAATATCCAAGCTATGGTCAACCGAACTAATAATACTGAAACAGAAATACCAGATCCTAGTCTGGAAGACAAAATGCCCATTACACCGACTGTTATACCGGTACCAAGAAAGTGTGATTACAAAATGTTTTTAAGTTGTAAGCCTCCAACTTACTCAGGAGATAGAGACCCAGTGAAAGCTATGAGGTGGCTGAAGGAGATAGAATCTATCTTCAAGACCAGTAAGTGTGCTGATGAAGATATAGTGCTATACGGAACAGCAATGTTGAAGGCAAATGCTCTATACTGGTGGGAAGCTCTTATTTCTTCTGGAGGATCTGACATATATTCTACTTTCTCTTGGGAATAATTCGTTATAGCTTTCAGGAAACAGTTTTGTCCCCAAGCAGCAGTTAAACAATTGGAAGTGGACTTTATGAACTTGCAGCAAGGGAATTTATCAGTTCGGGACTATACCGCTCGTTTTCTAGAAAAGTCTCGTTTCGCGGAATACTACGTTGCCACGGAGGCAATGAAGATTGAAAGGTTTATCTTTGGGTTGAATTCAGAAGTCAGAAGTCTGGTGATTGCTAAAGGACCAGAAACTTTCTCAGCTGCAGTAGACGCCGCGGAAACCGTGGAACAGGATAAAGGGAGAAACGCTAGTGATAAAGGTATGGGAAAAAGAAAGTGGGAAGGACCACAGTATGATCCAAAGAAATCCAGATTTCAGAGGTTTGATAACCGTCCGCCTTTCCGACCAGCGGAAAGGCCTTGTCCGAAATGCAACCGTATCCACCAAGGAAATTGTCAAGTTGATTCTCGGGTTTGTTATAGGTGTGGGAAAACCGGACATGTTGCTAAAGACTGTCGAGTAACGCGGTTTTGTTTCTCATGTAATTCTCCGGATCACATTCAGTCTGATTGTTCGAGGGGAAGAGTACATCAAGGGGGTACGTCGGGAAAACCAACGGGTATTAGACCAGTAGTACAAAGGCCAGAGCAACCAAGAGCAAGGGGTCGTGCATTTCAGATGACAGCACAAGAAGCGGAGGAAACTCCGGATGTGGTTACAGGTACATTTTTAATAAACTCTACACGTGCTAAAGTGCTATTTGACTCCGGTGCAAACCGATCGTTTGTGTCTCCTTCATTTGCTGCTTATATGCATTTAAAGCCTAAAGTGTTAGATCATGCTTTAATGGTAGATACTGCAAATGATAATCAATTATCCGTTAAAGAGGTTTTTGATAGTTGTGTGATAAATATAGAGGGGTGTGGAGTACCTATTCAATTATTTCCTATAGCCTTGATTGAGTTTGATGTAGTAGTGGGGATGGATTGGTTAGCCGAGAATCAGGCTAACATAGTTTGTGATAAGAAGTTGATCAATGTTATCTTACCTGAGAGGGGACCGATAGTGATTTATGGTGACCGTAGAAATCATCAGTCTTGCCTTATATCTATGTTAAAAGCTCGTAAGTGTGTCAGCAAAGGTTGCCCGAGTTACTTAGCTTATGTGATAGATATTAAGCCAGAAAAGAATAAGTTGGAAGATATTCCTGTTGTCCGTGAATTTCCAGAAGTTTTCCCCGAAGACTTGAATAGTCTTCCTCCCGTTAGACAAGTAGAGTTCGGTATAGATCTGATTCCTGGAGCCGTTCCGGTAGCCCGTGCACCGTATCGTCTGGCACCTCCAGAGATGAAAGAAATGATGGCACAACTACAAGACCTATCCGATAAGGGCTTCATCAGACCCAGTTCTTCGCCGTGGGGTGCACCAGTCCTGTTTGTGAAAAAGAAGGATGGTTCAATGAGAATGTGTATTGATTACCGGGAACTGAATAAGCGCATGATCAAGAACAAGTATCCGCTTCCCATAATTGATGACCTCTTCGATCAATTAGTTGGAGCTTGTTATTTCTCCAAGATTGATCTAAGATCTGGTTATCATCAGCTGAAGGTTAAAGAAGAAGACGTTCTGAAAACTGCTTTTCGCACAAGGTATGGTCACTATGAATTCCTGGTGATGCCATTTGGACTGACGAACGCTCCAGCTGCTTTTATGGATCTAATGAACCGAGTATGTAAGCCATATCTCGATAAATTTGTTATTGTGTTTATCGATGATATCCTTATCTACTCCCGATCCAAAGAAGAGCACACACAACATCTTCGTTTGATTCTGGAATTGCTGAAGAAAGAAAAGTTGTATGCTAAATTTTCAAAATGTGAATTCTGGCTACGGGAAGTTCAATTTCTTGGGCATGTAGTCTCCGAGAAAGGCATTCAAGTTGATCCGATGAAAGTAGAGGCAATTGAAAAGTGGGAACCGCCGAAAACGCCAACCGAAGTACAAAGTTTTCTGGGTTTAGCCGGCTACTATCGAAAGTTTATAAAAGATTTTTCTCGTATCGCTACGCCTCTCACTAAGATGACCCGGAAGAATCTAAAGTTCGAATGGAAAACAGAACAGGATGAAGCATTCCGAATATTGAAAGAGAAACTCTGTAGCGCGCCGATACTAGCATTACCTGAAGGTTCCGATGATTTTGTTGTTTACAGTGATGCTTCCAAACTGGGATAGGGTTGTGTACTAATGCAGCGTGGGAAGGTTATCGCTTATGCTCCTCGTCAACTAAAGGATCATGAACGGCAATATCCTACACACGACATGGAACTTGCAGCAGTTGTGTTCGCGCTAAAGATTTGGAGACACTATCTCTACGATTCTAAATGTCAAATTTTTACCGATCATAAGAGTCTCCAACATCTTTTCGATCATCGGGAATTGAATATGAGGCAAATAAGATGGCTAGAGCTGGCAAGGCGAATGTGAAATTCTTTATCATCCGGGAAAGGCGAATGTGGTAGGTGATGCACTGAGTCGTCAAGAAAGAAGTGGAACAATAAAAGCCATTGCACTACGAGCTGAACTTCTACCTAACATCTTTGACGAATTGAAGAAGTGTCAAGAGGAAGCTTTTCAAGAAGAACATTTGAAATCAGAACGGTTAGTGGGAATATCAGCATCACTCGTAAAAGATGATCGTGGGTTACTGTGTCTGGGAAACAGAATATGGGTGCCTCATTTGGGTGATTTACGTGATCGAGTACTACAAGAAGCTCATCAATCTCGTTTCTCTATTCATCTAGGTACGAATAAGATGTATAAAGATTTAAAACAATTTTATTGGTGGTCGGGAATAAAAAGAAGCATTGCTCAACATGTGGAAGGTTGTACTACTTGTAAGAAGGTAAAGATTGAACATCAAAAGCCGTTTGGTCAGTTGTAACGTTTAGAAATACCTATGTGGAAATGGGATCAGATTACTACGGATTTCATCACGAAGTTACCAAGGACTCCGAAGGGATTCGATGCCATTTGGGTGATCGTTGACAGATTGACGAAGTCTGCTCACTTCCTGCCAATAAAAGAAACTTATTCGTTGGAAAAGTTAGCCAAGTTGTACATCGACGAAATAGTAACTCGACATGGAGTTCCAATCTCGATTATTTCTGATCGGGATAGTCGTTTTACTTCAAGATTCTGGAGGAGTTTTCAAAAGGAAATGGGAACGCAAATAAAACTAAGTACAACATATCATCCTCAAACCGATGGTCAGAGTGAACGAACAATCCAGACTTTAGAAGATATGATATGGGCCTGCATTGTTGAATTTGGGGAATCGTGGGATAAGCATTTTCCGTTGATCGAATTTGCCTACAACAACAGTTATCATTCCAGCATACAAGCGGCACCGTTTGAAGTTCTGTATGGTAGAAAATGCCGAACGCCTTTGTGTTGGAATGAAGTGGGAGAGAAACAGTTAGCGGGACCAGATATAGTTCAGTTAACCGCAGATAAGATTACTCAGATTCGGGAACGAATGAAAGTGGCTCAAGACAGACAGAAAAGTTACGCTGACCGACGCCGAAAACCGCTAGAGTTTCAAGTTGGAGATTTTGTAATGCAGAAAGTCTCACCTTGGAAAGGAGTCATTCGATTTGGAAAGCAAGGTAAACTTATTCCGAGGTACATTGGACCGTTTTCAATTACAGAAAGAATCGGGGAAGTAGCTTACCGGTTAGATCTCCCGCCAGAATTAAGCCGTATACACAACGCCTTTCATGTATCAAAATTTCGAAAGTGTTTGGTTACACCGGATCAGGCCGTATCTCTACCGGATATACAAGTTGATGAAAAGCTGAATTATGTGGAGGAACCTGAAGCCATAGTTGACCACAAAGTTAAAGTGTTGCGGAACAAAGTAATCAAGCAAGTAAAAGTACAGTGGAGACACCATAGGGGTCAGGATACTATTTGGGAATCAGAATCCAAAATGAGAACTAAGTACCCGTACCTTTTTGCTTAACCGAATTCTGGGACGGAATTCTTTTGAGGGGGAGATGATGTAATACCTCGGGTAAGTTCGTTAGTTAAATTCCCTCCCTGTTAAATAAAGTTTACTTTAAAGTTGGATGTTTAGGGTAAGTTTGGGTAAATGTATAAGTTAAGGGTGTTTTGGGTCATTATTGGATAGTTCAAGCCAAGTTTGGAAATTTAGTGTGATATTATCTCCTAACTATCCAGATATTATCACAACTCAGATTTAAAGTGTGTGTATGTGTGTGTATTGAGACAAAAGAAGAAAAGGAAGAAAAGAAGGGTTAGGGCATCATTTGGTGCACTTGGAAGGGATTTAAGGTATGTTCCATGTGTATTTATGTCTATAATTGCTAGTAGGAAGTTCCTATCGGATTAGAATAGTCGAATTCATGTCTGGTAATAATTCAGTCGATTTCTGGGTTAAAAATGGGTAAACAGTCAGAGGTTTCCGGATAGAATGAATGTGTCCGGGTAGTTTTGTTTGTGGTGTCCGGATGATGTTCTAAAGGTGTCCGGACGAGTCTTTTATCCGGGTAAATCTCTCTTTTCAATAGTTTCCGGATGAAATAAGATACCGGGTAGTATCCGGGTTACTTTGGTTTCTGGATGTTGTCCGGATTGTTTATGCTGTCCGGGAAGTTATGTTAACCGGATTGTTTAGGTTATCCGGAAAGTCCTGTTGTCCGGATAGTCTTGTGGTATCCGGGAACTTTGGGCTGTTTGGTCACTTTTGAGAGTTGAGATACTTTTGAGTATCCAGGAACCTGTGTTTTATTGACTATTGGATAGGGAATGAATAAGGACTGACTATTCTGTGGACTCGACTTAAGTTCGGGTTTGGGGGTAACATGTGAGGATAGAGTTATCTAGAGCTCTTAGCTTTAGTAAGTCTTATGTGTTTTATTTGGTAAAAATATACTTGTATCTATTTGTTTCAGATTCTGTGGATTTGGGGTGAAAGCTGAACTGTTTTTGAGAAAGAATTGGAAGCGTTTTGATAAGCAAACAGGTGAGTTTTACTTTAAAATGTTTTTAAACTGGAATACATATATGTGTGGATTGGGAATGTGATAGATGGTGTGATTATGTGTTTATGTTTGAAATATAATATATTGAGATATTGTATTTACATGAGCATTACACTATACGAGAATACGTTGGCCGGGCTTAGGACCTGTTGATCCAAACCCTCAGTGATTTGATAATGACCCTCTTATAAACTCAGTGAAAATTGTAAGTAAACAATATGTATCAGAGTTTCACTATCGTTGATAAGTACTAAGATCTTACAGTACCGCTGATAGGAACTCTCGCTCTTTAGATTAAACATTCAGCGAAACTGTTCACCATAATACTCTGAGTCTGTTCAGTACTTATGATGATCGCTGATAAGTTAGTTGTTTACTTATGATCCCTGAAGACAAGATTCACGTCAACATAAGTTCTACGCTGAAGTCGAAGATCAAGCTCAAGAACCAGCGACAAGTCTCCTAATGAACTGATGCGGATCAGCGAAGACTCAGATTTGTCCACTCAACGTGAAGTATCAAGTACAGGACTTTGGCTATCGCTGAATTCTATCATTCGCTGATAAAGAATGATAGATCGCTGAATCAACGAAAAGCTGATCATGAAGTCCTCCGTACAAAGTATTTTTGTCTTAACCACCCTTGCACGACTCCGTACGATATGTCAGAAAAAGAACCTCCTTATTGTCTGAATTCGTACAACCACTCTGATACTACACTGTTCAACGTGCGGCTACTAAGGTTGTCAACAAAGGTCAATGACATGCAACCAATCAGCTGCTGCCACGTGTAAAGTGTAAACTGCAATGCATTAAATGCATGCAGTATTTAAGAAGAAGAACTCACTTCATTTTGAAGTAACTTGCTAACTCTGGACAAGTTCATTCTTCTTATCTTGAGATAGGTTATTATTAGTAATTTCCTTATCCTTCTTAGTGCAAGAAACTTAGTGTTCCAACTTGTTTAGATTTAGGATTTATCCTTAATCTTGTTTCCGCAACAAGCTGTAAATTGTTAATGATTTATCAATAAACAATTTAGAAAAGTAAAATCTGTGTGTTTGTATTCAACCCCCCTTCTACAAACTTGTATAGCCCTTCGGGACCAACAGGACCGGTGGTGTTGGCTGTAATATTCGTACAACGGTGTTGGCTGTAATTGTCGTACAACGGAGTTAATTTATTAGTTGGCTTGCAACCAATTAATATGGCCAGGAGAATGAGACAGGAAAGTATATGGTGCATGAGTCATAATTGGTATTTGAATTTGTGTTATGTATATGATGGTTGTGCAAATGGTTTTAATACTGACAGGGATTTTCTCACTAGACCTCTAGGTCTAACCCTCATTTTGTTTTAAAAATATGTATTTCAGGTCGTGGATCAAGTAAGGGCAAGTAAGAAGGGTAATCGGTGAATAGCTTTTGGAAGACGTATGTTTTTGAAGATCATGACATGTTTTACAGTTATAACTTTGTTATTAGTTATAATGTAATTTAATTAGCAAAAAGTTTGTAATGAATTATGTATTATGGGTATAAAGACAAAGGGACCGAATGTGGATTTTGATATATCTTTTGGAATGAACGACGTTATGCAATATATGTTACTTGATGCTTGTTTGGGAATCCGGGTCGTTACATGGACTCCTTTATTCTCCACTCTAACCGCGAGTTTTTTCTTAAATAACGATCTGAAATGGCATCAAAATAAGAATCGTAAGCGTAGGAATTTTGAGCTCGAGAAGATTTAGATTTGCGTTTATTTTTCTTCTTTTTCTTTTTCTTTTTCTTTTTCTCAACGGTTTTAGAAGATTCCCCTTCGAAGAAATTCTCCTTGGGTTCCTCTTCCTTGATCAAAAAATCAGAATGATCTGGCAGTTTAGCACCAAAATCAAATTGAACATCTTTTTGTTGTGCTTTCTTTCCCTTCCCATCACAAGGAATGTCAATAACACAATCAACCTTAATGTCATCGGATGAAGAGTTATGGAAGATATCACAAGAGTTTTCATTAACAGGTTGTTTCTCTAGATCAATAGGACCAAAATCATTAAAGTCATCCACGGTCATGCTTCTGAAAAGAGTATTGCCCATGAAGGCTTTGCATGAGGAAGCATCTGAATCAGAGGAAGGTTTGCTTGCAAACTCTGTCATAGCTTCAGTGGATAAAGTTGGCAATTTTCCCATAAGTCTTGAGATTTCATTTTTAAAGTACTCTCTATTAGTCTCAAGATCTTTTCTCTCTTTGATCAAAATGTTTTCTAAATCAGATATTTTCTTTGAAAATATAACACTTTCAGATTCAAGAGATTTTCTTTCGAACTTAAATCTCTCTCTTTCTTTCTCAATTTGATCTTTTTCAAGAAATAACATTTTCTGAAAATCAGAGACTTGTTTTGAAAGATTCGAGCATCTAAGTTCAAGAGATTTCTTTTCTTCAAAGCTTTTTGTTGACGATTCAGAAACAACCTTTTCAGACTTATCTCTCTTGCTATTTATCAAAACAGTTAACATAACTTCCTTTTCAATATCAAAAGCAAGTTGATCGTCATTTCTGACTTCTTCAATTTTGCTTTTAATATTCAACTCAAGATCGACAAGCTTCTGTTCGAGTACCAAAGGAGGATAATATGTTTTTCCTTCAAAAGCGGGTTTTGATACAGTTTCCTTTGGTGGCTCAACAACATAGCTTTGAAAATAGTCATTAGACAAGGTTTGTTTCCCATTCCAAAGCAGTGCCTTCCTATTGGCCGAATCATAACAAAAAGGAAGTTGAATTGTCACAATTGTCTTTCTTTTAATCTCTTCCTCAACCCCTTGTTCTTCCTCATTAAGCCATTTGATTCTGTATTTGGGTTCTATGGTTAGAAGCTTAAGCCATTGAAACTTGTATAGACAAGGTGCCTTTTTCAAAGCATTTTCCAAATAATGAGGATTGTCATATCCCACACCCCATTTCGAGTTGTAATATCTGAAATTCTTAGGCGTGTTTAGAAATATGGTTTGTTCAGATTGACCAAGTTTGTACAACTTCTCTTCCAGACCACTTGCTTTTTCGATCAATTCGTTGTTAATATCTTTATAAGATTGCAACAATTTTTCAAGCCCATTCTTCCTATTTTCAGAAATTCTTACCTTTTCTTCCATTTCATCCATTTTGTTTCGGAAATAAGTTCGAGATTGTTCGATCTCAACTCGTTCCTTTTTCAACCCTTCACTCAACTTGTTATGTTCAGTGATTCGTTGTCTTTGAGATTCCATTATTTTATGTGCATTATTGAGTTTCTCATTTAATTCATCTAGTTTTAGTTGGAAGACTTTAAACTGTTTAGCATAGTGATTAACAGTGCAGAGATCTACCTCATTTGTCTCAGGCGCCGCATCAGCCTCTGAATCCTCACCTTCTCTGCTCATCAGGCACATCTTTGCTAAAGCAGCTGTCTCCTCCTCTCCTTCATCATCAGTTTGGTCCAACTAGTACTCTTCCTCCACCAGCAATGCTATTCCAGACTCCTTTTGCTCTACCAACAACGCTTTCTTCTTGTAGTAGTCGGAATCCCTTACCTTCGATTTCCAGCACTCTTTGGAGAAATGGTCGGACTTCCCACAATTATAGCACATTTGCTCTTCATCCTTTCTTTCACCAAACTTCTTCACCTCTGACCTTTTACCGTCTTTCTTATGATCATCAAACTGTTTCTTTGACTCAATCCGATTCTTGTGCTCAAAATGTTTAGAACCAGATGAGTAACGTTGGTTGTTTGATCCAGGAGTTTTTACAAATCTGTGCTGAAAGGCCTTGGATAGAAGTATCATTGCCTGCCTTAAGCTTTCCGCCTCATCCAAATCATCCTGGTCTATCCCATAATCCTCTTTCTGAATACTCTTACCTTTTTCAGCATACTTTCTTGACATCAAAGCTATCGGTTCACTCTCAAGCTCATCCCCCTCTTCTTTCTTCTCAGACACCGTTGTCTTCTTTTCCTTCTTATCCTTCTTCTCCTTTTTCATCAACTTCTTCTTTTTCAGATCAGCATCATCCTCATCTTGCTTTAATGTTTCAAACATCTGTTGTAGCGGAAGAGAATCCAGTCTAGAATTCTGCTTCATTCTATGAGCATACTTCTTCCATTCGGGCTGAAGCACGCTCAAGAACTTCACATTAGTCTCGATGATGGATTTTGATATCTTGTAACTGTTGAGTTCATTTAGGATGGTTGTGAAACGATCATATGCATCGTCTAGACTCTCACCATCCTTCTGCTTGAAATTCTCATATTTGTTGATGATGTTTGAGACTCTCATTTGATTTTCCACTTCTGAACCTTGATACAACTTGATCAGCTCATCAAACATACCTTTCCCTGTTTCACTCAAACTATCAACCTTTCGATATATGTTATTGGTTAAGGCTTGCATAACCAGTGATCTAGCCGCTTTATCAGCTTTGTGTTTCAACAGTGGTTGACCGGCGTAGTCTCTTAGGTCAAGAAGTCTTTCGTTTCCATCTGGGTCTGTTTCATAAACTTCTCGTTGTACCCCGTTTATCAAGGAATCATGGATTAGAACGCCATTCTCTTGTCGTTCCACATAGTCAAGAAATATGTCTTTCCATATTTTAAAGTCTTTAGGGAATAGAACTGACGGTTTATCTTTTGAACCTATGGGCAAAATTTCTCTGGCAGTCAAGTTTAGATTACTTGTCGTTGATCTTTTAATATCCTTTTGATCTAATTAGGAAATAGTGATTACACAAACTTTTGTCTCAACACACTGTCTTGTCGCAACCCAAACTTGTCGCAGCCCAAACTTGTCGCAAACAAATGAAGTCGCAACAAACGAATATCGCAACACACTGTTATCGCAACCAAAGTCTTGTCGCAATAAGAAACTTGTCGCAATAAGGAAACTTGTCTCAATAAGGAAACTTGTCGCAAAGGTAAAATTTAACCTTATCGCAACAGGAGGTTGCGATAAGTTACTGTTCAAACGCTGATGGTTGCGATAAAACTCTTGTCGCAAGTGACACTTGCGATATGGAACTGTTCACTTGCGATAGTTATGAAACTTCGAGGGTTGCGATAGTTATGAAGATTCAAGGTGTTCTTGAGTCGAATCTTCAAAACTAATCGGATTTGGCTGAAATTTGGTACGCAGGTTTGTGACACTATTCTGGGCAACTTTAATGCTTCGTGTTTTGTCCAAAAACCAACAGAAAGTAGTTTTTAGATGCAAAACAGAGTGCAGAAATACAAAAGTCCGAAAATGGGTAAATGCACAATCTAAGCTACATACCTAGTGATTTTGCGGAATAAAAACACTCAGGAATAGTCTACTAACAACCCTTGATCGATTCTAATCCATTAGAAGAACTCTAATGGCTAAAATCAACCAAAAATATGAAAAATATGAAGAACACTCAATTTTTGCAAAAACCCTAACAATCCTAATCTGATCAATGTGATATACAAGCTCTGATACCAATTGTGATCCCAGAACAAGTAATCAATCAATGTAAAACAATAAGAAAGCCATCTCTATATTCAATATGATCAAAGTAGCACACAATGGTGAGTTGAGAGCAAATACTAGTGTGTGTGGCTACTATGTGTGATGAAATGACCTAATTCCTAAAGAGAAAATAAGTAAACATTATATACCTATGATAAGTTTGACACAATGACATATTAGGTCCCTTTACTTGGTACAATCATAATAAAACACTAACATATTTATATAAGAGTTATTTAAGTCATTTATTTAATATTCTTTTTTTTACTATATTTGTGATTTCAATATGATTTAACTTTTTTTATTAAAAAACTATTTTCTATTTAAGGCATTTAAGATAAGTTTATTTATTTTTCATTGAACAATTTCTTTTATTTAACACAAGTCATCTTCTTTTAGGCTATGTTAGACGACACGACATTCTCATGCCGGTCGTACTTGTGATGGTTCCTAAGGATCCAATATGACCACGCACCCTAAAAGAGCTAGAAAGTTATCGGTTGGTTTTCCATTTAATGAAGTATAATGATATATTTAAAAGGTTAAATACTTATCATTTATTTTTCTAATAATATAATAATTTGGATTTAAGATAAATAGAATTTGTTAGTTAGTTCTATTTAATTCAAACATATATAAAATTTTAAAACACAATATGTAATATATAATAACTTGTAATATTGAATTTACATTAATAAACAACTTCTGATATTTAATAATTTATGTATAAGGATTTTTTGCAAAGACTTAATTTATAATATAATAAATATATTAATACAGAATTGATTATTAATTTGAGATATAATGAACGTAGGGTTTAATCTTGTAATTTTCTAAAAGGCGACTATAAAATATATTAAAACCAAGCAGGGTTTAATCTTCTTGTTACATCCAAAACTGATGATGTGATGATACATGCCCCTCTTCATAACTTGAAAAGTTGTATGTATTCTAATTTCTCAATTAAGACATTATTATGCTGTAATTTGTTGATATAATAACAATTATTATAATATATTTGTTAACGTCTCCTTTACTTTTGACTATGTATCCAATTGCTTTTGTGACTCGAATTAATACTCTTGAAATTTTCATATGTCTTATCAACTCGTTAATTTAAGGCAATGTATTCTTTGACTATTTTAATGGTAGATGTTAAATATATATTAGAAAAATAGTTTTGAAACTCGTGTCATAATTATTTCAAACATATGAATCCAAATATCCTAGGTTATCATATCTTTGTTGTATGATGTCATAAAATATAATTAAATCAAGTTGGTCGGCCTGAATTTAGATCAAATTCAAAGAACATTTGTGCATAAACAAATTTATATATATATATATATATATATATAGTTAAGCAAACATGCTAATGTCATTATTGATGCTTGATGCATCCGCTTTATGTGAACTTGGAGATCTAACCACACGTGTATTTTATCCGTGTTGATGCACACAACGTCATAATTAATGTTTGCTTTTAGATTGGATTTGTTTCTATTTATCGCGGACAAACCGATGGGTGTATATGACATGACTACTATAAACTCATGAAGCAAGTATATCTAATTATTTTGAGCTTTTCATTCCTATTGCCTATTGGTAATGTAGGAGAGCTTAAGGCTAATTCGTTTTAAAGGAAAATGCTATATTTTTCATTTCTTAATTATAATGTATTATAAAACATTAACGCAACAGATTAAAAAACAACTATTAAATACTGATTGTGTATTGTTTAGTAATGCATACTCTTTTATATTGTATGTTTACAGATAACTATTGCCCTCGTATAATTTTTAAAGCCATCTGAACTCTGTATAATATAATTAATACCTAAACCCGTTCAAATAAATTATTTATTTCTTACAAACATTTTCCATTAAGGTTTCATATTGATGGAAATATAATAAAAAAATTCTATCATATGGTAATAAATTTTAGGGACTTCTTAAAATTTGAAAAATCTGTTGAAGCAAAATTTTATTGAAAATCTCTATTTTCTCTATGTTAAATAATCTGTTAGAGATGCTCGTAATTGTCACAATTTTGGGTCAGAGTAGAGCTTAGCAAAACCCAACTTGACCCGACCAACCAGTCTTACCTGAACCGAGATTGGTGGTTTAAACGGACATCAGATATTAATAAACCTGAATACGAAATCCAAAGTTTGTGTACGATTGTAGGGTTCGGGTTGGGTTTGCATATTATTATTAGGCACCTGCACCCGTGTGAATATCCGATCTCCCCCGTAAGCTTAAGGCCCAAATTATTAAATTACCGTGTATTTACTTGTAGTGACGTTTTCGTCCCAATTTATCTTTTTACCCTATTCTCTCATTGCTTGATCTCTCATTGCTTTATTAACATTGGTCTGTAGTCGTTACTGGTAAATCCTTTCAACATTCAATTCTCATTCTCTCAACGTCTTAAGAGTCGAGATTGATTTATATCCACAAGTAAGTATATTTGTTTTACTGTTTTTTGCGTTATATGTTCCACAGTTCCATTATAATTTATATGTTTTGCGATTGAGTCTTTCATTATATCAAGTATATGATATTTTGCAATTGAGTTGAGTAATAAACTATTCTTTAAGTTTCGAACTTTCGGTCTTCAAGATTAACAATATGTAGTTCTATTCAATTGTGCCAAACCAATCCGAAACTCACCCGCTACCCGAACTCCACTCAAACCCGAACAACCCACCACCCGAAACCTAACAGGTCGGCTCATGAAAACCCACCTTAAAAATCGATCATGTTTTATGTCTACCAACCCGAACCCCACCTGATCCGACCGACGCTCCCCCTGGATCAAAGTCGGTAATAAGTTAGGGTAGACATACTTTTTTTTTAAATTTGATCACTGGATTAAAAAAAATTACAATTACACCTGTGAAATTGGTTTATTTTGAAAAGCCATAGACTTTTTAAGGTAATTTATGCACTTTTCCGTAAGAATTGGGGCAAAATTGAAACATGATGAACAAGTGTGCGTGAAATACCCATCGGCCACCATAGTTTGGTGGGTCTTTGCGATCGTAAATGATGAACCGGAAATTCGGCGGTAAGCAGCCGACGGGTACTCCGTCAGTGGCATGGTCGACGGTGGTCGTCGTTGTTTCACTGCTTACTGGCGCATCTATCGTCCATAACATCTTCAAGCCTGATTTGGTTTATCTTCTTCTCTCTTTGTCGCTATATATATACACACACATATATCTCGTTCTGTTCCTCTTATTTGTTTGTGTGTGAGAGTGATTTCTAATTATCCATATATATGATATCATTGAGTAATTCTTTAAGACCCAGAACTGCATATCTGTGAACAAAATCATCTGCGTTGGTGTACGCTCTTTTCTCGACTTTGCACATTAACTGTTCGATAAAATGTCGCAACGAGTGAACCCAATGTAACTGTGAGAGGTCCGATACTCAGATTTCTTGTTCGACATCTTATTACTCCAACTGTTTCAAAGTTTTTGACTTTAGTTCTCAATTGGATTTTAGTTTCCAACTTCACAATCGATATGTAATTTAACTTGTTTGATTGGAAAATGGAACACTACATTTCAATAGAATAATGTTGGTATCTTGAAGGTATTAAGTTTGAAAAGCACCCATTTTCTAGGACAAGGAGGTAATTTATGTATCATTTAGCCAACCCAATGGTTATTGCTTCTTTATGACACATTGTTCTAACAATAGTTCAATGGGGATTCGATTTGCAACAATGATCTTATGGCAATCGTTTGTCTAACAGAGATAATCTTGAATGTGTTCTTTCTCTTCATGCTCATAAGTTATTAGTCATTTTCCGTGCATTCTTAATTCACCGCGATAATCCTGATCCCTGAAACACTACAAAAAATGGGTCAATAGAACAAAGATCGAATGATCTTTATATTGTTTAAGCTGTAATAATGCATGAATTCTTAAAGACTAGATCAGTATGCATATAAAATGATGGTGTTCTTTTTTCCAAATATCATCTTCCCTTCTAACATTCGTGTTTGTTTGGTCTGCAGACGCTACCTCCAATTGAAAGTATTAACACAGGGAAGGTACAACAGCCTGGTAAAGAATGAACATTTTCTTAAACGTTTCTGGTTTCGGAGAGCGGGTGTCTTTAAGATTTCGTATTCCAGACGAATCAATATGTTTCATGTTGTTCTTCATATGATGTAGGTGACCAAATGCATTGTGTTTTAATCTAGAATCAGAATTTCAAACTAAAGTTTCTTCCCCATATGTTCGAATGAGATTTATGGATTGCGATTTATGTGGAATTTTGGTTTTTTTGCCCATGATTGACATAAGTGGATGGGTCGGTTTAGGCTCGATAAATGACGGGCCCCATGTAACTAAATGCCGCTTGTAATATATCAACAAGTTCTGGGTGGTAGATGTTTGATCGCTAGAGAGAAACAGAAACTGAAGTCAAAGCATGTTGGTGATTTTAGTGAATTATCAGACCGTTTTGTGTAATTAAACTCACATGAGTGTCTTATTAGTGGCACTGATGAGTTTCGTCGTGTGCCATCAGTGGTAAAACCATGCCTATCAGCTAACGCTGATGAGGGTAACACACTGATGTTGGTTAGTGTTCACCCGATGTTGATCGGTGGGATGTCATCGGTTCGTATCAGCCTATCTTAAACGTCCAATAATTGGTAATAAATTCTGATGATGACGCAGAACGGAAACAGGATAAAACTCAAAATTGAGAGAACTTCAAAATCAGAAAGTTTTATTATCGAAGTTGTAAAAAAACGAGAGGCTACACCACTATTTATACTAAGGAAAATTAATCTAAACTAGGAAATTAATAAAATAAAGTGAACAATCATAATTACACTAGCAAAAAGAAAAATAAAAGATAAGGATTATTCCATATACAAATTGGCAAGAGCCTCAAGTTGGAGTCATCAAATGATCATTTATATTTAATATGGCATTAGCTTATTTTATTTTATTATAGTTATTTAATTAATAAAATATTTCATATTAAATTATAGTAAAGAGTATTTAATTGTAGTTTTGTTATTATTGGATTAAAATATATTTTTTGGATTGCAAAAGTGCCATGTAGGATTGCTAAATTAGATATTGTAGTGGTTGTGAGTATGATTGCTAAATTAGAAATTGGTTTTGGTAATTTGCAAATGTCAAATCAGTACTTTTGCTGATGTGGCAATGAATAGTATAAGAAATTGTAGGGAATAATTTCTAAATTAGAAATTGTTTTATGTCAAATCATGTTTTGTGATGTTTTGTAGAGAGTATTTAATTGTAGTTTTGTAGAGAGTATTTAATTAATAAAATATTTCATATTAAATTCTAGTAAAGAGTATTTAATTGTAGTTTTGTTGTTATTTGATTAAATATAGTTTTTTATGATGATGTGTCACTTTAGAAAGTGGGTGAAATTTCATTGTTGTGAGGGATAATTTCAAGATAACTGCAAAGCTGATGTGGCACTGATGTGGCCCATTTGCAATTGGAATGAAATTTCATTGTTGTGGATGCTCTAAGCTACCTAATAAGTTAGACATTGTTTGGCAAAAAAAAGCTAGCTTATTTTTGAGGTACATGTTTGGATGACTATAAGTGTTAATGCCAAAAATCGTCCAGAAGGATAACTTAAGGTTAATTGCGGAGCTTAACAACTAAAGATAGAAATCGTTCGACAAAGCAATGCGACAAAGACAGAAAAATGTAAATGAGACCCAAGATTTTGGTGACGCGGGAAAAACCTCAACAAGGAAAAAACCCGCAGACGACTATGGATGTCGTCGCTGCACTATGGTCGCCAATCAGGGGCGATGTCCTTGTGTATCAGCTGTCGAGAGTACAACGATTACAATAAAAATGAGAGAAAGACTTTAAATGTAAAGTAAACAAGTGTATCGAGTGTAAAAACAATGTGTCGCGTGTAAGAACTAGGCGTTGTGCGTCGTCTGCTTCGAGAGAGAATACTTCGCTGCTTAGAAGCTTTCAGTAGGCTATGAGTAATTGGGAGTTCAGTTGTGCACAAATGATGATGGAACCTTTGTTTATATAGCTTTCGTGGTTTTAAATGGCGCCATAAATCCTTGAGTAACGGTTGTAACGGTCTTCGAAGTTAATGCTCGTAATTACCCTTGTCGGTTATGTCCGTTGGCCATTAATGGTGTTCGATCCTGCATTAAACATAGAGATCATAACAGTTATCATACGTTAGTCGGTCGAGGTCGTAAGGTCTCTTACGACGGTCGAGTCTCGTGAGTAAATTTTGAGTTAAACTTTGGACTGTAGATAAAATGTTTTATGACTTTATCTTATCATAACGATGTATAATAAATATTTTCCCTTTTCTGGTCGTGGTCGAGACTGGCGAAATTTTACCCAAACAGTTTGCCCCCAAAATTTAAAAATAGAGTGGCAAATTCAAATTTCAAATTTTTACATTTTTGTTAACAGGACGTCCAGGGTCGTGACACGTGTCGAAAGTCGTTGGTTTGGCAACTGAATCGGTCCAATTCCAACTGAATGGGAAGTTGAAAAGGGGATAAGATCGTGATGTCACGCTAACGTGTGATCGTGCTTAACAGCTGTAAACGCCAGGTGTCGACGATCCGTGTGTGCATACGAAAAGGCGAAGGCACGTGTCGATCATCGAGTGACTCGACTTGACACGATCGTTTACATAAATAGAGACCCACGATGGATCTTTCCTATTTTACGCTTTCAGAGAGTTTAGAGAGAGATTTCTTCCCGATTTCTTGCCATCTTTCAGCAAATTCTTTCCAAACCTGCGAAAATCTTCGAATCGATTAGGTATTTCGAGGTTTAATGCGCCTATATAAGGTACGACTCCTTATTCTTTGTATGCGTCGTAAGTTGATTGCTAGAAAACTTAGGAAAAACTGGGATATCTGGGGTTTTTCTGATTTGAAAACTTGGTTAAGGGGAATAGAAATGTCAACTGAGCCTGCGAGTTCCATTAGAGATCAGGATGATCTCGACAGCCTTAGGAGTTTAGCAAAAATCCTTGCGGGGATTACATTGAGCAAGGTGGCCAGATTCGACCGGAGATGTGTCCTGATGGGTACGTGAGTACCCATTTAAGATAGGTTTTGAGTGGCCCTATTCGCCTTTGGCCAAGGCATTCATGTGCGAGTTCGACCTCTCGTCGGGGCAGCTGATGCCCCAATTTTGGCGTGTTATCCAAGTCATCGAGCGACTTAACAAAAATTGGGAGTCGCCGATGAACGTGAAGGACCTGCTGACGGCTTACCAGGTCAAGATGGACGGGTACCGTCGCTATAGTCTGTTCTCAAAACACACGGGCGATCGTACCTTGGTTCTGAAAATTGCGGTCAACGACCGCAAATGGAACACCAGGTACGCATTCGTGCGGGTAGCGACGCTGGACCCCGACAGCGATTGGATTAGGCCCGGCTGGAACATGACGGGTGAGCTTGTAGCTTTGGTCGATTATATTTATTTGTTTGCTTCTCGACTAATCTTTTCTCTTATGTGCCTTCAGACATCAAATTCGAGGACGTGAAGCCTAATGACGACTCCAAGGCTAAGATCGAGAAGTTTCTGGAGATCAGTACCGACGATCGATCGTTCGTCACACGACATCTGATAGACGAGGACGACGATTTGGTCTACTTGGGTGAAAATCGACAGGGGAGTTGAGAAGAAGAGGAGAAGGAAGAGAAAACAGAGGAAGAAGAAAAAGAGGAGTCGGGAAAAGAAGAAGAAGAAGAAGTGATGACCGGTGAGTGTACCTCACTCTTTTCTGCTCGACTTTGGTCTTTTCATTTATGTCTGTCGTGTAATGCTCTTTTCTCTTCTTGTTTTCAGGAGAATCTCAGGCGAAGGTGTCATCTGCAGCTGCCAAGATGGAAGCTCAGGCTGAACTTGCCCGTAAGGGCAGAGAAAAGAGGAAAGTGACATCGACCACCGGGTCGGGTGTCTTGAAGAAAACGAGGATGACGATTCCGAGGGAACCGTCTAAAAGGCTGACGACCCGTCGAGAGTCGTCACGCCTGAGAAGGCGAAGGTGTCGGTCGCAACCCCTGAGAATACGAGGACGTCTTCTGGTGCGATCGACGCAACACCAGTGAGCTCTGCGCCTCCGGCGAAAACGGAGGTGTCTTCTACTGTCACGTCGACCCCTTCGTCGGTCGACAAGGGCAAGGGTCACGCGACGGGGGAGGCTAAGGTTATGACGGTCAACTTTACGTTGCCGTCAAACTTCATGGCGGATAATGTCCTAGACGGGACGACGTTGTTTCCCCATTTGGGGAAGTATCAGCTCCCTTCTTTCAGGGAGGGCTTCCGGGGAGTCTCCGTCGAGGAGACGGGATCCCATGTTGCCGAACTGGCGTTCATGGTAAGTCTTTCTTTCAAGACTAGTTTTATTTTGTCGTTGTTAACTTTGTCGAGTGTCCATTGACAATACTCTTTGTGTTTCACAGGCGTTCCAGTCTTCCCTGGCTCTGCACGCCGAAACGACGAAGATAGAAGGTCCTGTGTCTTCTGCTCTTGAGAGAGAGAACGCGGCGTTGGAGAGGGAGAAGTCCGCTCTGACACGTGCCAAAAAGATGTACGTACGGCTCGACGATGCCCTGAACGAGTTGGAGTCCGTCCAGCGTGCAAGGGACGAGGCGAACTATCGTCTAAAGCAGTCCCTGTCTCTGATCGCCAAACAAAGGGCGGAGCTGGACAAGACTAAGGAATCATTGGCTGCGAGTGAAAAAGAAGCCGAAGATTCTAAGTCTAGGGTGGCGGGGCTGGAGGAAGAGGTGAAGGAGCTGAAGGACGAGGCTATGTCCGTCTCCGCTCTTGCCCGACTGAACGCATGGGCGGCAATCATGCGACGACACTTGTCGAGCAAGTATCCCCTCGCCTCTGCGTCGGATGAGTTGGCGTTCTTCTTGGCAAAGGTTGGGACTGAGCGGGACCTCGACTCAGATGACGAGAAGGAGGTCGAGGAGGAGGAGATAGATGAAGGCTCCAAGGGTGAGGCCTCAGGCAAGGACGCGACCAATGACCCTCCTCAGCCTTAGAAAATCTTTATTATTTTTGTTTTTTATCGCTCGACCGTTGGTGGTCGAGCCATTTGGACGTAACTGATCGATCATTCAATGAATGAAATTTACTTATGTCTTATACATTTTGTGAACAATATCAATTGTGAAATTCACTAAGTATAAAACGAACAAGAAGTCGTGCGACCTAGGCGTCCATTATAATACAACGATTAGAACATAAGTCATAAGGCTTTTATATTTTTAAATCGCGTAAGCAAACATAAGTACATGCGATCAAAGCATTCATTCAGAACATGAAATTCTTCTAAGTTGAAAAAACTCAGATCGTGGGGTCGTTAGACCTTATGATCGCACAATTAAATTGTACGATGAACTTGAATCATGCGTCCCTGCGATAAGGTAGTCAAGTCATAAAGTAGACCTGATTGCTTATGTCATGCGATCCTGCGAAAGTGTACTGAAGTCGTACGATAGACTTAGTAACTGTTAATGCCAAAAATCGCACCAAAGGGACAACTTAAGGTCGATGTGGACTTAAACAACTAAAGAAAGAATCTTTCGACGAGACGTGCGACGATAAATAAAATAAAGAAACAAGGGATTTGATGACGCAGGAAAAACCTCAATCGAGGAAAAAACCTGCGGACGACAGTGGGTGTCGTCGCTGCACTATGGTCGCCAATCAGGGGCGATGTCCTTGGATACTGGTGTCGATCGTACAGTGATTACAATACAAATGAAGAAAATGTTTTGAAATGTAAAGTACAAGTGTTTGAATGTAAAAATAGGTGTTTGTCGTGTACGAAACAAAGTGTGAACTGCTGGTCGAGGGTTGTTGTCGTGCGTCGAGAGCGATACTTAGAATAATGGTTCTTCACTTCAGGTGTTCTTGAATATTTCTTCGGTTGTTAATCGCCGGATATTCGATGTGTTGAAATGTTGATTGAGCTTGATATTTATAGTCTTCGTGTCCTTAGCTTCATCCATGAATGCTCCTTTAATGGCCTTAACGGTTGGAAACGGTCGCCGGAGTAATGATCTTCGTCCGTTACGGTCGCCGGCTGTTTAATGATTGTGTCGGTTATAGTCGTTGCTCCTTAATGACTTTGACTCCTGCATTAAACACTTAACAAACAGTTATGGTTAACGTCAGCTTTGGTCGAGGTCGCGCGTCTTTATATAATAGTCGTGCGGATCGGGCGACGCTATGGTCGAGCGTTGTGAGGAACTCTCGACTTACCTTTTATGAGGGACGACGATGGTGTTCTGGGTCTTTGTCGAGACCTTATCTTAATACAAGATATAGTCCTTAATCATACGTCTTACCTGTTCTGGTCGCGGTCGAGCGACGTGATTTTTTGCCCAAACAGTTTGCCCCCAAAATTTGAAAATTGAATGTCAAATTTAAGTTTTAAATTTTGCTTGTCGAACGCTTAGACTTGTGACCTGGGTTGAGGGACTTACCTGGTTGTCGTGGAACTAGACCGGTTCGCCTTTAACTGAACGAGAAGTTGAAAAGTTGTGACGTCATACTGACGCGCGATGATGCTTACCAGCTGTCGAAGACAAGTGTCGAAGATCCGGGCGGATATACGAAAGGACATGGACGCGTGTTGATCATCAGCGGACTCAACTTGTTGCGATTTCCTGCATAAATAGAGATCACAATGGGTTGTTTTCTTTAGAGATTTTCTTTAAAAGTTTTCTGTTTCTGATGAGGCCCTTCTCTAGAATCTCGACTTTGTTCAAATCTTGGGTGGTTGGAGATCTATCAAGGGTTGCGATACCCGAATTGTTGACGATGTTGGTTACGATGAACACGATGTATGTGTATTCTGCGCACCTGGCGACGATGTCTTCTGCCACGTCAACCCTTTCGTCAGCCGACAGGGGCGGGGGTATAAAGACGGGAGAGAACGAGGAGGAACTTATGGTGATCAGCTTTGCGCTGTCGCTGTCCCTCTCGTTTGACTACGTCCTCGTCAGGATGAAGTCACTTCCGCATCTGGGAAACATCAGCCCTTAGTTTCCGAGGAGTGTTTTCAAATGATCTCTATTGAAGAGATAGGGCTGTGTTTAGCCGAACTGTCGTTCCTTGTAAGTTTTTCTTTCAAAACTTGTGTTATCGATGTTCTTTCGTTTTTATGTTTTGCTAACGTGTTCCCTTCGTATTTGACAGATGCTTCTGTTTCTTTTCATTAAGTGTGTCAGGACGGGAACAATATTGGAGTGGAGGTCACTCGTCAGAAAACAGATGTTCCAGCCTTAACTTTAATCTTAAGAGCCACATTCTCAGAATATTATGGCGTAAGGAGTTGAAAAACAATTCCTAACATACTCGTTTGATCCTTGCATTAACATGTTTTGATGCTGCCACGATCTCGAAGGTCAAGACTCCGGGCAGAACATACGACTGACACTCTTCTCCACATTTTTTGTTTTATGTAGTTTACGCTCGAGCTTATTAGTGTGTAATGAGTTTTAGTCTGTCTTTGTATAACTGTTCGTTTTGTGAACATGTTATCGTCTGTAAAATGAGCGAAGAATCGTGCGACTTAGGCATTCTTTGCAATATGATGAATATAACTCAGACATTTTGAATTGTATTGACAATCATGAATATATATCATCGATGAATATGAAAAAATTTCAAAGTTTAGAAACTTTTATTGAGAGGTCATTAAAACCTACCAATCGTACGACGAAATTTAGATGCCCCCGTGATAAGACGATCGATTCGTGAACTTGGGCATCTATGTTGTGCGTTCCCGTAATTATCTTTCGATCCTATGATGTTTATTTTCAAGTAACAATTTGTATGAGAAAGAAGTAATCTTAAAAGAAATATCTTTTGAGATGCGTCGCATTCCAACTACGCGGGATCTCTTGATTGTCGAGGGTCTGGAGTCGATAGGCTCCCTTACCAACGACTTCAGAGATACGGTACGGGCCCTCCCACTTGATTGAAAGTTTTCCCGCGTTGGGTTCTTGAGTGTTTTGGAACACTCGGCGAAGAACATAATCGCCTTCTTGAAAGACTTTGACCTTGACATGTTTGTTGAAATACCGTTCGACCGCTTGCTTCTGCGACGCCATTCTGATTAAGGCTGATTCTCTGAGTTCTTCGAGGGCGTCGAGGTCGCAACTTAGATCAACCAAGTTATGTTCAATGGAAGTGTGCCTTGAGGTTGGGAGTTGGAACTCGACTGGTAGGTCTGCTTCGCAGCCGTAGACGAGAGAGAAAGAGGTTTGTCTTGTGGACGTGCGTGGCGTCGTGCGATTTGCCCACAGGATCGAAGGGAGTTCTTCGACCCATCTTCCCTTTGCAGCCTTCAATCGCTTCCTGATCGAAGCTATAATAGTTTTGTTACTCGATTCCGCAAGTCCATTGGCTTGAGGATATCTGGGAGTTGAGGTTGTTAGCTTGATATTCCTGTCATCGCAGAACTGCTGGGTCCTGTCGCTTATGAATTGGGATCCATTGTCGCAGACAATCTCGGACGGAATTCCAAACCTGCATATGATATTAGTTTGGATAAAAGAGATGACTTCTTTATCCCTGATTTGGGAGAAAGCAGCCACTTCGACCCACTTGGAAAAATAATCAGTAAGTACGAGGAGGAATACCTTTTGTCCTGGAGCAGGTGGCAGCTTGCCGACGATATCCATTCCCCACCTCATGAAGGGCCATGGGATAAACGTCGAGTGCAAAGGTTCCGAGGGTTTATGAGACATACCTGAGTGTCGTTGACAGGGGTCGCAACTCTGGACGTACTTGATGGCGTCTTGTCGCAGTGTTGGCCAAAAATATCCTTGTCGGGATATACGATTAGCTAAACTACGACCTCCTGAATGATTACCACATTCACCGTCGTGCATCTCTTGGAGGATTTTCTGGGCTTGATTTTTGCTGATGACGCACCTTAAATTTAAGCCCGTCGATGATCGCCGATAAAGCTTATTTTCGATCATGACGTACTTAGATGCTTTGAATCTGATTTTTTGAGCCTCCATTTTGTCTTCGGGGATTTGGTGGTGCACGAGAAAATTTTGAATGTCGCGTGACCAATCATCTTCTTCGTCTTCGATCTGGATGACGTCTGTGTTTCCAATGGACGGCGTTGCCAGGTGAATCATAGGAATAACATCAAATATTGGTTCAACTAAAGCGGACCCAAGGTTTGCCAATGCGTCGACCTGAATGTTCTGGTCTCGCGGAATCTGTTCAATAGAAAAAGATTTAAATTTTTTGGAAATTTCTTTTGCTACGCTTAGATATGCTGTCATTTTTGAATCCTTGGCTGCGAATTCTCCATTGATCTGATTTACTACCAGCAGGGAATCGCTCTTGACATGCAGTGCGGTTGCCCCCGAGTCGTGGGCCATATTCATTCCCATGATCAGGGCTTCATACTCAGCCTCGTTATTGGTGGTTTTGAAGTCGCATCGGACCGAGTATACCATCTCCTCCCCTGTGGCGACTTTAAGACGACGCCCAGTCCAGAGCCTCTAATGTTGGATGATCCATCGACATGTAGAATCCACGGTACGTCGTCGCGAGTCGCCACAACGGACACTTCGAGTTCTGCTTCGTTTTCTAACTCAGGGCTGAAATCGGCGATAAAATCTGCCAAGACTTGCGATTTGATCGCGGTCCTGGGCTTAAAATCGATGTCATAACTGCTTAGATATATACTCCATTTTGCTAAGTGACCTGTCAACTCGGGTTTTCTTAAGACAGATTTAAGAGGGAAGTTAGTCACGACAGTAATAGGATGTGATTCAAAGTAATGACGTAGTTTTTTAGCAGCAGTGACTAGTGATAAGAGTAATTTTTCCATAGAGGAATACCTGGTTTCTGCGTCTAAAAGTGATTTACTTACATAATAGATCGGCAATTGCTGTTTTTCATCTTCTCGTGTCAGAACAACACTTACTGCATTTGGGCTGACAGCCAAATACAACTGTAGGATCTCATGATCGTGAGGTTTTGACAACAGAGGAGGCGACGCCATGTATTCCTTGAGTTTTTGCAAGGCTTGTTCATGATCATTGGTCCAGTCGAAGCCCCTATTTTTCCTGAGGACATTATAAAATAGATGACATTTATCTGAAGATCGGGAGATAAACCTGTTTAGAGCTGCTACTCGACCGGTGAGTTTCTGGACTTCTTTGAAATTTCGAGGAGATTTGATCTCAATGATGGCCTTGATTTGGTCGGGGTTAGCCTCAATGCCTCGACTAGTGGCCATATAACCCAGGAACTTCCCGGCATTAACGCCAAAGGAACATTTCGTCGGATTGAGCTTCATGTTATACTTCCGGAGGATGTCGAACGATTTCCTGAGGTGATCGATGTGATCAATCGCTTGCTTCGACTTCACTAACATGTCCTCGATATATACCTCCATCGTGTCTCCAAGATGGTCTTTGTAACATCTTGTTTTCCAGCCGTTGGTAGGTAGAACCTGCATTTTTTAGTCCGAAAGGCATAACTTTGTAACAATAAATACCTCGATCCGTCATGAAAGCGGTTTTCTCTTGGTCGTCAACGTGCATTAAAATTTGGTTGTATCCAGAATAGGCGTCCATGAACGTTAATAACTCATGCCCCGCGGTTGCATCGACCATGGCGTCAATATGAGGTAACGGGAATGGATCCTTTGGACAAGCTTAATTGAGATCGGTGAAGTCGATACAGACCCTCCATTTTCCATTCTTCTTGGCTACGACCATGACGTTAGCGAGCCAATCAGGATATTTTACCTCCCGAATCTTTCCTGTCTTGAGGAGGTTGTCGACCTCATCATTTATTACTTTATTTCTTTCAGGATCGAACTTGCGACGTTTTTGCTTGATAGGTTTGAACGATGGATCGACGTTAAGCTTATGAGCAATGACATTGTGGTCAATACCGACCATATCTTCATGTGACCAGGCGAAGCAATCAGCATGTTCCTGTAAAAAGGATATGAGTTTTTCTTTAATGTGGGGATCAAGGGATGAACCCACAAGAATCTTTTGATCGGGTTTGCTTAGATCTAGAACGATTTCCTCCAAATGATACTCATCGACAGCTGCTGGGGAGTTTTGTGCATTTTCTAAGCTTGCGTGTACTGGTATAACGGCTTGTTCTGGATTCCCGTTATCCGCCATTTTCCTGCGACAGAAAACAGAAGAAACTCCAAGAAACTATTAGTAGAATGCACGTTCGTCGAGGATTTTCTCTAGATGTAGTCCCACGGATGGCGCCAAACTGTTAATGCCAAAAATCGCACCAAAGGGACAACTTAAGGTCGATGTGGACTTAAACAACTAAGGAAAGAATCTTTCGACAAGACGTGCGACGATAAATAAAATAAAGAAACAAGGGATTTGATGACGCAGGAAAAACCTCAATCGAGGAAAAAACCTGCGGACGACAGTGGGTGTCGTCGCTGCACTATGGTCGCCAATCAGGGGCGATGTCCTTGGATACTGGTGTCGATCGTACAGTGATTACAATACAAATGAAGAAAATGCTTCGAAATGTAAAGTACAAGTGTTTAAATGTAAAAATAGGTGTTTGTCGTGTACGAAACAAAGTGTGAACTGCTGGTCGAGGGTTGTTGTCGTGCGTCGAGAGCGATACTTAGAATAATGGTTCTTCACTTCAGGTGTTCTTGAATATTGCTTCGGTTGTTAATCGCCGGATATTCAATGTGTTGAAATGTTGATTGAGCTTGATATTTATAGTCTTCGTGTCCTTAGCTTCATCCATGAATGCTCCTTTAATGGCCTTAACGGTTGGAAACGGTCGCCGGAGTAATCATCTTCGTCCGTTACGGTCGCCGGCTGTTTAATGATTGCGTCAGTTATAGTCGTTGCTTTTTAATGACTTTGACTCCTGCATTAAACACTTAACAAACGGTTATGGTTAACGTCAGCTTTGGTCGAAGTCTCGCGTCTTTATATAATAGTCGTGCGGATCGGGCGACGCTATGGTCGAGCGTTGTGAGGAACTCTCGACTTACCTTTTATGAGGGACGACGGTGGTGTTCTGGGTCTTTGTCGAGACCTTATCTTAATACAAGATATAGTCCTTAATCATACGTCTTACCTGTTCCGGTCGCGGTCGAGCGACGTGATTTTTTGCCCAAACAGTAACTTATTTCGTGCGATCCTGCGATAAAACAACGTCAGAGGTTGGTTGTTGGCTAACCAACGACCCTCCGATGCTTAAGTCAGTATTCGTCACGATGAATAAGAAATCGTATAAAAGAAGGAAAAATACTTAGAAGAAATACCTTTTCAAATGGGTTGCATTCCAGCTACGTGGGATATCTCGATTGTCGAGGGTTTGGAGCCGATAGGCACCTTTACCTACATCTTCTGAGATACGATAAGGACCTTCCCACTTGGTGGAAAGCTTACCTGCGTTGAGCTCTTGAGTGCTCTGGGATACTCGTCGGAGGACGTAGTCTCCTTCTTGGAAGACTTTTGCTTTGACGTTCTTGTTGAAATTTCGCTCGACCGCTTGCTTCTGCGACGCCATTCTGATCAACTCCGATTCTCTAAGCTCTTCAAGGGCATCGAGGTCATAACTTAAATCAACCAGGTTATGGTCGATCGAAGTATGCCTCGAGGTTGGGAGTTGGACCTCGACTGGCAAAACTGCTTCACAACCATAGACCAAAGAGAAAGGGGTTTGCCCTGTGGTCGTGTGATTCGCCCACAGGACCGAAGGGAGTTCTTCGACCCACTTTCCCTTTGCAGCTTTTAACCTTTTCTTGATTGAGGCAATAATGGTCTTATTGCTCGACTCTGCAAGTCCATTTGCCTGGGGTGTAACAACCCGGTTCCCAAACATACAACAAATAACATATATTTCATAACGTCGTTACATAACCAAAAGATTCATAATATAACAAATAAGGTCCCTTAGTCTTTACATCCAGAATAAGGTATTTCGTTACAAACTTTTTTGCTAATTACATACATGATATCTAGTTATGAAATTAGAACAGCAAAACACGTCTTAGTCTTCATAACATCCTTCTTCCAAAAGCTAAACACATAGTACTCTTCTCATTTGCTCTTACCCGATCCACGACCTGGAATACATATTTTTAAAACAAAATGAGTGTTAGACCTAGCGGTCTAAGTGAGAAAATCCCTGTTAGTTTTAAAACCATTTGCACAACCATCATATACATAACACAAATACAAATACCAGTTATGACTCATGCATCATATACCTTCCTGTCTCATTCTCTTGGCCATATTAGTTGGTTGGAAGCCAACTAATAAATTAACTCCGCTGTATGACAATTACAGCCAACACCGCTGTACGACTATTACAGCCAACACCACCGGTCCTAAGCCCGGCCAATGTATTCTCGTATAGTGTAATCCTCATGTAAATACAATATCTCAGTATATTATATTTCAAACATAAACACATAATCACAACATCTATCACATTCCCAATCCACACATATATGTATTCCAGTTTAAAAACGTTTTAAAGTAAAACTCACCTGTTTGCTTATCTAAATGCTTCCAATCCTTTCTCAAAAACAGTTCAGCTTTCACCCCAAATCCACAGAATCTGAAACAATTAGATACAAGTATTCTTTACCATATAGAACACATAAGACTTACCAAAGCTAAAGGCTCTAGATAACTCTATCCTCAAATGTTACCCCCAAACCCGCACTTAAGTCGAGTCCACAGTATATTCAATCCTCATTCTTTCCCTATCTAAGAGTCAACAAAACACAGGCTACTGGATACTCAAAAGTATCTGAATTCTCAAAAATGACCAAACAGCTAAAGTATCCGGATACTGCAGAATTATCCGGACAATCCTAACCAATCCGGACAGCACATTTTCCCGGACAGTATAAACAATCCGGACAACAAGACGTTTCTGGACAACACCACAATCCGGACGATATCCGGAAACCAAGGTAACCCGGATACCACCCGGTATCTTAACTTATTCGGAAACTATTAAAAAGAGAGACTTACCCGGATAATCGATTCGTCCGGATACCTGCAAGGAAGAACTACCGGACACTAACAACAAACTACCGGACACTATCAACATTTATCCGGAAACCTCTGTCGGTTTGCTTACTTTTAACTCAGAATCGACAAATTTAATACCAAACATGAAATCAGTGATTCTAATCCGATAGGAACCATCTAATAGCAATTACAAACATAAATTACAAAGCAACATACCTTAATTTCACTTCCAAATGCACCAATTTGAAGTCCTAGCCACTAACCCTTCTTTCTTCTTCTTCTTGCCTCAAAACACACACACACTTTATGGATAATTCTCTGCTGAATGAAATATCTGATTTCCCTAAAGAGATATTATCAACCAATTTTACTAATATAGTCCTTGAACTAAACAATAATGACCAAAACACCCTTCAATTATAAATTAACCCAAACTTACCCTACACATTAATTATAGAGTTAAATAATTTTAACGGAACTAGAATTTAACTAACGAACTTACCCGGGGTATTACATCATCTCCCTCTTAAAAGAATTCCGTCCCGGAATTCAGTTAAGCAAAAAGGTACGGGTACTTAGTTCTCATTTCTGATTCTGATTCCCAAGTAGCATCCTGACCCCTATGATGTCTCCATTGAACTTTCACTTGTCTGATTATTTTGTTCCGCAACACTTTAACTTGTTAGTCAACTATGGCTTCAGGTTCCTCCACATAATTCATCTTTTCATCAACTTGTAAATCCGGTAGAGAAACTGCTTGATCTGGCGTAACCAAACATTTTCAAAAATTCGATACGTGAAAGGCGTTGTGTATACGGCTTAATTCTGGCAGGAGATCTAACCGGTAAGCTACTTCCCCGATCCTTTCTGTAATTGTAAACGGTCCAATGTACCTCGGACTAAGTTTACCTTGCTTTCCAAATCGGATGACTCCTTTCCAAGGTGAGACTTTTAGCATTACAAAATCTCCAACTTGAAACTCTAGCGGTTTTCGGCGTCTGCCAGCGTAACTTTTCTGTCTGTCTTGAGCCACTTTCAATCGTTCCCGAATCTGAGTAATCTTATCCGCGGTTAACTGAACTATATTTGGCCCCGCTAACTGCTTCTCTCCCACTTCGTTCCAACATAGAGGCGTTCGGCATTTTCTACCATACAGTACTTCAAACGGTGCCGCTTGTATGCTAGAATGATAACTGTTGTTGTAGGCAAATTCGACCAACGGCAAGTGCTTATCCCACGATCCTCCAAAGTCAACAATACAGGCCTGTAACATATCTTCTAAAGTCTGAATCGTTCGTTCACTCTGGCCATCAGTTTGAGGATGATACGTTGTACTTAACTTTATCTGTGTACCCATTTCTTTTTGAAAACTCCTCCAGAACCTTGAAGTAAAACGACTATCACGATCAGAGATAATCGAAATTGGGATTCCATGTCGAGTTACTATTTCGTCGATATACAACTTGGCTAACTTTTCCAACGAATAAGTTTCTTTTATTGGCAGGAAGTGAGCACACTTCGTCAATCTGTCAACAATTACCCAAATGACATCAAATCCCTTCGGAGTCCTTGGTAGCTTCGTGATGAAATACGTAGTAATCTGATCCCATTTCCACATAAATGCTTCTTTTTATTCCCGGCCACCAATAAAATTGTTTTAAATATTTATACATCTTATTCGTACCGGGATGAATAGAGAAATGGGATTGATGAGCTTCTTGTAGTACCCGATCACGTAAACCACCTAAACGGGGCACCCAGATTCTGTTTCCCAGACACAGTAACCCACGATCGTCTTTTACGAGCAATGCTGATATACCCACTAACCGTTCCAGTTTCAAATGTTCTTCTTGAAAAGCTTCCACTTGACAATTCTTCAATTCGTCGAAGATGTTAGGTAGAAGTTCAGCTTAGTGCAATGGCTTTTATTGTTCCACTCCTTTCTTGACGACTCAGTGCATCAGCTACCACATTCGCCTTTCCCGGATGATAAAGAATTTCACAGTCGTAATCATTCACCAGTTCTAGCTATCTTCTTTGCCTCATATTTAATTCCCGCTGATCAAAAAGATGTTGAAGACTCTTATGATCAGTAAAAATTTGACATTTAGAACCGTAGAGATAGTGTCTCCAAATCTTTAGCGCGGATACAACTGCTGCAAGTTCCATGTCGTGTGTAGGATACTGCCGTTCATGATCCTTTAGTTGACGAGAAGCATAAGCAATAACCTTCCCACGCTGCATTAGTACACAAACCAATCCCAGTTTGGAAGCATCACTGTAAACAACAAAATCATCGGAACCTTCAGGTAATGCTAATATCGGCGCGCTACAAAGTTTATCTTTCAATATTCAGAATGCTTCATCCTGTTCTGCTTTCCATTCGAACTTTAGATTCTTCCGGGTCAGCTTAGTGAGAGGCGTAGCAATACGAGAAAAATCTTTTATAAACTTTCGGTAATACCCGGCTAAACCCAGAAAACTACGTACTTCGGTTGGCGTTCTCGGCGGTTCCCACTTTTCAAGGGCCTCCACTTTCATAGGATCAGCTTGAAAACCTTTCTCGGAAACTACATGCCCAAGAAATTGAACTTCCCGCAGCGAGAATTCACATTTAGAAAATTTGGCATACAACTTTTCTTTCTTCAGCAACTCCAGAATCAAACGAAGATGATGTGCGTGCTCTTCTTTGGATCGGGAATAGATAAGGATATCATCGATAAATACAATAACAAATTTATCGAGATATGGCTTACATACTCGGTTCATTAGGTCCATAAAAGCAGCTGGAGCGTTCGTCAATCCAAATGGCATCACCAGGAATTCATAGTGACCGTACCTCGTGCGAAAAGCAGTTTTTAGAACGTCTTATTCTTTAACCTTCAGTTGATGATAACCAGATCTTAGATCAATCTTGGAGAAATAACAAGCTCCAACTAATTGATCGAAGAGGTCATCAATTCTGGGAAGCGGATACTTGTTCTTGATCGTACGCTTATTCAGTTCCCGGTAATCAATACACATTCTCATCGAACCATCCTTCTTTTTCACAAACAGGTCTGGCGCACCCCACGGCGAAGAACTGGGTCTGATGAAGCCTTTATCGGATAGGTCTTGCAGTTGTGTCATCATTTCTTTCATCTCTGGAGGTGCTAAATGATATGGTGCACGGGCTATCGGAGCGGCTACAGGAATCAGATCTATACCAAACTCTACTTGTCTAACAGGAGGAAGACTATTCAAGTCTTCGGGGAAAACTTCTGGAAATTCACGGACAACAGGAATATCTTCCAACTTATTCTTTTATGGCTTAATATCTATCACATAAGCTAAGTAACTCGGGCAACCTTTGCTGACACACTTACGAGCTTTTAAAATAGATATAATGCAAGACTGATGATTTCTACGGTCACCATAAATCACTACCGGTCCCCTCTCAGGCAAGACAACATTTATCAACTTCTTATCACAAACTATGCTAGCCTGATTCTCGGCTAACCAATCCATTCCCACTACCACATCAAACTCGATCAAAGCTATAAGAAATAGTTGAATAGGTACTCCACACCCCTCTATATTTATCATACAACTATCAAATACCTCTTTAACCGATATTTGATTATCATTTGCAGTATCTACCATTAAAGCATGATCTAACACTTTAGGCTTTAATTGCATATAAGCAGCAAATGAAGGAGATACGAACGATCGGTTTGCACCGGAGTCAAATAACACTTTAGCACGTGTAGAGTTTATTAAAAATGTACCTGTAACCACATCTGGAGTTTCCTCCGCTTCTTGAGCTGTCATCTGAAATGCACGACCCCTTGCTCTTGGTTGCTCTGGCCTTTGTACTACTGGTCTAACACCCGCTGGTTTCCCCGACGTACCCCCTTGCTGTACTCTTCCCCTTGGACAATCAGACTGAATGTGATCCGTAGAATTACATGAGAAACAAAACTGCGTTATTCGACAGTCTTTAGCAACATGTCCGGTCTTCCCACACCTATAACAAACCCGAGGATCAACTTGACAATTTCCTTGGTGGATACGATTGTATTTCGGACACGGTCTTTCCGCTGGTCGAAAAGGCGGACGGTTATCAAACCTCTGAAATTTGGATTTCTTTGGATCATACTGTGGTCCTTCCCACTTTCTTTTTCCTATACCTTTATCACTAGCGTTTCTCCCTTTATCCTGTTCCACAGTTTCCGCGGCGTCTACTGCGGCTGAGAAAGTTTCTGGTCCTTTAGCAATCATCAGACTTCTGACTTCTGAATTCAACCCAAAGATAAACCTTTCAATCTTCATTTCCTCCGTGGCAACGTAATATTCCGCAAAACGATACTTTTCCGGAAAACGAGCGGTGTAGTCCCGAACTGATAAATTCCCTTGCTGCAAGTTCATAAACTCCCCTTCCAATTGTTTAACTGCTGCTTGGGGACAAAACTGTTTCCTGAAAGCTATAACGAACTCTTCCCAAGAGAAAGTAGAATATATGTCAGATCCTCCAGAAGAAATAAAAGCTTCCCACCAGTATAGAGCATCTGCCTTCAACATTGTTGTTCCGTATAGCACTCTATCTTCATCAGCACACTTACTGGTCTTGAAGATAGCTTCTATCTCCTTCAGCCACCTCATAGCTTTCACTGGGTCTCTATCTCCTGAGTAAGTCAGAGGTTTGCAACTTAGGAACATTTTATAATCACATTTTCTTGGTACCAGTATCACAGTCCGTGTAATGGGCATTTCATCTTCCAGACCAGGATCTGGTATTTCTGTTTCAGTATCACGAGTTCCGTTAAACATAGCTTGGATATTCGCTTGTAATCTTCCCATTTCAGTCACCAAGTCGTCTCTAGTAACAAATTCTGCACCTCGCTGTTGAACTCTGCCGCCTGTTCTGCCTCTACCTCTTTCTCCCCCTCTTCCCCTTGTCCCAACTGTTGGATTCGTCCTATTAGGATTTCCTCCTCCCTCCCGATTCGGTTGTCTAGTACCACTTGCCATTCTGTTGATTCAAACAAGATTAAAATACACATAAGCACAAACCCCATATAACAAGGTATTCCAGTTCAAACATGTACCTGTAAGATCACAATTACACTGGCCAGGTGTAATCTAAAATTACCATACATGATGTTCCTTCTACCTTTTTATATTTAATATCACAAGGTTCTACAATAATAGGGACATCCTACTTCACATGCAGTTTAAGTCTAGGTACAGATACGAATACCTAAATCCCTTAAACTAGGGCTCTGATACCATCTGTAACAACCCGGTTCCCAAACATACAACAAATAACATATATTTCATAACATCGTTACATAACCAAAAGATTCATAATATAACAAGTAAGATCCCTTAGTCTTTACATCCAGAATAAGGTATTTCGTTACAAACTTTTTTGCTAATTACATACATGATATCTAGTTATGAAATTAGAACAACAAAACACGTCTTCGTCTTCATAACATCCTTCTTCCAAAAGCTAAACACGTAGTACTCTTCTCATTTGCTCTTACCCGATCCACGACATGGAATACATATTTTTAAAACAAAATGAGGGTTAGACCTAGCGGTCTAAGTGAGAAAATCCCTGTTAGATTTAAAACCATTTGCACAACCATCATATACATAACACAAATACAAATACCAGTTATGACTCATGCATCATATACCTTCCTGTCTCATTCTCTTGGCCATATTAGTTGGTTGCAAGCCAACTAATAAATTAACTCCGCTGTACGACAATTACAGCCAACGCTGCCATACGACTATTACAGCCAACACCACCGGTCCTAAGCCCGGCCAACGTATTCTCGTATAGTGTAATGCTCATGTAAATACAATATCTCAGTATATTATATTTCAAACATAAACACATAATCAGACCATCTATCACATTCCCAATCCACACATATATGTATTCCAGTTTAAAAACGTTTTAAAGTAAAACTCACCTGTTTGCTTATCTAAATGCTTCCAATCCTTTCTCAAAAACAATTCAACTTTCACCCTAAATCCACAGAATCTGAAACAATTAGATACAAGTATTCTTTACCATATAGAACACATAAGACTTACTAAAGCTAAAGGCTCTAGATAACTCTATCCTCAAATGTTACCCCCAAACCCGTACTTATGTCGAGTCCACAGTATATTCAATCCTCATTCTTTCCCTATCCAAGAGTCAACAAAACACAGGCTACTGGATACTCAAAAGTATATGAATTCTCAAAAATGACCAAACAGCTAAAGTATCCGGATAGTATAAACAATTCGGACAACATGATGTTTCCGGACAACACCACAATCCGGACGATATCCGGAAACCAAGGTAACCCGGATAACACCCGGTATCTTAACTTATCCGGAAACTATTAAAAAGAGAGACTTACCCGGATAATCGATTCGTCCGGATACCTGCAAGGAAGAACTACCGGACACTAACAACAAACTACCGGACACTATCAACATTTATCCGGAAACCTCTATCTGTTTGCTTACTTTTAACCCAGAATCGACAGATTTAATACCAAACATGAAATCAGTGATTCTAATCCGATAGGAACCATCTAATAGCAATTACAAACATAAATTACAAAGCAACATACCTTAATTTCACTTCCAAATGCACCAATTTGAAGTCCTAGCCACTAACCCTTCTTTCTTCTTCTTGCCTCAAAACACACACACACTTTATGGATAATTCTCTGCTAAATGAAATATATGATTTCCCTAAAGAGATATTATCAACCAATTTTACTAATATAGTCCTTGAACTAAACACTAATGACCAAAACACCCTTCAATTATAAATTAACCCAAACTTACCCTAAACATTAATTATAGAGTTAAATAATTTTAACGGAACTAGAATTTAACTAACGAACTTACCCGGGGTATTACATGGGGATACATGGGTGTCGAGGTCGTCAGCTTGATGTTGTGGTCTTCACAAAACTGTCGAGTCCTATTGCTTATGAACTGGGATCCATTGTCGCAGACAATTTCGGATGGGATCCCAAACCTGCATATGATGTTAGTCTGGATAAAAGAGACGACTTCCTTGTCCCGAACTTGGGAAAAGGCAGCTGCTTCTACCCATTTAGAAAAATAATCCGTAAGTACGAGAAGGAATACCTTTTGCCCGGGGGCAGGTGGTAACTTGCCGACAATGTCCATTCCCCATCTCATTAAGGGTCATGGGATTAATGTCGAATGCAAAGGTTCAGAAGGTTTATGGGACGTACCTGAATGTCGTTGATAAGGGTCACAGTTTTGGACATACCTGATGGCGTCTTATCGCAGTGTTGGCCAGAAATAACCTTATCGAGAGATACGATTAGCCAAACTACGACCTCTTGAGTGATTGCCACACTCCCCATCGTGCATTTTGAGAGTTCTAGATCCGTGCAACGAACAATAAGAAATCAATAGATAATAAACACAGGTTATGATTTCAACTAGTCATCCAATTTGCTTTCAATATAGAGAGAATTACAATAGAGTCTAGGAAAGCTAAAATGAACAACTAGCTTAATTCTAAGCTAATTACAACTTTATATATGGCGGGCCCGTGGTTAACAAGCCCACGACCCGTTCACTAACTAGGCTCAAATTAAAGAAATACAATTCAGCCCCTTGAACTTCTATTCAACATAAATTGACCCTAACAATCTCCCCCTTTGAATTGAAGTTCGAGTTCACGCCAGTTATCAACGTATCTTTTACGGAATGCAAAGTGTACCTCGAACATTCTGATAGCACGATGATAGTCGATGCGTTCTTCAACCATTTCTAAGGCTTTCCGAGCAGTAGTTTCATTCGGATTGGGAACATACGAGAGCCTTTGATTTTCAGATTCGAAAGAGATTATTTTTCGAAGGGCATCTTGAACTTTGAAGAGCGTGCCGTCGCAGAATCTGTCTACCTGACTAAAGCGCATAAATCTCTTATCCTTCTGTTCGTTGATGTAGACAATCCCAAATTTTGGTTCCAGAAGTAGTGCGTTCTCGGGATACATCTTCAACTCGGGCGCTTTCAGATTCGACTTTAACAGGTTTACTTTCTTCGCTCTGTTCTCGATTGCCATTTGGAAGTCCGTGAGATACGACATCATGATGGTACGGACAAGGAATCGACGAACAGCTTCGAGCGCTTTGGTTACTTGAAGCGGTCGGATGGTTCTGGTACGGAGGTCTTTCAGGATAGCATAGAAGTCGAACGGTCGGAGGTGCTGGAAGTCGGCTTCAGAGAATCGCCATTCATTTATGTCTTCTCGTCGGATGGTGAAGATGGGAAACATAACTTTCAGAAATCTGCCTGTTTGGATATTCAGCACTTCGGTGATTTTATGCTTGGTTCGGACTTGGCTAACTGGTAGACACCGCTTCATTGCGTTTACGTATTGGCTTTGGTATTCCGACTCGGAGCTGTAAATACCAAGGCAAAAAGTCGGCTCAATAGGGCGTAACCTGTGGACGAACAGCCTTTTCAGAGATTCCTCCAGGTGAGGAATAAATATCGTGATCTTCTCCCAACGGATTTGTTGCTGTTGAGGAGGAGGAAGATCAGAAGTTGTCGGTTGTTGTTGAGGAGATGTCGGAATATCAGCGGTTGTAGATTCGGGTCTTGCAGAAGTTTCGACGGCTTGAGCTGAGTGAACGGGAGTACCATACAAATATTGAAGCAGGAATTGGTCGTAGTCAACATTATCGTCTTCATCAGTTGGGAAGACCAGATTTACCTGGAGATGTACGGCACTGGCGGCTTTTTCATACCATGCATCTTCGGTCTCCGGGTCGGTCTGTGTGTTTGGATCTATAAGATTGAGTGTAGATCCATCTGATGCATCAAATTTGACCAATTCCTGTGTTGTTCCCTCAGGCTTTTCAACCGTCGGGTCTTCGTCATCGGAGATGTCCATATCCTGTACCATCTCGGCTAAGGGCAACTCGTCTTCGGGTGCAGTTTCGGTTGTTGTTGCCGCAGTTGAGGGTTCCTGTTGAACCACAGTAGCTTCAGGAATGATTGGGGCAGCGGACTCAGTTAATCTTTGTCTCTTGTTCTACCCCTCACGGTGATCAGGATCATCCTGGTCGTCGTGCCTTCTCTTGAGTCCGCCAGCTTGACTCTTGCAAGTATCTTCGAGAGAGGCGACTCTGTCAGACAGCGTTTTAAGCGCCTGTTGTACGTCCTTAAGAGTCGTGTCAAGCTGGTCTAATCGGGGTGTAACGGATGACGAAGGAGCATTTACCTGGGATTGTAGCACTGAAAGCAGGTCTACTTCGGTAGAGGCATTGGTATCTTGGTGTTGGAGCAACTGAGCTAGGAGCATCGTCTTTAAGGTGTCCACCGAATAGATAGGCTGAACGGGAGCCGGTGGAGGTGTTGGTGCGATTTCAGCTTCGACGACCTTCTCTTTACCTTTGATCAGAGTCTTCAGTTTGTCGAGTACGTTGGTAAAGCGTTGTTCCATAGCCTCGCGGACGGCCTTTAGGGCGCCGTCCAGATATCCCTTTGACACAGAGTCGGTGGAAATAACGCCGGGATCACTTAGATTACCCGTTGAGGCATCTACCTTAGAGGCAGAGCCACCTACGTTCACGGTTGGTGCAGGGATAGCCGTGGTAGGATTTCCTTCCGATCCTCGTGTTCCGCTTAAAGGCGGAGACACTACGGAAGTTCCGATCGAGTCACGAAGAGCGTCGATTTGGAGAGTCTCATCCTGTGTCCTAGCCGAAGAATGTAATATTTCAATTGGGTCTAGACTCAATGGTGCACTGAAAGAAGTCGAGACCGGGGGCTGCTGGTCTCTTGTTTCAATACCAGTACTCTCCGATTGAGAGACCAGTAGAAGTTGTACTTTATCCCTGTGAGAAGTTGAAACACCCGTTTTTTGAGAGACGGGTGAGTGGTTGAGGAGGTTGTGCAATTGCACCGCTGGGTCTATGACGGCTTCTTCAATACCCCGTCCCAACGGATGAGACGGGATAGAAGATGTGGCTACCCGGATGACACTGGTTTGGGGTCGCTCAGAAGCCTCTTTATCTTTACGGCTTAATCTTTCTTGGTTTGCTTTCGACCGTAATTCCCTCCGTCTCACATGTTCTATGTCCCGGGGAGGTCCCTCCGGTGCTGGTTGGACCATGGGATTCCCTAACTCTCGTCTATATACTATCACACTCGGCGCATTGGGGTCCGCGTGTGCAGGTAGGGCTTCAGGTATAGGCATAGCTGGGGTATCCGGTGGGTTACTTACCGGGTAAGAGTCCGGAAAGCCTCAAAAAAATGAAAGATTTTCTGCTCCCCCTCGACCCAGCACGGATATTATCCTGCTCCCCCTCAAAACATACATGGGGATTGACTTGCTCCCCCTCGGAGTGAGAATGTGATTTACTTGGGAGACATCAACACAAGAAAAAAAAACTTTAGACTTTTAAGAAAACAGTGTGACGCTCCCCCTCAAGTGATGGACATAATGATATTGCTCCCCCTCAGCTCCCTCCTTCCGGTCATGTGTGTGGAGCATCCAGTGTCAAAGTACCACACATGACCGTCCTGCAAAACAAGTTTAGCGGACTTTGGGTACCCATATTTGAATGGGTCCCGGAGGGTTAGGTTTGACACCCTTCGTAGGAACTTGCTTTGACATAGGTTTCCTCTTAGGTGTGGGTTTGACCTCAGTAGGAGTAACCCGTTTTGAAGTGGGTTTCCTATCTCGTTGTGGTTTAACCTCTGATTGGGAACCCCGTTGTAAATGATGTTTCTTTTTGTTTTTACGGGGTTTGCATTTGGGTGTATGATTATATATGTGATATGACCCAAACCAATCATTATTATTAATATCATCAAAGTCATTCCAACCACAACTAGAACAACACAAACAATCATGCGACAATTTAATCAATTGCGGAATGGAATAAATTTTCATCGGAAAATTAACATCTCTTTTAACAAAATCATTCCTATGATTCCAAGCACAATCGTTTTTGTTCATTCTATGGTAAAAAACAGTATTGAAAGACTTTGATGCAGCATCCCTTATAGATTCCTTGGCTAGCCACTTTTGGTTATCCTTTTTAGCGCGACCGTTTTTATCTGAACCAACATGGACAACATGGTCAGTGGCTTTTGAGGAAGCAGTATTTTTGGTAGGCAATCACTCGGTCTTTTGCCTCGGCTGTGATTGTGTTTGAGAAACAGGTTTAGATTTAGAGATCTTAATCACAGCTGGGGCATTTGTTTTAGAACAGTCACCCTTTAGAAAATTGACCAGTCGATTGACTACTGGTGACAAAAAATCAGTATGACTCGGAAGAGGTTTGTCGAAGGGGAACGACTCAAACTCTTCTTCAGAATTGCCTTCGGAGTTCATATATTCAGAAAAATCGACATCCGGAATTACAAGACTTGGATCGGTCAAGGAAGGCGAGGAACTCTTAGTGCTTGTGTGCTTTGGGGAATTTGGTGCGGAAGCTAAGAAAAAATCAGAGTTCAAATTCCTTAAAACACTCTTATCTTGAGAATCTTGATCGTCTTGTGTAGAAAATATTTTGCTAATGAAGGCTTTACACGAAGACGTATCAGATGAGCTTGAGGAAAGTTCGGGTGAAATCTGCTTTTAAGATTTGAGTTGGTCAATCTGCTCTTGGAGTTGACCATTTTTCGTATGCTCTTTCATCGCATCTGTTGCCAAAGCAGCCAATTTTGATGTGAGCTTAGTGATTTCACACCGAAGGATTTCCTGTCCTTCATCCGATACAGATTCGGTTTTGACCGATTTTAGATTCTCAAGTTCCTGGATTAGCGCTTGCCTTTCCTTTTGAAAATTCGACCTTTCTTTCTCGAGTGACTCCTCCAACTCGACTATCTTTGCTTCCAAGATGAGAGGGGGAACATAGAGCTTGTACTCATCCGTCTCAGTCTTGGTTTCGGTTGCTTGGACCTCGTCCTTTTTGGAGGAATCCTTGGGCGTTGCAACCTTGTAGCAGTCGAAGTAGTCATTCGAGAGGTACTTTTTATTTTTCTGATAGGAATTATTTAAAGGCTCATAACAAAATGGAAGTTGTATTTTTGACGTGTGTGAGCGCTTGTATTCCTCAGTTTCCTCTTCCTTTTCAGGTCAAGAGGACTAGTCCATTGAATTGCATATTCCGGATACTTTTTATCCAACCCAAAACAACCAAAATCATACAAAGTAGGTGTTTTGTATATTCCCTTTTTCAAATAATGTGGGTTATCATATCCGATTCCCCAGTCTTTGTTAAAATAGGTGAACTCTTTGGGTTTATTCATGTGGATGGTTTGATCAGTTTGACCTCTTTTATGGAGTTTGGTTTCAAGATCAAGTATTTTAGAAACAAATTCCTTGTGCTGAATTTGAAGAGCAGAACATTGATAAACAATTTCTGCTTTCTCATTCATACACTGATCAAACTGAGACTGAAGTTCAGATAATTTGGCCCTTAAGTCCTTAGGTGCTATTGAAAGATTTTTGCATTTTTTTTAAGTTAGCATTTTCGGACATATATTTTTCAGATATGCGCGTTTGAACATCTAGCTTTTCAGATAGAGATCTAATCTCAAGCAGTTGTACAGCGGAGGTGGCCTTATGGGAATCTAACCGTTCAGCAAGAGATTGTATTTGATCAAAGAATTCTTGAGAAGTAGATTCACATACCTGACTTGAGTTTGTCTTTTCTTCATCGGCAGGAGACATCTTCAGTTGCACTGGAGGATCGTCAGACGATGGTTCGATTCAAAGTGAAACAGTATCAAGGATACTTAAATGTCCCCCTCCTGCGACTTAGCACGGGGGCCCCTAGAAAATTTTGAAAAATGAGGGTTCAGAAAGCTCCCGGATTATGGAATCCGGGTGGTTTCCCGATAAGGAATCCGGAAAAATACGGTTACCGGATAACAAAAGTTTCCGAATGAAATAAGTAAATGCAAAACTTACCGGATGAAAGGAGTTTCCGGATGATATGGTTTCCGGATTAAGTACTTACCGGATGCCAGGTTCCGGAAAGAATCAACTTGACCGGAAACTTCGAGTTGTCCGGATAAAATAGGTTACCGGAAACGTTGAGTTGTCCGGATAAGATATTTTACCAGAAACTTTGGGTTTCCGGAACAATGTACCCAGAAAGGTGGAGAATGAGTGAACTTACCTGGAATGTGATTCGTGTCCGGAAAGAATAAGCGATTGTCCGGAAAGTGCTGCTGGTATCCGGAAAGTGCGGCTGGACTTTTCAATTCGATTGGGAATCGACTAGGGTTGCTCAAAATCGTTCCTGAAAGATTAGGAACTCGACCAAACACAAAAATAACACTACCCAAATCGATTTTGAAGCAAAAACAATAAGTTTTGATGGTTAAAAATTCGATTTTTGTCAAGAACACAACCAAAACTTTTGACCTTTAATTCGCTTAAAACTCACTCAAACGATCGAATTAGAATACAAAAACTTGCAGAATCACTAATAAGAGTAATACTAACAATATCCAATAAGCGAAAACAATCAATTTCAACAGAATCAAAATTTGGATTGTCACCTAAGAACACAGTCGTATCAAAGAAAAACTTACCAGAATTCGAATAGAGCACTTTGAATCGATTTGTCCATCTGCTCTGATACCAATTGAGAGTTCCAGATCCGTGCAACGAACAATAAGAAATCAATAGATAATAAACACAGGTTATGATTTCAACTGGTCATCCAATTTGCTTTCAATATAGAGAGAATTACAATAGAGTCTAGGAAAGCTAAAATGAACAACTAGCTTAATTCTAAGCTAATTACAACTTTAGTTATGGCGGGCCCATGGTTAACAAGCCCACGACCCGTTCACTAACTAGGCTCAAATTAAAGAAATACAATTCAGCCCCTTAAACTTCTATTCAACATAATTTGACCCTAACACATTTCTTGAAGAATCTTCTGAATTTGATTCTTGCTGATGACGCATCTCAGGTTTAAGCCTGTCAATGATCGTCGATAGAGTCTATCTCTGATCATGACATACCTGGATGCTTTAAACTTAATCTTCCGAGCTTCCATCTTGTCTTCTGGGAGTTGGTCGTGCATAAGAAAATTTCTGATGTCGCACGACCAATCATCTTCTTGGTCTTCGATCTGGACGACATCGTCGCTTTCGATGGACGACGTCGCCAGGTGGATCATAGGAATGTTGTCGAATATTGGTTCGACCAGGGCAGATCCAAGGTTTGCTAAAGCGTCGGCTTGGGTATTTTGGTCCCTTTGGATATGTTCGATAGAAAATGATTTAATTTTTTTTCTGATTTTTCCTTTGCTATCTTTAGGTACGCTGTCATTTTTGAATCTTTGGCCGCGAATTCTCCATTCACCTGGTTCACGACCAGAAGAGAATCGCTTTTGACATGTAGCGCGGTTACCCCCGAGTCGTAGGCTATATTCATTCCCACGATCAAGGCTTCGTACTCGGCTTCGTTGTTGGTGGTTTTGAAGTCGCATCGCACGGAATACACCATCTTGCCCCCCTGTGGCGACTTTAAGACGACGCCTAGTCCTAAACCCCTAACGTTGGATGACCCATCGACGTGTAAGGTCCAAGGTACGTCGTCGTGAGTCGCCACAGTGAGTACTTCGAGCTCTGCTTCTTTTTCCAGTTCAGGACGGAAATCAGCAATAAAATCCGCCAAAGCTTGCGACTTAATCGCTGTTCTGGGGTTGAAGTCGATGTCGTAACTGCTGAGATATATGCTCCATTTCGCCAATCGACCTGTCAACTCAGGTTTCCTCAAGACAGACTTAAGAGGAAAGTTAGTCACGACAGTAATAGGATGCGATTCAAAATAGTGTCGCAATTGTTTTGCGGCTGTAACTAGTGACAAAAGCAATTTTCCATAGAGGAATACCTGGTTTCAGCGTCCAAGAGAGATTTACTTACATAGTAGATCGACAGTTGCTGCTTTTCATCTTCTCGTGTCAGGACGACACTTACTGCATTAGGACTGACAGCCAAATATAGCTGCAAGACCTCATGACCGTGAGGCTTTGACAGCAGAGGAGGCAACGTCATGTACTCCTTTAGTTTTTGCAATGCTTGCTCATGATCGTCGATCCAGTCGAAGCCTTTATTCTTCCTGAGGACGTTATAAAATAAATGACATATATTTGAGGATCGAGAGATAAACCTGTTCAGAGCTGCCACCCGACCAGTGAGCCTTTGGACCTCTTTGAAATATCTTGGAGATTTGATCTCGATGATAGCTTTGATCTGGTCGGGATTGGCCTCGATCCCCCGACGAGTGACCATATAGCCCAGGAATTTCCCGACACTGACACCAAAGGAGCACTTCATTGGGTTGAGCTTCATGTTATATTTTCGGAGAATATCGAATGACTGCCTAAAATGCTCGACGTGGTCGACCGCTTGCTTCGACTTGACTAGCATGTCGTCGATATACACTTCCATCGTGTCGCCAAGATGGTCTTTGAACATTTTATTCACCAGACGTTGGTAGGTAGAATCTGCATTTTTAAACCGAACGGCATTACTTTATAACAATAAATACCTCGATCCGTCATGAATGCAGTTTTCTTCTGGTCCTCGACGTGCATCAGGATTTGATTGTATCCAGAAAAAGCATCCATGAACGTCAATAGTTCATGTCCTGTTGTCGCGTCGACCATGGCATCGATATGTGGCAATGGGAAAGGGTCTTTTGGACAAGCTTTGTTGAGATCTGTAAAATCGATACAGACCCTCCATTTGCCATTTTTCTTTTGAACGACCACGACATTCGCAAGCCAGTCGGGTACTTCACTTCTCGGATTTTCCCTGTCTTAAGGAGGTTGTCGACCTCGTCATATATCACCTTATTTCTTTCAGGAGCAAATTTCCGCCGCTTTTGTTTGATAGGTTTGAATGACGGGTCGACATTGAGCTTGTGTGAAATAACGTTGGGGTCTATGCCGACCATGTCTTCGTGCGACCAGGAAAAGCAATCGGCATGTTCCTGCAAAAAAGATATCAGTTTGTCTTTAAGGCAGGGATCGAGGGACGAACCTATAAAGACTTTCTGGTCAGTCTTGCTCTGGTCCAGGACGACTTCCTCTAGGAGATAGTCGTTGTTTGGGTAAAAAAATCACACCCTCGACCGACTTGGGAAATTCCCTCAACATGATCAAGGATATCTACGACGGTCATACTCTCGACCAACAAAGGTAATACCCATTATTGCCATATCCCCAACACACGATAGTTAGTTATTAAAAAGACAACTCGGGTCAATAATCATCTAATGATCGCATGTGTCGCACGTCACGCATCGCTAGTCTCACGACGTTAGTCTTATGTCACTAAGTACTATGTTACTAGTCCTACGCCACTAGTCTTATGTCGCTAGTTACATGTTGTCAGTTACGACTCTTCGATCTTATGTCGACAGTCTCCTGTCATCGGTCTTATATCGCTCTGGTCATGCGACAGCATCGTCCTGACCTACTGGTCTTACGACCTAACCCTTCGACATCATCCTGGTCTTACGATATTGTCATAAGACCATTCATATACTAAGATAAGGTCTTACAAGACATTTACAGTCATATACATGGTCTTATATTTCGGCGACGGTCGTATGCTCCATAAGACCGACGTCCAGAACTTAAGACGGTCATACGATTATACTAACCATTAATGGTCAACAGCCGTTTCTCTTGTTCATTAATGCAGGTCTATGAACATTCATGGCATAACGACCAGTAACGGACGAATCATCAATGACATTAAAGACTCGACAGCGGTTACAAAGCCAAACATTCAAAGCGCATTTAATGCCCGACAGTGGTTACAAGACCAACCATTAAAGCTCATTAAAGACCAACGAACCCTATATAAAGGCTTGCTCCATCTTCGAGGGGAGGAGATCAGTCGACATTCATCTGAACATCTACGCTTACACTCACTTCCACATTTCTTTCACAATACAACAGTGATCAACGAAGCATTCGAACACACATCGCTAACGCAGGTTTCGCACGACAGGAGTTCGAACCACCCGACGACGACAGTTCAAACCGCACGACAAGCATACTCTTTCGCACGATTTACGCACGACACACGACTTTTACACACGATTAAGTTTACTTTTTCTATAATTGTATCTTATTGTACACAAAATACTTGTTTCCAAAAGACTGTCGCCCCTGTTTGGCGACCATAGTGCACTGTCGACTCTCACAAAGTCGACCGCGGTTTTTTCCCTCGTTTCGGGGTTTTCCGCGTCACCAAATCTCTTGTCTCTTTTACTTTTTCCTCGCAATTATGTTGTTTGGCTTGAGATACATTTCTTTAGATGTTTAAAGTCCACATCGACCTTAAGTTGTACTTTTGTGCGATTTTTGGCATTAACAGTCGTCGGCTATCCAGGAGCATCATGGATCTGTAATTGCTAGATGGTCTGCTTCTGCGGCTTCAGGGTGGTCTTGTAGCAGTCCCGGGCGATTTTTGGCTCACTTTTGATCTCCTGGACTCCCCATGGCGTAGGGAATTTCATGGTCTGATGATACGTCGAGGGAACAACTTTCATGTCATGGATCCACGGTCGTCCTAAGATGATGTTATAGGCCGATGAACAATCAATGACGTTGAACTTCGTCTGCTTGTTGATTCCTTCGGCATAGACAGGCAATGTGATTTCTCCAAAGGTACTCGTCACGTCTCCATTGAAACCGACCAAGGTTGTCGAGCGTCGGGTAATTTCCGATTGATCGATTCCCATGGCTTTGACGGTATCAAGGAAGATGACGTTCGCTGGACTGCCTCCGTCGACCAAGACTCGTCGGGTTAAACAATTACCAATCGTGAGTTAAATGATCAACCCGTCATGACGCTTTCGATACGAATCACCGAGGTCGTCTTGGTCGAATGTGATCTTTATGGCTTCTAACTCCAGATCTCCTTTGGGTCTTGATGAACGGGGGATAGGCCAATCGTCAGGTGCCTGACTTTCGTGACGTTTGGCTGCGGAATACATCAAACCGCATATGTCAGACCCACCAGTTATGCAGTTGACGACCTTTGCATGCTCGAGGGTTGGCGGTCGAACGTCGTTAGCTGGAATAACGACGTCATCGATGATATCTTTGAGATTACCTTTAGAGACGTGGTATGCCAGCTCCTTTTTGAGAGCTATGCAGTCTTCCGTCGTATGGCCGTGGTCGACATGGAAGTCGCACCACTTTGACTTATCTTTCTTACCGTCATCTTTGTCGGATTTCTTTGGCCCCCGGATGGTCGCTAGGACGGTGTTTAGAGCCTCGACCAAGTTCTTAGTGGTCCCTTTGAATACGTATGAGGTTATCTTAGGGTACTGAGAAAATTTTGTCGCAGTCCTGAACTTCGCCTTAGTCTTGAAACGGACGTTCGAGATTTGTCGCATAGGCTCTGATTTGGATACTGCCTTTGTCTTGAACTCTGGCTTCTTTACGCTTAACGAGTTCTTGTCTTCAAAATGCTTTCTGCGAAAAACGGCGTCGTCTTCCACCCTCATATATGCCAGGGTTCTTGCTCGGACATCCTCGAAATTCTCTGGAGGATATTTGGTCAGATCGGTGTATAGCCCCTCTAGACCGCGTTTGTAGGCTTAGATCGCGGTCTTGACGTCGCAGTTGCGGACACTGATCATCTCTGCGTTGAATCTGTTGAAATAACTCCGGATGGACTCACCGGCCTTCTGCACGACATAGTATAAGTCGCTGGTCTGCTTCTCCATATTGCGACTGCTGGCGAACTGCTGGGAGAACTGGTTGACTAACTCAGCGAACGACCCGATGGATTTGGGCTTGAGGTTAATCAACCATTAGAGGGAAGGACCTGTGAGGGTCGCCCCGAAACTCTTGCACATACAGACTTCTTGATACATATGCGGGATCGAGACCGTCCACATTAGCTGCTTATATTGTTCGATATGCTCCGTTGGATCGGTTACCCCCGAATACTTAGGCATGAAAGCGGGGATATTGTATTTCTTCGGGACGTCGACTGTCGCGATCGTGTCAACGAAAGGCGACACCTGATACCCCGAACGAGGCTCGACATCGACGGGCACGGCTGCCCCCGGTAGCTTAGCGAGCAAAGACAGGACACGCTCATTCTGGTCTTCCAACATCTTCAGTCGTTGAGCGATGGGGTCGTTAGGATCGGGATTCACACCTGTTTAGGGTTAACTCCTGAACTGGTGCCGTTTCCGTACGACGAGCCATTGGCGTCCCTGTTAATGCAAAAAATCGCACCAAAGGGACAACTTAAAGTCGATGTGGACTTTAACAACTAAAGAAAGGAATCATTCGACAAAGGCGTGCGACAAAGACAAAAATGTAAATGAGACAGAGGATTTGATAACGCAGGAAAAACCTCAACGAGGAAAAAACCTGCGGACGACTGTGGAAGTCGTCGCTGCACTATGGTCGCCAATCAGAGGCGATGTCCTTGGTGTTCCGGGTGTCAATCGTACATAGATTACAATACAAATGAAGGGAAAGACTTCGAAATGTAAAGTACAAGTGTTTGAAATGTAAAAACAGTGTGCGTCGTGTGTGAAAACAATATGTGAACTGTTGGTCGAGAGTGAATGTCGTGCGTCGAGAGCGATCTTCTATGAATGATCTCTTTGCTTTGAATGAATATTCTTCGAGTGTTTGCGTTTGCTTCTGTTGTTCGATGCTCTTGTTCTATCTCTCTCCCTGTGTTATTCGATGTCCCGAAACTGAGGATTGAACTTTGGTATTTATAGTCTCCGGATGATGTTAATTGAATCGTTAAGATCTTTGATGATTGTTGTAACGGTCGTCCTCTTCAATGTGGGATTAGATGCTTATAACTGATTTCGTCGGTTATAGCCGTTGTCCATTAATGACTTTGACTCCTGCATTAATCACTGAACAAATATAACAGTTGTATAACGCGTTAGTCAAGGTCGTACGGTGTTGTGCGATGGTCGTGCGGAACGGGCGACGTCGAGGTCGAGTGTCGTGAGGAACTCTCGACTTACCTGTTAGGAGGGACGACGGAGGTTTTTTGGGTCTTCGTCGGGACCTTATCTTAATACAAGATATAGTTCATAACACGTGTCTTACCTTTTCTGGTCGTGGTCGAGACTGGTGAAATTTTGCCCAAACAGTTTGTCCCCAAAATTTGAAAGTAGGATGGCAAATTCGAATTTTAAATTTTGCTTGTCGGGTGTTCAGGGTTTTGTGTTGAAAAATACCTTGGTTGTTTTGGAACTGAATCGGTTCAATTCAAACTAGAGAGGGAAATTGAAGAGAAGATAAAGCCATGATGTCATGCCGACACACGATGGTGCTTACCAGCTGTCGATGATAGGTGTCGATGATCCGTGTGGTCATATGAAAAGACGGGAACGCGTAGCGATCATCAAAGGGCTTGACCTGACATGATTGAGTGCATAAATAGGGATCATAATGGATCATTTCCTCTTATATCCTTTTGAAAAGTTTCTTAGTACGGAATTCTTCTTTGATCCCTTGCTGTTCTTTCATCAATACTTTTCAAAGTTTTTTGAGTGTCAATACGAGGTATAGTTTCTTGATTTCTCTCAAGCCTTCAAGGATTGGAGACTCTTTGAGAACGATTATGTCCGAGTCGGTGAAGACTTTGATTGCGATAGACGCGACGTTCGTGGATCTTGCGCATCTAGCGACGATGTCCTCTGTATCCACGTCGACCCTTTCGTCAGCCGTCGGGGGCAAGGGTATAAGGACGAGAGAGAGTGAGGAGGAAGTCATGACGATCAACTTTACGTTGTCGTCGATCCTCTTGACTGACTGTGTCCTTGACGGGACGAAGTCATTTCCGCATCTGGGGAAATATCAGCTCTTATCTTTCAAGGAGCGTTTTCAAAAGATCTCCATCGAAGAGATGGGATCGCGTTTAGCTGGACTAGCGTTCTTTGTGAGTTTTTCTTTAGAAACTCATGTTCCCAATATTTCCATCGAATGTTTGTTTAACATACCCCTTTTGTATTTTACAGATGTTTCAATCTTCTTTTGTTAGATACACGAAGATAGAGGAGATGTTGGACTGGAAGTCGACCGTCGAGAAGATCATATTCCTTCCTCTAACCTTAACATTAATCCTAAGAGCCGCATTCTGAAAATGTCGCGGCATAGGGCGTCAGATAACGCCTAACATACTCGTTTGATCCTTGCATTAGCTTCTTAGCGTGTTTTCGGGTACGACGAGGACTCGAAGGTCGAGACTGAGCATGCGATCGACGCTCTTCTCTAGATTTAGGAGATGCTATGTTTTTTAACTTTGTATACTCGACCGTCGGTCGTTCCTATGTAATCGTTCGTATCGTAAATGAATTTCATCCTTTTGTCGATTTTTATTTCGATTTACATATGTCGTAGATAGATGTAATATCAACCGTATAACTTTGTTAAGTATATAATGAGTGAAGAATCGTGCGACTTAGGCATTCATAGCAATATAACGATTGAAATATCATACGTTTGACTTGTATTGATAGGCTCAATTATTGACGTGTTTAGAACGTACAAAATTTTTCTGAATCCAGAAACTCAGATCGAGAGGTTGCTCAAACCTTATGATCGTATAACCAAATTTCATGATGAAATTTGAATCATATGCCCCTGTGATAAAATAATTAAGTTGCATGAGAGGAAGGTGATTTTAGAAAAAATACTTTTTCAAGTGCGTCGCATTCCAACTGCGTGGGATTTCTTGATTGCCGAGAGTCTGGTGTCGATAGGCTCCTTTACCAACGACTTCGGAGATGCGGTAAGGACCTTCCCATTTAATAGAAAGCTTGCCGACATTGAGTTCTTGAGTGTTTTGGAACACTCGACGGAGGACGTAATCGCCTTCTTGAAAGACTTTGACTTTGACGTGTTTATTGAAATGTCGCTCGACTGCTTGCTTCTGAGATGCCATTCTGATCAAGGATGATTCTCTAAGCTCCTCGAGGGCGTCGATATCATAATTTAAATCAATCATGTTGTGGTCGACGGAAGTATGCCTCGAAGTTGGGAGCTAGACTTCGATTGGCAGGACTGCTTCGCAACCGTAGACGAGAGAGAAAGGGGTTTGTCCTGTGGACGTGCGCGGTGTCGTGCGATTTGCCCATAGGACTGAAGGGAGTTCTTCGACCCATCTTCCTTTTGCAGCTTTTAACCTTTTCTTGATCGAAGCTATAATGGTCTTATTACTTGATTCAGCAAGTCCGTTCGCCTGAGGGTATCTGGGAGTCGAGGTTGTTAACTTGATACTCCTGTCTTCGCAAAATTGTTGGGTCATGTCGCTAATGAATTGGGATCCGTTGTCACAGACGATTTCGTATGGAATCCCAAATCTGCATATGATGTTAGTCTGGATAAAAGAGATGACTTCTTTGTCCCTGATTTGGGAAAAAGTAGCCGCCTCAACCCATTTGGAAAAATAATCGGTGAGTACAAGGAGGAATACCTTTTGCCCTGGGGCCGGGGGTAGCTTGCCGACAATATCCATTCCCCACCTCATGAAGGGCCATGGGATAAGTGTCGAGTGCAAAGGTTCATAGGGTTTGTGTGACATACCTGCATGTCGCTGACAAGGGTCACAGTTCTGGACGTACTTGACGGCGTCTTGTCGCAATGTTAGCCAAAAATACCCTTGTCGAGAGATACGATTAGCCAAACTGCGACCACCGGAATGATTGCCACATTCGCCGTCGTGCATCTCGTGAAGGATTTTTTGGACCTGACTCTTGCTAATGACGCATCTTAGGTTTAATCCTGTCGATGATCGTCGATAGAGCTTATCTCCAGTTATGGTGTATTTAGATGCTTTGAATCTGATCTTCCGGGCTTCCATCTTGTCTTCTGGGAGTTGGTCGTGCATAAGGAAATTTCGGATGTCGCACGACCAATCATCTTTTTCGTCCTCGATCTGGACGACATCGATGTTTTCGATAGACGATGTCACCAGATGGATCAGGGGAATAACATCGAATATGGGTTCGACTAAAGCAGACCCGAGATTTGCTAAAGCGTCGGCTTGAGTATTCTGGTCTCTCGGGATTTGCTCGATAGAAAAAGATTTAAATTTTTCGGATTTCTCTTTTGCTACCTTCAGGTATGCTGTCATTTTTGAATCTTTGGCCGCGAATTCTCCATTGATCTGGTTCACTACCAGGAGAGAGTCGCTTTTGACATGTAACGCAGTTGCCCCCGAGTCGTAGGCCATATTCATTCCTATGATCAGGGTTTCGTATACAGCTTCATTGTTGGTGTTAATGCCAAAAATAGCACCAAAGGGATAACTTAAGGTCGATGTGGACTTAAACAACTAAAGAAAGAATCTTTCGACGAGACGTGCGACGAGGATAAAAATAAAGAAACAAGGGATTTGATGACGCAGGAAAAACCTCAATCGAGGAAAAAACCTACGGACGACAGGGGGTGTCGTCGCTGCACTATGGTCGCCAATTAGGGGCGATGTCCTTGGATACTGGTGTCAATCGTACAGTGATTACAATACAAATGAAGAAAATGCTCCGAAATGTAAAGTACAAGTGTTTGAATGTAAAAATAGTGTTTGTCGTGTGTAAATACAAATTGTGAACTGCTGGTCGAGGGTTGTTGTCGTACGTCGAGAGCGATACTTAGAATAATGGTTCTTCACTTCAGGTGTTCTTGAATATTGCTTCGGTTGTTAATCGCCGGATATTCGAGGTGTATCGGATGTTAACTGATGATCCTTGATGTGAAGACTTAGCTTGGTATTTATAGTCTTCGCGTCATTAATTAGCTACATTAATGCTTTGATCAAAGGCTGGAAACGGTCGCCGGAGTGATTATCCATGATGATCTTCGTCCGTTACGGCTATCGATCGTTGATGGTTGCGTCGGTTATATCCGTTTCTCCTTAATGACTTTGACTCCTGCATTAAACACTTAACAAACGTAACAGTCATGGTTAACGTTAATCTTGGTCGAGGACGTATGGCTTGACGCGACAGTCGTGCGGGACGGGCGTCGCTATGGTTGTACGTCCTAGGGAACACTCGACTTGCCTTTCACGACGGACGACGGATGTTCTCTGGGTCTTTGTCGGGACCTTATCTTAATCCAAGATGTTTTCCATGACGTGTGTCTTACCTTTTCTGGTCGTGGCCGTACGACGTGAATTTTTGCCCAAACAATTTGCCCCCAAAATTTGAAAGAAGGATGGCAAATTCGAGTTTAAATTTTGTGAATCAGATGCGTAAAAAATAGAGTAAGGGTCAGAAAAAATTACCTTGACTGCCTTGTAACTGGGCTGGTTTGCCTCTAACTGAACGAGAAGTAAATAAGGGGAACGAGGTCGTGACGTCATGCTGACATACGATCGTGCTTACCAGCTGAATGTCGACGGAGCCCAGAGGTGCTATTAAAAATGAAAAAGATTTTGACGACTTTGGAAGTCTATGTGTATTACCATAAGCAAGGTTGGCGAGGTTCGACCGGAGATGTATCCTGATGGATATGCCGTGATATATGAGTACCTGTTTAAGATGGGCTTCCACTGGCCGTATTTGCCTTTGGTCGAAGTGTTCATGCGTGAATTCGATCTTTCACCGAGGCAACCGATGCCCTATTTCTGGCGAGTTATCTTGATCATCGAGCGACTTACCTCGCACTGGGAGTGGCGTATAAAGTCACGACCGATCAATATCGTTGTTATAGTTTACTTTCAGGACTTAAGGGTGATCGTACCTTAGTTTTGAACACTGCTGTCGATGATCGCAAATGGAAGACGAGGTATGTGCTGGATACGGACGGTGATTGGATTGGATCTGTTGATACTGCACAACTGGCGACGATGTCTCATATTGCGCAACTGGCGACGAGGTCTCATACTGCGCAACTGGCGACGATGTTTCATACTGCGCAACTGGCGACGGTGTTTCATACTGTGCAACTGGCGACGATGTTTCATACTACACAACTGGCGACGATGTTCTCTACATCCTCGTCGACCCTTTCGTCAGCCGCCAGGGGCAAGGGTGTAAAGACGGGAGAGAATGAGGGAGAGTTTATGGCGACGAACAACTTTGCGTTGTCGTCAACCCTCCTGATTGACTATGTCCTCGTCAGGGCAGAGTCACTTCCGCATCTGGGGAAATATCAGCTCTTATTTTTCAAGGAGCATTTTCGAAGAATCTCTGTTGAAGAGATCGGACTGTGTTTAGCCGAACTGGCGTTCTTTGTAAGTTTTTCTTTCAAAACTTGTGTTATCGAAGTTCTTTCGCTGAGCATTTAGTATGTTTCTTTTGTAATTTGCAGATGCTTCTGTTTCCTCTCATTGAATATGTGAAGGTAGAGGAAATGCTGGAGTGGAGGTCGATCGTTGAGAAGGATATATTCCTTCCTCCAACCTTAACATTAATCCTTAGAGCCATATTCTCAGAATGTCGAGGCGTAAGGAGTTGAAAGACCATTCCTAATATACTCGTTTGATCCTTGCATCAGTTCTTCGGGATTGGCAGGGCTTCGAAGGTCGAGACTTTTGGGCTGAGCTTGCCATCGACGCTTTTCTCTAGGTTTAGGAAATGTTATGTCTTTTCATGTCTCGACCATTGGTGGTCGAACCATTTTAACTTTGTATACTCGACCGTCGGTAGTCGAGTTCTTTTGAATATAACCGACAGTTTTGTAAATGAAACTTTGAACTTTTGTTTGAACTTGCGTTTTATATATTTGGTAAACAAATATCATATCAATTATGAAATTGAATCTGGGAATCATGCAACTAAGGCATTCATTGTAACACAATAACTGGTACATAATCCATAAGACTTTTAAATCGTGTGTATAAACATAAGCACATGCGACTAAAGCATATATTCGGAGTATGAAATTTTTCCAAGTTAAGAGGCTTAGATCATGAGATCGTTAGACCTCACAATCGTACGACTAAGTCGTATGATTAATTTGAATCGTATGTCCCTGTAAAGGATGATCAAATCATAGATTCGGTCGTTTATATCGTGCAACATTATGAATTTAAATTCATATTGTAGACTTAATGACTACTGTCGTGCGATCCTGCGATAAGCTGTCGTACGATTCTGCGGTAAACAGTGTTAAGGGTTGGTTGTTGGCTAACCAACGACCCTCCGATGCTTAAGTCAGTTGTGAGAAAAAATCGTATGAAAAAGATTTAGGAACATACCGTTAGATTCTCTTTTTAGTGGGATATTGCCCCCTGTCATTTATTATCTTATTCTTTTCGGAGGAAAGATAGGTTTTAAATGACAGGATGACACTGTGATCTGATGAGATATTGTCGTGCGACAGGGCACCATAGTAGACTTATCCCTGTGGAAAAGATATAATTTTAGAAGAACGAACCTGTCAAAGGCGCCTGACTGTGGAGTATGTCAGACCATACATGTCTGAACCACCAGTGATGCAGTTGACGACTTTTGCATGCTCGGGGGTCGACGGCCGATGGTTACTAGCTGGAGTAGCGTCATCGTCGATGATATCTTTGAGATTTCCCTTTGGGAAGTGATATGCTAGCTCCTTCTTTAGCGCGATGCAATCGTCTGTCACGTGACCATGATCGACGTGGAAGTCGCACCACTTTGATTTATCTTTCTTAGCACCATCCAGGTCGGACCTCTTTGGCCATCGAATGGTCGCTTGGACGGACTTTAGAGCTCCGACTAAGTCTTTTGCGAACCCTTTGAATCCGTAAGAGGATATCTTGGGGTATCGAGGAAATTTAGTCGCGGTCTTGGCCTCTGCTTTCGTCTTGAAACGAACATTTGAAATTTGGCGCGCGGGCTCGATTCTAGAAACATCTATGGCTTTGAATTCCGGTTTTCTGACGCCTAACGACTTCTTGTCGCCAGTGTGCTTGCGACGAAATGTTGCGTCGTCTCGACTCTCATATATGCTAAGGTTCGAGCTCGGACGTCTTCGAAAGTCTCTGGGGGATACTTGGTCAGATCGATATATAGACCTGAACTATCGTCTAGACCACGCTTATAAGCTTCGATCGCAGTTTTGATGTCACAATTGCGGATACTGATCATTTCAGCATTGAATCTATTGAAATAACTCCGAATAGACTCGTTGGCTTTCTGCACGACGTAATACAGTTCGCTAGTCTGCTTCTCCGTCTTACGACTGCTGGCGAACTGCTGGGAGAATTGATTAACCAACTCGGCGAACGACCCAATAGACTTGGGTTTGAGATTGATCAACCACTGGAGAGCTGGACCAGTGAGAGTCGCACTGAAGCTCTTGCACATGCATACTTCCTGATACATAAATGGAATTGAGATCGTCCACATAAGCTGCTTGTACTGTGCAACGTGCTCGGTTGGATCGGTCACACCAGAATACTTAGGAGTGAAAGCGGGGATGTTATATTTCTTTGGGACCTCGACAGTTGCAATCTCGTCGATAAACGACGACGCCTGAAAGCCAGATCGAGGCTCGACGTCGACTGGTACGGCTGCCCCAGGCAATTTGGCGAGCAAGGACAGGACGCGCTCATTCTGATCTTCCAGCATCTTCAAACGCTAAGCGACGGGGTCATTATGTCCGATGGTTGCCCCTGTTTGAGGGTTAACTCCTGAACTAACACCATTGTCGTACGACGAGCCATTGGCGTCTCCATTGAACGGGGCGAAATATGGCTGCGACCCATGATGAAACTGTTGCGGTCCATTCTGAAACGGTTGCGATCCTTGCTGGAAAGGCTGCGAACTATCGTGAAATGGCTGAGATCCACCTTGAGATCCATTCTGAAATGGATGTTGGAATGGCTGCGACCCCTGCTGGTAAGGCTGCGATCCTTGCAACGGTTGCGACCCATTATTCATGGGTGGTGGCCTGAGATGCTGAGGGGGAATCAGTTTGAACTGTGGATTTGGGTTGAACGGCCCTGGCTGTTGATTCTGCATAAACGGACCCGGATGCTGATTTTGCGCGGATGGACCTGGTCCTGCACCTGGATTCTGGACAAATGGTCTGGGACCATTCTGATTGAATGATCCTGGAGTTGGGTTATTCACGAACGGCCTATGACCATTTTGAAGTCCGAAAGGATTCCTTAGCCGCGCAATTTCCTCAGCTGCTTTGCGATTCTGTTCTGCCATTGCATTGAGTTGACTACTAGCGACTTCGAGTTCCTGATACATCTGAGCAGCGGCCAGCTGTGGATTTCCAGGGGCTGCCATTTTTTCCTGTAATAGAAAACAAAAGAAACTCCAAGAAACCGTTAGTAGAGTGCATGTTCGTCGAGGATTTTCTCTAGCGCTGTGTTCTCGAAACATTTTTAACGAAGGAAAGGAAAGGGAGGGAAAAGGAAGGAAAGTAAAAAAAATCGTGTTCTCGAAAAAAAATTAGGAGAGAAAGGAAAGGAAAGGGAGGGAAAGAAATTAATAAATTTCCTCCCAAACCTTTCCTCCCAAAGTTGGGAAGAAAGTGACGGAAAGGAAAGGAGGCCCCCAAAAAAAACTGAAATTACCTTATTACCCCTAGGTAGAGATAAACCCTTTTCTTGAATCCTTCACGTCGCCTAATTCCTCTTCCAAGTTCCAACTTCATGAAACCCCAAAACCTCAGCCCCTCTTCCAACTGCCGTCACCTGCTCCGTTCCCCTGCTGCCGGTCACCTGCTCTATTTCTTCTACTTCTAATGGTTAGTATTCTTGCTGTTATATTTCTCAATCTGTATACATATCTTGTTGTATAATCATGTATGTGAAGTCATGATGAAGATGTATAAAAATACATAAACTACAATTTTTTTTTCAATGCATGTGAAATTAAAAAGAAGAAGAGATGATGCATTCATAATACCTACAAGGTACCATAGATGGAATTATATATGTGTATATATATTTTAATAATAATAGTGCATCATGAAATTAAAAAGAAGAAGAGTGATTTCATTCATACCTGCAAAGTACTTCATTCATACCTGCAAAATAAAAAAACCAGAAATGAGATTTTATATATATATATATATATGATTTTATATATATATATATATATATATATATATATATATTAGTAATGCATCATGAAAAGGAAGAAAGAGGTGATGGAATTATATATTATTAATACCACTTTTGTGAAAAGGTAGAAAGAGATGATGATATGCATACTACAGAACACATTGATGGAATTATATATATATATATATATATATATATATATATATATATATATATATATATATATTAATAATACCTCTTATATGAAAAGGAAGAAAGAGATGATACTATTCACATTGCAGAGGTAACCGATGGAAATACGGGGAAGAGGGAGCCATTTGTTTGGACTCCTCAGATGGATGATGCATTCATTCAGGCAATGCTTAAGGAACAAGATAAAGGTAACAGGGTTGATGGAACATTCACTTCTCAAGCATATGCCAATATGGTGGACGAGTTAAGTAAAAGTCTTAACAAAGATTTCAACAAAAATTATTTGAAGAATCGTTTGAAGACTCTGAAAGACCATTTTTCTCAATGCTATGACATTTTTCGCGGTGTTTTGTTAAGTGGTTTTGCTTGGAATTCTGAGACAAAGTTATTTGAGGCAGAAGAAGAGGTTTGGGAAGCATTGATAGCGGTATGTGTTCTTAGTAATTTAATTTATAATATTTACTTATTATTATTATTATTTCTAATACAATTATTATTTATTTTTAATAGGAAAAGCCCGATGCTGCAAAATGGAAAAAAAAGCAAATATCTAACTACAATGAAATGTTAGAATTGTTTGGTAGAGATAGGGCAACAGGTGGAGTTGCTGAAACAGCCAAAGAAAGAATAAATCGAATGACCACCAATCAGCAAAGACCGGAAACGATTGATGATATTGATCACATGATATCTATAGATGAGATCAATTTGGAGAATTTCATTAGTGGTGACGATATTCAAGTTACATCTACCATGTCAGCATCACAAATGAACCAGCCAAAGGTAACCAGATCAAAAAGTAAGAAAAGAAAGGTGGAAGAAGAAGATGTAACAACTTCTAAGATAACGGCGGCCCTAGGTGATGTTGCTAATGCTATTAGAGAAAGTACTAAGGTATTAAGTTTCTTAACATTGTATATTATTAAGCATTTATATTTGAATTTATTGGATTTATGATTATCGTTATTAACTTTTTATAACAGGTATTCGAAAGATATCATCTAGCCAGGTACTTAGGGGAAGACAAATATAACGAGCTCAATTTTATGGGTGTGGAACCTGTGAAGATATCACGTGCATATCTTTTTCTAATGGCAAATCCAGAAAAAGCACACGTGTTATTTGGGTTTCCTCTTCCATTGAGGAAGTCTCTTTTGATAGAAATGATGGGTGCAGATTATTAGAGTATCGATTTATTCGACTACGCATTTTTTATTCAGATTTATAAGTTAATTGTTCAATTGGTGTGTTTGACGGTTTTTATGGATGATAAAGATGTTATTTTTTATTTATTTATTATATATGTAATGTTTGCAACTTTTTTATCATAAAGTTTTGTATAATTTATTTTGATGATGTCTCATAATAAAAATTATTAAGAAAATACATTTTACAGAGTAGATTGATGAACTCATAATTTGTATTGAACCAATATAAGATTAATCCTTAGTTTATTTGGTCAAAAGTATTGATTTCTATTCACAAATACAATAAAGGTATATTTGTCAAAATGACAACTTTCCTTTCCTTCCTTTTCGAGAACACAAAAAATGATTTCCTTTCCTTTCCTTTCCTTTCCCTCATTTTCAAGAACACAATTTATTTATTTATTTTCCTTTCCTTTCCTTTCTTTTCCTTTCCTTTCTTTTCCTTTCCTTTCCTTACGGATTCGAGAACACAGCGTAGATGAGGTCCCACGGATGGCGCCAAACTGTTAATGCCAAAAATCGCACCAAAGGGACAACTTAAGGTCGATGTGAACTTAAACAACTAAAGAAAGAATCTTTCGACGAGACGTGCGACGAGGATAAAAATAAAGAAACAAGGGATTTGATGACGTAGGAAAAACCTCAATCGAGGAAAAAACCTGCGGACGACAGGGGGTGTCGTCGCTGCACTATGGTCGCCAATCAGGGGCGATGTCCTTGGATACTGGTGTCGATCGTACAGTGATTACAATACAAATGAAGAAAATGCTCCAAAATGTAAAGTACAAGTGTTTGAATGTAAAAACAGTGTTTGTCGTGTGTAAATACAAAGTGTGAACTGCTGGTCGAGGGCTGTTGTCGTGCGTCGAGAGCGATACTTAGAATAATGGTTCTTCACTTCAGGTGTTCTTGAGTATTGCTTCGGTTGTTAATCGTCGGATATTCGAGGTGTATCGGATGTTAACTGATATTCCTTGATGTAAAGACTTAGCTTGGTATTTATAGTCTTCGCGTCATTAATTAGCTCCATTAATGCTTTGATCAACGGCTACAACGGCTGGAAACGGTCGCCGGAGTGATTATCCATGATGATCTTCGTCTGTTACGGCTATCGATCGTTGATGGTTGCGTCGGTTATATCCGTTGCTCCTTAATGACTTTGACTCCTGCATTAAACACTTAACAAACGTAACAATCATGGTTAACGTTAGTCTTGGTCGAGGACGTATGGCTTGACGCGACAGTCGTGCGGGACGGGCGTCGCTATGGTTGTACGTCCTAGGGAACACTCGACTTGCCTTTCACGACGGACGGCGGATGTTCTCTGGGTCTTTGTCGGGACCTTATCTTAATCCAATATGTTTTCCATGACGTGCGTCTTACCTTTTCTGGTCGTGGTCGTACGACGTGAATTTTTGCCCAAACAGTTGGTAGTCTTGAAATCGCATCGAACTGAGTATACCATCTTGCCCCCCTGTGGCGACTTTAAGACGACGCCTAGTCCTAAGCCTCTAATGGTGGATGACCCATCGACGTGTAAGATCCAGGGCACGTCGTCGTGAGTCGCCACAGTCGATACCTCGAGCTCTGCTTCTTTCTCCAATTCAGGGCTAAAGTCAGCAATGAAGTCGGCCAAGGCTTGCGACTTGATCGCGGTGCTGGGCTTGAAGTCAATGTCGTTGCTGCTGAGATATATGCTCCATTTTGCTAAGTGACCTGTCAACTCAGGTTTTCTTAAGACAGACTTAAGAGGGAAGTTAGTTACGACAGTAATGGGATGCGACTCAAAATAATGTCGCAGTTTTTTAGCAGCTGTGACTAGAGACAAGAGCAATTTTTTCATAGAGGAATACCTGGTTTCTGTGTCCAGAAGAGATTTACTTACATAATAGATTGGCAGTTGCTGTTTTTCATCTTCTCGTGCTAGGACAGCACTTACCGCGTTTGGGCTAACAGCCAGATATAGTTGCAAGATTTCATGATCGCGAGGTTTCGACAATAAGGGAGGCGACGTCATGTATTCTTTGAGCTTTTGCAATGCCTGTTGATGATCGTCGGTCCAGTCGAAGCCTCTGTTTTTCCTGAGGACGTTGTAAAATAGGTGACATTTATCTGAAGATCGGGAGATGAACCTGTTTAGAGCTGCTACCCGACCAGTGAGCCTTTGGACTTCTTTGAAATTTCGAGGAGATTTGATCTCGGCAATGGCTTTGATCTGGTCGGGATTGGCTTCGATGCCTTGGCGAGTGACCATATATCCTAGGAATTTTCCAGCACTGACGCCAAAGGAACATTTCATCGGGTTGAGCTTCATGCTATACTTTCTAAGGATATCAAACGATTGCCTCAGATGCTCGACATGGTCGATCGCTTGTTTTGACTTGACCAACATGTCGTCGATATACACCTCCATCGTGTCGCTGAGATGGTCTTTGAACATTTTATTCACTAGACGTTGGTAGGTAGAACCTGCATTTTTTAGTCCGAAAGGCATAACTTTATAACAGTAAATACCTCGGTCCGTCATAAACGCGGTTTTTTCTTGGTCCTCGACGTGCATTAAGATTTGATTATATCCGGAATAGGCATCCATGAACGTTAGTAGTTCGTGCCCCGTTATCGCGTCGACCATGGCGTCAATATGAGGTAATGGAAAAGGATCTTTTGGACAGGCTTTATTGAGGTCTGTAAAGTCGATACAGATCCTCCACTTTCCATTCTTATTTGTTACAACCACGACGTTAGCAAGCCAATCGGGGTATTTTACCTCTCGAATCTTCCCTGTCTTGAGCAGGTTGTCGACTTCGTCATTTATCACCTTATTCCTTTCAGGTGCAAATTTCCGTCGCTTCTGCTTGATAGGTTTGAACGATGGGTCGACGTTGAGCTTATGAGAGATGACGTCAGGATCTATGCCGACCATATCTTCATGCGACCAGGCGAAACAATTAGCATGTTCCTGCAAAAAAGATATTAACTTTTCCCTGAGGCAAGGATTGAGAGACGACCCGATTAAGACTTTTTGGTCAGGCTTGCTTGAATCTAGAATGACTTCCTCCAGGCGATAATCGTTGACTGCTTTAAGTGCATTTTGTGCATTTTCGAGTCCTTCATGTGCTGGGTCAGCGGATTGTTCGTTATTCGCCATTTTCCTGAAACAAAGAAAAGAGGAAACTCCAAGAAACCGTTAGTAAGACGCACGTTTGTCGAAGACTTTCTCTAGATAGGGCCCCACAGTGGGCGCCAAACTGTTAATGCCAAAAATCGTCCAGAAGGATAACTTAAGGTTAGTTGCAGGAGCTTAACGACTAAAGATAGAAATCGTCAAAGACAGAAAAATGTAATTGAGACGCAAGATTTTGGTGACGCGGGAAAAACATTGTTTGGGAAAAAAATCACCAGTCTCGACCACGACCAAGACACTAAGAACATTTGTTGCACTTCCCTCATAACCAAGTCAAATCATGAACACTTGATCCTTTAACCAAAACTGAAATTAAAAGTACCCCTCGACCTCGACCATCGTGACATAGCTCACGACTTCGACCCACTAACATGCGACATTTCTGTTATGTTTTCTCATTCAATGCAGGGTCAATGTCCTTTATGGCCAACAGACGTAACTGACAGAAGTAATTATGGGCATTTACAGCAGTAACCGTTGCGACCGTTACTCCTACAATCATGATGGTCAATTAAAGCCACGAAGACTATAAATACGAAGATTACAATCCCATTTGGGGACATCTGCTTTCCGAAGAACACTCGAAGCAAAGAAATCTCTCAAGTGATCGATCTCGACGCACGAATCCCACACTCGACACATTGTTTTTACACACGACACACTCGTTTTTACATTTGAAACACTTGTTACTTTACATTCAAAGTATTTCCTTTCATTTGTATTGTAATCTCTGTACGATCAACACCCGAAACAAAGGACATCGCCCCTGTTTAGAGATCATAGTGCAGCGACGACCCCCTAAGTCGTCCGCGGGTTTTTTCCTCGTTAAGGTTTTTCCCGCGTCACCAAAATCTCTGTCTTTTTTACGTTTTCTGTCTTTGTCGCACGATTTGTCGCTAGATTCTTTTCTTTAGTTGTTAAGCTCCACAATCAACCTTAAGTTGTACTTTTGTGCGATTTTTGGCAATAACAGTTTGGCGCCCACCGTGGGGCCCCATCTAGAGGAAATCTTCGACAAACGTGCGTCTTACTAACGGTTTCTTGGAGCATATCATTGTCCAGATGTATCAAGAATTGGATGTTGCGCGAAATCAAATCAATGTCATGGCTGAGCAGAGTCGAAGAGCAGCTAAGGAAATCGTGCGACTGAGGAATTCTTTCGGACCGCAGAACGGTCCAAGACCATTCGTCTAGAATCCAGGTCAAGGATCGTTCGGTCAGAATCCAGGACCCGCTCCATTTGTCCATAACCCTGGTTCGGCTCCGTTCGTCCGTAATCCGGGACCAGGTCTTTTCATGCAGAATCAGCAGCCATGTCCATTCATGCAGAACCAGCAACCAGGGGCATTCAACCCAAATCCCCAGTTCAGGACGGTTCCTCCTCAGTATATAAGACCACCACCCATGCATAATGGATCGCAACCGTTTCAGAATGGGTCGCAGCCACATTTTATCCCTTTCAACGGGGACGCCAATGGTTTGTCTTATGGCAATGGCACCAGTTCAGGAGTTGATCCGTTGGCAGGTGCGAATCCCGATCCTAATGACCCCGTCGCCCAGCGGTTGAAAATGCTAGAAGATCAGAACGAGTGCGTCCTGTCTTTGCTCACTAAGCTGCCGGGGGCAGCTGTGCCTGTCGACGTCGAGCCTCGTTCGGGGTATCAGGCGTCGCCTTTCATAGATAAGATTGCAACCGTCGACGTCCCAAAGAAGTATAACATCCCCAGGTTCACGCCCAAGTATTCAGGGGTGGCCGATCCGACAGAGCACATCGCGCAATATAAGCAGCTCATGTGGACGGTCTCGATCCCACACATGTATCAAGAAGTATGCATGTGCAAGAGTTTTGGGGCAACTCTCACTGGTCCTGCCCTCTAATGGTTGATTATCCTCAAACCCAAGTCCATCGGGTCGTTCGCTGAGTTAGTCAATCAATTCTCCCAGCAATTCGCCAGCAGTCGCAAGATGGAGAAGCAGACCAGCGACCTGTATTATGTCGTGCAGAAGGCTAATGAGTCAATTCGAAGCTATTTCAATAGATTCAACGCAGAGATGATCAGTGTCTGCAAATGTGACGTCAAGACCGCGATCGAAGCTTACAAACGCGGTCTGGACGACAGTTCGGGTTTATATACTGATTTGACCAAGTATCCCCCAGAGAATTTCGAAGATGTTCGAGCTAGAACCCTCGCTTATATGAGGGTAGAGGATGATGCTGCCTTTCGTCGTAAGCATACTGACGACAAAAGATTGCTAAGCGTGAAGAAGCCAGAATTCAAGGTGAAGGCAGTGTCCAAGGCAGAGCCCGCGCGCCAAATCTCCAACGTCCGATTCAAGACAAAAGTGGAAGCCAAGACCGCGACCAAATTTCCTCAGTACCCCAAGATATCCTCATACAGATTCAAAGGGACCACTAAGGACTTGGTCGAGGCTCTGAAGACCGCCCAGGCGACCATCCGGTGGCCAAAGAAATCTGATCAGGACGACGCCAAGAAAGATAAGTCGAAGTGGTGCGACTTCCATGTCGACCATGGCCATGCGACAGATTATTATATAGCTCTCAAAAAGGAGCTAGCATATCATGCCACGAAAGGAAATCTCAAAGATATCATCGATGACGTCGTTAATCCAGCTAACGATCGTCGACCACCTACGCCCGAATATGCAAAGGTCGTCAATTGCATCACTGGTGGTTCCGACGTGTGCGGTATAACGTATTCCGCAACCAAACGTCACGCCAGTCGAGCACCTAACGATCGACCTATCCCGCGTTCATCGAGACCAAAAGGAGATCTGGAGTTAGAAGCCATAAAGATCACGTTCGACCAAGACGACCTCAGCGACTCGTATCAAAAGCATCATGACGGGTTGATCATTCAACTCACGATTGGTAATTGTTTAACCCGACGAGTCTTGGTCGATGGAGGCAGTTCAGCAAACGTCATCTTCCTTGAAACCATCAAGGCCATGGGGATCGATCGATCGGAAATCACCCGACGTTCGACAACCTTGGTCGGTTTCAATGGAGAAGCAACGAGTACCTTCGGAGAGATCATCTTGCCCGTCTATGCTGGAGGAATCAACAAGCAGACCAAGTTCAGCGTCATCGATTGTTCGTCGGCCTATAACATCATCTTAGGTCGACCGTGGATCCATGAAATGAAAGTCGTTCCCTCGACGTATCACCAGGTCATGAAGTTCCTTACGCCGTGGGGAATCAAGGAGATCAAAAGTGAGCCGAAAGTCGCTCGTGATTGCTATAAGGCCACTCTGAAGCCATCGAAATAAGTCATCCAGTGGTTACAGGTCCAGGGTATTCCTAAAACAGGCGACGACTATCGCATAAAGGAAGTCATCCTGGACCAGAGCAAACTCAACTAGAAAATCTTGACAGGTTCGTCTCTCGATCTTTACCTAAAATACAAACTAATATCTTGTTTACAGGGACATATCGATTGTTCTTGCCTGGTCGCACGAAGAGGCCGACACATCTACTGTAGCGACTCACGACGACATATCCTAGATTTCGTGCATCGTCTTAAAGTCGCCACAGGGGGGCAAGATGGTATGGTACGGTATACCCGAAACCTGAAACCTACTCCGAAAAATTTTGAAAATCGAAAAATTCAAAGTCTCTCAAGTAGTCCTCCGACGAGCGTCTCAAAACACTCAAAAACCCAACGCAGATATCAATAGTCAAGACGTACCACATAGCCGAGGTACGACACATCGGGAAAGCCAACGACCATACTCTGACATTGTTTTATCGCAGATCGCACGACATAAGATTGCAAAGTCTACTACACAACTTTAATCTCGTAAAGTCGCATGACATAAGTGTTCAGATCTATGACTTGAATATTCTATCACAGGGGCATACGACTCAACTTTCGTCGTACGATCTAGTCGTACGATCGTCTAGTCTAGCGATCCATGATCTAAGTTTCTTAACTTAGACAATTTACATGTTCTGAATGAATGCTTTGATCGCATGTACTTATGTTTGCCAATATAATCTTAAAGTATGAAAACCCTATGACTTATGTGCTAGTCTTGGTGATTACAATGGATGCCTAAGTCGCACGATTCCTTGTTTGTTCTATACTTAATGAGTTTCACCGCTGATATTACATCTATCTACGACATGTGTAAATCGACATCGTACATGAGCTCGACGAAAAAGTAAAATTTCATTCATGAAATATACGATTACATCTAAACAGCTCGACCACCAACGGTCGAGCACTCAAAACTAAGACAAAAGCAAACAAAATCCTCTAAGGAGTAGAAGGAACGTCAGCAGCATCCTTGCCCGAAGCTTCGCCCTGGAGGCTTCGTCCACAACCTCTTCTTCCTCAGCCTCTGTAACACCCTCAAATTTGGAAAGAGCAACTAATTTAAAATTTTCGATATTACATTCAAAACAAATGGTAAAATACCTCCGATTACAAACAATGGTTTTTTCTAAGTAATACATACTACACAAGTCTCATTACCAAGACTAAACCCACTTCGGGCATCACTTAATCCAAATACAAGTGCTACTTCCCAAGGGTAAATGCGGAAACATAACTTAAGCTATTCACCTCTCGTGCACTTTACTAGCACTCTCCACTTCATAATGTAGCTAGAGCTACCCCCAACCTGAGCCTGTTGCACATGCCGACAAATAAAAAGGGTTAGGCTTACGCCTAGTGAGTTCAAGCATTTTATCATGACTATATAAAATCATAAATCAGAAGATATTAGTTTTAGTCATGATTCGGTAAATCTTTAAATGAAAGATTTCGACAAAGATTAACATTTCCAAAAAGGATTTCCCAAGCGGCATAAAAGACTTATTTTCCAACGCATCCAAAATCCATGGGAACCATTCCCGAAAAGTGTAAAGCGTTTTCCAAAATGAGTTACAATCCCAACTCTCTCAAATACGTGAATAATTCTAGTTTTAGGCAAAACCTTCAAACACGGTTGACAATACATACTCAACCCTTAAAACATCTCAAACATCTATTTAAATATAATCTTTCATTGGAAACATAATACGAAGCCAACTCACGCAAACGTAAAATGTATAAAATCCAAATACTATAAACGGGGGAGACCCGTATCCGTTGAAGGTGGAGGTAACACATAAGTATACCACCCATACAACGTTTATCGCACAACTGGGAGTAGAGATTACAAGTTACGTTATGCCTATCTCTGCCCTCCCAACGAAATCGGGAATTACCACATACGTCTGGCCTATTCCACGACTCTGCTCTACGAAACCCAGTTACACCGTAATTGAAGATACACCTTGACGTCTACCTACTTGGTAACGCCTCAAGGCCCGGCACATCGGGACTACCTCCAAGGTATACATCCCGAAGGCGTGGATCGATACACAAACCTCCAAGGTAAGTGCCCAAGACTATATCCTCCATGTGCCTACTGGAAAGTCACGGTCATAAAACATGAATACCGAGGTCCAACCCCGAGATACCCAACCGACCATTACCGACGACTGACTAACATGCCAATGTATCCAAATGCAATACAGTCTAAACAACATGCCTATACCAGAGGGACTCACTCACCCAAGTATGTAAATATTCAACAACGTGCAATAAATGCAAAACGGTGCAATAAAAGCAACCCATCAACAAGACTCCACATTTAGCCATTTAAACCGGACAAAAGTCTCCAAGACTTACTCACAGTCAAAACCGAGCAAAGTGCTCCAAACTTGCTAGACCCAAACGTCGGTCAAAAACACATTTAAGCTTTGTTTAGGCAAGCTATACTTCAAAATCATCATTAACCCCAAACTTCATTACAGGTTAAACAAAAAGGGTTTCCCAAAGGACTCACACCCTTATAATTCTCAAAATGACACATAACACTTAAAAGTGTATTTCCCAATTGGTTTACAAAATCATTTACACATATATGATTAAACCATCAATTAAACCTCATTTTGTGCAAATAATCTTTTAAAGACAATTTATGGTTTCTAACCATCCAAAACATCCAAAAGCCCCAAATATGGGTGTTTTACACATTTATGAAGATAAACACTTCAAAAGAGTTAAATCAACCAAATAACTTAACCACATACATTTTCAAATAAAACACACACATATTTGTAAAATACTCATTTTGGCATGTACAACGTTTTCGCAAAGTAACTTGAACTCACCTTGCTAGATTTATGCTAAATCTAGAGTTTCTCCAACGTAAGCTCTTTGATGAAGTTTGCATCCTCAAGCCAAAACTTCCAAAACCAAACCCTAGTTCTTGTAGATGAATAAAACCATATTTCCTTAACCCATCATCACCAAAATCGACCTACAACACCACAATATGAAGAGGAAGTGAAATATAACAATAATCTAACTAGAGATTACCTTAACACTTGAATCCTCCAAGACGAACCCCTAATCTCCACAAAAGCTCCAAGCTCTCCAATATGCTCAACAATGGAGGAAGGGTTTGATTTGGTGAAGAAATGAGGAAGGAGAGGGGAGGGGATGGTGTTTCTTGAGAAAATCGGCTGAGAGATAGAGTTGAGTCGAGAGAGAGAGACATAATGAAGAAGAAGGAATGAGAAAAGGATTTAAAGCCCCCTGGAGCCCGACGGCGATAATGACAGGCGATAGTGACATGGTCACAATCGTCGGGGCATAGTCGCTCACCCCAAACTCACCCGCGGTACACTTCTGGCGAGAGTGACAGGGCGATAGTGACATAGTCACAATCGCCGGGGCACAATCGCTCAACCCCTCACAACTCTCGGTACCACTTGGGCGATAGTGACACGGCGATAGTGACAGTGTCACAATCGCTGGGCACTATAGCTCAAGGTGTGCCGAAACTCGTTTTGGCCATAACTTCCTCGTTCTAGCTCCGTTTTCGCTCCAGAAAGAACCGTTGGACTCGTATTCGAAATCCCCATCCAACAAGACAATAAAATCTAGGATTGAACTCCAAATCCTATTTTCCATTTTTTTCTTAAAAGATCGATTCCTCACTGAATCGAAGTTGTACTTATCCGAAAATCACGGGTGTTACAGCCTCCTTCTCATCGTCGGAGTCGAGATCCCTGTCGGTCCCGACCTTGGCTAAGAAGAAGGCCAGCTCCTCAGTCGCAGACGCAAGGGGGTTCTTCCCCGACAGATGCTGCCGCATGATCGCTGCCCGAGCTGTCAGACGAGAAAGAGCAAAAGTCGACGCGGCTTCATATTCGAGCTCCCTCACCTCCTTCTCCAGGACCGCCACCTTGGACTTGGACTCCTTGACCTCTTTCTCCTTCATGTCCAAGGACGCTTGCATCATGTCCAGCTCCTCTCTCTGATCTGCAATCACAGAGAAGGACTTCTTCAGACGAGAATTCACGTCATCCCTCGCATGACTGACGGCTTCTAGCTCGTCCAGGGCATCGTCAAGTTTTACCAACATCTCCTCGACACGCGCCAGGGCAGACTTCTCGCTCGCCAGCGCCGCATCCTCTTTTTTAAGAGCAGAGGACACTAGACCCTCGACCTTCATCATCTCGGCATGCAGGGCCAAGGAAGACTGGGACGTCTGAAACATATGAAAACTCGTTAGTAAAAATAAACGACAACGATAAACGACAAACAAAGTCTTGAAAGATAGACTTACCATAAACGCCATTCCGGCGACATAAGCCCTCGAGCTCTCGATAGAGCACCCGTTGAAACGCTCCCTGAAAGAGGGGAGCTGAAATTTATCCAAATGGGGAAACAAACTCGTCCCGTCCAGGACATTATCCGTCATCAAATCCGCCGACAACGTAAAGTTCACCGTCGTTTCCTCTCCCGTCCACGCGTCCTTGCCCTTATCGGCTGACGCGGGGCCTGACGCGGCAGCAGGAGACCTCGTCGATCTCGCCGGATGCGCAGGATCGACGGGTGTCGTGGAGACCGTGTCGGAAGTCTTCTCGACAGATGCGGTCGACACCTTCGCCTTCTCAGGCGAGACGACTCTCGATGAGCCGCCCGTCTTCGAAGATGGTTCCATCCAGACAGACGTCCTCGTTCTCTTGAGGACTCCTGACCCAGTTGTCGGAGCCTCTTTTCTCTTAAGGACCCCCGACCCAGCTGTCGGGGCTTCCTTCTTTCTTTCCCTCTCCTTGCGAGCCAGTTCGGCCTAAGCCGCCTTCTTAGCCATCGCAGACAACATTTTCGGATGTGGCTGTTGGGATTCTTGTTGGGGCTCTCCTGTGAAACGATGAAAAAAGGGCAGTTAGGCGACTGAAACAATGGAAGAAGCATGTCGAACAAAGAAAGGTACACTTACCGATCATCTCTACCTCTATCGACTCTTCCTCCCTCCCTTCTTCCTCGGTCTCCTCCTCCTCCTCCTCTTCTTCTTTCTCTTCCTCCTCTCGATCCCTCTGTAGCCTGTCACTTAGGAAAACCACGTCGTTGTTTTCGTCAACCAAGTGACGTGTGACGAACGATCGATCGTCAGGATTAATTTCCAAGAACTTCTCTATTTTAGTCCCGGAATCGTCGTTGGGCTTCACGGCGTCAAAATTGATATCCGAAGATATAGAGAAAGGAGGTTAGTCAAAAAACAAAGCAATAAAGATAAAAAAACGCTCGACCAAAGCAAAAATCTCACCCACCATGTTCCACCCGGACCTGATCCAGTCACTATCGGGATCCAGCGTCGCTACCCGCACAAAGACATATCTGGTCTTCCATTTGCGGTCGTTGACCGCAGTTTTTAGGACCAGAGTACGATCGCCCTTATGCTTTGAAAATAAACTGTAGCGACGATATGTGTCCGGCTTGACCTGGTATGCGGTCAAGAGATCTTTTACGTTCATCGGCGACTCCCAGTGCGAAGTAAGTCGCTCGATAACCAGAATCACACGCCAGAACTGGGGCATCAGTTGCCCTGGCGACAGGTCAAACTCGCACATAAAAGACTTCGCCAGAGGAGAGTAGGGCCACTCGAAGCCTATTCTAAAGGGATACTCGTATATCACAACGTACCCCTCGGTACACATCTCCGGTCGAATATTACCGGCCTTGCTCACAGTAATCCCCGCAGGGATTTTTGCTAAAGTCCTAAAGTCGTCTAGAGCGTCCTGATCCTGGATGGTACTCCTAGGCTCAGTCAACATCGCTAATCCCGTCAGCAAAATTTGCCGCTCTAAAAAGCCCCAAATATCCCAGTTCTTCCTAGGTTTTCTAGCAATCGACTTACGACGCATACAAAGACTAGAGAGTCGTACCTTATATAGGTGCGCTAAAACCTCAAAACTCTAACAGGTCGAAGATCTCTTACAGGTTTGGGAAAGATTCGGCGAAAGAACGGCAGGAAATCGCAAGAAATCTCTTCTAAAAACTCTATGAAATCGTAAAGTGGAAAAGATCCATCGAAGGTCGCTATTTATGGAAACGATCGTGTCAGAACGAACCTCTCGATAATCGACACGTGCCCCTGCCTTTTCAAATACTCGACAGATCGTCGCCACCTGGCGTTTACAGCTGTTGTGCACGATCGTTGTTTGGGTAAAAAATCACACCCTCGATCGACTTGGGAAATTCCCTCGACATGACCCATGGACGTTGAGTACCCTAGTCTACGATAGTCATACCCCCGACCGACAAAAATAATACCCATTATTGTCATATCCCCGACATACGTTAATAACTACGATAATTTGTTATTAAAAGACATATTGGGTCAATATTCATCTTACATCTAATGATCGCACGTCACGTGTCGCACATCACGTGTCGCACGTCACGCATCGCTAGTCTCACGACGTTACTCTTACGTCACTAAGTATTATGTTACTAGTCCTACGCCACTAGTCTCATGTCGACAATTACATCTCTCCAGTTACGACTCGTCAATCTTACGTCGACAGTCTCCTGTCATCGGTCTTATATTGCTCTGGTCCTGCGACAGCATCGTCCTGACTTACTGGTCTTACGACCTAGTTCTACGACATTTTCATCCTAGTCTTACGACATTTTTATAAGACCATTCCTATACTAAGATAAGGTCTTACAAGACATTTCCATTCATATACATGGTCTTGTATTTCGGCGACGGTCGTATGCTCCATAAGACCGACGTCCAGAACTTAAGACGGTCTTACGATTACACTAACTATCAATGGTCGACAGCCGTTTCTTTTGTTCATTAATGCAGGTCTACAGGCATTTATGGCACAACGACCAGTAACGGACGAATCATCAATGCCATTTAGAGCCCGACAGCAGTTACAAAGGCAATCATCAAAGCGCATTTAATGTCGACAGCGGTTATAAGACCAACAATTAAAGCACATTTAGTACCGACCGAAGCTATATAAAGGTTGCTCCACCTTCGAGCAAAAGGGGGAACAGACAGAGCTACTTATACTCACTTCTATATTTTTTCTCTCAATACAACGAGGCATTCGAACACGCAAGTATCGTACGACGACAGTTCGAACCACCGGACGACAGTTCAGTCCATACGACGACAAGTTATTTCGCACGACCTACGTCGTTTGCACACAACTAAGTTTATATTTACATTTATTTGTAATCTGTTGTATACAAATCACCTGTAACACAAGGACTTTCGCCCCAGATTGGCGACTATAGTGCACTGTCGACTCTCATAGAGTCGACCGCGGTTTTTTCCCTCATTTTGGGGTTTTCCGCGTCACCAAATCTCTTGTCTCTTTTACTTTTTCCCGCGATTATGTTGCTTGGTCTTGGGATACATTTCTTTAGATGTTTAATATCCACATCGACCTTAAGTTGTACTTTTGTGCGATTTTTGGCATTAACAGTTTGGCGCCATCCGTGGGACCCTATCTAGAGAAAATCTCAAGCCAACACATATATCGCTCTAACGATCTTGTAAAGTCTTTCAGGTACATGGCAAATTATCAAGATCCCCTAATTCAACTTCAATCGGAATTGAATGCGGCTCGAAGCCAGATTCAAGCCATGATAAAAAATGCTCCGTCAAAGTATCGCATGTATCGCATCATCCAAAGGACTCGGGGGCTCAGAACACCCTTCGCAAACTGGAAAAAAATACCACATTTGATTTCAAAAGTCCTCGAAAAAAGGCGCTTATCGACTCTGTGTTACGGTAACTGTGGCGTCCCACTTAGAACAATTCTATATATATACTCTAAGTATATTCTCCTCGTTTAATTATTTTGATCTAATATATGATCGTTGATTCAAGCATCAAAAAGATCATTGGTCAAAACCAACGACCACCCCCGATTTTTCATTGCAGGCTCGCAAGATCATATAAATACAAGTGTTACGATTTATATCGTGAGAAACAAAAGTCTCTAGGACTTACATCGCAGGTTCCGATTTATAGTCGTCAATAAGAGACGACTCATATTTTTTAAAATCTTATGATCGCCAGTCATGGCAAACGCAGGTTACGATTTATAGTCGTCGATAAGAGACGACCCACGTTTTAAATCTTATGATCGCCAGCAGGTTGCAATTTATAGTCGTCAGTAAAAGACGACTTACGTTTTTTCTTACGATCGCCAGTCATGGCAAACGCAGGTTGCAATTTATAGTCATCTCACATTTTTTGTGATCGCTAGTCACGACAAACACAGGTTAAAATTCTCGGTCGCCAATAAAAAGCGACTCGCATGTTGAAATCTCATCGCTAGTCATGGCATATGTCTTTAATAAAGACGACTTGAACAATCACCAATCATGGTAAGACGCATGTCAAAACGCAAAAGTCGCCAATAAGTGCGACTCGCACATTTTAATCTCATGATTGCCAATAAAGGAAAGTCGCAAGTTTAATCGTATAATCACGAGTAAGGTAAATTTTTTACCGATTATCGCTAAACTCTTCCAAGAAGGCGACTACGTCCTCCGACGAATGTTCCAAAGCACTCAAGAGCTTAATGCAGGTAAACTTTCCACCAAGTGGGAAGGTCCTTATCGTATCTCATAAGTCGTATGTAAAGGTGCCTATCGGCTCCAAACCCTCGACGGTCGAAATATCCCACGCAGCTGGAATGCAACGCATCTAAAAAGCCAACGACCAACCTCTGACATTGCTTTATCGCAGGATCGCACAACATAAGTTAGTAAGTCTATCATACGACTTCAGTAAAATCGTACGGTATAAACAATCAGTTTTATTAGACGACTCGATTGTATAACTACAGGAACACATGATTCAAGTTCATCGTATGATCAAATCACACGATCGTAAGGTCTAGCGACCCCACAAGCTAAGTTCTTTAATTTAGAAAAATTTCATGTTCTGAATGAATGCTTTGATCGCATGCGCTTATGTTTGCTTATACGATTCAAAAAGTCTTATGACTTACGTTTTAATCGTTGTATTACAATGGATGCCCAAGTCGCACGACTTCTTGTTCATTTTTGTACTTAATGAATTTTTACAGTTGACATTACATTTGTCCATGACATGTATGAGTCGACATAATACTCAGGTTCAATAGAAAGATAAAATTTTCACCGACTATCGAAACTTACAACTAGCTAAAAATGCTAGACACAACGTAACATAGGTCTCTAGCGACCGTATCGGTTGTAAGCGCCAGATCATAGGTCTCTAACGACCATATCAGCTATAAGCGCCAGAACATAGGTCTCTAACGACCGTATCGGCTGTAAGCGCCAGATCATAGGTCTCTAACGACCGTAGCGGCTCGAACGCCAGATCATAGGTCTCTAACGACCGTATCGGCTGTAAGCGCCAGATCATAGGTCTCTAATGACCGTAGCGGCTCGAACGCCAGATCATAGGTCTCTAATGACCGTATCGGCTCGAACGCCAGATCATAGGTCTTTAACGACCATATCGGCTCGAACGCCAGATCACAAGTCTATAACGACAGTATCGGCTCGGAACGCCAGATCATTGGTCTATAACGACCATATCAGCTCTAAACGCCAGATCAAAAGTCTATAACGACCGTATCGGCTCGGAACGCCAGAACAAAAGTCTTTAATGAATGTATCACAAGATCCTTAAATTTTATCTTGGTTCGATCATCTTATGATCGCTGCCAAGCTTTATTTCGGACCAATCGTCTTACGATTGACTCCAGACCCATACGTCTCATTTTGATCGTCTTACGATCACCGTCGGTTCCTTACGTTTTAAGGTCGTCTTACGACCGTCATATGAACACCACAAGTATCTTGCACATTAAAAATCATCTTTCGATCGTCGCAACTTACTTCCTACCATCGACTGGTCACGCGATTCTAGCTGACCAAGTCGATTTTCTTCTAAATGATCCAATTAACAAAAGTGACACATCTCCGTAGAAACACATTGGTACGAGATCTGAAATTCAAATGGCTTTGAAATTCAAATCTCGGGGGGCTAACTGTTTGGGTAAAAAATCACACCCTTGACCGACTTGGGAAATTCCCTCGACATGACCCATGGACATTGAGTACCCTAGTCTACGATAGTCATACCCCCGACCGACAAAAATAATACCCATTATTGTCATATCCCCGACATACGTTAATAACTACGATAATTGGTTATTAAAAGACATATTGGGTCAATAGTCATCTTACATCTAATGATCGCACGTCACGTGTCGCACGGCACGCATCGCTAGTCTCACGACGTTAGTCTTACGTCACTAAGTATTATGTTACTAGTCCTACGCCACTAGTCTCATGTCGCGAATTACATGTCTCCAGTTACGACTCGTCGATCTTACGTCGACAGTCTCCTGTCATCGGTCTTATATTGCTCTGGTTCTGCGACAGCATCGTCCTGACCTACTGGTCTTACGACCTAGTTCTACGACATTTTCATCCTAGTCTTACGACATTTTTATAAGACCATTCCTATACTAAGATAAGGTCTTACAAGACATTTCCATTCATATACATGGTCTTGTATTTCGGCGACGGTCGTATGCTCCATAAGACCGACGTCCAGAACTTAAGACGGTCTTACGATTACACTAACTATCAATGGTCGACAGCCGTTTCTTTTGTTCATTAATGCAGGTCTACAGGCATTTATGGCACAACGACCAGTAACGGACGAATCATCAATGCCATTCAGAGCCCGACAGCGGTTACAAAGACAATCATCAAAGCGCATTTAATGTCGACAGCGGTTACAAGACCAACAATTAAAGCACATTTAGTAGCGAACGAAGCTATATAAAGGCTGCTCCACCTTCGAGCAAAAGGGGGAACAGACAGAGCTACTTATACTCACTTCTATATTTTTCTCTCAATACAACGAGGCATTCGAACAAGCAAGTATCGCACGACGACAGTTCGAACCACCGGACGACGACAGTTCAGACCATACGACGACAAGTTATTTCGCACGACCTACGTCGTTTGCATACGACTAAGTTTATATTTACATTTATTTGTAATCTGTTGTATACAAATCACCTGTAACACAAGGACTTTCGCCCCTGATTGGCGACTATAGTGCACTGTCGACTCTCACAGAGTCGACCGCGGTTTTTTCCCTCGTTTTGGGGTTTTCCGCGTCACCAAATCTCTTGTCTCCTTTACTTTTTCTCGTGATTATGTTGCTTGGTCTTGGGATACATTTCTTTAGATGTTTAATGTCCACATCGACCTTAAGTTGTACTTTTGTGCGATTTTCGGCATTAACAATGGTACGTCAACATGACGTCACAACCTTATCACCTTTTCGACTTATTCTTTAGTTGGAATTGGACCAATCCAGTTCCAAGGCAACTGAAAAGATTTTTTTAAACACGTGTCACGACCCTAGACGTCCGACTAGCAAAATTTAAAAACTTTTGAAACTTGGATTTGCTATCCCACTTTTTAAATTTTGGGGGCAAACTGTTTGGGCAAAAAATCACTAGTCTCGACCACGACCGAGACACTAAGAACATTTGTTGCACTTCCCTCATAACCAAGTCAAATCATGAACACTTGATCCTTTAACCAAAGCTGAAATTAAAAGTACCCCTCGACCTCGACCGTCGTGACATAGCTCACGACTTCGACCGACTAACATGCGACAGGGTCAATGTCCTTTATGGCCAACAGACGTAACCGACAGAAGTTATTATGGGCATTTACAACAGTGACCGTTGCGACCGTTACTCCTACAATCATGATGGTCAATTAAAGCCACGAAGACTATAAATACGAAGATTACAATCCCATTTGGGGACATCTGCTTTCCGAAGAACACTCGAAGCAAAGAAATCTCTCTCAAGTGATCGATCTCGACGCACGACAACCACACTCGACCCATTGTTTTTACACACGACACACTCGTTTTTACACTTGAAACACTTGTTACTTTACATTCAAAGTATTTCCTTTCATTTGTATTGTAATCTCTGTACGATCAACACACGAAATAAAGGACATCACCCCTGTTCGACGATCATAGTGCAGCGACAACCCCCTAAGTCGTTCGTGGGTTTTTTCCTCGTTGAGGTTTTCCCCGTGTCACCAAAATCTCTGTCTTTTTTACGTTTTCTGTCTTTGTCGCACGATTTGTCGCTAGATTCTTTTCTTTAGTTGTTAAGCTCCACAATCAACCTTAAGTTGTACTTTTGTGCGATTTTTGGCATTAACAGTTTGGCGCCCACCGTAGGGCCCCATCTAGAGGAAATCTTCGACAAACGTGCGTCTTACTAACGGTTTCTTGGAGTTTCTTGGAGTTTCTTGGAGTTTCTTCAGTTTTCTGTTTCAGGAAAATGGCAGCCCCTGGAAATCAAGAGCATATCATTGCCCAGATGTATCAACAATTGGAAGTTGTGTGAAATCAAATCAATGCCATGGCTGAGCAGAGTCGAAGAGCAGCTGAGGAAATCGCGCGACTGAGGAATCCCTTCGGACCGCAGAACGGTCCAAGACCATTCGTCCAGAATCCAGGTCAAGGATCGTTCGGTCAGAATCCAGGATCCGCTTCATTTGTCCATAACCCTGGTTCGGCTCCGTTCGTCCGTAATCCGGGACCAGGTCTCTTCATGCAGAATCAGCAGCCAGGTCCATTCATGCAGAACCAGCAACCAGGGGCATTCAACCCAAATCCCCAGTTTGGGACGGTTCCTCCTCAGTATATAAGACCACCACCCATGCATAACGGATCGCAACTGTTTCATAATGGGTCGCAGCCACATTTTATCCCTTTCAACGGGGACGCCAATGGTTTGTCTTATGGCAATGGCACCAGTTCAGGAGTTGATCCGTTGGCAGGTGCGAATCCCGATCCTAATGACCCCGTCGCCCAACGGTTAAAAATGCTAGAAGATCAGAACGAGCGCGTCCTGTCTTTGCTCGCTAAGCTGCCGGGGGCAGCTGTGCCTGTCGACGGCGAGCCTCGTTCGGGGTATCAGGCGTCGCCTTTCATAGATAAGATTGCAATCGTCGACGTCCCAAAGAAGTATAACATTTCTGTTGATCCAAACCCTCAGTGATTTGATAATGACCCTCCCTTATATACTTAGTGAAAATTGTAAGTAAACAATATGTATCAGAGTTTCACTATCGCTGATAAGTACTAAGATCTTACAGTACCGCTGATAGGAACTCTCGCTCTTTAAATTAAACATTCAGCGAACACTGTTCACCATTAATGCTCTGAGTCTGTTCAGTCATTATGATGATCGCTGATAAGTTAGTTGTTTACTTATGATCCCTGAAGACAAGTTTCACGTCAACAAAGGTTCTACGCTGAAGTCGAAGATCAAGCTCAAGAACCAGCGACAAGTCTCCTAATGAACTGATGCGGATCAGCGAAGACTCAGATTTGTCCACTCAACGTGAAGTATCAAGTACAAGACTTCAGCTATCGCTGAACTTTATCATTCGTTGAATAGATAATGATAATGCTCTGAATCAACGAAAGCTGATCATGAAGTCTTCCGTACAAAGTACTTTTGTCTTAACCTCCCTTGCACGACTCCGTACGAAATGTCAGAAAAGAACCTCCGACTGTCTGAAATCGTACAACCACTCTGATACTACACTGTTCATCCATGCGGCTACAAAGGTTGTCAACAAAGGTCAATGACATGCAACCAACCAGCTGATGACACGTGTAAAGTGTATACTGACTTGCATTAAATGCATGCAGTATATAAAGAGATGAACCCACTTCATTTGAAGTAACTTGCTAACTCTGGACAAGTTCAATCTCTTATCTCAAGATAGGTTATTATTAGTAATTTCCTTATCTCTCTTAGTGCAAGAAACCTTAGTGTTCCAACTTGTTTAGATTTAGGTTTATCCTTAATCTTGTTTCCGCAACAAGCTGTAAATTGTTAATGATTTATCAATAAACAATTTAGAAAAGTAAAATCTGTGTGTTTGTATTCAACCCCCCCCCCCTTCTACAAACTTGTATAGGCCTTCGGGACCAACAAGTGGTATCAGAGCGGATTTGTTTAATCTCATAAACAAGATCTAATCTAAGATATTTCTCTTCCTTGCTATTATCTGAAAATGGCCACCAACACAAACACAAATTATATAGACAATGGTTCTCTTGCTAAACCCCCTAGATTTTCCAAAGATAACTTCAACTTATGGAAAAATAGGATGACACTCTTCTTAGAAGGTGTAGACCCTACTATGCCTTACTATCTCGAGAATGGTCCATTCATCCCTGTAAGAATTGATGCTGCTGTTCCAGCCGCTGAGAATAGACCTGCTATTCCAGAAAGGCTGGTACCTAAGGAAATTTTTCATTGGACTGACAAAGATAAGAAGAAAGTGGCTATAGATATAAAAGCCAGATCCATACTATCCATGGCTCTTCCTGACGAAGTATACCATTCCGTCATGAATCTGAAAACATCAAAAGCCATGTGGGACACAATATGTGTTCAGTATGAAGGAACGTCTGAAGTCCAGGACTCAAGAAAGATCAACCTGGTAAGACAATACGAAATCTTCATTTCTGGTAAGAATGAATCTCTCTCTGAAGTTCACCAACGTTTTAATTGTTTAATTATAGATCTGAAAACTGTTGGTAAGGAATATTCTAACTTTGAAATTCTGACAAAGTTTCTAGAATGTTTACCTGAAAGCTGGGACAATTATTCTATGTGTCTCAAGCTATCAAAGGATCTAAAATCAATGACCCTTTCAACCTTATATGGCACGTTGCTGAATCATGAGCAATCAAGCCATCTTAAGAAGAATCTTGTAAAAGATTCCAAAAGCACCCCTGTTGCTTTAATCTCAGAGGAACCTTCTACTCAACGACCCTCGGTCACTATCACTGAGTTAGAAAGTAACTCTGAAAGGTCATCAGATTCTGATTCTTCAGATGATGATGAATCTTTGGCTCTCCTAACTAAAAAGTTCAGGAGATTTGCCAAAAAGAAAATGTTTAGAAAGAACAAACCTCTTTCCATAACTGACAAGCCTAGATCATCAGCTTTTGTTGATAAGGCAACTGCTACTTGTTTTAACTGCGAAAATACAGGACATTTCGCTAACGAGTGCAGGTCTAAGAAAGTTTCTAGACCCTCAGCTTTTACAAAGAAATCCTTTGTTCCAAGGAATAAAGATGACAAATATTCAAAGCTGAAAGAAAAATATGCTAAGCTGAAAAGCTTTAAGAAGAAGAATAAAGGCCCGATGGCTAACTATGATTGGGCTGCTTCTGATGAAGAAGCATCATCATCTGACTCTGAAGATGATGAAGCAAATCTATGTCTTATGGCCAAGATTGAAGAAGAGGAAGAAAGTTCAGACATTCCCTCCACTTCAACCTCTGCTATTCAGGTTAAGAAGGGTATCTGGTATCTCGATAGAGGATGCTCTAGACACATGACTGGAAAGAAAAGCTTGCTCACTGAATACAAGGAAGAGAAGGGTCCCTCTGTGACTTTCGGTGGAAATGGAAAAGGACATACCCGAGGGTATGGTGTACTTTCAAATGGTACAACCTCCTTCAGAAGAGTCGCATATGTTGAAGGGCTGAAGCATAATCTTCTAAGCATCAGTCAGCTTTGCGATATGGATAACAAAGTAATCTTTACTAAGGAATCCTGCTTTGTCGCTGACAAAAAGGAGAAGATAGCTCTCAGCGGTTATCGTTTGGAAAATGTTTATGTAATAAACATGGACTCAACAACCACTGAGAACTCCTGTTTCTTCTCAAAGGCCTCATCTGATGTCAACTGGCTATGGCATAAGAGGCTATCTCATCTAAATTTCAAGACACTGAACACTCTTTCTTCAAAAGAGTTAGTCACTGGTCTACCTCAGCATTCATACGCCAAAGAGTCTTTATGTTCAGCGTGTGAAAAAGGGAAGCAGACCAAAGCAAGCTTTAAATCAAAGCAAGTTTCTTCAGTGTCATCTCCTCTACAACTACTCCATATGGATTTGTTTGGCCCTGTTAACAAACAATCCATCGCTGGAAAGAAATATACGCTGGTCATAGTTGATGAATTCTCTCGCTTCACTTGGGTAATGTTTCTCCGTTCTAAGAGTGACACCCCTGAAGAACTCATCACCTTTGTTCGGAAGATGGAAACCCTGAACAATCTGACCATTCGCTCAATAAGGAGTGATCATGGGACTGAATTCAAAAACAGTTCTCTTGATTCCTTCCTTGAGAGTAAGGGTATTTCTCACAACTTCTCTTCAGTGAGAACACCGCAACAAAATGGAGTCGCTGAAAGAAGAAATAGAACAATTATTGAAGCTGCACGTTCAATGCTCAGCGATTCTCACCTGCCTACTCAGTTTTGGACAGAAGCTGTCAACACTGCTTGTTTTACGCAAAACAGGTCGCTGATAGTAAAAAGATTCAAAAAGACAGCCTATGAACTCTTTCATTGGGAGAAAGCCTTCAATCAGCTTTCTTCACATCTTTGGATGTCAGTGTTTCATACTGAACAACAGAGATGCTCTTGGAAAGTTTGATCCTAAGGTTGATGATGGAATCTTTCTTGGATACTCCTCAGTTTCCAAAGCCTTCAGAGTCTTCAATCGTAGAAGACAAACTGTAGAAGAAACTATTCACGTCACGTTTGACGAATCCCGTTCAGCGAACTCTAAACCGTCCGCTGATACTGAAGAACTGAATCAATGGATGTTTTCTCATCTTGGTGATTCAGAAGATATTCCCACTCCTCATGCTCATCCAGTAGAAGATGATAGTCCTATCATTCCAAACATGCAGAATAGTGAAGCTGAAACATCATGGGTCTCAGTTGTTCCTATAAACACTATACCTACCGCTGAACCAAATGCCTTAGACATTCCATCTATCTCTCAGCAATCAGTAAATGAAATGACAAATGCAAGTATTCCTCTCTTAGCTGAAACTCCAGAAGTAGCTGAAGCCTCATCTTCAGCTCCTCCAGTTCAAGATGAGTCAGCGACTTATGCTCCGGCTCAGCGATGGACCGTAAATCACCCAATTGATCAAATTCTTGGTGATCCAAATGCTGGTGTTCAGACTCGACGAAGTGCAGGTAATATTTGTTTATTTGTTAACTTTATTTCTTTAACTGAACCAAAGAAAATAGATGATGCCCTCAAAGATCCAAACTGGGTCAGCGCCATGCAAGAAGAGCTGACTGAATTCGAAAGAAACAAAGTTTGGAAACTTGTTCGGAGACCAACTGATAAAACAGTAATAGGCACTAAATGGGTCTATCGAAACAAGTTGGACGAACATGGTACTGTAACCCGCAACAAAGCTCGTCTTGTTGCTCAGGGATACAGACAAGAGGAAGGTATAGATTATGACGAAACATTTGCTCCAGTAGCAAGACTTGAATCTATTCGTCTATTCTTAGCATATGATGTACATAAAAACTTCAAAGTACATCAGATGGATGTTAAGTCAGCGTTTCTGAATGGAAAGCTGAATGAAGAAGTGTATGTGGAACAACCTCCAGGATTCTCAGATTCTAAGCGTCCAGGTTATGTTTATAAACTAGATAAGGCACTTTATGGCTTGAAGCAAGCTCCTCGTGCATGGTATGACACTCTTTCTACTTATCTCCATATTGAAAAATTTGAGCGAGGTAAGATTGACAAAACTCTATTTTTTAGAAAAGTGAAAGGTCATATCATTCTAGTTCAAATATATGTTGATGACATTATATTTGGTTCTACTAACCCTGATCTTTGTACTCGTTTCGCTGATAGAATGAAAGATGAGTATAAAATGAGCATGATGGGTGATCTAACATATTTCCTTGGTCTTCAGATTAAGCAAACTGAAAAAGGAACGTTTATTAATCAGGGAAAGTATGTTAAAGATATGCTCAAGAAATTTGATTTAACTCATAGTTCAGCTATGAAAACCCCTATGGCACCACCGCTGACACTTGACAAGGATTCAAAGGGAATACCTGTTAATGTCACGCTGTACCGTGGGATGATCGGCTCTCTCTTGTATCTTACAGCTAGCCGACCCGATATTATGTATGCAACATGTTTGTGTGCACGATATCAAGCTGAACCTATGCTATCTCATATGAAAGCTGTAAAGCGAATTTTTCGATACCTTAAGGGTACAGCGAACCTAGGTCTTTGGTATCCCAAAGATTCAGGATTCGATCTAACCGCCTATTCAGATAGTGATTTTGCAGGTTGCAAAATGGATAGAAAAAGCACCACAGGAGGATGTCAGCTCCTGGGTGGAAAGCTGGTAAGTTGGACTAGTAAAAAGCAAAATTCAGTGTCCACTTCCACAGCTGAAGCTGAATATGTAGCTGCTGGAAGCTGTTGTTCTCAAGTCGTGTGGATGAGAAATCAGCTACTAGACTATGATCTTCAGCTCTCCAAAATTCCAATCTATTGCGACAGCACAAGTGCCATCGCTATAGCAAACAATCCAGTACTACATTCAAAGACCAAACACATAGAAATCAGATATCATTTTATCAGAGATCATGTGATGAATGGTGATATAGAACTTCATTTTATCCCAACTGATTATCAGTTAGCTGATTTATTTACCAAACCTCTTGATGAGACAAGATTCAACTTTCTCATCAGCGAGCTTGGAATGCTGAACTTTGAAGGGTAAAATCCTCAACGGTTCACATTGATCAGCGATAGGATAAAATCAACTCGTACAACCTATTCAATCATCTTCTCTCTGAATAAAACTTGGTTAAGCTGATATCAAGGTATGTTTTCTCTCTCTGACAAAACGCATGAAAATGCAAGATTTCAAAACAAAATGCATCGCTGAATATCTCTTCCTTAACAACGAGATTTTGAAATTTCTTAAAACCATCACTGATATTTTCATTCAGTGCTTCATGTTTGTAAAAGAGTCCCTGAGCTTTCAAAACCTCAGAGACATCCTAAAAGAATATGAAAGGACAGTTGTGACGTCATTACAACGGATAAACCCCGGCACGTTTTCTCTTTCTGACACACGTTTGCACGTCTCGTTCAAACTTCCAATCAAATGCAAACACGTGTCCGTGTCATGATGAAAATCTTTTCCCGCTCAAGATTTTCTCTCTCTAATCTCTCTATATAAACAAACTCGTGGTTTATATTTTTCTTTTACGCGATCAATCTTCCTCCGCAAGAAAGAATTCACTGTTGCATTTGTGCTTTCTAAAACCTTCAAGAACCGTTCATCATCTTCTTCATCAAACATCAAGGTTAATATGTTCTTATTTATTACCGAATGCGTATAACTTGTTTCCGATCTTTTCCTTGTTTAAACAAGATCAAACAAAAGAACTTCTTAAAATAAAATCATTTTTTTTTCATGGTTTTATGAACACAACCATTTCATGGTTGTTCTTCAAGTTTAAAAGCAAAAATCTTAAACTTGTTCTTCATTCGTTTCCAGAATCTATTTCTTCATAGAAAACTGGATAACAAGAATAAATGGGTTTTACATTTCATTTCTTAAAATCAAGAAAAACCCTAATCTTCATTAAGACATTTGTGTCTGAATGAAATGGATAAAATTTGAACCATCTTAATGGAAAATCTTTCCACATTAAGATTATTCTTATTTGTTAACATCTTTGGTTGAACTGATAATACAGAGAAATGGCATCGTCTGACATTCCTGCTACCACTGAGAACATCTCCGCTGATTCTGAGGAAGTGGAATTTATCAAGGCTCCTCAGGTTAAGTTCACTCTAGAACAACTAGATTGGACCAAAACGAACAATATTTCTGCGCTTCTCGAGTTTCCTCCTCGAAAGCAAGTCACACATCTGAAAGATGTTGTGAATTTCCTAAAGAATTGTTGCATTTCAACAGCCCTGACCATCTCACCTCCTGCAAGTCAGCTACTACTATCCCAGTTCTGGTACACTGCCAGACATTCTCAGTTACCATCCGCCAAAGATCCCTCCAAAACAATTGATTGTATCCTCAGCGATACTAAGTATGGCACGATAAAGATCACACCTGCCATCATTCGCAAAGCTCTGAACTTTCCCAACGCTACAAAAGAAAAGCCTTTTGTTCCTTTCCCTGACCATAAGAAACTCGCTGACAAAGAAGCTCTTATTGCATTTTTCGATGCAATGGGCTATGTATGGGAAATTGGCAGAGACAAGAAGCCCGAGAAGAAGCTGACCCTGCTAAAGAAGTCGAAAATGCCCAGCGAGATAAACTTCATCTTCGCTCACCTAATCAGCTGCATGACTGCCAAGACCGGCTCCTCTGACCAAGCCGCTCAACCTCAGCAAGCAATGGGATACGCTCTGCTGAAAGGTCTACACATTGACTGGGCATCTCTTATCTATGATGACTTGGTGCAAAGAGTAGACTTTGCCGCTGACAGACCTCCATGGGTTCCTTACCCCCGATTTATCAGTGCCATCTTCCAATATGGCCTAAAGGACAGCTACCCGCAAGATGGTGACCTGAAACTCTCTCAGGTTGGCCCTAAGGTACTTGACTTCAAACCAGTTGAAAATGAGGTACGTCTTTCTACCCTTTTAACTCTTCTCAACCCTTCTTCTTCTAATTCTGTGGCTCCTTCAGCGACAATACCCATCGCTGATACCCTGGCCACAAAATCCTCTCCTTCTAAGAAAAGGAAACATTCATCTACCCCACTTGGTTCTAAAAGGATCAAGAAAACAAAGGAGCAACCCCAGCAATCTCATGTTGAAGACTCCTCAGCTCTTTCTGCAGAGCTGAAGGAACGTTCAGTGGTACGCTCTGCCACACCTGAACAACCCATCCATTCCATCCCAACTTCAGCGTCTCTAAACGTTGAGGTTACAAACTTGGAACCTACCCAACCTCCTTCAGTCTCTCAAAAGACTGATGAAGTGATTGTCAGCGAATCCAACGCTGAACTCAGAACCCAACCTCCATTCTCATCCTTCGCTCCTCCCTCTACTCATTTGGTCTCTCCTCCAGTTCTCGCTGGAGCTGCCATCATTTCTACGGAACCTAAAGCTGATACTCCAGAAATGATGAAGACAGGACCTGCAGGACAATCCATGGGCACTTTTGAAGATGACATGGAACATTTTTCAGGAACCCGTAATTTTGACGAGTTCATCAATCCTCCTGCAGGTACACACCAACCCATAAACACTGTCACTAAACCCCAAACTTCTGAGCTTTCCTATGTTCACAAGTTCTTATATGTTACAGGTCCTAATTTGGGAGACATCAACGCCTCTCTGAAGTCCGTGGAGACAAAGCTGACAGGTCTCACCACCACTCTTTCAAATAACTCTACAGTTGTAACAAACGCTGGAGAGAATCTTACAAAGCTGACAACGGTGGTGGAGAAGAAGGCTTCCACAGATGACTTGAAGCAGGTTGATAAAACTCTCAGCGACTTCGCCAAGGTGCTCGCTGACATCTACACAGACTACACCTCTCTCAAAAATTCAGTTTCATCCATGTCCAGCGAGGTCACAACGCTGAAGACATCGGTTGGACAACTAGAGGGAGATATGTCTACTGTAAAGACTGACTTAGGCTCTGTAAAGACCGATGTTAGTTCGATGAAAACGATGATCGAGCAGCTGCTACACAAAGCGAATACTCCTGCTCATGCCCCTGCCCCTGTCCCTGCATCTGACAATTTCACAGCGGCGGATCGTACTGAGCTGGAGAAGATCAATCCTGCTATTTCTGGCCTTCAAGACAGAATAGAAAAGATTGAAGTTTGTATAGGTATCTCTGGCCAAGAAGACAGATAACCTACCAACGCTGCTGAGTCAACCCATTCCTCCCCCACTCATCATGAGAAAGAGGGGGAGAAGAGCGTTGAAGATCTTTCAAAGAGCGCTGAAGACCTTTCCCATGATGAATCTATCAGGGGAGAGAAGGATGCTGAAGAAACCACCGCTGGAGCAACTCGAAGAAGAAGCTGATAAAACCGAATCCGAAGCAGAAGATGATGAAGCCGTCGACATCCCTGATATTGAACCATCCTCTTCTCCAAAGAATGATGATGATGATGACGAAGATGACGATGACTTCTTTATCGTCAAACCTACTCCGAAGATCAAAGTTCTTAAGGGAATCTCGATAAATGAACCATCAGGGGAGCGGACAAAGACAAAGCCCTCAGCCTCTGGAGCTGAGAAAGGCAAAGGCAAAAGCGTCGCTGAAGATGACAATCTGACGATCTTGCTTGAAAAGCCGGTTTGTCAGGTACACTAAACATCTCTCACTCCATCCCTCCTCTATCATACACTATCAGTTCTACTACCCAAGCCTATACACTTGAACAAATTTTCTCTCTCTGATTCTACCCAAGTTCTTACTTGTAAGATCGCTGTGTTTCAGCTAGTCCTCTACCCTGTTTGAGGATATCGCTGAAGGTTCCACAACTGCGACTTCACCAATAATACCAGCTGCTGCTGAAGAAATAATCCCAGTCTTAGATTTGAACTCTGAGACTGATGAACCAGAAGAACAGCTACTCTCGCACAGACACAGACCTTCCTTAGCTCCTCAAAAGCTAAGTGAAGAGGATCAGAAAAGAAGAGAGGAGATAATAAAGCAATTCGAGGATCAGCGAATCATTCTGAGGCGTGATCAACTTCCTTCAGTTCCTCCAAAGTTCAGAATTTCCAAAAAGGAATACAAGGATCACCTCATAGCTGAAAGATTAATCGCTGAAAGAAAGGAAGCTGAAGAAAAGGACAGAGAATACGCCATCCAGCTTTCTAAACGATCAATAAAAGACCCCAAGCTGAAAAGAGTTCCCATTGATGTTCAACGTCAGCTCTGGGAAAACGCCAAGAAGATAACTGAAGAAAAGAGAACTGTGTCTCAGTCCACTTTAGCCTGGTTTAAAGAAAAGGTCAACTACAGACTCTCTCCTGCCAAAATCAACAAGGTATTCATCTCTGGAAGAACAGCCCTTGTTTCAATCGCTGAAGTCGAGATATTCAGAGAAGATAAGAAGTACGAAAAATTCTATGTTGAAGCCATAACGAAGTACGGTCTCTCTGAATGGTTGGAGATCAGGTTAGCCATCCAGAAGTCCAAGTTGAAGTACAAGGAACATGTTGAAAAGCTGATCAACAAACAAATCGACTTAGTCTACTCCTGTGTGGATATTCCTCCTCCTCCTCTCGAAAGTCGGAAAAGAAAGGCCTCAGCGAAGAAGAAGAAATCTATATCTTCAATTGATGGCCCTGTCATACGAAATGAAACAGGTATTGGTTTTTCACGTGCTGAAGTCCTTGGTCCTGATCCTGATCTTTCCATGCTTGACACATCTCTTCCTCCTGGTGAGACTTTCATCCCTGGCAAAGTCATAAGCGAACCCTACGGGATATTTTTCGATGACTACGATGGTGGAGAGCATTTTCAACGCATCTCTGAACTTCACATCACTCCCATCGAACAGCTGAGAGATCTCATCTACTGGTGTGACTTCAGGAATGACCCTCAGGCACGACATCTGAAACCCTTGATTTTTGAAGAAGCGCTGATCAAAAGAAAACAAGGTGTAACCGTTCCTGACTGGATGATTCCCACCACATCAATGACCCTTGATGAACTTCTCATTAAGGAAGAACCCTTTACAAACTGATATGATCGCCTATTTCTCTATTGTATCAGTTATTCTTTTGTACTTGTAATTTATTTCGCTTGTACTTGTAATCTTTCCATTTCTCTTTGTAACCTGATTCAAAGTTTTAAAGAAAGATTTCAGCGAATGTACTTTACTCCATTAGTACTGAAAAGATCCCAGAAAACAGTAAAAGGAACAAATATTTTATGAGTTCTTTTTATCCTTATGTTTTCATTAAATAGCAATTTTCTTTGTTGCTATGTCATAATCAAATAGGGGGAGATTGTTGATCCAAACCCTCAGTGATTTGATAATGACCCTCTCTTATATACTTAGTGAAAATTGTAAGTAAACAATATGTATCATAGTTTCACTATCGCTGATAAGTACTAAGATCTTACAGTACCGCTGATAGGAACTCTCGCTCTTTAAATTAAACATTCAGCGAACACTGTTCACCATTAATGCTCTGAGTCTGTTCAGTCATTATGATGATCGCTGATAAGTTAGTTGTTTACTTATGATCCCTGAAGACAAGTTTCACGTCAACAAAGGTTCTACGCTGAAGTCGAAGATCAAGCTCAAGAACCAGCGACAAGTCTCCTAATGAACTGATGCGGATCAGCGAAGACTCAGATTTGTCCACTCAACGTGAAGTATCAAGTACAAGACTTCAGCTATCGCTGAACTTTATCATTCGTTGAATAGATAATGATAATGCTCTGAATCAACGAAAGCTGATCATGAAGTCCTCCGTACAAAGTACTTTTGTCTTAACCTCCCTTGCACGACTCCGTACGAAATGTCAGAAAAGAACCTCCGACTGTCTGAAATCGTACAACCACTCTGATACTACACTGTTCATCCATGCGGCTACAAAGGTTGTCAACAAAGGTCAATGACATGCAACCAACTAGCTGATGACACGTGTAAAGTGTATACTGACTTGCATTAAATGCATGCAGTATATAAAGAGATGAACCCACTTCATTTGAAGCAACTTGCTAACTCTGGACAAGTTCAATCTCTTATCTCAAGATAGGTTATTATTAGTAATTTCCTTATCTCTCTTAGTGCAAGAAACCATAGTGTTCCAACTTGTTTAGATTTAGGTTTATCCTTAATCTTGTTTCCGCAACAAGCTGTAAATTGTTAATGATTTATCAATAAACAATTTAGAAAAGTAAAATCTGTGTGTTTGTACTCACCCCCCCCCCCCCCTTCTACAAACTTGTATAGGCCTTCGGGACCAACAATCTCCAGCTTCACGCCCAAGTGTTTGGGCAAAAATTCACAGGTCTCGACCACGACCAGAAAAGGTAAGACACATGTTATGAACTATATCTTGTATTAAGATAAAGTCCCGACAAAGATCCAAAAAACCTCTGTCGTCCCTCCTGAAAGGTAAGTCGAGAGTTCCTCACGACACTCGACCTTGACGTCGCCTACTTCGCACGACCGTCGCGTAAAATCATGCGACCTCGGCCGACTAACGCGATATACGATTGTTATGTTTGTTCAAGTGTTTAATGCAGGAGTCAAAGTTTTTAATGGACAACGACTATAACCGACGAAATCAGTTATGAGCATCTAATCCCACATTGAAGACGACGACCGTTACAACAATCATCAAAGATCTTAATGATTCAATTAACATCATTCGAAGACTATAAATCCCAAGTTTAATCCTCAGTTTCAGGAGAGGGAATAACACAGGGAGAGAGATAGAACAAGAGCATCGAACAACAGAAGCAAACACAAACACTCGAAGAATATTCATTCGAAGCAAAGGGATCATTCATAGAAGATCGCTCTCGACGCAAGACTTTCACTCTCGACCAACAGTTTACACATTGTTTTCACACACGACGCACACTGTTTTTACATTTCAAACACTTGTACTTTACATTTCGAAGTCTTTCCCTTCATTTGTATTGTAATCTATGTACGATCGACACCCGGAACACCAAGGACATCGCCCCTGATTGGCGACCATAGTGCAGCGACGACTTCCACAGTCGTCTGCAGGTTTTTTCCTCGTTGAGGTTTTTCCTGCGTCATCAAATCCTCTGTCTCATTTACATTTTTGTCTTTGTCGAACGATTCCTTTCTTTAGTTGTTAAAGTCCACATCGACCTTAAGTTGTCCCTTTGGTGCGATTTTTGGCATTAACAGTTTGGCGCCATCCGTGGGACCCCATCTAGAGAAAATCTTCGACAAACGTGCGTCTTACTAACGGTTTCTTAGAGCTTTCTTTGTTCTCTGTTTCAGGAAAATGGCAGTCCCTGGAGATCAGCAGCATGTCATTGCCCAGATGTACCAGGAGCTTGAAGTCGCTCGAAGTCAAATCAACGTCATGGCAGAGCAAAGTCGCAGAGCAGCTGAGGAGATCGCACGACTAAGGAATCCCTTTGGACCTCAAAATGGTCCTAGGCCATTCGTTCATAATCCAGGCCAAGGATCGTTCGGTCAGAATGGTCCTCGACCATTCGCGCATAATCCAGGTCCAGGATCAGGTCCGTTCGCTCAGAATCAGCATCCAGGTCCGTTCAAGCAGAACCAGCAGCCGGGACCGTTCAATCCAAATCCCCAGTTCGGGACGGTTCCTCCTCAGCACATAAGGCCACCACCCATGCAAAATGGGTCACAGCCATTTCAGAATGGATCGCAGCCATTTCAGAATGGGTCGCAGCCGTTTCAGAATGGGTCGCAGCCGTATTTTGTTCCTTTCAACGGAGACGCCAATGCCTCGTCACATGGCAATGGCACCAGTTCAGGAATAAATCCGCAAGCAGGGGCAAATCTCGACCCCAATGACCCCGTCGCCCAGCGATTGAAAATGCTAGAAGATCAGAACGAGCGCGTCCTATCTTTGCTTGCCAAGCTACCTGGGGCAGCCGTGCCTGTTGATGTCGAACCTCGATCAGGATATCAGGCGTCGCCCTTCGTCGATGAGATCGCGACCGTTGAGGTCCCAAAGAAATACAACGTCCCCACTTTCACGCCCAAGTATTCGGGAGTGACCGATCCAACAAAGCACGTCGCGCAGTATAAGCAGCTCATGTGGACGATCTCGATCCCACACATGTATCAGGAGGTCTGTATGTGCAAAAGCTTCGGTGCGACCCTCGCCGGTCCTGCTCTCCAATGGTTGATCAATCTCAAACCCAAGTCCATCGGGTCGTTCGCTGAATTGGTCAACCAATTCTCCCAGCAATTCGCCAGCAGTCGCAAGATGGAGAAGCAGACCAGTGACCTGTATTACGTCGTACAGAAGACCAACGAGTCTATCCGCAGTTATTTTAATCGATTCAATGCGGAGATGATCAGCATTCGCAATTGTGACGTCAAGACTGCAATTGAAGCCTATAAGCGTGGTCTGGACGACAGCTCAGGGTTATACATAGACCTGACCAAGTATCCTCCGGAGAATTTTGAAGACGTCCGAGCTCGAACCCTAGCGTACATGAGAGTAGAGGACGACGCTGCCTTTCGTCGCAAGCATACCAACGACAAAAGGTCGTTAGGTGTGAAAAAGCCCGAGTTCAAGACAAAAGCAATTTCCAAAATAGAGCTCGCACACCAGATCTCGAACGTCCAATTCAAGACGAAAGCGGAGGCTAAGACTGCGACCAAATTTCCTCAGTACCCTAAGATATCCTCTTATGGATTCAAAGGATCTACTAAAGATTTGGTCGAAGCTCTGAAGACCACCCAGGCGACTATTCGATGGCCAAAGAAGTCCGATTAGAACGACGCCAAGAAAGATAAATCTAAATGGTGCGACTTTCATGTCGACCATGGTCACGCGACAGATGATTGCATAGCTCTCAAAAAGAAGCTGGCATATCACGTCCCGAAGGGAAATTTAAAAGACATCATCGACGACGTCGTTACCCCAGCTAACGACGTTCGACCGTCAACCCCCGAGCATGCGAAAGTCGTCAATTGTATCATCGGTGGTTCCGACGTATGTGGTCTGACGTACTCCGCGGCCAAACGGCACGCCAGTCAAGCACCTGACAATCGTCCTGTCCCGCGTTCATCGAGACCCAAAAGAGATTTGGAGTTGGAAGCTATGAAGATCGTATTCGACCAAGACGACCTCGGCGACTTATATCAGAAACATCATGACGGGTTGATCATTCAACTCACAGTTGGTAATTGTTTAACTCGACGAGTCTTGGTCGATGGGGGCATTTCAGCGAACGTCATCTTCCTTGGCACCATCAAGGCCATGGGAATCGATCGTTCGGAAATCACCCGACGTTCGACAACTTTGGTCGGTTTCAATGGAGAAGCGACGAGCACCTATGGAGATATCGTCTTGCCAGTCTATGTCGGAGGAATCAACAAGCAGACCAAGTTCAGTGTCATCGACTGTGCGTCGGCCTATAACATCATCTTAGGTCGACCATGGATTCATGAGATGAAGGTCGTTCCCTCGATGTATTATCAGACCCTGAAGTTCCCTACGCCGTGGGGAATCCAGGAAATCAAAAGTGAGCCGAAAGTCGCTCGTGATTGCTATAAAACCACTCTGAAGCCGCGAAAATAGACCTTCTATTGTGGCGACTCACGACGACATTTAGTGTATCGTCTTAGAATCGCCACAAGGGGGCAAGATGGTAGCAATAATCAAGACGTCCCACGTAGTTGGGCACGACGCGTAAGAAAAGGTACGCCTTCTAAACCCTTTTCTATTTTTTTCATACGATTTTTTAACAACGACGATTACTGACTTAAGCATCGGAGGGTCGTTGGTTAGCCAACGACCAACCTCTGACATTGTGTATTCCGCAGAATCGCACGACAATAATCAAACGACTCTAGTTTCGCAAGGTCGCACGACATAAACGATCAGGTCTATGACTTGATCATCCTTCTACAGGGGCACACGATTCAAATTAATCGCACGACTTAGTCGTACAATCGCGAAGTCTAACGACCTCATGATCTAAGTTTCTTAACTTAGAAAAATTTCATACTCCGAATGTATGCTTTAGTCGCATGTGCTTATGTTTATATATACGATTTAGAAGTCTTATGGCTTACGTTCCAGTTATTGTGTTACAATAGATGCCTAAGTCGCATGATTCCTTGTACATTTTTTATGAATTTGACAGTCGATGTGATATTTTATAAAGCGCAAGTTCAAAAGAAGCCCGAATTTCATTCATCGAATAAACTGTCATTTACAAAAAGCTCGACCACCAACGATCGAGCAACAAAGAAACAGAAATAAACGAAGATATATTTCTAAATTTGAGGAGGGGCATCAGTCGCATCCTTGCATGAGGTCCCGCCCTGAAGACCTTCATCTACCACCTCCTCCTCGACGTCCTTCTCGTCATCCGAATCAAGGTCTCTCACAGTCCCGACGCCCTTCAAGTAAATATCGAGCTCTACTGACGCCGAAGCAAGAGGATCCTTCCCCAACAAATGTCGCCTCATGATTGCCGCCCTAGCAGTCAGGCGAGCTATAGCAAAAACAGACTTACCCTCGTCCCTAGCAGCTTGCACCTCTTTCTCCAGACTCTCCACCTTGGACTTAGAATCCTCGGCTTCCTTTGTAATCGCAGCCAAGGATTCCTTAACCTTGTCCATCTCCTCCCTCTGATCGGCAACCATGGACAGGGTCTATGTCAAGCGATGATTGGCCTCATCCTTTGCACGTCCGACGGCCTCTAGATGTATCAAGGCGTCATCGAGACGTTTTGACAGAGCCTCTTCGCGCTCTGTGGCGACCTTCGCCCTATCCGACGCCGCGTTCTCCCTCTCGTGCGCAGCAGACATTAGATCCTTTATCTTCATTGTCTTACCCCGCAAAGCAATGGAAGCCTGGAACGCCTACAAAATCATAAAACAAATATTGTAAATAAACATACGACAACGAACAACGACACCGACAACGAACAACGACAACTACAAACGAACCAAGTCTTTAAAGAAAGACTTACCATGAAAGCCAGCCCGGCGACATGAGCTCCCGTCTCCTCGATAGGAAATCCCACGAAACGTTCCCTGAAAGAAGGGAGCAGATATTTCCCCAGGTGAGGAAATAGGTTCGTCCCGTCTAGGACACTGATCGCCATAAAGTCCGACGGCAATGTAAAAATAACCGTCGTGACCTTAGCCCCTCCTGTCGGCTGATCCTTGCCCTTGTCGGCCGACAAAGGATCCGACGTGGCTGACGGGGACTTCGCTGTTTCTGCCGGAGGCGCAGAATTAATAGGCGCCGCAGCGATCGCATCAGAAGTCGACTTCTTGGGCGATGCGACCTTCGCCTTCTCAGGCGTAACGACTCTAGATGAGTCATGAACTCCCGAAGACGGTTCCCTCAGAATCGTCGTCCGCGTCTTCTTCGGAACATCTGGACCAGCAGACATAAGCTTCTGCCTCTGCTCCTTTCCCTTACGAGCAAGCTCGAGCTCAGCTGCTCTATTAGCAGAGACACGCAGCATCCGTGGTTGAGACTCCCCTGGAAACCACAGAAGAATAAAAATCATGAAAATCAAGGGAAGAAGAATCGAATTAACACAGAAAGAAATAATAAGGTACGCTTACCAGTCATCTATCTTTCTTCTTTCGACTCCCCTTCTTCCTCACGTTTCTCCCCCTGATTTTCTCCTAAGTATACCAAATCCTCGTCGTCGTCCACCAATTGTCGTACGACAAACGACCGTTCCCCAATGCTGAACTCTAAGAACGTGTCGATCTTTTCTTGAGAATTAGCGTAAGGCTTCACGTCCTCGAACTTTATGGCTATCGACATATAAAAAACAAGTTAAAAACCAAAAACGCAGACGACAGACAACAAAAAAGTACAAAGCTCACCCGATGTATTCCAGCTGGCCCTAATCCAATCACTCTCAGAGTCAAGGGTCTACTTACGCACAAATGCGTACCGAGTCTTCCAACCGCGATCGTTCACAGCGGTCCTAAGGACCAGAACCCGATCACCTTTAAGTCTAGAGTATAAACTGCAGCGATGACTCCCATCCTTCTTGGCTTGATAAGTCAAGAGGAGGTCGCGTAGATTCAAGGGAGATTCCCAATTCTTAGTGACACGCTCGATCACTTGTACAACTCGCCAAAACTGGGGCATTAGCTGACCCGGTGCTAAGTCAAATTCTAGCATAAAAGCCTTAGCTAGAGGTGAGTAGGGCCATTCAAAACCAATCTTAAAGGGATATCCGTATAACACGATATAACCCTCGGGTCATTCGTTCGATCGAATCTGACCTGCGCAAATTAATTTGACCCACGCAGGGATTTTAGCTAACCTCCTAAAGTCATCAAAATCCGACTGTTCTTGAATATTTCTCTCAGGATCCATCGACACTTCTAAAAATAGATTGGAGAAATCGAAGAAATCGTACCTTATATATAAGCGCTCTAAGACCTCGAAAATCCTAACTGAGTCGCAGATTCTCGCAGGATTAGTAATGATCGGGCAAAGAACAGCAAGAAAATCGAGAGGAAATCTTCGTTTAAAACTCTTTGAAATCGTAAAACAGAATAGACCCATTGAGGTCTCTATTTATGCAAACGATTGAATCCCTTGATGATTGCCACGCGCCCTCGTCCCTTCGTATGACCACACGGATCGTCGACACCTGTCAAAGACAGCTGGTAAGCACAATCGTGCGTCAGTATGACGTCACGACCTCGTTTTCTCTTCGACTTCTCGTTCAGTTAGAATTGTACCAATCCGGTTCCGAGACAACCAAGGTATTTTTCAACACAAGACCCTGAACACCCGACAGACAAAATTTAAAATTCGAATTTGCCATCCTACTTTCAAATTTTAGGGCAAACTGTTTGGGCAAAAATTCACAGGTCTCGACCACGACCAGAAAAGGTAAGACACATGTTATGAACTATATCTTGTATTAAGATAAAGTCCCGACAAAGATCCAAAAAACCTCCGTCGTCCCTCCTGAAAGGTAAGTCGAGAGTTCCTCACGACACTCGACCTCGACGTCGCCTACTTCGCATGACCGTCGCGTAAAATCATGCGACCTCGGCCGACTAACGCGATATACGACTGTTATATTTGTTCAAGTGTTTAATACAGGAGTCAAAGTTATTAATGGACAACGGCTATAACCGACGAAATCAGATATGAGCATCTAATCCCACATTGAAGACGACGACCGTTACAACAATCATCAAAGATCTTAATGATTCAATTAACATCATCCGAAGACTATAAATCCCAAGTTCAATCCTCAGTTTCAGGAGAGGGAATAACACGGGGAGAGAGATAGAACAAGAGCATCGAACAACAGAAGCAAACACAAACACTCGAAGAATATTCATTCGAAGCAAAGGGATCATTCATAGAAGATCGCTCTCGACGCAAGACTTTCACTCTCGACCAACAGTTTACACATTGTTTTCACACACGACGCACACTCTTTTTACATTTCAAACACTTGTACTTTACATTTCGAAGTCTTTCCTTTCATTTGTATTGTAATCTCTGTACGATCGACACCCGGAACACCAAGGACATCGCCCCTGATTGGCGACCATAGTGCAGCGACGACTTCCACAGTCGTCTGTAGGTTTTTTCCTCGTTGAGGTTTTTCCTGCGTCATCAAATCCTCTGTCTCATTTACATTTTTGTCTTTGTCGAACGATTCCTTTCTTTAGTTGTTAAAGTCCACATCGACCTTAAGTTGTCCCTTTGGTGCGCTTTTTGGCATTAACACCAAGTATTCAGGGGTGACCGATCCGACAGAGCACATCGTGCAATATAAGCAGCTTATGTGGACGGTCTCGATCCCACACATGTATCAAGAAGTATGCATGTGCAAGAGTTTTGGGGCAACTCTCACTGGTCCTGCCCTCCAATGGTTGATTAACCTCAAACCCAAGTCCATCGGGTCGTTCGCTGAGTTAGTCAATCAATTCTCCCAGCAATTCGCCAGCAGTCGCAAGATGGAGAAGCAGACCAGCGACCTGTATTATGTCGTGCAGAAGGCTAATGAGTCAATTCGAAGCTATTTCAATAGGTTCAACGCAAAGATGATCAGTGTCCGCAACTGTGACGTCAAGACCGCGATTGAAGCTTACAAACGCGGTCTGGACGACAGTTCGGGTTTATATACTGATTTGACCAAGTATCACCCGGAGAATGTCGAAGATGTTCGAGCTAGAACCCTCGCTTATATGAGGGTAGAGGATGATGCTGCCTTTCGTCGTAAGCATACTGACGACAAAAGATTGCTAAGCGTGAAGAAGCCAGAATTCAAGGTGAAGGTAGTGTCCAAGGCAGAGCCCGCGCGCCAAATCTCCAATGTCTGATTCAAGACAAAAGCGGAAGCCAAGACCGCGACCAAATTTCCTCAGTACCCCAAGATATCCTCATACGGATTCAAAGGGACCACTAAGGACTTGGTCGAGGCTCTGAAGACCGCCCAGACGACCATCCGGTGGCCAAAGAAATTTGATCAGGACGACGCCAGGAAAGATAAGTCGAAGTGGTGCAACTTCCATGTCGACCATGGCCATGCGACAGATGATTGTATAGCTCTCAAAAAGCAGCTAGCATATCATGTCCCAAAAGGAAATCTCAAAGATATCATCGATGACGTCATTAATCCAGCTAACGATCGTCGACCACCTACGCCCGAATATGCAAAGGTCGTTAATTGCATCACTGGTGGTTCCGACGTGTGCGGTATAACGTATTCCGCAGCCAAACGTCACGCTAATCGAGCACCTAACGATCGACCTATCCCGCGTTCATCGAGACCAAAAGGAGATCTGGAGTTAGAAGCCATAAAGATCACGTTCGACCAAGACGACCTCGGCGACTCGTATCAAAAGCATCATGACGGGTTGATCATTCAACTCACGATTGGTAATTGTTTAACCCGGCGAGTCTTGGTCGATGGAGGCAGTTCAGCGAACGTCATCTTCCTTGAAACCATCAAGGCCATGGGGATCGATCGATCGTAAATCACCCGACGTTCGACAACCTTGGTCGGTTTCAATGGAGAAGCAACGAGTACCTTCGGAGAGATCATCTTGCCCGTCTATGCTGGAGGAATCAACAAGCAGACCGAGTTCAGCGTCATCGATTGTTCGTCGGCCTATAACATCATCTTAGGTCGACCGTGGATCCATGAAATGAAAGTCGTTCCCTCGACGTATCACCAGGTCATGAAGTTCCCTACGCCGTGGGGAATCTAGGAGATCAAAAGTGAGCCGAAAGTCGCTCGTGATGGCTATAAGGCCACTCTGAAGCCATCAAAATAAGTCATCCAGTGGTTACAGGTCCAGGGTATTCCTAAAACAGTCGACGACTATCGCATAAAGGAAGTCATCCTGGACCAGAGCAAACTCAACTAAAAAATCTTGACAGGTTCGTCTCTCGATCTTTACCTTAACGACAAACTAATATCTTGTTTACAGGGACATATCGATTGTTCTTGCCTGGTCGCACGAAGAGGCCGACACATCTACTGTGGCGACTCACGACGACATATCCTAGATTTCGTGCATCGTCTTAAAGTCGCCACAGGGGGGCAAGATGGTATGGTACGGTACGGTATACCAAAAACCTGAAACCTACTCCGAAAAATTTTGAAAATCGAAAAATTCAAAGTCCTTCAAGTAGTCCTCCGACGAGTGTCTCAAAACACTCAAAAACCCAACGCAGATATCAATAGTCAAGACGTCCCACATAGCCGAGGTACGACACATCGGGAAAGACAACGACCATACTCTGACATTGTTTTATCGCAGATCGCACGACATAAGATTGCAAAGTCTACTACACGACTTTAATCTCGTAAAGTCGCATGACATAAGTGTTCAGATCTATGACTTGAATATTCTATCACAGGGGCATACGACTCAACTTTCATCGTACGATTTAGTCGTACGATCGTCTAGTCTAGTGATCCATGATCTAAGTTTCTTAACTTAGACAATTTACATGTTCTGAATGAATGCTTTGATCGCATGTACTTATGTTTGCCAATATAATCTTAAAGTATGAAAACCCTATGACTTATGTGCTAGTATTGGTAATTACAATGGATGCCTAAGTCGCACGATTCCTTGTTTGTTCTATACTTAATGAGTTTCACCGCTGATATTACATCTATCTACGACATGTGTAAATCGACATCGTACATGAGCTCGACGAAAAAGTAAAATGTCATTCATGAAATATACGATTACATCTAAACAGCTCGACCACCAATGGTCGAGCACTCAAAACTAAGACAAAAACAAACAAAATCCTCTAAGGAGTAGAAGGAACGTCAGCAGCATCCTTGCCCGAAGCTTTGCCCTGGAGGCTTCGTCCACAACCTCTTCTTCCTCAGCCTCCTTCTCATCGTCGGAGTCGAGATCCCTGTCGGTCCTGACCTTGGCTAAGAAGAAGGCCAGCTCCTCAGTCGCAGACGCAAGGGGGTTCTTCCCTGACAGATGCTGCCGTATGATCGCTGCCCGAGCTGTCAGACGAGCAAGAGCAAAAGTCGACGCGGCTTCATCTTCGAGCTCCCTCACCTCCTTCTCCAGGACCGCCACCTTGGACTTGGACTCCTTGACCTCTTTCTCCTTCATCTCCAAGGACGCTTGCATCCTGTCCAGTTCCTCTCTCTGATCTGCAATCACAGAGAAGGACTCCTTCAGACGAGAATTCACGTCGTCCCTCGCATGACTGACGGCTTCTAGCTCGTCCAGGGCATCGTCAAGTTTTACCGACATCTCCTCGACACGCGCCAGGGCAGACTTCTCGCTCGCCAGCGCCGCGTCCTCTTTTTTAAGAGCAGAGGACACTAGACCCTCGACCTTCATCATCTCGGCCTGCAGGGCCAAGGAAGACTGGAACGTCTGAAACATATGAAAACTCGTTAGTAAAAATAAACGACAACGATAAACGACAAACAAAGTCTTGAAAGATAGACTTACCATAAACGCCATTCCGGTGACATAAGCCCCCGAGCTCTCGATAGAGCACCCGTTGAAACGCTCCCTGAAAGAGGGGAGCTGAAATTTATCCAAATGGGGAAACAAACTCGTCCCGTCCAGGACATTATCCGTCATGAAATCCGCCGGCAACGTAAAGTTCACCGTCGTTTCCTCTCCCGTCCACGCGCCCTTGCCCTTGTCGGCCGACGCGGGGCCTGACGCGGCAGCAGGAGACCCCGTCGATCTCGCCGGATGCGCAGGATCGACGGGTGTCGTGCCGACCGTGTCGGAAGTCTTCTCGACAGATGCGGTCGACACCTTCGCCTTCTCAGGCGAGACGACTCTCGATGAGCCGCCCGTCTTCGAAGACGGTTCCTTCCAGACGAACGTCCTCGTCCTCTTGAGGACTCCCGACCCAGTTGTCGGAGCCTCTTTTCTCTTAAGGACCCCCGACCCAGCTGTCGGGGCTTCCTTCCTTCTTTCCCTCGCCTTGCGAGCCAGTTTGGCCTAAGCCACCTTCTTAGCCATCGCAGACGACGTTTTCGGCTGTTGCTGTTGGGATTCCTGTTGGGATTAAGGTAAGAAGATAGATATCGAGAAGGAGAAGAAGAAAGTAAGCTTTTGATTCGAAATTGAGGTAAGAAACTTGAATCCTTTTACTGATTCTTGTAAGGAAGTTAATTAATTGCATAATTATTTGTTTAGAACTGTTTTGGGAAGATTTAATTGAAGCTGTGAAGATATCGATCAGAGCTCAGTTTCATTAAGGTGAGTTATTCAACTTTCTTTAAAATTAAGCAATGAGAATGTTAATAGATGTGTTGTATTTGTTATTGAACCACTAAGAATGCTTAATGGTTAAGAAAAAATCGAGACTGGCTTAACAGATGAAAGTGACGATGAACAGTGAACTTTTCGCAACAGTAGGTTGCGCAAAGTGAAGGTTTTCGCAATAGAGGATTGCGAAAAGTGGGGTTTTCGCAACAGAGGGTTGCGAGTTCTGAACTTTTCGCAGCTTTGGCTTGCGAAAAGTGTAGCTTTTCGCTACAGTGGCTTGCGAAAAGTCTTGGACTTTCAGTAGTAGTTTGAAGATTTTATGTGGAATACAATCTGATAGTTATATGCTATTTGTTATATGTTTATAACTCTGTTGTTGATGTAAAAACCATGTTATGTTAAATGTAAGGACTTATTTATGAGTCCGGAGTTGTTGTTAATTGTTGAGATGTTGATCCCCGATGCTAAATGGCAAAGTGGGGATAATCGTTGAAATTAATATTCTGTACATAGAGATATAGAATATATGATGAATTGTATAACTTTAGTGTACAATAGAATGAGTGATGATACACAATTATTGTGTGGCGTTGGCTAGAAATATGCATCTGGTCTAGTGGGCATAAAGTATGGTATAATGAGAACCGTTTACTAGCCAGGGACCGTTGGGATGTATTTCTAGTTGTTGGAGTGAATCTTGAATCATCTGTGAGGGTCTCTGGTTGTTGTTGATCGCGATAAAATCTCATTTGGGGGACCAGTGATTCAAGGTGGGGAGGAAATGAAATGAGGAATAGCAGACTTAGATGTAATTCCCATTTCAATCGAAAGATGATATATCTTTATTGTTGAGGAATTGAAATCTTAATTCAGAAAGAAGCAGGTTTGGAAACTGTAATTTCTGGGAGTTGGAATTATTTATAAATCCGGTGGGATTTATAGTAATTCTTGATGGTAGTAGGATGACTAGATGAATTGGTCATAAGTAAGGGAATAGGTGGATTCCAATGGTTGATAAGAGCTTGGTATGGTAAGATAACTGATAACAGGTTTGATATATCTGTTAATATTTTAGTTGTTAAATTTTAATTTGATTTGGATAATCTCACTAGGCGAAAGCCTAATGTTTCAAATTAAACTGTCTTACTAGGTACTGGCTCTGGGAAATAGTTTGGGAAGTGAGACTACAGTTGAAGGAAATCAGACTTGGCGATAACGAAGGATCAGGATATTCTTTTGATGACTTTTGGGACAAGCCTTAGATAATCTAGTTGATATTATTTTGATGTATAATTAGATTGATCAGATTATTTAAGTTAATCTACCTGGTGTATATATAGAAACTTACTTATGATCCTTTGGTTTATAAAAGTCTGATATTTTGATGATCATAACGCGTGTATTTTGAGGTTTAAATTGGCCCTAAATTTTAGGGTGATACATCCTCCCTCCCCACTTTGATACCGTCGAATATCCCACTTCCCGTCGCCTCCTCCATCATATTATGGAGGCTTTTGGCCACCACCAAGAATAGGGACGGGGCAAGGGGATCCCCTTGTCTTAATCCTCTCTCCATTTGGAATTGGTTCGTTGGAGACCCATTGACTAAGACGGAAATCCTAGCCGATTTTAGACATGTCTCGATCCATCCCCTCCATTTCATCCCAAAGCCCATTTCCTTCAAGGTGTCCATTAGAAAAGCCCATTCAACCGTATCGTATGCCTTCTCAAAGTCCACTTTAAAGATTAAACCCCTCTTTTTTGATTTTTTTCAAGTGGCTTACCACTTCATTTGCTATTAGGACCCCATCGAGTATCGATCTTCCTTTGATAAAAGCACTTTGCTCGAAGCTAATTATCTTTCCCATCACCATCTTCATTCTTTCAGCTAGGATTTTTGAGATCACTTTGTAAAGGATTCCGATTAGACTAATGGGTCGGAAGTCATTTAGTCCACTTGGATTCACACTTTTAGGGATCAATGTCAATAATGACACGTTGCAACCTTTGTGGATCTCCCCCTTCTCCCAAAACCATTCCACCACCGCCATTAGGTCCTCCTTTATGACATCCCAAATTTTTTTAATGAACCCAATAGTGAACCCATCCGGCCCCGGTGATTTGTTATTCCTACATTCTTTAATTGCACTCCATACCTCCTCTTCCATTACCCTTCTTTCTAGCAAAATAACATCTTCCTCCGATAGTTTCTTCGTGCGGTTCAACCTTAGCTTTGGCGCCGTTTGTCACTCGGATGCATATTTCTTCTTGAAAAACTCGAACACATAATTTTTTATTTTATTCGGGTCCTCCGTCCAAACCGTGTCAATGTTTAGCCCAAGTATCGAATTCCTCCGCATCCGACTTTTTACCGTTGAGTGAAAAAACTTCGAGTTTTCATCTGCATCTTTAATCCATTTGACTTTCGCTTTTTGTTTAGCCATGGCAATGCTTTTTTCTTCCAACTCTAACCACCTTTTTCGCGCCTCCAACCATGCACGCCTTTCCTCTTCCTCTAGCGGTTTCACTCCGGCTTCTTGCTCCCATTTCTTAACTTCTTCCCCTTTTGCCTTCAATTCCTTTGCTATACCCCCCCCCCCAATTTTCGATGCTCCAATTTTTTAACCCACTCTTCACATTCTTAAGCTTATCCCGGAATCGGCAATCCGGTCTCATTGAAGTTACCTCTCTTCCCCATGCTTCCTTTACCACCCCTTGAATGTTACCGTCTTGGAGCCAAGCATCAAAAAATTTAAAGGGACGCGGTCAAAAGTCCGCCCATTCGTCATTGAGCATGATCGGCAAGTGGTCCGACCATTTCCTTTCCAAAGCCTTCGCCCCCAACTTCTTCCAAAGTGCACCAAATTCAATCGATACCAAGAATCTATCAAGCTTGCTAAATTTTTTTCCATCGTCACTCACTCGTGTAAATTTTTGGCCCCCCAATCGTACGTCTTCTAGTCTATTTCGTCGGATAAAATCATTAAAATCCTCCGTACCTTTGGTATTTATTATGGAATTTAGCCTTTCGCTATCTCCCCGCACCTCATTAAAGTCTCCAAAAAATACCCATCTTACTTCCTCTTTATCGCACAACCGATCCAATTTATGCCATAATTCCGCCCTTTCCTTTTTATCGCGTGGCCCATACACATTAACACAACCAACCAACCCTTCGATCGTCCCCCAATTGCCCACCACCGCCACGAAATTTTTCTCCTCTATTAGAACATCACACTTAAATGTGTTCTTATTCCACATTACCAAGAGTTCCCCAGACCTACCTTCTGCCTTGACATGAGCAAAATCGACATCATTACTTCCCCACAAACTTTCGACGGTACTATTATTTATTGACTTTAATTTGGTTTCTTGCAACCCAATCATGCATGGTTTTTCTATTTTACAGATTTCTTTAACCCACTCCCTTTTGACCACCGAACCTAAACCTCTTACATTTAAGGAAATAATCTTCATGATCAAAACTCTTACAATACGATGTGTACCTTGTCTTATCCGGTTACTTGTCGATATTTCCTTCACCAATGCCCTCTTTCTTCTCGTTTTCCCACTTCACCCCTATTTTTGCACCAAAATCCTCCAGACCAATTGACGCGTATGTACTGTTAAGATCATTTGAGAGCGTTGTCTTGCTCGGCGCCGATGCCCCATTTCCAAACGATTTCGTCCGATCATATCTGCTTGAATCGCTGCTCCTTCCTAACCTTCTCGTTCCCTCTTTAGATTGCCCATTATTTCTTGCTAATTGTTTGAGAAAGTGGAAGCTGACCCTACCTCTTCCAAACACGCAACTGTTCGTTCTTCTTGTTTTCATTCTCTCTCCGATCACACCGATATTTTTGCAGCGTCCGTCTTTCCTTTGTTTATGTGATTTTACTCTTTCCCCACTATTTTCCAAACCTTTGTGTGAGTCTTGCGAACCTGGATTGTGGTATCCCTCTTTGCCGTCAACTTTCTCCACATCGCCACCTGTATTAATTTTGCTAACGTTCTTTGCTTCTTTAGAATTCAAGTTGGGCTGTTTTTTTGGATTATTTAAATTGGGCTCAGAAGTCTCTCCAAGAGCCTGCGTCATTTCCTTGTTGTGCTTCATGTGCCCATTGATACCCACTTTGATCGGCCCACGTTGATGGCCCACGTGGTCCTCTCCTCCTTTTTCCTAATTTTGAATCTGCCTTAATTCTCCTTCTTCATCCGCCACTGCCTCGATTTTCTCCAGGCTTTCACGATTTTTTGGAGTAATCATTTTGTTCCCTTCCTCTTTAGACGTTTCATCTCCCCTTGCCATCTCAGGCGGTTTGTCGGAGCTTTTTTCGGTCGGTTGCTGATTAACGGCCGACTAGACCTCCCTCTCGTCGGAACCCCCCTTTCCCGCCTCCGATTTCCTTTCCTCAAATCTGCTTTCTTCTACAACCTAGTCCTCTTCACTCCCCCCCTCTCCCTCCGACCATTCCGATAGCGCGGCGGCTTCATCTCCTTCCACCTCACTCTCCCAGTCATTGGATTCATCATCCTCCATCATGTGGCAACCCATGAGGCTATTATCCTCTTCCTCAATTTTGATGACAAAATTCAGGTTACCCATTTGTATGCATTTTATTTCTTTAGTTTTCGACACAATTCCGGTACTGATTAGTACCTTCCCCCACATTAAAATTGAGCTCTCCTTCATATTACAATTTTGGTATTTCAAGACCTTACCCCATTTCTTTGCTATTTCCATAAACGTATCTTCTTTCCATGCGTGTAAAGGCACCCTTTCAATCCTCAACCAAGCCAGCCTATCGGAAGGACGGAACCCGATCGACCACCTCCTCAAGTCCTTCACCCAGTGGTGAATCCCAAGTGATTTATTTTTCAGTACATTCTCCACGGCGTCAACTGAATCAAAACAAACTAACACACTCCTCCCCCCCAATAATTTCAGCCCACATCCCTCTAGCTCGTTTGTTTTAAACAAAGATTGAACGACCTCAATGTTTTCCAATGATACCATGTGTCCTACCGCACACTTCTGCAAATATTCCATCGCCATACCATCGGGTTCCCACGTCCCTAAGAGTTGTTGTGGCTGTCCTTTAGATGCTACATCTTCCTTTCGACCATTTTTTACCATTGCCGCGTATGATACAGCTCCCTTTCCTCCTCCTGTGTTACACATTTCGGCTGCCCTTGTTGAAAGTCCTTTGTTGACCGAGTACTCCCCCCCTCTCTCTCTCTCCTGATTCTCCCTTTCATTTGCCAAGAACACCCTTAATCTATATGATCCAATCTAGATGTCTTTCAGTTTCTTCTCTAAAGACTTACGGTCGTCCACGAATTTGAACCGAACAAACCCAAACTTCTTCCCGTTTCTTAATCTTCTGCTAGCCTTAAAAATATCTGCTATGTAACAACCCAAATTCGATAAATCATAAATCATAACATTACAACCAAACGGTCCCAAAATTTTCAATACAATACAACGAATCTAACTCTAAATTCGCAGCGGAATAAACCCCTTCACAACTGAGATGCTACAGGAAGCCCGACGGTGAACTGCAAGTCGCCACTAGATTACTCCTCTTTTACAGTGCCACCTCTTTACATCCTCTCTAGATGAAACCCCAAACAAAACTCCAATCCTGAAAATGGTTTTTATTTTTGAAAAGCGAGGGTTAAACCATGAGGTCTAGTGAATTCCCTCTTTAAAAACAGTTCCACACAAACATTAATTTAAAACATTCAACCGTTACAATAATAAACGGAATTTTAATTTAAATGCTCGACTCCACATAAGGGTATTGCACAGTGGTCTTAACTCCCATCACCTCATGTGATGTCCACACTCGGGGCCCCAGTAGATCCCCACGGCCCCCCACAGTAGATGCCGTACCCGTGTGCACAAGAAACGGATTCGAGGCACACGGTCCAATCACTCTTCAAGGATTCTCAACAATCCGAGGTTCACCACCCCACTGTGCAACCCGACTCCACACATAGCAACAATTCACAAGCACATGCAATCAACACTTACGTAGAAAAGAATGTATAAACAACTTGCATGCGTTAATAAACGTTTCCACATCGTGTAATAATAAAGCCTTTCAAAATGTTTAATCATGCCATCATGCTCAAAACCATATTCAGTTATGAAAACTTTTGCAAAATATTTCATTTGCACAAAAGAGTTAAGGGAACTCACCTGAGCTTTAGCAAAACAACACATGCTCCGAAACCACTTTAGCTCAAACCGAACACCTGAATTGGACGTCATAATAGTGGTGTTAACCCATCTAATTACATCCCAAAACATCTCTACTAAGCCCCCAAGGTAACCCCCCAAATGGTGCCTCGATCCTAGACCCGAACGAAAAACGAAGCAACCGAAGGGCGCGCCAAACAGAGGGTTGCGCGACTTTCCACGCCACTTCAAACCGCGTGGAAAACCGCGTAAGTCTCTGTTCGAGACTCCCTGGACTGCACAAAGAATTCCAACCCGAAAACTCATTCCAAAACTCCCAAAATGTTCCCAAATGCTTGATAGCTTCCAAAATTGATGGTTCTTGACACTCCCAACTTTAGGAACCAAAAACCATCACTTAAAACACATTTACCCCAACAAAATCAACCCATTGATTCAAGATTTCAAACCCAAAACTCAAAATAAATGTATAAATCATGAAGACACACCATCAATGGTGGTTTGATCCAAAACTTCAAGTATCCAAATTAGAACTCCTATAAAACATTAACCAATGGATTTCCAATCCAACAACACTTCAATGAATAACTCCCACACTCTCAATCAGCAAAACCCACTAAGACAAAATGAGAGGATCAATGGAGAAAGTGATTACCTGAAGAAGATGAGTAGAACCTCCCAAAATCTGCTCCTTCTCTTGATTTCCTCCAAGAACACACAAAGATAACTCTCTCTTTCTCTTACTCTTCTATTCCAGCCTCCAATGAAGAAGAATGAAAACCCTTTAGGGTTTTACCCCATTCCCACATATATATATATATATATATATATATATATATATATAATTTAGATTTTGCCACTAAATCCTTAAGTTGCACATTTCTCACTTTGGCCCCAAATTTTCTAAAAGGTTCAGATTTTAAGGACTTGGGGTGTTACATGCTACTACTCCGAATTTCTTGAAGGTCCTCCATAGATATGCAACGTCACACTCTTCAGGAAAGTTAAAAAACATCAACGATGTCAATTTTGGATTCCTATTGTCGATGATATGTCGGTTCCGTAGTGATTCGCTATACCTAGTCAAATTCCTATACCCCGAATCTACTCTCGCTGCCTCACTCACACAACCGAAGTGTTAGACAACCTAGGGGGGGGGTAAGGTTGTATTTAAATAATTTACTTTCAAAAATTCTTTTATAAAAATATCTTAATAATGTAAATACAACAGAGTATATGAAAACACAACAGATACGTATAAATACAGGATAGATAAATATAGTAAATAAAGCAGAGTATAAATGCAATGAATATACAATAATTATATAAACAGATATAATTAAATGCACAGCGGAAATATAAAGAGATAAGGGATAGAGATACTTGACACGGAGATTTAGTGATTTACCACAACTTGGTAAATCACTAGCCGAGACACTTCCCGACACGATCCAATAAACGTATTCTTTACGGTAGAATACAAACCAAATACAAAGGAAAGCAATAGGCTCTCAAGCTCTAGCTTATTGAGATATACAGGATCACACACCCGTTATTCAAACACTTACAAGAGGAGTATAACTCACAATGGAAATCACTCTTGTATAATATTTATCACTTGGATATTTTATAAAAACGTTTTATAAAATAAATATGTAGTGATAATATGTAGTATGGAATATTAGTTGGGAGAGATCAGATGAGGAGATGGCTGTTGGTTTGTATCTGTATTGTATTTCTTTCTTCTCCACCATCGCATGCATTATATAGCAGCTCTTCCAACGGATACATGCATCCGCGGTATACCGCCAAAAGCACGCGGTATACCGTGCAGTAAAAGTAGCTTCCAACCAATCAGAATTGTACACCACGCCTACCGCGGTATACCGGGCATTCTTCGCGGTATACCTGCGTCAGAATATGTACCCGCGGTATACCGGGCATTCTTCGCGGTATACCTGCGTCAGAATATGTACCTTCCAGGACGCAACCAATCTTTCTCAATAAACCATATTTAATTAAAATCATTTATTTGGTTTTTAGAAATATCCAAGTGGTATATTATTTTAGGGTGTTTATCATTATAAATTATAAACACTAATGACAACGTAAATCTTCCGTCTTGAACTCTTCAGATAAAATCTTCGTGTTCTTCAAGAACTGTACACTTGGATTGGATTGTTAGATAAACAATAATACGGTGTGTTTGTAATCATCAAAATAAATATATATAAATATATAGAGATGTGGTACACTTGCACCAACAATCTCCCCCTTTTTGATGATGACAAACACAACCGCTAAGCATGAGCATATGCGGTTTCTCTCCCCCGTTTGTCGAAACAAAAAGGGTCAAGAAAGACGGTATGCTTCCCCTCGAGAGATGCTCCCCCTCAAAATATGCATATATTTGAGAGAGCATAATCTCATGGTTAAAAGATAAAAAGCTCCCCCTCAAATTAATAACAAAATATAAAATTTGAGGGACAATAAAATATGCATAAAAAAAAGCATATAATAGACATAAAACAAAATAACCTAAAAGAAACACTTGCACCAAAAAAAAGGATCTTAAGGCTTCGATTTTTCGGTTAATTTTATGTGAGCAAAAATTACCACGTATTATGACCTCGTCAGGGAACACGTATTATATCCTCGTCAGGAAACACGTATTGTATCCTCGCCAGGAAACACCTACAAAAGGCAAAGAAAATTTTTTGTGGTACCCTTTTCTTATGGGTCCTTTTAACAGTTAGTATAAAACATAAACTGCAAAAAAAATTAAAATATGTTGTCGACATAAAATAAAACATGACAACATACAATCCACAAAATTTGTTTAAAACCACAAACGCATTCCACCGGGATTGTCAACATTAAACATTCCTTTCGGAATCCATTTTCTAACCATTCTAATTTTGCGATTGTATTTATCATACACATAAAATGAAGCATTTATATTCGCATTAGGTCTAGAAAAATTACTATTATACATACGAGCATACGGTTTCCTCCCATAATTCACATTTTTCATTTTTGACATATATGGGGGTTTTCTTGTATCAACTTTAGGAGATGCAAAAAATCTTTTAATGGGTTTACACGAGCATTTTTCAACACATGTATCAGAACCAATGCCTTTTCGACAATTAATGCGATTCGACATATTTAGCATTTTAAGCATTTTATCATTGCTATTTTGAAAAGCTTTAGCTAATAAATTATCTTTTTCATATAAATCGCAGTTAGCTTTTAAATAAATATTTTCATTTTCAAGCAAATCACATTTTATACATGCAACACTTTCATATGTATTTTTATTTAAACATGCAATTTTATCATTTAAAATAACACAAGATTTACAATCATTTTTCTCAATTGGTTTTTCTTTTAAGCATGCAATTTCATTTTTTAAAATATCACAAGATTTGCAAACATCTTTTTTACTTAATTTATTTTCTAACTTAGTGATAACATTTAAATCATAAGTAGATTTTTGTTTACCGTCATCTATTTCCTTTTTATATGCAGATACGGTTTCTTTTAATTTAGTGATTTCATCTTTATATTTATTTGCAAGAGCGGCCATGTCATTGAATGATTCATATAATAATTCAAGGTTATTTTCATTATCACTATCATAATAATTATTACTATCATAATTATTGTCATGAAAACATGATGTAGATACCTCATCATCACGGTCGGCCATGAGACAAATATTCTTGTCTTCATCTTTGTTTGCGCTCCACGCGGCTCCGACGAATGTTTTTGGTGTGTTGATTTGTTTAGCACGTTTTGGACACACATTTGCATAGTGATTTTTATCACCACACACATAGCAAAAGCCTTTCTTTTTATTGGCTTTTTCATCGTCACTAGATTCGTCATATTTGTTATGGACGTTGCGACTTTGATTTTTACCACCACGATGGTAGTCTCCATTTCCTTGAAACCTATCAATATTGGCAAACTTTTTGTTAGATAAAAGTTTAGAGAGTTTTCTTACCATCTCGATTAAATCGTCAAGACTTTCGGATTCGTCATTTGAGGAACTTGCTTCTTCCTCCTCTTCTTCTTCCTCATCTTTAGGGGCAACGGCTTTGAGAGCAATGGATTTCTTTTTGACTCGATCCCGAACTTGATTTCTTTTTAGTGCAATTTCGTGCACTTTAAGATTGCCGATCAAGTCATCTATCTTCATTATGGAAAGGTCACGGGAGTCTTCTAAAGATGTTATCTTTTGCATCCACTCCGAAGGAAGGGCTCGTAGGATTTTCCTTATATAGTCCTCGTTAGGATAAGTGCGATCCAAACCTTTCAACGTAGTCACAATAAGGTTAAATCTTTTAAACATTGAGTCAATCGACTCATCTTGTTTCATTTCGAACAGTTCATAATCGTGAACTAAAATATTCACTTTACTAGATTTAACTTCCGTGTTTCCACGATGAGTATTATTTAAACTTTCCCATATTTGATTTGCAGTTTTATATGTATATACTCTTTCAATTTCATCAGTTGTTAAAGCAGCATATAATATATTCTTAGCTTCAAAGTTTAAACAAAAAAGAGTTTCATCAGAAGTAGTCCATTCATCTATAGGTTTATCAATAAAAACATCATCTTTCACAATGGTGGGTTTAAAATTCCCTTTTTCTATAATATCCCAAATCTTTTGATTTTTGCCACGCACGTGACATTCAAATAGCTCGGCCCAAATGCCAAACTTTTCAGTATCTATCAAAGGGGGTTTTGAAAACACAAAATTAGTTTGTTGAGCCATTTAAAAGAATAAAAGAAATTTAAGCAGAAAAATTTGAAAGCCCTGCTCTGATACCAATTGTTAGACAACCTAGGGGGGGTAAGGTTGTATTTAAATAATTTACTTTCAAAAATTCTTTTATAAAAATATCTTAATAATGTAAATACAACAGAGTATATGAAAACACAACAGATACGTATAAATACAGGATAGATAAATATAGTAAATAAAGCAGAGTATAAATGCAATGAATATACAATAATTATATAAACAGATATAATTAAATGCACAGCGGAAATATAAAGAGATAAGGGATAGAGATACTTGACACGGAGATTTAGTGATTTACCACAACTTGGTAAATCACTAGCCGAGACACTTCCCGACACGATCCAATAAACGTATTCTTTACGGTAGAATACAAACCAAATACAAAGGAAAGCAATAGGCTCTCAAGCTCTAGCTTATTGAGATATACAGGATCACACACCCGTTATTCAAACACTTACAAGAGGAGTATAACTCACAATGGAAATCACTCTTGTATAATATTTATCACTTGGATATTTTATAAAAACGTTTTATAAAATAAATATGTAGTGATAATATGTAGTATGGAATATTAGTTGGGAGAGATCAGATGAGGAGATGGCTGTTGGTTTGTATCTGTATTGTATTTCTTTCTTCTCCACCATCGCATGCATTATATAGCAGCTCTTCCAACGGATACATGCATCCGCGGTATACCGCCAAAAGCACGTGGTATACCGTGCAGTAAAAGTAGCTTCCAACCAATCAGAATTGTACACCACGCCTACCGCGGTATACCGGGCATTCTTCGCGGTATACCTGCGTCAGAATATGTACCCGCGGTATACCGGGCATTCTTCGCGGTATACCTGCGTCAGAATATGTACCTTCCAGGACGCAACCAATCTTTCTCAATAAACCATATTTAATTAAAATCATTTATTTGGTTTTTAGAAATATCCAAGTGGTATATTATTTTAGGGTGTTTATCATTATAAATTATAAACACTAATGACAACGTAAATCTTCCGTCTTGAACTCTTCAGATAAAATCTTCGTGTTCTTCAAGAACTGTACACTTGGATTGGATTGTTAGATAAACAATAATACGGTGTGTTTGTAATCATCAAAATAAATATATATAAATATATAGAGATGTGGTACACTTGCACCAACACGAAGATCCTCTCTCTCTCTCTCTCTCTCTCTCTCTCTCTCTCTCTCTCTCTCTCTCTCTCTCTCTCTCTCTCTCTCTCTCTCTCTCTCTACATCCCCTTTTGAGTTTTGATTTTAGATTTTCTCATTGTTCTTTAAATACTTAGAACAAAGTTTTTGAAAACATCTCTTATTCTTTCCAAATATAAAGTCAATCAATCAAATAAGCAAAATAATATTTGAGATTCTGAAAACCTCATCGTGCAATTGATCTATTTCTAAAAAGACAATCATAAAATATTAGAGGATTAACCATATCAAAATGGAAACAACTTTCATCTAATTTCTATTTTAAAAAAATCAACTTTTAAAATTGTCGTTAAGAGTTTGATTTACGTGTTTAAGATGACCTTACTATAACATGGCAAAATTATTAATTAAAACATATTAAGTGGATATTATAAACACCACATCATCAAAACAAAACAAACTAAATAGAAACAGAATCCAAAATCACAATTCAAAAACAAAAGTGTTCTCCTGTACCCATCGCCCCTTCCTTCTTCTCAATATACAACTACTGAATGTAATATTCAAGAAATAAAATACAAGAAACAAGTAGTCAAGAATCAAAATACAACTGTTATTTGTAGAAAAAATATTCAAGAAACATTCGATTTTCATTTATTGTAAATTTCTAAACTGAGTTGAAGACTTATTTTAGACTTTAGAGGCTTATAAGAAGAAGGGTGAGTTCAAATGAGTTGTACTATTTGGCTATGACGAAATTGTTCAACTCAATGGGTTTTGAGGAAATCATGAGCATGTACGTTTTTATCATATGGACATAATTGATGTGAAAGATTTTAATTACAAGCATAAATCAAACCAAAATTATTTTCATTTCCATGCAATTTTTGTAATTAAACTAATTTAATTTATTGCCTATGTAAACGTGAATACCTATTAATTTTTATTATAAATTGATTTTTAGTTGATAAATATTGTTATTTTTTGTTAGATGATAAAATATATTTTTGATGATTTTCTAAAATAAAGAAAATGAAATACAATAACAACTCATTAATTAGTTTAGTTTCCATGTGGTGGGAAGGTGGATGCATGATGAAGAAAACATGGGCAACATTCCTCTTTAAAAGCTTTTTTTTTCCTTTTTATCCTCATTATTACTCCCTCCCCCTTCATAACATGTTTTAATTATATATTTATTTTTATTTTATTTAGATCTATAGTTTATATATTTAAGAGAAAATAAATATTTAGTTATTATTTCTAATGGGAAACAAGCCTTTTTACAAATAACTTATGATGAAGTGGTCATCTTTACTACCTATTTAATATTTCCTTCATAGTCACTTAAATCTTGTCCAAAATAAGTTTGCAATTAAATAAAAAAACTATTATTATTATTATTATTATTATTATTATTATTATTATAAGCAAAAACAAATATAAATTTTGTAGACATAACACATGAATGGAATCTTTGATGACCATAGCAATATGGAAAGTAGACCAATGGCCATGAAACTGATGTTTCCTATTAGGCCATCCGTACCCACAGCGGGATGGGGCTCGGGATGGCGAGGGGAGGCTGCAGGATGGGCTAAGGCCCATGCGGGGTTGGCGGGGCGGGATTGATTCCGGGGATGGGATCCCGGATCATCCCGAAGAGTTTTAAAAAAAAATTAATTAAATTTTTAAAAATCAAGCCGTTCAACGGCTCTTTGTAAAAAAAATCTCAATTTAATCCCACTATATATTTAACCATCAACCTCTTATTTCTCACACCTCTCAACCTCTTATTTCTCACACCTCTCAACCTCTTATTTTTCACACCTCTCAAATTCTCTCAACCTCTTATTTCTCACACCTCTCAAACTCTCTCAAACACTCTTCCATTCTCTATATTTTAAACAATATGGATTCGCCACAACCCGGTTCACCAACCGCATCATCATCATCCGTAAACACCGACGAGTTGTTGAATCTACAAAGGGAAATTTTTCGACATACTGCACAATCGCTGTATGGTAGCACCGCCTCATCGTCAACAAGAGAGAGGGCCGCAAACATTGAAAGAGGTCGAGTAACTGCAAACGAGCGGCTTATGCGGGACTACTTTGGCGTCAACCCGATTTATACACCGGATATGTTTAGGCGGCGGTTCAGGATGAGCAGACAACTATTCGAACGAATAGTTGAAGATTTAGAAGTAGGGTATCCGTATTTTAGACTTCGGTTTGACGGGTTAGGCAAACAAGGTTTTTCTCCGATACAAAAGTGTACTTCCGCTATTCGGCAATTGGCGTATGGAGTAGCTGCTGACGCACTTGACGAGTACATCCGTATGGGAGAGAAAACGTCACGAGATTGTATGTACAAATTCTGCACAGGTATTATTGAACTGTATGGTCAAAAATATTTACGCAAGCCTACTTTTATTGATATTCAGAAGTTGTACGCCGCGCATGAAGCTAAACACGGATTTCCCGGCATGCTCGGCAGCATAGACTGTACTCATTGGGCGTGGGCAAATTGTCCGAATGCATGGCGAGGTCAATTCATGAGAGCTGATCATGAGCACCCGACAATCATGATAGAAGCAGTGGCCTCTCAAGATCTATGGATCTGGCACGCATACTTTGGTGTTGCCGGTTCCAACAACGACATCAATGTTCTCAATCAGTCGCCCATCTTCAACGATGTATATGATGGAAAAGCACCCGAGTGCCCTTTTGAGGTGAATGGAGCCACCTACAAGCACGGATATTATCTAACGGATGGGATATATCCGGAATGGGCTACTTTCGTAAAATCATTTACGTGCCCACAAGACCTTAAACGACAAAAGTTCAAGTCCGCGCAAGAATCCGCACGTAAAGATGTTGAACGAGCTTTTGGCGTGCTTAAACAACGTTGGCATATACTTCATAACCCGGCACGCGGATGGGAACCGACAATATTGAGAAACATTATGTATGCTTGTGTCATATTACACAATATGATACTCGAAGACGAAAACCATGCTATTTGTGGTGACGTGGAAAACGACTTTTTCACGAATGATATCGAAAGCCAAATCAGTGAGACACAACGCGCGGCAAATGTTCAAGAAGTCATAAACCGGGACACTCATAATAACCTTCGGTCGGATTTGGTCGAACATATTTGGCGTATCCAAGTTCCCAACAATGACGACGAGTAGATTTTTTAATTTATTTTTTAATTTTTATTTTTAATGAATGATATGAATTTTAATTTTTATTATTTATCTTATTTTTATTTATTAAAAAATATATAAATATTTTTATTTTGTTAAATAATTAAATGTATAAATAAAAGAATTAAAATAAATGAGGTGGCAAAAGGGTTTGAGGGAATGGGGTACGGGTGTTTAGGGATTGTTAGGGATTGAGTGAGGGATGGGAGAAAAGCTGATGTGGTGCTGATGTGGAGCTGGAATATTTGAAAGATTCCTCAATGGGGTACGGATGGCCTTACATTTATGTCCAATCCCTCACCATTTCACAAATACAGAGAAATGGAGACTGAATCGTGGATTTGATCCCTTCTTTACTAGTTTCTCTATGGTATATTTATTGTGGATTTGATTCCAGTGTCGTTTCTAGGGGAGGGTGCGCCGGACGTACGTCCAGGGCCCAAAAAATATAGGGGCCCAATTTTTTTTAGTATATACTATATAGTAGTAGTTTAAAAAATTAGTAGATAAAAAAGACTACAAATTTAGTATCTATAATATGACCCAAAAGGAATTTTGCTTTATATTAAAGGGTCCAAATATGTATTATGTAATTACCTTGGACAAGAAAAATTGTAAAAAGTTAATTGGTATTCCATTTTATAGTGTCGCTTATTGTTTCTATAAGTTTTTTTTATCTAGTACCACTAATATCTAAAACTACTTTGTCTTTAAACCTTAATATATACTCCATTATTCATCTCTCGCATTCTTTTTTATTATTTCACCCATATGAATTCTAATTTTATGTTAAAATACTGTAGATTTTTTGTTAATAACTAAGAAAAATCATACATTTTGAAGAAAAAAAATTACCAACTATATAAGACGATCCAACTTATATAAACATTGTAAACACTCTCATTTATCTAAAATAAGATAAGATCTCAAGCTATAACCAACATTTACTTTTGATAATTGCGAGAGTACCGTCCTCTTTCCCCCAAAAAAAACATTGACTTTTGATTAAAAATTGATGGTTCTTAGGCCATCAGTACCCCATCCACAGCATCTTTCAAAGATTCCCCTCCACCTCAGCGCCACATCAGCTTTTCTCCCATCCCTCACTCCATCCCTCACGATCCCTAAACATCCGTACCCCATTCCCTCAAACCCTTTTGTCACCTCATTTATTTTAATTCTTTTATTTATACATTTAATTATTTAACAAAATAAAAATATTTATATATTTTTTAATAAATAAAAATAAGATAAATAATAAAAATTAAAATTCATATCATTCATTAAAAATAAAAATTACAAAATACAAAACACTACCAATTATGAAATTTTTGGAGTTGCTTTTTTCTCGCTAAAGTAGCCCTCAAAGCGTTTCCCGTAAGGTGATCATGCGGGGCTATGAAATACTCGAAGTCTTTCTCAAATCGGTTTGAGCGTTCGATTTCGATTTCGAGATCGAGTTTTTTCATTTTGTATTCCATTGTATCATCAATCTTGTTGTTGAACGTCGTCAACAACTGAGTAACACTTTCGTCCGTATTCGCCCCGGACGTATTACTCGTTGATGATTTTTTTGCCTTGTTTCTCCCGATGGGTCGTTGAATTTGCTCGTCATCGTCATCATCGGAAGGTTGGGTACGTTTTGAACCCCGCGATGAAGTTGTCGTCATCGTTGGAACGGCTCCCCATTTTGGACATTTTTTTAGGACGTCCCAAACTTGTTCGTGAGTGAAAGCAACTTTATGGCGTGCTACATACCGTTCGTGTGCCGTTCGGGATATATCGGCCTCACTCATCCCGCTTGATCTATTATTGAGCAAGTTGTTGTAGATGCCGCCAAACGAATTAACTCTTTTATTGAGGTCGTTGAACTTGCTATTGAGTTGATGGGTTGATCTATAACCTGGTTCACGACCCATGCGAGTAAAGAACACATCCCCGATTCGGCCCCAAAAATTTCCTACATTTATGTAAAATTAAGTATAAGAATAATAATAATAATAATAATAATAATAATAATAATAATAATAATAATAATAATAATAATAATAATAATAATAACAACAATAAAAATAATTACCACCGCTTTGTGCGTTACCGACCACGGGGTCCTCCGAAACGTCAACCCACGCCGACACTAACGCGAGTTCCTCGGCTCTTGTCCACGTTTGTTTGGCGGCTTTCGTTCGTCTCGGATTTGATGGTTCCGGGTTAGATTGTTGTGTCGGGATAAATTGTGGTGAGTTTGGGGTAGAAGGTTGGGTTTCCGGAACAATGTCGTCGTCGAGATTGATTGCGGGTGAAGGAAGATTGTAGTTGGCCGGAGTAAAACCTTGTTCAATCAAACCGGGACGTGTAAATTGGTAAGGAAATTGTTGCGGAAATTGTTGGTGAAATTGTTGGGGAAATTGTTGCGGATATTGTGGCGGATTTTGTTGCGACCATTGTGGCGGATTTTGTTGCGACCATTGTGGCGGAATTTGTTGCGAAAATTGCGGATGATAACCTTGTTGTGTAAACGCTTGGAAACCAAGCTCTTGATCTTCTTGCGATTGTGGTGTATTCGGTCGGTTACGACGGGATGTAGGTGTTCTGTTTGGATTCATGATGAGAGAGGTGTGAAAAATAAGAGGTTGAGAGAATTTGAGAGAGTTTGAGAGGTGTGAGATTGAGAGAATTTGATAGTGTGAAAAATAAGAGGTTGAGAGGTGTGAGAAATAAGAGGTGTGAGAAATAAGAGGTTGAGAGGTGTGAGAAATAAGAGGTTGAAGGTTAAATATATAGTGGGATTAAATTGAGAAAAAAAAAATTTAAGAAAGAGCCGTTCAACGGTAATTTTTTTAAAAATTTAATTAAAATTTTTTTTTTTAAAAACCCTCGGGATGGATCGGGATCCCATCCCCGAAAACCATCCCTTCCCGCATTCGATCCCGCCCCGTACCCCATCCCCGCAGCCATCCCGCTGCCACCTCCCCATCCCGAGCCCCTTCCCCGCCATGGCTACGGAAGGCCTTATAAAGTTTGTTTCAACCCTAAAAGTTTAAAAATCATGATAAAAACATTAATATTAGGTGACATGAAAACTCAACTGATATGGATTTTTCAACCCAAATGATGTCAATCTATATATTAAAGATATATCATAAGATGTCTTTGACGGTGGAACGATCTGCCAATATTATGTAAGATGATATGGTAGATAATATTAACTTAGAGGGATAATAAATTGTAAACCATCATTTTCGTGTAAACCGTGTAAACTCTCTATTTCACAAGTTTTTTTGATGAAATTTTTTTACGGAATTGTTTATTTTGATGAAATTGTTTCATATCATTCATTTCTTGATGAAATTTATTTATAAAATTTGTAGTTTCATAGGTGAAAACGAAAATATATGAAACAGTTTCATAAGAATAAAAAAAACCTATGAAATTACAAATTTCATAATTTTTTTTATCAAGAAATGAATGATATGAAACAATTTCATCAAAATAAACAATTCCATAAAAAATTTCATCAAAAAAACCTATGAAATCGACGGTTTACACGAAAATGATGGTTTACAATTTATTAGGACTCTATTAACTTAATATTTATTGATTGATATTGTGCTTGGAATACAGGGAAAATTGTTTTATATGGATAATTAGTATTTCTTGACTTCAAAGTTCTTTATTATGATATAAGCAATATACTTAAAATACATTCGTAATTATTGAGGGCCCCCTTTTACATCTCGTCCATGGCCTAAAAAATATCAAAAACAGGTCTGTTTGATTCTTGTGGTATTCAATTTGTTTTGTCTATGGTCCCTCTAACTAACGCATCCATTAACTTCATTAAATCAAATGTCATTTTTGCCTTTTTTTATTCCTTTATATTTTTTCCTATAAAAAAGATAAAAACAATAGCTTATTTTTATACCAAGTGTGTGTATATATATATAAATATATATATATATATATATATATATATATATATATATATATATATATATATATATATATATATATATAAAATCACGGTATCAAAATAAATAAAATAAGGTATTATTGTATAATTTAATTTGATTAATTTTTAAAAAGTAGATTGTATTAAATATAATTTAATTTTGGGAATTTAATTAAAATACCCAAATTTTGACTTTGACTTGCCAAAATACTCATTTTCTCGTTGAAATTGCCGAAATACCCATTTTTCCCGCGGTGGGACCCGCGATCGCGGGACCCACAACCACGTGGCACCATCTTTGGCCAAATCTCCCGCTATGCCCCCTCAAGATACCTCGCGGCTACAACTTCCCCCCCCCCCCCCAACTATGCCCGCGAGACCACTTTTGGCCCCTGTCCCGCGATAGTCCCGCGATTTTTTGATATTTACAGTTTTGGCCCCTTCAGTTTGGGGCAAATTTAAAAAAGCATAAATGGTCCCTATAGTTTTTTTAGGTTATTATTTTATGTAGTTGAGGTTTTTAATGTATTGTTTCCTTTCCATTTTAATGTATTTAATATAGAAATTAATTAAAGAAAATGTTTTCCCCATTTTAATTTATTTAATAAGGAAATTAATTAAAAGATCAGTTATTGCAAATCGTCTTCCCAAAAGAAACAGATACAGTGCAGGTAAACAAAGATATCTATGACTGGAATGCGTCCTGGATTCCAGTGATGAAGTTAACCTTTTCCTTGATGACGTCCTCCATTCCCGTGTAGTCGTCTTCGATTTCTTGTAATTCCTCTTCTACTTCCTTAATCTGTCGTTGCACCTCCCGAACGTGAGCCCTAGTCATGGCCAGTTCTCGTTTCTTCTCCGCTAGATACTCCATTTTCCCCTGCTGAATCCCCCTGTTATGGTTCCACATACCTTTTACCTTTTCGATATCGGCGTTCGCCTTATCAATGGATTTTTGCACTAAGGGGGTAATTCGTTGACTTTGTGGAAGACCCGTTGGCTGGGTACAATGATACATTGGTGGGGTAATTCTGTCATTATTGAAGTGGTAATTCTCGTATGCCATCTCCCAGTCTTCTTCCTCCTCAGCCGTGAATGGGTAATCGGTCGCAGTTCGCCCATAGTTTCTCCACTCCTCGTCTGTTTCTGGTACCTTCCAGGTACTCCGGTGAGTTCCATCGTTCAGTGGTTGGTAGGCTGCCGAACGTGAAGTTCCAGCCCCATTCGCCGACATGTTCCCCCTTGATCTTGAACCTCCAGCCATAGTGTTAAGAAAAGCGATAGAATGTTTGTAAACGGTGTAGAGGGTATAAAAGATAGATAGCAAGTTGTGAATTACTACTTCATCATGCCATCTACTTATAGCCGTGAAAATGTATGTTCTTCATCAGGGATGTGGATATGGTCAAAGATTTCTTCTGAAAAGTTTCCTGCATGATTCGTCTAAATAGTTCACTGCAAGATTCCTCTGAAAAGAGCCTGTAAGATTCGACTGAAAAAGTAACTGCATGTTTCGTCTAAAAAGAGCCTGTAAGATTCGACTGAAAAAATAACTGCAAGATTCGTCTGCAAAAGGAAGTCTGCTCATGAATAAAGGTCTTTCATTAGGCTGAAAAGTAGTCTTTAAGTAGTCTAAGGATTAATGCACATGTGAATCAAGAAATAAATGCTTGTTCATCCAATAATCTCTGTATTAGGATTACCGCAAGTTTCATAAACCTACTTACTAGGTGTTGGAAAATTTTAGTAAAAATATGGTTTTTACTAAACTTTGGACACATCTAAATATATATATATATATATATATATATATATATATATATATATATATATATATATATATATATATATATATATATATATATGTGTGTGTGTGTGTGTGTGTTATATAACTAACTCTTAGTGGGTTTATGTTCTCCTATATGAGAGCTTCGAAACGATATATAATGCGTCCAAAACGGAGGTTTTTTTTATTTCAATGTAACATTGTTATATATAGATGCTTTTGGCAAGAGGCCAAAATGAATTTGAGTATGGCATGTGAAGCCAATTTCAATGTTTTTATATCTTCATACCATTTACGGATGTTTTGGTAAAATGTTACAATTAAATAATTCACTAAAGTTAAATAATTATTTATGAGTAGGAAACTCAAAAGAAAGATAAACAATTAAATAATTCACTAAAGTTTATGGACCTAAGTTGTCATTCACTAAAGTTTAGGGACCTAAGTTGTCATTCACCAAAGTTGAGGGACATAAGTTGTAAAGTAGCAAAGTTTAGGGACCTAAGTTGTAAATTAACAAAGTTTAGGGACCTAAGTTGTAAATTAGCAAAGTTTAGGGACCTAAGTTGGCATTCACTAAAGTTTATGGACCTAAGTTGTCATTCACTAAAGTTTAGGGACCTAAGTTGTCATTCACCAAAGTTTAGGGACCTAAGTTATCATTCACCATAGTTTAGGGACCTAAGTTGTAAATTAGCAAAGTTTAGGGACCTAAGTTTGCATTCACTAAAGTTTAGGGACATAAGTTGTAAAGTAGCAAAGTTTAGGGACCTAAGTTGTAAATTAACAAAGTTTAGAGATCTAATTTGTAAAAACACTCATCTTTTTATAACCAACACTTTAACATTTTTTGGATGAATAACACCAACTTTTTTATAAAAAAAACACTAACATTTATTTTATAAAACTCACTCTAACATTTATTTTTTTAAAAAACACTCTCTTTTTATAACTAAAAAAACACTAACACCTAATTTTTTTTAACATTTATTTCTATAAATAACACCAACTTTTATAAAAAAAACACTAACTTATTTTATATAAACTCACTCTAACATTTAATTTTTTAAAAAAACACTCTCTTTTTATAACCAAAAAACACTAACACCTAATTTTTTTTATAAAAAAATTTAACATTTACTTCTATAAATAACACCAACTTTTATAAAAAAAACACTAACTTAATTTATATAAACTCACTCTAACATTTAATTTTTAAAAACACTCTCTTTTTATAACAAAAAAAAAACACTAACACCTAATTTTTTTATAAAAAAAATTAACCTTTATTTCTATAAATAACACCAACTTTTATAAAAAAAACACTAACTTATTTTATATAAACTCACTCTAACATTTAATTTTTAAAAAAACACTCTCTTTTTATAACCAAAAAAACACTAACACCTACTTTTTTATAAAAAAAATTTAACTTTTATTTCTATAAATAACACCAATTTTTAAAAAAAAAACACTAACTTATTTTTTATAAACTCACGCTAACATTTATTTTTGAAAAATACACTCATCTTTTTTTAACAAAAAAACACTAACATATTTTTTATAAAACCACTTTAACATATTTTTTTATAAATAACACCAACGTCTTTTAAAAAAACACTAACTTATTTTTTATAAACTCACTTTAACATTTAAACAACAACATTCAAACAACATTTAAACAACAAAGTTTAAACAACAAAGTTCAAACAACAAACTTTAAACAACAAAGTTTACATATCATATATTTTGAAAATTTAAGATAACAACAAGAAACTACAAAAAGTTAAGAAAAATGACTTACCACATCCCTAACACGTGACATCTTCAAACCGAACGCGTAATCGACACGAGAAGTTGAGAGAGTTGGGAGAGAGTTTAAAAATATGGTATGGTGGCCGGATGTTGGTCCCCCACCCTCTCTCTTTATAGTTATAAAAAATTAGGGTTTCAACCCCAGCCATACACGTGGCAGCTAAATCCCGCGATCGCGGGACCCAGTCGCGGGACAAGGGGCATTTTGGTAACCGCGGGGTTTCTTGAGGGGGCATAGCGGGAGATTTGGCCAAAGATGGTGCCACGTCGTGCCACGCGGTTGTGGGTCCCGCGATCGCGGGTCTCACCGTGGAAAAAATGGGTATTTCGGCAATTTCAACGAGAAAATGAGTATTTTGGCAAGTCAAAGTCAAACTTTGGGTATTGTAATTAAATTCCCTTTAATTTTACTGTTTTATTGCAATTATGAAAAAAAGATACGAGTTTAAATAAATAAGAATATGATAGTATGATTTGATTTATTTAAATTAAATTTTTACTACGTCAACGACGATTTAATGTTAATAATTCTTTTTCTATCACTGCAATAAACAAGTTTATTATCGATATTTTAATACCAAAATCATTGAAAACCACAAGAAATGATCTCCAATTTTATTGCCCTAACCAAATGAAAAAAATTATACATACTATCATCTTTGTAACTTGAAATTGAATAAATCCTTACATAAACTTCAACCATGTTTTCATGCCTAAATAGACAAAAAAAAACTAAAACAATATTTATATAATTTTTTTTTAATTTAAACAAATCAAATCATAAAATAATATCTTATTTTATTTATTATGATATAATTATATATATATATATATATATATATATATATATATATATATATATATATATATATATATATATATTTGTGTATAAAAATATTGTTTTTATTTCTTTATAGAAAAAAGACAAAAGAATATGCAAAATGGCTAAAATGACCCTTGATTTAACGGAGACGTTAATCAAAGGTACCATAGCCAAAACAAATTGAATACCACAAGGACCAAATCCACAATAAACATACCATACGGACCCTAGTCAAAAAAATCATCAAAACATAGGGACCAAATCCACAATCCACTCTTTATTTGAGATTTCCACGAGAATTACACTTGATACTAATCTATCAGTTATATTATCATTTGAAATAAATGTGAAGAATCGTGTGAGGAGTGTGATTATCGTGAGAAGTTGATCTGAACGGTTGATCACTTTTAATCAAATACCCTTACATGAATTGCGGTTTAGAAGAGAATTGATCTGATGCATTTTATCCCGGTACATCTCATTCTAATGTGTGTCCATTTCTCATCCAACTGTTAATAACTATTTCTCACGTTTCCTTCGTTAACTTCAACTTCTCACCGAAACCCAATCCTTGAAATAAATAAACGAGTTTAAAGTTTTAAAAAAGACAATAAATATGTCAATTTAAATAAAAAGATTAGTATTTATGTGTTTTCAAAAGCCTCTTTTATGAAAAGATGATTCACTTTTGATGCCTAACATGTAACTTTTAACTTTTAAATGAGAGAATGTTTTTGACTTTTCAGAATAATTTAGTGACAAATGTAAATGTACAAATCCTTGAAAAATTTGAATATTTTATTTGAAGAAAATAGTTACAAATCCTTAAAAAAACATAGTTACAAATTCAAATAAAAGGTATAGTTATCACACAACTCAATCCACAAAGTAATTAAGAGGGCGTTTGATACAATTTCATGATGTAGATAATTTATACTATATTATAAATCATTTATGAAAAACTCTTAAAAACAATTCCTAAAATTTCATGTACCGCTGCTTAATGTTAATTACTTAAAATCTCATAAAAACAACTAATTAAGCTTTATGTACCTCTTTTAATGTTAATTGCTTGATTAATATTTATCTCTAACAACCTTCAAATTCTTAAATAATGGACTCTTATTAATTAATCTTTATCTCTAACCACTTTCAAATACTCAAATCATAAAGTCCTCAAAACCACACATTAAAATAAATTAGAACATTAAAATCAAGATATATTGTTCGGGCATTAATGATTTTAATTCTAAACATTAAAGAAATGTAGAATTAATTAAAAAACAAAGAGAAATTAAGGAGTGGAAAGCATGTTGAAGATCGAACGATGGACATTCCATCCATCAACTCCTTATAATAATCAATCTGACGGCATTCAACGTTTCTTCCGGAATTGCATCGCTCTCTCTCATTCTCATTCCCTTCCCCTCATACAAAGCCATATTTCGTGCTTTTCCTCAGGTTTATTTCTTTCCATTTCTACATTTACCCATTTGTGCCTGCATGCTCTTCTTCTCCATTTAATTACTCCTTCAATCCATATTCTCTTGTTTTTATTTTGGTACCTTTTCATTCCATTTTCAATTCCAATTCATGTTAACATCGCATTTTCTCCATTCCTCTGATTAATGCAATTTTGCTTCCTTATTGTTTGTAGAAATGATTGTTTTCCTTTTTCTGATCTGAGTTGTATTGTTGATCATCTGATTGTGAGATCCTATAGCCATGGCACATAAATCCTTAATTAATTGGGGAAATTTTGGTTAAAACGGTTGTTACATGATCTAAGAAACTGATGTAAATGTAATGTGAGAAACTCTTGACATGTCGTGATGTTTATTGAAAATGTTGTCATATGACACGATTCACGCTGTTAATTAGTTACGTTCTTCTTATCTTGACAATGGTGAGAACCGATCATTTCTTCGTGAATGTGCGGTTTCTTTCATGTAAACCGTAGAAAATTAGGACAATTTTTTCCTTGTCATGTATGCAAAAAGCTTTGATTTCATGATCTGGTTATGGAGATTGATGAATTCCTTTTTTATATATTACATTTACATCAGGATATAAATAAAACCTAAATGTGAATTCATGTTCAGCAAATCATACTTCTGTTTGTGTACGATTCGGTTCTCCTATCAATGTATCATGATGCCTGTAATTAGGTTAATGACTTGACTCAAACTGTATTATATTCTTTAGGTAGCATAAGATGGCGGACGGCGAGGATATTCAACCACTTGTCTGCGATAATGGAACTGGAATGGTTAAGGTATTGTTCATAATTTATTCTCTCTAAATGCATCCCAACTTTTCATCTCCTTTTCACACACTTTGCATTAACCAAGGGTCTTCACAGAAACAACCACTCTATTCTCTCGAGTAGAGGTCAGGTCTGGATACATCTGGGTTCGTTTGGTTTGGTTTGGTTTATTTAAATGAAGTAAAATTGCAGGCTGGATTTGCTGGAGATGATGCACCACGGGCTGTGTTCCCAAGTATTGTGGGTCGTCCACGTCATACTGGTGTGATGGTTGGAATGGGCCAAAAAGATGCATATGTTGGGGATGAGGCTCAATCCAAAAGAGGTATCTTGACACTGAAATACCCAATTGAGCATGGTATTGTTAGCAATTGGGATGACATGGAGAAAATTTGGCATCACACTTTCTACAACGAGCTTCGGGTCGCTCCAGAAGAGCATCCGGTTCTCCTAACCGAAGCACCTCTCAACCCGAAAGCCAATCGTGAGAAGATGACTCAGATCATGTTTGAGACCTTCAATGCCCCTGCCATGTATGTCGCCATCCAAGCCGTCCTTTCTCTCTACGCCAGTGGTCGCACAACCGGTCAGCATTTCATATTTCTTGATTAAGACATACAATTAGGATGCTTTTGGTATGCAAACAGGACAAAACAGTTATTCATCGTTTGGTAAGACAGAACTGAACAAAACAAAACAGATGATATTGACCAATTTACCCTTAATAAGTTGTTTATATATTTTGATTAATTATGTAATTTATTAAAGTATAATGAAATAAATATTTTTATAACAAAATAAATTATTATGAAAAAAATTCTTCAATACAGTTAAAAGGATTAAAGGACACCAAAAAAAAAATTATCCAAATTTTATATTCTAACTTTTTCTATATGTTTTTACTATTAGTATTTATAATTTACATAAATTAATCAAAACATAGAAACAATATAAAAATAATATTTTAAGAAAAGTAAATTGAAAGTTTAAAGAGTATAAAATACAACAAATAATTTAATGAATAAGTAATATATAAAATAGAAGACTTATTTGATATTTTTGAAAAGAATTAGATTTTATTTTGAGGTTATATTGGTAAAACATAAGTCTGTTCCACCTTGTTCCTGCTTGTTCCATTGGGTGGGGTTGGAACAGTCTTGTTCCACTCTGTTAGTGTCTGTTCCACGTAAAAGTCCTGTCAAACGTGAGAGAGTAATCCTTGTTCTGTCATGTCCCAAACGCACCCTTAGCGCTAAACGGCCCGTTATGAATGATTAAAAAGTGTCATTTAAAATCTTGTTGATTTGGTTTGCTACAGGTATTGTGTTGGATTCCGGGGATGGTGTGAGTCATACGGTTCCTATTTACGAAGGTTACGCTCTTCCACACGCCATCCTTCGTCTGGACTTAGCAGGACGTGACTTAACCGACGCTCTGATGAAGATCCTTACGGAACGTGGGTATTCTTTCACTACATCAGCTGAACGGGAAATCGTGAGAGATATGAAGGAGAAGCTGGCGTACATTGCCCTTGACTACGAGCAGGAGCTAGAGACTTCCAAGACTAGCTCATCAGTCGAGAAGAGTTATGAGCTGCCAGATGGACAGGTGATCACTATTGGTGCTGAACGGTTCCGTTGCCCAGAGGTTCTGTTCCAGCCATCGATGATTGGGATGGAAGCTGCTGGTATTCATGAGACTACATATAATTCTATCATGAAGTGTGACGTGGATATTAGGAAGGATCTGTATGGAAACATTGTACTTAGTGGTGGTACAACTATGTTCGCGGGGATTGCGGATAGGATGAGCAAAGAGATCACGGCTTTGGCCCCGAGTAGCATGAAGATTAAGGTGGTTGCTCCACCGGAGAGGAAGTATAGTGTCTGGATCGGAGGCTCCATTCTTGCATCGCTCAGCACCTTCCAGCAGGTTTGTTTTCTCCATTTTTATATCGTTTTTAATCAAACCAAAGGGTTACTTGACAGCGGTATTCAGGTTACTGGTATAGATATACAAAAGAGCGTGAGTCGAAGCTGGCTTAGGCCTTAAAGCCCAATCGGGCCTAGTTTTCTTGGAAGAGTGAAACCCGACATGAAAAAGCCTGAACGGGCCTATTTTTACACCCAAAGTCCGGACCCAGCCTGGTCTGCTCCTGAAAACCCTGGGCCTTTTTTGTTTACTAGAAACGGGCTTGAATGGCCCAGGCCTTGGCATCTCTAGTTACCGGTAGAGCCCAACCTTTCAGGAGGTCAATGGTTTAAACCTCACCAAAGATGAAAAGCATGTGAGTATTTGGTGTAGAGATATATTATATACTTTAAAATAGAATCCTTTTTAATGGAGCAAAGGCAATAAACAATGGGGTGTTGATGAGAATTGGTTCTGTACCTCTTGGGATAGAGGAAATGTTTGTATACATTCTACTCTTCATGGACCTAATCTGTGTGAGATTTACTGGGTTAGATTGGTTTGGTTTGGTTTGGTTTTAAGGTGGCTTGTGAGTAGTTGTGAGCCAACTTGTCCAAAAGCTTTGGTGAGCCCAAGGCGCATGAATGAAGTCGAGTTAGCTTGTTGACTAACTAAGCAGAGGTTGAGCCTAGTATGGCCCAAGGTTGGGAGCTTGGAAAAGCCTAAACGAGCTAATGAAACGAGCCGTTTATGCATATATGGTCCTATACAAATCACCGTGCATTATATGTTTTTTTAGCCTGCTAGGATTCTGTTGTGGACCTCTAGCTGTATGTAGTTTTCTAAAATTAATATATTTAGATTTTTTATATGAGCATTTATGAGTTGAGCTGGAGCCTCTATATCAGTGAGCTAAGCTTCAAACCTTAGCAGCCGAGTCCAAGTTTGCATACTTTCTTTATGAGGTGAGCTTTGTCGCCAAATGAGTTTGGGCTTGGCTTGGTTGGGCTAAAATGTACCCTTATCCTTAATTACTATATTTGACTTGACGTTTGGTGTATGAAAGATATTCTAAAATACTCTTAAATAAACACAACATGAAGAATTTGGTAGACATAAATCAATACCGTAACTTTTTCATAATTTAATTGACAAATAGGAGTTTTTGGAGATAACCTATAGGGTAGTAGAGTCTTCTATGTTGCATTGTGATTTTTTTTTTCTTTTCTTCTTTTGTTGCTTAGGGGATGTTTGTTTACCTCTTAATGGTTCCATTAAGAGGCAACCTCTGAATCGCTAAGAGGTAAAAATCCTGTTTGGCAAAAAAAATGTCTGTCTCTTAATGGTTCTAAAACCCTCTGAATGATTTAGCATCCTGGGCCTCCCTTAACCATTCAGCACCCTGATTTCATTCTAAACAATTACCAAACAACCATATTTCATTTTGCAGTATATCGTAAAAGCATTCAGCAACTGCCAAACAGCCCCTTGCTTTTTAATGATACTTGTTGTTCTTTTCTTTTCTTTTCGTTATAATGTGATACAAGTCGGGAGCTTTACAGAAAAAGACACTCGTACCTTTTGGGGTAGGGACCTGTCTACATTCATCACACCATAAGGAGTTATAATCTTGAACTTGGTTATTGGTGAAAATGAAAAGAGACAATGTCACCTATGACACCTCAACCCCGAAATATTAGACTAGTAATCAACTTAAGTTATTAGTTGATCATAACATAAGGCTTGTTAATAGCTTATGATTCTCACTTTCTGTGTGTTGCTATTTTCTTTGGTGGATGATGGTTGTGATTGAGTGCAGATGTGGATAGCAAAGGCAGAGTACGACGAATCTGGACCATCAATCGTGCATAGAAAATGCTTCTAATGATGCAGGTTGTTGCGGTGAAGAAATGTTGGTTGCAACATTTGGGATTGTTTCGATATTTTCACTTACGTATAACGATATTTCCGAACTTGGATTGATGTATTCTTTTATTTTAATCTCGTTTTAGAAGTTGGAGCATGATGCTTTTCTGATCAAATGATTATATCTTTTTATAGTAAATGATGTGTATTATATTTATTGTTAACGACCAAATAATATATGTCAATAAAACTGTTACATTAATAGAAAATGCAAACAAATATTAGGTTTTATTTTTTGGATGATTTTCTATGCAAAATTAAATACATGGAAAGTTACGAATACCATTTTTTATATTAATTGTTGACGCAAAAACGAACATATACATCAGTCTACACGTTCCTTTTTGGTTACTCTTTTTTTTTCTCCAAATGCCATAGTCCAAAAAATTAAGATTTCGTTTTGTTTGATAGAATGGTTTTGAAATCCCGTGAAATACAACCTTAATGGAATTTCAATGAAATATAAGCATGAGTAATTGTATCTACGGGTGCAAACAGATTTGGTTGGTTTGAAATCGTTTGGATAACCAAACCTAATGACTAAAAGAATCTCAATTCATTCAAAGCATTTAAATAACCCAGACCATGTGTCTTGGGTTGAGTAGGTGGAGTAGACACACTTAGGAGGAGGTGGTTTACCAAATGTTTTTTACTTGGCCAACCCCTTATTCCATCCGAGGTAGAGGCTTTTTACAGAAGCAAACGTCATCAACAGGAGTCCTTGGTGTCAAGAAGGAACAGTATCCCATAAGGGTACCCATTTGCGTTGTGTTCTCGAAACTCATTTTAGGAAGGAAAGGAAAGGGGTGGAAAGTAAAAAAAACTCGTGTTCTCGAAACTTCTTTAGGGGAGAAAGGAAAGGAAACGGAAGGAAAATAATGATAAGTTTCCTTCCAAAACTTCCCTCCCAAATGTGGGAGGAAAGGGAAGGAAAAGAAAGGAAAGGAAAGGAAAGAAATTAAAAACATTTAAAAAAATTACTGAAAATATTAAAATTACAAAACTACCCGATATTTCCTTATAAAAGATATATTTTTAAGGGTATATTAGTAAAAATGACATCTTTCCTTTCCCTCATGTTCAAGAACACGAAAAAATATCATTTCCTTTCCTTTCCTTCATTTTCTTTACCTTTTGAGAACACAAATGAAAAAATTATTTTCCTTTCCATTCTTTTCTCTCCCTTCCTTTTCCATCCATTTCCTTTCTTTTCTTTTCTCTCCGGATTAGAGAACATAGTGTTGATCCTCTCTATTGAAGACGAGAGTTATGATTTATTCGTGTTCGAAAATATTTGAACAACTCAACCCAATAATTAAGAATTTATGTTATTCTATATTATTAAACCACAAGTTACCTCTTATTAGAATAGTTTGGGGTTGTGTTAGGTTAGTTTTTTGAGCTTGTATGCAGTCCTACTTTACTTGGGCCTGAGAGGGGCCCATTGGGGATGGGAAGGGGGTATTGACTCCTCTAATTCTTTTACCCTTTAGACCTGGGTATTTCTATTTTTTAACTTAGCCCCAACACTTTTCTTTTAGGTAGCGTTTGGTACGCAGACTGGATGGGACGTGACAGGACAAGACTATCGGTGCGGGACGGGACGGGACTGAACAGGACTGGAGGAGATGATTTTAATCTAGGTTTAGCTATATGATATTGAAAAAAATGAGTATTTTAGTAATCTTATGTTTTAGACCCATGTTGTTCCACCTATTTTGGTGGAACAAAAATCTTAAGTTTTGTCCCATGAAAACTTATTTTTGTCCCATGTTATCCCATCTGATTTTTGTCTCATGACATACCAAACATGGGACTGTTTTTTTTGTCTCGTCCCGTCCCACCCAGTCTGCGTACCAAACGCATCCTTAAGGTAATATGCAATCCTTCAGCTCAACCCCATGGTTCTTTTTTTTCTTTGACTTTTTAATAATAATATTATCTCAAAAGTTTATAAATGCTTGATATGAGAATTTGTTAGCTTCATTCTTTGACTTTTAAAATATTGGGAGCCTAAACTTGTTCCATAGGCTTTTTATATTGCACGAAATTGCAACGTACTTTGATAAAGTTTTATATTGGGTCACATACTTTTAAAATCTTTATTTTGTTTCAAGCATTTAAATATCTGAGGTACCGGTAATAAGTTATCATGTTGATTTGCGAGCAATGTGGCATCCAACTTGGGGGCTGTTTGGTTGGTTTTCCATTAAGTCCTGTGTGAATAAAGTTGTCTGTGTGGATTAATCTGTCGGTATAGATTGGAAAGGTTTTTGTTTTCGAGGGTGTTTTCATAGATGGAAGGACCATGTTTTTAAATTGGGATAGACTAGTTTGGACAAAACTTGGTTTTCTGCATAAAGCTCCATCCTAAAAGCTTAATAAATAAGTCATTTTCTATATCATTAAGTCACTACCAAACAATCATGTATAGCTGACTGAATAAGCTATAAGTCCCATTAAGCTCATTAAGCTGCTAACAAACAGACTCTTACTATTATTTGCATACATGGCTAATGACGTAGACTTTCTTGGATAAAACTAATTTTAAAATAATCTTTCCATTTTTCATTATAATTGAACTCATTAATAAGTTATATATTTTGTAAATTTTGACAGTAAATTTAGGAAAAAAATAATAAGACAATTATAAAAACCATACAACCTTATCTATATCTATATCTATATCTATATCTATATCTATATCTATATCTATATCTATATCTATATCTATATCTATATCTATATCTATATCTATATCTATATCTATATCTATATCTATATCTATACTACTTTAATATTCATCTTGATCAAAAGTCTTAAATACTATCTTCTATGCATTGAGTACCATCATTTTATGCATGAATTGTAAAAATCTCTTAATTACCACTCATGATGCATAATGTACCAATTTTTGTTGCAAGGGTTTTGAAGCCACAACACCAAAACCAAATCAGAAGCTTCAACTCGTGCTTTATTCCATCACAGTGTTTTACATCCTTGTTTCACGTCTCTGAGATCTGAGCGCACCTCTCTGATCTGAGCTAAAATCAGTTTGGGTATAATCAGACGTCACTTTCTTCCTTAAAATTTGTATCAGACTCATTCCCGCTTCTCTTCTCCAAGCTTATTTCAAATTCCCGCTTCTCTCAATCAAAATCAGAATATCCATCTCCTCTGGTTTGAATTTCAATCTAAACATTTTCTTAACTGCATAAATGGTCTTCTTAAACTCAGTTGCACAAATATTTATTCTAGGGTTTTTTACATCTTTTGGGATTTTTTTGTTCCAGGTACCCAAGAGCATCAACAATTGTTCATCTTCATTCTTGAATAGGTTTGTGCTCCCATTTTGGCTCACTAAGTTGTTTTTTGTTACACCTGTCATCATTTGTTTGACTAACTTTATGTATGTAAGCAAGTTCTTAGGCTAAATCATACGATGTTTGATGGGATTCCATCATCCATGTTCATAGGGCTTAAGAACATGGTGCTTGACAGGTTTTTGTTTCTTTGTCTATTATCTCCATATTTCTTCGTTCTATGCTTTTATTTCTCTCTATGTTCTTGCCAAAAGAATGTATGTTTCACAGGGTGTAGGCAACAAACAATGATGACGGTCAGACAATATATGGAACTGTGTTCAAATATGCTTCCGTTTTTTTGCATTTGAGTTTCTTCATGGTTGTATCTAATTTTTTAGTACTCTAAAATAACATGTGTTTCTTTTTCTCCATTTTATTTAGCATGTTTGATGTATTGCATGCTTTGATGATCAGACAGTTTCTCTCTCGAGTTGTCTTGCAATTTCTTTCTAGAGTTGTTTTTGCTTATAATAATTTTTCTAGACTCTAGCAAGAAAAAGGCATCGACATTCATGACTTTTCATAAAGAAAATGAGTGTGCATGCTTCTCATAGAATTGTGGGGGCTTCATTGTAACTGTAGAGTCATTGTTTTTTTACATTGTTTCGCTTACACAAAGAAGACTCAGCAGACACGTTAGTGAAGAAAAGCAAAAGAACATCATCTGAGGAAAAAAAGATTTTGCTTATAATAATTTTTTCTAAACCTTGCGTCTATTTTTTCTTGTTATTTGTTTGTTCAACAGACTGATGAGCTTTTCTTGCTAAGGGAATGCATCTGCTTGAGTATGTGGTAAAAGAAATTGTTGTTTGCAGACCTTTTGTTCACAAAATCGGGCATCGAAACTATAAAAAAAATGCTGGAGATGGTGGACATGAAACAATTTGACAGGTATGTTCTTACACCTATTTTTAAGTATAAGTATATGCTTCCACATATACAAAAGAGGACGTGTTTGAGGTATCTATGAATGTGTTATATAGTATACATATATGCATCCACTCTATCTTTTTAATATCTTATGGGTTTTTTAGCCTTTTACAACTATATTCAATCAATGGTTGGTTACAGTACATGGACACTAACATATTTTACTATTTGTGTAGCTATTAGTATGTTTAGTTCTTGCATCAAATTAATATCCACATGGTTTATAATTGGTGGGTAATACCTCAACTATGTCATTTTGCTATAAAAGGGTATAGAAACCAGTTGCACTAGCTGTGGAGGTGAATTTCATCTCTGATACTTTTGAGGGACTTTTCTTTAAGTCCCACCCACAGCAAACTCACGGATAAAAAGGACTAAGGAGGGAAGAAAAATTATAACCCCTTTTTTCAATTTAGTTTAAGAATTTTTTGGACAAACTAGAAATGGAGATAAAAAGCAAACAATGTTGCATTAAATTTTTTCCATCAAGAATAAACACAGACATGAAGTAATAATTCAACTATGATCAATTACTGTGTTTGAAGAAAAAATCAAGATAAAAGGTACAAGCGATTATCGGGTCTTTTATCTTATCGATTCTTACCAAATGATCATGACAATGGTCAATAATCTTACCTGGTAAAAGCGATGATAATCTTACCCAAAAACCGATAGTGACGACTCTTACGCGGTAAGTGCTTCTTGGGTAATACAATACCCTTTTGATGGACTACAATCTTACCGGTAAAGAAAGTTAGAGTGTTGACTTTTACCGGTATTGCTTATCTGATAAGTGTTTGGGTAAATGGCCCCTTAATATGCAAGTTATAGTCAAACAAGCCCTTTAACATATTTACATCTTTTGATTCTCTACTCTTGGTTAAAATTGTGGGATTTTGCATTATTTGTCTGTCTTCTAATCTTGAAACTGATTACGGCCAATAAGTTATATAAGATAACTTTGTATTTTTTTTGTTTGACTTTCTTAATCCGTTATTATGAGCAACCATCATACCAATGGTATTTAGATCATATATTGAATGTTTAGTACAATCAATAGTATGACAAAGTTTAATCCACCGCAAAATTTTGAAAAAAATGTGTACGAAATTAGAGAATTGGGTGTGGTATTAGAATATTATGGTTGTGATTGCAGATGGATCTCAACCATCATTTTGATATGATCAGTCATACCTTATTATTAATATTGATTTTAAAGGAATTGTTTCTATGCTCTTACTAACATGTATGGATTTATCACAACGAGGTGATTTAAACATGCAATTTGGAATATATTTGATTCCTTGAATTATTATGTTTGAGACCAATTTCGAATCAGTTTGATTGGTCTTTTCTGATCATTGGTGCTGCTCTAGATGGTTTAATTCTTTAAATAGTTGTTGTCTTGGTTTATATGTAATACTTATGGTTTGTGTATGCTTTCGTTTATCTTATGTTGTCAGAATAGTCTTAGTATGCTTCTGCAGTTGTGCCTGTTGAAGATCATGTTACCTGTTCTGTTTTGGTCTCTGTCTGCCTAATCAGATGTTGATAAGCATCATTCAAATGTTGCCCTATTTTTAATGATGGGGTTCTGAAGTTCACAGGGTTGTTTGGATTAGGCTACTTTCTCTTTCTGCTGTTTTGATCTTATATGGGACTGTTTTGGCTGCTGGTTTAATTATTGGTATGTCCAGGATCAGGTTATATGGATGGTCATGATGCTTATGAACCATGTGTTATTGCTGTTTTGGGATTTCCTGGTTCCTGATATGGCGGAGGGATGACCACTAGAGATTGTTTTCAACTCTTGTCTTAATATCGAACATTTATTTTTGCTCAATGGTGGGACTTCAATGTTTAAGCTACTTATTGTTTACATTGTTGCATAGAATGATTGCAACATACAAGTATTAGAAATAGTAACAACTGAGAAGCGATTGTGGTATGATTATTTCCTTGGTTACAATAAACATAACATCGCATATTTCATCTTCGAGGATGTCTTTGGTACTTGTTGATGAAGTTCGATGTTCAAAGGTACATGTTTATTGCATTAGTCAATTTACTTATTTGGATTCTGTGGAGCCTTTTAGTCCATTGTGTCCATGTTGCTTATCTTTGGTCACTTTGTTGCTGGTTCTAGGTGATGCTCCTGCGGCAGCCATCGAGAATCTTCCACCCTCAGTTGTTGGTGTCCCAAGCAATTTAAATGCAATGAGACTCTTACCTACAAACAAAGGCAGACCCACGGAAGCAACTGTAAAGCAACTTTGTGATGGGTGCTCGCTTTGTGTTTATGTGCTTCCAGAGTTTCAGTTTGTCCAAGTGTTTGTTGCAGGAATCTATGTATGGATCTCCCATTTTCTTGTGATCAATATTTCTTTCCTAATAGTCATTATTGAGATTTTGCAGTAATACTTCACTCCACGTACATATTTAATTGTTTGACTGCTAATTAGACATCATTAGTGGGAGGGAAGCTAAACATTTTGATGAGATTCGTGTGCTAAATAGAGATGCAAGTCATGTCATGATTCTTGTGAGATTATTGAATATTTTTGGAGCATATGCAATGTAACTTGTATAGCAGAGTGAGTGGTTACCACCCAATGCCTATAATTTGGCTTTGATGAGAGGGCAAGAACCATTTTTAGATACAGTTAGTTGAAGTTGTCTGAATTGAATGTGTCTCCTGCTTTGTTCTCTCTCAAAAAAAATTCCACTTTTCTGTTGTCAAATTAACAAAGCAATTTTCACCTTGCAAAACCTACTCTAGATTTTAGAAATATAACATTTATATGAAACTTTAAGTTTGTATTACCAATGCAAATTACACAAAAATAATACAAATATTTCTTTACCTAATTTTTAAGTAAGTTATTTCAACCAACGCCACTTGTAATACATATTTTGTTCACACATCTTTAGGTTCTTTTATTTTTATTTTAATGAGAATTTATGTTAATGCTTCATTCTCAAGTTTATAATAAGATATAAATCCTACAATGCTTGAATACATGATAATACACGACTAACATTTAGATAATAAATAAAGTTCAACTGATAACGAATCTAAAGTTGAACTTAATTGTATCCCATTGCATCGCATGGATACATGGCTAGAATAAAAGCGTATTGGACTTAATTTTTTTTAGATTTTATTATTGTTGTGCGGATGATCAACAAAAGGCCACCGTGTCTTTTTATGAGAACGTTGCCCATATTAAAATTTTGTCTAACAAAATCACCAAACGTCGTGCCCAACAGACTCGCATGACTATTGTGTAAACTGCCCAACCGACTCGCATTGTTAATAAGACACATTCCCATAACGTCGTGCCAAGTTATTCACAAAACTCACACGACCATACAACATCCCATACAGTTGTGCCAACCAATTTTCAATTCTCACAAATTTGTGCCAATTAAATGCCAAGTCTTGCACGGTTGTGTCAAATGCATAGGTCCTGATTGTGGTTTTAAAAGTCCACTGTTTTACTATCACAAATCCAAAAAAAAAACCATTTTTGCACGAAATCACTTCAATCTTTTTGCATAAACACACTGGCAACATGTATATCTATTTGTAAACACATTTTAACATTGATTTAACATCAAATCATGCATCAGAATCGGTTATTTATTTTAAGTTTCATCACATAACATACATAGTGTTTCATCATCCAAATAAATGGCTTCAAAAGCCTTGCATTGGACATAAAATAATGCTAATCAATTCTATAACATTATAATGAGAATGAATAGTAGTTTAATAACAATCTGATTTTGAGATTTAGGATTGTTTGGTTCACGTAGGAGAATGAAAATGGAAATAATTTCTTTTATAAAAAATGAGAATGAATTCCCTCCTGTTTAACAAGTAATGAAAATTTGGACTTACGAGAGAATGAACCATTTATTTAAAACCAAATAATTTCTTTTATATTTAATTTCATAACCACCCCTTAAATCCCCTCCCAACTTCAAAAAGCTTTTCATGAATTCATGGAATGAAAATTATCCCACGTTCCTGCAATTTGGGTTGGCATAGTTACTAACTTAGGGTGTGTTTACTTGTGACTTATTGGTCTTAATGGAGAAACCGGCTTATTCGTGCAGACAAAATTGGGTGTTTACTTATGACTTAATGGGACAGAAACTAGCTTATTCGCACAGTTGGTTTATGGCACTTGTCCCCATTAAGCTGAAAATATGACCATTCTACCCCTTAGAAGAAAAAGAACATAAACCCTTTAAAAAAACCCTATTCTTTCTTTTCTCTCCACTCTCCAGCGCCTCTTCTCCTCTCTTTCTCTCCACCGGCGACGGCCTCTTCTCCACCGGCGATGACCTCTTCTCCACCGGCGACGCAACCCTCTTCTCCACCGGCGACTCCAGCTTCTTCTCCGACGACTGCAACTTCTTCCACCGGCGACGCAACCCCCTTTCTTCTTCGTTTTTTATCTTCTTCTCCACCGAAGGTATGCAGTTTTTTTCACTGTTACATTTTTGTTCTATTAATCTGCAAGTTCTATTTTAAGATCCTTGTGGTTTACATTTTTGTTCTATTTTTTTTGTTGCTGCTCATTATTGTTGCTGCTCATTATTGTTCTATTTTGGATGTAGACTTTTTGCACACAACTTGCAGATTCACACAATTTGTATAAACCTTAAAATTGGTTTCATTATCCCAAACCCACCTATCTTACCAACAAATTGCTGCTCATTATTGTTATTTATGTGTTTTTTTTTCTGCTCAAAATGGTGTGATTATATGTGTTTGGATTATATCAATGAATTTATGAATTTATATTTTGATGATTAAATAATTTTGTGTTTCAGATATATAATTTGGCTTAAAAAATAAACAGAATATATAAAAGAGGTTATAATTCATATTCAGGGGTAAATTGGTCATTTCTGCTATTCAGACTGTTGATTCAGAAAAAAAAGTAAACAACAACAACAATTTATCCAGACAGAAAAATTTAACCAGACAGACACATTTATCCATACAGGACTTAATGAAATTTTTGGTAAACAGCCCCTTACTATCAAGTAGCAAGTCCACATCTTTCTTCTCATAAGATCTTAGTTTTTTGGACTTGAACCTTTTAGTTATGACAAAATTAGTCCCTCAGATTGGACCATCTTTTACATGTAGACCCAAATATGTGGTGTTACATATGAATATTTTCAACATACAAAAAGTGTAAGAGGTGCATTTAATTTATTTATTGAAATGGGTGAGCCTAGGTGGTGGGGGCACACCATTTAAGGACATTGTTTCTTAGTTATTATTGTTTTTATTGACTTTTTTTGTATTTTTAATTGTTTTTATTATAAATTTTAATTCAACTATTTATTTACATAAATTAACAGAAATACCCCAAGTTTGACTCTGACTTACTAAAATGCCCAAACTCTCTCCAATTTAACCTAAATACCTCAAAAATCCGTAAAAATACCACGTGATCATGGGCTCCTTAAAAAAGTTGGATTCCTACCCTTGGAATTGTCCGTCAACCACATGGTTGTCCGCGATCGAGGATGGAGATGTCAGCGAAGGACGTGATTTTGTCCGCGAATAACATGATTTTAGTCCGTGAATAAGATGAATTGGGTCTGCGAAGCTAGGTTTTTCATGAATTGATTTGAATTGGTTTGCGAAGCATAACAATTTAAAGGAGTCCGTGATCACGGGGTATTTCACGGATTTTTTAGGGCATTTTGGTTAAATTGGGGAGAGTTTGGGCATTTTTATAAGTCTGTAGTCAAACTTGGGCCATTTTAATAAATTACTCATTTATTTATATACAAAATAAACATATTCTTTTTAAATGAAAATAGTTATTTGATGTTTAAAGTAAAGACATGATAACTTAGAGCATCTCCAACATGTTCTCTATAATTTGTCTAAAATAGAGATTTAAAAGTCAAAATCTCTAAAATGTATTACATTTAGCTCCAATAGATTTTCTATTTTAGAGAACCCAGCATCCATTATATTATTCAAATATATCATCCCAATGTATTTTATAAAAAGTATTTATATAAAATAATAATAACTCAAATCCTATTGGTGATAATGAATAAAAAATAATTTATCTCTCCATCTAGCAAGTTTTAGAGAATTTTCTAAACTTTGGGCTTTCTCTATTTTAGAGAACAATATAGAGAACAAAAATGGATTTTTCTCTATTTTAGAGAAGGTGTTGGAGATGCTCTTATGGAACAACAAGAAAATATAGGTTTATATATAGTGTGCCCTTCAACTAAGAAGAGATGTTTTCTTTGACAAAGAAAAAAATTAATTACCAATCCAATGTGCCACCTTACGGAAGCCTAAATGGAAATGAACCTTTTGAACTAATAAAGGAGTATAGTAGAAAACTTCATCGTCGCGTTGACCTTTATTACTCGAAGTAAACTTCCCCCTTCTCTTCCCGCTTTGGAAGGATTGCCGTTAGCATGCTAAACCCAGAAAGACATCTAGCTAATAAGATCTTTTTCTTTTGTTTATTAATACACTAGTCTTTTGCTCGCCCGTTGCGCGACGATCAAATTTGAGTTTTATGTTAATTATTATTTGATGTTTAATAGTTGTTGAATAATTTTATGACACATACAATAATTGATAAAAAGAAAACAAAAATTCCACAAATAGAGAATATTATCTTGAAGATAAAAATATGTCTATTAAGTTTGATACCTATTATAAATGTCGTTACTAAATGAATTTATCAAACGAATACACAATAATTGCATATTTATATTTTTGAAAAATGTTCGAACTCATAATCCAAAAGTCAGTTGATAAGTGATATTTTTTTTCCAAGTAATTAAATCTCTTATGATAATTCTAAGAGTGTTTCGTTGACAGAATGAAATTTGATAGAATTGTAATTCGTCGAAATAATTTGACTTTGAAATAAATTGATATGAAATTGCAAAAAGAAAATCACGACAATTTAGTGATTATTTGTATCAAATCTCATACTAATTTTAACAAATCTCATACTAATCACGACACATTAATTCGTATATATTTATGATATTTAATAATATAATTATATCCAAAAATATTCAATATTAGGCTCATTTCGAAGGTATTGACAAAGCGATTACAATGGTATAATTTGTAAAAAATAGAAATATTTTTTAATGCATGCATTTGAGTTCATATACATTATTTATGTTTATATGATAAGAGTCTAAAATAAAAAATAAAACAATAAGGGATTAAAAGTAAACTACATACCTAATTATAAGGGTAGTAAATGTAACGTACAAATTAAAAAAAAATTGAATTAAGGATGAGTGAATGTGAGTGTGCTAATTGAACTTATAATGTAAACTGCGTCCAGATACATGTTTAGGCGGAAAAATACTGAAGTCGGCTCACCAGAAGACGACACGTGGCATGCTAGTTACTCATTTATTATATGTATAGATTTTTGGGATTACTATACACGATGGAGATTTTTTTGAATTTATTATAAGTATGGATATGTACGTATGTATCAAAAAATATTCAACATTGGGCTTATTTCGAAGGTATTGACGAAACGATTACATGGTATCATTTGTAAAAAATAGAAATGTTTTTAATGCATTTTAGTTCATATACATTATTTATGTTTATATGATAAGAGTCTAAAATGAAAAAATAAAAAAAGTAATGGATTAAAAGTAAACTACATAGGTAATTATAAGGGTAGTAAATGTAAGGTATAAATATAAAATATTTAATTAAGGAGAGATTTAAAGAGGAGTGAATGTAGGTGTGTTAATTGAACATATAATGTAAAGACGTCCAGACACATATTTAGGCGGGAAAACAATAAAGTCGGCTCACCGGACGACGACACGTGTCATTGTAGTTACTTATTTATTAGGCCATGAGTAGCGGAAGGCGGGTAAGGGCGCGGGTAGGAGAGGGTAGCAGCGGTTAGGGGTACGGGGGGGGCTGGGTTTGGAGCGGGCTCGAGGGCTGCGGGTTCGGGAACCCGGTGAACCCGAGAGGGGTGTGTGAGGGGTGTGTGAGGGATGTGTGAGGGTGGGTAGTATTGGGTTCATTGGGTACTGGTACTCCACTTTTAAGTAAGGAGAGTAGGAATGAGAAAAGCTGATGTGGCACTGAGGTGGCAAGGGTTCAAAGGGTACGGGTACTCATGGCCTTATATGTATAGATTTTTAATAATTTTCAATAACAAATACTTAAATGTAGTATTCTAAATGCAAGAGTTTTAGATATAATAAATAAGTTTCGCCAATTTATAAAAATCTTAGTAGATAATCATTTCTTTCACATTAAACAAATGACACGTTGTTTTTTTTGTAATCGTGGGTTTCTAGACCAGTTTACATGCTATTTAGATCAAGTTTTGTTTATTAATTTTAATTACTAAATATCTACTTTACCTTCTAAACACATTGTTTAATAAGAAAAAATTGGTTACTTTTAATAATAGTCAAACAAAACAAATTAGTCATACAGTGTTAAGACGAAATATTATTCTTTTTTGAATTAAATATCCCAATTACAATTAAATAATGAGTGAATTACATTTTGGTCCCTCGTGAATGCCTTCTTTTTGGGTTTCGTCCCTCCATATCATAAAGTACATTTTTGGTCCAAAAATCATGTTTTGAAACTCAAACCGGTCCATCCCACCAACATCGTTAGAATTTGATCCGTGAACTCAGCCATATGCTCCTCACGTGAGGGGCATTTTCATCTTTTTATCGGCATTCTTCCTCACATCACCTTCTTCCTCAATTAGATTCAAGAACACATATTTATGGAACCAGAGTTAACAAATTTCAGGCCACATTTAAATAAATTCAAATCCAGATTTGAACATATATCCAAACACAAAATCAATAATAAATCTATAAAACATCCACAAATCTTAAACATATATGGGATCGAGGTTAAGGAGGGTTGTGGTTTACATTAAACTGATTCAAGAGGGTTGTGTTTGAGTTCACGAAATCTGGTGGTGATAAGGATGACAATGATTTTTTTGGGTGCTTGAATTCTAGAGTTAATGGAAATATGAATCTCCAATTGGGCAACAAGAATCTCTGAAGTTAATTGCAACAAGAACATTGTAGAGTGTCATATTTAATTCTGCCAGGTTTTGGGAGGGGTTTAAGGGAATTCAAGAGATGCGGTCGATCTAGGGATCCTTCAATATTGAGGATAGAGGGACTGATGGAGAGTGGTAGGTGTATGAGATCTTTATCATCCTAAAATATGGGTAAACTTAAACCTGCATATAGACATAATTTAAGACTTAAATAAATGGACCACCCAAAAATGGGGAAATAGTAAGCCGTTTACAAACCAATATCATAAGAGATAAATTCAACAACCTACTAATCTAAAACGTAACTAGTTTTGATTAAAGATGGGTGTCGTTGTGTCTTCTCAAAAGAATCATGTTCAACAAAACAAGCGCCATAACTAGTCATCACCAAAAAGTGTCATTTACCGGCAACTCGACTCTTCGCTCAACCCCGAGGAGCCCCATTGCTTGAATGCCCTGATATATATGTCATTTTAAGAAGAAGTGTTAGCCTAAAGCGTGGTGAGTTCAAACAGTTATAAAATAAAGCTAAAAGCAAAAGAACTGGAAATATAGCTTTAAAACAACACATTTTACCATTTAAGTCAGAATTGACCTCAAGAGAACACATAACATCTTGCGATGACGGGGGAGACACGATTTCCATGATTAGTGACGGAACACAAGAGTAAGCCACAACACATGTTAAATAAGTCACACTCGTGGATTATAATCAAATGATGTATCTAACTCAACTACTCCAAGGCTATTGCTCGTGGAGTCTCAAATTCAACTACACTAGGTCTATACCTTGAGATATCCAAAATACGAGTTAGTCTTAATCACAATGAAGTTACATTTTACTACTCTTGGGCGATGCCCGACCATGTAGGTCTATACCTTACTTTCCCATCGAGGCTCAATGCATACTCTATGTTACCATATGGGAATTCAACATCCCAACCAAAATATTAAAGACTTCTATGCTTATGAATCCATTACATTATAGTCACATTGTTGATCCAAACTCTCTTAGTGATTTGATGACGACTCTTTGAATACTTGGTGAAAATTACATTTAACATATGTATGTATTAGTGTTTCACCATCAGCGATCATAAGCTGAGTCTGTTCAGTGATCGCTGAACACTTCCTATGTAAAATGTTATTGTAATATCTGAAGACAGGCCCTGGGTCGAAAAGAACTCACCGTTGAATTCGAAGACCAAGCTGATAAACAAGACACGTCTACTTATGATCTGAAGCGGCATTCAGTGAAACCAAGACAAATCTACAACACGCGACAATTCTAGAACAAGCTTCAGCGATAGCTAAGACTTTCATCAGACCTCACTGAAGAAAGACTACATCAGCGATCACCGATCATGAAGCTTGCAGTCCAAGATTTGTTTGTCTTATCCACTTGCACAAATAGTACGAAGGTACAAAAGTGTAACACCTCGAATTTCCGTTATATTTTATTTAAATATGAATGAGGTCGATTTGTAATTTAGTTTAAGATTTGGGCTACTTTGCAAATATATAACTCTAAGGGATTGAAATTCCAAATGACCAAAGTTTAAACTATTTATGAAATATTAGAAATATGAAGGTTTGTTTGGTCATTAGTTGAAACCTTGAAGTTGAGGGGGTGATTGGTTATATTTGGAAAATGGATTATAGATAAGTGAGGTATCATCTGAATTGAGAAAATATCTCAATCATTTGTACTGGAGTCAGTCAAGAAGCAGAGAGAGAAAGAAGAAGAGAAAAAGAAAGAAAGCAATATATTTTGGGTAAGAAATAGATTGGATTATACAAAATTTGATTTCAAGTTGTGAGATTGTATCTACAAGCTAATCTGATTCCATCTTGGTACAGTCTGATTGGAGTATTGGATTTGAATCTTTGATTGTGCAGAAGAAGTGGTTTAAAGTTCATACAGGTGAGTTCATCTTCTTCCAAACGATTTAATTGAAATTGACTAAGATATTTGTAGTAAACTGTCTGAATGATTTGGTAAATATGTATTGAGACTGAATAGACCAGTAATTTGAACATAGAAGAGTTTTTATAGGTAAAATCGATGTACAGTTCGACGTCCCGGTTTCATAGGATCCGGAACTGGGTATGATCCGAAATGGATCCGGAACTGGGTATGATCCGGAATGGATCCGGAATTGGGTTGAGATCCGGAATTGGGTTAGGATCCGGAATTGGGTTGTGATCCGGAATTGGGTTGTGATCCGGAATCGAGTTGGGATCCGGACTCATTTGGGATCCGGTTCCGGATAGTTCCGGACTTGAGTTCGGAATGCTTTTCCGGATATAGTTTTCGGATGCATTATCTGGTTAAACATTTCTAAAAAAATTCTCGGGCCGCTGTCCCCAGACTCCGCAAGGGCGTTGCCCCTTGACCCCATCCGCTAACCGGGTAGCGGAACCCCCATGCTAAGTCGCCGAAGGGGAAACAATTGAGGAAGAGGATACGATAGGTTATCTAGTATTCTTAGAGTTGAGAATATGATACGAGATGTGGCGTGATATGTTGTTATGCATATATGCTAGTAAAGTGTAATGGATCCATACGCACTGTTAGTATTTGTAACGTGGAATAGGCATAAAGCAACTTGTAATTCCCGTTGACCTGAAATGAGGAATAGACATAAAGTAACTTGTAATTTCCTATTTTGTAAGGTGACGAGAAATGAGGAATATGCATAAAGTAAATTGTAATTCCCATTTCGTGTTGTGAGTAGAAATCTGGGAATAGACATAAAGTAAATTGTAATTCCTGGTTTTTATGGGAAGGTAAGAGATAGGCATAAAGTAAATTGTAATCTCTACTTCCACTTCAAGAAATAGGCATAAAGTAACTTGTAATTTCTTGGATATGAGCGATGATCTAGAATCTGTAATGATTCGTAGTAGGCTGTCGAATGTGATGATATGACTTTCTGAATGTTAGTCATACTCATGAGATCGGGTATGTTCCCGTCATCGTAAGATGAGTATGAGTACGGTAAGAATGGTGGCAAACCAGGTTTGTTTATACGCTTTGAATAATTGAGTTTCCAAAGCTATTAATGTTTTAATTTGAAAATGAATGTTCTCACTAGGAGTAAGCCTAATCGTTTCAAATTAAATTTTCTTACCAGGTACGAGCTCGGGGAAGTAATGGGAAGAGGGACGAGTGTTTTGGTATCCAACTTTTGGTGATAAGTGAAGAAGTTAGCTGATGCGAGGATGCTTTTGATGAATGGCTTAGACAACCAGTTTAATCTAATCGTAGTTGACAGGATCAGATTAATAGGTTGTTTTGAGAATTCGAAATGTGTATATGCACCCTCATAGTTAATTCTCTACTTATGTATAAAAGTTTTGGATGATTTTATGATTAACCTTGTTGAATTTTAAGGTTTAAATTGGCCCTGATTCTTAGGGTGTTACAAAAAGCAAACCTGCTTTTGTCTATAATCGTACAACCACTCTGCCAACTACATTGTTCACCATTCAGCCAAGAGCATGTCTTTGACAAAAGTCAGAAGCATGAACCCAATGAAGAATTGACACGTGTAAAATACCTCTGTCATGCATTAAATGCATGGGGTATAAATATGAGTGATACCCTTCATTTTGAAGGGTCCTGAATCTCCTCTGTGTGCATTGTAGAAAACCTATTTTCTACAAACTCTCTTCTTTCCCTTTTTCTAGTGCAAGAAAACTTAGTGATTTCTTAGTTTGTTTAGATTAGGTTTACTTTATCTATTTCCGCAACAAACTGTAAATTGTGTTTTTGATCAATAAACAATTTAAAAAGTATAAAATTTGTGTTTGTATTCAACCACCCTTCTACAAACTTTCACCCTTGTAGAACCCCTTCGGAACCAACACACATAGAACCTTCAATATATACATTACCATTGTCAATACATAAACATGTAAATGTTATATGATACCAAATAATGAAATCTCCATTTTTACCCAAAATGTTATACATATAGAAAATGCCCATTTAGTTCCAAAACTTGGAGATATGTAACATTTAAAGAAATAATCATCATCCATAAATATCTCATTAAAACATTGATATTCTTCAAAACCATAGTTTAACCTAGGTTTTCCAAATTGCACAAATATGAGTGAAAAAGTATAAATAACTTTGAGGAATCATAAACACACATTTAAAACTCATTTTTGTCTCATATTTGATCAATATCGTTAAGGACATGCATAACCCTAAAATCTCCCAAAACCCTTAAAATGAGATTAAGTTTATAAACATGAGAAAGGGAGCCAAGAGTGTTTAGGAGACAAAATCCACAAGTTTGACATGTATAAAGTTTATTAAAATATGATGAACTCACCTTGTTAGGTTTTTATAGAAAACCCTAAATATTGGTAGAACCCAAGAGAAAATGAGGTTGAGAACTTGAAGCTTGAGCTACCAAAATATCCTCCTTCACTTGATGTTAACCCAAGATACACATTAGATGTTATTGAGGAACTAAGGAAGGAAATAAATGAGGACAGTTGGGATGGGAGGGAGACTTACCAAAAATCAGATGAAAAATCGCTCTAACCAAGACTGCACTGAGAAATGAACTAAAAATTGGAACTGCTTAATTTATACTCCCTGTGCCCGACCGCGATAGTGCCCAACGATACTGACAATTGTCATTATCGCCTGCATGGTCGCCGAATATGTATCGTGTGTCGACCAAACCCCGTGATAGCGACCCGATGAGAGTGACCTTGTCACAGTCGCTGGACATTCTCGCCCAAACTGTACCGAGAGGCCTCATAGTGATAGGGACGTGAGATTATGCCCTTTTGGCATAATCGTCGGGGATAATCACCCAAAGTCCCGCGACCCCTAAAATCAACATTTTTCAACACGGAAATCCTCCGATGCACGTATCTACGAACGACAAATATTCCCTTAGAGATTTGGCCAAATTATAGTCAATGAGGACTCCAAAACCTAATTTACCTTACCGAATTTTTCGTGTGCTACAATCCTCCCCAATGTAGACATGATTTCGTATGTATTTGCTTCACAATATGATTGTTTCATATGTATTTGTTTCATAACGTGAATTTTTGTGTGTGTACTTTTTGTTTCACAAACAAGTAAAAAATATGCACACTGTGAACCGAGTACATGTGAAAAAAACACATTATGAAACAAATAGATGTTGATTAATATTTTAAATCCTAGTCTTAAATGCAAAAATAAATCATATGAAATAGCAAACGATGCACTAGTTCTCAAGGTTATCACAATTTCATAGGTTCTCAATAGGTTCAAATGAGAAGCACTTAAATATATAAGAAATAGAGAAGGAATCATAGTCCTTCCCCTAAAAATTTAACACTCAAGATTTGATGGGCTAAATGTGCAGCACCAGTTAATGCAGAAGATAAATGGGTAGTTTTGTAACTTTCACAACTACAACATAATAGGCGACAAACATGTGCATATGTGAACTTGTGTGATTTACATATGAACTATATATGCATATGTGAACCCGTGTGATTCACTTATGAACTATTAATTGATTCACATATGAAGTATTTAACTTATTCACATATGAAATCATAATTCACATATAGCATTATAGTTTTAGGATCAAAATCAACATCTTGCTCACGATCGCTTTCTGGATTCGGATTCATATTGAAAGAATATGCGATTTGATCGAGAAAGATATGAGAAATTGGATAATTTTGATAACTTAGAATTGTGATATATGATCGAGAAAGAATCGATGATAGAATTGCTATAAAACCGGATTTGATTTGTTAGAATAGTTAACGGGTTCGAGATTATATATCACCAACCAGACTTTCTTTGTTGTCATTGACAATGACAGTGTCTTGAACTCTTGATCATATATCGACGACGCTTTCTACTAATTACCACACTACCCTTCATTTAACAAAATCAGACCATTTAATCTAAGGGTTAGGATCACTTCTCTATTTTTCTCATATATATATATATATATATACATATATATATAGAGGGAGGATCAAACGAGAATGATATCTATTTAAAAGAATAAGAGAATAATTCTAAGCCAATCATTTTATTAAATGATACCTTAAATAATTAATTCTAAAAATAAATAAATAAGGGTATATAAGTAATTTTGCTACATAAAAATTATTTTAGGTATTTCCACTATTACCATATTTATTAGTTTAATATGATTTAAAATTTTATTTAATAAAATATCTTATATTTATTTCTTTTAAAATAAGCGTATTTAATTTTTATTTAAAGATTTCATTTTTTCATTTAAAGAAATATTTTAAAAAAATCATCAAAATCACACAATGAATTATTTTTTTTTCAAAATATTTTTCTAATCATATGTGATTTAAAATTTGCAAAACAATAATTCAAATTAATCATTGAAAAAGAAAATTAATGAAAACATAATCATATATGATGGGCAACAAAACACATTTAAAATGTATAAGATCACAAGTGCTTAAAAACGTAATTCATAATTTTTCATCAAAATCACAAGTGATTCACAATGAATTTAACCTTTTTCCCAAAAAGTTTTCCTAATCACGTGTGATTTAAAATTTATTGTAGATATCACATGTGATTCACAATGAATTAATTGGGAGTATCACTTGTGATTTTTGACGATTTGTAAAAAATTCTTAAGTAAAAATAAATATTTAAAATGAAAACTAAATCACCCTTATTTTAATGTTATAAGCAGTAATAATTAAATAATTAATCATGCTTAAATTACAAAATTATAAAAGAATCATGAATAAATACCTTATTTAAATTTATTACATAATCTATATGGAAATAAATGAGTCTCCATATATAATATATATACACCAAATGACACATATGCCCTTTTAGTCGATTTTTTAGAAAGTTTTATTTACGGTATTATTTTATGAAATCATTGGCCTAGAATTATTCTCTTATTCTTTTAAATAGGTATCATTCTCGTTTGAACCTGACTCTATATATATATATAGAGGCTCCGTAAAATGTAAATCTTGCATTTGTTCCACCCCTTACAAACCACAGTATGCATATGTGCAGACTGGTTCTGCATATATGCATATGAATACGTGCAAGAATATACATATAATAGACATACATTCATATGGGACAATGCATATATGCATAACTAGTCTGCACATATGCAGACTGTGGTTTGTAAGGGGTGCAACAAATACATGGTTTGTATTTAATTTGTACCCTATATATATAGGGGCAGGTTCAAACGAGAAGACAGTTCATTTGCGAGAAGACGAGAAAGAATGTGGGTCACATACTTCATTATTTAAAAAATAACATAAAAAATAAAAAATATTTTAGAAATTAGGATAATTATCATTTTAAATTAGATAAATCCTTAAATATCTCATATATCTTTTAAATTTATTTATTTTTTAATTTAATAAATTCATATTTTTATCAACTTTTTCTATTTTTTTCCTAGATACACTTTTGATTAAAAAATTATAATTTTCATCAAATATCACATGTAAGTTCAACCATCAATTTATTATCTTTTTCATCATTTTATATCTAGTTTCTTGATTCACGTTTTTAATCACATGTGATTAACTTCGTTTAATATATTATCTGTTATGTATCACATATGATCCTGTATGTGAATTTTTGTATATATCACATACGATAATATACCTCCGAATATAAAAGATGTATAATCACATATGATGATATTTACATCATAAAAGATCTACTAATATAAATATACATAATGACATATGATTAACTAAAATATCTACAATAATCACATGTGATAATATACATAATCATATGTGATAATTTGCATAATCACATGTGATAATATGATATGTACAAAAATTAACATATAGTGAATCATATGTGATACGTAATAAATCATTTGTTAACTTAAGTTAATCACATGTAATCAAGATCCAAAAAATAAAGAAAAAAATTGTGAAAAGCAATAATCACATATCAATATACATAATCACATATGATTAACTAAAATATCTACAATAATCATAAGTGGTAATATACATAATCACATGTGATAATATGATATGTACAAAAATTAACATATAGTGAATCATATGTGATACGTAATAAATCATTTGTTAACTTAAGTTAATCGCATGTAATTCAAGATCCAAAAAATAGAGAAAAAAATAGTGAAAAGCAATAATGAATTGATTATGGATATCATATGTGATATTTGATCTAAATTGTGATTTTTTTATTAAAAGTGTGTCCAGATTTTTTATTACATAAAACTTAATTAAAAAAATAATGAATTAATTGAAATTAAAATATAAATAATCTAATAGATATAATGAAATAATGAAATAAGAGTTTATCTAATTTAAAATGGTAATTATCCTATCTCTAAATTTATTTTTAATTTATGGTATTTTTTTAATTAATGGATTTTGTGGTTCATATTACTTCTCGTCTTCTCGCATATCAGTTTGCTTCTCGCATTATCCTTTCTCTCTCTCTCTCTCTCTCTCTATATATATATATATATATATATATAGAGAGAGAGAGAGATGGGGAGGTTCAGGAGAAAGCCTCAAATAAATGAAAAACTAAAAAACATCTAATCGACCGTTAGATTAGATGATTTGATGGATGTAATTAAACAGACGGTTACAACAATATCAATTAAATTAAAAAAAAACCTCACCCCTTTAATTTTTATTCGAAAAAAGACGAAAAATAAACAAATTTCGAACGAAATAAATTACACCAAATAAACGACAATATTTTTCTCGTTAATTTGACATCCATATTGATATACTTTTTCATCCGTTTTTTCGTGGGTTTCCGGTTTTCCATTTATTTGAGGTTTTTCCTTGAACCTGACCCTATATATATAATGTTTCTCATTTAAGACAAAAGGAATAGGAGACTAAAATAACCCATAAATCAACAAGTTTATTTTAATAGTGTTAACTAGAAGACTATGATCAAAACAAGTGAATACCAAAAAGAACAAAACTGTATAAACATAGCATAAAACGTCTTGATAAAAAGAACATCAAAACACAAGAATGAAACCATAATTCTCTATATATAATAACTAATTTTTATGTGGGACCAGGTTGAAGAGATCTCACATCTTTAAATTTTTTGGTCGTGCAATTCATGATGACACCGTCCCGATCGCACCATCTCATCATTTGAAAATTACCTTTATCACAATCATCCCTAAACTACTATATAATTGGATTTTTGGTCCTTCGACTTCCAAAGGTGTACTTTCAGATAAATACTTATGAACTACAAGATTTGCAACCAAAGATATGAAGGATTTCATAATTATCATAATCATTTTATATAAATTAAAAAACCCCTACAATTACAACGATTAAAGATATTTATTTTACCATGCTCAATACTATTTTCTATTTTAACGTATAGAATAATAAATTTATATGATATGCCGTCGTTTTTTATAAATATTTTTGGAAAAAAAGGAAAGGGATGTCTCACACTTGTTGTGTAAGGCCATCCGTACCCGGTGCGGGATGGGCTCGGGATGGCCAGCGGGGTCATGCGGGGTGGGCTACGGGGCGAGCGGTATCAGCGGGAAGGGATGGAATGCGGGATCCCCACCCCGTTTCATCCCGAAGCATTTAAAAAAAAGGGTTTGGTCCAATAAGAAGTCAACACGTGGATTAGATAAATGAAATAAGAATTAAAATAAATGAGGTGGCAAAAGGGTTTGAGGGAATGGGGTACGGGTGTTTAGGGATCGTTAGGGATCGAATGAGGGATGGAAGAAAAGCTGATGTGGCGCTGATGTGGAGTGGAATATTTGAAAGATTCCCTCCATGGGGTACTGATGGCCTAAGATTAATGTTAGAAATATCTAAACGATAATGGTGTGATTACCGTTTGTAATCATTGTGTATGGGTTTAATCATTAAAGAGCTATCAAGGTCGTAAAATTTCATAATAGTTTTTTCAAGTCAAGGTTGATTACAATGAGTATTTTTTTTTTGAAAGGCAAATGCAATACTTTATTACCAACTTAACACCAATACAAAGTACATCCACCATGGGATAAAGCGACACAACGAAATCAGCGACATTACCAAAACTATAATCACAACGCCTATCAGTTTGCAAGAGGCAAACCTATAGGAGAGCACGACCAAAATTGCATAAACCATAACGAACCACCCACGGATGTGTCTGATTCTGGACAGCTCCCAACCAAACAGCAGCAGCATCTTATTCGATTCGTCTGATTCTGGACAGCTCCCACCCGAACAGCAACTTAATGACCCGCTTAATGCAGGCAGTCGTAGATGCATCTGATTCTGGACCACTGTTCTAAAAGGCTCGCCACGACAGCCGCCATGGCGCGCCGTGGCTCAAGGCTTGTGTCTCATGCCACGTTATGTCTGTGGCACACCATGACCTAATGTGCGGTCTTTTGTAACACAATATTTGATTTTTCTTTACGTTTTTAATGTCTTACTTGCTAGTTTTTTTATATATACCTAATTTAAGTTGTTTGTTATCATTGACTCGTCGATTACTAGTACAAAACATATGTTTGTAAATATAATATTATATATGATATAGAGATTTGCCGCCGTATGTCACGCCTCGATAAACGCCATGGCCTCGTCGTGGCTCCTAAGGCTTGAGGCTCGGCCTCGCCGCCACGCCACGCCTCACGCCATTTAGAACCTTGTTCTGGACAGCTCCCAACCAAACAGCAACAACGACTTATTCTATTCGTCTGAATCTGGACAGCTCCCAACCAAACAGCAGCTTAAAGACCCGCTTCTACCCCTCTACACTCTGTTACTTGCCAGCTTAATCCGACCAGACCCCTCCACTACCGTACCGCATCTGGACCCGACCATCTCTACACGACCTGTGACCAATCTCCAGTTTACCTTTCTGAGCTCGCACCCATCAACCTGTGTGGGACGATAACTTGCTTCACGAACCTGTTGGACATCCCTGCATCCTCTACAGCCGCACCTCAGACTTAAGAGCAGACCCTCGATCGAACTGCTAACTGATTCACAATACATCCGCCCTACTGCATTGCTTGTTGTGGGTCTGTCAGCCATACGGACCAGGCCAAAGACCTTCTACCGATCCTTCTCGAAAGCCACTCGTAGCAACATCGTTGGAACTCCATGAATCTGTCTTCCAGCTTGCTTTTGTCGTCCTTGAATACCATTTGGTTACAGTGTGACCAAATGAAGTATGAAAAGCTCCATACCGTTTCCAACCACAATTTTGGTTGAGCAAACGAACTTGTCTCGGAGAAGTTGAGCCCAGTTAGCTCTTGCATCCCATTGACATTTTCCTCTTTATGCTTCCACCAACGTAAAACCATTCGCCACACTTTGGCCACTTCTTGGCATTGGACCAAAGCGTGTTGAATCGTTTCCACAACATTTCCACACCTCGGACATTGTGTACAGTCCAAGTCTATCCCCATCTTATCAAGGATCGCTCGACTAGGTAACCTCTCAAGGCTAGCCCTCCAAGTCAAGATACCCATTTTTTTTGAACCACTTTAGACCATTTCGTTTCTTCATATGTAGCACCTAGGACCGCTCTTCTTTCCTGTATAAGCGCTTTAAGATCTTGAACCGTGAACCTCCCTTCCTCACCCTCCAAACACTTAATCCGATCTCTCACTCCTACTTTCGGTTTCCACCCTAGTATCAATGATTCTAATTCTACTAACTCACCCACTTCCCTCCCTCTCGGATTTCTCCTCCAATTCCACCTCCATACCCAATTATCTCCCACCCACCCCCCATATCGACATCCAAGCTTTCTCTATTGGTCTCTAAGCACCAAAGGCGTTTGAATCTCACGTTCAAAGTCTCCCCCCCTAACCACTTCTCCGACCAAAATTGAGTTTCATCCCCTCTTCCTACTTCCTTCCCAAACGAGTCTTCAAAGTTTATCCCAATCTTCGTTAGCTCTTTACCCACTTTTAGTATATTGCTCCACACCGATCTTCCTCCCACCCCAACGATATTTCCCCCTCCCAAACCACCCTCCCTACCATATATGCTCTTAATCACCCGGACCCAAAGTGCGTCCCTCTCCACCCCAAACCTCCACCATCATTTACCCAAAAGAGCCCAATTAAAAGTTTGCAAGCTTCCTACATTAAGACCACCTCTCTTGAAGCCTCTCAAAACTCTCTTCCACTTTACCCAAGCTAACCCTTTTCTAGCAACCGAACCATTCTCCCCTCCCCCTCCCCAAAAGAACTTGCTTCTCACACTTTCTAACTCACAAATCACTCATCTCGGAGCTCAGAACAACGAGAAAAAAATACAATGATAGACTACCTAGTACCGACTTTACCAATGTTAACCTTCCTCCAAATGACATTAATTTCATCTTCCATGAGGCTAATTTGTTTTGCACCTTCTTTATCGCGTCTCTCCAACTATCAATTTTACTCATATTTCTCCCCACCGGGAGGCCGAGGTAACCGAATAGAAGCTCTCCACATCCGCATCCCAAGCCTCTCACCTAAAGTTGTGTTTCTTCCCAATCGACCCCACTCCAAAAAGTTTGCTCTTAGCCAAATTAATCCTTAGACCCGAGACCACATGGAAGCATTTAAGTATTTTCATAAGGTTTTTCACGTTGTTAATGCTCCATTTGCCGAAGAATATGGCATCATCGGCGTATTGAAGATGCGACACTACCACCTCATCATTTCCAACTTTCACTCCCTCAAAAACCCCCTTATCCTTTGCTTCCAACATTAAAACATTTAAGCACTCCACGACCACAAGAAATAAGAACGGTGCTAGCGGGTCTCCTTGCCTAAGGCCTCTTCCCATCTTGAACTTCTTCGTCGGGGATCCGTTAACCAATACCGAAACCGTTGATAATTCCAAGCACGCTTTAATCCATCCACACCATTTTTTTCCAAAACCCATTGATTCCAACGTTGATAGTAAGAATTCCCATTCTACACTATCATAAGCTTTCTCAAAATCCACTTTAAAAATCAACCCTCTTTTTTGTTTTTCTTAAAAACTCCACCTCGTTTGCGATTAAAACACCATCAAGAATATATCTCCCTTTTATGAAGGCCGCTTGCGTCTCTCCAATGATTTTCCCCACTACCAACTTCATTCTTTCTGCTAATGCTTTTGCTACAACTTTATAGAATGCCCCGATCAAACTTATCGGCCTATATTCGTTGAGGCCCGTCGGATTAGAGTTCTTGGGGATTAGAGTGATGAAGGATGCATTACATCCGCCAATTATCTTCTCCTTTTCCCAAACATTCGTTATTGCCCTCATAAGATCAAACTTTATAATTCTCCAAAATTGTTTCAAGAAAGTGAAGGTGATACCATCCGGACCCGGTGACTTGTTGCTTCCACACGCCTTGATCGCTTCCCATATTTCGTTTTCCGAGAAAGGTCTTTCTAACCTCTCCGCATCTTTCGACAATAAATTTTTCAACTTCTCACTTCTTATTTTCGGTCTTGATTCTCTTCTTGAAGCAAACTTTTTCTTGAAGAATTCCCAAACAAAGTCTTTAATCAAGCTCGACTCTTCTGTCCAAATCGCATTGATATTCAAACCCCTAATTTCATTCTTACTTTTCTTATTCTGAATCGTCGCGTGAAAGAACTTTGAGTTTTCATCCCCCTCTTCGATCCATTTAACTTTAGCCTTTTGGTTGGCAATTTCGACATTTTTTTTCCGCGTCTAACCACTTTTCCCTTGCCTCCAACCAACTATCTCTTTCACTTTCATTTAGGGGTCTTGTCTCGGCCACACTTTCCCACTTCTTCGCCTCTTCTTTATTTTTTCCAACTCACCAAGCAATATGTTGAATTTCTCACCACTTCTTCTTTTTAAGGCATTCTTCACGTTCTTTAGCTTGTCTCTAAAAATACTATCCGGATTCTTGGACATCACCTCTTTATTCCATTCTTCGCGTATCAGTTCCTCCACTCCCTCGTCTTTTAACCAAGTGTCAAATATTTTGAATGGTTTCGGACCGAACTTGAAGTTTGACGTCTCTAGCAAAAGTGGACAATGGTCCGACCATCTTCTCTCAAGAGCTCTTACCCCCAAATTCCTCCACGATAAGTTAAAATCGTTGGATACCAAAAACCGGTCTAATTTACTATGCTTCTTTCCGTCATCGCTAACTCGTGTGTATTTTTGCCCTCCCAAAGGAATCTCCGTCAATTGGATATTCCTAATAAAGGAGTTAAACTCCTCCACCCCTTTATCGTTCGTGCTTGAATTTAGCCTCTTGTGATTGCCTCTAACTTCATTGAAGTCTCCAAACACGCACCACTTAATCCCGTCCTTATTGAAAATTTCTTCGATACTTTTCCACACTTCCAACCTCTCCTTAAGTTCTCTCAGCCCATACACATTTATGAATCTGGTTAGACCCTCTTCTCCATTTCACTTGCCAATCGCCGCAATAAAACTTTTTTCCTTGATAAAGTACTCACAGCTGAACTCTTTCCTATCCCAAATCAATAGCAACCCTCCTGAATTGCCCGAAGCTTCCGATTGGATAAAATCCACATCACTATACCCCCACATATTTGTGACCTGTATCCCCCCCCCCCCCCCACTCTTTCTGTTTGGTTTCTTGTACCCCTACCATACTTACCTTTTCTCTTAATCATAACTCCTTAACGCACTTCCTTTTCTCAATTGTTCCAAGTCCTCTTATATTTATTGATATTATCTTCATAGCCTTTAGAATTTACGAACGTTGTTACTTACCTGTTACTGTTCGCTCACTGCCCCGAGTTGCTTCCCCGCCAATTCCATACCTTCCCATGACACTCCAACTTTAGAGCCAAAATCCTCCAATTTTTCTGAGGCATCTGAGCTTTTCAGGTCGTTAGAAACTAAATTTTGGTACTCTGCACTCGCACTTGATCTAGATTTTTTCCTCAGATTCTCTCCTTTGCTTGATTCCGCTGCTTTATCTAACCGACTCTGGCCTCCTCTATTTGATTTCATTCTTGCCTTTTGTTTGAGAAGATGGAAACTTACCCTTCCCCTTCCAATCCCCATCGTTTCAGCTTTTTTCCACTTCGCTATTTCTTTCGATTTTCCTTTCTTCTCCGTGCGATCTCCTTGCTCGCAACTGATACTTGATTTTGATTCTTTTCCTTCGATCGAACAGTATCCTCTAACAGACCTGATGTTGAATCGAAGCCACCTATAACAGACCTCTGCGTGCTTTTTCCTGGGCCTGATGCACTTGGAGATGGATTTGGACTTTCACCATTTAATTTTTTCTCTGGGCCTGGTGCGTCTCTAGAAGTCTGATCATTATTCCCCACCACATTACCACTTTGGGCTTTTTCCTTAACAGTTGGTCCTGAATCTTGTCCTTTATTATTTGTGCCATTAGACTTCTCCTTTTCCTTAATTAGATCCACTTCGTTTGTTTTTTCTTTAAAATGAGAGTTTTTTATTTCCTTTAATAATTGCTTTGTGACATGTCAGGAAAGGAACCTTTCCTTTTCCCCTAACTTTCCAACCACACTCATCATTTGTGAAGTTTCCCAATTCCTCCTCGATTCTTGGGATATTTTCCTCCCCATTTTCAAATTGAATTGACCCTTCATCTACTTCGCCGTCTCCTCTCGCCGGATTATTTTTTCCGGCGACATTTTTGGCTGCCGAACGTTTGCCACCCTTCCCCAACTTCGAAGCCATTTCCGTTGACCCGTCTCTCTCTTGGTAACGACTGTCCTCTCCAATCTCGTGCCCCTCGAATACACTTTCCTTTACTACCCAATCTTCCTCACCTTAATCCTCCGTCCATTCCGGTGGTATCGATGAATCTTTCTTCGAATTGTCGCTACCACTATCAACATCCTCCATAATTGACATGGACCCAAAACCTTCTTCCACTACTCTTATTCTATAGAAGAGATTATCGACTTTTATACATTTTAGTTCGTCAGTTATTTCTCGTAACAATGACGCTATTAACACCTTAGCATATTCCAGATTCGACGCTTCCTCCCAATTGCAGTTTATATAACTCAATGTGTGACCCCACTTGCTCGCTATTGAGTTGAAAACGTCTACGTTCCACGCATGAATCGGGACGCCGTACACCTTCAGCCACACTAATCTTTCAGACCGAACAATACCCTTCGGACCACCTTCTCATTCCTTTTATCCAATGATGTATCCCATGGTTTTTGTTATTCAAAATGTTATGCGATGTTTTTTCGTTCTTAAAAGTCAACATCACGTTCCTTCCTCCCAAGTATTTCAAGCCACACTCCGCCAAATTTTTCGACTTACATAATGTCCTTATCGTTTCCATATTATCTAACAATATTACGTTCCCGATTACGCAATTCTCAGTTTCTTCAACGCATCTCCGTTCCCTGCCAAGACCCAATCACTTCTTTACTTTGTTTATCAGTTGGTCCTTCATTACAATCGTCCCTCCTCCTCGGGTTCTCCTTTACGTGCCTCACGTCCACTGCTCCATGTGTTGGTTCACGATTGTTACCTGCTTGCTCCCCCGTATTCCTTCTATCCTCATTAGCGCTGTTGTTTTGCTCTCCTTTCGTCACGAACGCCCTTAGTTTATATGCTCCGATCCATATGTTGTTTAGACTCCTTTCCATCTCGCTTACGCTGACCACCCTCCTAAAACGAACAAACCCAAATCGTTTACCGTTCTTCATTCTTCTTCTGGCCATGTACACGTCGCTAACATCCCCATATCTTTTAAACAGTCTCCAGAGGTGAATCACTTCCCAGATGTCCGGAAAATTGAAGAAGATGAAAGACGTCAGACTCCAATCGTTATGGTTCCCATAGTATCACCGGTTACCGGTTGTCCTATTGTATAAAGCCTCGCTTCTCCTCGCTCCCTCATGCACACCCTTTCCTAAATCGCTCCCTCGCCGGACCACTCTGACCCACTCACCCTCTCTCCCCTGTTTTCCGGTGAACTCACTCCTCGCCTCACTCTCTCTCCTCGCCGCACTCTCTCTCATCTTTAGATTTTTAGAGCTCACCAAAAAAGATTATGATTACAATGAGTATTGATGTTTAAGTTTTTCAAATGTATATAAAAAATGAATAAGATGCAAACGAAAAACAATAACCAAATAAGAGAACATGAAAAAACGGTTGAATCACATACGATTTTATACTAGAAATCACATGTGATCCATGCGACTTTGGTTGCCACGTGAGGTCGGGGGCCATGTCGTATGCTCACCTTTGCATTGATTGTGTTTCAAAATCACATGTTTTTTACCGTTTTGTTGATAACTTATTTTGAGCATGTCCTCGTTTGATTTTTCCTCTATAAAACGTTTACTCATGCTTTTAAAATATCTTAAAATTCAAGTTTATAACTTATTATCGTATACGTTCAAAATTTTAAAACTTTATTTTTGAAGTCTATGAAACTAATTAATAATCAATTCATAAAGACATTCAAATACATAATACACGTTGAACCCTACTAAGGCCATGCGTAACGCCACGGGCTTGGCCTCGGGCATGGTTGCGGGCTCGGCGGGCTCCAAGCGGGCTGTGGTACGGGGGGGGGGGGTGCGGGCTCGGGCTCGGGCTCGGGTTCAGCCCCAGGTTCCAAAACCCGTTCAACCCGATGAATTTTCTTTTTTTTTAATTTTTTTAAATAATTTGAAAATAAATAAATCCAACGGCTATATTTTTATTTATTTTTTTAATTTTTTTTCAATTTAATCACACTATATATATTAATCCAAACCCATATTATTTTTCACACAAAAATCTCTCAAACTCTCTCAAATTCTCTCAAACTCTCTCAAATTTTATCATGAATCCAAACAAAACACCTACATCCCGTCGTAACCGACCAGATACACCGCAACCGCAAGAAGAGCCGGAGCTTGGTTTCCAACCGTTTACACAACAAGGTTATCATCCACAATTTTTGCAACAATTTCCGCCACAATTTCCGCAACAATTTCCGCCACAATTTTCGCAACAATTTCACTAACAATTTCCTTACCAATTTTCCAATTTTTATTATTTATCTTATTTTTATTTATTAAAAAATATATAAATATTTTTATTTTGTTAAATAATTAAATGTATAAATAAAAGAATTAAAAAAAATGAGGTGGCAAGAGGGCTTGAGGGTAGCGCTACGGGTCTTTAGGCCATCAGTACCCCATCCCTCTATCTTTCAAAGATTCCAGCTCCACATCAGCGCCACATCAGCTTTTCTCAATCCCTCACTCAATCCCTAAGGCCATCAGTACCCGGCTCGGGATGGGGCTCGGGATGGACTGCGGGATGGCGGGGATGGGCTACGGCTCAAGCGGGTTCGGCGGGAAGGGATGGAATCCGGGTTCCCCATCCCGTTTCATCCCGAAGGGTTTTTAAAAAAAATTATTTAATTTAATTTTTAAAAATCATGCCGTTGAACGGCTCTTTGTAAAAAAAATCTCAATTTAATCCCACTATATATTTAACCCTCAACCTCTTATTTCTCACACCTCTCAAACTCTCTAAAATTCTCTCAACCTCTTATTTTTCACACCTCTCAAACTCTCTCAAATTCTCCCAACCTCTTATTTTTCACACCTCTCTCATCATGAATCCAAACAGAACACCTACATCCCGTCGTAACCGACCGAATACACCACAATCGCAAGAAGATCAAGAGCTTGGTTTCCAAGCGTTTACACAACAAGGTTATCGTCCGCAATGGTCGCAACAAATTCCGCCACAATGGTCGCAACAAAATCTGCCACAATATCCGCAACAATTTCCCCAACAATTTCACCAACAATTTCCTTACCAATTTACACGTCCCGGTTTGATTGAACAAGGTTTTACTACGGCCAACTACAATCTTCCTTCACCCGCAATCAATCTCGACGACGACATTGTTCCGGAAACCCAACCTTCTACCCCGAACACACCACAATCTATCCCGACACAACAATCTAACCCGGAACCATCAAATCCGAGACCAACGAAAGCCACCAAACAAACGTGGAGTAAAGCCGAGGAACTCGCGTTAGTGTCGGTGTGGGTTGACGTTTCGGAGGACCCCGTTATCGGTAACGCACAAAGCGGTGGTAATTATTTTTATTGTTATTATTATTATTATTATTATTATTATTATTATTATTATTATTATTATTATACTTAATTTTACATAAATGTAGGAAGTTTTTGGGCCCGAATCGGGCATGTGTTCTTTACTCGCTTGGGTCGTGAACCAGGTTATAGATCAACCCATCAACTCAATAGCAAGTTCAACGACCTCAATAAAAGAATTAATTGGTTTGGCGGCATCTACAACAACTTGCTCAATAATAGATCAAGCGGGATGAGTGAGGCCGATATATCCCGAACGGCACACGAACGGTATCTAGCACGCCATAAAGTTGCTTTCACTCACGAACAAGCTTGGGACGTCCTAAAAAATGTCCAAAATGGGGAGCCGTTCCAACGATGACGACAACTTCATCGCGGGGTTCAAAACGTACCCAACCTTCCGATGATGACGATGACGAGCAAATTCAACGACCCATCGGGAGAAACAAGGCAAAAAAAACATCAACGAGTAATACGTCCGGGACGAATACGGACGAAAGTGTTACTCAGTTGTTGACGACGTTCAACGACAAGATTGATGATACAATGGAATACAAAATGAAAAAACTCGATCTCGAAATCGAACGCTCAAAACTCGAACGACATAGGTTGGAACAAGAACTCGAAATCGAACGCTCAAACCGATTTGAGAAAGACTTCGAGTTTTTCATGACCCCGCATGATCACCTTACGGGAAACGCTTTGAGGGTTACTTTAGCGAGAAAAGAGCAAATTCAAAAATTTCATAATTGGTAGTGTTTTGTATTTTGTAATTTTTATTTTTAATGAATGGTATGAATTTTTATTTTTATTATTTATCTTATTTTTATTTATTAAAAAATATATAAATATTTTTATTTTGTTAAATAATTAAATGTATAAATAAAAGAATTAAAATAAATGAGGTGGCAAAAGGGTTTGAGGGAATGGGGTAAGGGTGTTTAGGGATTGTTAGGAATTGAGTGGGGGATGGGAGAAAAGCTGATGTGGCGCTGATGTGGAGCTGGAATCTTTGAAAGATCCTCTCATGGGGTACTGATGGCCTAAGGCCATCAGTAGCGGGCTTCGGGATGGGCTCGGGATGGGTGAGGTGGCAGCGGGGTGGCAGCGGGGTTGGGCTACGGCTCGGGATGGGCATGCGGGGCGGGATGGTTTTTGGGGATGGGATCCCGATCCATCCCGAGGGTTTTTTAAAAAAAAAAATTTAGTTAAATTTTTAAAAAAATAACCGTTGAACGGCTCTTTCTTAAAAAAAAAATCTCAATTTAATCCCACTATATATTTAACCCTCAACCTCTTATTTCTCACACCTCTTATTTCTCACACCTCTCAACCTCTTATTTTTCACACTATCAAATTCTCTCAATCTCACACCTCTCAAACTCTCTCAAATTCTCTCAACCTCTTATTTTTCACACCTCTCTCATCATGAATCCAAACAGAACACCTACATCCCGTCGTAACCGACCGAATACACCACAATCGCAAGAAGATCAAGAGCTTGGTTTCCAAGCGTTTACACAACAAGGTTATCATCCGCAATTCTCGCAACAATTTCCGCCACAATTCTCGCAACAATTTCCGCAACAATTTCCGCCACAATTTCCGCAACAATTTCCCCAACAATATCACCAACAATTTTCGCAACAATTTCCTTACCAATTTACACGTCCCGGTTTGATTGAACAAGGTTTTACTCCGGCCAACTACAATCTTCCTTCACCCGCAATCAATCTCGACGACGACATTGTTCCGGAAACCCAACCTTCTACCCCGAACTCACCACAGTTTATCCCGACACAACAATCTAACCCGGAACCATCAAATCCGAGACGAACGAAAGCCGCCAAACAAACGTGGAGTAAAGCCGAGGAACTCGCGTTAGTGTCGGCGTGGGTTGACGTTTCGGAGGACCCCGTGGTCGGTAACGCACAAAGCGGTGGTAATTATTTTTACTGTTATTATTCTTATTATTCTTATTCTTATTATTATTCTTATTATTATTATTATTATTATTATTCTTATTATTATTATTATTATTCTTATACTTTATTTTACATAAATGTAGGAAGTTTTTGAGCCCGAATCGGGCAACTGTTCTTTACTCGCATGGGTCGTGAACCAGGTTATAGATCAACCCATCAACTCAATAGCAAGTTCAACGACGTCAATAAAAGAGTTAATTTGTTTGGTGGCATCTACAACAACTTGCTTAGTAATAGATCAAGCGGGATGAGTGAGGCTGATATATCCCGAACGGCACACGAACGGTATGTAGCACGCCATAACGTTGCTTTCACTCACGAACAAGCTTGGGACATCCTAAAAAAATGTCCAAAATGGGGAGCCGTTCCAACGATGACGACAACTTCATCGCGGGGTTCAAAACGTACCCAAACTTCCGATGATGACGATGACGAGACAATTCAACGACCCATCGGGAGAAATAAGGCAAAAAAAACATCAACGAGTAATACGTCCGGGACGAATACGGACGAAAGTGTTACTCAGTTGTTGACGACGTTCAACGACAAGTTTGATGGTGCAATTGAATACAAAATGAAAAAACTCGATGTCGAACTTCAAAGGTTGGAACACGAACGAGAACTCGAACGAGCAAAACGATTTGATGCAGACTTCCAGTTTTACATAACCCCGCATGATCACCTTTCGGGCCCCGCTTTGATGGCTACGCTAAAGAGAAAAGAGCAAATTAAAAAATATCATGATTGGAATGACGACGAGTAGATTTTTAAATTTATTTTGTAATTTTTAATTTTTTAATGAATGATATGAATTTTTATTTTTATTATTTATCTTATTTTTATTTATTAAAAATATATATAAATATTTTTATTTTGTTAAATAATTAAATGTATAAATAAAAGAATTAAAATAAATGAGGTGGCAAAGGGGTTTGAGGGAATGGGGTACGGATGTTTAGGGATCGTTAGGGATGGAGTGAGGGATGGAAGAAAAGCTGATGTGGCGCTGATGTGGAGTGGAATCTTTGAAAGATAGAAGGGATGGGGTACTGATGGCCTAAGGCCACCCGTACCCCATGCGGTATGGGGCTCGGGGAAGCCGAGGTGGCAACGCGGTATGGGGCGGTGTGGCTCGGTATGGGCTACGACCCCTTCGGTATTGATCATGCGGTATGGGTCTCGAGGTTACATCCCCGCTTGACCCCGAAGAGTTTAAAAAAAAACAATTTTTTAATTATTTTTAAAAAATCTATCCGTTTGTAAACGGCTATATGTAAAAAAAAATTCAATTTATTCCCACTATATATTTAACCTTCAACCTCTTATTTCTCACACCTCTCAAACTCTCTCAACCTCTTATTTCTCACACATCTCATATTCTCTCAACCTCTAAAACTCTCTCAACCTCTTATTTCTCACACATCTCATATTCTCTCAACCTCTAAAACTATCTCAACCTTTTAATTTTCACACATCTCTCATCATGAATCCAAACAGAACACCTACATCCCAATCGCAAGAAGATCAAGGTTATCGTCCACAATTTTCGCAACAATATCCGCCACAATTTTCGCAACAATATCCGCCACAATATTTTTACAACTCATTAGGCCATCCGCAACAAATTCCTTACCAACTTACACGTGCCGGTATGATTGAACATGGTTTTGTTCCGACCAACTTCAATCCTTCTTCGCCCATCGTCAATCTCGCCGATGACTACGTTCCGGAAACCCAACCTTCTACCCCGAACACACCACAATCTATCCCTACACAACAATCTAACGGGAAACGCTTTGACCGCTACTTTAGTGAGAAAAGAGCAAATTTGAAAGATTGAAGGTATGATCTCGCCGATGACTTCGAGTTTTTCATGACCCCGCATGATCATCTTACGGGAAACGCTTTGACCGCTACTTTAGTGAGAAAAGAGCAAATTAAAAAATTTCATGGTTGGTAGTGTTTTGTATCTTGTATTTTTTATTTTTAATGAATGATATGAATTTTAATTTTTATTATTTATCTTATTTTTATTTATTTAATATTTTTATTTTGTTAAATAATTAAATGTATAAATAAAAGAATAAAAATAAATGAGGTGGAATGAAAGATTGGAGGTAAGGGTGTTGAAAGATTGAGTGAGGGATGGATGAAAGGGTGATGTGGCGCTGACGTGGCAGAGAATATTTGAAAGATTGAAGGTATGGGGTACTGATGGTCTAAGGGTGTTTAGGGATTGAGTGAGGGATTGAGTGAGGGATTGAGAAAAGCTGATGTGGCGCTGATGTGGAGCTGGAATCTTTGAAAGATAGAGGGATGGGGTACTGATGGCCTAAACACCCTTACCCCATTCCCTCAAACCCTTTTGCCACCTCATTTATTTTAATTCTTTTATTTATACATTTAATTATTTAACAAAATAAAAATATTTATATATTTTTTAATAAATAAAAATAAGATAAATAATAAAAATTAAAATTCATATCATTCATTAAAAATAAAAATTACAAAATAAATTTAAAAATCTACTCGTCGTCATTGTTGGGAACTTGGATACGCCAAATATGTTCGACCAAATCCGACCGAAGGTTATTATGAGTGTCCCGGTTTATGACTTCTCGAACATTTGCCGCGCGTTGTGTCTCACTGATTTGGCTTTCGATATCATCCGTGAAAAAGTCGTTTTCCACGTCACCACAAATAGCATGGTTTTCGTCTTCGAGTATCATATTGTGTAATATGACACAAGCGTACATAATGTTTGCCAATCTTGAGAGTTCCCATCCGCGTGCCGGGTTATGAAGTATATGCCAACGTGCTTTAAGCACGCCAAAAGCTCGTTCAACATCTTTACGTGCGGATTCTTGCGCGGACTTGAACTTTTGTCGTTTAAGGTCTTGTGGGCACGTAAATGATTTTACGAAAGTAGCCCATTCCGGATATATCCCATCCGTTAGATAATATCCGTGCTTGTAGGTGGCTCCATTCACCTCAAAAGGGCACTCGGGTGCTTTTCCATCATATACATCGTTGAAGATGGGCGACTGATTGAGAACATTGATGTCGTTGTTGGAACCGGCAACACCAAAGTATGCGTGCCAGATCCATAGATCTTGAGAGGCCACTGCTTCTAGCATGATTGTTGGGTGCTCATGATCACCTCTCATGAATTGACCTCGCCATGCATTCGGACAATTTGCCCACGCCCAATGAGTACAGTCTATGCTGCCGAGCATGCCGGGAAATCCGTGTTTAGCTTCATGCGCGGCGTACAACTTCTGAATATCAATAAAAGTAGGCTTGCGTAAATATTTTTGACCATACAGTTCAATAATACCTGTGCAGAATTTGTACAGACAATCTCGTGACGTTTTCTCTCCCATATGGATGTACTCGTCAAGTGCGTCAGCACTTACTCCATACGCCAATTGCCGAATAGCGGAAATACACTTTTGTATCGGAGAAAAACCTTGTTTGCCTAACCCGTCAAACCGAAGTCTAAAATACCGATACCCTACTTCTAAATCTTCAACTATTCGTTCGAATAGTTGTCTGCTCATCCTGAACCGCCGCCTAAACATATCCGGTGTATAAATCGGGTTGACACCAAAGTAGTCCCGCATAAGCCGCTCGTTTGCAGTTACTCGACCTCTTTCAATGTTTGCGGCCCTCTCTCTTGTTGACGATGAGGCGGTGCTACCATACAGCGATTGTGCAGTTTGTCGAAAAATTTCCCTTTGTAGATTCAACAACTCGTCGGTGTCTACGGATGATGATGATGCGGTTGGTGAACCGGGTTGTGGCGAATCCATATTGTTTAAAATATAGAGAATGGAAGAGTGTTTGAGAGAGTTTGAGAGGTGTGAAAAATAAGAGGTTGAGAGAATTTGAGAGGTGTGAAAAATAAGAGGTTGAAAGAATTTTAGAGAGTTTGAGAGGTGTGAGAAATAACAGGTTGAGGGTTAAATATATAGTGGGATTAAATTGAGAAAAAAATTTATTTATTTTTGTTTAAAAATAGCCGTTCAACGGCATTATTTTTAAAAATTAAATAAATTATTTTTCTTTTTTTTAATAAACCTTCGGGATGAATCGGGATCCCGAACCCGAAATCCATCCCGCCCCGCCATCCCCGCAAGGGCCGTAGCCCATTCCCGCTGAGACCGAAGGCATCCCGAGCCCCATCTTTCGCCGGGTACGGATGGCCTTAGGGCTTGAGAGTTTGAGAAGAGGGTTAGGAGAAAAGGTGATGTGGCGCTTGAGGACTTGAGGTCTTCTACGGAGCGGTACTGATGGCCTAATATGGCATAATGCTCCATAAGTTTTAAATTTTCTTTTTTTTAATAAAGAATTGAATAAATTTAATTCTCACTTTTTGATAAAAAAAATTAACATCCTACTACATTATTAGAATATATAAAGAATTCTTTTTGTACCATTCTCCAATCACAAGACATAGATTTCACTTGTTAAACTCAAATGAATTGATCCTAATTTCCATTAAAATGCAAATTATGTAACATCTCCCACAAAAACTAATCACAAACTTACAAAAACACAAGAAAATATTTCCATTGTCAACAAAAGAAGAAAAAAAATCTTGGAAATTAAAATCAAGAACCACAAGGGCAAAATAGTAATTTTGGCCTGCCTAATGAGCCATGGCAACAGGGGTAGCAAAACCAATGCTTCTCTGGTTAGGCATTGCAAGCATTGCAGTATGATCCAAAAAATCGTTCAAAGCCACCACAATTTCCAAAATTACCCTCAAATCGTCACCACAAGAAAACCCCAAGCTCCCAATTCTTCTAACTGCATACACATAAAATGTTACACACCCTTTCCTGAACTTGAACCGGGCCATTTCGCAACCGGTCAGACCCCTGATCAGCTTCCGGTTCACTTCCCCCAACGGCATCTCCGCCGGCCAAATCCGGTCCACCGACACTTTCATGTTTTCCGATTCAAAAACGAAGAGAACCACCTTGGATTTCTTGGTGCCGAGGCCGAGGGTGAGCGTGTGCCACGCATGGTGGGCTAAGATAGTGAAGTTTGTGGGGAGGAAAGCAGTGGTGGAATGGAATTTGTGGTGGGTGGCGAGTGGCGGAAGGGAGAGGAGGCGGAGGAGTTCGAGGGGTCTAGCACGGCGGACGGTGAAGGATTTGACTAAAAATTGGCCGCCGAAACGGAGGCCTTTGACATGAGAGGATGGTTTGAAAGAGAAATCTGAGTTTTGGTGGTTGTGTTTTTGCTTCTTTTTCTTGTTTTTGTGTTGTTGTTGTTGTTGTTCCATGGTGGCGACGGACGGTGGACGGTGGTGGTGGTGGTGGTAAATAGATCGTGGGAAATGTAGGTGGATCGGTGTGTGTGATTATTATGATAACAGACCAATGGAGGACTTTTTGTGATGTCTGTCAAAAGGGCCGAGTGGTTGCAATATTTATTAAAATATATAAAATATTAGCCCTTTTGTAGATTTGTTTTACAACTAAAATATAAATATATAATTAGAATATTTCATCCTCAAAATATAATATGATTTTTTGTAAAGGAAATATTATCTTAAATATTTTACTTTTTTAAAAACTTAAATTGTTGATAAAAGATTATAAATATCTCTTTTTTTTAAGGCCATCACTACCCCATCCCTATATCTTTCAAAGATTTCATCTTCACATCAGCGCCACATCAGCTTTTCTCAATCCCCACTCAATCCCTAAACACCCTTACCCCATTCCCTCAAACCCTTTTGCCACCTCATTTATTTTAATTCTTTTATTTATACATTTAATTATTTAACAAAATAAAAATATTTATATATTTTTTAATAAATAAAAATAAGATAAATAATAAAAATTAAAATTCATATCATTCATTAAAAATAAAAATTACAAAATAAATTTAAAAATCTACTCGTCGTCATTGTTGGGAACTTGGATACGCCAAATATGTTCGACCAAATCCGACCGAAAGTTATTATGAGTGTCCCGGTTTATGACTTCTCGAACATTTGTCGCGCGTTGTGTCTCACTGATTTGGCTTTCGATATCATCCGTGAAAAAGTCGTTTTCCACGTCACCACAAATAGCATGGTTTTCGTCTTCGAGTATCATATTGTGTAATATGACACAAGCGTACATAATGTTTGCCAATCTTGAGAGTTCCCATCCGCGTGCCGGGTTATGAAGTATATGCCAACGTGCTTTAAGCACGCCAAAAGCTCGTTCAACATCTTTACGTGCGGATTCTTGCGCGGACTTGAACTTTTGTCGTTTAAGGTCTTGTGGGCACGTAAATGATTTTACGAAAGTAGCCCATTCCGGATATATCCCACCCGTTAGATAATATCCGTGCTTGTAGGTGGCTCCATTCACCTCAAAAAGGCACTCGGGTGCTTTTCCATCATATACATCGTTGAAGATGGGCGACTGATTGAGAACATTGATGTCGTTGTTGGAACCGGAAACACCAAAGTATGCGTGCCAGATCCATAGATCTTGAGAGGCCACTGCTTCTAGCATGATTGTCGGGTGCTCATGATCACCTCTCATGAATTGACCTCGCCATGCATTCGGACTGTTGGGTCACCAAGGATTTGAAATTGACTCACCGATGTTTTCCCTAAAACTCCTACTTAGAATATTTTAGTTCAGTTCTTTGAATGACTTGTACAAGATATCAAATATTCGGTGAAGTCGAAGATCAACCGAAACCAAGCTTGAAGACTCTCTACTTGTGGAAAATAGAAGAATCTCGGCAACATTCAAACAAGTCATCACCACCGAAATTCCTTGACATTTCGGTGGCCTTCTCTCTACCGAATTTATAAGACAATTTCGGTGGCCTCTTCCACCGAAGTACATGGACAAATTCGGTGGTCCCCTTCTCCCACCGATGACCCTTTCGGTGGCCCTCTCACCACCGAAATATATATGTAACTTCGGTGGTCCTCTCACCACCGAAATATACATGTAACTTCGGTGGTCGCTTCACCACCGAAGTATACTTGTAATTTCGGTGGTCCTTTCACCACCGAAATATGCTCGCAATTTCGGTGGACTAGTTACCACCGAAACATGCTTGCAATTTCGGTGGACTAATCTTCTTTCCACCGAAGATTTCTCAATCTCGGTGGAAACCACTTCGGTGCTAAAGGCTCAAGACAGAAGATCATTTATTATGGGACAATATCCTCCAGCAGAGAAAAGTGACAGTTTGTCTTTTTATCCACCTTCAGCTAAGGTCCCTTTTATCTGCTCAAGCTACTCTGTCTGCACCTAGTGAAAAGTGACAAGGACTTCACAGTTCTCCTGAAGTCAACATTATCAGCATATGTGAAGATGACAAGTGTCCCAAGCATTTAATGCTTGGGCACTCCTTAGCACTATAAAAGGAGAAGTGCTCTTCTTGCAAATACTAACGCTTTCAAGAAATTCTCTCAGTGCAAGAAACCTTCTTTTAAGCCTTAAAACTCAATAGCTTTGCTCTTAGTGTTCTTAGTTGTTTTGTTGTATACTTTGTGTAAGATTGTTAGAATAGTTTATCTGTTCTTTTCCGCAACAATCTTAAGTTTTCTATGTGTAATTCTTTTGAAAGTTTTTCAAATATAAGAATTAAAATTGTGAAATTTTTGTGTATTGTATTCAACCCCCCCTTCTACAATACTTGTTAAGCCATCTGGGACTAACAAGTGGTATCAGAGCAGAAAGTTTAATTCCATAAACTTGATCTGCGATGGCTGCCTCTTCTTCTTCTACTGTTGAAAACTCTTTTCAAAACAACTTCTCTGAAAACGGCTCTATTTCAAAACCTCCTAAGTTCAATCCCAACAACTTCTCTTTGTGGAAAAGCCGCATGATGCTATTCATGGAAGGAGTGGATACTAGATATCCAACCATTCTCAACGAGGGACCCATTATCCCCAGAGTTTGGGCTCGCTATGACACGCAGAGGCCAGGCAAAGAGGCCTTTGAAAAGGAAATCTCAAGTGATTCTGATGAGGAAAAATCCAGTGCTACTGGTCGGTATATTCTCAAAAATCCTAAAAAGTATACTGATGAGGAGAAACGTTTAGTTACTCTTGACTCCAAGGTAAGAGCTATTATTGCTCTCTCTCTTCCTGATGAGGTCTACCACTCTTTGGTGAACTTTGAAACTGCCAAAGAAATGTGGACCACTCTATGTGTTCTGTACGAAGGTACAGAGGAAGTCAAGAAATGCAAAAAGATTGGTCTTATCAGAAAGTATGAACTTTTTTCTTTTGAAAAAGGAGATTCTCTTCCTAGCTTCTATAACCGCTTCAACTCTCTTTTAAATGATCTTAAGTTGTTGGGCAGAGTCTATGATAATGAGGAAGTCTTGTGCAAGTTCATGGATTGTCTCCCAGATTTTTGGGAAAATATATGTACTTGCATCAAAACTACCAAGGACCTTGAGTTCATGCCCTTAACCGTACTATATGGTACTCTTTTCAACTTTGAGCAAACCAAGCTTCAACGGAAATCTTTCATCAAGGAAATAAAGAGCTCCTCCATAGCTCTTGTTAGTGAAAGTTCCAAGAATTCTCAAAATCTTCCTAGAATCACCTATCCTTCATCTGACTCTGACAATGACAGCCAAACAAATGTAACCCACCAAACGGAAGCATATCTTAGTGATGCTGATGATGAAGGTGAGGATATCATGGTTGAACAGTTGTCGGATGAGATGGCAATGATGGCCGGTTCTAAACACAAGTTTCGTCCCTTCAACAAATCTCGAAGTCTTAGAAAAACTTCATCTTTCAAAACCTCTTCTGACAAGTCCAATGAGGAATGCTACAACTGTGGCAAGAAAGGACATTTTGCATCTGAGTGTAGAAGCAAGCGTATCTCCAAGTCCAAATTTACTTCTTCTGACAATCCCTCTTCAAAAAGGGAAAAATCCAAACACATGCCTTTCAAATCAACCTTTCCCAAAAAGGAGTCCCCACCATCCTTCTTAAATCATCAGGAGCGTGCCGAGAAATATAAGGCCAAGTACAAGAAAGAGAAGGAAAGGAGTGAGGGTCTAGAGAGAAAAGGGAAGGGTCTCATGGCAGAAACCCACGATTGGGACGACGAAGACACCTCCGACAGTGATTCTCAGAATAGATGCTTTGTGGCCATCTCAGAAGAAATGGAAGTTTCCGAAAGTGCCACTTCACCTATGGCTCTAGTGGCAACTGGGTGCTCCACAGCCTACGCTCAGGTACATCCCTTCAATAATATGTCTGATATTGAAAAGATCAATGCTTATGAATCTTTAACTCAAGACTTTTATTCTGTTAAAGACAGTAAGAATAGAAAATCTGTTCAAGTAAAAGAGCTCAAAGCTGAACTTGAAATTTGCATGTCTAAGCTTAAAAGGTTTGAGGAAATAAAAATTGAGCTTGAGGACTTGAAAACAATAAATCATCTGATCTCAAAAGAAAAGAACTCTCTCTTTAAGAAACTAAAAAGGGAACAAGAAGTCATTAAAAAATGGTCAAGCTCTTCCAAAAATCTTGAACAAATCTTTCAAAGTCAAATCTGTAGTACAAACAAGTTCGGTCTAGGATTTGGAAAAACTGATGTTTGTAAGTCCACTTTTGCTCGTGTTCCCCCCACCAATGCTTGTGATAATCTCTCTGATTCCAGCTCTTGTGATTCCATCTCTTTGAACTCGTTAGATCTGTGTGAAGCCTTAAAATATGGGATATCCTTAAAGGCCAAAGACTCCTCATTGCAAATTACTGAGAAGCAAGATTCAAATGACGTTTCCAAACCCATCCATGATCAGCTCAAACTTTCAGTCATGGATGAAGCCTCCTCCTCAAACTCTGCAAAAGCTAATACTTCCAAAAGATCTAAACCCACCGATCTCATCTCCTTTGTGCCCACCGATCCCACAATCTATGACCCTCCAATCCCTCTTCATGAAGTGTTGAAATCTATTCACATAGACACCTACACCGAACCTAAGCCCTCAAAGATCCCCAAAAGGGAAACTCCTGTTCATTCAAAAAGGATTTCCTGTGCTGACAAAGGAAAATCGATAGTCAACTGCATGGCAAGCTCTCATCCCAAAAGTTCTACCCCAAACATTCCCCTTTACAACACCTATGTACCTAGATCTGTGCTTTTGAGAAAATCAACTCCCAAAGATTTATCCAAAGGAATCCTTGGGTCCAAGCCCCCTGCTCTGTTCTCCTCTAACAAGGTTATAAGAACAAATGATAAAAGCCAAAACATGAAAAATGCTAAAAAGGTTTTTATCTATAGAAAATGCTATAACTGTGGTGACACTTTTCATATGGCTAAGGACTGTCCCAAGGATAGGATTGATAGATCCAAGCTTAAGGAATCAAGCTCTTCTAACCCCAAAGGACCCATTACAAAATGGGTACCAAAGAACTAATATGTGTTTGCATGCAGGCTTTTGAGCACCATCAAATTTGGTATTTAGACAGCGGGTGCTCACGCCATATGACGGGAAACAAGTCTCTTCTCATCAACTATGTGCCGGGAAAGGGTCCATCTGTAACCTTTGGTGATAATTCTAAGGCTTACACCAAAGGATACGGGACCCTCTCTAACGGATCTGTAACTTTCAACAAAGTGGCTTTTGTGGACGGCCTCATGCATAACCTTCTCAGCATTAGCCAACTGTGTGATCTTGGATACAAAGTTATCTTTGAACTTTGTGTCTGCTCCGTGGTAGACAAACATTTCAATGTGGTATTATCGGGAAGACGGATGGAAAATGTCTACGTCATAGATATGGGGCAATCCAACTCTTCTCCAAATGTCTGCTTTGTGTCAAATGATGCATCCAAAAGAAACTGGTTGTGGCACAAACGTCTTTCTCATCTAAACTTCAAGACCTTGCATAAAATTTCCAACAAAGAGCTGGTAACAGGCATGCCAAAGTTGAACTTTGTCAAAGAGAAGCTGTGTGATGCATGTGAAAAGGGAAAGCTCACCAAAACATCCTTCAAGACGAAGCAATGCTCTTCCATCACTCTTCCTCTTCAATTGCTGCACATGGATCTATGTGGACCAGTCAGCACTCCAAGTCTTGGAGGCAAAAGGTATATTCTTGTTATTGTTGATGAATTTACCAGATATACTTGGGTGTTCTTTCTCAGGTACAAAAGTGATGCTACTGAAGAAATCATCAACTTTGTCAAGAAAAATGAAGTTCTCAATGGCCAGCTTGTCCGCTCGGTAAGAAGTGACAATGGCACTGAATTCAGAAATAGTGGTCTCGAAGACTTCTTCACCGAAAAAGGGATCTCTCAGAACTTCTCCGCTGTTCGTACTCCTCAGCAAAATGGAGTGGTGGAAAGGAAAAACAGAACACTGTGTGAGGCCGCTAGATCCATGCTGAGCGAATCAAATCTTCCCACCTATTTTTGGGCCGAAGCTGTGAATACTGCCTGCTTCACTCAAAACAGGTCAGTAATATCCAAAAGACATGATAAAACCCCGTATGAAGTTTTTCATGGTAGAAAACCAAATATTGGCTTTCTTCATGTCTTTGGGTGTATCTGCTTTATTCTTAATGATCGTGAAAATCTTGGGAAGTTCGATCCCAAGGCAGATGAGGGAATATTTGTTGGATACTCCTTATCCTCCAAAGCTTATAGGGTGTACAATCTCAGAAGAAAAAGCATTGATGAGTCCATCCATGTCAAGTTTGATGATCTCAGATGTTCCTCACTCTCAAGTGATGAGGATGATTTACACAGATGGATTTCATCATGTATTGGTGATACTCCCTTAGTCACTTCCACCGATATCTCCTCTATTCCCTCAAATCCTTCCATCTCAAAAAACCCAGCTGGATCACTCTCTCCCACCGAAATTGATCAACCCATCTCTCACACCAAGCTCCCCATTTCCACCGAAAATCTACTCCAAAGCCCTTCTTCCATCCCTAATCCCACCGAAAATCTCATGGGTCCCACTACCGAAAATCCCACTTTACACCAAACCTCTGATCCTACTACTCCATTTCACTCTACTCCTTATACCCCATCACCTTTACCCCCTGCTCTAAAATGGACCAAAGATCACCCCATAGATCAAATTATTGGTGATCAACAAGCAGGTGTCCAAACCCGCAGAGGAGTTGGAAATATCTGTCTCTACGTGAATTTCCTCTCTCTCTCTGAACCCAAGAAAGTGGATGAAGCTCTATCAGATCCTTGTTGGATCACTGCCATGCAAGAAGAACTTTCTCAGTTCCAGAGAAATAAAGTTTGGAGATTGGTTCCCAAACCCAGAAACAAGACAATCATTGGAACCAAGTGGGTATTCAGGAACAAAATGGATGAAGATGGTACTGTGATCAGGAACAAGGCCCGATTGGTAGCTCAAGGATACAGACAGGAAGAAGGCATTGACTATGATGAAACATTTGCCCCTGTTGCAAGACTTGAAGCTATAAGGATCTTTCTGGCTCATGCTGCCTACCGAAATTTTAGGGTTTTTCAAATGGATGTTAAAAGTGCCTTTCTCAATGGGGAACTTACAGAAGAAGTCTACGTGAAACAACCTCCTGGCTTTGAAGACCCAGCTCATCCAAACTTTGTGTACAGACTTGACAAAGCTTTGTATGGTCTCAAGCAAGCTCCACGTGCTTGGTATGACACTCTTGCCAACTTTCTTCTCAAGCATGGATATTCCAGAGGTAAAATTGACAATACTCTCTTCATCAAAGAAACCTCAGGTAATATAATTCTTGTTCAAATCTATGTTGATGACATCATCTTTGGTGCCACTGATGAATGCCTATGTGATGAGTTTGCCTCTCTCATGATGAGTGAATATGAGATGAGCATGATGGGAGAGCTTACATTTTTCTTGGGCCTTCAAGTCAAACAATCTTCAGAAGGAATTTTTATAAATCAAAGCAAATATATTCGGGACCTTCTGAAGAAATTTAACTTTCTAGACAGCTCTCCTATGAAAACTCCCATGGCACCTCCCTTGAAATTGTGTGCCGATCTAAAAGGTGAATCTGTAGATGTTACTCTTTACCGAGGTATGATAGGCTCTCTTCTTTACCTAACTGCTAGCAGACCGGATATTATGTTTGCTACCTGTCTATGTGCTCGTTATCAGGCCAATCCTAAAGTATCACATTTAAAGGCTGTAAAACGAATTTTTCGGTATCTTAAGGGCACACTGCACTTGGGTCTTTGGTATCCCAAAGACTCAAGTTTTGAACTAATTGGCTATTCAGATTCAGACTTTGCAGGTTCCCAGATTGATAGAAAGAGTACTACAGGAAGCTGTCAGCTCCTTGGGGGAAAATTAGTAAGTTGGTCCAGCAAGAAACAAAACTCTGTATCCACCTCTACTGCTGAGGCTGAATATGTAGCTGCCGGGAGCTGCTGTGCTCAGATTCTATGGATGAGAAACCAACTAAGGGACTATAATCAATTCTTTTCTAAAGTCCCAATTCTGTGTGATAATTCCAGTGCTATAGCTATAGCAAATAATCCTGTTCTTCATTCTAGATCTAAACACATCGATATCAGATATCACTTCATAAGAGATCACATTTCCAAAGGTGACATTGAACTACACTTCATTCCCACCGATTTGCAGCTTGCCGATATTTTCACCAAACCTCTTGATGAAACCAGGTTCAACTTTCTCATCAGTGAACTTGGGATGTGCAATTTCCAAGAATAAATATGTGTTCATGCTTCACCGATCTCACATCGGTGGACACCTTCGTATCTACTTCTCTCTCTCCACCGATCTCTCATCGGTGGACAACCTATGTGTCAAATCTTTTCTATCTCTTTTCATTTCGGTAATAATCTCGAGTATCGGTGAAGCGTGCCTACCACCGAAGCACGTTTCGGTGAAAATTTCCAGAATCGGTGGAAATCTGTCCACCACCGAAATCTCATTTCGATGGTCATCTCAAATCGGTGAAACTTGTCCACCACCGAAGTCTCAAATCGGTGGTCATCCCAAATCGGTGAAATCTGTTCACCACCGAAGTCTCAAATCGGTGGTCATCTCAAATCGGTGAAAACTGTCCACCACCGAAATCTCAAATCGGTGGTCATCTCAAATCGGTGAAAACTGTCCACCACCGAAATCTCAAATCGGTGATCATCTCATTTCGGTGGTACTATCCAAATTCGGTGAACCTTTCTATCACCGAAGCCCCATTTCGGTGGTACTATCCAAATCGGTGAAACCTTTCTTCCACCGAAGTTCCACCGAAGTCCCACCGAAGTCCCACCGATCGTCCACCGAGCGAACACCGATTCCTCCACCGAAGCATCACCGAGCCTACACCGATTCACACGGTTCCCAAAGCCCACTTGTGACCACTCAATTGCTTTTGCGTCAGACCCTTCGCCTATCCGCCGCTCCTTGTCCCGATTTCCAATAACTCTTTCACCTCAAGAGCCGCATGTCCCCTCTTCCCATACAAAAATCATCATCACCGTGCCCTTCCATTTCCCTATATATACACATACCCCCTTCATTTCTTCCCCACTCCTCACAATTCAAACCTGCAACTCTCTCCACTCCAAACATATCTCTCTCATGGCATCCTCTCGATATCAAATTCCTACACGTTTTGAAGACCTCCGCTTCAACCAATGCAATCACGTTGCCCGCCTTGAATCCGATCCCGCTCATCCCGAGTTCTCTACTATCGCTAAATTTCTGTCTCGCTCTCCTCTTCTTCATGCCTTCTCATGCAACCCCAGGATGAGCAAAATGCTCATTAGTCAATTCTGGCTATCCTCCGTGTACGATCCCTCCAATGAGGCCATTCACGCCTCCATCTTCACCAATGCCGAAGGTGATCACGACCTCACTTTTGGGGTCGATGATGTTCGTCTAGCTCTCAAGATCGATGCCTTTCCCGACTATGAAGACATGTATTTGGATACCATCCATGAAGACATTGTTCTTACCACCGGTTATGTGCTCGACGACTCCTCCAAAAGCTCCAAAGGCCCCGGTACTCTTCTTCGCAGCAAAATGGGAGGCATTTGGAATTTCTTCTTCGCTCACGTTATCCATTGCCTCTCACGCAAAACAAGTGGACATGACCAATCGCCCTCACACGTAAACAAACTCGCTCATGCCCTCATCTTCCAAAGGAAAGTTGACTTCGCCCAATATTTCTTCTCAGAACTTGTCGAGGTCATCAAAACTCCCAAGAAGTGTTATGTTGCTTTTCCCCGCTTCATCTCCATGATTCTACAACACAAGCTTTCCAAAGCTTTGGAGACCGATCGCCGCTCTTCCTCGCCCCGGTTCTCGTATGAATGGTCATCTCCCGTTGTGGGCACCAAAACCCTCAACGTCAAGCCGCTCGCCACCGATCGCCCATTACGCCCAGGTATGATTTCCTTCGCTCTATCTCCCGAACTTCGTTGGGGTGACGCGGAAATTCCCGGGTTTCGCCACTTGGAAATTCCCGAGGTCACTCCAACTGTTGTGGTCCCTTCTCCCCGGTCCCGAGTGACGTCGGGTGGCACTCAAAAGAAACGACAGAAGGCCACCGGCACCTCCGCTCCCGCTTCTCGAACCACGTCACCGAGAGATCCCTCGGAGACTTCCCCGGTTCACACCCCTTCTCACAAGCGGAGGCACTCACCCTCCCCTTCGGGATCTCTTCCAAAGAGGTCTCGGAAACCATCGGCCCAACCGACTCATCCAACCGTCGATTCTCCAAAATCGCCGGTTGTTGAACTTCATCCCTCCGGGCCAAGGGTACCCGCTACACACCCCACCGTCCCCTCTGTTGCCTCTCGAAAGGCCTCAGTTACATTTCAGGAGGACCCCCCGCATACCTCCCCACTCGACTCCTTGGGTGGTGGGGATGACCTCGAGATCTCTCCGCTCGAGGGTTCTGACTTCACACTACACAGCTTTACACCCGATCAGTTTTCGATCGAAGACATTGCACAACCCTCTAAGGGTTCCCCCCCAATTGCACCCTTTGATTTCTTTGATTTTCTTTTAGCGGACACTGGTTCTCCCCAAACCATCCCGTCCACCGAAGAACATCACACCGAGTCTCCCTCGTCCTCGCAACAATCACCCCCCCGATCCCCTGCTCCCCCCCGATCATCTGCTCCCCCCCGATTGCTACAACCCGACAACTTGGTGCCTTACCTCCATATTCCCATTCCCGAGCCTGACCCCCACCGACTACTCTTCCAGTTTCCCGAAATCGGTGGCCACACTTCCCCGCCCATTGACCGCACCTCTACCTTTCTTAAATCTACCATCGCCTTAATCTCCCAAGCCAACTCCCGCATCTCTACCCTCGAGACTCAGCTACCGCATCTTCTTCTTGATGCCATCACCGAAGCCCTACGGCCCGTTCAAGAAAAATTATCTGCCCTTTCTACCACAGTGGAGTCCCTCTCCAAACCTTCCACTGACTCACCCAGTCCTGAACGTTCCCAGTGGGAAATGGATCTCGGTGATTTTGCTTTGGTTCCCCATACCACCGAAACGAGTCTAGCCTTCCTACACTCCAAGTTTGATAAGGCCTTCTATGAGTTAGGTTTCAAGTTGCCGGCTGTTCCTGAGGGGGAGAAAACCACGGCTCCACCGAAACTTCCATCCATAAAGAAAATTTCCAGTAACCAGCCTCCACCGAAACCATCCTCACCACCGAAACCATCCTCACCACCGAAACCACCCTCACCACCGAAACCATCCTCACCACCGAAACCTCCCTCACCACCGAAACCATCCTCACCACCGAAACCATCCTCATCACCGAAACCTTTCTCTCCACCGAAACCCTCTTCTCCACCGAAACATGTCTCACTCTCACCGACCAATACTGGCTCCACCGAAGCTCTTGACCTTAATGCATCAGTTGAGGGGGAGCAGTCCAGCAATGCTCCCGAAGACAAAGGGAAGAGAATTCTTTCGGCCGAAGAATTGGCCAGAGAAGCAAAGAAGAAAAAGGATCTGACAAAATATGGGGCTCGACCGAAGGACGCTGAAACTCTCAAACTCAAGCCTGCTTCTCAACCAATCACCACCGAACTTGGCCTCTCTGCTCAAGAAATTGAGGAAGCAAGAATAGCTCAAATCGACTTAGACAAATCCAGAGATCTTTCTCTCAAAGCTGCCACAGAAGAAGCTTCAAAAGTCAAGTCCACCGATGCCATCCAAACACAGAGATCGGTGCTCAGTGCCTTGGAACAACAAAAGAATGAAGAAATTAATTGGTACAAAAAGACCATGCACCACCGGAGCTATAGGTCACAAATTTCTTCAGTAAAGATTGCCACCTCCAAAGCAAATCCTCAAGACATCAGATTAATTATTAGCTGGGATGATGGTTCTATGAAGAGTGTGAAAGAAAGCCATCTCCAACTCTTCGGTCTCTCGGAATGGTATGAAATCACTCAACACCTCGTCAAGAGTCCAAATCCAAGGAAAGACATCTTTGTAAAATACATTGATGGTCTAATGAATAAGATGAAGGAGATCAAAAGAAAACATAACATCATTCTCTCCACCGAAGAAAGAGCCAAACTGCTGTCTCTGAAGGAGAAGATCATCCTCCCCAAAGTCAAAAATCCTCCTGACTCAGTCTTCAAGGAAATGGCAAGAGAAGGTAAAATCCCAAATGTAAGCAATCTTAACCTTACCATTCCCACCTCTGTTCCCTATCCTACCACAACCTTGAGCCTCTCACCAATACCAGGATTATTCTTCAACGACGGTCTCGGTCGCCGGGCATTCTTCAGATTTGCCCAGATGTCCATAGCCGATACCATATTTCTGGAAGGCATTCACAACCTCTTTCCAAACATCCCCGAAGCTCAACCGTTCTATAGAAACTTACTGGATGAAATCAAGCGCCGCAAAACCTCAAAGAAGTAAGCTCTCTCCAGTTAGTACTTGTAAAAGTTAATTTCTCTTTTTGTAAAAATTGTACGAGAACTTATCTTAATACAAGTATCTCTATTTGAATTTTATTTCCGTACATACTTCATTTTTTGTTCCCTGTAAATACTGTACATAGTATACATACACATACAAAAGAAAAAGGTCAAAAAGATCAAAAAGAATGGTCTATGTGAAAAGAACCCAAAAGAGTAAAAAGGGTCAAAAACGCACTTACTTTTGTTTACTCTTGAATATTCTAAGATAAGGAGCTCAAATTCAAATAGGGGGAGATTGTTGGGTCACCAAGGATTTGAAATTGACTCACCGATGTTTTCCCTAAAACTCCTACTTAGAATATTTTAGTTCAGTTCTTTGAATGACTTGTACAAGATATCAAATATTCGGTGAAGTCGAAGATCAACCGAAACCAAGCTTGAAGACTCTCTACTTGTGGAAAATAGAAGAATCTCGGCAACATTCAAACAAGTCATCACCACCGAAATTCCTTGACATTTCGGTGGCCTTCTCTCTACCGAATTTATAAGACAATTTCGGTGGCCTCTTCCACCGAAGTACATGGACAAATTCGGTGGTCCCCTTCTCCCACCGATGACCCTTTCGGTGGCCCTCTCACCACCGAAATATATATGTAACTTCGGTGGTCCTCTCACCACCGAAATATACATGTAACTTCGGTGGTCGCTTCACCACCGAAGTATACTTGTAATTTCGGTGGTCCTTTCACCACCGAAATATGCTCGCAATTTCGGTGGACTAGTTACCACCGAAACATGCTTGCAATTTCGGTGGACTAATCTTCTTTCCACCGAAGATTTCTCAATCTCGGTGGAAACCACTTCGGTGCTAAAGGCTCAAGACAGAAGATCATTTATTATGGGACAATATCCTCCAGCAGAGAAAAGTGACAGTTTGTCTTTTTATCCACCTTCAGCTAAGGTCCCTTTTATCTGCTCAAGCTACTCTGTCTGCACCTAGTGAAAAGTGACAAGGACTTCACAGTTCTCCTGAAGTCAACATTATCAGCATATGTGAAGATGACAAGTGTCCCAAGCATTTAATGCTTGGGCACTCCTTAGCACTATAAAAGGAGAAGTGCTCTTCTTGCAAATACTAACGCTTTCAAGAAATTCTCTCAGTGCAAGAAACCTTCTTTTAAGCCTTAAAACTCAATAGCTTTGCTCTTAGTGTTCTTAGTTGTTTTGTTGTATACTTTGTGTAAGATTGTTAGAATAGTTTATCTGTTCTTTTCCGCAACAATCTTAAGTTTTCTATGTGTAATTCTTTTGAAAGTTTTTCAAATATAAGAATTAAAATTGTGAAATTTTTGTGTATTGTATTCAACCCCCCCTTCTACAATACTTGTTAAGCCATCTGGGACTAACACGGACAATTTGCCCACGCCCAATGAGTACAGTCTATGCTGCCGAGCATGCCGGGAAATCCGTGTTTAGCTTCATGCGCGGCGTACAACTTCTGAATATCAATATAAGTAGGCTTGCGTAAATATTTTTGACCATACAGTTCAATAATACCTGTGCAGAATTTGTACAGACAATCTCGTGACGTTTTCTCTCCCATACGGATGTACTCGTCAAGTGCGTCAGCACTTACTCCATACGCCAATTGCCGAATAGCGGAAATACACTTTTGTATCGGAGAAAAACCTTGTTTGCCTAACCCGTCAAACCGAAGTCTAAAATACCGATACCCTACTTCTAAATCTTCAACTATTCGTTCGAATAGTTGTCTGCTCATCCTGAACCGCCGCCTAAACATATCCGGTGTATAAATCGGGTTGACACCAAAGTAGTCCCGCATAAGCCGCTCGTTTGCAGTTACTCGACCTCTTTCAATGTTTGCGGCCCTCTCTCTTGTTGACGATGAGGCGGTGCTACCATACAGCGATTGTGCAGTCTGTCGAAAAATTTCCCTTTGTAGATTCAACAACTCGTCGGTGTCTACGGATGATGATGATGCGGTTGGTGAACCGGGTTGTGGCGAATCCATATTGTTTAAAATATAGAGAATGGAAGAGTGTTTGAGAGAGTTTGAGAGGTGTGAAAAATAAGAGGTTGAGAGAATTTGAGAGGTGTGAAAAATAAGAGGTTGAGAGAATTTTAGAGAGTTTGAGAGGTGTGAGAAATAAGAGGTTGAGGGTTAAATATACAGTGGGATTAAATTGAGAAAAAAATTTATTTATTTTTGTTTAAAAAGAGTCGTTCAACGGCATTATTTTTAAAAATTAAATATTTTTTTTTAATAAAGCTTCGGGATGAATCGGGATCCCATCCCCGGAATCCATCCCGCCCCGCCAACCCCGCAAGGGCCGTAGCCCATCCCGCAGCCATCCTGAGCCCCATCCCGAATGGGGTACGGATGGCCTAATATGATTGTCAAATTCTAACTCTTGTATCATTTAGAGCATCTTCAACAGATTCTCTATAATTTTTTTAAAATATAGAACTAAAAATTAAAAAATCAAATTATATTTTACTCCAACATATTCTCTATTTTAGAGATTTCAACATTAATTATATTATTAAAATATTATAAACTTTATCATCCTAATGGACCTTTTTTATTTAAAAATATATAAAATGATGATAGTTTAATCTTATTGGTGGAAATCAATAAAATAATAATTTCTCTCATTTTCCACCAAATTTTAGAGAATTCTCTAAACTTGAAACTTTTTCTTGATTTTAGAGAACAAAATAGAAAAGCTGTTGGTGACAAATAGAAAACAAAACCTCCATTTTCTCTATTTTAGAGAAGCTATTGGAGATGCTCTTCAAAACTATAGTTATTAAAGTTAGCATGTTTTATTAAGAAAAAAAATAATTAATTTATTCTGTAATCATGATGACATTTAAAAAAATAGTTTCTCTTTTGGTCGAATGAAATAAAAAATAGTTTCCCATTTGCTAATATTTTTTGGGATATTTCCAATTTTAGAGAAAATTACACTATCTTCTATTTTCTCCGTTTTAAAGAAAGTTCTGAAAAAATTGTTGAAACAATTTTTTTTCCCAAAATCTACATTTTCTTCATTTTAAAGCAACTGTTGGAGATGTTCTTAGAGCATCTCCAATGGTTGGTTGAAGAGTGTTTGAGAATGACTTGAAAATAGGTTGAACATGACTTGATCATTGGAGCAATGGGTTGAAGATGACTTTACTCATCAAAGGGTTGGAGTTTCTCAAGTCTTTGAAAAATGGATTGTGAGAGGCAAAAGAGAGAGAGAGAGAGAGAGAGTTAGTTATGGTGGGACCAACATATTATTTATATTTTTTTATTGTTTCAAGTCTTTGATTTTAATCTACCATTGTGGATGCCCTTAGCTTCTAGAAAAAATAATTCTAAAATTTATTTTATCTTACAAGAGACAAGTCATTTGGATATATGTCTTTTAAGAGCATCTCCAACCGCACGGTAAATCCCATGATTTGTCGTGCGGAGCCCTCCAATCGCACGCGCCAAATTTTTTTGCCAGTTTATGATTTCACACTGCAAATATGCAGTGTGGATTTTCACACGCCAAACATGTTGGCCCACCATTAGACTAATAAAAAATTAATTTAATTAACTAACTTATACATAGTTCATCAATTAATAACTATTAATTCATCTAATATTTATTTTCAAGCACAATAAATTAGTTGAATTAATCTAAAAATAAATATGTAAAATTTATTAATTTAAACTTGTTGTTTTTTTCTAACTACTTTTCATATATAAGAATTATAATTATTTATATATAAGAATGGTTTGATAATATATAAAATATCGGTATTCATTAAATAAATAAATTACTGATTATTTATTATTATATTTATAAATTATAATTATTGTTATTAAAAATAGTTAATAGTAAATAAAATATGTTATTTTAATGTGGGGTCCACAAATTTGGTGTTTTTTTAGTATGGTTGGAGTTGAAGTTTTTTTTTGGTGTTGGACCCACCAAAATTGGTGTTTTTGATGTTTTTTTGTGCCAAGGTTGGAGATGCTCTAACAGATTGAATGTTATATTCATTTAGTTATTAAATAATGTTTATTTCTAACTTGATTATTAAATTAAACAACCCGTCATATTAATTATCTAAATTCAGTCATCCTTTATCAAATAAAAAGAATGAGTTAAATACATTTTTACATAATTTTCTTTACATACATATACTAGTAAGACTTATTTTTTATATTTTTAACATATAATATAACTAACCACAAGCGTTGTGGCATACTGGTTAAGGCCTTGGGGATGTGACGGAATATCCCATCTGCCCAGGATTCGAATCCAGACGTACACAACTTATGGTCACTAAGGTTTAATTAGAGTTGATGTATTACAGTCATAATTTGTCAAGGGTTTAGTCTAGGCAAAGCCTAAAACACCCTTCAAAAAAACATTGAGTAAACTACAATTTTCGTCCCTGGTGTATAACAAAACCCATGAAAGTGGTCCCTAAACTTCAAAAAGTGCAAGAATAGTCCCTGATGTCCTGATTTTGCTATGAAAATGGTCCCTGCTCACTAACTCCGTTAAAAAACTCAGTTAAGTCAGGGGTATTTTGGTCTTTTTACAGTTCTTTTGTCTTTTCTGTTAAAAAAAATAAAAACAAAATATTTTATGTATGTATGTATGTATATACAAGACACAAGGACCAATATATAATTATCTCTAATATATATACACACAAGACACAGGGACCAAATTGTTGGGGTCCAAATCGCCGGCCAATTTCTCCGGCCAAATCGTTGGGTCGACCGCCGGCAACAATTTCTCCGGCCAAATCGCTTTCACCTTTTCAATCTCTCCAAATCATCTTCTACAAAAACTCAACCCATTTCCCACTGCACCCTTTTTCGCTTCTACTTTCTTCAAATCTGTTCGAAACCCAATTCGTAATACCAAATTATTTGTGTTTTCTTACATAATTTCAGGTGGGTTTTGTGTTCTTCTTCATATAAACGCTAAACTTCTAGCTAAATCCCAACAGTTCATTATGCGATTGGAAATTCCAATTGAAGTGGGTGTTCAATTATCCATCGTTTTTGACTTGAAATTGAAGACCCATTTAGGGATTTGAAATACACAGAGATTTAGGGAACTTATTATTGAAGAAGATGATACAGTGACTGTTCTTCGTTGTATTTGCTTAGGCTTTTGTGGACAAAACTAAACTAAGAGGGACATAGAAGAGAGACAGAGATAGAGAAGATCGAGAGAGAGAGAAGATCGAGAGATAGAGAAGAGGGACAGAGAAGAGAGACAGAGATAGAGAAAGATCTAGAGATAGAGAAGAGGGACAGAGAAGAGAGACAGAGATAGAGAAAGATCGAGAGATAGAGAAGAGGGACAGAGAAGAGAAAGATCGAGAGATAGAGATAAGAAAACAAAAAAATTAAAGGATTTGGTCCCTGTGTTTGCTTGAATTTCCTGTTTGCTAACTTCACCGGTAGTGGTGGTGGGTGGTAGCCATTAATGGTTTAGGAAAAAACAAAGGAGAACACACACACACACACACACACGCACACACACACACACACATATATATATATATATATACTAGATAAGTACCTGCGCGCGATGCGGCGCAAAGTATCTCAAATCTAAAGCCGAGAATTCGAAAAATAATTTTGTTTCATGTTCATATTTATACGCTTTTAAATCGCATATCAGATGTATAAAATTAAAAGTCAATATGGTTAATTGGTCAAAAAAATTAGAGAAAATAATATAATCATGATTAAGAAAGTATAAATAATTAAATATACTATACTAAATATTTGCATATTATATTTTTGAAAAAGATTCGAAGTCATAATGCAAAAGTCAGTTGATAAGTAATATCTTTTTTTTCCAAGTAATTAAATCTCTTATGATAATTCTAAGGGTATTTAGTTGACATAATGGAATTTGATAGAATTGTAATTCGTCGAAGGAATTCGACTTTGAAGTAAAAGTTGATATGAAATTGCAAAAAGAAAATCACGACAATTTAGTGATTATTTGTATCAAATATCATACTAATTTCAACAAATCTCATACTAATCACGACACATTAATACGTATATATTTATGATATTTAATAATATAATTAAATCCAAAAATATTTAATATTGAGCTCATTTCGAAGGTATTGACAAAACGATTACAATGGTATAATTTGTAAAAAATAGAAATGTATTTTTGATGCATTTTAGTTCATATACATTATTATGTTTATATGATAAGAGTCTAAAATGAAAAATAAAAAAGTAAGGGATTAAAAGTAAACTACATACCTAATTATAAGGGAAGTGAATGTAACGGATAAATTAAAAAAATTGAATTAAGAAGAGATTTAAGGAGGAGTGAATGTGAGTGCGTTAATTGAACTTATAATGTAAACTGCGTCCAGATACATGTTTAGGCGGAAAAATACTGTAGTCAGCTCACCAGAAGATGACACGTGACATGCTAGTTACTTATTTATTATATGTATAGATATATATATATAAGATAAATAAAGAGAAACAGAAGGGTATGATGTTGGTATTCTTATCAAGAATGAATGGAGAAAAGAAGAGAAGCAGTGGTGTGGATTAAAGGTTAGGATTTAATTTCCAAATGGAGAAGAAGATCAAAGGTATATATATATATATGTATATATATTAGAGATAATTATATATTGGTCCTGTATCTTGTATATACATACATACATACATATATAAAATATTTTGTTTTTATTTTTTTTAACAGAAAAAGACAAAAGAAGTGTAGAAGACCAAAATACCCTTGACTTAACTGAGTTTTTTAACGGAGTTAGTGAGCAGGGACCATTTTCATAGCAAAATCAAGACACCAGGGACTATTCTTGCACTTTTTGAAGTTTAGAGACCACTTTCATGGGTTTTGTTATACACCAGGGACTAAAATTGTAGTTTACTCAAAAACATATAATATAACTTGATTTTAATATAAAAAAATATATATAACATCATCAAATAAAAAATAAAAGTTATATGATGAAGAAAAGATAAGGAATTGGCAGGGTCTTGCTCTTGATTGAGTGAGACATTGGGCCATCAATGGGTCTGGGACCCATGGGCAGATTTCATGTTTCAATTTCCTTTTGTGATGGTTGAAAGTGAAGTAGACCAACCCTTTTAATAATGATTGATCCATGTATAAATTTCTCTTTTAAATTGGATTCTTTGATGCTCTCATACTTTTTTTTTCTTTTTTCTTTTCAGGTTTTCAGTTTCTTCATTAATTTTAATAAGAAAAAAAAAGAAAATTGTTATACAATTTAAAGTGTTATGAAAATAGCCTATTTAATTACTCTTAAGGTCAAAGGTAAAACGTGCACATATTTTTTTTTTCCTTTTCGAATATAAATTTCAGGCTGAATATACTGGCTAGATTTAGGGGTTGTTTGGTTGTTTTTCCATTAAGTTCTGTATGGATAAAGTCGGTTGTATAGATAAAGTTAACTGTATGAATTAAATAAAATTGTTTTTTGTTTGTTGGGCTGAATAAAATGTCTGAACGATGAAAAATGACAATTTTATCCTTCTTAGTTTTAGTCTATTGAAGTATTATCACAAGTTGTGCTTTATCTGATACATTTAGAGAACACCATTACACCAGAAGATGGAATTTCAATAAAAAATTCAGAAGATTAAGGATGAAATATTCATCTTGGAGAACACCATCATCATCTTCATTGAACCTCAACAAAAAAATACCGATCCCTTTCAAAGAGCATATCAGAAGAACTGGAGAGGGAGAGGATGATATAAACCAGAGATCATCTTCATCTTCAAGAACATATCAAAAGATTGAATCTCCACAAAAAAAAATACTTATCCCTTTCAAAATTTCATAAAACCCATTCCTTTCAAGAGCCCTCAGATTTGAACAAAAAAACTAAAACATCCAGAAGACAGCAAGGAGGATGACAGATTACTTCAAATTAGAACATCATCTTCATCCTCTTTGAATCTGTCAAAAACCTACAACTTGAGATCTAAAATCAGAAGATTTGAGAGATCAAATCTAAACCTAAAGAAGATGACAGGTTAATTTCGATATTTAAAAAAAGAAGTATAAAACCCATTTCTTTTGATTTACGTCTCAAACCCACGGAGGAGACAGCAAGGAGAAAGACGATGTTAAAAGTATACATGAATATGTACCAATCTTGACATGTATTGTTTAGTTTATTTATACTTTGTATAATTGTAATATGTGCGAGGACCATTCTTGACAATTGGAACAAACATCTGGATGGCGCTGCAAAGACTGAGGAAGACAAGGGTAGCGGTACAAATAACAAACATTGGAGGACTAAAAGGCAATTACCAGTTGTTATAAGTATTTTGCGATTTTAGGGTTTCCTCATAATTTTCCTTTTACATTTCAGAGAGTTCTCTCGAATTCTCTCTCTGTCATTAGCTGCTATTAGGGTTTCTTATTCTAGATCTTCAAATCTCTTGAAGATCATGAGTGTGAGAGTTTAATGTAGTGAGGTTTTGTTATGTAAATCGTATGAGTGTGAGTTTATTGTAGTGAGGTTTCATTTGTATTCTGTTCTTTTATATTCAGAGTTAATAATACAATTAGTTTTTGTTAGTCCCAGATGGCTATAACAAGTATTGTAGAAGGGGGGGGGGGGGGGTTGAATACAATACTCAAAATTTTCACAATTTTAATTCTATTATTGAAAAACCTTCAACAAGAATTACACATAGAATCTAAAGACTGTTGCGGAAAAGAACAGATAAAACTATTTTAACAATCTTTCACAAACTATACTGAAAACTGAAAACAACTTGAACACTTAGAACAAAGCTTTTAAAGTTCTTGAGAGAGTGGAGGATGCTTGCACAGAGAGTTCTTTCAGTAAGCGTGGTTTGCATGGGAGCCTCTTCTTCCTTTTATAATGAGATGAGCATTAAATGTTTGGGACACATGTCATTAGGAGATTTGCTTGTAGCTTTTGACTTCTGAAAAGGTGATATGTCTTTATCACCTTTTCATTGGTACTAGGAAGAATACCCATGCTGAAAGGGACTTTAACTGAAAATGGATAAAAGGACAAATAGTCACTTTTACCTGGCAAAGGATATTGTCCCATATTAAATGATCTTCTTGATGTGTCTTCCAAGACAACTACACCGATGATGTTCCACCGATATAAGTGACTTTGGTCTTGTAACTTTTCTTCAAGGAAAACCATTCATGAGAGGAGAACTTTGATCCCACCGATTTTAGCATCCATATCGGTGGGAAGCTGCTTGGCCGAACAGTTGATATCTTGTACAAGTCATTTCAAAGAACCATGCTAAAATATTCTAAGTAACATATAGGGAAAAACATCGGTGAGTCAATTTCAAATCTTGGTGACCCAACAATCTCCCCTTATTTGAATTTGAGCTCTATCCTTAGAATATTTAAGAGTATCAGAAAGTAAAATGCATTTTGACCCTTTTTACTCTTTTTGGGTTCTTTTCACATAGACCATTCTTTTTGTTCTTTTTGATCTATTTTTCTTTTGTATGAGTATGTATACTATAAACATTATTTACAAGTAATAAAGTATAACTATGTGCAACAAGGAAATTCAAATAGAAGAGAAATACTTGCATTTAATCTAAATCTTCGTACATTCGAAAATGAAGAAAATTTTACAAGTAGTTAAGCGGAGACAAAGGAAAAACACTTAGATTATTTTCTCATTTCCTGACGACGCTTCATTTCGGCGAGGATGTTCTGGTAGAATGGTTGAGCTTCAAGAATGTAAGGCATCAGATTGGATATACCTTGAAGAAAGATAATGTCGGCCAAGTGAATCTTAGAGAATCTGAAGAAACGTCGGAGGCCGAATCCATCATTAAAGTATAGTCCAGGAATCGGTGAGAGACTAAGAGTGGTTGAGGGATAGGTGCTTGATGTGGGAAGAGACAAGTTGAGATTGTCCACATAAGGAATCTTTCCTTTCGCAGCCAATTCTTTGAAAATGTTGTCGGTGACCTTTTGGTTCTTGGTTTTCGGTAGCCGAATGTCTTCTTTTAGGGATTGAAGTTTGGCTCTTTCATCGGTGGAGAGAACGATGTTATGTTTCCTTTTCAGCTCTTTCATTTTATTCATCAAGTCATCAATGCACTTGATGAATATGTCTTTCTTTGGATTTGCACTCTTCACTAGGAGCTTAGAGATTTCATACCATTCGGAGAGGCCGAATTGCTTCAGGTGGAAATCTCTAATACTCCTAGACAAACCATCTTCTCTTTCTAAGATCAACCTTATATCGGTAGGGTTAGCTTTAGAGGTGGCAATTTTGATACTTGAGATATGAGACCTGTTGGTTCGGTAGTGCATCATCTTTTTGTACCAGTTTATTTCCTCATCCTTTTCTTCTTTTAGAGCACCCAAAACAGATTCTTGGGTCTTGATAGGGTCGGTGGACTTGGCTTTAGCTGCTTCCTCTTTTACAACTTTTAGAGAGAGGGCCTTTGATTCATCCAAGGCTTTTTGTGCAAGCCTAGCCTCCTCAAGTTCTTGAGGGGATAGACCAAGGTTGGGGTTGGATTCTTGAGATGGTGGCTTGAGTTTTAAAGTTTGGGCATCTGCAGGACGAGACCCAAACTTTGCTAGTTCTTTCTTTTTCTTTTCTTCTTTTGCCTCATCTTCGGCAAAGATGATTTTCTTCCCTTTATCTTTAGGAGCCTTACTAATTTTCTCCCCCCTCAACTGTTGCATGAATTTTCTCCACCGATGGGGATTTAGTTTGTGAAGCAATCTCCACCGATGGCACTTGTTGAATCGGTGGTGGTGAGTTCGGTGGTGGTGATTTCGGAGAAGATGTTTTCGGTGGTGATGATTTCGGTGGAGACTTCGGTAGTGATTTGTCCACCGATGGTTGAGGAGTTGGAGAGGTAGTACCAAATGGCTTCGGTGGAAGGTTTTCCACCGATGGTTGTTTGGATGGAGTAGAAGTAGTACCTGGAAGATCGGTGGCTTTCTTGGAGATGCAGATATGTGGTTGATCGGTTGAATGTGGAGGCGGATTGCTGTTTGTTCGTTTAACAGAAGGCATTTTCAGTGGTGGTACAGATTTCTCCCCCTCAGCAGCAGCCTTAACAGTCAAACCCAACAGTGTAAAAACCTGATTAAGTTTCGAGTGAAGGAGGTTGATGCTGGCAGGATCAACACTGGTCAAGGTAAAGTCACCCAATCCATATCCCAATCCAGGCTCTTTTCAAGTAGATCAACTTTTTGATGCAGAGTTTCAAGGGACTCAGAATATGAAGGCGGAAGGGCTCAGCGTCTTTAACTGTCGTGGATGCTTTGAAGGCACCGAAAGAGACTGCAAGGTCGGAATGGGAAGTGGTCAAGGACTTCACTTTGATTGACAAAAGAGCCATGTTGTCGGTGATTGGTCGGAGAGCATCGTGAAGAGTATCTGCCAGTAGCTGAGGTTGACGAGACTCGAGTACAAACACCCGCTCATTTGCTTGAGCCATCATGGAGACCGTTGCTTGTTTGAATGATTCAAATTGAGTACCTACCAATCTACATTGACGGGCACTTTCTTGAACCTCAATGCTCAAATCACCCGGCAGACGAATGCCTGCATAAACTGGATTACGAACTTCGGGTAGTTGAAATCGGGGATTTGTAGGTGATAATGGGGTATGTGGAAGTAATCTTTCCGCAACAGAAGTAGATGAGGAAGGGTTAGTACATAAGGGATCCGGGTAAAGAATCCTTCGTCGGGGAGAGGGTGGCCTCGGTGGGGGTGAAGGTGGTTGCGATGAGGAAGAACTAGCCTCAGAGGATTCAGATCGGTGGGGTGTGGGGGATCGGTGGGGTGTGGGTGATCGGTGGCGAGGAGAAGCAATCGGTGATGTTACCTTCGGTGGGGTAGAGGTTGGGATCGGGGATGTAACTTTCGGTGGAGATGGTGGTATGTCAGTGATCATTGCGACAATCGACTCATTTTTGATATATTTCTAGGAGAGCGAGTGTCCTCCAACAAAAACTCAAAGAAATCAACAGGTTTTGAAGCATTGGGGGAAATCTCAGTTTGTTGTGCATCGTCGATCGTAAAATCGGGTGTTAGTCTGTGCAGTGTGAACTCGGTACCTTCGAGGGGAGAGACCTCGAAGTCATCTCCACCACCCAAGGAAGTAGGTGGGGAGGTAAGTTGTGGGTTCTCCAAAAATACAACTGAGGCCTGTGGAGAGGCAACGGAGGAGTCGTTAGGGGTTACAACTGATTCCCTTGGCCCAGATGGGAGTATTTCAACAACTATCGATTTTTGAGAATCGTCAATTGGCTTAGATGGCTTGGCCGAAGGTTTCCGAGACCTCTTTAAAGGAGACCTCGAAGGGGATTTTGAGTGCCTCCGCTTTTGAGATGGGATGTGAACTGGGGAAGCCTCCGAGGGATCTCTCGGTGGCGTAGTTCTAGAAGCGGGTGCGGAGGTGTCGGTGGCCTTTCGTTGTTTCTTTTTAACGCCACCCGACTTCACTCGAGGACGGGGAGAAGGGGACACTACAACTTGAGGTTCCGCGGGAACTTCCGGGTGTTGAAACCCGGGGGCTTCCGCGTCACCCCAGTGAAGATTGGGAGTGAGAGCAAAAGAGATCATACCTGGGCGAAGTGGCAGATCGGTGGTACGTGGTGAAACATCGAGCGTTTTCTGACCAACCACCGAAGAAGACCAATCGTAGACAAATTTTGGTGTGGCAGATTTACGATCGGCGTCCAAAGCTGCACCAAGCTTGTATTGAAGGATCATAGAGATAAAACGCGGATAGGCGACCTGGCTGCGCTTCGGGTGTCGGACCACTTCAACCAACTCAGAAAAGAAGTACTGAGCAAAGTCTATCTTGCATTGGAGGAGGAGTGCATGGATGAGAGAAGTGATGTAGGAGGCAGATTGATCGTGCCCACTCGTTTTGCGAGATAGACAATAGATGATGTGTGCAAAAAAGAAGTTCCAAATACCTCCCATGTTGCTGCGAATCAGAGTTCCGGGACCCTTGGAGGATTTTGAGGATGAGTCAGATTGAAGAGTGTAGCCAATGGTCTGGATTACTTCGTCCAAGGCATTGTCTGGATGCATGATTTCATACGATGGAAAAGCTTTGATCCTTAGAGCACTGCGAACATCGTCCACGCCAAATGTGAGATCATGATCACCTTCTTCAGTAGTAAGAATCATAGCATGGATGGCTTCGTTCGAAGGATTATAAACACAAGTTAGCCAAAACTGGCCAATGAGAACTTTGCTCATTTTGGGTTGCATGAGAAGGCATGAAGGAAGGGAGATCGAGACAAGAACTTGGAGACGGTGTTGAACTCTGGGTGATTTGGATCTGCGTCGAATCTTGCAACATGGTTGCATGGATTAAATTTGAGGTCTTCAAAACAAGTGGGAATGTTCTTGACTATCTTCGTGGGTGCCATTGTTGCAGGTGAAGAAAGCTTAAGAGAGAAGATAGATGACTTGGGAAGATGCAGGTTTCGAATGAAGAAGAAGAATGAAAAAGAAGAATGAAAAAGAAGAAATGGTGTATTTATAGGAGAAATAGAGATGGGTTATGGATTTAAAAATGAGAGGGAACGGTTATGAGGGAATCGAAAGGTTATGGTTAAAAAAAATTAAATAATATTGAAAAAGGTAATGATGAAGGATTTTGAAAAGTGTGGCTGAGAAATGTCTTGGAATGGGAAGGGTCAAACATCATACTGACACCTAGGGTTTTTAGAGTGAGGTAAGCATGGGGAAACGTATATGATAAGCATGAGAGAATCGGTGGATAACATCGGTGAAGCTAGGGCAATCGAGTGTATCGGTGGAAAGAGAATCGGTAGAGGAAATGGTAGAGGCATCGGTGGACGTTGTAGATTTTTGGTAGATTGTTTCTACTGACTTGGGGTATATGGATGAGAGACCATCACCGATTGGAAGAGGGGTGTCGGTGATAAAGGAGGACACCGATGTAGACTTCGATGGAGATTACCAAAGTGGATTTCGGTGTTGAGCAAAGCCACCGACGGAGGGATTTATTTTCGATGTGGATTCTCTAGTGAAGAAGCTAGGATATTGGTGGTAGGATCATACCGACGTTATTTGGTGAGAGAATTCGGTATAGAAATGATGTCGGTGGATGGTTTGTACACCGACATAGACAACGATCGGTCACCGATATTTTATGAGATCGGTGAGCTAGATTATATACATCACTACACAATTTTTTTATCTATCTAAGTACAAGATTCCAAGTTCACTTATTAGAAAATTGAACCTGGCTTCATCTAAGGGTTTGGTGAACAGATCGGCTAGCTGAAGATCAGTTGAAATGAAATGCAGCTCAATGTCACCTTTGGAGATGTGATCCCTGATGAAGTGATATCTGATGTCTATGTGCTTTGATCTTGAATGTTGAACAGGATTATTTGCAATGTCTATTGCACTAGAATTATCACACAGAATTGGGACTTTGGAGTAGACTTGAGCATAGTCCCGCAGTTGATTCTTCATCCACAGTATTTGAGCACATCAGCTTCCAGCAGCTACATATTCAGCTTCAGCAATTGAAGTTGAAACTGAGTTTTGTTTCTTGCTGGACCAACTGACTAATTTTCCACCAAGAAGTTGGCAGCTACCTGTGGTACTTTCCCTGTCAATTTTGGAACCTGCATAGTCTGAATCTGAATACCCAATTAGTTTAAACCCCGAGTCTTTGGGATACCAAAGACCCAGGTGCAAGGTACCTTTTAGATACCGGAAAATCCGTTTTACAGCAGCCAAATGAGATTATTTTGGATTGGCTTGATAACGGGCATAAAGACAAGTAGCAAGCATAATATCCGGTCTGCTAGCAGTTAAATAAAGAAGAGAACTAATCATCCCTCGATAATTCGTTACATCAACAGATTGACCATCCGGATCAGCATGAATTTTCAGAGGTGGTGCCATGGGAGTTTTCATAGGAGAGCTATCTAAAAAGTTGAATTTCTTCAGAAGGTCACGAATGTATTTACTTTGATTTATAAAAATCCCTTCTGAAGTTTGTTTGACCTGAAGGCCCAAAAAGAATGTAAGCTCTCCCATCATGCTCATCTCATATTCACTCATCATGAGAGAAGCAAACTCATCACATAGTGATTCATCAATGGCACCAAAGATGATGTCATCTACATAGATTTGGACAAGAATGATATTACCTGAGGTCTTCTTGATAAAGAGAGTGTTGTCAATTTTTCCTCTGGAGTATCCATTCTTTAGAAGAAAGTCAGCGAGGGTGTCATACCAAGCACGTGGAGCTTGCTTGAGACCATAGAGAGCCTTGTCAAGTCTGTACACATAGTCTGGATGAGCCGGGTCTTCAAAGTCAGGTGGTTGTTTCACATAGACTTCCTCTGCAAGCTCCCCACTGATGAAGGCACTTTTGACATCCATCTGAAAGACCCTAAAATTTCGGTAGGCAGCATGAGCCAGAAAGATTCTTATGGCTTCAAGTCTTGCAACATGAGCAAATGTTTCATCATAGTCAATGCCCTCTTCCTGTCTGTATCCTTGAGCTACCAGTCTGGCCTTGTTTCTGACAACTGTACCTTCTTCATCCATTTTGTTTCTGAAGATCCATTTGGTTCCAATGATAGTCTTCTTTGGAGGTCTGGGAACCAATCTCCAAACTTTGTTTCTTTCAAACTGAGAAAGCTCCTCTTGCATGGCAGTGATCCAACAGGGGTCTGCAAGAGCTTCATCAATCTTCTTGGGTTCAATAAGAGAGAGAAAGTTCACATAGAGACAAATATTTCCAACTCCTCTGCGTGTTTGGACACCAGCTTGTTGATCACCAATGATTTGATCTATGGGGTGATCTTTGGTCCATTTTGTGGCAGGAGGTAAAAGTGATGGAATGTTTTGTGTGGAGTATGTTGAAGGAGTGGGATCAGAGGTTCGGTGGAAGGCAGTATTGTCGGTAGAAGGCATAGGATCGGTGGAGGGCTGTGTATCGGTGGAAGGAAGTATTTCGGTGGGAGAATGCACATCGGTGCTAGTATTCATGTCGGTGGGAAGATTTTCAATTTCGGTAGAAGAAATGTCAGACACTTTGGAAGGTGACCCAACTCGATTATTTGAAGTAGATGGATTTGAAGGGATGGAGGATGCATCGGTGGATTTGACTATGGGAGCATTACCTATGCATGAGGAAATCCACCTGTGTAATTCATCATCATCATTTGAAAGAGATGATGATCTTAGATCATCAAATTTAACATGAATAGATTCATCAATGCATTTTCTCCTGAGATTGTACACACGATATGCTTTGGAGGATAGAGAGTATCCAACAAAGATTCCTTCATCAACTTTGGGATCAAATTTCCCAAGATTGTCACGATCATTCAGGATGAAGCACACACAGCCAAAGACATGAAGAAAACCTATATTTGGTTTTCTGCCATGGAACACTTCATAAGGAGTCTTATCATGCCTTTTGGAGATCACCGACCTATTTTGGGTAAAGCAAGCAGTATTAACAGCTTCAACCCAAAAATAGGTGGGAAGATTTGATTCACTAAGCATTGATCTTGCAACCTCACATAGAGTTCTGTTTTACTTTCCACAACTCCATTTTGCTAAGGAGTCCTGACAGCTGAGAAATTTTGAGAAATTCCTTTCTCATTGAAGAAGTCTTCAAGAGCACTGTTTCTGAATTCAGTGCCATTGCCACTTCTCACCGAACGTACAAGTTGTCCATTTAGAACTTCATTTTTCTTGACAAAGTTGATGATTTCTTCAGTAGCATCACTTTTATACCTGAGAAAAGACACCCAAGTATATCTAGTAAATTCATCAACAATTACAAGAATGTACCTTTTGCCTCCAAGACTGGGAGTGCTGACTGGTCCACATAGATCCATATGCAGCATTTGGAGAGGAAGAGTGATGGAAGAGCATTGCTTGGTCTTGAAGGAAGTTTTGGTGAGCTTCCTTTTTTCACATGCATCACACAGCTTTTCTTTAACAAAATTCAACTTTGGCATGCCAGTCACCAGCTCTTTGTTTGAGATTTTGTGGAGAGTTTTGAAGTTAAGATGAGATAGACGTTTATGCCACAGCCAGTTCCTTTTGGCTGTGTCATCTGACACAAAGCAAACACTGGATGAACTATCATTTTGTCCCATATCGATGATATAGACATTTTCCATCCTTCTTCCAGAAAGAACAACTTTCATGTTTTTGTCAACCATAGTACAAATACAAAGTTCAAAGATAACTTTATATCCTAGATCACACAGTTGGATGATACTGAGAAGATTATGCATGAGGCCTTCAACAAATGCCACTTTATTGAAGGTGACATATCCGTTTGTGAGAGTTCCATATCCTTTGGTGTAGCCTCTAGAGTTGTCACCAAAAGTTACAGATGGACCTTTTTCAGATACATAGTTGATGATAAGAGATTTATTTCCCGTCATGTGGCGTGAGCACCCACTATCCAGATACCATATTTGATGGTGCTCAAAAACCTGCATGCATACACAAATTAGTTCCTAGGTACCCATTTGGTGGTGGGTCCTTTGGGGTTAGAAGAGGAAGAGTCCTTAGGGTTGGTTCTGTCCATTCTTTCCTTTGGACAATCCTTTGCAAGATGAAAAGTGTCACCACAGTTATAACACTTTTTGTAGATAAAAGTCTTTTTAGGTTTTTGCAATTTTTCTTTTCCTTTCCCAATGACATTAACTTGAATGGCTTTAGGACCAAAAGATGAGATGAGTGGAGGAACACTTAAAATCCCATTACCAGAGGTGGAAGCAAAGTTGGAAAGATTTCTTGAAAGGTTTTTGAAATTATCTTTCCCAAGGTCTGAGGATTTTATTTTTAAAGACAAATCGGTGGAATGAGCTTTTTGAAGAAGCTTTGACTTTGAGAAATCAGAAGAAGAAACTTCATCAATGGCTAAATCTTTTAAAAGATCATGGATGGGTTTAGAAACATCATTAGAATCTTGTTTTTCAATGGTTTGGACAGAAGAAGATTCTTTAGCTTTTATAAACATTCCAAACTTTAAAGCTTCACCTAGATCTAAAGAGTTTAAAGAAATAGAGTCACAAGAGCTTGACTCTGAGGCATCATCCCATACACTTGAGGTAGAGACAAGAGCTTGAGAAGAGGTGTCAGGAATGGTTTTTCCAAATCCTAAACCAAATTTATTATTACCACCGATTTGATCTTGAAAGATTTGCTCAAGATTTTTTGAAGAACTTGTCCATTTTCTAACAACCTCTTGTTCTCTTTTAAGTTTCTTTAAAAGCTTGTTTTTCTCTTTTGAAATCATGTGATTTATGGTTTTAAGATCCTCAAGCTCAGATTAGATTTCCTCAAACTTTTCAAGTTTAGACATACAAATTTCAAGTTGAGAAGTGAGGTTTTTAACTTGAACATATTTTCTTTTCTTGCTATCCTTTACAGTATAAAAGTCTTTAGTTAAAAATTCATAAACATCAATCTTTTCACTATCAGTCATTTCATTAAAGGGATGTACCTGAGAGTATGATGTCGAGCACCCAGTTGACACCAAAGCCATTGGAGACATAGCTTTTTCAGAATCTTCCATATCTTCTGAGATGGCCATAAAGCACATGTTGGGAGAGTTATTGTCACTGTCAGAGGTTTCTTCTTCCCAATCATGTATTTCGGCCATGAGGCCCTTTCCTTTTCTAAGGAGACCTTCATTTCTTTCCTTTTCTTTCTTGTACTTGGCTTTATACTCCTCAGCCCTTTCTTGATGATCTTGGGAAGAAGATTGAGTATATTTTTTGGCGAGGTTTGATTTGAAAGAGTTATTTTTGGGTTTTTCATACTTGGATGAAAACTTGTCAGAAGATGAATTCCTAGATTTCATCACACGCTTACTTCTACACTCAGATGCGAAGTGTCCTTTCTTTCCACAATTGAAACATTCCTCATTTGTCTTATCAGATGAGGGAGTTTTTGTAGAAGAGAAGGGTTTTATGAAAGATTTGGATTTGTTAGAAAAACGAGATTTGTTTTTAAAACCAGCCATCATAGCTAGCTCATCAGACATTTGCTTAACAGAGATTTCTTCACCTTCATCATCGGCATCACTTAGATATGCCTCCGATTGGTGAGAAGAGTTGTTATGGCTTCATTTTCAGAGTCTGATGAGGGATAGGTGATACATGGAACACTTTGATATTTCTTGGAATTTTCACTGACAAGGGCTATAAAAGAGCCCTTTATCTCTTTAATGAAAGATTTCCTTTGTAACATGGTTTGTTCAAAGTTGAAGAGAGTTCCATATAAGACAGTTAAAGGCATATACTCAAGGTCCTTGGAAGTTTTGATACAAGTGCACATATTCTCCCAAAATTCAGGGAGACAATCCATGAACTTGTTTAGAACTTCCTCATTATCACAGATGATAAGTGCGTTTATATGTATATTTTACGTCAAATTGCCTTACATTTAGTGTCAATTAGATGTCTAAAATACCCCTATTAAATTATGTTTTAGTACTTTACTGTTTATAAATAAATAAATAAAAATGAAAAAGAAAGAAATATTAATTAATTAAGTTGTGTGTGTGTGGCTTATAATTAAAGAAAAGAAAAGAAAAGAAATTTATTTTGGTACTTGTGTTTTCGTGAGGTGCAGCAAGTGGCAAGAAATATATTTATATTTCTTTAATGAATTATGGATTCTTGTGTTTCTCAGGCCCACGAGGCATGTGGAGAAAAAGAGAAAAGAAATAAATTCAGGCCCATAGTGTTAATTAGCTTTTTCCAGCCCAAAGAAAAGAAAGAGTCGAACGTGAGCGGCATCTCCTTCGTCAACCAGCACCGGCGCCCATTCCGGCGCGGCTACACCGGCGCCAAACTCGCGCCAGCCACTGTTCGAAACATTGGCGCCCATTCCGGCGCGGCTACATTGGCGCCGCCACCCGCGCCGGCTATTTTCAGGCCAAAAAACGTGGGATTCGATTTTCTGGAGCGGTTTTTCATTTTTTTCTCGTATAAAAACAACTTGGAACCGACATTTGGAGGGGGAATCACTTGGAGAACTCGATTTTGGAGACGGGAGAAGCAAGGAAACTCGATTAGGAGCATTTCTTCATCAAATTCTCATAGATTTCGGTAATTTCTTACAATTAGGGTTTATTGATTTCACTTAGCCATGTGTGGCTAAGTTCTCTTTTTCCAACAATGGATTATCTCTAGATTTTTATTATGTTTGCTTTGAGATTTCTTGGTAATTTTAGTGGGATGATTTTATTTGCTTGAATTCCTTTTGAACGTCAATTTCGTTGGAAGTGTTAATTAAAGTGATCAATTAATTACATTTCTCATGAATGTTTGTTATTTGAAATCTTAAAATCCGTAATTGTTTTGGGATTTTGATAAAGTAACGAACGAAATCGTTGGTCTCAATAAGGTTTCCACTTTGATTTCGTGAATTCTTGCGATCGAACCTCTAATAAGCCGAGCTTGTGTGCTTATTGGTTCGAATTGGTGATTTTTCTTGTCGTTAATGCTAACCGCACCTAAGAATTTGAGAGCTTATTCAAATTCCTATTTAAGGTTAAGATTTGATTATAGAGCTTATTTAATCAATGTCTACATAAGGAAAAATCAAGGTTTTTCAGAGCTTGTTGATAACCATAGCCAATTTAAAAATGTTTTGCTATTTTACGTGTTCGGAATCAATGATAAGCAAACGCAATTAAATCGAGAGTGACCCATTGTTGGACTTTATTTACATAACTTTTCTATTACTTTTTAATTGCATGCTTAGCTTAGTTAATCAAATCCAAACCCCCCCCCCTCGTATTTACTTTTAATTAATCGTGCGTGTACTTGAATACTTTGGTAATACTAAGTTAGAACTGAGTCTCTGTGGAATCGACCCGACTTATCGCTACTACAAATTTATATTGTAATTAGCCAATAGTTGGAATTATTATTTGGTGGACTCGGCATCCGTCAAATTTTTGGCGCCGTTGCCGGGGACTCGGTATTTCTAACGGTTTATGCCTAGATCTTCACGTACAGGTACCCCTATTCCAATAAACTCAGAGATAGAAAAGACCGCTAAACGGTTGAGGAAACAAGCTAGACTTTGAAAGAAGCAAGGCGAGTCTTCTTCTTCACCGGTAATCAACATCTGGAAAGATATTGATTTACCATCCGATACCGAAAGCGAGAAGGAACCAAAGACTGAATCTGAGGAAGAAAAAGAAGAAAAGCAAGAAATCATCATGGCGGAAGGAGCGGAGCGAACTCTTCGAGAGTTAGCTACACGCGATGTCGCCCAAATACCGATATGCATCACATATCCTCAAGGTGAAGGTAATTTTATTTTGAAAACTGGTTTGGTCCATCTCCTTCCTACTTATCACGGGTTGGAGAACGAGGACCCTAACAAGCACCTTAAGGAATTCCATGTTGTTTGTTTGAGTATGAAACCCAATGATGTCACGGAGGATCTTATAAAGTTAAAGGCATTCCCTTTTTCTTTAAAAGATCGGGCTAAGGATTGGCTCTACTCGTTACCGCCCGGTTCGGTAACGACTTGGAACCAAATGGCGAGGTTGTTCTTAGATAAATTTTTTCCCGCCTCCCGAGCCGCGACACTCCGTAGGGAAATTTGTGGCATAAAACAAAGAGATGTAGAAACTCTCCATGAATACTGGGAGAGATTCAAACATCTTTGCGTTAGTTGCCCACAACATGGGATTTTCGAGCAACTTTTATTGCAATACTTTTATGAGGGTCTCCTTCCCATGGAGAGAAAGATGATAGATGCCGCTAGTGGAGGGGCAATCTTCAATAAAACCCCAACTCAAGTGAGGGCCTTAATCACCACTATGGCTGAGAACTCTCAGCATTTTAGTGTGCGAGGTGATATGAGGCGAGAGCCCCAAAAAGCTAATGAGGTTAATGTTGCTAGCATTGAAAGAAAATTATTTGATTTAACTAACCTTGTGAAGCAGTTAGTTGTGGGTAAGGAACAGGTCAAAGCATGTGGAATATGCAGGGAAGTGAGCCATCCTACGGACGCGTGTCCAAAGTTGCAAGAGGATGTTCTAGTTACAGCCGAGGACGTTAATGCCATTGGAGGTTTTCCGGGCCAGCCGCAGCAACAAAGGTATTTCAACAACAATTTTGGCAACCAAAGACCTCCTCAATTTCAGAACTTCGTGCAAAAGTCGCCCCGACAACCATTCCAGCAAAGAGCACCCTTCAATCCAAGTCAAGCTACTTCTAGTAGCTCAGGTATGTCTTTAGAGGATATTGTTAAATCTCTTGCTACTAATACTCAACAATTTCAACAGGAAACGAGGAATAATATCCAGAATTTGGTGGCACAAAACAAGAACTTGGAGGCCCAAATCGGTCAAATGGCGGTCTCACTTAATCGCATTGAGAATCAAGGTAAGTTACCGTCGCAAACCGAAACTCCTCCAAAAGCTAATGTTAGTGCTATCACTTTGCGAAACAGGATAGTGCCGGATCTCGAGCCGAAGGCTAAGAAAGCCGAGAGGAATGAAGAAAAAGAAGCCGAGATCGTGGGAGCCAAACCAAAGGAGGACACAGTTGATGAGAAGGATGTTGAGAGCAAGGGAACCACACCCGAAGTGGTTCTTCGACCACCATTTCCAAAACGATTCGAGCAATCGAAGAAAGAGCAAGAAGATAAAGAGATTATGGAGACTTTTCGACGTGTTGAGGTAAACATTCCACTCCTAGATGCTATCAAAAGAGTACCTCGATATGCTAAGTTTTTGAAGGAGTTGTGCACAAACAAAAGAAAGTTGGTTGGGAACGAGAAGGTAAGCATGGGCGAGAATGTTTCTGCCATTCTTCAAGGAGTTAAGATGCCTCCTAAATGCAAGGATCCAGGTATGTTTACTATTCCTTGTAAGTTAGGAAATGTGTTGATTGATAGAGCCATGTTAGATTTAGGAGCGTCTATAAATGTCATGCCTTACTCGATTTATTCGTCATTGAATGTGGGACCTCTTAAGAAAACGGGAGTTGTCATACAACTAGCCGATAGGTCAAATGTGTATCCCAAGGGAGTCCTTGAGGATGTGTTGGTTCAAGTTAATGAGTTGGTCTTCCCAACCGATTTTTATGTCATAGATATGGAGGAGCATAATACCTCCAAATCACCTTTGATATTGTTGGGAAGACCCTTTTTGAAAACGTCAAAAACAAAAATTGATGTTCATGATGGTACATTAACTATGGAATTTGATGGTGAAGTCATTAAGTTTAATATCTATGATGCCATGAGATACCCTAGTGATGTGTCTTCTGTTAATTTTGTTGATGTTTTAGCTCCTATTACTCATGACTTATATGATTTGACTAACCGTGACTCATTGGAAGTTTCAATCACAAGGCACCTAGATGCAAAGACAGTCAATCTATTGATGAAGGAGTACGATCTAGGGCCCGAGCTCAAGGAGACAGTTTCAGCCATGGAGTCTGACCGACATAAGAAGTTTGAGGTATCAAATGTTAATCTACCTTCTTCTTACACAAAGTTGTTTCCTTCTATTGTGCAGGCCCCCGTACTTGAGCTGAAAGAATTACCAAGCCACCTAAAGTATGCTTACTTGGGAAAGGATAACACCTTACCGGTAATCATTTCTACCGAGCTATCAAGTGATGAAGAACAAAGGTTGGTGAGTGTGCTTGAGGAACACAAAGAGGCGATCGGTTGGACTATAGCCGATATCAAAGGATTGAGTCCCTCCATTTGTATGCACAAGATCTTGTTGGAAGACGACTACAAGCCATTCCGAGAAGCCCAACGCCGTCTCAATCCACCCATGATGGAGGTAGTGAAAAAGGAGATTCTTAAACTCCTTGATGCAGGTATTATCTACTCGATTTCTGATAGCAAATGGGTTAGTCCCGTTCAGGTAGTACCGAAAAAGACGGGTTTAACTGTGGTCAAAAACGCCGAAGGTGAGCCGGTGCCTACTCGAGTCCAAAATGGATGGCGAGTATGCATTGACTATAGGAGATTAAACTCGTCTACTAGAAAGGATCACTTTCCACTCCCTTTCATCGACCAAATGTTAGAACGGTTGGCGGGAAAATCTCACTATTGTTGTCTTGATGGATATTCAGGTTTCCATCAAATTCCAGTAGCACCGGAGGACCAGGAAAAGACTACTTTCACATGCCCATTCGGTACGTTTGCCTATAGGCGTATGCCTTTCGGCCTTTGTAATGCACCCGGTACTTTTCAACGTTGCATGGTGAGTATCTTTTCCGAGTATGTAGAGAGTATAATTGAGGTGTTTATGGATGATTTCACTGTTTATGGTAATTCATTTGAGGATTGCTTGAGCAATTTGACCAAGATTTTAAAGCGATGTATAGAGACTAACCTTGTTTTAAACTATGAAAAATGTCATTTTATGGTTAGTCATGGTCTTATCTTGGGTCACATTTTCTCAAAGAAGGGTATAGAGGTAGACAAATCTAAAATAGATGTCATCAAATCTCTACCTTACCCTACTTGTGTTAGGGAAGTTCGGTCTTTCCTTGGTCATGCAGGTTTCTATCGAAGGTTCATCAAGGAATTTTCGAAGACTACACGACCTTTGTGTTGTCTCTTACAAAAGGACGTGGACTTCTGCTTTGATGGAGCATGCAAGAAGGCATTCAATGAGCTAAAAGATAAGTTAACTTCTGCCCCAATTATTCAGCCCCCAAATTGGGATCTCCCTTTCGAGATCATGTGCGACGCGAGTAATTACGCAGTCGGGGCTGTTTTGGGACAGAAGTTCGGTAAGGACCCACATGTCATATACTATGCCTCTCGTATGTTGGATAGTGCCCAAAGCAACTATTCCACAACGGAGAAGGAGCTTTTTGCTATAGTTTTTGCTTTAGAGAAGTTCCGTCAATATTTATTGGGTACTAAAGTGATAGTTTTTTTCTGATCATGCAGCTCTCAAATATTTAATGAAGAAGAAAGACGCCAAGCCACGCCTTATCCGTTGGATATTGCTTCTACAAGAGTTCGACCTCGAAATCCGGGATAAGAGCGGATCGGAGAATTTGGTAGCCGATCACCTAAGCCGGTTGTTAAATGGTGAAGATCCTTCAACCTTGAAGGACGAGTTTCCCGACGAGCATCTTCTAACCATTCAAGAAAGCACGCCCTGGTATGCTGACATTGTAAATTATTTGGTTACAAAGACCTTGCCAGGTACGTTGACTAGAACTGAAAAAGATAAGATTAGAAGCCATGATAAGTTTTATGTTTGGGATGACCCTTACCTTTGGAAGCATTGTGCTGATCAAATTATCAGACGATGTGTCCCCCAACATGAGGTACAAAGTATACTTCGGTTTTGTCACGAATATGCTTGTGGGGGGCATTTTGGTCCAAAGCGTACGACCCATAAGGTTTTAGATTGTGGATTGTTTTGGCCTTCTATCTTTAAAGACGCATACATGTTTTGTAAAAGTTGTGATAAGTGCCAAAGGACAGGGAATATAGGACCACGTAATCAAATGCCCCAAAACCCGATTTTGGTTTATGAAATATTCGATGTGTGGGGCATTGATTTCATGGGACCATTCCCTGTCTCTTTTGGTTTCACCTATATCTTATTATGTGTCGATTATGTTTCCAAATGGGTGGAGGCCAAAGCCACCCGAACTGACGATGCTCGTACTGTTTCATCTTTTCTTAGATCTAACATTTACGCCAGATTTGGGACTCTGAGGGCCGTCATAAGTGATCGGGGAACACATTTTTGCAATAAGGTGATTGAGGCACTTTTCAAGAAGTATCATGTGATTCACCGGATTTCAACCGCCTACCATCCCCAATCCAATGGGCAAGCCGAGGTCTCTAACCGGGAGATCAAATCAATTCTTGAGAAGACAGTAAATCCTAACCGTAAGGATTGGAGTGAGCGTTTGGATGATGCTTTGTGGGCCTACCGCACGGCCTACAAGACACCTATAGGTATGTCCCCTTTCCGGTTAGTGTAAGGTAAATCATGTCACCTCCCTGTTGAATTGGAGCACAAGGCTTACTGGGCGGTCAAGAAGTGCAATATGCGGATGGATGAAGCGGGAGTGCTAAGGAAGCTACAGTTGCAAGAGCTTGAAGAGATCAGAAATGACGCATACGAGAGCTCCAAGACTTATAAAGAGCGAACCAAAACTTTTCACGACAAGCTAATATCCCGGAAAGAGTTTGTGGTCGGGCAAAAGGTTTTACTTTTTCATTCACGCCTAAAACTATTTCCCGGTAAGCTTCGATCACGATGGGTTGGCCCTTTTATTGTTGTTAAAGTGTATGCTCATGGAGCGGTCGATATTGAGAGCCCGGAAACGGGTAAGTCTTTTAAAGTGAACGGGCATAGGCTGAAACCTTTTTATGAAGGATTTCAGTCTAAGGACATTGATGTTATGGCTCTTGAGCCATCTCCCGTGGTTGGTTAGTTTGGAGAGCGTCTAGCCAAAGACGTTAAAGAAAGGCGCTGCATGGGAGGCAACCCATGGATTTCCGTTCATTTGTTTTTATTGCTTTTCATACTTGCTCTTGTTTCGTGAGAATTCTCCTCTTTCACTCTTGTTTCTCCCTTGATTATTTTCAGGATTCACCCCGGAGTTGGAGCTAAATGGGCGCATCCACTTTCGCGGACCAATACATTAGAGGACTATTCACCAAATCAGGGGAGTTTACTGTTTCCCCTCATCCTTTTATTGCTTTGAATGTCCTTTGCTTAATTGAATACATTGAGGGCAATGTATGGTTTAAGTGTGGGGGTGGGATGTCATTTTTGAGTTTGCATGAGTTGGGCATGATTTAGGTAGACAAGTGTTTTTGGGGGTAAATTTTTTGCAAATTTTTTGCAAAATTCTGAGCTTAAATGTGGATTTTTGTCCGTCTTGTTGATGTGTTAGCATGTTTTATGAGCTTAAATGTTGATGATAATGAGATTGGATGCATGTATAGCATGATTGAACTTGATTGATAGCACTTAGAGTCAATTAGTGGTACATTTCCGGTTGAAGTTAGACATTTGCTAATCTCTTGAACTAACTTTAACACCGTGAGACTTTGAGCCTATTAGACTAAACATTTAAATTAGTCTCAAATTCATTTCTTGTGTGATTACGTCATACCTAGATGTGTATCTCTAGAACTTGATTTGTCTCTCCTTAAGATTACATGATATTTACATGCTAATAAATATGATAAAGGCCATCATTTCCTCATTTTTTATTTTAGCCAGTTAGCCTTAAGCCTACCCTTATGTTATTATTACCCTTTTGTGCACCACTTTGAGCCTTAGCCTATGTCTTTTGCCACCCACATTATAAACCAAACCAAACACGACTCACCCGACCAACCACCAATGGAGTGTCTCGATATCCCTATGTGCTTGAAAGTACAACATATGTGTTGAGAAAGAAAAAGAAAAAAAAAATGAAATGAGATGAAGAAAAAGAAAAAGAAAAAATCAAAAAGAAAAGTCAATGAAAAAAAATGTGTCGTCAATAAATAAGTAAAGACGACGGAAATGATGATGTGGTCGATTATAACGTTTCATCTTTATTCCCTATCACCATCCAAAGGGAAGTGTGCTTCAATTGATATATATGAAGCCCTTTGAGGAAATAAAGTTCCATGTTTAAAGAATCGATTTCTCCATTGGTGTACGGTCTTTAGTCACTTTTTCCAAAATAAATCCCTACCTTACCCAAAGCCTTATTTTACATTACACCCGTAAAAGTCCTTTTGATTTAATTGCATGTAATTTATCCTAAGTAGTGGAGAGTGAGAGATTTTTCAAGATTATGGTAGATACATGCGAGTGTAGTGACGGTTTGAGCGATACACTTTTGAACCCAAGAGTGAATTGAGTGTTGTTTTGATCATCCCATTCGTGAGAGTTCTCGTGATTAGCTTATGTCTCTCTTAATTTATATGTGCTATAATTGATGCTAAGTTTGCAAATCTCGAGTTCATGATGTGCTATATTTGTTAACATTCTCGTTTGATTCGTTTCGATCATTACATGCTAACTTAAGTCATTGTCGGGACGGACAATGATCTAAGTGTGGGGGAATTTGATAAGTGCGTTTATATGTATATTTTTACGTCAAATTGCCTTACATTTAGTGTCAATTAGATGTCTAAAATACCCCTATTAAATTATGTTTTAGTACTTTACTGTTTATAAATAAATAAATAAAAATGAAAAAGAAAGAAATATTAATTAATTAAGTTGTGTGTGTGGGGCTTATAATTAAAGAAAAGAAAAGAAAAAAAATTTATTTTGGTACTTGTGTTTTCGTGAGGTGCAGCAAGTGGCAAGAAATATATTTATATTTCTTTAATGAATTATGGATTCTTGTGTTTCTCAGGCCCACGAGGCATGTGGAGAAAAAGAGAAAAGAAATAAATTCAGGCCCATAGTGTTAATTAGCTTTTTCCAGCCCAAAGAAAAGAAAGAGTCGAACGTGAGCGCCATCTCCTTCGTCAACCAGCACCGGCGCCCATTCCGGCGCGGCTACACCGGCGCCAAACTCGCGCCAGCCACTGTTCGAAACATTGGCGCCCATTCCGGCGCGGCTACACCGGCGCCGCCACCCGCGCCGGCTATTTTCAGGCCCAAAAACGTGGGATTCGATTTTCTGGAGCGGTTTTTCATTTTTTTCTCGTATAAAAACGACTTGGAACCGACATTTGGAGGGGGAATCACTTGGAGAACTCGATTTTGGAGACGGGAGAAGCAAGGAAACTCGATTGGGAGCATTTCTTCATCAAATTCTCATAGATTTCGGTAATTTCATACAATTAGGGTTTATTGATTTCACTTAGCCATGTGTGGCTAAGTTCTCTTTTTCCAACAATGGATTATCTCTAGATTTTTATTATGTTTGCTTTGAGATTTCTTGGTAATTTTAGTGGGATGATTTTATTTGCTTGAATTCCTTTTGAACGTCAATTTCGTTGGAAGTGTTAATTAAAGTGATCAATTAATTACATTTCTCATGAATGTTTGTTATTTGAAATCTTAAAATCCGTAATTGTTTTGGGATTTTGATAAAGTAACGAACGAAATCGTTGGTCTCAATAAGGTTTCCACTTTGATTTCGTGAATTCTTGCGATCGAACCTCTAATAAGCCGAGCTTGTGTGCTTATTGGTTCGAATTGGTGATTTTTCTTGTCGTTAATGCTAACCGCACCTAAGAATTTGAGAGCTTATTCAAATTCCTATTTAAGGTTAAGATTTGATTATAGAGCTTATTTAATCAATGTCTACATAAGGAAAAATCAAGGTTTTTCAGAGCTTGTTGATAACCATAGCCAATTTAAAAATGTTTTGCTATTTTACGTGTTCGGAATCAATGATAAGCAAACGCAATTAAATCGAGAGTGACCCATTGTTGGACTTTATTTACATAACTTTTCTATTACTTTTTAATTGCATGCTTAGCTTAGTTAATCAAATCCAACCCCCCCCCCCTCGTATTTACTTTTAATTAATCGTGCATGTACTTGAATACTTTGGTAATACTAAGTTAGAACTGAGTCTCTGTGGAATCGACCCGACTTATCGCTACTACAAATTTATATTGTAATTAGCCAATAGTTGGAATTATTATTTGGTGGACTCGGCATCCGTCAACAGACTTTGCCTAGTAACTTCAGATCATTCAGAAGAGAGTTAAAACGATTATAGTAGCTAGGAAGGGATTCACCCTTTTCATGAGTGAAGAACTCATACTTTCTGATGAGAGAGATCTGTTTGCTTTTCTTCACTTCCTATGTACCTTCGTACAGTACACACAGTGTAGTCCACATCTCTTTAGCAGTTTCAAAGTTAACCAGAGAGTGATAGACTTCATCAGGAAGTGAGAGTGCAATGATTGCTCTTAGCTTAGAATCAAGAGAAACCAAACGTTTTTCCTCATCAATATATTTCTTTGGATTTTTGAGGATATAGCGACCAGTACCTGTGAGTTCCAGATCCGTGCAACGAACAATGAAGAAATCAATAGATAGAAACAATGATTATGATTTCAACTGGTCATCCCTATTAGCTTTCAATTGAGATAGTTTACAATGATAGTAGGAAAGCAATAACGAATAACTTGCCTAAACAATGGTAAAACAGAACTTTATATATGACGGGCCCGTGGTTAACAAGCCCACGACCCGTTCACTAACTAGGCTCAAAATAAGCTATTACAATTAGCCCCTGGAACTTTAATTCAACATTAAATGACCCTAACAATCTCCCCCTTTGAATTGAAGTTCGAGTTCGCGCCAGTTTGCAACATATCTTTTACGGAGCGCAAAGTGTACCTCGAACATTCTGATAGCACAACGATAGTCGATGCGTTCTTCAACCATTTCCAAAGCATTCTAAGCAGTTGTTTCATTCGGATTAGGAACATACGAATACTTTGGGTTTTCAGACTCGTGTTGGATGATCTTTCGAAGGGCATCTTGGACTTTGAAGAGCATGCCATCACAAAATATGTCTACCTGACTGAAGCGCATAAATTTCTTTTCATTCTGTTCGTTGATGTAGACTATCCCAAATTCAGGTTCCAGAAGCAGAGCGTTCTCGGGATACATCTTCAACTCAGGCACTTTTAGATTCGGCTTTATCAGATTTACCTTCTTTGCCCTGTTCTCGATTTCCATTTGGAAGTCCGTGAGATAAGACATCATGATGGTACAGACCAGGAATCGACGAACAGCTTCGAGCGCTTTAGTTACAGGAAGCGGTCGGATAGATCTTGTACGGAGGTCTTTCAGGATAGCGTAGAAGTCGAACGGTCGGAGGTGCTTGAAATCGGCTTCAGAAAATCTCCATTCATTCCCATCTTCGCGTCGGACGGTGAATACAGGATAAACGACTTTCATGATACGACCTGACTGGATATTGAGCACTTCGGTGATCTGATGCTTGGTTCGGACTTGGCTAACTGGCAGACACCGCTTCATTGCGCTTATGTACCGGCGTTGGTATTCGGGATTGGAACTGTAAATACCAAGGCAGAAGGTCGGCTCGATTGGGCGTAGCTTGTGGACAAACAAGTTCTTCAGAGATTCCTCCAGGTGAGGAATAAATATCGTGATCTTCTCCCAACGGATTTGTTGCTGCTGAGGAGGAGGAAGATCAGATGCTGTCGGTTGTTGATGAGGAGATGTCGGAATATCTGCAGTTGTAGTTTCGGGTCTTGTTGAAGTTTTGGCGGCTTGAGCTGAGTGAACGGGAGTACCATACAAATTCTGGAGCAGAAACTGGTCGTAGTCAACGTTGTCGTCTTCATCAGTAGGGAAGACCAAATTAACCTGGAGATTTGCGGCACTGGCGGCTTTTTCATACCATGCATCTTCGGTCTCCAGGTTGGTCTCACAGTCTGGATCAATCAAATCCAATATCGGTGTATCTGATGAGTCAAAAGTAACCAGTTCCTGTGTTGTTCCCTCAGGCTTTTCAGCCATCGGGTCTTCATCATCGAAGATATCCATATCAATTACCATCTCGACTAATGGCAACTCTGCTTCGGGTGCATCTTCGGTTGTAGTAGCCGCAGTTGAGGGTTCCGGATGAACCACAATAGTCGTTTCAGTGAGGATCTGGGCGGTCTCGGTTAGTCTTTGTCTTTTCTCCCCCTCACGGTGATTAGGATCATCCTGGTCATCGTGCTTGCGCTTTAGACCACCTGCTTGACTCTTGCAGGTATCTTCGAGTGAACGGACTCTTTCGGACAGCGTTGTAAGCGCTTGTTGAACGTACTTAAGAGTTGAGTCAAGGTTATCCATCCGAGTGGTGATCGATGACGAAGGAGCAGTGACCTGGGATTTCAGAACGGATATCAGGTTTGCTTCAGTTGAGGCGTCAGTTTCTGATTGTTGGAGCAGTTGGGCTAGAAGCATCGTCTTTAGGGTGTGCACCGAGTAGATAGGCTGGACAGGAGCGGGTAGAGGTATAGGGGCGGTTTCAGCTTCGACGACCTTCTCCTTACCTTTGATTAAGCTCTTAATTTTGTCGAGCTCGGTGGTGAGGCGCTGCTCCATTGCCTCGCGGACAGCCTTGAGGGTGCTGTCCAGGGACCCTTGTGACACAAAGTCGGGTAACGTAACTCCGGGATCACTTAGATTGCCCGTTGAGGCATCTACCTTAGAGGCAGAGCCACCTACGTTCACGGTTGGCATAGAGGTAGCCGTGGTAGGATTTCCCTCCGATCCTCGGGTTTTGCTTAAGTGCGGAGACACTACGGAGGTTCCGATCGAGTCACGAAGAGCATCGATATGGTGAGTCTCATCCTGTGTCCTAGCCGAAGAATTTAATATGTCAAGTGGCGCTAGACTTAATGGTGCACTGAAAGAAGTCAAGATGGGGGATGCTGGTCTCTTGTTTCAATACCAGTACTCTCCGATTGAGAGACCGGTAGAAGTTGTGCTTGATCCCCGTGAGAAGTTGAAACACCCGTCTTTTGAGAAACTGATGAGTGGCTGAGGAGGTTGTGCAATTGCGTCGTTGGGTCCACGGCGGCTTCTTCAATACCCCATCCCAACGGATGAGACGGGATAGCAGATGTGGCAACCCGGATGACACTCGGCTGGGGTCGCTCAGAAGCCTCGTTATCTTTATGGCTTAATCTTTCTTGGTTCGCTTTCGAACGCGATTCCTTCCGTCTTACATGATCTAACTGTTCAACTAATTCTCCCTCAGGTCTCCTTGTATCTCCCGTAACATGTTGAGTAGTAGGGATGGGTGGGGGTGTAGGTGAGTCAGAAGGGATACCTTCAGTAAAGTCTGGGTTTGGTCCGATACCATGAGGGATTAATTTCAGGCGTATGTTACGGTCCGTATCGGATTCCGTGGAGTCAGATTCCACGTTCTCAACTTGTCGGCGTGGTGAAGGCGGGTCGAAAAGATAAGGTTCGGTGTCATGGTGGAGCATCGGTCGGGATGATGTTCCGGCTTGGGATTGGCTAGTACTGGGACGCGTTTCCACTGCACCGCTCACTCCAGTTCCCCTCCCACGAATTCTCAACACACCCCGCCCGGGAGCCTCTGCTGCCCGGGCCCTTCCACCTCTTGTCCTAGGACCCCCACATCCCTCGGTTCTATGTCCCTGGGGAGGTCCCTCCGGCACTGGCTGGACCATGGGATTCCCTAATGCTTCCCTATAATGCTACTACACTCGGTGCAGTGGGATCCGCGTGAGCCAGTAGGGCTTCAGGTATGGGCATGGCTATGGCGTTGGACGGGTTACGAATCACCATATATTGCAAGTGGTGAGGAGGACACACCTGATGGTTAATTCGTCGCGGTATCGCCAGATTCACGTCCATATGATGTCGCACAGCCAGTGAAAGGAAACGAGGGTATGGGAGGAACTTCTTTTGCTTTGAACCTCCGATTTGACGAATAGTTTGGACCAGTTCGCGCCAGATGATCATCGCGAAGTCCACGTGGCGGATGTAGTACACGGCATGAAATAGTCACAAGAAGTCGCCGGTGCATTGGTCGATGCCCTTCCATCTGGATGAGAGACACCTGTTCAGAATTGTGAACAGTGTGTACCAGATGGGGGCCAGGTACTTTCTATTGAAAGCGGAAGGACGATTGAGGTCATGGTTGTACCCGAGAGCGCGGACTTGAGCGCATAGAGTTGTGTCATTGACCGCGGGGTCATAGCCTTGGTGTCCGCCGACAGTGGCTTCCGGAAGTGACAATAGACGCCGGAAGGACTCGGGTGTGAGCGTAAAAGGTTGGTTGTCGATCTGCGCCGTGATCGTCTGGAGTTAGCAGCAGTGATGACTTGGGCAGAGAGCCACACCTGGTATACATAGAGCACTGGAACGTCGGTTGTAGCAGTGAGGGCCTCACGGAGAGGGTGACGCATTAGGATATCCACAATCATACGGTGTTGTGGTCGAAACTGAGTGGGGTCCAGGTGATGATTGTTTGGCTCTATCTCAGTGCCATGGCCAGGGTCGACCAAAGCGTTATCAGCTTCTTCGTCTATAAAATCCTCTTGGGGAGGATTTTGCTCTTAAGGATTTTGCTGAGGTTGTTGATCCGCCATGGAATATCTGTAAAATAGCCGAAGTTAGTAAAGACGACGGATGAACAAGTTACGGCGCGTACCTTTGCTGTAAATGGCTCGTTCTGAGACAGATCGAGGTCTGGTAGTGAGAAAAACAGGTACTGGAATAAAAAAACACATAGGTGTCCGGACAACATAAAGACATACAAAAGGTGTCCGGACAACAAAGGATTCCGGATGAAATGAACGTTTCCGGATAAAATGGACAATCCGGACAACATTGGTTCCCGGATGAGATAAAAGTTACCGGACATCTAGTTTACCGGACACCTCAACTATCCGGTAGTTGAACTTACCGGAAACCCTGAGGTTTTTGGACAACTAGGTTTTCTGGATGTCGAGTGTTACCGGACAAAGTATCTAATGCAAGCAGGTTCCCGGACAAAGCATCTTAACTTTGATGGTTTCCGGACACAATAAATGTATCCGGACGAGATTCAAAATCACCAATCAGCAAAATAAAGTCGCAAACACTTATCAATACATGCAATGAGTATCGATTTAAGCAGATAAGCACACTAGGTTGACTAAAACATCCGTTACTACGTTTAGTTAACCTAAAATCGAGGAAACCCAAAAGGGGTTTTCAGAAACAATCAATCGACCAAATCGGTGGTCGATTTGTGGTGTGAAGTGGCAGACACATGACGATAAATGATCTAAGTGGTGATTCGATGGACATACCTGATTGAGATAGAAAAACGAGTGCGAGAATCGAAGATTTGGATAGAGTTAAACTGTCTCTTTCAGGTACCACAAGCCAAGATCAGCAGTACCATATAGATAACGAAAAATTCGTTTTACAGCAGTTAAATGAGACTCTTTTGGTTTTGATTGAAATCGGGCACATAGAAAAGTTGAAAACATGATATCCGGTCTACTCGCAGTTAAATACATCAAAGAACCGATCATTCCCCGATACAGTTTGGTGTTCACATCCTGGCCGTTAGGATCGGCGTGAAGCTTTGTACCGGGTGCCATGGGAGTTTTCATGGGTGAGGACTGTTCCATCTGGAATTTCTTAAGAATATCCCGGATGTACTTAGCCTGGTTTATGAATATCCTGGTCGACAGTTGCTTAACTTGAAGACCAAGGAACAAATTCATCTCACAAAGCATGCTCATTTTGAAAAATTCACCCATTAATTTGGCAAAGTTCTTAGCATACTGGGGATTAGTAGAACCGAAGATTATGTCATGTACATACATTTGAACTAGGACTATGTGACCTTTTTCGTTTTTGATAAACAAAGTAGAATCGATTTTACCTCGTGTGAATTTTGCCTTTATCAAAAACTCGGACATAGTGTTGTACCAGGCTCGTGGAGCTTGCTTTAGGTCGTAAAGTGCCTTGTCTAGAACGTAGACATGATCAGGCTTTGAATCGTCCACGAATCCTTCCGGTTGCGAGACGTACACTTCTTCCTTGATATCACCGTAGAGGAATGCGGTCTTCACATCCATTTAGAAGACCATGAAGTTCTTGTGCGCGGCGTATGCAAGAAACATACGTATGGCTTCGATTCTTGCTACCGGAGCGTAGGTCTCATCATAATCGATCCCTTCTTGCTGACGGTATCCCTTGGCCACGAGACGCGCCTTGTTGCGTATGACGATGTTGTCTTCGTCCTTCTTATTCTTAAAGATCCACTTGGTGCCAATCACCGTCTTGTGAGATGGACGTGGGACCAGTCGCCATACCTTTAGAGCCTCGAATTGATTGAGCTCCTCTTGCATGGGTATGATCCAGTCCGGATCTTCAAGTGCTTCACGTACGTTTGTCGGCTCGATCTTGCTTAAGAAGCCGGAGAAGAGACAGAAGTTGGATGATGCACCTCGCGTTTGAACAGGAGTGGAGGGATCACCGATGATTTGATGTAGGGGATGAGCTCTCGTCTATTTGGTGGTATGTGGAAGTGGTTGTTGAGTCGAATGAGAGGTGTCCGGATCCACGTAATCACCAGATGGTAGGTCTTGTACTGCTTCAAGTGTCGCAGGTTGGTTTCTCGAAGGAGGCGGGGGAGGATTCGTCGATGGTTGAACAACTTCTGGTTCCGAGGAGTTCAGAGGTTGATCGTCGATTGTTGCAGATGACGAATCATTAGGAGTGATCTCCGGGTTTGTTGCGGGTTCCTCCGGGGGGCAGTAGTATCAGTAGAAGTCGATGATGACGGTTGAGTTGTCTCCACAGTGATGGATGGCGTGCTTGTAGAAGGCGGCGGACCGGATAGATTCGCCGAATCCTCAATACGAGCAGCTTCAATGCGAAGTTGTGCTGAGACAAGAGGAGTAGAAGCATTAAATATGTCATCATAAAAGTATTTAAACAATAAATCTAAATCTGAAAGATCTGCATTCGATGAAGATGCATGATTCGGATTTACTGTCGCTTGTGCAGATCCCGAACGAGGATGTTCGGAAGCTAGCACGCCAGTTAAACCGGGTTCTGAACTGATATGTTCAGAAGCCAAATCTGCGGCTTCGTCGAATGTCACGTTTACACTTTCAATAACGGTTTTAGTCCTTTTGTTGTAAACGCGATACGCCTTAGCCTGCATGGAGTATCCGATGAAAACTCCTTCGTCCGCCTTGGGGCTGAATTTGCCGAGATCGTCCTTGTCGTTTAAGACGTAGCACGTGCATCCGAATGCATGGAAGTACTTGATATTCGGAACGCATTTGTTGATGATCTCGTACGGTGTCTTGTTGAACCGCTTGTGGATGATGGAGCGGTTTTGCGTGTAACAAGCCGTAGACACCGCTTAAGCCCACAGAAATAGCGGCAGTTTGGATTGGGAAAGCATGGTACGAGCCGCTTCAACGAGAGTACGGTTGCGCCTTTCCACCACTCCGTTTTGCTGAGGAGTGCGTGCGGCCGAGAAGGTTTGCGAAATACCGACTGATGTCAAATAATCGTTCACCATTTGGTTTTTGAATTCCGTCTCGTTGTCGGTTCTGATGGTCTGAACTGCACTTTGAAGATTCAGCTGGATGGTCTTCAAATGGTTGATGATCAGCTCCGGAGTTTCGTCTTTCGAGCGAAGAAACTTGACCCAAGTATAGTGCGATAAGTCATCCACCATCACCAGGACGTACTTGCGGTTGTTGATGCTTTGAACACGCATCGGTCCACACAGATCCATATGGATAAGTTCGAGGGACCGGGACGTACTCGGAGCTGCCTTCGGCGGATGCGGCGTTCGCTTCATTTTTCCCATCTCACATGCCACGCAGAGTCGATCCTTCACGAATTGAAGATCAGGCATGCCTTTTACGTGTCCGCCCAGCACCAGTTTGTTGATACTTTTGAAGTTGAGGTGCGAAAGACGTCGATGCCAAATCCATGCTTGCTCGGAATTCGCCTTGGACATCAGGCAGACAGGTTGATCGGTCTTCAGGGCTGCGAGGTCGATGGTGTAGAGGTTGGTCTTACGCTTTCCAACCAGTAGCTCCTCCCCGTCGTCATTGAGTATTCTACACCTTTTGGCTTTAAACCGGACCTCGAGATTTTTGTCGCAGAATTGGCCGATGCTGAACAGATTGTGTCTCAATCCCACGAAGTGTGATACCTTCTTGATAGTGATCTTATCTTGAACAATGTCGTCGTAGCCCATAATCGGCGCCTTGTGGTCGTTCCCAAATCTCACGTCTCCGCCATATTCTTCCTTGTAGTTCGTGAGAAGCTCCCTCCTTCCGGTCATGTGCTTGGAGCATCCAGAGTCTAAGTACCACACATGACCGTGCTGCAAAAACAAGTTTAGCGGATTTTAGGTACCCATATTTGCATGGGTCCTGGAGGGTTAGATTTGGCACCTCTCGGAGGAACTTGCTTTGACACAGATTTCCCCTTAGGTGTAGGTTTTACACCGTTTGAAGAAACTGGTTTTGGCACAGGTTGCCTCTTAGGTGTAGGTTTCACACCTTTTAGAGGAACCGGTTTTGTAGCAGGTTGCCTCTTGGGTGCCGGTTTAACCTCAGTAGGAGAAACTCAATTTGAAATGGGTTTTCTCTCCTGTTGTGGCTTAACCTCGGATTGGTAACCCCGTTGAGTATGGTGTTTCTTTTTATTTGTACGAGGTTTGCTTTTGGGTGTGTGATTATATATGTGATATGACCCAAACCAATCATTATTATTTATATCATCAAAGTCCTTCCAACCACATTTAGAACAACACAAACAATCATGCGATAACTGAATCAATTGCTGAACGGAATAAAGTTTAATTGGAAAAGAAACATCACGTTTAACAAAATCATTCCTATGATTCAAAGCACAATCGTTTTTGTTCATTCTAGGGTAAAAAACAGTATTGAAAGACTTTGATGCTGCATCCTCGACAGGTTCCTTAGCTAGCCACTTTGGTTTTTCTTGTTTAGCGCGACCATTTTTATCTGAAACAACAGGGACAACATGGTCAGTAACTTTTGAAGAACCAGTATTTTTGGTAGGCAATCGCTCGGTCTTTTGCCTCGGCTGTGATTGGTTTTGAGAAACAGGTTGAGATTTAGAAATCGTAATCACAGTTGGGGCCTTTGTTTCAGAATAGCTACCCCTTAGAAAATTGACGGGTCGATTGACTACTGGAGACAAAAAATCAGTATGACTCGGAAGAGGTTTGTCGAAAAGGAACGACTCAAACTCTTCATCAGAATTTCCTTCGGAGTTCTTATATTCAGAAAAATCTACCTCCGGAATGTCAGGACTTGGATCAGTTGAGAAAGGCGAGGAACACTTAGTGTCAGTGTGCTTTGGGGAATTTGGTGCGGAAGCTAGGAAAAAATCAGAGTTCAAATTCCTTAAAACACTCTCGTCTTGAGAATCTTTACCGTCTTGTAAAGTAGAAGTCTTGCCTATGAAAGCCTTACACGAAGACGTCTCGGATGAGTTTGAGGAAGATTCGGGTGAAATCTGCTTCTCCGATTTGAGTTGGTCAATCTGCTCTTGGAGCTGACCATTTTTCGTATACTCTTGCATCGCATCTGTTGCCAAGGCAGCCATCTTTGATGTGAGTTTTGTGATTTCACACCAAAGGATTTCCTGTCCTTCATCAGACACAACTTCGGTTTTGACCGGTTGTAGATTCTCAAGTTTCGCAATTAACGCTTGCTTTTCCATTTGAAAATTCGACCTTTCTTTCTCGAGTGACTCCTCCAACTCGACTATCTTTGCTTCCAAGATGAGAGGGGGAACATAGATCTTGTACTCATCCGTCTCAGTCTTGGTTTCGGTTGCTTGGACCTCATCCTTCTTGGAGGAATCCTTGGGCGTTGCAACCTTATAGCAATCGAAGTAGTCATTCGAGAGGTACTTCTTGTTTTTCTGATAGGAATAATTTAAAGATCCATAACTGAATGGAAGTTGCATTTTGGATGTGCGTGTGCGCTTGTATTCCTCAGTTTCCTCTTCCTTTTCAGGTTCAAGATGACCAGTCCATTTAATTGCATATTCCGGATAATCTTTTGCTATTCCAAGACAACTAAAATCATACAAAATAGGTCTTTTGGATATACCCTTTTTCAGGTAGTGCGGGTTATCATATCTGATTCCCCAGTCCTGGTTAAAATACGTGAACTCCTTTGGTTTATTCATATGGATAGTTTGATCAGTTTGACCTCTTTTATGAAGTTTGGTTTCAAGATCAAGAATTTTAGTAACAAATTCCTTGTGCTGAATTTGAAGAGCAGAACATTGATAAACAATTTCCGCTTTCTCATTCATACACTGATCAAACTGAGACTAAAGTTCAGATATTTTGGCCCTTAAGTCTTTAGGTGTTGTTGAAAGATTTTTACATTTGTCTTTTAAATTAGCAATTTCAGACTTATATTTCTCAGTTATTCTCTTTTGAACATCTAGCTTTTCAGATAGTGATCTAATCTCAAGCCGTTGTTCATTAGAGGTGGCCTTAAAGGAATCTGCCTGTTCAATAAGTGATTGAATTTTATTCAAGAAGTCTTGTTGGTTAGATTCACATACCTGACTTGACTTTTCTTCATCGGCTGGAGAGTGATATCCCATGAAAGCATTAGCACCATCAGAATCGCTTTCATCATAAGAACGACCCAACCAGTAGTCGTCTTCCACAAACATAGCTGCTCCAGCTTCCTTCTGCTCAGCCAATGCGAGCTTCGCCTTGTAGTAGTGAACGTTCTTTACAACAGGCTTATGACAATCTTTTGCAAAGTGACCAAGCTTTCTGCAATTGTAACAGGTCACGGGTTCATCTTTCTTCTTTCTGTCATCTTTCTCCGTCTTCTCCTTCTTCTCAGACTTATCTTTCTCATCGGCCTTCTTCTTTCCTTCATACTTGTCATTATAATCGTGGCGCTTGTTGGAGGAGGTGGAGTAGCGCTGATTATTGGACGATGGCTTCTTATAGAACTTTTGTTGTTGAAAAGATTTGGAGAGTAGGGCTATCACTTTCTTGAAATCAGATACTTCATCATCAGAATTACTGTCTTCTTTTTCTTCAGGTTCTGACTCAGATGAGCTTTGCTTTTGAGCATGTTTGGAGTGACGGCCCGAAGATTTCCCTTGTTTGGAGGACATGAGTGCTATAGGATCAGCAGTTGGCTTGGATGCGTCCTTCTTCTCTTTGAGTATTTCCATCACCTCATCTTCATCTTGAAGAAGTGTCTCATACAGCTCGTGGATGTCAACTTTCTCCATCAGGTGGTTGTGTTTTACGTGTGAGGCAAATACTTTCCACTCAGGCAGAAGATTGTTGAGAAATTTAAGACCATTCTCCGTGTTCGAGCGAGTAATCTTGTTCTTGTTGAGCTCGTTGAGAAGATGACAAAACCGTTCATAAGTGTGAGAGAGGGATTCGCCGGTGCGTTGTTTAAACCCGTCAAACTTGGTTATAGAGCTGTTGATCTTCAGCTGATTTCCGACTTCGCTCCCACGCATCATCTTCTCCACCTGATCCCACATACCCTTAGCTGTATCTTTGTAACTGTCGATGGCAGTATAGATCGTGTTGGGGAGAGCTTGAACAAGGTATCTGTTAGCATGCTTTTCTCCCTCAAGCATGCCTTTTTCGTTGTCGGTCATATCGGAGAGAGTCTTTGGCACATGGAGAGTCTTACCACCTTCTTGAGCTGGTGGAACGTTCTTCATTGGTGTAGGAATTGGCCCATCTTTTAAGGCTCGCCAAATGTACTCGAAGTTGTCCTTCGACTCAATGAAGATTTTAAACCTGTCGCGCCACTGGCTGTACTCACCTTGATAGAGAAAAGGTGGTTTGGTGTTGGTACCGATTGCAAGAGCGTCGCGTGAAGTCATCTTCAGTTGCACTGGAGTGATCGTCAGACGAGTTGTTCGATTCAAAGTGATAACCTAACGCAAGGCACAAAGAGTGATATCCTAACGCAGGTTCTACGACTGAGTTGTACTAGAAACAGGTAAGAATTAAAACAGATATGAACTTACCGGATAGGAATCTGGATAAGATGTCTGATCTGGAAGTGTCCGGATCAGATTGATTGAAAACAGTTCAAACTCACAGAAGAATCCGGATAGAACAAAGTGTCCGGACAAACTAGAGTTTCCGGATAACAAAGGGTTACCGGAAGACAATAGTTTCCGGATGCAAATAATGAACACAAAGCTTACCGGATGACAGGAGTTTTCGGATGAAATACTTACCGGGTGGAATGGGTTTCTGGATGATATGATTTCCGGATAATGGAGTGTCCGGGAAGAATCAATTTAGCCGGAAACTTCGAGTTATCCGGATAAAATAGGTTACCGGAAACTTTGAGTTGTCCGGACAAACTATTTTACCGAAAACTTTGGGTTTTCGGAACAAATCTACCCGGAAAGATTGAAATTAGAGACTTACCCGGAAAGTTGAATCGTGTCCGGGAAGAGTTAGCGAAGTTCCGGAAAGCTGTATATTGTCCGGAAACTGCTGCTGGTTTATCCGGAAAGGACGGCTGGAATGTCAAAATCGATTGAGAATCGACTAGGGTTGCTCAAAAACGTTCCTGAAAGATTAGGAACACTACCCAAATCGATTTCAAAGCAAAAACAACAAGTTTTGATGGTTAAAAATTCGATTTTGACCAAGAACACACTCAAAACTTTTGAACTTTAATTTGCTTAAAAACACACTTAAATGATCGAAATAGAGTATGAAAACTTGCAGAATCACTAATAACAATGATACTAACAATACCCAATAAACGAAATTGAACAATTTTATCAGAATCAAAATATGGATTGACAACTTAGAACACGGCCGTGAAAAAGAGAAAAACTTACCAGAATTCAATATGAACACCTTGAATCGATCTGTCCGTCTGCTCTGATACCAATTGTGAGTTCCAGATCCGTGCAATGAACAATGAAGAAATCAATAGATAGAAACAATGATTATGATTTCAACTGGTCATCCCTATTAGCTTTCAATTGAGAGAGTTTACAATGATAGTAGGAAAGCAATAATGAATAACTTGCCTAAACAATGGCAAAACAGAAGTTTATATATGACGGGCCTGTGGTTAACAAGCCCACGGCCCGTTCACTAACTAGGCTCAAAATAAACTATTACAATTAGCCCCTTGAACTTTAATTCAACATTAAATGACCCTAACAGTACCTTTGGCTTTCTCTTTGTCAGAAGGTTCATCAGAATCATCGGAGTCACTAGAGTCCTCCTTATCAGCAGTTTCTTTACCAGGCCTCTGCTTTTCATATCGAGCCCAGACTCTAGGGATAATAGGTCCCTCTTTGAGAATGGTTGGATATCTAGTATCCACTCCTTCCATGAATAGCATCATACGGCTTTTCCAAAGAGAAAAGTTGTTTGGGTTAAACTTAGGAGGTTTGGTAATGGAACCATTTTCAGAAAAGCTGTTTTGAAAAGAGTTTTTAATAGTTGAAGAGGAAGAGACAACCATCGCAGATCAAGTTTATGAATTAAACTTTCCGCTCTGATACCACTTGTTAGTCCCAGATGGCTATAACAAGTATTGTATAAGGGGGGGGGGGGGGGGGGTTGAATACAATACTCAAAATTTTCAAAAATTTAATTCTATTATTGAAAAATCTTCAACAAGAATTACACATAGAATCTAAAGACTATTCTAACAATCTTTCACAAAGTATACTGAAAACAACTTGAACACTTAGAACAAAGCTTTTAAAGTTCTTGAGAGAGTGGAGGATGCTTGCACAAAGAGTTCTTTCAGTAAGCGTGGTTTGCATGGGAGCCTCTTCTTCCTTTTATAGTGAGATGAGCATTAAATGCTTGGGACACATGTCATCAGGAGATTTGCTTGTAGCTTTTGACTTCTGAAAAGGTGATATGTCTTTATCACCTTTTCATTGGTACTAGGAAGAATACCCATGCTGAAAGGGACTTTAACTGAAAATGGATAAAAGGACAAATAGTCACTTTTACCTGGCAAAGGATATTGTCCCATATTAAATGATCTTCTTGATGTGTCTTCCAAGACAACTACACTGATGATGTTCCACCGATATAAGTGACTTTGGTCTTGTAACTTTTCTTCAAGGAAAACCATTCATGAGAGGAGAACTTTGATCCCACCGATTTTAGCATCCATATCGGTGGGAAGCTGCTTGGCCGACATAACGAGGGTCGGTGGGGAGGGTGTCCACCGATGTGTGGAAACACAATCAGTGGACAATGACTTGTTGAATCTTGAGAAGGTTATTCGCATTTCCACAATGAGAATGTCTTCAAGCTTGGTTTCGGTTGATCTTCGACTTCATCGAACAGTTGCTATCTTGTACAAGTCATTTCAAAGAACCATGCTAAAATATTCTAAGTAACATATAGGGAAAAACATCGGTGAATCAATTTCAAATCTTGGTGACCCAACAATTTTACATTTCGAACATGGTATCAGAGCGCATGGTGAGATCTTCTGCAATAGAATCATCACCGACGTTCGAATCTGGTATGGTTCTTGTTGTTTACCTATGGAAATCGTTTTCTATTTGTTAACTACTTGACTCACGAGGATTCTGGTGTTATTATCCAAATCCGATGAACTCAGTCGCTTTGTGAAAATCGTTTTCTATTTGTTAACTACTTGACTCACGAGGATTCTGGTGTTATTATCCAAATCCGATGAACTCAGTCACTTTCTGGCTTAATACTCTCGTTCTATATCAGATCGATGAGTACTCTTTCATTGTTTGAGGATTCTTTGGTATCTGTTACCATTAATCCGATGACCTCAGTCATTTTCACTCTATTTTTCACTTAGATCTACTTTTTCGATCTGTTAATATAACTACATTTCTGAAAATTTTGTGAAAATTCTTCGACTCACGAGGATTTGGGTATTGTAACCCTAATCCAAGGAACTCAGTCGATTGTCACTTTATTTGTTCAGATCTGTATTCAGCTCTTCTTTCTAAGTTTTGTCTTTGGCTCTCAATCAACACTGATATATGGATCATGTCTAAATCATAGACAAGGTCAGTTATCGAGTGATTCGAAATTTTATTCTCTTTTCTAGATTTTTTTAAAAACTCATATAATAGTAGGTCTATCATCACTTAGGGAGACTTATCGTTGTCAGATCTGTCTGTTTCATACTAAGTTTGCTATTATTCATAGCCTACTTAGATCTTCGTTTATCTCGTGTGTGTGATTCGGTCTTTGTAGATCCAGTTGCATACACTTAGATCTGGTGTTATCATACTTGAAATCTATGGTCATTTTGTGTTCTTTCAGTAGTCTGTTTGTGAAAAGTAGGTGAAGATAGAACTAAGGTTCTGAATCACACTACACTTTGATCACTGCAGTTCCTGCTTGAAGACATTATCTGTGTGAGATCTGCGGTTTTTTCGTTAGATTGTTTGTTGTATACATATTGTGGTCAGGTTTGTATCCTACATCTTTTGTATGCTCTAGGCCTCAGTAGTTCAATGAGGCCACTTACTTCCGCTGCATCTCTTGCATACACGCTCACTGTAAGTCTTCTTCATTTCTTTGTGTGTGCTCTTCTATTCCTTGTTATGTGTTTGGGAACCTAAGTGTTTGGCTTGACCTACCACTTCGAGTGGCAAGGAACCCTGTCATCTATCACTTAGGGTTTTTCCCGTGTGTGCTTTACTCTTTGTATTTACCATGACTGGTACAGATGATCCCAAATGTTCAGAGGGGCAATCACTGATTGCAAAACTGGACTTTGGGGACCCTCTTTACCTTCATCCCAGTGACACCTCTGGTGTGTCTATTCTCCATATGAAATTGACTGGTACAGAGAATTATAAAGTATAGGCATGTGCTATGATATTGGCTTTGGAAACTAAGAATAATTTGGCTTTGTTGATAAAACTGTTCTACGTCCCACCGGTAATGAAATCTTAGGGAAACAATGGGATAGATGTAATTCAGTTGTGCTGTCTTGGATCCTTGGTTCTGTATCTGAGGAATTGTTTGTTAGTCAAGTTTTTTCTAAGATTGCTTCTGATGTTTTGGTGGAACTGAAAGAGACCTATGACAAGATTGATGGGTCTATAACCTTCAATCTTTATCAAAAAATAAATTCTCTTACTCAGCATGGGTCATCTGTTTCAGATTACTATCACAAATTAAATGCCCTATGGAAGCAATTTGATGCATTAGTTAAACTTCCTGCATGTTCTTGTAATGCCTATCATGATTTCACTAAACATAATCAATTGATAAAGCTAATGCAATTCCTAATGGGACTGGATGATGTGTACATGCAACTTAGGAGTAATATTTTAACTACTGATCCATTGCCTACTGTTAAAACGGCTTTCTCTTTAGTCTCTAGAGAAGAGTCACACCGTGGTGCGACTCGTCCTTCTTCAGACTCCAAAACACAAAATACCGCCTTTTTCAGTAAACCACTTGACAATAAGAAAAAGCCAGGCAAATCCCCTTTAGTTTGTAAGCACTGTGGTGTGACAGGTCACACCGTAGAGAGATGCTTCAAACTAATTGGTTTTCCAAAAGATTTTCAGTTCACCAAAACCAAGACAAATCAATTTTCAAATCAATTTTTAAAACCTCCTTCTAGTAATGCATGCAGCACTGAAGGTCCTATTGGTGCTTCTAGTTCCAAGTCTCTTACAGAAGAACAAATCATCAAATTACTTTCCCTTCTGGATCAGAAACAAAATGAAGGTGTCACTGCCAATATGACAGGTAGGTTCTTTGCCAATATGGCTCATGTTTCAAAATTTTCTCAAACTGGATGGATTATAGATTCTGGTGCAAATCAACACATGACATCATCTGTTTCTCATTTAGAAAATGTTGTTGACATATCAGACTTAAACTTAAAAGTGACTCAACCTAATGGGGAGGAGGCACAAATTAATAACATTGGAAATTACAGATTAAATGATGATGTGATGTTATTTGATATGCTTGTTATACCAGACTTTCATGTCAACCTCCTTTCAGTTCACAAACTTGCTAGGGACAGAAAAATCTTTGTTGTATTTGATGAATTTAAATGTTACTTGGTTCAGGGTTTACTTCCCATGAGAGTAGTGGGGACTGGTAGTGAAAATGGAGGCTTATATTTCTTTAACCAAAATAATAAGGGTGAGATGTTTGACTCTAATTTGTTAAAGACTAAACGTAATACCTCAAATATGTCCATTTTCTGCTATGTTTCCCGTCAGCTTTGGCACAGTAGGCTAGGGCATCCCGCTGATCAGGCTCTATCTTGTTTGAGGAATAGACTGAACTTAGGTAATAACTCTCAACCATCCCCTTGTGACATTTGTCACATGGCCAAACAAACAAGAGAAAAGTTCAATCTTAGTAATCACACTTCCAAGGCCTTAGGTGATTTAGTTCATCTGGACCTATGGGGTCCCTATCGTGTCCCTAGTAAAGATGGGTATAAATATTTCCTTACAATAGTTGATGACTTCACTAGATCAGTTTGGGTATATTTGTTGAAAAATAAAGATGAAGTATTTGACAATGTTGTTTCTTTTCACAGTTTGTTGATTAATCAATTTGGGAAACATGTTAAAGTCTTTCGAAGTGATAACGGGACTGAATTTGTAAATAATAAATTTGGTGAGTTTTTCAAATCAAAAGGTATTTTACATCAAACAACTTGCATCTACACACCTCAACAAAATGGGGTTGTAGAACGCAAGCATATGCATCTTTTGAATGTTGCTAGGGCGTTGATGTTTCAGAGTGGCATCCCTCTTAACATGTGGAATGAGTGAATTTTAACAGCAACTTACTTGATTAATAGGACTCCTTCTTCTGTCTTAAGTGGAAAATGCCCGTATGAAGTTGTGTTTGGTTTTCCTCCTGTTTTTATCACATTTAAGGAATTTTGGATGTTTGTGTTTTTCTGTTCAACCTAATAACCTTGATAAATTTGCTTCACGTACCGAGAAGTGTGTGCTTCTTGGATATGCTAATTCTCAAAAGGGTTATCGTCTTTATAGTTTAGATACTAAACAGATTATCATTTCAAGAGATGTGAAGTTCTATGAAACAATTTTTCCTTTTAAAATGAAAACCAACAATCAACATCACAACTCTAGTGACATCGATTCTTTAAATTTCTTTGACATTATTTTTCAAACTAATGATTTCTCTGTTGAAATACCCGATGATGATTCAAGGGATAACTTACAAAATGAAAATCATGGTCCCTTTCGTAGTCTTAATCAAACTGAAAACAGTAACCATGGTCATTCTGGTGGCCTAAGTCAAGCTACTAGTTCAGGTAAGACTAGTAGCACTAGTGGAATCAATTTCCAAGGTGTGTCTACTGGTTCTATAGGTTCTGGTAGTCACACTAGTGGAACTAATTCCCAAGATATGTCTACCAGTTCGGTAGGTTCTGGTAGTCAAACTGTGGTTTCCAATGACCTACGTGATGCTGAACGTGAAGTTCATTTGAGTTTCCCTCCTGAGGGTGATTTAGTTGAACCTTCTACTAGAAAATCCAATCGTGTATCTAATCTTCCTAGGAAATTTAATGATTATGTGGTAGAAGGTAAGGTCAAGTATGGGATAGAAAGGGTAGTAAATTACTCTTTTCTTAGTCCAAACAATTTTTGTTTTGTAACTACTCTAAACAAATCTGTAGAACCAAATAATTTTTTTGATGCATGTAAGGATCAAAATTGGATTTCTGCAATGAATGAAGAAATGGAAGCTTTGTATTGAAATAACACCTGGACTATTACTACACTTCCAACTGGTCGTAAACCAATTGGGTGTAGATGGATATATAAAATTAAATACAAATCCACTGGTGAGATTGAGAGGTACAAAGCTAGATTAGTTGCTAAAGGTTACTCACAACGTGAAGGTTTAGACTATGATGAGACTTTTTCTCCTGTAGTTAAAATGGTCACGGTAAGATGTGTAATTGCTTTAGCTGTTCAAAATAACTGACCCCTGTGTCAGTTAGATGTAAACAATGCCTTCTTGTACGGTGATTTAGCCGAAGATGTTTACATGAGTCTTCCCCCGGGATATTTTTCTGCTAATGACAAAAGGGTATGTAAATTAGTTAAGTCTTTATATGGTTTGAAACAGGCCCCTCGTCAGTGGTATGCAAAACTATCCGCTTGTTTGAATGATCATGGTTTTGTACAAAGTACAAGCGACTATTCTTTGTTTACTAAAGTTAGTGATTCTGTTTACTTGGTTTTACTTGTGTATGTAGATGACATAGTTCTTACTGGAAATTCTAGTGATGAGATTAATAAAGTAAAAAATCATTTACAGTCAAGTTTTAAAATTAAGGACGTTGGTGAGTTGAAGTTTTTCTTGGGTATTGAAATTCTCAGAACTGACAAAGGTATCTGTATGTCACATCGTAAGTATTGTCTTGAACTTCTTAGTGATTTCGGGTATTTAGGGAGTAAACCTATAAGTACTCCTATGGATATGAATCTTGTTGTCACTGACTCAGCGGGATCTGATTTGAAAGATCCTCCACTAGTTAACTTCACTGAATATTAGAAACTAATAGGTAGATTGATTTACTTATTAGCAACACGTCCTGATATTGCTTATGCTTACATATTTTAAGCCAATTTATGCATTCACCAAGACAGTCTCATCTCAAATTAGCTCTTCGCGTTTTAAGATATTTAAAAGGTTCTCCAGGAAAAGGTGTTAATTTTGCCTCTTCTGATGTTTTTAAACTGAGTGGTTTTGTGGACGCTGATTGGGGTAAGTGTCTTTCAACTAGGTGCTCAGTTACTGGTTATTGCTTATTTTTGGGAAATTGTATGGTGTCTTGGAGGAGTAAGAAACAGTCAACTGTTTCACGCTCCTCTGCGAAATCAGAGTATAGGGCAATGGCTTCTGCCCTATGCGAGATTATCTGGGTTCTTAGCGTTTTAGCAGATTTAAAACTGGAAAATTTACTTCCTGTTGAGCTTCATTGTGATAATAATTCTGCTATACAAATTGCTAATAACCCAGTTTTCCATGAAAGGACAAAACATATCGAAATTGATATACACCAAGTTAGAAACAAAGTAACTTCTGGATTGCTAAAGACAGTTAAAGTACCTTCTTTAAAAAATCCAGCTGATATATTTACAAAATCACTCGGTGTACAGCAACACAATTATTTGTGTTCAAAGTTAAATATGTTAGATCTTTTTAGATGTTAAGATTGAGGGCGGGTGTTAAAAGTATACATGAATATGTACCAATCTTGACATGTATTATTTAGTTTATTTATACTTTGTATAATTGTAATATGTGCGAGGACCATTCTTGACAATTGGAACAAACATCTGGATGGCACTGCAAAGACTGAGGAAGACAAGGGTAGCGGTACAAATAACAAACATTGGAGGACTAAAAGGCAATTACCAGATGTTATAAGTAGTTTGCAATTTTAGGGTTTCCTCATAATTTTCCTTTTACATTTCAGAGAGTTCTCTCGAATTCTCTCTCTGTCATTAGCTGTTATTAGGGTTTCTTATTCTAGATCTTCAAATCTCTTGAAGATCATGAGTGTGAGAGTTTAATGTAGTGAGGTTTTGTTATGTAAGTCGTATGAGTGTGAGTTTATTGTAGTGAGGTTTCATTTGTATTCTGTTCTTTTATATTCAGAGTTAATAATACAATTAGTTTTACATTTCGAACATACAATCGTGGGTCTGTCAACGGTGAGAAGAGGCTCTTCATTTTTCAGATTTGGATATTTGAGACTTGAGAGGGATGGGTATGAGAGAGGTTCAATGTGTCGTTATTTTCATAGGGGCATAGATGGTAAATGGTATGGCTGTATGGATAAAGGTGACCCTTCAACTTATTCGGTAAGCTCCTTCCTATATTATTAAGTTACTTCCAAACACCACAATATAGCTGTGTGAATAAGCAGAAGAGCTCATTAAGCCATTTCTAAACAGGCCCTTAGCTTCGTTTACTATTTTTATCATCATTTCCAAAAAAATAGTTTGTCCAAATTAAATATATATAATGATTAAGGGGCGTTTACCGATTATGTGCGAAGTGTCATTTTTCATGAGAAGTGTGAAAAGTATTTTTAAACCGTTATTTTTAATCAAATACTCTCTCATGAATTGCGGCCTAAAAGAGAATTGATCTGGTGCATCTCGACGCATCTTATCTCGATGTATCTCATCTTAATGTTAGTCCATTTCTTATCCAACAGTTTTTTTATTTTTATATTGTTGCATAAAATACAAAATATAAATTGTCAAAACTTTAAACCAAATATTACAAATCTGTCAATTAATAATTATTATTTGGTATTGATCATTGTTTAAAAACATAAATCGATTTATTATATAACATGAATGTAACAATTACAACTAACCTCTCTACAAAATCTCTTCAAGAATATACAAGATGAAACTATAAACCCTAGTTTATCAATGTGAAAACTAGAGAGAGAAACAAAAATATCTAAAGAAGAAAAGGAGCAGAGAGAATATAAGAAAATTTGATGTAAAAATGAATCAGATCGTTTCACAATCCAACGCCTTCTTTATATCTTTTTCCAATGTTACAACTTCAGCCCCTCCAATATTACCGCTTCAGCCCCTCTAGAATCCATGAATAGGCTCCGCTACCCTTCAACACCAACAACAATTGAAACGCAGCCCTCCATGTTCTAGAAACCTTACACTTTAGCCCTTGAAGACCTACAACTTGACCAACAATTAGAAGAATTACCAATAAATGTCAAGATTGTACATTTAAAGCAATGATTTAACACCCGCCCTCAATCTTGACATTTAAACAAATTGAACATCCTTAACTTGGAGCACAAATAATCATGCTGATATGCACTAAGAGACTTTGTAAAAATATCGACAGTTTGTTCCAAAGTATCAATTTTTACAGTCTTAATAAGACCCGAAGAAATTTTCTGTCGAACTTGGTGACCATCGATTTCAATATGTTTAGTCTTTTCATGAAAAACTGGATTGTTCGCAATTTGAATTGCAGCCTTGTTATCACAAAAAAATATTAACAAGTAGAAGATCAACAAGATTTAAGAATTGCAAAATAATTAAAATCCAAATAATCTCACAAAGTACAGCAGCCATTGCCCGATATTCTGACTCAACAGAAGATCGGGAAACTGTAGTTTTTTTTTACTTTTCCATGAAATTAAACTGTTCCCAAGAAATAAACAGTATCCAGTAACTGACCTTCGAGACAACAAACACTTTCCCCAGTCGGCATCCACATATGCATCCAACTTGAAAGACTCAGAACGAGAAAACGAAATACCCTTACCTGTAGACTTCTTCAAATATCGAAGTATTCGAAGGGCGAGATTAAGATGAGAGCGCCGAGGTGCATGCATAAACTGGCATAGGCAATGCACATCAAAGGCAATATCAGGTCTAGTGGCAAGCAGATATATTAACCTACCAACCAAACGTTGAAACCCAGAAATATCTTCCAATGGAGGATTAGAAGAATTTCCAATAGAATCAGTAACAACAAGATTCATATCCATGGGAGTGTTTATAGACTTACACCCCAAGTAACCGAAGTTATCTAACAGTTCTAAGCAATACTTACGTTGACTCATACACAAACCAGTTTCAGACTTCAAAATTTCAATGCCTAAGAAAAATTGAAGATTACCAAGATCTTTAATCATGACAGTTGACTTCAAATGTTGTTTGACCCTATGTATTTCACTTTTATTATTACCATTCAACACAATATCATCTACATAAACAAGCAAAACAAGAAATATGCTACCAGAGGATAACATGAACAAAGAATAGTCATTACAACATTGCTGGAAACCAAAGTCAAACAAACACTTAGACAATTTTTCATATCACTGTCTGGGAGCCTGTTTTAACCCATATAAAGATTTAACAAGTTTACAGACTCGATTATCAGTACTAGAAACATAACCCTCAGCTAACTTCATATAGACATCTTCATGAAGATCACCATACAAAAAAGCGTTATTAACATCAAGTTGATATAAAGGTCAATCGTTTTGAACTGAAAGTGCAATAACACGTCTAACAGTAACCATTTTAACAACAGGGGAGAAAGTTTCTTCATAGTCTAGACCTTCCCTCTGACTATACCCCTTAGCAACTAAACGAGCCTTGTACCTCTCTATCTCTCCTGATGATTTGTACTTGATTTTGTATATCCACTTACACCCTATGGGTTTTCTACCTAGTGGAAGATCAGTCACTATCCAGGTTCCATTCCTATATAAGGCCTCCATTTCATTGTTCATAACAGTGACCCAGTTAGGATCCTTACTAGCATCAGAATAACATGCAGGTTCAACAGATTTATTTAAGATTGAAACAAAACAATAATTTTATTTTGTAAGAGAAGAGTAATTTACAACCTTTTCTAAGCCATATTTAACTTTTCTTTCGATCACAAAGTCATCAAACCTACGGGGTAAAGTGGAATTTCTGGTGAATTTTATTAGAAAGTTAAAGGAAGAGTCAGAATGGTTTTCAGAAAGTTGACCCTCAGGAGGGGAACCTGTAACACGATCATCATTAACAGTCTCAGAACTTCTTACAACACTCTGGCTCCCGGCAGACAGATCAGTGTTGCTTACAGTTGGTTGATTTGCAACAATGTTCTGACTACCAAGGGAACTAGGACCATACGGTTGAGTTGAACTTTTGGTTACAGGTTGAGCCCTAGTATCATCATCGGGAAAAGAATCAGAAGAATGATCAGTAGGAACAGAAACATTATTAAAGAAGTTTAAAAGATTCAAGTTCTTAGAGTTTGATTCAGAAATTTCACTCATTTTAAACAGGAAAACATTTTCATAAAGGTTACATCTCTTGATACCAAAATTTGTTTTGATTCAAGGCTATAAAGTCTATAACCTTTCTTTGAATTACAATAACCAAGTAAAACACATTTTTCAGCTCTAGAACTGAATTTATCAGACACATTAAGTTTTACAGAAAAACAAAGACAACCAAAATTTCGTAAATGAGTGAGAACCGGAACAAACCCATATATAAGCTCATAAGGACATTTACCATTTAGAATAGATGAGGGAGTTCGATTTATAAGATAAGTAGCAGTAAGAATGCACTCACTCCACATGTTTAATGGAACACCTCAACGCCCTTGCAACATTCAGTAAATGTATATGCTTACGTTCTACAACCTCATTTTGTTGGGGTGTATAAACACAAATGTTTGATGGATAATTCCACGAGACTTAAAATATTCATTTACTCTTAGGTTTAAAAACTTAGTTCCATTATCACTTCGAAAGATTTTAACAGTTTTCCCAAATTGAGTTTGAAGCAGATTACAGAAGACAACAATATTCTCAAAGACTTCATCCTTTGTTTTTAAAAGATACACCCAGACAGCTCTTGAAAAATCATCAACAATAGTAAAGAAATATTTAAAACCATCCCGGCTAGTAACTTTGTAACGACCTCATACGTCAAGATGAACTAAGTCTCCTATTTCCTTAGTATTTTGTTCACTTAAGCCAAACTTAGTGCGAGATTGTTTCGCCTTATGACAAATCTCGCAAGGAGAAGAGGTTTCATTTCCTATTTTCAACCTATCTTTGAGGACAGTTAAAACAGGATCAACAGGGTGTCCTAGTCTGTTGTGCCATAGTTGATATGAAACATGACAACATGTAGAGATATTTGTTCAAACAGACTTACCCTTAAAATCTATGTCAAAATAGTAAATACCTCCTTTCTCACTACCAGTCCCCAAGAGTTTCGTTCGATGAGAGTCCTGAACATAACATTTATTTTCATCAAATCCAACAAACAATTTATTGTCGCGAACAAGTTTGTGAACTGACAATAGATCTACATTAAAGTATGGGACAACTAAAACGTCAAGAAAAATGAGGTTGTTGGTTAGTTTCATGTTCCCAATCTTTTTTATTATAGCCTTTGAACCATTTGGATGATTTACAATTAAATTTAGGTATGAGATATCCACCACATTCTTAAGGATAGAAATAGAAGATGTCATATGTTGAGTTGTCCCAGAATCAATTATCCAATCAGAACAACAAAGGAAGACATACCTACCATATTAGCGGAGGCTTCATGTATAGTACGGTATTCGAGTAAGGCTAGAACTTTAGAGACTTGGTCTTGGGTTAAGGAACTCGAAGTCATGTTAATTTTGATCTATTAATTTCTTTTATTTCGTATTCAATAACCGACGATCAATAAATATTTTTTCTAATAAATCAAAAAAAAACATCACGTTGCAAATAAAAACTCACATTAACGAAAATCTATAAATAAGCAATAATAATAAAAAGACACTCCTTCAATAAATGAAAATTAATCAGATTAAATGAATCATATATTTGATTGATTATTCAATTTTCATTAAAAAATAAATAAACGAATTTTAAATTATAATTTTGTCGCAATAATCTATCTATGTAATTACAATATAGCAAATTCTATTTAGGCATTTTTGTTTTTTATACAAAAATTTCAAAACCAAGTTGTATCATTCCCGTAAAATGAGGGAAATTGACTCAAATAACCAATGCCAAAAACCATCTTCATAAAATAGCCAAAATCTCTCCCGATTTACCAAAATGGCCAAAGGGTCCGCACTCTGACCCGACCCGGTGAGTGCGAACCGCAATGGGATCACTACGAGACAAAAAAAGACACTGAAACGGGTCGGTCCGCACTCGATCCGACCCGACCCGGTGCGGACCGCACTTGGTTAACTGCTTCTGGGATACACGTGTCAACCTTTCATCCGGTCCTCCACCGCTCCGCATCCGCAATTGCGAGTGAGGACCATTTGCCTATTTTTGTAAATCGGGAGAGTTTTTGGCTATTTTGTCAACACTCTTTGTCCCTTTGGCTATTTGAGTAAATTTCCCGTAAAATGAAGTGTTAAGATTATCATCACGTTTATAGAACTATCTAAAATGGATTTAACTTTTCGAAAACAAACGGTGTTCAACTTTGTTTTGATACATTCCCTTTCTTATTGTGGTTGTGGATAGACATGGCCAAATGGGCCCGGGCCCGGCCCGGCCTAGTAGGGGCCTGAAGCCCAGCCTGTCCCAAGCCCGGTCCCAGCCTAGCTCGGTAGAAGCCCGATCCCAGCCCGCCAGGCCCTAACAGGCTGAGATTTTCGAAAATTTCTCGGCCAGGCCCGAGCCCGGTTCCGGCCCGGCCAAATTCAAATTTCTAGCCGTTTTATAGCCGTTAGGATACCGTTTTTTGCATTTTTTTTACCGTTGTTTTGGTGTTTGTTTGGCTCCTAAACACTATAAATAGGATAGTGTGTGTATGAGGTTAGATACCAAGTTACAAAAAGGCAAAAAACACAATTCTCGTTCACAATTTTCGATTTCTCGCTTTCTCGTGTTCATTTTTCGCAACTTCTCATTCTCTCAATTCTTCTATCCTTCAATCACAATGGAACGACTCTTACTAGAATTGAAACGACCGGAACACTTCAATACTATCCACCATACGAGGATTAAGAGTATTTTTCTTTATAATTCAATAAATGTAGTTATTTAAATGTATTGTTCAATCGAAATTCTAATAAAACGTATTTTTAAGTATGTTTAAGTGACCCAATTACGTATTTTATAGTGTATTCGAATAATATTTATTAAAAAATGTATATATATTTTTTTAAAGCCCGGTTTAGGCCCGGTCCCAAAAGACCGGTCTTTTAAAAGCCTAAACAGACCGGACCTTCAACCATCAAGCCCGGCCCAACCCGATCCGAAAAAAGCCCGAGCCTTTGAATAGTGTTTTGACCTGATCCCATCCAAAACCCGGCCCGGTCCGGCCCACCCATTTGGCCATGTCTAGTCGTGGATACAAAAGTGATTTGATGGTAAATTTAGAGACACTTGTTGTAAATTTCAACTTAACTTGGAATTTTTAAATATCTTTTTCTATTTTGTGATGCCTAGAGATAAAATGTTTTATACAAAAATAGATTTTACATATAAAGTTCAAACGAGAACGTTAACTATTTAAGAAAACACGAGAACGACCGTGCATGTAAAAAATCATATATGCTTTTACACTGACGACAAAAAACTGAACGTGAACCACAAGGCTTGTGGCGTACTGGTTAAGGCTTGTGGGGGATGTGGCTAGTAACCCATCTACCCCAAGTTCGAATCCATACGCTTCCAACTTGTGGCCACTGGGGATAAACTCAGGGCTGCACGCTTTAGCAGCTGGGGCAATTGCCTAATTTAATTGGTTTGTATATTTTATAAACCAAATAAACCGTAGGTTAGATTGACTCATTGAGTTAGGTTAGTCGGTTTATTTTTCAATGTTGGTCAGTTTTTTATGCACCCCTACCAACCGGGACTTTTATTGTTCCGACAATTTCCCGTTTATTTATACGAATAGAATAGGGCAACATAAGATACCTAATTTTGTTTTACAAATAGACCCATAATATTAGCAAAAGTTAAACATGATCAAGTTTAAATGTTACAACAAAAGAATAATCAATCACAATCATAACTTGCATGCCTACCTTTGCCTGCTCCCCATCTTCATTTTGCATGCCTACCTTTGCCTGCTCCCCATCTTCATTTATAGCTTAAGACCGATATTTACACGAACCCTTACCTAACAAGTAAAATTAAAATTGCGGGGTTAGAATCGCTTGACCATCATAATTGATGGTATTGAATAAAATAATTATTTCTCTCTCCTACCATTAAGTTTTAGAGAATTATCTAAACTTGAAATTTTTTCTATTATAGCAAACAAAATAACAAAACTGTCGGAGAGGTTTAGGAAACAAAAACTTAATTTTATCTATTTTAGCAAAGCTGTTGTATTTGCAAATGCTCTTAAAAAGCCCAATTCAGCCCAACCAACATAAATTAGTTGGGCTTTGAAGAACACCATAATCAGCCCAACCCATAAAAGCCCAATTAACCTAATAACACGTTAGATTGATCAGCCCAACCCACATTTTCTCTATACGTAGTAAAAATAGATGAATGGATACAACTTACTTGGATCAATGTTGGTGATGGCTCCAGTGTGAGCGAAATCGCAGTTAAAATCATTTCGGCCATTAGTCTGATAGAAAGAATTCATGATGAACGCTGCATGGGCCCGCACATTGTTGGGCTCAAAACAGGCCCCGCCAGCCTGAATCGGGCGACAATCGGCTCCACTGCTGCAGACGTAGTCTATATTCGACTGGAGTGCAGCATTGGTGGCATCTGGTTTAGGGACACACCATTTCTTCCCTTGAACCGGTGCTAGTGCAGGTTTTGGTGATGAACCTGTTGACACGTGCTGTGGTGCCGAAATCAAAAATATAATAATATGAGCCACATGTACAACACTTGGGGCATATGGTACATGTATATAATGCAAAGTGAACAAAGCAAACAAATCATGTTTATTTTTATAATTAAGTTCTGGTCCATCCCTTGTGTTTTTCTATTTACATGGAGGTACAACTAATTTTTATGCTAGAATTATGGTACAACTATTTTCATGTTCTCTTTCTCAGCATCTATGAGAAAAATGCCATGAAAAGGGCAATAACAGCAGCGGAATTGACGGCAAAAGGCACATTTGAGCAGGTGGCGCTTGGAGACGAAGCACGACCATTGGTGGTGTCCCGGTTACCCGGAGGGCGAAAGGAGGCCGCTGGTGCATTGGAGGGAGCAACCATTGGGGACGGAGAAGGAGAAGGAGCCTGAGCAAGAGATGATTGGCCCAAAAAAAACGATCATTAGAACCATTAAGTCGTTTATATTGTTTTCTAACCTCCTTTTAACACTTTTTGTTTCCCACCTCATTTCCAACTAGTCAAAACAAGAACTCACATAAAATGTTACAATATTAGTTCTTATAAGAACCTCTTTTTATGGGTCTCATGTATAATATTATATAATATTAATGATTATAAAGTAAAGAAAGAAAAAACTAGTAATATGTCAATTCACACCAAATTGTAAGAACCAAGGTTTTATTTAAGAACCTAAAGAAGTTTTGGTTCTTATAAGAACTTTACACAATGGTAGTTCCTACAAGGTTACAAGTAAGTACACTTTTTGCTTGTAACAACCTTGCATTAGAGATCTCTCAAAAGGTATTTAATAAATGTGACAAGTGGCTATTGGCCAACTACTAGTTTTTCAGCTAATAGGTAATTAACTTACTAAACATAACCTAAACTTCGATTCAATTCAATTCTAACGTTAACGATGTAAAGAACCAAAGAAATGAGGTGGCGTCACATGGTTAAGGTTGGCGCCGTTTGTGCAAAGTCGCCATAAAACAATAATATATTTAAACGGTCATATTTGTTTTTAATGGATGGCAAGTCGGCTACCAGGATCATATCTGTCTCATTCACCCTGTAAGACCATGAGTACCGCCTACACACGAACCCTGATGCCACCTCAGCTTTTTTTATTTTTTTATTTATACATTTAATTATTTAACAAAATAAAAATATTCATATATTTTTTAATAAATAAAAATAAGATAAATAATAAAAATAAAAATTCATAACATTCATTAAAAAATTAAAAATTACAAAATACAAAACACTAAAAACTAATATTAAAATTTATGTAATTTTCTAATTCTCTATTTCTTCGCCAAAGTAGCCCTCAAAATATCTCCCGTAAGGTGATCATGCGGGGCTATGAAAAACTCGAAGTCTTTATCAAATCGTTTATCTAACTCGAGTTGCAACTTGAGAGAAATGGAAGAAAGTATTGAATTTGGTGTGAAAAAATGAAGGTGGTAGAGGTTAATATATATAGTGGATATAATTTGAAAAAAAAAATTTAAAAATAAAATAAAAAAGAGTCGTTTACCAACGGTTATATTTAAAAAATTAAAAAAAAATCAAATTTAGCCCGGGTTCCCGAACCCTACCCTAGCAGATACCCCCGTACCGCCCACCCCGCCCTACCCGATCTACCCGATGAACGAACCCGCCGTGGTACCCGAGAACGGTACGCACGGCCTAAAGGTGTTTTATTAAAAAGAATTATATTAAAATTAAAAAAAACTTAGATATTTAGAAACGTTCGTATAATAATATATCAAAATGAAAATAATTTGAATAAGAATAAAATTCATAATATATTTAGAGTTTGCTCATGATGATTTTTGAATTTAATTTGCTTTAAAGATGAATTTATTTTCAAAATAAACATAATTACCCAATTCGATTAATTTTGACTTTTAAAGGTCAAAATAGACGTCAAAATTGTCAAACTTCTTCGAGACTAGACTACCCACCAAATACGACGTCGGCATCCACTTTACATTTGATCCGATTCCTATTTGCCACGTAAACTCCAATTCCGATGAGACATCGACATGTGCAATCAAGTAAGAAGAAAACTTGGACTTCAATTTTGTAAAGCAATTACCTGTGATCCACGAAAGATCCCAATATTGTAAACTTGAGTGAAATCCGGTCGGAACAGCCCGAAATTCTTCTCATCCAATGATGGTCCTTTCAGATCCTCATTGAACAACGAAAATATGTAGGTCTCAAACTTTCTTCCCGGCATCAATGGCGTACCAACGCCGGAACTAACTTTTTTCATCAAACCACCGTTATACGCTGCCGCATTCGCAGGATTTGCGTGTGCGTTTTGTGGGTCTCCCCCCGATGGCCATCCTGTCTCCGCCACGATGATTTCCACATCTGGGTAACCCAGCTTCTTCATCGAAACGTACACAGCGTCCATCAGTTGATCAAACTGGTTGGTGTACCTTTTGATTTCATCCATCAAGAACATAAAAGGATTAATTAAATAAAACTAAAAGTACAATGTTTGTAATTGGAACTGAAGTAACAAAATGAGGTGATAAAAAATAATTTTGAATTATAAATGCCATGTCAGCTCGTGGATGAGGTGCCATGAAAACATGGTATAATAGGTAAATTTAAATTACAATGTTCTAATAAAATATAAATTGAAAATGAGTTATAAATGAAAAGTTGCTATTTTGGGCATTTTGCCAAAAAAAAACTGGAATTAATAGCTGTGAGATGATAACAACGGTACCTTTTTCCGGTGACTTTATCGAATAATCCGGCGTTTGGTTTGAAGAGACAGTAGTCAGCATTCGCCGGAGAGTACCCGAAGTATGTATACGGGTTAACCATGAACCCGGATTTGGTTTTCTTCAAAAACTGGAGCATCGGGGCGAGATTACCCACATCCCATCCGGGTCTAAACGACGCGTTACTGGGTGGGTTGGATTCCAGAAGGATTCCAAGTGAGTGTGGGCTTGAAATCTTAACGTCGTCAATCCCAGATTTAATCAACGCCGCGTGAAGCACCCTCATTGCTGGTACGAGGTTGTCGACGAGGTTCTGTGGACCCCAGTGGAGCACCTCGGTGCCGACACAGATGTAATGGAATTTGGTAGCTGGGTAAAACGGCTTGATGTTGGCATTAACCCACCGGAGAGCGTTACGGGGGTTGGTGAGCGACGGAATGTCGCCGTTAGGGACGGTGACGGTGACGAGGATGCTGGTGTTAGCAAAGGCTTTGATGATATCGGAATTGACATCAAAGATTTTGATGCGGTCGATGACTGTGCTAGATTTGAGGAACTGAGCGACTTGAGAGGGCGGTGGGAGGTTGTCGCCGAGGGTGCCGTAGTTGACGCCGAGGGAGTGTGCGGCGGAGAGGAGTCGGAGGAGGAGGAGGAGGAAGAAGAAGAGTGGAAGTTTTGGAAGCTCCATTTGTTGGGTTATTTTGAGGTGAAAATGGAAGAAATGGAGTAATTCTGTAGGTGTTTTCAGAAGAATAAAAATGAAAAAGTGGTGTGAAAGGGGCGCAGTGCGCACATTAGCGGGGAGCGACATGATGATGGTGGCTTGAAAACATGTTGTTGTTGGAAAAAGCGAATTTTTTGTTTGGAATCCGAAAGCGCGTAAATGTGTCCTGTTTTTTACATCACATTTCATCCCACACGATTTTCATTTGTTTTATACCAAACGCTATGTTTGGCAAACTAACTCATAAGCTACTTATTGACTGATAAGTTAGTTGATAAAAATGTCACGTTTCGTAAAAATAGCTTATAAACATATAAAACGACCAAAAATGACATCTTCAAATAATTATCAATTACAAATTTAATTATGTAATTAAAACAAATTTATAACAATATAATATGTTAATTAATAAACCTAGGTAATAAAGAAAATCAAATAATATGATATGTTAATTAAAAGAAATTTAAAATTTAAAGAAAATTAATTAAAATACCCAAAATTTGACTTTGACTTACCAAAATACCTAATTTTTCAACTTTTGCAAAAATACCCAAAAATCCCGCGATAAGTCCTGCGATCGCGGGATAAGGGTTTTTTTGAAAATTTAATCATCCGCGATCCCGGAGAGTGTCCGGCGATGCATTCAATTTGGTGACTTTTGAATTGAATTTTACACTTTCAACCCCTATACTTATTTACTTACTTTACTTTATACATTTTACTTTCTTAATTTTAATTTTACACTTTCATCATATTAACACATATAATCGTTTATTAACTAGAATACGTTAAAAAATACGTTTTAATTTTAACAAGTTACACCATTATAATCGTCTCTTCGATACGTTCGAAATGAGTCCAATATTGAATGTTTTTTTATTTAATTATTTAATTATATATCATATATACTACATAAAAAATATTTTTAATATTTACAATTCATTTCGAATGTATCGACGAGACGATATTAATGGTGTAACTTGTTAAAATTAAAAAACATTACTAACGTATTTTAGTTAATAATTGATTAAATCGTCAAATTATTTGGATTATACGTCTCGCTGCATTGCAGCGGGTAAATAACTAGTGTGTGTGTATATATATATATATATATATATATATATATATATATATATATATATATATATATATAACTCCTTAACATATTTTAACGTAATTATGTATGTTAATGTGATATGTTAAAACACAATTTTTTAACATGTTTTAGTTAATATATGATTATTATGTTAATGCGATAAGAGTGTAAAACGAAGAGACGATTATAATGGTGTAATTTGTTAAAATTAAAACGTATTTTAACTATAAGAGTACCATAAATTAAATAATTAACTATAAGAAAATGAATTTTATATATAAAAATATTTTTATGTAGTATATATGATGTATATTAAAATAATTAAATCAAAAAATATTCAATATTGGGCTCATTTCGAATGTATTGAAGAGACGATTATAATTGTGTAACTTGTTAAAATTAAAACGTATTTTTTTTAACGTATTTTAGTTAATAAACGATTATATGTATTGATATGATGAAGGTGTAAAATTAAAATTAGAAAAGTAAAAGGTATAAAGTAAAGTAAGTAAATAACTATAAGGGTTGAAAGTGTAAATATCAATTACAAATCACAAATTTGAGTTGGTAGCGGGACTATTCGCGGGAGAGATTTTCAAAAATGGTCCCTGGTATAGGGGTTGAAAATGTAAATTCAATAAAATCACAAATTTGAGTTGTGCCGCGGGGACTCCTGCGATAGCGGGATCACAATTTTCATAAAACACCCTATCCCGCGATCGCGGGATATATCACGGCATTTTTGGGTATTTTTGTAAAAGTTGAAAAAAATGGGTATTTTGGTAAGTTAAAGTCAAACTTTGGGTATTTTAATTAAATTTCCTAAAATTTATTATTACATATATACTATAAATGTTGAATTTGTTAAAACAAGTTTTAGAAAAAAATATATTAACTTATGATTTTAAATAACCGTTACATACAATATTAAAAAGTAATCAAATAATAATTTAAAAATAATACTAATTGATAATTAAAATATATTCATTAATATTAAAATATAAATAAAATTAATTTATATGATTAACAATATTTCTAAATAATTAAAAACTAAATTCAATGTATAATTAAAATTTAACTTAATAATTTTCAGTTAATACTAATTAATTAATTATAATTAAATTTAAAAAATTAATATTTATTAATAATAATAGTTAGTAAATAATAATAAGGGACAATATTGGAATATTTACAAAAAGCTACTGAAACGCTACTCAAAGTAGCGTTTCAAAAAGGTAACTTATAACCTAGCTTATTGTCATCCAAACATGTAAAAAAAAATATTAGCTTATATAAGCTAGCTTTTTTTGCCAAACAATGCCTAACTAAATTACATTGTTGGTCCATATGATTTACACCTGATTTGGATATCGGCCATCTTCCAAAATAAATATATTCAAGGTCTTTATAGCTACATTTGGTTATGATTTAGGTCCTTTATCCTAACTTTCTTAGCATTAATTCGTTAACTCAAGGATACTTTGATCAATTTAACCTTTTGTCTTATAAAAAATAAGGATGGCAAAAAAAACTCTGCACTCGATAGGAAATTCGATATCTGACCACAGTTTGACCGAGGAATCCCCGAGTTGACCGAGGATGAGGATGAGGATGGGGATGTGGAACCCTAAATTTATAAACTTGGGATGGGGATACCCTTCATCACCGACGCCAACCCCGATTATTAATTTATACATTTATATGTATAGACTTGAGATCATGTGAGACTATGCTATTTTCGTGAGATTCGTGAGACCACATTTTTACATTTGAAACTTCACAGCAAAACACTGTGAAGACGTTTTATTTTTTTGAAAGGCAAGACAATTTTATTGCCAACACAAACCGAATACAAAAGCAGAAACTCAGCACAAACGAAGAGGAGCCGCTAGGAACAAACAAAAACAGTGAAAAACACGGTTTGCCAGGAGCAAAACGAGAACTAGCAAACATAACCTATCCCATTGGACAACCCTGATGGAGATGCAACAGCATCATCGAACCTCACCACAACAGCTACCCCGAACCGTTTGGACAACCCCGATGGAGAAATAGCAACATTCAAATCTCGCCACAGTTGTAGCCCGAAACCGCAGAACCAAGCTCATGGTAGCACCTGCATCGGGTTTGACACCCATACCGACCAATCCAATCTCTTTTCTGTCAACCTTTTTGTGATCCACTCGTAACTTCTACATTGCATCTCAAAGACCATCTCAGATATCTTGCGCTTATCGTCCTTAAACACGATATTGTTTTGATGGTTCCAAATGAGATATAACACGACCCAAAACGTAGTTGTCCGAACTTTCTCTATTAATGAGTTTTCTCCCGATTGAAGATCAAGTGATACTGCCTCGGTTACCGAACTAAACTCGTCTCAGTATTTTTTCGAGGTTCCAAATGAGATATAACACGACCCAAAATGCTTCTTAAACAATTTTTATCATCCTTTATTTTTGTTCTTAGATTTTTAAAATTAAGTTTTTATTCTTGTGATTTACAACTTAATATTGCATTTGTCGCTTATATTTTACGATAAATCAATAACAGATAGCATTTGAGACGAAAACAATAATAGGGGCAGATTCAAACGGGAAGATAATTTATATGCGAGAAGGCGAGAAGAAATATGAGCCACATATTCCAATAATTAAAAAAATATAATAAAAAAATGTTTTTTAGAAATTAGAATAATTACCATTTTGAAGTGGATAAATTCTTAAAAATCTCATTATATCTTTTAAATTTATTCATTTTTAATTTTAATAAATTCATAATTTTTTTATCAAGTTTTATATAATATTTTCTAGATACATTTTTGATAAAAAAAATCATATATTTCAGCAAATCACATTTGATATCAACAATCAATATTTTTTTCACAAAGTTATCTTTAATTTTTGGATTCACTTTTTTAATCACACGTGATTAACTTTATTTAACAAGTGATCTATTATGTATCACATATGATCCACTATATGAATATTTGTATATATCACATATAATAATATACGTCTGAATATAAATGACGCATAATCACATATGATAATATTTGCATCACAAAATTAATATAAATATACATAATCACATATGATTAACTAAAATATCTACAATTATCACATGTGATAATATGCTATGTGATATGTACATAAATTCACATATAGTGGATAGGCATGGCAACGGGGCGGGTATGGGGCGGGGTTCCCCATCCCCGGCCCTGGCCCCGGTTTTTGTAAACGACCCCCGGTCCCGGCCCCGGTCAACTTTTGGTCAAGACCCGGTCAACACCCGTCCCCGGTTTGTACCCGGTTCCCCGACCCGGTCAATACCTTTGATTTTGTTAAACAAAAACAGAATACAAGAATCTGTATACATTGTATTTGGTTGCACCCATTGATTCAGTAATAAAATGGTCTGATCTAGATCTTGCCATTATCACCTATTTAATTAAACCATACATCAAAGATTCTTTCATTCAGATCATGATTTCATCTCAATTAAACTAATATAACATTTGTTCACTAATTCTTGAAATCCTCCAACTATAGAAAATTTCATAGTAAAATTTAACAAAAGCATTCTACATTGTTTTAAACCAAATCTCTCAAGTACAGTAAAACTAAATGTCACTTGTGACAAACACTCAAACACACCACAAGCAAGTGAGCAACAAAGGTATACTATGAACATAAGGAAAAAAAACTATGAATCCCTAATCTGTAGCTGACCCACAACAAAGGTATACAAACTAAACAAAACTTCGATATAAGCCTAAGCTAAACCATACTTGAGTAAAGACTGAAGAGGCAGCGGCGACCGACGGACTGTGTGGGAGTGCAGCGGCGTGCGTGCGGCAGCCGACGAAGGGTGTGGGGGGAGTGCAGCGGCCGGCGCCGGCGAAAGTTTCACCGTGGTTGAGTCACGACGACCGGTGGAGCCGTGGAGGATGGATTCCCGTCGATGGAATTGGGTAATAAGTCTAGGGTTTCTTTTGGTTTTGGGTGTAATCAACAAGGTGGCGTTTGGTTCACAGAATCTGATGGAAATCGATGGAATTGGAATGTTGAATTCCATTGACCAGATTCCATTCCCACGTTTGGTTCAATCTTTTTAATGGAATTGGAATGTTGAATTCCAACAAATTCCATAGTTTAAGGAATTGAACATTCTTTGGTAAATGGGTGGTATTTCAATGGAATGGAATTTAACATTTCTATAATTCCTAAAATACCCTTAACCCCAATATAACCTAATATCTAAATCGTCTTCTCCAAAAATCGACTTCCACTGGTTTCACGATTGTCTCACAAATCGTCTTCTCTAAAAATCGAGCTTCTTCATATCGACCAACACAGGTTCGTCTTCTTCACGACTTCTACTTCTTCCATGGTTACGATTTTCATTCCTATTACGTTCTATGCTGTTAAAATCGCGATTTAGCGGCGATATATCGCCGATATATCGGATATCGGTGATCAGTCAAATAGCGGTGCCAAAAATCGGTCCAAAAATCGGTCAGCGCTATATCGGCCGATTTATCCGATATATCGGCCGATTTATCCAAAAATCGGTCCAAAAATCGGTTAAAAATCGCGATTTTTTAAGAATACCATTTTTGGGCTTTTTTTTAACGAGTATAGTTGGGTTTTTTTATTCAGTAGATGTGAAACCTTATTTAAGTAGATGTTTTGATGTTGAACTATGTTTTTAATTAATGCATATGATAAGTTTATGGATGCATATATAATATTATATATATATATATATATATATATATAATTCTTTATATAAACCGATATTCCGATATATCACCGATATATCACCCGATATATCCGATATATCAAATATCGTCCTTGACCGCTATCGCACCGCTAACCGATTTTAACAGCATAGATTACGTTTTCAAATGTGGTTTCTCTACAATTATGTGGTTTCAATTTTTTGTCGACTTCACAGACCTTGGTCGATTTCTCAGACCTCGGTTGATTTTATGTCGATTTCACAGACCTTGGTCGATTTTACGTCGATTTCACAAACCTTGGTGCTTTTTTTATGTCGATTTCACAGAATCATAGTGATTTCACGATGCTTTTTTTGATAAATCAATTTGTGGTCGATTTCACAAAACAGATTGTGGTCGATTTCACAAAACAGATTGTGGTCGATTTCATAAAAGGGTATTTTGATCATTTACCCAAATTTCATTCCAATTCCAAAGCTACATTCTATGAACCAAACAGACAGATTCCAATTTCTTTAACAGATTCCATTCCAATTATGTCAACCAAACAGCTGGTCAAACCTAACAACATTCCATTCCAATTCCTTCAAAGTCAAATTCCTTTGACAGATTCCATTCAATCCAAAAACATTCTGCGAACCAAACGCCCCCTAAGTCTTGATTTTGAATAAGTCAATAAGGTAATAAGATTAAGAGACTGGTTCAGGAAAAAAAACATTTTTAAAATATATGATATATTTAGTAAATATATAAAATATATAACTTTTTTAATAATATATATATACCGGGTCCGGGGCGGGGCGGGGGATGGTCATCCCGGCCCCGGCCCCGGGTTTCTGAAATGGGGTTTCCCCGGCCCCGATCGGGTCGGGTGGACCGGGTTCCCCACCGGGTCGGGCCAAATTGCCATGCCTAATAGTGGATCATATGTGATACGTAATAAATCATTTGTTAAATGACACTAATCACATATAGTTCAAAACATGGATCCAAAAAATAGAGAAAAAAATAATGAATTAGTTATGGATATCACAAATGGTATTTGATCAAAATTATGACTTTTTTTAAAGTATATCTAGAACTTTTTTTACATAAAACATAAGGCCATCCGCAACGCCTCGGGCTCGGGCTCGGCTGCGGGCTGCGCTGCGGGGGCTGCGGGCTTGGGTCTCGGGCTCGGGGTGCGGGTTTGAAAACCCGAGGAACCCGAAGAACATTGTTGTATTTAATTTTTTTTTTAAATTTTGAAAATATTAAAAACTAAACGGCTCTTTCAACGGCTATTTTTTTATTTTATTTTTCAATTTAATCACACTATATATATTAATCCAAACCTCTCAAATTTAATCACACCAAACTCTCTCAATCTCTCTCATTCTATTCCATTCTCTATATTTTAAACAATATGGATTCGCCACAACCCAGTTCACCGACCGCATCATCGTCATCCGTAGACACCGACGAGCTGTTGAATCTACAAAGGGAAGTTTTTCAACAGACTGCACAATGGATTTATGGAAGCACCGCCTCATCGTCAACAAGAGAGAGGGTCGCGAACATAGAAAGAGGTCGACTAGCTGCAAACGAGCGGCTTATGCGGGACTACTTTGGCAACAACCCGGTTTATACACCGGATATGTTTAGGCGGCGGTTCAGGATGAGCAGGCAACTATTCGAACGAATAGTTGAAGATTTAGCAGGAGAGTATCCGTATTTTAGACTTCGGGTGGACGGCAGACGCAAACAAGGTTTTTCTCCGATACAAAAGTGTATTTCCGCTATTCGGCAATTGGCGTATGGATTAACTGCTGACGCACTTGACGAGTACATCCGTATGGGAGAGACAACGTCACGAGATTGTCTGTACAATTTCTGCACATGTATTATTGAACTGTATGGTCACAAATATTTACGCAACCCTACTTTTATTGATATTCAGAAGTTGTACGCTGCGCATGAAGCTAAACACGGATTTCCCGGCATGCTCGGCAGCATAGACTGTACTCATTGGGCGTGGGCAAATTGTCCGAATCCATGGCGAGGTCAATTCATGAGAGGTGATCATGAGCACCCGACAATCATGCTAGAAGCAGTGGCCTCTCAAGATCTATGGATCTGGCACGCATACTTTGGTGTTGCCGGTTCCAACAACGACATCAATGTTCTCAATCAGTCGCCCATCTTGAACGATGTATATGATGGAAAAGCACCATACTGCCCTTTTGAGGTGAATGGAGCCACCTACGAGCACAGATATTATCTAGCGGATGGGATATATCCGGAATGGGCTACTTTCGTAAAATCATTTACGTGCCCACAGGACCTTAAACGACAAAAGTTCAAGTCCGCGCAAGAATCGGCACGTAAAGATGTTGAACGACTTCGGTCGGATTTGGTCGAACATATTTGGCATATCCAAGTTCCCAACAATGACGACGAGTAGATTTTTAAATTTATTTTGTAATTTTTATTTTTAATGAATGGTATGAATTTTTTTTTTTTTTTTTTTTTTGGGAAATGGTATCTCAGGCACAGCCCGGACTAATCTTTGACAATTTTGAAACTTAAAGATGTCTTATCAATATTGAGGACGCCTGGGATCGAACCCTGGATAGATGAGATATTCCACCACATCACCCAGGGCGATCAACCACTGCGCTACAACCTGATTGACAATTTTTATTTTTATTATTTATCTTATTTTTATTTATTAAAAAATATATAAATATTTTTATTTTGTTAAATAATTAAATGTATAAATAAAAGAATTAAAAAAATGAGGTGACAAGAGGGCTTTTAGTTATGCGCTGGGGGTCTTTAGGGCTTGAGGGCTTGAGGAGAAAAGCTGATGTGGCGCTGATGTGGCATTGAGGGCTTGAGGGCTTTTATCTATGCGCTGTGGATGGCCTAATAAGAAAATTATGAATTAATTGAAATTAAAAAAACATTCTAAAAGATATAATAAGATCTTTAAGAGATCACTCTGTCCAATTTAAAATGATAATTATCCTAATATCTAAAATTATTTTTATTTATAATATTTTTGAATAAATGAGTTATATGTGACTCATATTCCTTCTCGACTTCTCGTAGATCAGTTTGCTTCTTGCATGATCCGCCCTCAACAATAATAAATTGAAAACTAAATGAACTAAGATCGTGCCTTTGGCGTGTAGCTCAATTGGCAAAGGGGTGGGTGACTTTGTCCAAATACATAACAGGTCATAGGTTCAATCCCAACCCCCCACTAGCCTCAGCCGCCGAGTGAGCCAAAAAACGCCCTCTCGCATTGATGTCCTTGGAGGCAGGTTCCGTATGGGCCGATTAAGGTTGTCGGTAATCAACTTTTGCCCAAAATGAACTAAGGGGCTGTTTGTTTGCATCTGAATGATGCCTTCTAGACTTTACATCTAATTTTCTCAGAGTATTGTGTTGTTTGGTAAAAATCTAAGCATCTCTGTATCATGCCAAATCCCTCTGAAGCGCTTGGCTTCCGGGACGTTGCTATATCATTCAAATACACCTTATTTCCAGGATTACCCTTGTATCTCCTCTATTTTGATTTCATGCTTCAACGACTACAAAATAGATCATAGTTATGTGGATTCATCCGTTTTTTCTGGAGCTGCTGATTCCAAAATTTCATTTGATCATGAATGATGGCGGCGGCGCTGTGGTTTTGTTTAGGGTATAGAAGAGAAAAACTTCAAAGAGGGATGTGTGTGTATATGAGGTAGTGGGGTTGGAAATGGTATTGATAGGATTTTTTTTACTTTTATCTTTTCAATTTTGATTTTTTATTATTATAATATTAATTGTCTTTTAGATATAACTTTTATTAAAGGTATTTCAAGTCTTTTTGAATATTTTTTAAACCAAATATTTTTTTACTTTTCATCGCATTATGTAGGTACACAACAGTAATATTTGTAAGGTATGGACTTTGTTGGTGAGGGTTCACAAGCAAAGAGAAATATTTCTTGAACCATGTATACATTGTTATGTTTGCTTGAATTAATATGATATTATTTATTGACTAAATCATTAATTAATTTTTATTTTTCATTTAGAAATTTCTTTCAGAACTTTTGTCAAACATTAATTTTCATTCAACACAAGATTGGGGATTGTTGGGTTTTACTGCGATTCGTAATCGTAAACGCAACGGAAAATTAATAATATTGATTACGAAATTATTTAGAAAACTTTTCTAAAATACATAAAACCCAATCGGATCCAATGAACCATTTAATTAAATTAATAACACACCATAGGGTGTTTAGAATTGTACCTTTTGAGATCTGTTGTGGTTGAACGATCGGGGCACTAAGAAACCAACGCAGGTTTCCTCTAACGGTATCCACCCACGAACACGCGAATTCCACCGAGTGCTAGCCTAAAAGAACCCCTAACTCTAATATGTGTAGTGTATAATTCGGATTCAGAGAATCGAATTGGTCGTCCGAAAACAAATGACCTGACATCCTATTTATATTGACAGTAAATAGGATTTATGTCTATCAGTAATTATTTGAATTCAAATCATTTGAATTCGAATAATTATCTGGATGATTATCTCAACAATTATCTAAATAATAATTATAATTATCTAAAAGATAATTATTCATATTTACAGATGGAACCCTGTAATTATCATAATTACATTTTACACATATCTGTTAGTTATTCTTTCAAGAATAACTATTTTACTGTCAAACATGACTTTAACGGGTTTATTTCTAATGGAAGCAAACGTGTTCTTTGTTTTACATACTCATTGGCAGCATTTCTGTGTGACACGTGTCGTGGGCATATCATAATCTACAATCTCCCACTTGCACACGATACACAGTAACACAGACGGTGGTAAGCGTATAGCAACATGTCACCACCCCCAAGGCTATGTAAATGTGCTTTTGTCTTCAAGCAATTTTGATTGATTCAATCAATCACATAGTAGAATCATTCATTATCCTTTTGTCTCGCGATATTTGTTTTGAACTTAAGGAATAGATCTATCTCATCCTTTATAGTTCAAAGATTATGTTTCTCGATCCCAACATATTTGATTATACAAGTGCCATTAGTCCGACTAATCCACTTGTTCATGCATGTAAATCAAACTATGTCATCGAGAGGCCCATAAATATCTCTCTCATCTTGAGAGGAGCAAATCCCATGTTGCATGTCCACGACTAACTACACAATTCGTGTTATACCCAACATAGCCCTTATGGCTACCCGATTAAGGTAACGTTAGACTATATCAAAGCATAACACTCGTTGTGCATTAGGTCTCAATGCACATCTCAGGTCTGAGGATAAAAGAGTGTTTTACTATCTCATGAATCACCTTATGACACCGATCTATGAGGTGATCCTGACCGTAGGTCTTGTCCAACGCTTTGTGCACCGACAAACGCATGTGACTCTGGTTGCACCCAGTGCACTTCCAACTTGGACTATAACCAGACTTCACAATGATCTTGATTTATTACCAGTCCCCTAGTAATAATCGATCAAGGACGGTTCTAAACAATATGAACATCATATTTGTTTATGGATACTTAAACATGCTAATAAAGAACAGAATAATGTTTAATGTATATACTCATATCCAGTATGCCATATCACATTGTAAAACATAACTGTTTAATGTTCCAAAATTTAAAGTTTACTAAAATTCTTAATTAGAAAGAATTTAAACCTATGAAACTACCATGATTGTTCTAACACATAGGATTTATAAGTAAACGTGCATTTAAGCTCTTACAACTTATATCACCTTCATTCTATATATATCTCTTACTATAATTTTAGTCATCATGGTTAGTTTGGAAACTTGCATCTGTGTATCCCAAGACACACAGATCTCTTTCCTAACCATTGTGCAGTAAGAACATATATTTAGTTCTTCTTAGATACTTCAGATTGTTCTTCACTGCTAAAGTGAGCATCACTAGAGTCTGACTAAAACTACTAGTCATGCCTAAGGCATACGAGATGTTCGGTCTCTTAGTACATAAACATGGTGTACATGTTTGAACTACTGGCCGAAGCATGGGAACACCCTTTGTTCGGTTCATGTACTATTGACAAGTCTCCTTTTCTTATAACCCCTTCATTTTGAAGTGTTTTAAGATTTTGTCAATGTATGTACTTTTGGCTTAATCTAATTAAGAACTTTGATGTATAACAATAGATCTTTATACCAAGGAATTGTCTCTTAGATCCTTTATCATGAAATACTTCCTTAGTCAGGTTTTTATACCTTCAAGCATTAGGATGTCATTTCTGATGATCTAGAATACTATCATGCTCCCACTGACATTCTTGTATGTACAAGATTACGAGATGATTGTCTTAATCCATAACTGGATTTTTGCAACTTGCAATTTCAGGTTTGATGTTTTAAAGCCTTGTATATGTCCTCGCTAAAAAATTCCCTTTTGAGGAATGTGGCTTCAACACCAGTCTTCATGGAATCTTTCCATTTATCAGTAATCATAAGTAATCCGATCTTCGGATTGTTTTTGCATCTCGTCGATTATTTTCAACAACTTGTTGAAGCTCAACATCTTGGTGTTTGTCAGTGTCAACCATTGTACCATCTTTGTGGTTCTTGAATTTCTTCAAGACCTACTGTGTCTCCCCACTTTGATTCTTGTCAGAAAATCATTTTCTAAGAACTCATTATGGTGCGCAACAAAACCTTTGTTCTCGCTAGATGATATCCGATTGGATATTTTATAAAGATGTATATTTCAGACCTTTTACTCAAGCTTCCCAGAAGCTTATGCTTATCTCAAGCATTACCCCATATTCTCATATATGGAAACTTTGGGATCTTCCCAATTCATATTTTGAGAATATGTTTTATCGGTCCTTGTTGGTTGATGCATAATTTAGTATTGGGTAGTTGTTGTTTCTAGGAAACATCATCAGAAAACTCTTTTAGGCAGATTCGTGAGACTCATCATAAAGTGAATTATGTTCAACATGATTCTATTTCTCCTTCTGACACACCATTAAGATGCGGTGTTCCGGGAGAAGTCATTTGGGATACAATCCCAATCTCTAGGATGATCAAGGCTTAGATACTCATAACCTCAATCTGACTGAAGCATCTTTATCCTTGCCAAGTATATTCACTACTTCTTTTGAAACTCCTTGAAAAATCAAAGCTTTCACATTTTCTCTCTTTTGGTAAACATACCCATATCTACTAGGCTTAGTAGAATGTTACGAAGTAGTGATGATCGTGTCTTATGACTGAACTTTAAGGCTCACATACATCAGTATGGATAACTCCTATTAGTTCTTGTGACCCCTAAGGGTTTTCCTTTAAAACATTCTTTGTCGTCTTGACTAACACACATTTATCATGTGAATCATCACATGATTCCAACTCTCCGTCCGTCTGGAGTTTGGTTATGTGTTTAAGTGTCACAAATAGGTCTGAGTTAAGCCCCGCTTAATTCATTATTTTGATTTATAATTACAACTATCAATCTAATAAAACATTTATTGAGATAAAAGGAAAATTTATTTCTTGATAACATAAATATAAATTCGGTTTGTTGTCATTCGAGAAAATGAAACTAAAACCCTAGTTAATACTAGGTACATCAATACGCTTGCTATGTGTTAATGTAAGACCATTAAAAGTTCATATCATATGTCCTTTTGAGCAACCTTAGCTAACTTAGCTCCATCGGGTCTAGTTTCATCTCCTCTTCACTTCTTACTTTCTAAAAAGTAGTATTAATATGAGTATCATACTCAATACTTTTTACCTAGTCAGAAGTAAACAAATCAATGGTAAACATACCTGAAGTTCCGGCTTCATTAGCCTTCTTCTTTCTCATTTCTGCCAATAGGGCAGGGCAATTTCTCTTCCAGTGCTCCTTCTGGTTGCAATTGAAGCAAACTGCATCTTCAAGAATCTTTCCTTTGCCCATTATCTTGTTGGAGCTTCCAACATTTGTTTTACCCTTGGTAACTCCCCTATTCCTCTTGATTATCCCACTGTTAGGCTTGATCATCAAGACCTGTTCTGGTTTGGATGAATCCAACTTGGATTTCATGTTTCTCTCAGCAGTTTTAAGCATGTTGTGAAGCTCTGTGAGAATTTTCTCCAAACCATTCATATTATAGTTCAGAACGAACTGTTCATATCAATTTGATAAAGAATTAAGAACCATATCGATTCTTAATTCTTGATCTAGTGGGTATCCAAGACGGGTTAATCGGTCAATGTACCCTTTCATTTTCAAAACGTGGGTACTGACAAATGAACTCTCAGTCATCACACAGGCATGCAATGCCTTGACTGTATCAAACCTCTCTTGCCATGCTTGTAAGTGAAACATAGATTTCAAAGAGGATATCATATCCCATGCAGGCATGTCTTCATGTTCCCTTAGAAGCTCGGGAGTCATGGATGCAAGCATCAAACAGCTAACATCCAGTGAGTCATTGAGATGCTTATCATAAGCAGCTCTATCCTCAGCTGAAGCATTTATGGCAGGAGCGTTTGGAAGGGGTTTTTCTAGAACGTACAACTTCTTTTCGTGTTTAAGGACAATCCTCAAGAAACGAAACCAATCGATGAAGTTCATACCGTTCAGTTTATCCTTATAAAGGATTGACCGTAACGTAAATTGAGATAAACCGTTTGTGTTTGTAATTTGGTTGGAGGTGTTAGCAGACATCTACAAAATAATTTTAGTAACTTTAATATCTCAAATAAATGAATTAACCTTTCAAAATCATTTGATTTGAGCTAAGATCCATATTTCACCTACTTCCACAAATGGTCATTGCACTGTCTATGGAATTAGGCTATTTAGGTAGGCATCATCCAATTATGTTCAACATAACTCTTAGATGTCGTGAGATTCTATTCAATATATCATATATTGAATTTGGCACGTTTAATTCCACTTCAACGCCTTTGAAAAATACTCATAGATGGCTAGGTACTGTTGATAATGTCGATTTTCAACATTATTTTTAATCTCAGATTGGGTGGTCATGCGTGTCTTCAAGTAAAATAGGAGTATTTAATGGGATTTTGGTAAGAAAGTATAGGTACCAACAATTTCATTCAAAAGAGTAGCAGATTCGAGTTCCAGAGCTTAAAACGAGAAAAATCGAAGAAAGATGAGAAACAGTGCTCGGCGCCAGTCTCCGCGCCGAGAAAATTTCCAGAACCTGGCCCAAGTCTTGGTGCCAGTCAACTAGCGCCAGTATCTGCGCCGACTTTCCAAACAGAAGCTGGCGCAAGTCTTGGTGCCAGTCAATCCGCGCCGGTGCTGGCCCCGACGTCTAGTTTACTAAAACATTTTCTGCAGCTAGGGTTGGGACACTTTTGACTCTCAGACGAAGACGGCTGGCCAGAGGGCGATTTTTGGAAGGAAAATAGAGATTTTTGAAGAGGAATACACGAGGGAAACTGTCAGGATCGAATCTTAACAAGACTAATAATACTTAGAACTCAGAATTAAAGAATCTGCGGAATAGAACTTTAATTCACACAATCAAAGAACAATATATCAGAAAACACACAGCTGTTTGTATTCACTAATTCAACTCACAAGCTTACAACCAAACCTCAATCTTGATGAACAGGCTCAATCAAGACGACTTCTACTTCTCTAGAAATAGGGTTCTCAACCTTGAGGTTAATTCTCTCTAAAACAAAACGTATTCTAAAACTCTCGTATATCGCGTGTATCTCGTATGTCTGAATAGCTATCTATCAACATCTATTTATACAAAATAATTACAAGATAACTATCAAAACAAAATTGATCTTCTGAATCTTCTTTAAGCATATCTTCATCCATTCCATCTTTATATCCAAAATCTTCGCATACCAAACTTATCACATCATCAGTATTAACTTCATTCAGCATGAGCAGTACTAATATTCTCCAGCAGCATTAATTCATTCCAGCAGCATTAACTTGACTCAGCAGTACTAACCTTGCTTCAGCAGCATTAATCTTGACAAGCAGTACTAACCTTGTTCCAGCAGCATTAATGCATCAGCAGTACTAACATTCTTCCAGCAGTATTAACTTTGTCTTGCAGTAGTAACTATGTTCTGGAAGTGGTAACCTTTACTGGCAGTAGTAACTTTGTTCTGGCAGTACTAACCTTTACTTGCAGTAGTAACTTTGTTCTGGAAGTAGTAATGTTGTTCTGGCAGCACTATCCATACTTAGCAAATCTTCAGTTCCCAACAATATCCCCCTAACTTGACTTTTAGAAAGAGAAGTCAAGTTCTTCAGATGATGATGCTTCCAAAACTTAATCTTGAACACACAAGTCAGGATTCAATCCCAAACTTTGATTGATGATCCTTCTTACCAGGTATCTTGCCATCTTAGAATCTTTGTTACCCACCAACTTAGCTTTTAGCATTCCTTTCAACCTTGTCATGCTGTGCTTGTATATTTTATCCACCAAATAATACTCATGATATGCATAGTCAAGTGTTATGACATACACACCACAGTTTTCAATAAGCATCCAGTTGGTAAGGGCCTGAAAATTTCTTTCTATCAAATACTGAACAGCTTCTGGTTTGAACATTAGGCACAGGTATTCAAGAACCATTTTGGTGATTGACATCCCTTTCTCATTCAGCATATTTCCATACAGCTTCATTCCAACCTTGTACATCTCCTCTAAGTCAGATCTTGAGCACATTCTGATAAGTTTTCCCCATGTAGAACAGACCTCAAACTTCCCATCTGCTCTTTTGACTCTAATGTACTCCTTTCTCTGATCTATCAAAGTATCCCAGAAGATGATCTCAGGAGCCATAGAAGCTAATGGTTTAACTTTGATTGGACTAGTATCAACCACAGTAATATACATATCACATTGATCATTTGTATGTGATTGTACATTGCTTGGTTGACCTGATGGAGTTGCCACTTCTTCTTCAGCAACTTTATGATCAGCTTTCTCTTTCACAACTTCCTCCTTAGCTTCTTCTACACTGGGTTCCACCCTAGGCTTCTTTACAACTTTCTTCTTTGAAGCTATAGACTTTGTTCTTGGTCTTTTGTTTGACACCATCTTGGTTCTTTTGAGTGATTTAACAGCTTCAGGAATGGTTTCAGCTGTTTCCTTTGTTTCTGCTGCTTCAGGGATGGTTTCTGCTACCTTATGTTTTTCAGCAACATTAACCATTTCTGCTGCACTATCTGTTACTGCTTCTTTTACTATCTTTGATACTGCTGCTTCAACACTATTCTTCACAATCTCAAATACTTCTGCTTCAATCTCAGATTTAGTTACTGAAGATACAGATACTGCTTCCTTCTCACTTTCAGATACTGCTGCATCAACAAGACTCTTCATAATTTCAGCTACTGCTGCTTCAATCTCAGATACTGTAGCATTAACTGTTTCTACTGCTTTTTCTGTGGTTTCTGCTGCTGCTGCTTCAATCTCAGATACTGCAGCATTAACTGTTTCTACTGCTTTTTCTGTGGTTTCTGCTGCTAGAAACTCAGATACTACTTCCTTCTCATTTTCTGCAGTTTCAGTTACTGCTGCTTTCTCACTTTCTGCTTCCTTTGCAACTTCTGCAAACTGCTCAGCCTCCCCCTCAACCTTATGCTCATTCTCCCCCTCAACCTTTGCATCCTCCATGTTTAGTTCAGTTTCTAACTCCCCTTTTTGGAAGCATCAGAGGTTGATCTTCTCCTTTTCAGAACATACTGAGCTTTCTTCCTTCTTTGCAGCAGCTTGGTGATCATCTTCTTATTCTTCTCTATCTTGGTGTGTTGATAAAGAACCACCTTCTTAAGCTCATCAATCTCCTTCTGCTGATTCAGGACATCAATGTTGATGTTGGCAATGGTTTCCATCAATTCCTCATAAGTATATCTATCCTCACCTGGTTTAGAAGTGTTTACCTCCCTTACAGGCTCATTGGAAGTTTTAGTAGGTGTCTCTTGCCTAGCAAAAGCACAACCTACTCCCATGGTTTCTTGGCGCCTGGGTCCTCTGAATGTTTTCACATTCTGAGTTGCCGTGGGGAAGGTCTTAGTGATGTTACCACTGTCCTTCTCTTTGCTAGCAGAAGTAGTGGCAGCCTTGCAGCCCACATGCTCATCCTTCTCCTTAGAGAGCACCTTCTTGGGGTTGGGAGACACCCCTGTGGTTACCCTTTTGATATTCTCTATTGGAGAATGCTCCAATAGAGGGCTTGTAGGCTTTGGGCTATTAGGAGATACACCAAGGGAAGGAACCTTGTGTACCTTTCTTCTTTCAAACTTCTTGGTGATTTTGGGAGTGGGTCTTAAAAGAATGGACTGTGGGATTTCTTTGGTGATGGAAGGTTGGGATTGGCCATCAGTGGGTGTGTCTAATGGGGGCCTTGACCCTGATGCCATACCTTCAGTGGTGTGGAACACAACCATCATTGTAGAGAATAATGGTGTGTCAACTCCTTCCGAGTCCCTAGGAATTCTTCTCATATTTGAGAAAACCTTCCCTTTAGGGGGTTTTGGCACATATACCTCAGCAGACTGAGGTAAATCCGTCAATTCATGGTTAATTACTTCTTGGACAAACCTGGGATACATGTAAAAGCTCTTTTTGGATTCTAGGTTTGCCACAAGATCATTAAAAATCATTGCTGAAAAATTGAACTTTCTGGCAGTGGTTAAGCAGACCAAGGCATAAGCAATGGTACTGCTAAACTCACTCCATCCAGTTGTTTTCTTTGAAATACAGTGCATAAGAGTATGAACAAGAAATCGCCATTGGGTGAAAAACTTTGACTTGTAGAATTTAAAAATTCCAATGGGACCTTCATACCCCATTCTTGGTAAGGTCGAGAAAAGTTCATCATTAGAGAGATAGGTTATACCTGAGGCATCATCTAAGTGAAGAGTGATGCGAATAACCTCCTCTGTGACCTTCAAGGGTTTGTCACAAACCCTTGTTCGAATGATTTTCTGCCCATCTTCGAATATAACAGTGGCATTCTCCCAAAATTGCTTTTGATGCTCGATATATATGGTTGGGCACACCGTTAGGGCATGAGAGATGTGTGTGGACTTGAGAAAATCCACAATATCATGAAATCCTGCGGCCTGCTTTGGCTTCTGAAGCATCGCAATCTCATTGTGCTCATCGACAAACTCCATTGTCGTCATTTTTCCTGAGGATTTGGATAGAAAACACAGAGATTCTAGGGAGAAAAGGTTAGAACGAGAGAGAGAAAAATTTAATGCAAAGAGACGTTATGAACTTTGGCGGACTGAAAGAGTATTTATAGCAGTACTAGCCCTGATTTTCTTTAAAAGCAGTATTAACGACTTAGCAGTATTAACGACTGAGCAGTATTAACTGCAAGGCAGTATTAACTACACAACAGTATTAACTACACAAGCAGTATTAACTACTAAGCAGTATTAACAACAAAGCAGTATTAACTACACATCAGTATTAACTACTAAGCAGTATTAACTACAAAGCAGTATTAACAACAAAGCAGTATTAACTACACATGCAGTATTAACTACTAAGCAGTATTAACTACAAAGCAGTATTAACTACACATGCAGTATTAACTACAAAGCAGTATTAACTACACATGCAATATTAACTACTAAGCAGTATTAACTACAAAGCAGTATTAACTACACATGCAGTATTAACTACTAAGCAGTATTAACTACAAAGCAGTATCGAATCTTAATTACTCAACATCCTCAAATGTCATCTTACCTTTTGACACATCACCTTTACCACTTATCTTACCTCCTGCAGGATTATTTCCAAATGCAACATGTCCTCCATCAATTCTTTTGAAATTCTTGAGGCAGGCCATGTTACCTGTCATGTGCCTGGAGCAACCACTATCAACATGCCAGATGCTCTTCCCCTTGAGCCGTTGGTTGCCCTGCACATCAGATAAATCAGTTAGTTTTTATTGGGAACCCAAGCCAAAGTGGTCTTGGGTCTCCCTTGCTCATCAAAGTACTTGCACTGGGTTTTGATGAGATTTTCAAACTTAGGTACTGCAGAACTGGAGTACTTTGTCAATATGATTGGTCTAGCAGCACAAAAACTAGAAGCAGTATTAACCTTAGAAGAAGTACTAACAGTGTTAGCAGCACTAACACTGCTAGCATCAGTATTGTTCTTAGAAGAGGTACTAACAGAGTTAGCAACACTAACACTGCTAGCAGCAGCATTCTCTTTAAAAGAAGTACTAACAGTGTTAGCAGCACTAACACTGCTAGCAGCAGTATTGGTAGTAGTATTGCTTCTAGCAGCACTATCCTTGTCAGCAGTACTATCTGAGGTAGCAGTACTAACATTAGTGCTTTTGGGGATCCACATATTGACACATTCCTTTTCAGTCTGTTTTCTCATGTGGCTTTTGGATTCAGCTTGTTTCTTAGCCACATTATTCCTTGCAGGCTTCCTATAACCAGAAGATTTTTGAAAACTTATTTGAAAACTTTTCCTTTGGTTAACAGGATTGAAATAACAGTGTTTGGCAAGATGATTCAATCTGCCACAAATAAAACAAGGTTTTGGTCTGTTAATCCTTTGCAGATCAACTCCTTGCTTTTGTGCCCACTGGTTATTCCAATTTCTTTGATTTCCCCTCTTTTTATCATGTTTTTGGGGCTTATTCTCTTGAGATTTCTTGCAAGAACAATGTTCATAAGTATTAGAGTTCACAACAGTGGTCTGTGTATAATGAACTCCCTTTCCCTTTCCAGTCCTTTTCATCTCATTGTTCTTAACACATGGACTTACACATTCCTCATCAGATCCTTCTTTTTCAGTCTTATCCTCAACAACTACTTCATCTAATGGATCTACTTCAGTGGCTCCTTCAGGTAAGTCCTTCCTATCCTTGGTTTCTAATAGGTCTGACTTAGGAGGGATGTAGTTGTTGTTGTAGGGTAGGGGTGTGGCATTATACCCTAGGCCTGTTTTCATCTTACTGTGGATTTGAGTATTTATTATGGTGTCCATGACTTTAGAAGATTTTGAAAACTTTTCAACATCAAGTTTAACTTTCTCAAGCTCTCCTTTTAGTTTCTCACACTCTTCCCTGGATTCTCTAAGCTGGAACTCTAGACCATCCTTTTCCCATTTCCAGTAGTTTGTATCATAGGAGTGTTGAAGTTCATTGGCTTGAAAAGCCCTAATCTGTTCTTCAAACTTCTCAACAATTACTACATAGTCTTTTCTGTCCTTTTCTAATCTCTTAAGGTCATCACACATTCCCTGATTGTGATCTCTATACCTTTTAACAGTGTCTATACAAGCTTGAGTACAGAGATTAGATTTTACCTCAGTGGGAATATCTGAAACTTCAGCCATAAGTGCTTGATTTTGGATGGCCTCTTCTGCTTGATCACTCCAATCAAATCCCATTCCTATGTCAAACTCATTGGGTCTGAGCATGGGAACCTTAGAAACAAGAGTACTGTTTGATTCAATAGAATTGTCCATAATAATTGTAGAATTCTAAGAAACACAAGCTCTGATACCACTTGTCAGGATCGAATCTTAACAAGACTAATAATACTTAGAACTCAGAATTAAAGAATCTGCGGAATAGAACTTTAATTCACACAATCAAAGAACAATATATTAGAAAACACACAGCTGTTTGTATTCACTAATTCAACTCACAGGCTTACAACCAAACCTCAATCTTGATGAACAGGCTCAATCAAGACGACTTCTATTTCTCTAGAAATAGGGTTCTCAACCTTGAGGTTAATTCTCTCTAAAACAAAACGTATTCTAAAACTCTCGTATATCGCGTGTATCTCGTATGTCTGAATAGCTATCTATCAACATCTCTTTATACAAAATAATTACAAGATAACTATCAAAACAAAATTGATCTTCTGAATCTTCTTTAAGCATATCTTCATCCATTCCATCTTTATCTCCAAAATCTTCGCATACCAAACTTATCACATCAGCAGTATTAACTTCATTCAGCATGAGCAATACTAATATTCTCCAGCAGCATTAATTCATTCCAGCAGCATTAACTTGACTCAGCAGTACTAACCTTGCTTCAGCAGCATTAATCTTGACAAGCAGTACTAACCTTGTTCCAGCAGCATTAATGCATCAGCAGTACTAACATTCTTCCAGCAGTATTAACTTTGTCTTGCAGTAGTAACTATGTTCTGGAAGTGGTAACCTTTACTGGCAGTAGTAACTTTGTTCTGGCAGTACTAACCTTTACTTGCAGTAGTAACTTTGTTCTGGAAGTAGTAATGTTGTTCTGGCAGCACTATCCATACTTAGCAAATCTTCAGTTCCCAACAGAAACAGATTGGGACAAGAAATCAAAGACGATTGAGTACGTGAGATTGAAGGGGATTCTTCGCAGGGAGTTATTTATCATCTTCTCTAGAACTTCTCGAACTATGAATTCTTTTACATCTTTTGTAACCTTTCGGTTTCTTTTACACACCCCTAACATGAGCTAAACTACATGTTGGGGGGTTGGATGATGGTTGGTTCATAAATGTAGACTTTGGATGATTTGTGTTTTGGTTTTAATAGATGGATGAAGCTTTTGATATTATACTTATTGCGTTTAACCAATTGATCACTTGTTAAATGATTTTACAATTCTTGAGTTCGTTCAAGAGAAGTCTGTACATTGAGGTTGGATTCAATAGCCACCGGTAGGAATTGGATAGAGATATACCAATTCCTTCGGTGTTGTGTTCTAAACCTTTCTCATTAACTTAATTTAATTGTGAGATCGAGAGATAAGCAACTCTAATTAAGTCAATTCTCTTTGTAGCTTGAAAAAGTGCAACGAGTTTGGGTTTTGCAATTCATTGAGCATTAGAACCAATCATAAATTACTTTAAATTCTTATTAATTGAGCCATTCAGACTCCAACCCCCCATCTTATGTCTTAACATTCCAATTAATCAACTATTCCGACGTTTTCGTATGCTTTAAATAGTTTAGTTTTTCATAAATTCAAACCAAACCAATTTTCGACCGCCCAATTAATAGTTAATACAGTCATTGTGGTACTTAACACCTGGTTCCTTTGGGTTCGATACTCGTACTTCCGTACTTATTACTTGAGACGACACCGTACACTTGCGGTTCGTCAAAGGGGGGTGTAAACCTGCCTATCAAGTTTTTGGCGCCGTTGCCGAGGAACTTGTTTTGTGTTAATATCACTACTAGCTGTAGGAATTATTACATTGAGCATTTTTTTTCTTTTTATTGCAGTTTTCTTTTTATTTTTATTTTTTAATTCACAATTTTGATCCAAGTTTCTTGCTACTCCATTGTTACGAGAACTAACTTGTGATTTATTCTTTACTGCAGGCCACTCTTAGTTTATGCTAAGAATGAGTTCCTATGGTGAACTAGAATCATTTGATCCTGATATCGAGAGGACTGCAAGGAGACTAAGGAGACATGCTAGACTCAGACATCAACAAGAAATGGAGAACATCATCAATCAGGAGATCCCTGTTAATCAAGAAATGCCAATCAACAATGAGATCCCTGGTAACAACGAGATTCCGGTGAACAACAATGAAATTCCCATAAATCAGAATCTCAACAACAATCTCAACAAAGAGATTCCGGTTAACAACGAAATTCCAGTTAACCACAATCACAATATCCAGAATGCCAACAACAACGTACCACCACCAAGGGTTCCTATGAGAGCTTTTGCCAACCCGAACATAGGGGCCACACAAAGAGGACCTTATGTTCCTCCGATAGCGGCAAACAACTTTGAAATCAAGACTGGCACCATTCAGCTGGTGCAAGCAAATATGTTCGGGGGTCAGCAGCGGAAGATCCACACAGTCACTTGAGGACGTTCGAGAAGATCTGCAACACTTTTAAAGTGAACGGTGTGAGTCTAGATGCGATCAAGTTACGTCTGTTCCCATTTTCGCTGAAGGATCGGGCAACCACTTGGGAGGAGAATTTGCCAATCAGGCAAATTCGAACTTGGGATGAAATGGTGAATGCTTTTCTCCACAAGTTCTTCCCACCAGAGCGAACGACCCAACTGCTGTCAGACATCACTCACTTCTCTCAATGGGATCAGGAGTCACTATACGAGGCCTGGGAGAGGTACAAGGGGATGCTAAAAAAATGCCCCCACCATGGTTTGCAAGATTGGATGGTCATCCAAACTTTCTTTGGAGGACTGCATCCACAGTTCAAGAATGACATCACAGTAGCCGCTGGTGGTGTATTAATGAATAAGTCATTCGAGGACGTGTATGAGCTGATTAAGAATCTCGCGAAACATAGCTATGCCACACCTCGGACGGCCACTAGAAGGGTGGCAAGTGTGCAAGAGACTGACGAGCTGAAAGCAATTAAGGCACAATTGGCGGCCATCACGAACCAGCTGAAGGGCACAGTGATTCAGCCAACTTTCCAAGGAGATATGGGCTGCCAAGAGCCAATGGGTTCTTCTCACGACTTGCCTCCACCGGAGCAAGTGCAATTTCTGCAAAACCGGAATAACCGGCCGAGGAACGACCCGTTCTCCAACACCTACAATGAAGGATGGAAGCGTCATCCAAACTTTTTGTGGAGCCAACCACAGAATGCATAGAAAGAAACGATGTTTCAACAACAGCAAAACCAATTTGGTAATAATTCTAACCTACCTACTTAGTCTAATAATGTTTATCGTCCTCCAGGTTACAACCAAAGAAGACAAGAAGAGGGGCAAGGAGGTGAGAAGAAGTCCGGATTAGAGGAGATGATGATGAAGTTGGTTTCAAAAATGGACAATGCGGTTGGAGAGCTGACATCATCCATTGGGACGTTGGCAAGTTCGGTCGGTACGATAAAAGCTGCGACATATCAGAATACCGCATCGATTCGGATTCTCGAAGGTCAAATGGGGCAGATAGCTGACGCGTTGAGTATTCGGAGTCAGGGGCAATTCCCGAGCCAAACCGAGAAGAAAACGAGAGAGGATTGCAAGGCAATTCAGTTGCGAAGTGGGAAAGAGCCAGTGAAGGACCCACATCTAGAGCCAATAGAGGTAGAGAAGGAAACCAATGATCCGACGATAGAGGAAGAAGATGAAGAAAATATGGATGAGGAAATCAAAATGGTAGACAAGAGAGCTCCGAAGGAAGAAGTGCCAAAATCTACAGCAAAGACGACCATACCACCGGTAACACAAAGGGTCCCATATTCAAACCAGCTAAAGTCACAAAAGGAAGAAGTTCAATTTGCTAAATTTTTAGAAGTATTTAAAAAACTGCACATTAACATTCCTTTTGCAGATGCTTTAGCCCAAATGCCTTCCTATGTGAAGTTCTTGAAGGACATCCTCTCCAACAAGAGGAAGATCGAAGAGCACGCCACCGTTGCACTTACTGAAGAGTGTAGTGCAATAATCCAGCACAAACTTCCCCAAAAGTTGAAAGATCCAGGGAGTTTTACGATTTCTGTTCAAATAGGACGTTCTGATTTTTGTAAGTCACTTTGTGATTTAGGTGCAAGTATTAACTTAATGCCCTTGTCAATTTTCAGGAAGCTCGGATTGGGGGAAGTGTAACCGACCAACGTGACACTTCAATTAACGGACAGATCCATCAAATATCCGTACGGGGTGATTGAAGACGTTTTGGTGAAGGTGGACAAATTCTACTTCCCAATAGATTTTGTTATTTTGGACATGGACGAAGATAAGGAGGTCCCTCTCATTTTGAGACGACCATTCTTGGCCACCAGAAGAGCACTAATTGATGTGCAATGAGGGAAACTCACTCTCCATATGGGTGAGGAGAAAGCGGTGTTCAATGTGTTTCAAACAGCACGAAACGGGGTGGAAAGAGGCACTTGCTATCGAGTAGACGTAATAGAAGAGATTGCTGAAGAGGCTTTCCAAGTTAATCATGGTGATGATCAACTGGGAAGTGCATTGACTGGAGCGTGTACCGATAGTGGAAACGAGAGTGATGCAACTGAATGCATTACACGAGTACCGGGGTCTGAGAAGACTAATGAAAGAGGATTTGGGTGAACCAATTGCCAAATCACAGCCGCCATCAAAGGTGCCACCCATGTTAGAGCTCAGACAGTTACCGGCACATCTAGAATATGCTTATCTAGGCAGCAATTCAACATTACCGGTAATCATAGCTGCACACCTCACTACGGTAGAGAAAGAAATATTGATCCGGGTATTGAGGGCTCACCAATCAGCCATTGGTTGGACTATAACAGATTTGAAAGGGCTGGGTTCAACTTTCTGCATGCACCGAATCAATTTAGAAGAAGAACACAAGCCAACGGTTCAGCACCAACGCCGGCTGAACCCAAATATGAAAGAAGTGGTTCGAAAAGAAGTGTTAAAACTTCTTGATGCGGAAATCATATACGCTGTAGCCGACAGTCCATGGCTGAGTCTGGTACAAGTGGTACCCAAGAAAGGAGGCATCACGGTCGTAAAGAATAACAACGAGATCATCCCGTCACGAACAGTAACCGGGTGGCGTGTATGCATCGAGTCCACTATCGAAAGCTGAACGATGCCACCAAGAAAGACCACTTCCCGCTCCCGTTTATTGACCAGATGTTGGAGCGACTTTCGGGTCATGCTTACTACTGTTTTCTCGACGGATATTCGGGATACAATCAGATCCCAATTGCCCCGGAAAATCAGGACAAGACGACTTTTACTTGTCCATATGGCACCTTTGCATACCGGAGGATGCCACTCAGGTTGTGCAACGCTCCAGCTACCTTCCAGCGGTGCATGATGGTAATTTTCTCCGATATGGTGGAGAAAACGATCGAGATTTTTATGGATGATTTCTCAGTTTTTGGGGATTCATTCGACACATGCCTTGATCATTTAGAGGCGGTTTTGAAGAGGTGCCAAGAGACGAGTTTGGTGCTGAATTGGGAGAAATGCCACTTCATGGTGACTGAGGGGATTGTTTCTGGTCACAAAATCTCTAAAGATGGTATTGAGGTCGATAAAGCAAAGATAGTCGTGATAGAGAACCTTCCGTACCCTACGACGGTTAAGGGAGTGTGGAGCTTTTTGGGTCATGCCGGGTTCTACCGGCGGTTCATCAAGGATTTTTCCAAAATTTCTAAACCCTTAAGCTCTTTACTTTTGAAAGATGTTAATTTTGAATTTACTAACGAGTGTGTTGCTTCGTTTGACAGGTTAAAGAAAGAACTCATCTCAGCTCCCATTTTGACCGCATCCGATTGGAGTCTTCCCTTCGAGTTGATGTGCGATGCGAGTGATATAGCGGTTGGGGCTGTTCTGGGCCAAAGGAGGGACAAGAGGTTACATATAATCTACTATGTGAGCAAGACTCTAGATGAGGCCCAAGTTAACTATGCCACTACCGAGAAAGAGCTGTTAGCGGTCGTGTACGCTTGCAAAAAGTTCAAATCGTACTTGGTGGGGTAAAAAATTATCGTCTACACCGACCATTCGGCCTTGAAATATTTAATGGCAAAGAAGGATGCGAAGCCAAGACTAATCAGATGGGTCCTCTTACTTCAAGAGTTCGACATAGAAATCCGAGACAAAAAAGGATCGGAAAACACGGTAGCCGATCACCTGTCCCGAATTGGAGAAGAGGAAGCAAAGCCACTTGATGAGCATACGGAGTAATCAGTTGAGAAGTCGTGTCACGACATAAAATACGGCGCTTGGTGGGAGGCAACCCACCGTAGGTTAGTTTTTCGTTTTAAATTCTTTTATTGAGTTTTGTTTTTGTTAATTTGTGTGTTTGTTTGTTCCTGGGAGGTGTCTCTATAAGATCATCTCGGTGAAGTTCAGTGAGTAAAGAACGAAAGAAGCGAAAAGGAGCGGAAAATAAACAAACAGTGGCTGGCGCCAGTCTCGGCGCTGGTCAACTGGCGCCATGACTGGCGCGGGTGAAAAAGCCGAATCAAACAGTAGTCGGCCCCAGTCTTGGCGTAGATCAACTGGCGCCACAACTGGCGCGGGATAAACAAAGCCAAAGTAAACAGAGGCCGGCGCCAGTGTTGCCGCAGCCCAACTGGCACCATCACCCGCGCGGATTGAATTGTTTTTAGGCAAACAGTAGCTGGCGCAGGTCACCGCGCGACCCAACTGGCGCCGGTACCCGCGCGGACGTCCTGACGGGTATAAGAACCCTTTTTGTTTTTTTTTTCAGCCACTTTCACAAACCCTAATTGTTTCTACAACCGTTTTTCTCTCAAAAACGCTTCCCTTCTCCGATTTCAACCTCCAATCTCAAGGTTTTTCCGAGTTTTTATCATCTTCTCGTCTACACAACATCAAGGTACAATCTCTTGCCCATAATTTCACTCTTGTTGGGGATTTTTCACACAAAACCGAAGGTATTTGTTTTTCCCCTTATTTTCTTCATTCTCAAAATGAGTATGCATGTTTTCTTGAAGATGATGCTATGAGATTGTTTTGCTATGATTATCTTTGAATGTTTACACTTAGGGTTAGAATTTTTGTTGGGATTTCATGCTAAGCCAAAAGTTGTGCCTACCATTGTAATGAACTTGCAAGTGTGTGTGCTTTTCTGGAATGCATTTTCTTATTTGTTGAGTATTTTGGGTTGTGAGGTTGAAGATGAGTATCCATGAGATTTGCTACTATGTGCTTGAGTGTATGATTCTGCTTTGGATTTCCACGTAAGGGATAATTTTTTAGGATTGCATGATAGTTTGGACTGAATGCTTTAGATTTGTGAAGAATTTTCACGTACATGCTTTCATGATATCATGAAATCCCTCATTTTACACATTTGGGATTAATTGTATGCTTGAGTATGGAATTATATGTATGCTTGAGTATTCTGAATTGTGGAGAGCAGTGCTTAATGATTAAGCTGCTGATTTTTTTTTGTGAGTCTCAAAGTTGATTAAGCAGATGTTTGTGATGTTTTGTACTTGTGTGGGATACTTGTGTGTCATTATACTAAATAGGCTAAACAAACCTAAGTTTCACTTAGGTTTGGGGTGCCCACTCTTGATTTGTTTTCCACACTGCACCCCATTGCAAACCTTGGTCTTACCAAGGTTTGGGGTACCTTTGTTTGTACCTAACATGAAGGAATTTGAGTTGTGTGACAAACCTAGTCCAAAGACTAGGTTTGGGGTGGCCTTCTTAGTTATGTGTTCTAATTGACTCAATCTCTTTTGGCAGGAAACATGGTGCGTACAAGGTCGGATGCCCCCGGTAGGTGGTTCTGCTATTATCAAATGACCCCCGCTGCACGAGCAGCAATAGCGCGGGAACCTCACATAAATTTCAATGATCGTATAGCGAAATTTGAAGAGAGGAAAATCCATCTTGAGCGGGGGATGAAGATAGATGAGATCCCAAACCCACGGGTATGCGAGATCGCGATGCAAAGGGGATGGACCAAGTCTGTGATGGCGCCCGAACCGTTTGATCCGGAACTCGTGCTGGAATTTTATGCGGCTATGGTGTCGCCCGCTTTCGAAGAACACCACACAGTCGTCATACGGGGGAGGAGAATGCAGGTCACTATATAGGACATTTGCAATCACTACCGGGTACCGCGTCACCAAGAACTAGACACGTCTTTTGGCATACCACCCATCCCGGGCGGGGGCCAGGACGAGACACATAGTCCTGTTATCGCATCAGCGCTGCGACGGAGTGGACGTGACAGCTAGGTTGCAAAGGTGGATGAGATAAAAAAAGTGAACTCTGACCCGAGATCGGAGTATGGCTGCGGTTCATAAAGGGGAGCTTGGCCCCGTCCACACATTACACCAATGTCGATCCATATGTGGCCCGCATTCTATATTGCATCCAGTACAACATGCCACTTGACGTAGGACAAATCATTATCCTCCATATGATAGATGCCGCATCCGAGCGGAACACAAGTATTCTTCCATTTCCCTGCGTTATCACTAAACTATGCAGGGACGCGGGTGTGAGGATCGGGGATACTCTACCCCTCCATTACCATTTGATCGGGTTACATATCGCGCCCAAATGGCGGCCGCCCAAAAGTTAGACAGGCAAGAGGCAGCCGCAAATGAGGAGATGGAGATACCGGATGATGTGGATGATGCTGACGTGGATGACGTCAACTACGACCCGGATATGGACGAGGGAGAAGTCCCCATCCCGACAGACATCGAGGGTGTGGTCTGCTACTTCAATCGCCGCTTAGAGTTATTTCAGACAGAGGTGCGGACCGGACTCAAAGGCATCCGCCGAGGTATCGCGGGAGGTGCAGATGCAGACACGGCAGGTCCTTCCAACCCGCAAGAGGTCCGTAGAGTGAGGAGGCAGCAACCGGCGGGCAACCATCTTCTAGACAACGGAATCGGGAGGAATGAAGATGGTTCATTTTCATTTTTCATTTTGTTATGCTATTTTATATTTTGTTGGATGACTGTACTTTAATTCGCACAAGCTATTTTGGATGAATGTAATAGACATTTTTTACACATTGGGGGCAATGTGTAGTTAGGTTTGGGGTGGTAGTTATGGTGTCATTTGGTGATCTTTATCATATCTTAGGAAATTAACGGAATTGCGGTTATGATTGAATTCTTTTCTGATTAACCGTCGGTAGTAAGTAGAACACCACATTTTTAGGAATGAATCTGTGAGAGATAATATAGCATTGAAGGAGACCCGAACAATTGTATGAATTTGGGACATTAGTGGAGACCACCCAAAAGTGAGATTCGAGCCTAAATTGACGCGTTTCATTTCGAGGGATTTAAATACACAAGTCTTATACACTTTTTCGAATTCCTTGTCGTGGTTATAGATTGATCTCGCTATACTTTTGCATTGAGTAGCAAAGACGACCATCGAGATATTAGGTAAGGGTATAGTAACCGCATCGTGTGGACCTTAAGAGATGATTCCAGACATTGTGTGAAATTTGTAAACCCGTATTTATCTATCGGCCCCTTGAACCATTTTATGTGCACCCAAACCCCTTTGCAGCCAAACACTCACCTAATTTTTCAATCCGGACCCACCATTTAACCCAAACCAAGAACCTTAGCCAACCCTCATCTAAAAATGTGTCAATCACGAAGTGGGGACGAACAATGGAAGGTAGAGCAAAAAGAGAAGTGCAGGCCAGTCATGAAGATAAATTGGGTCGTAGCAACCCAAGAAATAAAAAAGAGGGCCAATGATGCCCCACCCAAATAATAAAAATAAAAAAATAAATAGTTAGCTATCCGCAACAGTGTAATTGTATTTGCAACAGTTAAATAAAAAGGGTCAAAACGACTCCATAGATGGCAAAAAGGGCCAAATGACAGTGATGAAGCAACAAGGTTCGGAACTGCTAAGGATTGACACATTTAGGATTTTTTGATTCTTACACCCTTCGTAACATAGCCATAACCTTAACCCTGTTACAACCTATGTAAAAGACCTGGATGATCTTCTGGAAAATGTGATTAGGGTATACGACCACTTTTATCGATAGTCCCTACCTTGCTATTTAATTCCTTCTGAGATCACTTATTTATGCATTTGTGCGTCTTTCATGTTTAGTTGCTCATGCTATTATCTCGTGAATTATTGTACATAACCTCCAAATGCATGACAACATGTGTGACAACCCAGGTTCGAGTGTAAAGAGAGTATTCCGTGAGGTAGGGTCGAGGCGAAATCCTCCCTGATCATGCATGATTTTGTGTCAACTGTAATGTGGTGTGGTCTCGATCAGTTCTATTCTCAAAAAGTTAGTGCTTCGACCTCTACAAACAGGAGGTTTTTCGGTAAAGGGTTATGATTAATTTGTTAATTTCCTTCGTTGACTGAGATGTGTAAAGATCCATAATGACACCACCAACTTCACAATTGTGCGAATTTTGTTATGACCCTGCTTTTAAATTTTCTATTGCTATTTTTCTTGAGGACAAGCAACGCTCGGTTTGGGGTTGTTGATAATGTCGATTTTCGACATTATTTTTAATCTCAGATTGGGTGGATCACGCGTGTCTTCAAGTAAAATATGAGTATTTAACGGGGTTTTGGTAAGAAAGTACATGTACCAGCAATTTCATTCAAAAGAGTAGCAAATTCGAGTTCCGGAGCTTAAAACGAGAAAAATCGAAGAAAGATGAGAAACAGTGCTCGAAGTCAGTCTCCGCGCCAGTGAACTGGCGCCGGCATCCGCGCCGAGAAATTTTCCAGAACCTGGCCCAGTCTTGGTGCCAGTCAACTAGCGCCAGTATCTGCGCCGACTTGCCAAACAGAAGCTGGCACCAGTCAATCCGCGTCGGTGCTGGCGTCCAGTTTACTAAAACATTTTCTGCAGCTAGGGTTGGGACACTTTTGACTCTCAGACGAAGGCGGTTGGCCAGAGGGCGATTTTTGGAAGGAAAATAGAGATTTTTGAAGAGGAAGACACGAGGGAAACAGATTGGGACAAGAAATCAAAGACGATTGAGTACGTGAGATTGAAGGGGATTCTTCTCAGGGAGTTATTTATCATCTTCTCTAGAACTTCTCGAACTATGAATTCTTTTACATCTTTTGTAACCGTTCGGTTTCTTTTACACACCCCCAACATGAGCTAAACTACATGTTGGGGGGTTGGATGATGGTTGGTTCATAGATGTAGACTTTTGATGATTTGTGTTTTGGTTTTAATAGATGGATGAAGCTTTTGATATTATACTTATTGCGTTTAACCAATTGATCACTTGTTAAATGATTTTACAATTCTTGAGTTCGTTCGAGAGAAGTCTCTAGATTGAGGTCGGATTCAATAGCCACCGGTAGGAATTGGATAGAATTATACCAATTCCTTCGGTGTTGTGTTCTAAACCTTTCTCATTAACTTAATTTAATTGTGAGATCGAGAGATAAACAACTCTAATTAAGTCAATTCTCTTTGTAGCTTGAAAAAGTGCAACGAGTTTGGGTTTTGTAATTCATTGAGCATTAGAACCAATCATAAATTACTTTAAATTCTTATTAATTGAGACATTCAAACTCCAACCCTCCTTCTTCTGTCTTAACATTCCAATTAATCAACTACTCCGACGTTTTCGTATGCTTTAACTAGTTTAGTTTTTCAAAAATTCAAACCAAACCAATTTTCGACCGCCCAGTTAATAGTTAATACAGTCATTGTGGTACTTAACACATGGTTCCTTTGGGTTCGATACTCGTACTTCCGTACGTATTACTTGAGACGATACCGTACACTTGTGGTTAGTCAAAGGGGGTGTGTAAACCCGCCTATCAACTGTCTATGATATTCCAAAGTAAACTAACCATACTAAAGTATCGTGATCCAGCCTAAAGTCTTAAACTTAGGATTTATTGGGATCAGTCGTCCAAAATATGACTATTTAAGTGAATGGCCAAGCACTGTCCACTTAAAGCCTTGTATATGTCCTCGCTCAAAAATTCCCTTTTGAGGAATGTGGCTTCAACACCAGTCTTCATGGAATCTTTCCATTTATCAGTAATCATAAGTAATCCGATCTTCGGATTGTTTTTGCATCTCGTCGATTATTTTCAACAACTTGTTGAAGCTCAACATCTTGGTGTTTGTCAGTGTCAACCATTGTACCATCTTTGTGGTTCTTGAATTTCTTCAAGACCTACTGTGTCTCCCCACTTTGATTCTTGTCAGAAAATCATTTTCTAAGAACTCATTATGGTGCGCAACAAAACCTTTGTTCTCGCTAGATGATATCCGATTGGATATTTTATAAATATGTATATTTCAGACCTTTTACTCAAGCTTCCCAGAAGCTTATGCTTATCTCAAGCATTACCCCATATTCTCATATATGGAAACTTTGGGATCTTCCCAATTCATATTTTGAGAATATGTTTTATCGGTCCTTGTTGGTTGATGCATAATTTAGTATTGGGTAGTTGTTTCTAGGAAACATCATCAGAAAACTCTTTTAGGCAGATTCGTGAGACTCATCATAGAGTGAATTATGTTCAACATGATTCTATTTCTCCTTCTGACACACCATTAAGATGCGGTGTTCCGGGAGAAGTCATTTGGGATACAATCCCAATCTCTAGGATGATCAAGGCTTAGATACTCATAACCTCAATCTGACTGAAGCATCTTTATCCTTGCCAAGTATATTCACTACTTCTTTTGAAACTCCTTGAAAAATCAAAGCTTTCACATTTTCTCTCTTTTGGTAAACATACCCATATCTACTAGGCTTAGTAGAATGTTACGAAGTAGTGATGATCGTGTCTTATGACTGAACTTTAAGGCTCACATACATCAGTATGGATAACTCCTATTAGTTCTTGTGACCCCTAAGGGTTTTCCTTTAAAACATTCTTTGTCGTCTTGACTAACACACATTTATCATGTGAATCATCACATGATTCCAACTCTCCGTCCGTCTGGAGTTTGGTTATGTGTTTAAGTGTCACAAATAGGTCTGAGTTAAGCCCCGCTTAATTCATTATTTTGATTTATAATTACAACTATCAATCTAATAAAACATTTATTGAGATAAAAAGAAAATTTATTTCTTGATAACATAAATATAAATTCGGTTTGTTGTCATTCGAGAAAATGAAACTAAAACCCTAGTTAATACTAGGTACATCAATACGCTTGCTATGTGTTAATGTAAGACCATTAAAAGTTCATATCATATGTCCTTTTGAGCAACCTTAGCTAACTTAGCTCCATCGGGTCTAGTTTCATCTCCTCTTCACTTCTTACTTTCTAAAAAGTAGTATTAATATGAGTATCATACTCAATACTTTTTACCTAGTCAGAAGTAAACAAATCAATGGTAAACATACCTGAAGTTCCGGCTTCATTAGCCTTCTTCTTTCTCATTTCTGCCAATAGGGCAGGGCAATTTCTCTTCCAGTGCTCCTTCTGGTTGCAATTGAAGCAAACTGCATCTTCAAGAATCTTTCCTTTGCCCATTATCTTGTTGGAGCTTCCAACATTTGTTTTACCCTTGGTAACTCCCCTATTCCTCTTGATTATCCCACTTTTAGGCTTGATCATCAAGACCTGTTCTGGTTTGGATGAATCCAACTTGGATTTCATGTTTCTCTCAGCAGTTTTAAGCATGTTGTGAAGCTCTGTGAGAATTTTCTCCAAACCATTCATATTATAGTTCAGAACGAACTGTTCATATCAATTTGATAAAGAATTAAGAACCATATCGATTCTTAATTCTTGATCTAGTGGGTATCCAAGACGGGTTAATCGGTCAATGTACCCTTTCATTTTCAAAACATGGGTACTGACAAATGAACTCTCAGTCATCACACAGGCATGCAATGCCTTGACTGTATCAAACCTCTCTTGCCATGCTTGTAAGTGAAACATAGATTTCAAAGAGGATATCATATCCCATGCAGGCATGTCTTCATGTTCCCTTAGAAGCTCGGGAGTCATGGATGCAAGCATCAAACAGCTAACATCCAGTGAGTCATTGAGATGCTTATCATAAGCAGCTCTATCCTCAGCTGAAGCATTTATGGCAGGAGCGTTTGGAAGGGGTTTTTCTAGAACGTACAATTTCTTTTCGTGTTTAAGGACAATCCTCAAGAAACGAAACCAATCGATGAAGTTCATACCGTTCAGTTTATCCTTATAAAGGATTGACCGTAACGTAAATTGAGATAAACCGTTTGTGTTTGTAATTTGGTTGGAGGTGTTAGCAGACATCTACAAAATAATTTTAGTAACTTTAATATCTCAAATAAATGAATTAACCTTTCAAAATCATTTGATTTGAGCTAAGATCCATATTTCACCTACTTCCACAAATGGTCATTGCACTGTCTATGGAATTAGGCTATTTAGGTAGGCATCATCCAATTATGTTCAACATAACTCTTAGATGTCGTGAGATTCTATTCAATATATCATATATTGAATTTGGCACGTTTAATTCCACTTCAACGCCTTTGAAAAATACTCATAGATGGCTAGGTACTGTTGATAATGTCGATTTTCAACATTATTTTTAATCTCAGATTGGGTGGTCATGCGTGTCTTCAAGTAAAATAGGAGTATTTAATGGGATTTTGGTAAGAAAGTATAGGTACCAACAATTTCATTCAAAAGAGTAGCAGATTCGAGTTCCAGAGCTTAAAACGAGAAAAATCGAAGAAAGATGAGAAACAGTGCTCGGCGCCAGTCTCCGCGCCGAGAAAATTTCCAGAACCTGGCCCAAGTCTTGGTGCCAGTCAACTAGCGCCAGTATCTGCGCCGACTTTCCAAACAGAAGCTGGCGCAAGTCTTGGCGCCAGTCAATCCGCGCCGGTGCTGGCCCCGACGTCTAGTTTACTAAAACATTTTCTGCAGCTAGGGTTGGGACACTTTTGACTCTCAGACGAAGACGGCTGGCCAGAGGGCGATTTTTGGAAGGAAAATAGAGATTTTTGAAGAGGAATACACGAGGGAAACTGTCAGGATCGAATCTTAACAAGACTAATAATACTTAGAACTCAGAATTAAAGAATCTGCGGAATAGAACTTTAATTCACACGATCAAAGAACAATATATCAGAAAACACACAGCTGTTTGTATTCACTAATTCAACTCACAAGCTTACAACCAAACCTCAATCTTGATGAACAAGCTCAATCAAGACGACTTCTACTTCTCTAGAAATAGGGTTCTCAACCTTGAGGTTAATTCTCTCTAAAACAAAACGTATTCTAAAACTCTCGTATATCGCGTGTATCTCGTATGTCTGAATAGCTATCTATCAACATCTATTTATACAAAATAATTACAAGATAACTATCAAAACAAAATTGATCTTCTGAATCTTCTTTAAGCATATCTTCATCCATTCCATCTTTATCTCCAAAATCTTCGCATACCAAACTTATCACATCAGCAGTATTAACTTCATTCAGCATGAGCAGTACTAATATTCTCCAGCAGCATTAATTCATTCCAGCAGCATTAACTTGACTCAGAGTACTAACCTTGCTTCAGCAGCATTAATCTTGACAAGCAGTACTAACCTTGTTCCAACAGCATTAATGCATCAGCAGTACTAACATTCTTCCAGCAGTATTAACTTTGTCTTGCAGTAGTAACTATGTTCTGGAAGTGGTAACCTTTACTGGCAGTAGTAACTTTGTTCTGGCAGTACTAACCTTTACTTGCAGTAGTAACTTTGTTCTGGAAGTAGTAATGTTGTTCTGGCAGCACTATCCATACTTAGCAAATCTTCAGTTCCCAACAATATCCCCCTAACTTGACTTTTAGAAAGAGAAGTCAAGTTCTTCAGATGATGATGCTTCCAAAACTTAATCTTGAACACACAAGTCAGGATTCAATCCCAAACTTTGATTGATGATCCTTCTTACCAGGTATCTTGCCATCTTAGAATCTTTGTTACCCACCAACTTAGCTTTTAGCATTCCTTTCAACCTTGTCATGCTGTGCTTGTATATTTTATCCACCAAATAATACTCATGATATGCATAGTCAAGTGTTATGACATACACACCACAGTTTTCAATAAGCATCCAGTTGGTAAGGGCCTGAAAATTTCTTTCTATCAAATACTGAACAGCTTCTGGTTTGAACATTAGGCACAGGTATTCAAGAACCATTTTGGTGATTGACATCCCTTTCTCATTCAGCATATTTCCATACAGCTTCATTCCAACCTTGTACATCTCCTCTAAGTCAGATCTTGAGCACATTCTGATAAGTTTTCCCCATGTAGAACATACCTCAAACTTCCCATCTGCTCTTTTGACTCTAATGTACTCCTTTCTCTGATCTATCAAAGTATCCCAGAAGATGATCTCAGGAGCCATAGAAGCTAATGGTTTAACTTTGATTGGACTAGTATCAACCACAGTAATATACATATCACATTGATCATTTGTATGTGATTGTACATTGCTTGGTTGACCTGATGGAGTTGCCACTTCTTCTTCAGCAACTTTATGATCAGCTTTCTCTTTCACAACTTCCTCCTTAACTTCTTCTACACTGGGTTCCACCTTAGGCTTCTTTACAACTTTCTTCTTTGAAGCTATAGACTTTGTTCTTGGTCTTTTGTTTGACACCATCTTGGTTCTTTTGAGTGATTTAACAGCTTCAGGAATGGTTTCAGCTGTTTCCTTTGTTTCTGCTGCTTCAGGGATGGTTTCTGCTGCCTTATGTTTTTCAGCAACATTAACCATTTCTGCTGCACTATCTGTTACTGCTTCTTTTACTATCTTTGATACTGCTGCTTCAACACTATTCTTCACAATCTCAAATACTTCTGCTTCAATCTCAGATTTAGTTACTGAAGATACAGATACTGCTTCCTTCTCACTTTCAGATACTGCTGCATCAACAAGACTCTTCATAATTTCAGCTACTGCTGCTTCAATCTCAGATACTGCAGCATTAACTGTTTCTACTGCTTTTTCTGTGGTTTCTGCTGCTGCTGCTTCAATCTCAGATACTGCAGCATTAACTGTTTCTACTGCTTTTTCTGTGGTTTCTGCTGCTAGAAACTCAGATACTACTTCCTTCTCATTTTCTGCAGTTTCAGTTACTGATGCTTTCTCACTTTCTGCTTCCTTTGCAACTTCTGCAAACTGCTCAACCTCCCCCTCAACCTTATGCTCATTCTCCCCCTCAACCTTTGCATCCTCCATGTTTAGTTCAGTTTCTAACTCCCCTTTTTGGAAGCATCAGAGGTTGATCTTCTCCTTTTCAGAACATACTGAGCTTTCTTCCTTCTTTGCAGCAGCTTGGTGATCATCTTCTTATTCTTCTCTATCTTGGTGTGTTGATAAAGAACCACCTTCTTAAGCTCATCAATCTCCTTCTGCTGATTCAGGACATCAATGTTGATGTTGGCAATGGTTTCCATCAATTCCTCATAAGTATATCTATCCTCACCTGGTTTAGAAGTGTTTACCTCCCTTACAGGCTCATTGGAAGTTTTAGTAGGTGTCTCTTGCCTAGCAAAAGCACAACCTACTCCCATGGTTTCTTGGCGCCTGGGTCCTCTGAATGTTTTCACATTCTGAGTTGCCGTGGGGAAGGTCTTAGTGATGTTACCACTGTCCTTCTCTTTGCTAGCAGAAGTAGTGGCAGCCTTGCAGCCCACATGCTCATCCTTCTCCTTAGAGAGCACCTTCTTGGGGTTGGGAGACACCCCTGTGGTTACCCTTTTGATATTCTCTATTGGAGAATGCTCCAATAGAGGGCTTGTAGGCTTTGGGCTATTAGGAGATACACCAAGGGAAGGAACCTTGTGTACCTTTCTTCTTTCAAACTTCTTGGTGATTTTGGGAGTGGGTCTTAAAAGAATGGACTGTGGGATTTCTTTGGTGATGGAAGGTTGGGATTGGCCATCAGTGGGTGTGTCTAATGGGGGCCTTGACCCTGATGCCATACCTTCAGTGGTGTGGAACACAACCATCATTGTAGAGAATAATGGTGTGTCAACTCCTTCCGAGTCCCTAGGAATTCTTCTCATATTTGAGAAAACCTTCCCTTTAGGGGGTTTTGGCACATATACCTCAGCAGACTGAGGTAAATCCGTCAATTCATGGTTAATTACTTCTTGGACAAACCTGGGATACATGTAAAAGCTCTTTTTGGATTCTAGGTTTGCCACAAGATCATTAAAAATCATTGCTGAAAAATTGAACTTTCTGGCAGTGGTTAAGCAGACCAAGGCATAAGCAATGGTACTGCTAAACTCACTCCATCCAGTTGTTTTCTTTGAAATACAGTGCATAAGAGTATGAACAAGAAATCGCCATTGGGTGAAAAACTTTGACTTGTAGAATTTAAAAATTCCAATGGGACCTTCATACCCCATTCTTGGTAAGGTCGAGAAAAGTTCATCATTAGAGAGATAGGTTATACCTGAGGCATCATCTAAGTGAAGAGTGATGCGAATAACCTCCTCTGTGACCTTCAAGGGTTTGTCACAAACCCTTGTTCGAATGATTTTCTGCCCATCTTCGAATATAACAGTGGCATTCTCCCAAAATTGCTTTTGATGCTCGATATATATGGTTGGGCACACCGTTAGGGCATGAGAGATGTGTGTGGACTTGAGAAAATCCACAATATCATGAAATCCTGCGGCCTGCTTTGGCTTCTGAAGCATCGCAATCTCATTGTGCTCATCGACAAACTCCATTGTCGTCATTTTTCCTGAGGATTTGGATAGAAAACACAGAGATTCTAGGGAGAAAAGGTTAGAACGAGAGAGAGAAAAATTTAATGCAAAGAGACGTTATGAACTTTGGCGGACTGAAAGAGTATTTATAGCAGTACTAGCCCTGATTTTCTTTAAAAGCAGTATTAACGACTTAGCAGTATTAACGACTGAGCAGTATTAACTGCAAGGCAGTATTAACTACACAGCAGTATTAACTACACAAGCAGTATTAACTACTAAGCAGTATTAACAACAAAGCAGTATTAACTACACATCAATATTAACTACTAAGCAGTATTAACTACAAAGCAGTATTAACAACAAAGCAGTATTAACTACACATGCAGTATTAACTACTAAGCAGTATTAACTACAAAGCAGTATTAACTACACATGCAGTATTAACTACAAAGCAGTATTAACTACACATGCAATATTAACTACTAAGCAGTATTAACTACAAAGCAGTATTAACTACAAAGCAGTATTAACTACTAAGCAGTATTAACTACAAAGCAGTATCGAATCTTAATTGCTCAACATCCTCAAATGTCATCTTACCTTTTGACACATCACCTTTACCACTTATCTTACCTCCTGCAGGATTATTTCCAAATGCAACATGTCCTCCATCAATTCTTTTGAAATTCTTGAGGCAGGCCATGTTACCTGTCATGTGCCTGGAGCAACCACTATCAACATGCCAGATGCTCTTCCCCTTGAGCCGTTGGTTGCCCTGCACATCAGATAAATCAGTTAGTTTTTATTGGGAACCCAAGCCAAAGTGGTCTTGGGTCTCCCTTGCTCATCAAAGTACTTGCACTGGGTTTTGATGAGATTTTCAAACTTAGGTACTGCAGAACTGGAGTACTTTGTCAGTATGATTGGTCTAGCAGCACAAAAACTAGAAGCAGTATTAACCTTAGAAGAAGTACTAACAGTGTTAGCAGCACTAACACTGCTAGCAGCAGTATTGTTCTTAGAAGAGGTACTAACAGAGTTAGCAGCACTAACACTGCTAGCAGCAGCATTCTCTTTAAAAGAAGTACTAACAGTGTTAGCAGCACTAACACTGCTAGCAGCAGTATTGGTAGTAGTATTGCTTCTAGCAGCACTATCCTTGTCAGCAGTACTATCTGAGGTAGCAGTACTAACATTAGTGCTTTTGGGGATCCACATATTGACACATTCCTTTTCAGTCTGTTTTCTCATGTGGCTTTTGGATTCAGCTTGTTTCTTAGCCACATTATTCCTTGCAGGCTTCCTATAACCAGAAGATTTTTGAAAACTTCTTTGAAAACTTTTCCTTTGGTTAAAAGGATTGAAATAACAGTGTTTGGCAAGATGATTCAATCTGCCACAAATAAAACAAGGTTTTGGTCTGTTAATCCTTTGCAGATCAACTCCTTGCTTTTGTGCCCACTGGTTATTCCAATTTCTTTGATTTCCCCTCTTTTTATCATGTTTTTGGGGCTTATTCTCTTGAGATTTCTTGCAAGAACAATGTTCACAAGTATTAGAGTTCACAACAGTGGTCTGTGTATAATGAACTCCCTTTCCCTTTCCAGTCCTTTTCATCTCATTGTTCTTAACACATGGACTTACACATTCCTCATCAGATCCTTCTTTTTCAGTCTTATCCTCAACAACTACTTCATCTAATGGATCTACTTCAGTGGCTCCTTCAGGTAAGTCCTTCCTATCCTTGGTTTCTAATAGGTCTGACTTAGGAGGGATGTAGTTGTTGTTGTAGGGTAGGGGTGTGGCATTATACCCTAGGCCTGTTTTCATCTTACTGTGGATTTGAGTATTTATTATGGTGTCCATGACTTTAGAAGATTTTGAAAACTTTTCAACATCAAGTTTAACTTTCTCAAGCTCTCCTTTTAGTTTCTCACACTCTTCCCTGGATTCTCTAAGCTGGAACTCTAGACCATCCTTTTCCCATTTCCAGTAGTTTGTATCATAGGAGTGTTGAAGTTCATTGGCTTGAAAAGCCCTAATCTGTTCTTCAAACTTCTCAACAATTACTACATAGTCTTTTCTGTCCTTTTCTAATCTCTTAAGGTCATCACACATTCCCTGATTGTGATCTCTAGACCTTTTAACAGTGTCTATACAAGCTTGAGTACAGAGATTAGATTTTACCTCAGTGGGAATATCTGAAACTTCAGCCATAAGTGCTTGATTTTGGATGGCCTCTTCTGCTTGATCACTCCAATCAAATCCCATTCCTATGTCAAACTCATTGGGTCTGAGCATGGGAACCTTAGAAACAAGAGTACTGTTTGATTCAATAGAATTGTCCATAATAATTGTAGAATTCTAAGAAACACAAGCTCTGATACCACTTGTCAGGATCGAATCTTAACAAGACTAATAATACTTAGAACTCAGAATTAAAGAATCTGCGGAATAGAACTTTAATTCACACAATCAAAGAACAATATATCAGAAAACACACAGCTGTTTGTATTCACTAATTCAACTCACAAGCTTACAACCAAACCTCAATCTTGATGAACAGGCTCAATCAAGACGATTTCTATTTCTCTAGAAATAGGGTTCTCAACCTTGAGGTTAATTCTCTCTAAAACAAAACGTATTCTAAAACTCTCGTATATCGCGTGTATCTCGTATGTCTGAATAGCTATCTATCAACATCTCTTTATACAAAATAATTACAAGATAACTATCAAAACAAAATTGATCTTCTGAATCTTCTTTAAGCATATCTTCATCCATTCCATCTTTATCTCCAAAATCTTCGCATACCAAACTTATCACATCAGCAGTATTAACTTCATTCAGCATGAGCAGTACTAATATTCTCCAGCAGCATTAATTCATTCCAGCAGCATTAACTTGACTCAGCAGTACTAACCTTGCTTCAGCAGCATTAATCTTGACAAGCAGTACTAACCTTGTTCCAGCAGCATTAATGCATCAACAGTACTAACATTCTTCCAGCAGTATTAACTTTGTCTTGCAGTAGTAACTATGTTCTGGAAGTGGTAACCTTTACTGGCAGTAGTAACTTTGTTCTGGCAGTACTAACCTTTACTTGCAGTAGTAACTTTGTTCTGGAAGTAGTAATGTTGTTCTGGCAGCACTATCCATACTTAGCAAATCTTCAGTTCCCAACAGAAACAGATTGGGACAAGAAATCAAAGACGATTGAGTACGTGAGATTGAAGGGGATTCTTCGCAGGGAGTTATTTATCATCTTCTCTAGAACTTCTCGAACTATGAATTCTTTTACATCTTTTGTAACCTTTCGGTTTCTTTTACACACCCCTAACATGAGCTAAACTACATGTTGGGGGGTTGGATGATGGTTGGTTCATAAATGTAGACTTTGGATGATTTGTGTTTTGGTTTTAATAGATGGATGAAGCTTTTGATATTATACTTATTGCGTTTAACCAATTGATCACTTGTTAAATGATTTTACAATTCTTGAGTTCGTTCAAGAGAAGTTTGTACATTGAGGTTGGATTCAATAGCCACCGGTAGGAATTGGATAGAGATATACCAATTCCTTCGGTGTTGTGTTCTAAACCTTTCTCATTAACTTAATTTAATTGTGAGATCGAGAGATAAGCAACTCTAATTAAGTCAATTCTCTTTGTAGCTTGAAAAAGTGCAACGAGTTTGGGTTTTGCAATTCATTGAGCATTAGAACCAATCATAAATTACTTTAAATTCTTATTAATTGAGCCATTCAGACTCCAACCCCCCATCTTATCTCTTAACATTCCAATTAATCAACTATTCTGACGTTTTCGTATGCTTTAAATAGTTTAGTTTTTCATAAATTCAAACCAAACCAATTTTCGACCGCCCAGTTAATAGTTAATACAGTCATTGTGGTACTTAACACCTGGTTCCTTTGGGTTCGATACTCGTACTTCCGTACTTATTACTTGAGACGACACCGTACACTTGCGGTTCGTCAAAGGGGGGTGTAAACCTGCCTATCAAGTTTTTGGCGCCGTTGCCGAGGAACTTGTTTTGTGTTAATATCACTACTAGCTGTAGGAATTATTACATTGATCATTTTTTTTCTTTTTATTGCAGTTTTCTTTTTATTTTTATTTTTTAATTCACAATTTTGATCCAAGTTTCTTGCTACTCCATTGTTACGAGAACTAACTTGTGATTTATTCTTTACTGCAGGCCACTCTTAGTTTATGCTAAGAAGGAGTTCCTATGGTGAACTAGAATCATTTGATCCTGATATCGAGAGGACTGCAAGGAGACTAAGGAGACATGCTAGACTCAGACATCAACAAGAAATGGAGAACATCATCAATCAGGAGATCCCTGTTAATCAAGAAATGCCAATCAACAATGAGATCCCTGGTAACAACGAGATTCCGGTGAACAACAATGAAATTCCCATAAATCAGAATCTCAACAACAATCTCAACAAAGAGATTCCGGTTAACAACGAAATTCCAGTTAACCACAATCACAATATCCAGAATGCCAACAACAACGTACCACCACCAAGGGTTCCTATGAGAGCTTTTGCCAACCCGAACATAGGGGCCACACAAAGAGGACCTTATGTTCCTCCGATAGCGGCAAACAACATTGAAATCAAGACTGGCACCATTCAGCTGGTGCAAGCAAATATGTTCAGGGGTCAGCAGCGGAAGATCCACACAGTCACTTGAGGACGTTCGAGAAGATCTGCAACACTTTTAAAGTGAACGGTGTGAGTCTAGATGCGATCAAGTTACGTCTGTTCCCATTTTCGCTGAAGGATCGGGCAACCACTTGGGAGGAGAATTTGCCAATCAGGCAAATTCGAACTTGGGATGAAATGGTGAATGCTTTTCTCCACAAGTTCTTCCCACCAGAGCGAACGACCCAACTGCTGTCAGACATCACTCACTTCTCTCAATGGGATCAGGAGTCACTATACGAGGCCTGGGAGAGGTACAAGGGGATGCTAAAAAAATGCCCCCACCATGGTTTGCAAGATTGGATGGTCATCCAAACTTTCTTTGGAGGACTGCATCCACAGTTCAAGAATGACATCACAGTAGCCGCTGGTGGTGTATTAATGAATAAGTCATTCGAGGACGTGTATGAGCTGATTAAGAATCTCGCGAAACATAGCTATGCCACACCTCGGGCGGCCACTAGAAGGGTGGCAAGTGTGCAAGAGACTGACGAGCTGAAAGCAATTAAGGCACTATTGGCGGCCATCACGAACCAGCTGAAGGGCACAGTGATTCAGCCAACTTTCCAAGGAGATATGGGCTGCCAAGAGCCAATGGGTTCTTCTCACGACTTGCCTCCACCGGAGCAAGTGCAATTTCTGCAAAACCGGAATAACCGGCCGAGGAACGACCCGTTCTCCAACACCTACAATGAAGGATGGAAGCGTCATCCAAACTTTTTGTGGAGCCAACCACAGAATGCATAGAAAGAAACGATGTTTCAACAACAGCAAAACCAATTTGGTAATAATTCTAACCTACCTACTTAGTCTAATAATGTTTATCGTCCTCCAGGTTACAACCAAAGAAGACAAGAAGAGGGGCAAGGAGGTGAGAAGAAGTCCGGATTAGAGGAGATGATGATGAAGTTGGTTTCAAAAATGGACAATGCGGTTGGAGAGCTGACATCATCCATTGGGACGTTGGCAAGTTCGGTCGGTACGATAAAAGCTGCGACATATCAGAATACCGCATTGATTCGGATTCTCGAAGGTCAAATGGGGCAGATAGCTGACGCGTTGAGTATTCGGAGTCAGGGGCAATTCCCGAGCCAAACCGAGAAGAAAACGAGAGAGGATTGCAAGGAAATTCAGTTGCGAAGTGGGAAAGAGCCAGTGAAGGACCCACATCTAGAGCCAATAGAGGTAGAGAAGGAAACCAATGATCCGACGATAGAGGAAGAAGATGAAGAAAATATGGATGAGGAAATCAAAATGGTAGACAAGAGAGCTCCGAAGGAAGAAGTGCCAAAATCTACAGCAAAGACGACCATACCACCGGTAACACAAAGGGTCCCATATTCAAACCAGCTAAAGTCACAAAAGGAAGAAGTTCAATTTGCTAAATTTTTAGAAGTATTTAAAAAACTGCACATTAACATTCATTTTGCAGATGCTTTAGCCCAAATGCCTTCCTATGTGAAGTTCTTGAAGGACATCCTCTCCAACAAGAGGAAGATCGAAGAGCACGCCACCGTTGCACTTACTGAAGAGTGCAGTGCAATAATCCAGCACAAACTTCCCCAAAAGTTGAAAGATCCAGGGAGTTTTACGATTTTTGTTCAAATAGGACGTTCTGATTTTTGTAAGTCACTTTGTGATTTAGGTGCAAGTATTAACTTAATGCCCTTGTCAATTTTCAGGAAGCTCGGATTGGGGGAAGTGTAACCGACCAACGTGACACTTCAATTAACGGACAGATCCATCAAATATCCGTACGGGGTGATTGAAGACGTTTTGGTGAAGGTGGACAAATTCTACTTCCCAATAGATTTTGTTATTTTGGACATGGACGAAGATAAGGAGGTCCCTCTCATTTTGAGACGACCATTCTTGGCCACCAGAAGAGCACTAATTGATGTGCAATGAGGGAAACTCACTCTCCATATGGGTGAGGAGAAAGCGGTGTTCAATGTGTTTCAAACAGCACGAAACGGGGTGGAAAGAGGCACTTGCTATCGAGTAGACGTAATAGAAGAGATTGCTGAAGAGGCTTTCCAAGTTAATCATGGTGATGATCAACTGGGAAGTGCATTGACTGGAGCGTGTACCGATAGTGGAAACGAGAGTGATGCAACTGAATGCATTACACGAGTACCGGGGTTTGAGAAGACCAATGAAAGAGGATTTGGGTGAACCAATTGCCAAATCATAGCCGCCATCAAAGGTGCCACCCATGTTAGAGCTCAGACAGTTACCGGCACATCTAGAATATGCTTATCTAGGCAGCAATTCAACATTACCGGTAATCATAGATGCACACCTCACTACGGTAGAGAAAGAAATATTGATCCGGGTATTGAGGGCTCACCAATCAGCCATTGGTTGGACTATAACAGATTTGAAAGGGCTGGGTTCAACTTTCTGCATGCACCGAATCAATTTAGAAGAAGAACACAAGCCAACGGTTCAGCACCAACGCCGGCTGAACCCAAATATGAAAGAAGTGGTTCGAAAAGAAGTGTTAAAACTTCTTGATGCGGAAATCATATACGCTGTAGCCGACAGTCCATGGCTGAGTCTGGTACAAGTGGTACCCAAGAAAGGAGGCATCACGGTCGTAAAGAATAACAACGAGATCATCCCGTCACGAACAGTAACCGGGTGGCGTGTATGCATCGAGTCCACTATCGAAAGCTGAACGATGCCACCAAGAAAGACCACTTCCCGCTCCCGTTTATTGACCAGACGTTGGAGCGACTTTCGGGTCATGCTTACTACTGTTTTCTCGACGGATATTCGGGATACAATCAGATCCCAATTGCCCCGGAAAATCAGGACAAGACGACTTTTACTTGTCCATATGGCACCTTTGCATACCGGAGGATGCCACTCAGGTTGTGCAACGCTCCAGCTACCTTCCAGCGGTGCATGATGGTAATTTTCTCCGATATGGTGGAGAAAACGATCGAGATTTTTATGGATGATTTCTCAGTTTTTGGGGATTCATTCGACACATGCCTTGATCATTTAGAGGCGGTTTTGAAGAGGTGCCAAGAGACGAGTTTGGTGCTGAATTGGGAGAAATGCCACTTCATGGTGACTGAGGGGATTGTTTCTGGTCACAAAATCTCTAAAGATGGTATTGAGGTCGATAAAGCAAAGATAGTCGTGATAGAGAACCTTCCGTACCCTACGACGGTTAAGGGAGTGTGGAGCTTTTTGGGTCATGCCGGGTTCTACCGGCGGTTCATCAAGGATTTTTCCAAAATTTCTAAACCCTTAAGCTCTTTACTTTTGAAAGATGTTAATTTTGAATTTACTAACGAGTGTGTTGCTTCGTTTGACAGGTTAAAGAAAGAACTCATCTCAGCTCCCATTTTGACCGCATCCGATTGGAGTCTTCCCTTCGAGTTGATGTGCGATGCGAGTGATATAGCGGTTGGGGCTGTTCTGGGCCAAAGGAGGGACAAGAGGTTACATATAATCTACTATGTGAGCAAGACTCTAGATGAGGCCCAAGTTAACTATGCCACTACCGAGAAAGAGCTGTTAGCGGTCGTGTACGCTTGCAAAAAGTTCAAATCGTACTTGGTGGGGTAAAAAATTATCGTCTACACCGACCATTCGGCCTTGAAATATTTAATGGCAAAGAAGGATGCGAAGCCAAGACTAATCAGATGGGTCCTCTTACTTCAAGAGTTCGACATAGAAATCCGAGACAAAAAAGGATCGGAAAACACGGTAGCCGATCACCTGTCCCGAATTGGAGAAGAGGAAGCAAAGCCACTTGATGAGCATACGGAGTAATCAGTTGAGAAGTCGTGTCACGACATAAAATACGGCGCTTGGTGGGAGGCAACCCACCGTAGGTTAGTTTTTCGTTTTAAATTCTTTTATTGAGTTTTGTTTTTGTTAATTTGTGTGTTTGTTTGTTCCTGGGAGGTGTCTCTATAAGATCATCTCGGTGAAGTTCAGTGAGTAAAGAACGAAAGAAGCGAAAAGGAGCGGAAAATAAACAAACAGTGGCTGGCGCCAGTCTCGGCGCTGGTCAACTGGCGCCATGACTGGCGCGGGTGAAAAAGCCGAATCAAACAGTAGTCGGCCCCAGTCTTGGCGTAGATCAACTGGCGCCACAACTGGCGCGGGATAAACAAAGCCAAAGTAAACAGAGGCCGGCGCCAGTGTTGCCGCAGCCCAACTGGCACCATCACCCGCGCAGATTGAATTTTTTTTAGGCAAACAGTAGCTGGCGCAGGTCACCGCGCGACCCAACTGGCGCCGGTACCCGCGCGGACGTCCTGACGGGTATAAGAACCCTTTTTGTTTTTTTTTCAGCCACTTTCACAAACCCTAATTGTTTCTACAACCGTTTTTCTCTCAAAAACGCTTCCCTTCTCCGATTTCAACCTCCAATCTCAAGGTTTTTCCGAGTTTTTATCATCTTCTCGTCTACACAACATTAAGGTACAATCTCTTGCCCATAATTTCACTCTTGTTGGGGATTTTTCACACAAAACCGAAGGTATTTGTTTTTCCCCTTATTTTCTTCATTCTCAAAATGAGTATGCATGTTTTCTTGAAGATGATGCTATGAGATTGTTTTGCTATGATTATCTTTGAATGTTTACACTTAGGGTTAGAATTTTTGTTGGGATTTCATGCTAAGCCAAAAGTTGTGCCTACCATTGTAATGAACTTGCAAGTGTGTGTGCTTTTCTGGAATGCATTTTCTTATTTGTTGAGTATTTTGGGTTGTGAGGTTGAAGATGAGTATCCATGAGATTTGCTACTATGTGCTTGAGTGTATGATTCTGCTTTGGATTTCCACGTAAGGGATAATTTTTTAGGATTGCATGATAGTTTGGACTGAATGCTTTAGATTTGTGAAGAATTTTCACGTACATGCTTTCATGATATCATGAAATCCCTCATTTTACACATTTGGGATTAATTGTATGCTTGAGTATGGAATTATATGTATGCTTGAGTATTCTGAATTGTGGAGAGCAGTGCTTAATGATTAAGCTGCTGATTTTTTTTTGTGAGTCTCAAAGTTGATTAAGCAGATGTTTGTGATGTTTTGTACTTGTGTGGGATACTTGTGTGTCATTATACTAAATAGGCTAAACAAACCTAAGTTTCACTTAGGTTTGGGGTGCCCACTCTTGATTTGTTTTCCACACTGCACCCCATTGCAAACCTTGGTCTTACCAAGGTTTGGGGTACCTTTGTTTGTACCTAACATGAAGGAATTTGAGTTGTGTGACAAACCTAGTCCAAAGACTAGGTTTGGGGTGGCCTTCTTAGTTATGTGTTCTAATTGACTCAATCTCTTTTGGCAGGAAACATGGTGCGTACAAGGTCGGATGCCCCCGGTAGGTGGTTCTGCTATTATCAAATGACCCCCGCTGCACGAGCAGCAATAGTGCGGGAACCTCACATAAATTTCAATGATCGTATAGCGAAATTTGAAGAGAGGAAAATCCATCTTGAGCGGGGGATGAAGATAGATGAGATCCCAAACCCACGGGTATGCGAGATCGCGATGCAAAGGGGATGGACCAAGTCTGTGATGGCGCCCGAACCGTTTGATCCGGAACTCGTGCTGGAATTTTATGCGGCTATGGTGTCGCCCGCTTTCGAAGAACACCACACAGTCGTCATACGGGGGAGGAGAATGCAGGTCACTATATAGGACATTTGCAATCACTACCGGGTACCGCGTCACCAAGAACTAGACGCGTCTTTTGGCATACCACCCATCCCGGGCGGGGGCCAGGACGAGACACATAGTCCTGTTATCGCATCAGCGCTGCGACGGAGTGGACGTGACAGCTAGGTTGCAAAGGTGGATGAGATAAAAAAAGTGAACTCTGACCCGAGATCGGAGTATGGCTGCGGTTCATAAAGGGGAGCTTGGCCCCGTCCACACATTACACCAATGTCGATCCATATGTGGCCCGCATTCTATATTGCATCCAGCACAACATGCCACTTGACGTAGGACAAATCATTATCCTCCATATGATAGATGCCGCATCCGAGCGGAACACAAGTATTCTTCCATTTCCCTGCGTTATCACTAAACTATGCAGGGACGCGGGTGTGAGGATCGGGGATACTCTACCCCCTCCATTACCATTTGATCGGGTTACATATCGCGCCCAAATGGCGGCCGCCCAAAAGTTAGACAGGCAAGAGGCAGCCGCAAATGAGGAGATGGAGATACCGGATGATGTGGATGATGCTGACGTGGATGACGTCAACTACGACCCGGATATGGACGAGGGAGAAGTCCCCATCCCGACAGACATCGAGGGTGTGGTCTGCTACTTCAATCGCCGCTTAGAGTTATTTCAGACAGAGGTGCGGACCGGACTCAAAGGCATCCGCCGAGGTATCGCGGGAGGTGCAGATGCAGACACGGCAGGTCCTTCCACCCCGCAAGAGGTCCGTAGAGTGAGGAGGCAGCAACCGGCGGGCAACCATCTTCTAGACAACGGAATCGGGAGGAATGAAGATGGTTCATTTTCATTTTTCATTTTGTTATGCTATTTTATATTTTGTTGGATGACTGTACTTTAATTCGCACAAGCTATTTTGGATGAATGTAATAGACATTTTTTACACATTGGGGGCAATGTGTAGTTAGGTTTGGGGTGGTAGTTATGGTGTCATTTGGTGATCTTTATCATATCTTAGGAAATTAACGGAATTGCGGTTATGATTGAATTCTTTTCTGATTAACCGTCGGTAGTAAGTAGAACACCACATTTTTAGGAATGAATCTGTGAGAGATAATATAGCATTGAAGGAGACCCGAACAATTGTATGACTTTGGGACATTAGTGGAGACCACCCAAAAGTGAGATTCGAGCCTAAATTGACGCGTTTCATTTCGAGGGATTTAAATACACAAGTCTTATACACTTTTTCGAATTCCTTGTCGTGGTTATAGATTGATCTCGCTATAATTTTGCATTGAGTAGCAAAGACGACCATCGAGATATTAGGTAAGGGTATAGTAACCGCATCGTGTGGACCTTAAGAGATGATTCCAGACATTGTGTGAAATTTGCAAACCCGTATTTATCTATCGGCCCCTTGAACCATTTTATGTGCACCCAAACCCCTTTGCAGCCAAACACTCACCTAATTTTTCAATCCGGACCCACCATTTAACCCAAACCAAGAACCTTAGCCAACCCTCATCTAAAAATGTGTCAATCACGAAGTGGGGACGAACAATGGAAGGTAGAGCAAAAAGAGAAGTGCATGCCAGTCATGAAGATAAATTGGGTCGTAGCAACCCAAGAAATAAAAAAGAGGGCCAATGATGCCCCACCCAAATAATAAAAATAAAAAAATAAATAGTTAGCTATCCGCAACAGTGTAATTGTATTTGCAATAGTTAAATAAAAATGGTCAAAACGACTCCATAGATGGCAAAAAGGGCCAAATGACAGTGATGAAGCAACAAGGTTCGGAACTGCTAAGGATTGACACATTTAGGATTTTTTGATTCTTACACCCTTCGTAACATAGCCATAACCTTAACCCTGTTACAACCTATGTAAAAGACCTGGATGATCTTCTGGAAAATGTGATTAGGGTATACGACCACTTTTATCGATAGTCCCTACCTTGCTATTTAATTCCTTCTGAGATCACTTATTTATGCATTTGTGCGTCTTTCATGTTTAGTTGCTCATGCTATTATCTCGTGAATTATTGTACATAACCTCCAAATGCATGACAACATGTGTGACAACCTAGGTTCGAGTGTAAAGAGAGTATTCCGTGAGGTAGGGTCGAGGCGAAATCCTCCCTGATCATGCATGATTTTGTGTCAACTGTAATGTGGTGTGGTCTCGATCAGTTCTATTCTCAAAAAGTTAGTGCTTCGACCTCTACAAACAGGAGGTTTTTCGGTAAAGGGTTATGATTAATTTGTTAATTTCCTTCGTTGACTGAGATGTGTAAAGATCCATAATGACACCACCAACTTCACAATTGTGCGAATTTTGTTATGACCCTGCTTTTAAATTTTCTATTGCTATTTTGCTTGAGGACAAGCAACGCTCGGTTTGGGGTTGTTGATAATGTCGATTTTCGACATTATTTTTAATCTCAGATTGGGTGGATCACGCGTGTCTTCAAGTAAAATATGAGTATTTAACGGGGTTTTGGTAAGAAAGTACATGTACCAGCAATTTCATTCAAACGAGTAGCAGATTCGAGTTCCGGAGCTTAAAACGAGAAAAATCGAAGAAAGATGAGAAACAGTGCTCGAAGCCAGTCTCCGCGCCAGTGAACTAGCGCCGGCATCCGCGCCGAGAAATTTTCCAGAACCTGGCCCAGTCTTGGTGCCAGTCAACTAGCGCCAGTATCTGGGCCGACTTGCTAAACAGAAGCTGGCACCAGTCAATCCGCGTCGGTGCTGGCGTCCAGTTTACTAAAACATTTTCTGCAGCTAGGGTTGGGACACTTTTGACTCTCAGACGAAGACGGTTGGCCAGAGGGCGATTTTTGGAAGGAAAATAGAGATTTTTGAAGAGGAAGACACGAGGGAAACAGATTGGGACAAGAAATCAAAGACGATTGAGTACGTGAGATTGAAGGGGATTCTTCTCAGGGAGTTATTTATCATCTTCTCTAGAACTTCTCGAACTATGAATTCTTTTACATCTTTTGTAACCGTTCGGTTTCTTTTACACACCCCCAACATGAGCTAAACTACATGTTGGGGGGTTGGATGATGGTTGGTTCATAGATGTAGACGTTTGATGATTTGTGTTTTGGTTTTAATAGATGGATGAAGCTTTTGATATTATACTTATTGTGTTTAACCAATTGATCACTTGTTAAATGATTTTACAATTCTTGAGTTCGTTCGAGAGAAGTCTCTAGATTGAGGTCAGATTCAATAGCCACCGGTAGGAATTGGATAGAATTATACCAATTCCTTCGGTGTTGTGTTCTAAACCTTTCTCATTAACTTAATTTAATTGTGAGATCGAGAGATAAACAACTCTAATTAAGTCAATTCTCTTTGTAGCTTGAAAAAGTGCAACGAGTTTGGGTTTTGTAATTCATTGAGCATTAGAACCAATCATAAATTACTTTAAATTCTTATTAATTGAGACATTCAAACTCCAACCCTCCTTCTTCTGTCTTAACATTCCAATTAATCAACTACTCCGACGTTTTCGTATGCTTTAACTAGTTTAGTTTTTCAAAAATTCAAACCAAACCAATTTTCGACCGCCCAGTTAATAGTTAATACAGTCATTGTGGTACTTAACACCTGGTTCCTTTGGGTTCGATACTCGTACTTCCGTACGTATTACTTGAGACGATACCGTACACTTGTGGTTAGTCAAAGGGGGTGTGTAAACCCGCCTATCAACTGTCTATGATATTCCAAAGTAAACTAACCATACTAAAGTATCGTGATCCAGCCTAAAGTCTTAAACTTAGGATTTATTGGGATCAGTCGTCCAAAATATGACTATTTAAGTGAATGGCCAAGCACTGTCCACTTAAATCTTGTTATTTTGGCACCTTGTTTTACACTACAATCATCCGGCATGATTGGCTAAGCACTGACCACACCGAAATCTTGTAAGCTCGAGAAGTACCTTAAATGGGTGGCGTTTAGTTTACATTTTGCAAAAAGGTTTAATTTTAGAAAACATTCTAATTCTCTTTTAAAACGTTTTGATTTTAAAACCTCGTTCTTAAAATCTCGTTTTAAAAGTTTATCCAATTAAATCGGTTTGATTTTGATAAACATATCAATTTTAAAATATCATATTCTATTTACCGATTTAAAACTTATTTTGCGTTTGATTTTATTTTAAAACGCTTACAACTATTATAACAATAATAAAGCAATAAATAAATAAATCGCAAACAAAAAATAAACAACCACAACAAACAGATAATATACGGTTTTGCCCCTAATGTGGTGTTGTGAGCCAACACAACAATCACGGTCTTTCTAAGGACGTCTTCAAGCTCCCACTGGCCTCGCCATCTTGGTGAACTCTTGGGACTCCGTCTCGATATCTTGAAACTCCATTTTCGGGTTTGATTTACAATTTAAAATAGAAAATACGACATGTCCTATTCTATTTTACAATTGATCCTATCTAGGAAATTTAAAATTGAAAATTACATCCCATGCAATTAATACATTTTAATTTTCCAAACATAAAAATAAATCAACCACGGGTCTTTCGGGGCAAGCCGTATACTATCTAACATTGTTTTAAACATAAAATAAAGCAATTTGGCCAATATTTAATTAACATAATTAAAATAGCCAAATAATGTGAACAAATTATTATATGGCAAATTAAAATTAATCGATCTTTCTTGTAGGTTAACAAGCCTAACCCAAAACGAATTAACCCATCAAAACCGGGCCTTGGCCCATCTTCATAGGACACAAGCCAACACGTAAGTTTAGAGTAACAACCCAAAACAGAACCCTAACATTGGCTTGAATCTCTTTTGAAAACCGGCCCAATCCTTACTGGCCCAAACTCTTTTAGAGACGAGAAAAACGGCCAAAACTGATCCAAAACCAACACACGAGTTATCGTCCCAAAACAAAACTGTTATGTAACAATACAAGTCCAATACTCGAATTTAATAATAAATTTCAAAATTTGATCCAAGACTCTTGGCCAAAACAATCAGGCCGAAAGCTTATGTGAGCCAATACACGGTTCAAAACTTTCTTTTAAAACGAAGCCCAAAAGCCTAAATCTCACTCTGAAAACCACGGTCGAAACTGGGTAAGATTGATCACTCGGCGTCAGCCGAGAACGACAAGTTCTCGGGCCCAAACCGTCCCAACAAGTCAAAACATAATATCAAATGGCCAAATTAATTAAACATAACTAAAGGACCATATTTCAAAAACAATATGTCGAAACTTGTTTAATTAAAACTTGAGAGAGTCTAATCCAAAAACTTAAACCCTTAAAATGGATCAACACGATTGACTTAGCAAAATAAATACGGCCTAGCAGAGCCGCCTCAAGATCAAAACCGAGCTACTGTAAAACCCCGAAAATTCGAGAACCAAAACTGGGGTCACGGACGTCCGCAAGAGACAAGTCGGACGTCCGCAAGGTGCGGAAGCCCGCGGGTTGTCCGCGGAAGCAACAGATATTTGGATGGTTTTGGTTCGGCCGAGGCCGGACGTCCGCGAAGTGCCATGTGGACGTCCGCGACCTGTCTGATGGGTTGATTTGGGTATTTTAAGCCCTTTCCCCCTCCCTCTCCTCATTTCCCTTTTTCAAAACCCTAACTCACTCTCCCTCTCCCTCTTTCAGCCGATTTTCCCCAAGAGAGCACAAACCCAACCTCTTCTTCCTCATTTTCTTCACCCAAACTAAACCTACTTTCCACCATTGTTGAAGGAGTGGAAAGCTTGAAGCTTTGTGGATGATTAGGAACTTTTGTTTGGAGATGCAAGTGATAAAGGTAATATTCCTCTACCCAAATGTTAGGTGATAACTCTATTTTTAGAGTTATTATTTCTTTTTATTTTCCATTTTATTTTTTCAATTTTAGCCATTCCGCTTCTAAAAACCCCCATTCTTGAAACAATTCTCGAAAATGAGCAAAAAGAGTGAACCATAGTCTTTAATAAATTACTTGGTGGAATTTGAGTGTTTTTCACGTTTTATCCTGCAGTGACCACTGTTGTGCCCACTCCGGCTTCCCACTATTCGAGAAGACCAAGAAGAAAGAAAAAGAAACTAGTAGTTGGGATTAAATACTCTGGAGTTTAGAATGTTCAAATGGCAGGGAAATAAGGGCTGGAAAAGTACATGGCATCTACCTTGAAGATGGCAACAAGTACACCTTTTGTACTTAGAAGTTGACTAGGAGAAGAACCCATTGGGTAAAAGAGCTATAATTTGGTGGATTGAAGAGTTGTCCAATGAGCTGATTTTCAGCTTAGACCTCCAGTCCTTACACTTTAGATAACCCAATTTTGTGTAAAGACCCAAACCTTCTTCTTAATATAAATAGGGGTGTTGGGTCTCATTTATTAGCATCTCTTAATTTCTTGCAATTTCTCAACTACTACATTAGTTTCTCTCATTTACTGCAGTAGTTAACTTTAAATTTATGTATTTTATTTCCTTAGTATAACTTGTAGTTCGAAGTACACAGTGACAGGGACGAATTCTCGTTCCCCACTGTGGGTTTAATTCAAGTCACTTTTAGTTTAATTATGTGTAACTTCTACTCTTTTGTTTTCTTTACTTTAGTTATGGGCTAAACATCCTTTGGGATGTAGGAAGGAGAAGTACCTGGATTTTATTAAAAATGCTTGAGTAATCTTTATACTTAGAATATTTATTGTTTTGGTCATTCATTCTCGATATTTACCCAAGGATGCGAACAAGCCGATCACTTGCAAGGATCTAAAGTCTAGTTCTTAACTTAGAAATAAGTAGAACGCAGTGACACGAGCTTGAATGATGCTAGGGGATTCGAAAGAATTTTTATGACACTTACGAAAGTGAGGTCGGCACAGTGAGCTAATCTCAACCCACTGGAGTAGTAGGCAAGCTAGTTGGTGTATTCTAAAAACACTTAGAGTATTTGTCTCTACACATTCCATCGAGGCCTGAAAAGGTCCATTTTGAGATTACCATTGACAAAACAATAATTACTAAGAGTATGAGATTTTTATCTAACGGTGTGAGTATTTTGTAACCGGGCTTTTCTAGCGAAAATGCTCACCTCAAGTACAAGGATCACTTTTAGGATCAGGTATTTAATATAAAATCTAGGGAAAATCTAACCTACATTCCTTCTTTTAAACCTTAGTAAAATCGTTAAAGTAGCTATTTCACTAAACAAACCAAACTATTGCTTCCTCTCTAATTGAAACTTGCAAAAGGAGCTCATGAGAACCATATTGTCTTGATTGTCCAGTCTCTGTGGATTCGATTCTGGTATTTTACCAACTATTACTTGCTGTGACGATCATAGTGGACAGTGTACACTTGCACTTCCCACTGTGGACAGTTTGCAACCCACTGCGAGTAAAACACATATTTCGCATGTACCAAGTTTTTGGCGCCGTTGCCGGGGACTGGCGTGATTTTAAATCTCAAGACATTAGTTTTTGTTCGAGCCCGAGTAACTCGTTTTTCTAAGCTGTTCGTGTTGCATGCCACGGCAACAACACGAACCTTTGGTACCAATCGATCTTTAAATAGAGAAAACTTTTCGAAGAAGACGTAAAAACAAGAACACAAATCGACAACCCCCTGTGATCCCCACTGTAAACATGGCAGCAATACCACCACCTATAGAGGAGACCACAGTGACGATTGCCGATAGCAAAGATCAAAAAATACGGGACTACGCTACTTTCGGAGTTGGTGATTTGAGCTTCGGAATTTTAAGACCCAACATTGTTGCAACTCATTTTGAACTCAAACCGGTGATGTTTCAAATGATCCAAGCCATGAGTCAGTTTGGAGGATCACCATCTGAGGATCCGCACTCGCACTTAAAATCTTTCTTGGAAATGACTGATTCCTTTCAATTGCAAGGTGTGAGTGATGAAGCGTTAAGACTAAGACTTTTCCCTTTTTCACTAAGGGATAAGGCAAAGTCATGGCTGAACTCGCATGCACCTCACTCGATAACCACTTGGCAAGAACTTGCCGATAAATTTTTGCAAAAATACTTTCCTCCAACGAGGAATGTAAGGTTTCGAAATGATATAATTTTGTTTAGGCAAGAAGAAGATGAGGCTGTTTCGGATGCATGGGAACGATTTAAAGATTTACTTCGAATGGAGACCTTTTACAATGGTCTTTCCAATGCAGCCAAAATCATCTTGGATGCAACACCGGTGGAACATTCACGAGTAAAACCTACAATGAAGGATATCAAATCTTAGAAAAAGTGTCCAACAACAATACCGAGTGGTCCAATCCTAGAGAAGTAGTACCAAAGACCAACACCATCGATTCCGAAGCACTCAAAACCATGAATGCACAGTTAGTGGCCTTAACAAAAATCGTTTTGAACCAAAATAAAGGCCAAGTCAATTCTGCAACTCATCTAGCCGAAAGCTGCTCCCTCTGTGGAGAGGAGCATCTTTTTGACTATTGTCCAGCAAATCCCGAAGCCGTTAATGTTATAGGAACAAATCCGAGAAACAACCCATACTCACAGACTTATAATCCAGGTTGGAGAAATCACCCAAATTTCTCTTGGGCTGGTAATCCAGGACTCCAACCCCACGGGGCGAGTCATGCCCAGCAAAGACCACACAATCCCCCTGGATTTCAGCAACATCACAGTGGGCAGAACTCACAGAACTTTCACCAAGGGCAAGCCTCACAACAATTCCAACCGTGAGGAACTCAAGCCGATGAGGTTCAACCATCACTTGAATCAATTCTCAAAGGTTTCATGACTCAAACTCAAGCAGCCATTAGGAATATAGAGACCCAACTAGGACAACTAGCTGTTGAAGTTAAGAATAGACCACCAGGGACGTTACCTAGTGATACCGAGCATGCTAGGGTGATAGGAAAAGGACCTGAACATGTCAAGTCCATAACACTGAGGAGTGTAAAGGATCTGAAAGATATCGTTTTTGAGTCTGATGATTCGCCTCAAATACCCAATGTAATTCCCACAGTGGGCACTCCTCAAGTCACTGTCATCCCTACAGTGGGGAACGACATCCCCGCCCTTCCCACTTTTGGACCTGTTCCAAAACCTACTGTTCCAAAGCCAATACCACAGCAAACTCAAATTGAAGCATACCTTTTCCTGACAGAATGAAGCCTAAAAATGTCGATGTTCAATTTAAAAAATTCTTAGACATTTTTAAACAGCTTCACATTAACATACCCTTGGTAGAAGCTCTCGAGAAAATGCCAAGCTATGTTAAATTTTTAAAGGATATTTTGAACAAAAAAAGAAAGTTGCGTGAGTTTGAGACTGTGGCTTTGACCGAAGAATGTAGTGCCCTCCTTACTAGCAAGATTCCACCTAAGTTGAAAGACCCGGGTAGTTTCACCATTCCATGCACAATAAAAGGACAAGAAGTAGGTCAATCACTTTGTGATTTGGGAGCCAGTGTCAATTTGATGCCACTGTCCATTTTTAACAAGATAGGTATTGGAGAGGCTAGACCCACAACCGTGACATTACAACTAGCCGATCGGTCCATTGCCTACCCCAAGGGAAAAATAGAAGACGTCTTGGTCCAAGTGGATAAATTTTTCTTCCCCGCCGATTTTCTAGTTCTAGATTATGAGGCCGATAAAGAAATCCCAATCATCTTAGGATGACCGTTTCTTGCAACCGGACGAACTTTGATTGATGTACACAAAGGAGAACTCACGATGAGAGTTAATGACTAAGAGGTGACATTTAATGTGTTTAAATCTCTGAAGTACATAGATACCGAAGACTGTTTTGCTTTGAGTTCGATTAGTGAAACCCACTGTTTTGACTCAGTCCCCACAGTGGGGAGTGAGAGTGAGCACTCCGACTTAGAAAGTGAGGACACTTTTGAGGATGAGTGTAACGAAGTAGTGGCAGCCTTTGAACCTCTGGACTTTAAGGATAGAGATGTTCAACCCCCTTCAATAGAACAACCTCCCGAGTTAGAGCTTAAACCATTGCCTTCCCACTTGAAATATGCTTATCTCGCTAAGAATAATAAACTTCCCGTTATTATCTCTTCCAAACTTAGTGAGAAACAAGAACAACTTCTGATTGATTTGTTGATGAAGCATAAGAAGGCAATTGGTTGGACCATAGCAGACATTAGAGGTATTAGCCCCTCCTTATGTAAACATAAGATTAACTTGGAGAGTGACCACCCTAGAAAAGTCCAACCTCAAAGAAGGTTGAACCCCATCATGAAGGAGGTAGTTAAGAAGGAAGTTTTGAAGTGGTTAGACGCCGGTATTATCTATCCCATTGCTAGTAGTAGTTAGGTGAGCCCCGTCCAATGTGTCCCTAAAAAGGGAGGGACAACCGTAGTGAAGAACGAAAAGAACGAGCTCATCCCCACTAGGACTGTCACGGGGTGAAGAATTTGCATGGACTATAGACAACTCAATTTGGCCACTAACAAAGACCATTTTCCCCTACCTTTCATCGACCAAATGCTTGATCGGTTAGCGGGTAAAGAATTATATTGTTTTCTAGATGGATACTCCGGATACAACCAAATCCACATCGCCCCCGAGGACCAAGAAAAGACCACCTTTACTTGTCCCTACGATACTTTTGCATTCCGGAGGATGCCATTTGGATTATGTAATGCCCCAACCACTTTCCAACGTTGTATGATGGCCATTTTCACCGACATGATAGAAGACACCATAGAAGTTTTTATGGATGACTTTTCAGTGATAGGGACATCGTTTGACAACTGCCTTGGAAATTTAGAGCAAAGCCTAGTGAGATGTGAGACCCACGACCTTATTTTGAATTGGGAAAAATGCCATTTTATGGTAGAAGAGGGTATTGTCCTAGGCCATCTTGTCTCAAAAAGAGGGTTGGAAGTTGATAAAGCCAAGCTTGAAGTAGTGGCACAACTTCCCGAACCCACAACTGTGAAAGGCATTCGGAGTTTTTTGGGTCATGCGGGTTTTTATAGGAGGTTCATCAAAGATTTTTCGAAAATAACAAAACCCCTATGCAACCTGTTACAACATGAAAAAGACTTTATTTTTACCCAAGAATGTCGTGATGCTTTTGAAACAATCAAAGAAGCCTTAGTCACAGCACCCATAGTGACCACTCTTGACTGGTCACTCCCATTCGAAGTGATGTGTGACGCAAGCGAGTGGGCAGTGGGGGCTGTTCTTGGGCAAAGAAAGAACAAAGTTTTTCACCCCATTTATTATGCAATTAAAACACTGATTGAAGCTCAGATTAATTATACTGTTACTGAAAAAGAATTACTTGCGGTGGTGTTTGCTTTTGATCGTTTCAGGTCGTACTTGATAGGGACAAAGGTCATAGTGCGCACGGATCATGCAACGATAAAATATTTGATCAACAAGGCTGATTCCAAGCCTCGGTTGATTAGATGGGTTTTATTGCTGCAAGAATTCGATCTTGAGATCGTTGATAGAAAAGGAACAAGCAATCAGGTATCTGACCATTTGTCCAGGCTCGAGAAGATAGTGGGCACTGCTGATCCCACTCCGGTCAAAGAGAATTTTTCCGATGAACAATTGGTTTCAGCCCAACATCTCGAAAATAATATTCCTTGGTATGCTGACATTGCAAACTTTTTAGCAAGTGGACTAAAACCCCACGGGATGAGAGGACAACCTTTTAAAAAGTTTTTACACTATACACGGCAATATGTTTGGGACGACCCTTTCTTATATAAGATAGGGACGGACCAAATATTGAGGCGTTGTGTCCACGGGAGTGAGCAACATCAAATACTCCATGATTGTCATACATCCTACTACGGTGGCCACTTTGGTGGAAACCGCACTGCTGCAAAAATCTTGCAAAGTGGTTCTTTTGGCCCACTGTGTTTAAAGACTCGTATCAATTTGTGAAAAATTGTGAGCAATGTCAACGCACCGGGAACATTTCGCAAAGGAACGAGATGCCTCTTAACAACATTCTAGAGGTAGAACTTTTTGATGTTTGGGGGATTGATTTCATGGGACCCTTTCCAAATTCCAATAATAATTTTTATATCTTGGTTGCGGTAGACTATGTTTCAAAATGGGTGGAAGCCATTGTGTGTCATTCTAATGATGCCAATACCGTGGTAAAATTTTTGCATAAAAATATTTTCACTCGATTTGGAACACCACGGGAATTGATTAGTGATGAAGGCACCCATTTTGTAAACAAAGTCATGGCCTCGGTCCTTGCTAAATATGACATACATCATAGAGTGGCCACCGCATACCATCCGCAAACCAACGGTTTGGCCGAGCTTTCAAACCGTGAGATCAAAGGAATTTTGGAAAAAATTGTTAAACCACACCGTAAAGATTGGTCAACCAAACTTAATGATGCTCTTTGGGCCTATCGCACGGCCTACAAAACTCCCTTGGTAATGTCTCCTTTTAAATTAGTTTTTGGCAAAGCTTGCCATTTACCGATTGAATTGGAGCACAAGGCATTTTGGGCCCTTAAAGAGCTTAACATGAGTGAGGGTGCTGCGGGAATTAAGCGGAGTTTGCAATTACATGAACTAGAGGAGTTGCGATATCACTCCTATGAAAACACAAAGTTGTACAAAGAAAAGACCAAGATGTGGCATGATCGAAGAATCAACCATAGGGAGTTCATGGAAGGACAACAGGTATTATTGTTCAATTCCCGTCTTAAACTCTTTCCGGGTAAGCTAAAATCACGATGGACGGGACCATACACCATTGTCAAAGTGAGTCCCTTTGGAACAGTGGAGTTAAAGTCCCCACAGGCTGGTCAAACGTTCAAAGTCAATGGGCAGAGAGTGAAGCATTTTCTGAGTGAGAGTGCTCACATTGTACCCCACTCTCCACCCCACTATGGTTAAGAAATATCGGAACCACTTGTAAATATTTTATTTCAGTTATTTGCTGCCTTTTTATTATTTTTGGTATTTTTAATTCTGCATGATAGTTTATTTTGCATGTGTGTAGGAGAAATTGCCAACTTTTGAAGAAAAAGCCAAGAAAGTGCTTCGCAGTGGGATGAAACACAAGTCCCTGCGCTTCCCACTCCCAAACTGACGAGAGATTGGACGGTTTGGGGGCCCAATGCTGACATACATCAACTTTTTCTGCCACAAGAGTCTACTTTTTGCTGCCACCTTGTCCTAATCTCTTCAACTTCCCATAAAAACCATCATTTTCTTTTTCTCTCTCCTATGTAAACCGTACCCTCCGTTTTGTACTAACCAAAATAAACCTTTCCCATATCAAATTTCAAAAAAACCACTCTCTCCAAAAATTCAAAATACTTATACCCTCTCTCCTTCTTCTTCATTTCTCAAGAACCAAAACCGCAAAAACCCTTCCTAAACCCTAACAATGGCTAGAAGCAAAAGACTCAATACCTACCCGGAGGAACCCAGCCGTGCGGCGGTCCGCCGCAGAACCGCCGAAGCAAACCCGCCGGAGACTGTCATCGCGACCTAAATGAACCACCGCCGGTCTCCGGCGAAAATCCGATCGTAACCGACGTCCCAGACGCAGGTTCATCCAAGCAAGAAAGTCCAAGGGTTGTGTCTTCATCAAGGGTTTCGGATTCTAGTCTAAACCTTTTGGATGATGAAGATTTACAGAATGATGAGGAAATGCAAAGGTTACAAGAGGAATACAACCAAAGGGTGTCTGCAATCAAGAAGAGAAAAGAAGAAGTCGAGAAGAAGCGACGAGAAGAAGAGGAGAGACTGAAACGAGAAGAGGAGGAAAGGTTAAGAAAAGAAGAGGGGGAGCAGAAAAAGCGGGAAGAAGCCGAGAAATTGGCAAGAGAGGAAGAGGAAAGAAAAAGAGTTGAACAAGAAAGACTTCTTGAAGAGGAAAGACTACTGGCAGAGGAAGAGAAGAAAAAGGCTGAGGAGGAGCGAAAACAGATTGAAAAGGCAAGGCTTCTTGAGGAAGCAATGAAAAAAGCAGAAGCGGAGGAGATTCAAAGAAAGGGCAAGGAGCAGATTCAGACTGAAGAAATCCCCCAAGTCGCAAACACTATTGACTTGGAGGCCATACATGCTGCTGCCCACAGTGAGGAGAATCCAATGAAAAGAGCCCTAAGGAATAAAGGAATGGTCACCAGGTCTGGGGTGACCATGTCGAAGAAAACACCCACCAAGAAGCTGAGGAAAGAATCGTCTGGGAAAGGTAAGGGTCTCGAACCCTCTTTGAGTTCATCTGTTGAAACTGATGCTTGAGATGGGCAGATGCCATCTGAAAACCCACACCATTCCACTGTGGGGACCGAACATGCCCCCAGTAGGATACTTAGGCAGTTTACCACTCCAGCAGCAGCAGCCCACTATGAGTGTATTTCCACACAAAAGTTGAACTTGGAAAGGGGTTTCGACCCCGACTCTATAAAAGCCAACCAGTTTGTCAAGGATAGAATTTTAGCACAGGATTGGTCGACATTGGCATCTGCCAATCGTCAAGAAAATGCGTCTTTGGTGCGGGAGTTTTACGTCGAGGCTTCCCAGACTAAGGACCCCATTGTAAAAGTCCGGGGTCGAACCGTGGACTATACCGCAGGCGAGATTAATCAGGTTCTAGGAAGAAGGATCCCGGAAGCATGTGCCTTTGCACAGTTTCTGAAGAAAATGACCCCGGAGGATGAGGATGTTGTTTTAAAAGAGATAGCAATTGAAGGGAGTCCATGGGATAAAGATGGCCAGAGGAAGTGTCTGCACGCTAGCTCCCTCACCACAGAGCCCGTTGTGTGGTTCCAATTTCTCTGTGCCTCTGTGTCCCCAACATCGCATGATACGACTCTGTCAATGCACAAGTGTGTCTTGTTGTATTGCATCCTCACTGGGAAAAAGATCAATCTGGGGATTGTCATGCACGCTGCCATTCATCAAGCCCGCACTCGTAAGAAGGTAATCTTGCCCCTCCCTTGTCTTATCACTTCATTACTAATAGAAGCTGGAGTCCCCTTAGCTGTAGATGATCAGTGGCTTGTTTCAACAAGCAATATCAATGTGGCAACCATACGCAAAATGGGAAGAGTAATCACTGTCCCAACCGATGATCCCGCTGATGATCCCACTGTGGGGATCGCTGATGAGCACACTGTGAGAAACGCTGGTACCCCACTCCGTCAGCCCCCTGCAAGAACCGCAAGCACAAGCAACCCCCTGACAGCCATTATGCAAGCATTGACATCTCTCACCTATCGCGTTGAACTTATGGAAGCCAACCAAAAGCACATGAACCAGGCCACCGAATCGTTTTGGATGTATATGCGTGATAGGGATGAAATTGTGAACCAAATGTTACAAGCATCCAACGAAGAATTGGCCGCACAGCTCCCTGCCTTTCCAGAAGGAATCTGCCCCTCGATTGCTAGTGACGAGGATTTCAGTGAAGACTCCGCCGATCTTTCACCGCAAGCAACCCCGACCCACTAAATGGTTTGTTGGGATTCTGGTTCCCACTTTTGATGCTCACCAAAAATAATTTATATTTTATGTTTAACTGTGTATTCTGCCTATGGCTAGGCGTTTGACAATATTTGTTGTTTTGGATATTTTTGTGAAATGATGCATGGAAGTCCTGCTGCTACAGCAGGTGATTTTGGGTACTAACTCGCTTATTGTTTGAATGTTTGATTGATCTCTTTTCATTTCAAGGTACAACTTTCGGCTTCCGACTTAAAAGGTCCCTTTTGTAAGTACGAATCTCAACTTATCACCATGAAATGATATAGGCCATTTCCGCATCCAAGCACGACCTTTTTGTATCCCCAAAAATACCTCTTTGAACCCAATGCCCAAGTCACAGTGGGGACACTGTGCAATTTTAAGTTTGAGGTGGGGACTTCTAGAGTGACTTCCAGTCTTCCCACAGTGGGGACACTATGAGGTCATAAGTTTGAGGTGGGTAAACCATACCCACCTCCCAAAAAAAGACAAAAATACAAAAACAAAAGAAAACCGGAGTGTCACTAACAAGATTGATGGTGTGCCTTTTCTGGACCATCAAAGTGCTCACTTCCAAGAAAAAGATGGTGTGCCTATTCTGGACCATCAGAATACCCACTCTCACAAAAAATAGCCATACCCAAATAAAGCCTGAAAGTGTACGTACTTACCCATGCAAAACACAAACCACTCACTTTTGGAAATAAAAATCTCAAAGAGAGATATTCGGTCCATGTTTGGAATTTCGTGCCAAGACCCTTGGAAAAATATTCAAAGCCACAAACCTTTCAAACCCAAGAAAGTCCTATTGATCATTTGTGAACAAGGGAAAGATGCCATCAAGTACAAAAGTGAAGTTTTAAATTTTTGGAAACGAAAGAAGTATCTGTGGACGGAGATCAACATATGTTCAGAGTGAGAAGTCGGTAAGTCCCTGAAAGCACAAGTGCATTTTTTTATTATTTTTTTTATTCACTTTTGGCATACCATCCATCCCGGGCGGGGGCCAGGACGAGACACATAGTCCTGTTATCGCATCAGCGCTGCGACGGAGTGGACGTGACAGCTAGGTTGCAAAGGTGGATGAGATAAAAAAAAGTGAACTCCGACCCGAGATCGGAGTATGGCTGCGGTTCATAAAGGGGAGCTTGGCCCCGTCCACTCATTACACCAATGTCGATCCATATGTGGCCCGCATTCTATATTGCATCCAGCACAACATGCCACTTGACGTAGGACAAATCATTATCCTCCATATGATAGATGCCGCATCCGAGCGGAACACAAGTATTCTTCCATTTCCCTGCGTTATCAGTAAACTATGCAGGGACGCGGGTGTAAGGATCGGGGATACTCTACCCCCTTCATTACCATTTGATCGGGTTACATACCGCGCCCAAATGGCGGCCGCCCAAAAGTTAGACAGGCAAGAGGCAGCCGCAAATGAGGAGATGGAGATACCGGATGATATGGATGATGTTGACGTGGATGACGTCAACTACGACCCGGATATGGACGAGGGAGAAGTCCCCATCCCGACAGACATCGAGGGTGTGGTCCGCTACTTCAATCGCCGCTTAGAGTTATTTCAGACAGAGGTGCGGACCGGACTCAAAGGCATCCGCCGAGGTATCGCGGGAGGTGCAGATGCAGACACGGCGGGTCCTTCCAACCCGCAGGCGGCCCGTAGAGTGAGGAGGCAGCAACCGGGTGGGCAACCATCTTCTAGACGACGGAATCGGGAGGAATGAAGATGGTTCGTTTTCATTTTTTTTTTCTTATGCTATTTTATATTTTGTTGGATGACTATACTTTAATTCGCACAAGCTATTTTGGATGACTGTAATAGACATTTTTTACACATTAGGGGCAATGTGTAGTTAGGTTTGGGGTGGTAGCTATGGTGTCATTTGGTGATCTTTATCATATCTTAGGAAATTAACAGAATTGCGGTTATGATTGAATTCTTTTCTGATTAATCGTCGGTAGTAATTAGAACACCACATTTTTAGGAATGAATCTGTGAGGGATAATATAGCATTGAAAGAGACCCGAACAATTGTATGAATTTGGGACATTAGTGGAGACCACCCAAAAGTGAGATTCGAGCCTAAATTGACGCGTTTCATTTCGAGGGATTTAAATACACAAGTCTTATACACTTTTTCGAATTCCTTGTCGTGGTTATAGATTGATCTCGCTATAATTTTGCATTGAGTAGCAAAGACGACCATCGAGATATTAGGTAAGGGTATAGTAACCGCATCGTGTGGACCTTAAGAGATGATTCCAGACACTGTGTGAAATTTGTAAACCCGTATTTATCTATCGGCCCCTTGAACCATTTTATGTGCACCCAAACCCCTTTGCAGCCAAACACTCACCTAATTTTTCATTCCGGACCCACCATTTAACCCAAACCAAGAACCTTAGCCAACCCTCATCCAAAAATGTGTCAATCACGAAGTGGGGACGAACAATGGAAGGTAGAGCAAAAAGAGAAGTGCAGGCCAGTCATGAAGATAAATTGGGTCGTAGCAACCCAAGAAATAAAAAAGAGGGCCAATGATGCCCCACCCAAATAATAAAAATAAAAAAATAAATAGTTAGCTATCCGCAACAGTGTAATTGTATCTGCAGCAGTTAAATAAAAAGGGTCAAAGCGACTCCATAGATGGCAAAAAGGGCCAAATGACAGAGATGAAGCAACAAGGTTCGGAACTGCTAAGGATTGACACATTTAGGATTTTTTGATTCTTACACCCTTCGTAACATAGCCATAACCTTAACCCTGTTACAACCTATGTAAAAGACCTGGATGATCTTCTGGAAAATGTGATTAGGGTATACGACCACTTTTACCGATAGTCCCTGCCTTGCTATTTAATTCCTTCTGAGATCACTTCTTTATGCATTTGTGCGTCTTTCATGTTTAGTTGCTCATGCTATTATCTCGTGAATTATTGTACATAACCTCCAAATGCATGACAACATGTGTGACAACCTAGGTTCGAGTGTAAAGAGAGTATTCCGTGAGGTAGGGTCGAGGCGAAATCCTCCCTGATCATGCATGATTTTGTGTCAACTGTAATGTGGTGTGGTCTCGATCAGTTCTATTCTCAAAAAGTTAGTGCTTCGACCTCTACAAACAGGAGGTTTTCGGTAAAGGGTTATGATTAATTTGTTAATTTCCTTCGTTGACTGAGATGTGTAAAGATCCATAATGACACCACCAACTTCACAATTGTGCGAATTTTGTTATGACCCTGGCTTTTAAATTTTCTATTGCTTATTTGCTTGAGGACAAGCAACGCTCGGTTTGGGGTTGTTGATAATGTCGATTTTCGACATTATTTTTAATCTCAGATTAGGTGGATCACGCGTGTCTTCAAGTAAAATATGAGTATTTAACGGGGTTTTGGTAAGAAAGTACATGTACCAGCAATTTCATTCAAAAGAGTAGCAGATTCGAGTTCCGGAGCTTAAAACGAGAAAAATCGAAGAAATATGAGAAACAGTGCTCGGCGCCAGTCTCCGCGCCAGTGAACTGGCACCGGCATCCGCGCCGAGAAATTTTCCAGAACCTGCGCCAGTATTTGCGCCGACTTGCCAAACAGAAGCTGGCGCTAGTCAATCCGCGTCGGTGCTGGCCCCGACGTCCAGTTTACTAAAACATTTTCTGCAGCTAGGGTTGGGACACTTTTGACTCTCAGACGAAGACGGCTAGCCAGAGGGCGATTTTTGGAAGGAAAATAGAGATTTTTGAAGAGGGAAACAGATTGGGACAAGAAATCAAAGACGATTGAGTACGTGAGATTGAAGGGGATTCTTCTCAGGGAGTTATTTATCATCTTCTCTAGAACTTCTCGAACAATGAATTCTTTTACATCTTTTGTAACCTTTCGGTTTCTTTTACACACCCCCAACATGAGCTAAACTACATGTTGGGGGGTTGGATGATGGTTGGTTCATAGATGTAAACTTTTGATGATTTGTGTTTTGGTTTTAATAGATGGATGAAGCTTTTGATATTATACTTATTGCGTTTAACCAATTGATCACTTGTTAAATGATTTTACAATTCTTGAGTTCGTTCGAGAGAAGTCTCTAGATTGAGGTCGGATTCAATAGCCACCGGTAGGAATTGGATAGAGATATACCAATTCCTTCGGTCTTGTGTTCTAAACCTTTCTCATTAACTTAATTTAATTGTGAGATCGAGAGATAAACAACTCTAATTAAGTCAATTCTCTTTGTAGCTTGAAAAAGTGCAACGAGTTTGGGTTTTGCAATTCATTGAGCATTAGAACCAATCATAAATTACTTTAAATTCTTATTAATTGAGCCATTCAAACTCCAACCCTCCTTCTTCTGTCTTAACATTCCAATTAATCAACTATTCCGACGTTTTCATATGCTTTAAATAGTTTAGTTTTTCAGAAATTCAAACCAAACCAATTTTCGACCGCCCAGTTAATAGTTAATACAGTCATTGTGGTACTTAACACTTGGTTCCTTTGGGTTCGATACTCGTACTTCCGTACGTATTACTTGAGACGATACCGTACACTTGCGGTTAGTCAAAGGGGGGTGTAAACCCGCCTATCAACTGTCTATGATATTCCAAAGTAAACTAACCATACTAAAGTATCGTGATCCAACCTAAAGTCTTAAACTTAGGATTTATTGGGATCAGTCGTCCAAAATATGACTATTTAAGTGAATGGCCAAGCACTGTCCACTTAAATCTCGTTATTTTGGCACCTTGTTTTACACTACAATCATCCGGCATGATTGGCTAAGCACTGACCACACCGAAATCTTGTAAGCTCGACAAGTACCTTAAATGGGTGGCGTTTAGTTTACATTTTGCAAAAAGGTTTAATTTTAGAAAACATTCTGTTGGACAACCTAGGGGGGGGGTAAGGTTGTATTTAAAATCTTTTACTTTCAAAAAAATCTTTTATAAATAAATACAGAATAAATAAAGCAGAGTATAAATAAATAAGTATACAACAATTATATAAACAGATATAATTTAAATGCACAGCGGAAATGTAAATAGATAAGGGAAAGAGAATACTTGACAACGATATTTACTGATTTACCACCAACTGTGATAAACCAGCAGCCGAGACACTTCCCGACACGATCCAATAAATATATTCTTTACGGTAGAATACAAACCAAATACAGAGCAAAGTAAACGGTTCTCTAAGCCTCAGCTTATTGAGATGTACAGGATCACACACCCGTTATTCAAATACTTACAAGAGGAGTATAACTCACAATGGGTAATCACTCTTGTATAATATCTCACACTTGGATATTTTATAAAAAATGTTTTATAAAATATATATATTATAAATAAGTGAGAGTGAGAGAGCTGAGAGTTTGAATGCTGCTTGTTACTGTTATGTTGTCTGGTCTGGTCTTCTTCATCACCAGCAAGCATCATTTATATATCAGTATCTCCAACGGAAACAAGAGGCGCGGTATACCGCCAAATGCACGCGGTATACCGCCGTCAGAAAAAGTAACTGACACACCAACGGCTACATGCAAAGTTGACAGGAATTACGTACCCGCGGTATACCGGCTGGGACTCGCGGTATACCGCCGTCAGGAAAAGTAACTTTCAACCAATCAGAATCAAACACGGAGCCTGCCGCGGTATACCGGCTGAACACCCGCGGTATACCGCCAAATGTGTACCCGCGGTATACCGGCTGTACCGCCGCGGTATACCGCCGTCAGAAAAAGGACTTTCCAGGACGCAACCAAATCTGCTGGATCTTCTCAATAAACTTATTTAAATAAATTATTTAAGGTTTTTAGAAATATCCAAGTGGTATATTATTTTAGAGTGTTTATCATTATTAGTTATAAACAATAATGACGACGTAAACACTTCCGTCTTGAACCCTTCAGATTAAATCTTCGTGTTCTTCAACAACTGCACACTTGGATTAAATTGTTAGATAAACAATAATACGGTGTGTTTGTAATCATCAAAATAAATATATATAAATATATAGAGATGTGGTACACTTGCACCAACAATCTCCCCCTTTTTGATGATGACAAACACAACCGCTAAGCAAGAGCATATGCGGTTTCTCTCCCCCGTTTGTCGAAACAAAAAGGGTCAAGAAAGACGGTATGCTTCCCCTCGAGAGATGCTCCCCCTCAAAATATGCATATATTTGAGAGAGCATAATCTCATGGTTAAAAGATAAAAAGCTCCCCCTCAAATTAATAACAAATTATAAAATTTGAGGGACAATAAAATATGCATAAAAAGCATATAATAGACATAAAACAAAATAACCAAAAAGAAACACTTGCACCAAAACGGATCTTAAGGCTTCGATTTTCGGTTAATTTTATGTGATAAAAAAAAACAACCACGTATTATGACCTCGTCAGGTAACCACGTATTATAACCTCGGCAGGTAACCACGTATTATAACCTCGGCAGGTAACCACGTATTATAACCTCGGCAGGTAACCACGTATTATAACCTCGGCAGGTAACCACGTATTATAACCTCGGCAGGTAACCACGTATTATAACCTCGGCAGGAAACACGTATTATATCCTCGTCAGGAAGCACGTATTATATCCTCGTCAGGAAAACACCTACAAAAGGCAAAGAAAATTTTTCGTGGTACCCTTTTCTTATGGGTCCTTTTAACAGTTAGTATAAAACATAAACTGCAAAAAAATATGTTGTCGACATAAAACAAACACGACAAACATACAAAGCCATAAAAATGGTTTAAAACCACAAACGCATCCCACCGGGATTATCAACATTAAACATTCCTTTCGGAATCCATTTTCTAACCATTTTTATTTTACGATCGTATTTATCATAGACGTAAAATGAAGCATGCAAATTTACATTATTTTTAGGTCTAGAAAAATTACCATTATACATACGAGCATGCGGTTTCCTCCCATAATTCACATTTTTTATTTTTGACATATATGGAGGTTTTTGCGTTTTATTTTTAACAACAAATTTAGGTTTTTCAAAAACCTTTTTAATTGGCATACAATCACATTTTTCAATACACGTATTTGAACCAATGCCTTTTCGGCAATTTATACGATTTGATATATTAAGCATTTTAAGCACTTTATCATTGCTACTATTAAAAGCATTTGCTAATAAATCATTTTTCTCATGCGATTTACATTTAGCATTTAAACATGCAATTTCATTTTCAAGAATCTCGCATTTTGTACATAAAATATTTTCACATGTTCTTTTCTCTAAACATGCAATTTTATCATTTAAAATATCACAAGATTTGCAAATATCTTTTTCACTTAATTTATTTTCTAATTTAGTGATAATGTCTAAATCATAAGCAGATTTTTGTTTACCGTCATCTATTTCCTTTTTATATGCGGATACGGTTTCTTTTAAATTAGAGATTTCATCTTTATACCTATTTGCAAGAGCGGCCATATCATGAAATGATTTATATAATTCGTCAAGATTATTTTCATCGTCACTATAATAATTATCACTATAATTATTATCATAATTATTTTTAGAAGAATATGATGAAGATACCTCATTATCATGGTCGGCCATGAAACAAAAATTTTTGGCCTCATTTATGCTTGCGCTCAACGCGCCTCCAACGAGAGCTTTTGGTGTGTTGATTTGTTTTGCTCGTTTTGGACACACACTTGCATAGTGATCCTTATCACCACACACATAGCAAAAGCCTTTCTTTTTATTGGCTTTTTCATCGTCGCTAGATTCGTCATATTTGTCTTCACTTTTATGGACGTTGCGACTTTGGTTTTTACCACCACGACGGTAGTCTCCATTTTCTTGAAACCTATCATTATTAGCAAACTTTTTGTTAGATAAAAGTTTAGAAAGTTTTCTTACCATCTTGACTAAATCGTCAAGATTTTCGGGTTCGTCATCGGATGAGCTAGCTTCTTCCTCCTCTTCCTTTTCCTCTTCTTTTGAGGCAACGACTTTGAGAGCGATGGATTTCTTTTTGACTTGCTCCCGGACTTGATTTCTTCTTAGTGCAATTTCGTGCACTTTAAGATTGCCGATGAGATCATCGAGCTTCATAGTTGCGAGATCTCGGGAGTCTTCCAAGGATGTGATTTTTGCCATCCACTCCGAGGGAAGTGCTCGAAGAATTTTCCTTACATAATCCTCATTAGGGTAAGTACGACCTAATCCCTTCAAGGTAGTCATAATGAGGTTAAAACGTTTAAACATTGAGTCGATTGACTCATCTTTTGACATTTCAAATAGTTCATAATCATGAACAAGAATATTTATTTTAGAGCTTTTAACTTGAGTATTTCCACGATGAGTGTCGCTCAAGCTTTGCCAGATTAGATTAGCAGTTTTATAAGTATAAACTCTTTCTATTTCATCAGAGGTTAAAGCAGCATATAATATATTTTTAGCTTCAAAATTTAAACAATAATGAGATTCTTCAGCGGGAGTCCAATCTTTTATGGGTTTATCAATAATAAGATCATTTTCAACTTTGGTTGGTCTAAAATTCCCATTTTCTATAATATCCCAAATTTTTTGACTTTTGCCACGAACGTGACATTCAAATAGCTCGGCCCAAATGCCAAACTTTTCAGTATCTATAATAGGAGGTTTTGAAAACAAAACAGTTTGTTGAGCCATTATATAAAAGATATAACTTTAAAAATTTAAACAGAAAAATTTTGAAAGCCCCGCTCTGATACCAAATGTTGGACAACCTAGGGGGGGGGTAAGGTTGTATTTAAAATCTTTTACTTTCAAAAAAATCTTTTATAAATAAATACAGAATAAATAAAGCAGAGTATAAATAAATAAGTATACAACAATTATATAAACAGATATAATTTAAATGCACAGCGGAAATGTAAATAGATAAGGGAAAGAGAATACTTGACAACGATATTTACTGATTTACCACCAACTGTGATAAACCAGCAGCCGAGACACTTCCCGACACGATCCAATAAATATATTCTTTACGGTAGAATACAAACCAAATACAGAGCAAAGTAAACGGTTCTCTAAGCCTCAGCTTATTGAGATGTACAGGATCACACACCCGTTATTCAAATACTTACAAGAGGAGTATAACTCACAATGGGTAATCACTCTTGTATAATATCTCACACTTGGATATTTTATAAAAAATGTTTTATAAAATATATATATTATAAATAAGTGAGAGTGAGAGAGCTGAGAGTTTGAATGCTGCTTGTTACTGTTATGTTGTCTGGTCTGGTCTTCTTCATCACCAGCAAGCATCATTTATATATCAGTATCTCCAACGGAAACAAGAGGCGCGGTATACCGCCAAATGCACGCGGTATACCGCCGTCAGAAAAAGTAACTGACACACCAACGGCTACATGCAAAGTTGACAGGAATTACGTACCCGCGGTATACCGGCTGGGACTCGCGGTATACCGCCGTCAGGAAAAGTAACTTTCAACCAATCAGAATCAAACACGGAGCCTGCCGCGGTATACCGGCTGAACACCCGCGGTATACCGCCAAATGTGTACCCGCGGTATACCGGCTGTACCGCCGCGGTATACCGCCGTCAGAAAAAGGACTTTCCAGGACGCAACCAAATCTGCTGGATCTTCTCAATAAACTTATTTAAATAAATTATTTAAGGTTTTTAGAAATATCCAAGTGGTATATTATTTTAGAGTGTTTATCATTATTAGTTATAAACAATAATGACGACGTAAACACTTCCGTCTTGAACCCTTCAGATTAAATCTTCGTGTTCTTCAACAACTGCACACTTGGATTAAATTGTTAGATAAACAATAATACGGTGTGTTTGTAATCATCAAAATAAATATATATAAATATATAGAGATGTGGTACACTTGCACCAACACATTCTAATTCTCTTTTAAAACGTTTTGATTTTAAAACCTCTTTCTTAAAATCTCGTTTTAAAAGTTTATCCAATTAAATCGGTTTGATTTTGATAAACATATCAATTTTAAAATATCATATTCTATTTACCGATTTAAAACTTATTTTGCGTTTGATTTTATTTTAAAAACGCTTACAACTATTATAACAATAATAAAGCAATAAATAAATAAATCGCAAACACAAAATAAACAACCACAGCAAACATATAATATACGGTTTTGCCCCTAATGTGGTGTTGTGAGCCAACACAACAATCACGGTCACTCTAAGGACGTCTTCAAGCTCCCACTGGCCTCGCCATCTTGGTGAACTCTTGGGACTCCGTCTCGATATCTTGAAACTCCATTTTCGGGTTTGATTTACAATTTAAAATAGAAAATACGACATGTCCTATTCTATTTTACAATTGATCCTATCTAGGAAATTTAAAATTGAAAATTACATCCCATGCAATTAATACATTTTAATTTTCCAAACATAAAAATAAATCAACCACGGGTCTTTCGGGGCAAGCCGTATACTATCTAATATTGTTTTAAACATAAAATAAAGCAATTTGGCCAATATTTAATTAACATAATTAAAATAGCCAAATAATGTGAACAAATTATTATATGGCAAATTAAAATTAATCGATCTTTCTTGTAGGTTAACAAGCCTAACCCAAAACGAATTAACCCATCAAAACCGGGCCTTGGCCCATCCGCATAGGACACAAGCCAACACATAAGTTTAGAGTAACAACCCAAAACAGAACCCTAACATTGGCTTGAATCTCTTTTGAAAACCGGCCCAATCCTTACTGGCCCAAACTCTTTTAGAGACGAGAAAAACGGCCAAAAGTGATCCAAAACCAACACACGAGTTATCGTCCCAAAACAAAACTGTTATGTAACAATACAAGTCCAATACTCGAATTTAATAATAAATTTCAAAATTTGATCCAAGACTCTTGGCCAAAACAATCAGGCCGAAAGCTTATGTGAGCCAATACACGGTTCAAAACTTTTTTTTAAAACGAAGCCCAAAAGCCTAAATCTCACTCTGAAAACCACGATCGAAACTGGGTAAGATTGATCACTCGGCGTCAGCCGAGAACGACAAGGTTCTCGGGCCCAAACCGTCCCAACAAGTCAAAACATAAAATCAAATGGCCAAATTAATTAAACATAACTAAAGGACCATATTTCAAAAACAATATGTCGAAACTTGTTTAATTAAAACTTGAGAGAGTCTAATCCAAAAACTTAAACCCTTAAAACGGATCAACACGATTGACTTAGCAAAATAAATACGGCCTAGCAGAGCCGCCTCAAGATCAAAACCGAGCTACTGTAACACCCCGAAAATTCGAGAACCAAAACTGGGGTCACGGACGTCCGCAAGAGACAAGTCGGACGTCTGCAAGGTGCGGAAGCCCGCGGGTTGTCCGCGGAAGCAACAGAGATTTGGATGGTTTTGGTTCGGCTGAGGCCGAACGTCCGCGAAGTGCCATGTGGACGTCCGCGACCTGTCTGATGGGTTGATTTGGGTATTTTAATCCCTTTTGTTAGAGCATTATTGTATTCAAGATTTATTGTAAAGTCTTGTATAATGTCAAACATTGTAAAAGTCAAAGAAAGTCTAAGTCAAGTGAAAAGTCAAACTAGCTTTAGTGTTTAAAGCTTTGTAATTAGGTGGTATAAATAGTTTTAGTTTGCTTAAGTCTAAAGTGGATAAGAGAAAGATAAGTCTAGAGGAGAGCTTTAGAGAAACATTTTATGTTCATGTCATTTGTACTTTGAAGATCAATACATGGATGACTTTCTCTCTAGATATTAGTGTGTTTGAGTGCTAGATCTGGGAATTCACATTTGGTATCAGAGCCATACAGAAATTTCAATCAGATTTGTGAAGAACTTGAAGAATTTGGGCATTTTTTTGATATTTTTGAAATTCACAAGTTCACTCGAATTCTGCATTTTGATTATGTTTTGGTTCATGATTTGAGTACAGATCTGTTCGAGTTGATTATCTGGATCAATTCGTGCAAGGATTCAGAATCAGAACACATATTTCAAAGGATTTCAGCAGATTTGTGGTGTTTTTCGAAAAGTTTTTGTGCAGATCGAAAGAGGCATTTCTACAGTGTTCTTGGTGTTATTTCCTGAACAAAAGATGTCCAGATTAGTTGTGCGAATCACCCTACAAAGTTTCGAATCAATTGGTGTTGATTTGAGCAAGTTAGGACACTTAGAAATTTTTGAATCTCGGAAACTCATAACTGGCGTATGAAACTGTGTTCATAAACTCATAACTGTCGTACATCATTGGCCTTCAAAAACTCATAACTGTCGCACGATACTAATCATCACAACTGTCGCACGATTCTTGCCCGACTTCATTTTTAGTCGTATAAGAATCATACGACAGTTACTGTTCATTGGTCTAGTCGTATAAGAAGCATACGACAGTTACTGTTCATTGGTCTAGTCGTATAAGAAGCATACGACAGTTACTGTTCATAAGGCAAAGTCGTACAAGGCTTATACGAGAGTTGATCAAAGTCGTGCCCGTGTCATACGACAGTTACTGTTCAACAACGCTAGTCGTACAAGAGGTATACGAGAGTTACTGTTTACTTGGTAAGTCGCACACGATCTATCCGACAGTCGTATAAAAAAAATGAGTATTTTGAAAAAAAAAATTATTCCGAAATTTTTACTATAGTATTTTTCATACACTTTAAGAGCTTTTCAAGTAAAAATTTTATAGTGTATTTTATACACTTTCTGATTGATTTTCTGAAAGATCATCTTCTAGCATTCTTCAAGATGTCAAGAGAGCTACTTAGCATGGGTTCAAAGAACAAGCCTCCAGTTCTTTTAGTGGAAGAATATGCCCAATGGAAGAAGAGAATGACTCAATTTCTAAATCATCAGAACAGAGATTTAATGGTTTCAATCAAAGAAGGTCCTCACATACCACATATGGATGTTGGTGGTCAAGCTGAAACTGCTACAAGTCAGTATGTTGCTCCTAGAAGAATTGAAAAAGAACCCAGATTTTTTAATCAAAATGACAAAGATAGGATTGCAATTGATGAACTGGCTTTGACTTATTTGACTATGGCAATTCCAAATGATATCTACAATCGAGTAGATAGTCGTGACTCAGCGAAAGAGATATGGGATGAGCTAGAAAGGCAGTTTGAGGGATCATCAAAGTCTAAGAAGACCAAAAGGAATCAAAGCATCAATGCTTATGAAGGGTTTAAAGCAAGAGAAGGCGAACCTTTGAAAGAGACCTACAATAGATACAATATCATCCTTAATGATTTGAGAAGAAATGGAGTCGACAAATCAGAATCAGAAATAAATTACAAATTTGTCAAGAATCTTCTACCAGAATGGGATTCCTACTCCATTCAGCTCCAAATGTCAAGGGATATGGATGATGAAAAGTTGACCGACATTTTCAGTATTCTAGGTCAACACAAAGAAAAAGTAAAAGCTGTTAAGGAAAAGGATAAAAAGGTCGAAGAATCTTTAGCCCTTCTGAGTAAACATAAGAAGAGTGGAGCTATGAAAACAAAAGCTTTGATTTCTGGGATGAGCAAGAAGAAGATAAGTTTTGATGATGATGATAGTGGCAGTTCTGGAGATGAAATGACTGATATAGCTGAGAAATTGGCTTTGTTAACAAACAGATTTCAAAACAAGTTTGGCAAAAAGAAGTTTTATTCAAAAACCAAACCTGAATATAACAAAGCTAACAAGTATAAAAGATTTGAGAAGAAATATGAGAACAAGGAGGAAGAGAAAGAGGAGAAAGAGAAGAGAGTTGAGAAAAAGGAAAGAGAGGAAACGAATGATAGAGATGACCGAAACTGTTTTAACTGTGGAAAGACAGGTCATTTTGCCAGAGACTGTAAGCTAAAGAAGGTTAAGGATTCTGACTATTATCAGCGAAAGGCACATCTGGCAAAAGCAAAAGAAAGTGGAAAGCCAGTCAATGCTGAGGAAGAAATTTGGCTTATGGATTCCTCTGATGATGAAGAAGCTCACTTTACTCAAGTAAAGCATAGCTTAATGGCTAAACTAGATGAGGATGACCAGGAATCCGAGGTATCGTCTCTTTATTCTTCTGATAATTCTGATAATTCTGATAATGAGTCTGAAACTGAAGATGACAGATATGAAGAAATGCAACTCGTGATAATTTAACTTAATAAGAAATTTGAAAAAGTTCAAAAGGAACTTGAAAATAAGAAAAGTTCAATGATGAAATATCACGATGAGGCACTTCTTTATAAATGTCTTGCTGAAGATAGAGAAAATGAAAAGGAAGTTATTAGAACAAAAGTTAAAACACTTGAATCTGAAATTTCTGAACTGAAGAAGAAAATAATTGATATAAGTGATGAGAATATAGACTGTCAATTTAAAATTAAGATTCTCACTGAAGAAAGAATAGAAGCTCTTGCAAAGATCAAAGAACTTGAAGAGTTAAACTATAAAAGAGGTCAGACTGAGCAAACTCTAAAATTATTAACCAATAATCGAAAAGATAAACGATTTTTTAATCCTAAAATAGGACTTGGTTTATCTGATGTAGAGGTATCAAAGAAAGCGCCTGAAAATTTTTATACAATTACAAAATTGGATGAAGATTTAAAGGAACCCATTAAAAAGGAAATACCTCTTATATCCAAAATTTTTGTTAAATCTGAATGTTCAACTCCGGATTCTAATAAAGATAAGGATAAGACGGATAAAGGTTCGGAAGAAAAGCCTAGATTCAATACGACAAACTTTAAATACGATGAACTAAATTCCAGTTACAAAACCAAAAAGGTTGAACTAACTGAATTTAGTTTATTATTCTCAAATGAATCTATGGCTAAAACATTTGATTCCAATATCAATGAACCTGAACCTGTTAAATCTGAATCTAATGTTGAAATGGAGTCAAATACAAATTCAGATTCTGACAAAAAGGTGTTTGTTCAAGAAACCTCTTCTGAATTTCCTGATTTGGATTCTGCTTTACGAAAAATTGTTGATTTAGAAAATCAAATTTCTAAATTATAATTAAATTTTGAAATATTAGAGGATGATCATGATAATATTGGGATAAATTTTGATCATAGTCAAAAAGTCAATCTTGAACTTCAAGTTGAGATTCGACGACTTGAATCCCGAATATTAGAATTATCAAAATCTAAAGGTTCAATTACTTGTGAAAAGTGTTCAAATCAAAGTGAAACTACAGATCAACCTAATTCTTCAGGTTCGGTCAAAGCAAAAGAAAAATGTTCTTTCGAAGGAATTAATCTTAAGCCAAAAGAATCATCATTTGTATGCTTTAATAATTCTTTGTTTGAATCTAATTCAGATTCAAATGATAAAGAATATAGTGCTTATGAGAAAGGAGAATCATCCGGAACCAAATCTAATTCTTGTTCGAATGATTCTTCCAACTCTAAAAGCTCTAACATTTTTTCTTCTTCTTCTTCAGAAATGGATGAAGAAAAGTGCATGGATCTGAAGGAGAATGTTACAAATAGCAAGAATAGGAGTACTGATGATGAGAAATTTAGTTCTTTGAATAAAAATTGTTTACATTCTTGTAATGTTTACAATTCTTGTGGCAATAAAAATTCCGCAATTTCAGATTTTAAATTGTTGACACAAGCTAAAATAAGAATTCATTGTGCTCATTGTTGGGACAACTATTTCAAGCTAAATAACAATGCTCCTAAGAACAAAAAGTCTAATACTTCATTTTCTTCTTTAAAATCTTCAGCGAACAAATTTGCTAAAATGTTCGGTTTCAGATCAAACAAACAGAATAAGAAGAAGAAGGAAACAAAAACAGTTGAAGTGAATATGGTTTGGCAATGGATTCCAAAAGATGAAGTTAATAAACCAAAATCACAAAATGACCTTACTTTTAAAGGTAAAATTCAAGGGTCATCAACTGTAATAAATAAACTGATTCGTACTAACAAGAAAGGACCCATACAGATATGGGTACCTAAGTTGAGGTAATTTTCTTTTTACAGGATCGTCATGTGTGGGTCATTGATTCGGGAGCGTCTAGACACATGACGGGGTACATGCACTTATTGCAAGATGTTACTGTACATCCTGGCGGATCGGTGGGATTTGGAAATGATTCAAAAGGTCATGTTCGAGGCTATGGAACGTTGAAGAATGACTCGATGCAAATTGAGAAGATCTTGTATGTCGAAGGTTTAGGGCATAATCTTTTCAGTATTAGTCAGTTCTGTGACAAGGATTGCAAGGTTATTTTTGACAAGCAGTATTGTTATGTTGTGGATAAGAACTGGTCAGAGATTTTCAGAGCGAAACGATGTGGCGATTTATACGAAACAGATTTTGCGACTCTTGTTGCTTCAAATCAAGTTTGTCGTGTATCAAAAGCTTCACAAGACGAATGTTGGTTGTGGCATCGAAGACTCTCGCATCAAAATTTTAGTAGCATCAACAAACTTAGAATTGATGGATTAGTCTCCGGGCTTCCTGAATTGAAGATTGACAAAGTCTCTATATGTTCGGCTTGTGAAATGGGAAAGATGAAACATGTCTCACACAAGTCCAAAACTTTGTCTAACTGCAACAATGCCTTGGAATTAATTCACATGGATCTCTGTGGCCCAATGCGGACTCAGTCAATGGGAGGAAATAAGTATATATTATTGATAATTGATGAGTATTCGCGATATACTTGGCTGGATTTTCTCCAACTCAAATCTGAAGCACCAGAGCTGATTATTAAGTTCATCAAGAAGATTCAAACTCTTCTACAACGCCCGGTTCGAAAAATAAGAAGTGACAACGGAACTGAATTCAAGAATGCAACATTACAAACGTTTCTTGACTCTGTTGGCATTTCTCACAATTTTTCTGCACCAATTACTCCACAACAAAATGGAGTGGTTGAAAGGAAGAATCGGACTCTTGTAGAAGCGGCTCGAACAATGCTTGCCTATTCGAGTCTTCCACCAAGTTTTTGGGCTGAAGCGGTTTCCACAGCATGTTTTACTCAAAACATGACAATCATTAATAAACGCTTTAATAAAACTGCTTATGAATTAATTAATAATCGCAAACCTAACATCAAATTTTTGCGTGTTTTTGGATGCAGATGTTTTGTCCTAAAAGATCGTGAACATCTTGCGAAGTTCCAATTCAAGGCTGATGAAGGAATTTTTATCGGTTATTCCTTGAACTCGAAGGCATACCGGATCTACAATAATCGAACAAAATCAGTCATCGAGAGCATCAACGTTACGTTTGACGAGACTGGGACTTTGACTTCTGAACAACACGGTTCAGAACTCGGACATAAATTTGAAGCTTCTACTGAAAAAGGAGTAGAACCTGTGGCGAAACAGTTTTCTAATGCTGTACCAGATAATAATACTAAAGATTTAGATTTGTTATTTCATGATGCATTTATGGAATATTGTGCAGATATGGAACCACCCATCGCATTTGTAAATGCATCTTCACAACAGACGAGTGTTAATGTCTCCGGTCCATCTGACGATGTCGGTGCTAGTACTTCTGGAACAACCAACGAAACTCCAAGTGAACCTACAACTATTCCAGTTTCTGAACCTGAAATTCAACCTGAAGTTCCGGTTTCAGTAAACACATCATCGGAGGTTCCTACACATGAAATACAACAACCAGAAGTTAATGTACCAGAACCAACACATGTATCTTCAGCTGAATCGACCGAAGAAATTCTTGCAGTTTTGGATGAGAACGATTCAACGAACACTCGTGCATAAATTCCGACTCTTCCGAGTACACATAAATGGACAAGAGCACATCCTCCAGCATATATTATTGGTGACATCAATGATGGAGTGAAGACAAGATCTGCAACTACAAACGAATGTTTGTACGTCAACTTTCTTAGCACGTTAGAACCCAAGAAAGCATCTGAAGCTTTACAAGATCCAGATTGGATAAACGCCATGCAAGAGGAGTTAAATGAGTTTAAGCGTAACGAAGTTTGGCATTTGGTAAAGCGTCCTAAAGACAAGACCATTGTTGGAACTAAATGGGTCTTTAGGAACAAGAAAGACGAAGCAGGGATTATAGTCAGAAACAAAGCAAGACTGGTTGCTAAAGGGTATAATCAACAAGAAGGAATAGATTATGATGAAACCTATGCACCAGTAGCAAGGATTGAAGCCATCAGAATTTTTCGTGCATACGCCACGCATAAAAACATGAAAGTATTTCAGATGGACGTCAAATCTGCGTTTCTGAACGGAATACTTCATGAAGAGGTATATGTAAGTCAACCTGAAGGTTTTGTGGATCCTAAATATCCAAACCATGTCTATGTTTTAGACAAAGCACTCTACGGTCTAAAACAAGCTCCGAGAGCATGGTATGAGACTCTGACTATTCATCTGCTTGAAAAAGGATACACCAAAGGTACAATAGATACAACTCTTTTTCTCAAGAGGCAAGGTAAAGATTTATTGTTAGTACAAATATATGTTGATGACATAATATTTGGTTCTACTAATCCTAAAATGTGTAAAGATTTTGAAGAGGTGATGAAAAGCCGTTTTCAAATGAGTATGATGGGAGAACTTAAATTTTTCCTTGGACTCCAAGTAACACAGTCAAATGAAGGCATTTTTATTAATCAATCGAAATATCTAAATAATATGCTTAAGAAATTTGACTTAAATTCTTCTTCCACCATGAAAACTCCCATGGCTACCGGTAAGCTTTTGGACGCTGATTTATCTGGTAAATCAGCCGATAAAAAGTTATATCGTGGCATGATTGGATCTTTACTATATCTAACGGCTAGTAGACCAGATATTTTGTTTGCTACATCTTTTTGTGCACGTTTTCAAGCTAACCCGAAGGTAACTCACCTTGTGGCTGCAAAGCGAATTCTTAGATATCTCAAAGGCACAAGAAACTTGGGCCTTTGGTATCCTAAGGATTCAGGGTTTGAACTAATTGCTTACACAGATGCAGATCATGTGGGAAATATGATGGACAGGAAAAGCACATCTGGTGCTTGTCAATTTTTGGGAGATAAGCTTGTAAGCTGGTCATCAAAGAAACAAACCTGTGTGTCAACATCTACGGCTGAAGCAGAATATGTGGCCGTCGCCAGTTGTTGTTCACAAGTGATCTGGATGAAGACTCAACTAAAGGATTATGGATATATCTTAAACAAGATCCCAATTTATTGTGACTCCAAAAGCGCCATCGCAATAACTGAAAATCCTGTTCAACACTCCAAGACGAAACATATTGATGTAAGGTACCATTTTATTAAAGATCATGTTGAGAAGGGAACTATAGAAATGCATTTCGTACAAACAGAACTAGAGCTTGCTGATTTATTTACAAAACCTTTAGATGAAAAAAGGTTCACTTTTCTAATCAGCAAACTAGGAATGTTGAACACTTAGGCACTTCTTAGTTTTCTTTAAAACATTGAGGGGGGTATCTGTTTTTGTTTATTTAAATATATTCATCTTTTGAGGGGGAGTTAGAATATTTCACAAAGTGATACATCTAACAATCTGGACTCATGTTCTATGAGTACCAAGTTCTCATCTGTCTGTGCAGATTTTTCTGAAGAAGAGACAACTGATTATGCATCTGTTCAGCGGGGGCAGATTGGCATAAGTCTATAAGTACGGTATAGTATATAGTTATTTACTTTCAAGGGAGAGCAAAGAGATTCTGGTTCTGAACAATTCAGTTCAGGACCCGTTCTTCAAAGACTAAGACTTCTAAACAAATCAGTTTAGAACTCATACTTCTCAGGTGATATCCTTAATTGTCAAATCTTTCTGTTTCAGGGAACAAGTGGTGAAAGGTAACATTGCATTATGTTTTATTACTACTACTTTGAAAACTTGAATCTTTACAAATTTAATTCAATGAGATGAAATTTTCAATTTTCATTCAATGAATTAAATGTGTGCTAAAAGATGATTTTACAAGTATTTTTGTAATATCTGAGTTAGATTTGTTTCAACTTTCACCTCTGAAATAAATCGAAAGGTCAGCAAAACATGAATGAAATTATACTGAATGCTCAAAGTTATGTGAATCTGGATATATATAGAATATAATGCTCAAAAAGCCTATATGTCAAAATGATGGATGGAAATGAAAATATGGGAGAAGCACTATGTTTTAGAACCAAGTGATTGAGATAAAATTATTGCACTATCATTTAGTTTGAAAGTTTGTGCCTGTGGCCTTTCTGGTTTGGGAGATTAAGTCCTAAGGGGTGCTCGTCACCTAGTCCCTAAGACCAACTGGTCTGGGATCGACTGACCCAAATCCTGCTATAGAACCAGATAGAAAGCCATGTTCTACTGGTACAAATGGGTTTAAGATATATCGATGTGGCCTTTCTGGTTTGGGAAAGTAAGTTCTAAGGGGTGCTCGACACCTAGCACCTAAGGCCAACTGGTCTGGGATCTGCTGACCCAAATCCTGCTATAGAATCAGATAGAAAGCCATGTTTAACGGTGTATCTTATTCCTACTAAACTTTTTGATCAAAAGATGTCAATGAGCACAAAATCAAAAGATGCCAATGTGCACAAATCAAAAGATGCCAATGAGCACAAAAGAAAAGATGCCAATGAGCACACATCTCTTGAAACTTTGGGAAAATACAAAGTCGCGATAAACCCGTAAATTTGTGAAAATCCTGATTTTGGACAAATAGTGTGAGTAGAGCAAAGTATTCTTATATGTTTTAGAATTGCATATGCTTGTAGCTAATCATATTTCGCATGCTAGCACACCAAATAGATTTCATAAAGGGGTTGAAACTGAACAATTTTTAACTTGATATACAATGATGACTTGTACTTGAATCCAAACACATGCATTTGATTTCATTTGATTGAAAAATCTATTAAATTTCATTAAGTTGGATTTCTTTTGTAAAGTTTTCAAATGATCAAATGTTAGTAGTTATAAAATGTGGTTCAATGAATTTTAAATTCCTTGTATAAATGTTTTCATTAATGCACTCTATTTGAAATGAATATTTTTTTTCAATGAAATATATGCATACTTTCAGGGGGAGAAAACAAATTGCTCCAGTATTCTTATTTTGAGGGGGAGCAAGATTTTTCATTAAGGAGGAGATTATTAGTGATATTTAGAGACAAGACTGAAATTGAAAATGGTTTTCGATAATCATGATTCTCACCATCATCGAAAAAGGGGGAGAAATGTTTAATTCAATTTCACGTCAAAGAGCTTTCAAAACTTTTCAAAGCTTCAAAGTTTAAAGTTGCAAAGTTCAAAGCAGCAAAGATCTGAAATTCGCGTTCAAGAATTGAAGACAATTTGTTGAAGATCGTTTTGAAGAAGATTGACTTTTCAATATGGAAGACGAAGACTTTTATGTGTCTGACTGAAGATTCTTCAAAGATGAGAGTTTAAAGACTATCAAAGCATCAAAGTTCAACGTGAACTTGTGAAGATTCAAATGTTTGAAGAGTGCCAAAGCTTCAACGTTCAAAGTGGTCAAAATTAAAGTTTTGAAGATCAAGAGTTGAAGACTACTGTAATTTTTTTTAAATCTTGAATCCAAAGGGGGAGAATGTTAGAGCATTATTGTATTCAAGATTTATTGTAAAGTCTTGTATAATGTCAAACATTGTAAAAGTCAAAGAAAGTCTAAGTCAAGTGAAAAGTCAAACTAGCTTTAGTGTTTAAAGCTTTGTAATTAGGTGGTATAAATAGTTTTAGTTTGCTTAAGTCTAAAGTGGATAAGAGAAAGATAAGTCTAGAGGAGAGCTTTAGAGAAACATTTTATGTTCATGTCATTTGTACTTTGAAGATCAATACATGGATGACTTTCTCTCTAGATATTAGTGTGTTTGAGTGCTAGATCTGGGAATTCACACCTTTCTCCCTCTCTCTCCTCATTTCCCTTTTTCAAAACCCTAACTCACTCTCCCTCTCCCTCTTTCAGCCGATTTTCCCTAAGAGAGCACAAACCCAACCTCTTCTTCCTCATTTTCTTCACCCAAACTAAACCTACTTTCCACCATTGTTGAAGGAGTGGAAAGCTTGAAGCTTTGTGGATGATTAGGAACTTTTGTTTGGAGATGCAAGGGATAAAGGTAATATTCCTCTACCCAAATGTTAGGTGATAACTCTATTTTTAGAGTTATTATTTCCTTTTATTTTCCATTTTATTTTGTCAATTTTAGCCATTCCGCTTCTAAAACCCCCCATTCTTGAAACAATTCTCGAAAATGAGCAAAAAGAGTGAACCATAGTCTTTAATAAATTACTTGGTGGAATTTGGGTGTTTTTCACGTTTTATCCTGCAGTGACCACTGTTGTGCCCACTCCGGCTTCCCACTATTCGAGCAGACCAAGAAGAAAGAAAAAGAAACTAGTAGTTGGGATTAAATACTCTGGAGTTTAGAATGTTCAAATGGCAGTGAAATAAGGGTTGGAAAAGTACATGGCATCTACCTTGAAGATGGCAACAAGTACACCTTTTGTACTTAGAAGTTGACTAGGAGAAGAACCCATTGGGTAAAAGAGCTATAATTTGGTGGATTGAAGAGTTGTCCAATGAGCTGATTTTCAGCTTAGACCTCCAGTCCTTACACTTTAGATAACCCAATTTTGTGTAAAGACCCAAACCTTCTTCTTAATATTAATAGGGGTGTTGGGTCTCATTTATTAGCATCTCTTAATTTCTTGCAATTTCTCAACTACTACATTAGTTTCTCTCATTTACTGCAGTAGTTAACTTTAAATTTATGTATTTTATTTCCTTAGTATAACTTGTAGTTCGAAGTACACAGTGACAGGGACGAATTCTCGTTCCCCACTGTGGGTTTAATTCAAGTCACTTTTAGTTTAATTATGTGTAACTTCTACTCTTTTGTTTTCTTTACTTTAGTTATGGGCTAAACATCCTTTGGGATGTAGGAAGGAGAAGTACCTGGATTTTATTAAAAATGCTTGAGTAATCTTTATACTTAGAATATTTATTGTTTTGGTCATTCATTCTCGATATTTACCCAAGGATGCGAACAAGCCGATCACTTGCAAGGATCTAAAGTCTAGTTCTTAACTTAGAAATAAGTAGAACGCAGTGACACGAGCTTGAATGATGCTAGGGGATTCGAAAGAATTTTTATGACACTTACGAAAGTGAGGTCGGCACAGTGAGCTAATCTCAACCCACTGGAGTAGTAGGCAAGCTAGTTGGTGTATTCTAAAAACACTTAGAGTATTTGTCTCTACACATTCCATCGAGGCCTAAAAAGGTCCATTTTGAGATTACCATTAACAAAACAATAATTACTAAGAGTATGAGATTTTTATCTAACGGTGTGAGTATTTTGTAACCGGGCTTTTCTAGCGAAAATGCTCACCTCAAGTACAAGGATCACTTTTAGGATCAGGTATTTAATATAAAATCTAGGGAAAATCTAACCTACATTCCTTCTTTTAAACCTTAGTAAAATCGTTAAAGTAGCTATTTCACTAAACAAACCAAACTATTGCTTCCTCTCTAATTGAAACTTGCAAAAGGAGCTCATGAGAACCATATTGTCTTGATTGTCCAGTCTCTGTGGATTCGATTCTGGTATTTTACCAACTATTACTTGCTGTGACGATCATAGTGGACAGTGTACACTTGCACTTCCCACTGTGGACAGTTTGCAACCCACTGCGAGTAAAACACATATTTCGTATGTACCATTAGGTTGTTGTTGATTTCATTTTCTTTCTATTTTGGAGTATTGTTGGATGATTTTGGTGGTGTTTGGTTGAGGTGATCTTTCTTCTTCATTTATGAAGATCAGGGTTTGGTATATTTGGGGTTCTTGGATGAAAAATGTTTCGGGAATGATTGTACATGGTTAGATCGGGTTATTGATGGTTGGAAAATTATGGATCTAGGTTTTGGAGATTTTGGCTTGAAGATGCAAGTTGCTTCAAAGGAGCTTACGTATGGGAAAAAATCTAGATTTAGCCTAAATCTAGCAAGGTGAGTTCATGTTGCTTTGTGAAAACTTTGTACATGCCAAAATGTTATTTTTCCAAGTAATTATGTGTTTTACATGAAAATTATCAATGTTGAGTTATTTGATGGGTTTTAACTTTTGAGGTATTTATTGTGGTAAATATTGTAAAACACTTACATTGGGATTTTTGGAAAAATGTGATAGATAAATAATACATGAAAATGGGTTGTTGATTTATGTTATAAAAGGAGTATAGTTGTAATGAAAATGCATTTGTGTATATTTTGGAAACATGCATTTAGTACATTATGGGACGATTTGGAAATGTACGGTGTGAATCCTTTGGAAAAGAGGGTTGTCCCAACCCAAGGTTCTATTTCGGGTTTTCATGGATTTGAAATATTATTGGCAAAAGTGTGTGTTGCTATGTTTAATCTCATATTATGACTTTTCGTGAATTATCTTTTGAGTCAGTTGAGTTTATGGCTCGGTATTGGATTTTGTTAAGTCTTGAGGACAATTGTCCAGTTTTGATAGCTCAAGTTGAGTTTTGATCATGATTTACGTTATTGGGGAATTGCATGTTTTGAATGCACTTGTTCATTCATTTGGGGTCGTGAAATGTTTTAGACCCTGTTAGCTATGGATCCATAGGCGTTGAGTTTCCCCTAGTCTCGCGGGCAAGAGATCGGGTTTGATCTAACTCAGTTTACGAGACGTTAGTTTCTCTTTTGTAGCACGTAATAGGCATCGGGTTCCATGATAAGTAAGGTGTGGGCCTACATGGTCGAGCGTCGTCTCATGGGTAGTAAGGTGTAATTCCATATGTGCTTAGCATGGGATAGGCATCGGGTTCCATGATAAGTAAGGCGTGGACCTATATGGTCGGGCGTCGTCTCATGGGCAGTAAGGTGTAATCCCTAATGTGCTGTTGTGGATTTGGAGTGACCCAATGTATAGACCTGGAGTGGTTGAAGTTGGGGGCTCCCTAGTCTCGCGGGCAATAGATCTGGAGTGATTGAGCTCAGTTTACGAGAGTAATCCACGTGTGTATTTTTATTGTATAGTAGGTGACCCACTTTTGTGTTCCGTCACGTGCAATGTATACGGGTCTCCCCCGTCACCGAAAGGTGTTGTTTTGGGTATTTGTGTTTATCCGTGTTTTCGGTGGCGTATCATATTTTTGTGAATTGTTCTTCCATGTTATATGAGTTATGGGTTATGTTTTATCCATGTTTTGGGATGTTGGAATAATAATGATTTACTTATGAATTCAATCGTTTTGAGAATCAAATCCTATTTCACCTTTCACGTTGATTTTGGAAATGAGTCCATTTTGGGAACCAAGTTAGATTAAAGTTTTCGACACGGGATTTGTGTGAGTTGGAAAATGGGCGATTTGCATCTAAAGTAAATTCTTTTGAACTCATGACTAAAACTACATCTCTCTCGATTTATGAACTTATATGGTCATGATAAAACTCTTGAACTCACTAGGCGTTAGCCTAACCCTTTTTATTTGTCGGCACGTGCAACAAGCTCAGGTTGGGAGTAGCTTTAGCTACACTGTGAAGTGAAGAGTGCTAGTAGAATGCACGAGAGGTGATTTTGAATAGTGAAGTCCTCCGCATATATTTGGGACTAGCAACCTGTGTTGTGTTAAGTAACGCACATCTTAAGTTATTAGTTGTGGAAATTATGATGTTTAAATTCCAAGGTAATTTCAGGAATGATTTGTAGAAATGATTTTATCTACTTTAGGTTATTTTATTGAAATTAAAGTTAGTTGCTCGCTCCAATTTTGAGGGTGTTACAAGTTGGTATCAAAGCATAAGTTTGAGAGAATTAGGTGTTGATTTTGAATACCTAGACTCAAACTAGCGTTCCTTTAAGTGAGTGAAAGTGAAATTTGCACTAATAGGCACTTTAAGATAGGATGTTTTGAGATTGATGGAGTTGCTAGAAACGAGAATCACGTCGAGAGTAACAAGGATAATCATGTATGGTGCGTTCATAATGACACCTGGCCAGTGTCCTGGTGAACCTACTAGTACATGTGCATACTTGAATTACTTTAATGTGACGACCGTTGGGGTAGTGAAGAAGCTTTTAGGCGAGTAGTCGTTGGAAAGGATTGACGGTTTTGGTATTAGTCACTTAAGGTGATAGTAAGCATGATATTTGCTCTAAGTGGGCCGTTTTGGGTCGAGATTGATGGTTGGATTAGAACCATGGACTTATTGAAACGACTTTGAGTCGAGGAGGAATCGTAAGGTTAATCGATGTAATTTCCAACTTTGCCTTAAGAGGTTTGAGCATCCGGATGACGGTAGTGTGGCCGGAGGGATTTGGAGGAGTATGGTTTGGGATGTTGAGTGCCGACGAGATTCATGCACAAATTCATTTTAGAAATAAAATTGCGTCAGTTATTTCTTGTGTTTCAAATCCTTATATGAATTGTGTTACAAATCCCAGAAAACGTTTAGCACACACAAGATTTTAAATCAAGGTTTGAATACGCATGGAATTGTTTTACTGCGAGGAGTCGCAAACTCTGTCGGGACTTGCTTTATTTTGTTATTGTCCAACGTTACTTTTGGATATAGTGATATTCATATTTTGATGTTGTTTAAGATGTTGGACAAGTAACTACGACTTATAACTTTAACATTGGATCTCCTCCACATATGTTAAAGTTTGAACGAAAAGTTATCTTCCATATGTCTATGTCGAGTTTTATTGGAAAATTTATTTGATGCAAGTTTTTTCGAAAAGTGTTGTTTAGATTGTATTACAACAAAAGAGGAATTTTGGAAGTTTTAGCATTTAGCCATAGTTTTGCGTTATGCAAATTGATTGATTTGAAGCGAAAGGTTTGGCACCATTTGTTTGATTTGAGGTCATTGAGCTCATAGAGTTTTACAGAGTTTGTTTTACGACGTTTTGTGTCGTGTGGGTGTAAGTTTGTAAGGTGCACACTTTAGTTATTGCGTGTGTTAATTTTGGATTACATTGGGCATTCTGTTTCATGTGAGTCTTGTAGGAAATATTATTTTATGTCGTAAGACGGCCAAAAAGAAATGTTTTTTTTGGAACTTTGATGTTGCATATGTTCTTTTTCAAAGATTTGTGTTAGCACGTTTGTTGCAACTTGTTTAGTGTACGACTTGATGTATACGTGGCGTGAGTAATGCATTAAAGAACATTCTGATAGTGTTTCTTACCAATTTGCTTTGTGCGCTTTCGGTTAAGTGATTAATTTAATACCCTTTCACGCAAATGCATGGTATTGATCTAGGGATATGCATGACTTGGTAACCACGAACCCTGAACACTTTGATAGATGAATCGGGAATGGAAATGCCTTATTAATTGATGTATAAATGAGGGTCATTTGGTCAAGGCATGTTTTGACGTTGTAGGAATAATGCATGGTTTACATTTTGAAAAAACGAACGTGTGAGTCGTTGACCTTTGGCCAATTTTTGGGCTTAATAGATATTTTGGAAAATGGTAAGTATTTTTGGTTTTGGGAGAGAGATGTGTACTTCGAGTATTTTAATGAGTAAAATTCAAGCGTTGACATCTCCGCGTTTTATAATACAAGTAAAAACTTTGGAGTAAATGCTCCGTGATGGGGATTTTGGAAAAGTATTTGTCCTAACCTAGAGTGCGTGGAATTGCTTAAATTTTTGGAACTTTAATACGCACTGTTTGTATGATTCGAAATTGAAGTCGATTTAAACCCTTTTTGGTGCCAACCAATTACAAACGCTTATTTTCTCCCAAGCTTTGGGGAAACACGTTAATGTGTGGGTATGGTCAAAAATGTTTTACTCTTATGTCATTATATGACTAGATGAGAAGATTTGAATATTGATTTAAAGAAATTTTATCTTTTGAAATTTATTACGAATGATTTGATACATGTAATTTTCGTTTCAAGAAAACCACTAAGAGAGTGTTACAAGCTTGCATACTTATTCCAAATTTGAAATTTCCTCTTGACATTTTAATCGACATCTTTGAATGATGAAAACGTATTGAATTTGTCTTTAAACTTAGAACTGACGCAAATCATTTTATGTTTTTACCAAAGTACATTTATGGGATTGTATCACCGGTTGTGAAATAAACTGATGTGTGCGTACTATAGTGGTAAATCTTGTTTCATGCTATTTCATGATTTAAAAAGGGAATTTTGGGAATCGTATGACATTCAAACTCTTTTTGAGGCACGTATAGACCTTTTGGTTGCACGTTATTTAAAGTGGGAAAATTACCTTACGTGCATGACATAGATCAATCCATGCTAGGACCGTATCGATTCCTTTCAGAGAAGTTGTTTGTTGTGCTTTTGCGCTTTATTAACGATATAAATTTTGGTGAAATGGTTTTCAAGATGATTTTCATATGTGGGACGAGTGTGTCCATTTTTATGAAACTACCTAATTGATAGTAGTAGTTTTTATGCGTGCGGTTAACTTAATATGAAAATCCTTGTGTTGAAAAGTTCTATAAAAAGTTTTCGATTGGCATATTTGTTAAATAATACACTTGAGGGCCTTGAACTCATTAGGACCCTGGAAAGGTCAAGTAACCCCGGTTAAAAGCAAGTGTGAGTAGGACTTCGTCAGTGGAAGGCTGAGTATTTTAATGCGTGTTGGTATTGTAAGCCAAGTAGCGATGTTTGTAGAATCGACATATTTTGTGACTGAAGGATTTGATTCGCAGTATCTTATATTGAGGTTGGTGGTAACCATTCGTGTCGGAAATCTTATTTTGGGGTCTTGGTCAATTTTGTATGTGGGACCCTTTAGACATCATATTGATAACCTTGGTTTTGTAAGAACGCTCGACGAGTGAAACTCGTGTGTAGAGTCTGTTGTGATTCAACTTGGTGGTATGACTAGGTGTTGACTTTTGGTTTCGAGGTCGAGAACCGTTAGTGTAATCGGTGGATTGTAGTCCGATTTTAGAGGAATGATGGTAATGGTTGTAGTAATCTTTAGATGTTCAATTGTGATAAGTGTATTTGGTGGGATGACTTCCCTTATGTGGTAAGAGAATCTGTCGGTTGGATAATTGATGATTGGACGTATCTTTGGAATTGTGTAATTGATGGGTCGGGGATGACCGTCGGTGTTGGTGTTAATGGAACCCGTTAGGAGTAAATGCTAGTTCAGTAGCGGGAATATTTGGGGTTCGGAGGTTTTGGTTGATTTCGGTAGTGATTGAACTTTGGGCTGGTTTGAAAAGAAAATTTAAGAACATATGAACGTGGAGTGATTGGGGAGTTCGAATCTGTCGTTGGGAAAGTATGGATCACTTAAGGTTGGAAGGCAACTTAAGTCTGGTGGTCGGAAACCACTCTAGTAAATTAGGCCTTCATTTGGATGTAAGTGTTTTATGCCTGAGCGGGGATTTGTGGTGAGTAACACCAAGAAACCGTTGTGGGCAATTCTGTGGGAAATAAATTTGAGCCTAGTTGTAACCGAGGGGACTTGGAATGCGTGGGCGCGGTGGCCATTATTTGTGTGAGAATTAGATTTCGATGACGAAATCTCTTTAAGGTTGGGAGGATTGTAACACCCCGAAAATTCTAGAACCAAAACTAGGGTCACGGACGTCCGCAAGAGACAAACCGGACGTCCGCAAGGTGCGGAAGCCCGCGGGTCGTCCGCGGAAGCAACAAAGATTTGGATGGTTTTGGTTTGGCCGAGGTTGGACGTCCGCGAAGTGCCATGTGGAAGTCCGTGAAGTGCCATGCGGACGTCCGCGACCTGTCTGATGGGTTGATTTGGGTATTTTAAGCCCTTTCTCCCTCTCTCTCCTCATTTCCCTTTTTCAAAACCCTAACTCACTCTCCCTCTCCCTCTTTCAGCCGATTTTCCCCAAGAGAGCACAAACCCAACCTCTTCTTCCTCATTTTCTTCACCCAAACTAAACTTACTTTCCACCATTGTTGAAGGAGTGGAAAGCTTGAAGCTTTGTGGATGATTAGGAACTTTTGTTTGGAGATGCAAGTGATAGAGGTAATATTTCTCTACCCAAATGTTAGGTTGTTGTTGATTTCATCTTCTTTCTATTTTGGAGTATTGTTGGATGATTTTGGTGGTGTTTGGTTGAGGTGATCTTTCTTCTTCATTTATGAAGATCAGGGTTTGGTATATTTGGGGTTCTTGGATGAAAAATGTTTTGGGAATGATTGTACATGGTTAGATCGGGTTATTGATGGTTGGAAAATTATGGATCTAGGTTTTGGAGATTTTGGCTTGAAGATGCAAGTTGCTTCAAAGGAGCTTACGTATGGGGGAAAATCTAGATTTAGCCTAAATCTAGCAAGGTGAGTTCAAGTTGCTTTGTAAAAACTTTGTACATGCCAAAATGTTATTTTTCCAAGTAATTATGTGTTTTACATGAAAACTATCAATGTTGAGTTATTTGGCGGGTTTTAACTTTTGAGGTATTTATTGTGGTAAATATTGTAAAACACTTACATTGGGATTTTTGGAAAAATGTGAGGCGGGTTTTAACTTTTGAGGTATTTATTGTGGTAAATATTGTAAAACACTTACATTGGGATTTTAACTTTCCTCTACCCAGATGCAAGTTTTGTCGAAAAGTGTTGTTTAGATTGTATTACAACAAAAGGGGAATTTTGGAAGTTTTGGAATTTAGCCATAGTTTTGCGTTATGCAAATTGAATGATTTGAAGCGAAAGGTTTGGCACCGTTTGTTTGATTTGAGGTCATTGAGCTCATAGAGTTTTACAGAGTTTGTTTTACGACGTTTTGTGTCGTGTGGGTGTAAGATTGTAAGGTGCACATTTTAGTTATTGCGTGTGTTAATTTTGGATTACATTGGGCATTCTGTTTCGCGTGAGTCTTGTGAGAAATATTATTTTATGTCGTAAGACGGCCAAAAAGAAATGTTTTTTTTTGGAATTTTGATGTTGCATATGTTCTCTTTCAAAGATTTGTGTTAGCACATTTTGTTGCAACTTGTTTAGTGTACGGCTTGATGTATATGTGGCGTGAGTAATGCATTAAAGAACATTCTGATAGTGTTTCTTACCAATTTGCTTTGTGCGCTTTTGGTTAAGTGATTAATTTAATACCCTTTCACGCAAATGCATGGTATTGATCTAGGGATATGCATGACTTGGTAACCACGAACCCTCAACACTTTGATAGATGAATCGGGAATAGAAATGCCTTATTAATTGTTGTATAAATGAGGGTCATTTGGTCAAGGCATGTTTTGACGTTGTGGGAATAATGCATGGTTTACACTGCTGTATAAATGAGGGTCATTTGGTCAAGGCATGTTTTAACAAACTGATACAGGGAGAAATCGAAGGGTTTTTGCAAATAATTGGAAAAGGGGAAAACGAACTAGAAGAGAAAGACGAGCTCGAAAGAGATTCGAAACTTGGCATCGAAGAAGGGATAAAAAGAAAGCACTGAATATAAAGAGAGTTGCGATAAAGATGGAGGAACAAACTAAGAATAACAAACAGCGTCCGAAGCGGGTTACAAGTTAGTTGCATGTTTGCTAACTCACTTCAAAATCACTCCCATCATTGTTGGCGTCGCATATGTATCCATATCAGCATCCAATTCAGCATGCCTCACGTGACACTTCTTCACAACCAATTCCCATTAATTTCTCACGTGACTTTCCATATTTCTATTTCTTTATTTAGTAATTAATAGTTTTTATCTTTTAGTTATTTATATTAGATTAGGATTAAGTTTTAATTTCTTATTTAACTTTATTAGTTTAGTATTTATCTTTTAGTAATTTAGATTATAAATAGGGTTGATAGGTTTCTTTGTTAATCAGTTGATAAATTAATAAAGTTCTTATTTTTAGAGTGGATTCTCTAATTCTTCGTGTTTTACAGTTCGTAATCACGTTTATCAAAGGGTTTAGACGCTTGTCGATCCTTCCGCAAACCCCCGTTGCGTCAAGTGGTATCAGAGCAGGATTCGCCTGTCTTTTCACCAGCAATGGCAGATCAACAACTCGCTACCAAAGCAGACTTTGTTGAGTCGGATGTGGCCGTATCCACAACGCTCGCGAATCTGACAGCGATTGTTAATAGGCTTCAACCCAAGATCGTCAACGACAATTGTCGGAGAAGAGACAGGTTTGAAGGACCGGTTAAGATTCCATACAACGGCAACCTTAACCGGGTCGATCCATCGAGTTCCGAATCTAAAGAGGAGGAGGAAGATTCGCAAGAAAGGATCCACGTCGGGCTTCAACAAATACTCCTTTCGTCAAAGGAAGATAGTCAACATGAAGATCTTTTTCGATCGCATTGCTCGGTGCACAAAAAGGTATGTAACCTAATTATCAACGACGGATGTTGCATGAACCTCGTGTCCCAGAAATTGGTCAACTATTTTAATCTACCCACTCAACCCCATGAAGCTCCATATTCTCTTGGGTGGATCAAGTATGGTTTTCAAGTTAGAGTCACACAAACTTGTCGGGTACCCATCTCAATTGGCAAACACTATCGAGAAGAGGTACTATGTGATGTCCTTGCTATGGACGCTTGCCACATTCTGTTGGGCCGACCGTGGCAATTCGATACTAACGCCACTTACAAGCGTCGACACGGCATCGTACTATTCCGTTGGGGTGACCTAAAGATTATCATGACACCGGTTGATAGCTTCGATGAAAGCACCAACAAGAAGAGCAACGATAATAATCGTATTATGGGTTTGAATTCTTCCCTAGCCAATCAACAGCTGATTCCGGAAAAACCACCGGAAAAAGAGGAAGTCTTGCCGGACAAGGTTGAAGATGAGATTGTTACCGTCGAAACAAAGTCACAACATGAAACTTGTAACGATCCGAATGAGTCGGCAGCAGATTTTGGATCCCCGGTCAAAGAAACCAAAAGCAAGATACCGGAAGACATCCTTGAGCCAACGAAACCGTTGTCACAAGATGTTAAGATCGATGATCCCGAAGGTGATGCTTTCATTAGTCACGCACCCAAAACTTCGAATCAAACCGAAACAATTTCGGGTAAAGTTGCTCTAATCTCTCACCCTTTCGAGTTTAATAAAATATTGCCCGTATGGAAGAAATCGCGACAACGTCCATTAAGATTTGAAGACTTGTCAAATTTTTTGAATTTTGGAGACCAAGTTGTGAATCTAAACATTTTGAAGAAACGAATGTTCTACGAGTCGGGTAAAGTTGTTTTTCAAGTAAACTCGAGGACGAGTTCTTTTCAAGTGAGGGTGACTGATACAGGGAGAAATCGAAGGGTTTTTGCAAATAATTGGAAAAGGGGAAAACGAACTAGAAGAGAAAGACGAGCTCGAAAGAGACTCGGAACTTGGCATCGAAGAAGGGATAAAAAGAAATATAAAGAGAGTTGCGAGAAAGATGGAGGAACAAACTAAGAATAACAAACAGCGTCTGAAGCGGGTTACAAGGTAGTTGCATGTTTGCTAACTCACTTCAAACTCACTCCCATCACTGTTGGTGTCGCATATGTATCCAATTCAGCATGCCTCACGTGACCCTTCTTCACAACCAATTCCCATTAATTTCTCACGTGACTTTCCATATTTCTATTTCTTTATTTAGTAATTAATAGTTATTATCTTTTAGTTATCTATTCTCCTTTATAAAAAGAATAAGAAAACTGCTTTTCAACAATTTCACTTTCTAAACGTACAGTTGTTTTAGCCTGTTGTACAACTTTTATAGCATCTATTCTCCTTTATAAAAAAGAATAGTAGACTCTGGCGGGTTTTTTTTCAACATGCCGTTTTTCAGTACCACGTTCTCTCCTCCCCACGATCTCCTTCAGTTTCTCTCCTGTCTGCCATTTTTCAAATCAACGAGCATCCTCCTACCTCTCCACGTTCTCTCAAATCTCCTGATTTCTCCACTGCTTCTTCTCCACATGATCCCTCCTCTTCCTCCAAACTTGCCCTAATTTCTCTCCTCCCTCCTCACCGCCATCACCTTCCCCTCCAAGAATTTTTCTCCACGAAAGGAAAACTCTCTCAATCACACTAGCAATTAGGGTTTTGGAGTTTACAGTCGAATGAATCTGTCACTGTCACTCAATATTGGGATGAAATCGCCCTCTGGATTCTTTCTTTCTCCGGCGATTAGGGTTTAGGGGGAGTTTACAGTCTCCTGCTTCTCGGTAATCATGAGACAAGGGTTCTCTGCAACGCGATCACCATTCAATCGGTTGCCTTTTTCTCTGGATACGATATGGTGGAACTCAAACAGGAAGACTATCAATTTCTGTGGAGCTTCTCTTTACTTGTTCTCTTCCAGGGACAATATGCTACTCCCGATAAAACCATTATCCTACGGGATTATGTAGAGTCCAACTTTGGCAGTGACTCCCCAGTTGCCGATAGACACTCAATCGCCATGAAGTTCTACGAAATTATCTTACCAGTATTCGGGTTTCTTTCTGCAAAAAAGTTCTTTGCCACAGGATTTCTTACCATCGATAAATGTAGGGAACTGCTACAGGTAATATATCTCTCTCTCTCTCTCTCTATATATATATATATATATATAGGGTCAGGTTCAGGGGAAAACCCTAAATAAATGGAAAACCAGAAAACCACGAAAAAATGGATGAAAAAGTATATCAATATGGATGTCAAATTAACGAGAAAAATATAGTCGTTTATTTGGTGTAATTTGTTTCGTTCAAAATTTGTTTATTTTTCGTCTTTTTTCGTATAAAAAATAGAGGGGTGAGGTTTTTTTAATTTAATTAATATTGTTGTAACCGCCTGTTTAATCACATCCATCAGATCATCTAATCTAACGGTCGATAAGGTGTTTTTTAGTTTTTCATTTATTTGAGGTTTTCCCTTAAACCTCCCTCTCTCTCTATATATATATATATATATTGTAAGTGCCTATTTTCCAATTCTAATACCCTTAAATAGAGATGGAGAAATTCTTTACTCCTATTTATTAAGGGGTAATATACACTTGTGAATTCTGATCAAGGTTAAACTTCATGTATGTAGGTTTTTTCATACTACATCTTTATGGAGGATATATTGGATAGTCATGCGATCTCAGTTTTATCACAGGAAAAATATCAGCAACTAAAGGATTTTTTGAAACTGAAGATTTTGCATATCAGGCAGCTGAACTTTGTCTGTCCTTCATTTTCAAGTTCTTACAAAGGTAACTCAAAACAATAATCTCTTGGGCCTGTGCTTATTGCAGGACTCTTTATGTAATTGGATTATATTAACTGAAAATTATCTTTCTGTGTTAATTAGGGCTGATGTAACACCATCCAGTCACTCAAACTGGGAGGATAAAATATCTGAGTCTCTTACTGCAGCAACGAATCTTTTGATGCGTCTAGAACCCAAGGTAACTCACGTTATTTACTGTAGATTTTAAATGTAAAATTTTCTCTTGTAAGATTTCCGTAATTGTACTGCATATTTTTATTTCTGTTATTTATGGTCTTTGTGTCCAATTAGAGTGTATTCTTTTCTTGTCTGTGCAGAAGCAGCTACAATTAGCATTGGCATTTCTCATTATTGGATATAAGTGCATTGGAGATTGGAGAAGCATCAAATGAAGTATGTTTGCTGAAACCTGTTGACCATGTTCAATCTCCGGTCATCATGCGAAAAAGCATGTTAAAGGTGAGTATGGTCATGTTGTCTTTCCATGATCAATAACTAATTTTGTGATCTTAATATGATAATTAACTTGAATATGCTTCAAGATAAGTATGGTCATGTTGACTTTCCATGATCAATAACTAATTTTGTGAACTCAATGCAGAAAACGATTTTATCACATGTGTTTACTTAAAATGACGAATACTTGCAGAAGAGTATGGCATATGGTTTATATTTAAAATGTGTCTGATCGCTTGTTGTTATGTGATTTTACTTTGGTGTGTAGTGTCGAAGCTGCTTGTGCCGCACATCCTGCTGATGTATTTATAAATTTCGCATCATACAGAAGGTTAGTTTATTGCTTTCATGAAGGTCATTGGAGATTTTTTCTCACACTGTTCCATAATGTTTCAGTTTATGGAAAGTTTTCAAGTTCCTTTTATGTATTTTTCTATTGTCATCATTACAAATCGGCAATTTTTAACAATTCTGAAACCTTTACAGTGTTGTTGCTTCATCCAATCTTGCTCTCAAACAACCCACAATTAGAGTTGTGGCTATTATAGCTAAGGTGGTTCCTGAATCCGACACCAAGGAGTTGATTGCGTATGCAAGAGCAAACAATAAGGTACCGCATTTTAGTTGCTAATTTACTCTATTTACATTCTTTCGTATATTTTGCAGGTCTCATCTCAATTCCCCTTCAAAGCAAGTAAACTTTAGACCATTTAACGTTTTGTAAATATGATTGTGGGTTCGATCCTAGTTTCCCTCCGCATCAAGTAAATGGGGCCCACAATCTAGATGGTCTAAACAAATAGAACCTGGTTTTCAGCTAAAGTTGGAGCCGGAATATGATGTGGAGTTGAATATTATATCTAAGATCAGCCGCAATGTTTTTGCAGGTTGTTATCGGCCTGCAACTGTTGGTGGTATTCAAGCTGGAGCTTTTAAAATTGGTGACACTGGCGGAACAATTGATAACATTATTCAGTCCAAACTTTACAGGCCAGGATCTGTTGGATTCGTCTCCAAATCTATATGTAGACATTCTTGCTTTTTCTCTTTTCCCTTGAATCAAAATTCCCAACTAAAAATCATCAGTAATCATGTTTTGTTGCTTTGAAAATGATGATGGGAAACGACTTAATGCTTGGTTAAATTGCAGGGTGGCATGTCAAATGAGTTATACAACACAATTGCCCGTGTAACAGATGGAATTTACGAAGGTAGCTAGCTATCCATGAAAATTTCAGTTTGCATACACTCATGGTGAAGATTGCAACAAAATTTCCATTTTGGGATGTCTCATTTCCTTTTCTTTCAAATATCCAAGATAAAATTACCTATATACCCATAGTAATCCTTACATACCATTCATTTTAATTGCTTCTTGTCTGCAACACAATTACCCTTTATTTTCCCACTATTGAAGGGTATATTAGACAATTGACTAGTTATGTGCCCGCGCAATGCGGCGGGAGCTGAAAATTGAATTAATGTAAACAACCATACCCGTTATGTATAAAATTGTTTTTTGAACGAACATAAAAGAAAATTGAACCTTAGTGCATCTTATCCTACGTTTCATATCTCATTCAATGGTTGATAACCAATTCTCATTAACTCACGTTAACTCGACTTTTTACAAACCCAGCCCTCACCCATCAACTTTTAATGATTTTGTAGTGTTTTTAATTTTAAAAGTAAATATGATTTTTTGTTTCATAAGAAAAAGAAAATATTAGATAACTCATCAAAAGGAATACCAACGTTAAGAATCTTAAAACCTACATATCCAAGAATTTTACAATTCCAACTAATACAATAACAAGAAATTATGTCTAGACACTTTTACAAGTTAGAATTGCATATAATTCTTGTAAAGATTTTAACCTTTATAATCCTCAAACCATTGTACCCAAGAAAGTTAACCCACCCACCAAAGTGATTTTAGCAGAAGGTTAAAAAAAACTATCTCAAGATTTACATGATGTTCATTTCCATCAAAGAGAAACTTTTGTAAAAACAAGAACAAAAACAAGCTCAGATGTAACCTCCTCCCTCCTATATTATAATAAGAAATGATCAAAGGAAAAAAAAATCCCTCTTTACTGCTTGCTTGCTTTCTGGATTAATTCCATACAAACTCCACTTTCAATCTTTCAAGAACTGAATTTAAAGCTTCAACTCCCAACAAGAAATCCAACACATAAACTAAATGAAAAACCTCCCTCGACATCAAGACGAAGAACTTCCAGGATCGTCTTCTTCAAAATCCGATACGTCTCCAAGATTATCGAGCATGTTCATAACTTCTACCGTGTCATCCAAGTAGTTCTCAGCTTTGCTCGGTTTATGTCCAATTGTGCAAGCAAACACCGATTTATTGTTCAAGATTACACCAAACTTTATTGCATCACCAATCATCACAAACATATCTTCATCGCTTCTACCATCTCCAACGCAAAGAACAAAATCAATCCATCTTTCGTTCCTAAACATTGATAAAAAAATATTTTCTGCAACTAAACCTTTAGTCACACCTGTGGTTTCACTTCTACAACAACAGAATCATTAGCAAGCACACTTTCAAGATGGTCTAACATTCCTTAGGGGCATTTTACCAAACACTTACCTGGTACGCGCTAACCGATGAAATTCAACACCATTGCTTACTTACCGGGTAATTTTGGTCAACAAAAACGGCATCATATGTAACACTTTACCTGGTATGCGCTAACCGAGGTAAGAGCTGTTGCCCTCACTTACCGGGTAAGACTCTTGGTCCTTGCCTCGTTCGTACCGGGTAAGATTTTTGGTCCTTACCATATTCATCCGGTAAGGTAATACAACTTGGTAAGCAGTTAACCGGGTAAGCATTAGATAAACGGCTCCTTAACCTATAGTTGCTAATAGAGTCTCCAAAACTTTAAGATGCATATAGCTATATAGCATAAGAAGCATATGGAAAATTGGCAACAAACAGTAAAAACAAGCATAAAATGCTTCTGTACAGATTAAAACAATTTGACAGCTTATAAGGTTCCAATATATCATTACACACTGATTTTTAGTTCCATGGCAGATCAAGATTGAAATGTTCAATTTCAAGAAACCACAACCTAAGAAAGAAAGCATTCAGGTAGTATAGATAAGGTTCTTGTTTGATGAACAAAACGTAAATTGAAAGTGGCATGATTAATGTACAAACCAGGTAGTAAGTTACCTATTTTAAAGATTTCTGCTTGCATGTAAGTTTCTCGGTTAATGATGCCAGACCCCAGCTCTTCGGCTTACCACCAAGATTTTGATTGGCTAACTCCGATCTGTTTTTGGTAAAGGGTACATAAACATCTAATGAGATTCAATGATCGCATAATAGTTAGGACAGAAATAACAGCTGAACTTTACAAGATTTACACCTTTACAGATCTAGTTACTCGATCTTTGACCCACAAGAATCCTCAAGCTTAGAAGACTGCACCAAAGAAACAAGCTCTATGATGTAGAAATAAGCAAACTCACTTAGACATGAAGGCATTCTTTTCTGTATAGACGTGGTTCAGGAGACCCATCACAAAGTTGTTGCAAATATATCATTGCCTGAAAACAAAACAAAATGCTTGAAACTTACAGGATTAGAGTATCACACAGTGATATGTAACATGTGCAAAATGCAATGAATTGACATTGTTTCATATTAAGAGTATATACCAAACACGACTGTATCGGAATTCTGGCACCAAATGAAATAGGTACTTGGTGAAGCTCCATTTGACACTTCTCTATATATCCAAGTAACTGATGGGTCTTCAACCTGCGAAGATTTATAGCAAATACTAACAACTTTTTGTCTTTAAGTACCAAGATACTTGTAAAGATACATAGAAAATATCAATCTACACTACATAAGAACAAAGTAAGAAATTTTAGCAAACTGCAATCAAATGAATGCAATCAGAAACCAAAAAAAAATCGAAAACCATTATTAAACAACAGGGAAAGGGAATACACTGACAGAGAAGAAGCAACAGATATCACGAGGAGGATTTCATTCGTGTATGAGAGAATCGAGAGGAGAGAATCGAGATGTAACAGGGAATCGAGATGAGAGATTTGATGAAACTAATAAACCCTAATAAAGTCGATAACAACAATAACAAAGTCTGTCATCTCTTGTCTGGGAATGTGAACAACCGTCTTGGGTAGGGTGAAACCGAGTGATGAGGGTGAAAAACTGAAGCGTCAATTGAAGGGCACGTTTGTAATTAAAAGGTTTTTAAAAGCTGTGCTTGAAAGTGTTGTACTCCATGCTAAAAAGGTTGTATAAGAATTTTAAGACTTTACTAAAATGCTTTATAAAAAAAAGATTAAGACTTTAAGACTTTAAGATAGTTGGTCTAAATGCTTTATAAGGTAGTATAGATGATTTATAAAACATATGTTGAGTTAGACGTTGCAATTTTATTCAACTGGGGCAATATGTTTTGTGTGTGGATATGTTTATTTAGTACTAGATGCTAAAAATATGGAATTTGTAGGTATTGCTATTGGAGGAGATGTTTTTCCCGGTTCTACTCTTTCTGATCACGTTTTGCAGTTCAACAATATTCCTCAGGTATCTGTTGAGTTAGCCATTGATGTAATAGATTCCTTTATACCATCTGTTGTAATAATCGTAACATTTAAATAATGGGTATTTTTGGAACATAAAAAATTTTGTCAGCAATTTTTAGCCCTGTTGTTATCTTTATATGTATGATGAAATCCCAATTTGATATTGTTAAACTTTTGTCGAATATATATACTATATTATTAAGCGTTTTGACCTAAACTCTTAAAAACAACTTTTAAAGCTTACATTACTATTAATTAATGCATATTACTTAATTTTCAACTTTACAAGCTATTAATGCTTTAGTACAGTTTGTCAAAGCATACTTATACCTAATCTATGCCAAACATCTTATTTAATCAATCAGGTATAGTTCATGCCTCCAAGACTCCAATCTTTCGGTCTTCTCCTCCTCTCAAGGTGACGATTCGCAATCCAAGATGGAGATCTACAGATCTGCTTGGTCATCGCTCCACTCAATCCAGAAGTCGGCCAACCACATCTCTAATGCTAATTATTGCAGACTCCAAACTCATATCTGTCAGGTAGCATTCCGAAGAAAGTTATTAAAACATTTCCATTGAATCAAATGCAAAGCAATCGAAAGATTTATCCTACTTTCACTTGGTTCCCCTGTAATTCTTTGAAAAATATAGAAGGAATACAATTTGTTGTATCATCTTACCTCTTCCGCTAATAATTTGCTTAATAAGAGAGGGTTTTGCTTAAACTTTTTTTCCTAAATTCTATATTTATAACCTGGGAAAGTTTCATCTCTCCAAGCAAAATTTTGGGTATATAGTCAAGAACGGACTAAATAATTTGGATTGTTGATTGATGTGAACGAGTTTTTGTTGCTCAACATGATGGCTAGAATGTACTTTTACCAAAAAAAAGTATGGTCCATGCAACTTAAGGTTCCTATGACAATAATTAAAGTTCAAAGATAGATGACAATTATGAACGCATATGCCTATCTATTATAAATGGTTTGATCAAACTCCGACGATTCATCCACCTTTTTAATTACACAGTGACCCCCATCAGTTTCATAAAGATTTCATACTCTTCACCAACTTTCCACCATTGATAGCTTGCTTAATTATGTCCAACTACAATTATGCCACAAATGAAGCCAAAACATTTATATCCGGTCTTATTTTGAAGTAATTATAAAACTGAACTTGAATCGATTTGAAAAACTATGCCCAAATCAAACCCCCATCTTTGACGAGCTTCTTTTTGAACCCCTGACCTCCTAGGAGGCCAAAGATTAAGACACTGCTAGGCCAAAGGCCCTTCGGTTTGATTTCCATATATAGTTCTATATGAAATACCGAATACAAGAGTCCCTAAAGAAAGTATTTTGACTATCCAATTTATTTATTCGTCTATTTTTTCTTGTAATTTGTGTGACTCAATATTTTCAGCATAGAAGAGATCATTTTTGGACATTTTTACCATAGTTTTCTTACAAATGTTTTTACTTTCAAGTATGTATAAACATAAATTTCTAATTTTATTTTTGTGAGTTTGAAAACTGCATCATCTATTACTTCCGTTTCAAAATCTTTATCCAATTTGCGATATAAAACTACATATATTTATAAAATTAACTCGAATTGCGTCCCGCTGCATCGCGCGGGTACGGGCCACTAGTTTATATTAGATTAGGATTAAGTTTTAATTTCTTATTTATCTTTATTAGTTTAATATTTATCTTTTAGTAATTTAGATTATAAATAGGGTTGATAGGTTTTTTGTTAATCAGTTGATAAATTAATAAAGTTCTTATTTTTAGAGTGGATTCTCTAATTCTTCGTGTTTTACAGTTCGTAATCACGTTTATCAAAGGGTTTAGACGCTTGTCGATCCTTCCGCAAACCCTCGCTGCGTCACAAACCCTTTGTGTAAACTGACGAGGGACCAAAACAACGCCGGTGATGGCCGACGGCAGCAGGAAAACGGCGACAACAGCTCCTCGTTGAGGAACATGGCTGCAATTTCCGGCACCGGCCAACATTCACACCAGGAAAAAAACGACGGCTGAGATAAGTTTTAGGAGAGGGAGGAAAGAAATGAAGAAAGCTAGGGTTTTTTTTAATCTTTATCAAAACCCTTTGTAGGAGGCGGCTAGAATTAAAAGAAAATAAACCTTGACTTTTCTTTTCCTTTCCATTTGGTTTAAAAAAAAACGCATGAGACGTAAATCAAATTGGATTATCAAAATCCTATTAATTTCTTTAATCCTCATTTTATATATCTTAAAAGATATAATACGATGGGTCATATATATATATATATAGATGAAGGTTCAAACGAGGAGCGTACCTATTTACGAGAACGCGAGGAGCGCCTGCCATGTACTGGATCACATGTGATCCACAACTGCGAAAAATTCGGATAGCGGGCGACCTGGGTCGCGACCTGGGTCGCGACCTGGGTCGCGACCTGGTTCGCGAGTCGGCCAAGTCGCCCGGATCACACATGATTTTAGTTGTGAATCACATGTGATCCACTACATGGGCGCAAGCCCCCCCGATCAGTTGTGAATCACATGTGATTCAGTACATGGGCGGTGCTCCTCACGTTTTCTTAAATTGGTACGCTCATCGTTTGAACTCGCCTCTCTCTCTCTCTCTCTCTCTCTATATATATATATATATATATATATATATATCATATATCATATATATATGAATATAATTTATTGTTTGCCATATAAATCATTGTTCACTTTTAATTAAACGCAATCAAAGCGGCTCTGATACCACTGTTGGGTTTTACTGTGATTCGTAATCGTAAACGCATCGGAAAATTAATAATATTGATTACGAAATTATTTAGAAAACTTTTCTAAAATACATAAAACTCAATCGGATCCAATGAAACATTTAATTAAATTAATAACACGCCATAGGGTGTTTAGAATTGTACCTTTTGGGATCTGTTGTGGTTGAACGATAGGGGCACTAAGAAACCAACGCAGGTTTCCTCTAACGGTATCAACACACGAACACGCGAATTCCACCGAGTGCTAACCCAAAAGAACCCCTAACTCTAATATGTGTAGTGTATAATTCGGATTCATAGAATCGAATTGGTCGTCCGAAAACAAATGACCTGACATCCTATTTATATTGACAGTAAATAAGATTTATGTCTATCTGTAATTATTTGAATTCAAATCATTTGAATTCGAATAATTATCTGGATGATTATCTCAACAATTATCTAAATAATAATTATTCATATTTATAGATAGAACCCTGTAATTATCATAATTACATTTTACACATATCTTTTAGTCATTCTTTCAAGAATAACTATTTAACTATCAAACATGACTTTAACGGGTTTCTTTCTAATGGAAGCAAACGTGTTCTTTGTGTGCGACCCTTTAGGTTTACATACTCATTGGCAGCATTTCTGTGTGACACGTGTCGTGGGCATATTATAACCTACAGGGATAAAATGGTAACTTTATATCATTTATGGGCGTTTGGTTCATTTTAAGGAATGAGAATGAAAAATGAAAATGGGAATGCAGAAGAATGAGAATAGAAATAAGCATTCCATTAATGCTGTTTGGTTAAACCAATATAATTAATAAAAAATATTTTATATAAACTTTTTAATACAAATATGTGAAGTCCAACATGAAAATAAAAAGTATTTTTCATTCAACGTCAAGAAATGAAGGGACGTATGAGAAAAAAATGACTAAGCGGGAATAAAATTTTCATTCCCCCCAATTTGGTCATGAATGGAAATTAATGGGTTTATGGTAATGATTCTATTATATTATATCAAACCAAACAACAATTTTCATTATCATTCACATTCTTTACCCCTCAATACCCTCAGCCAAACACCCTCTCAGATCTTTGATACAGAACTATTCCTAAACAATCATTTTCTATTAGACACTAAATCACACAGAGTATCTTAGAATATCACCATCCACAATCCAATCCAACTCAATCTTTATTAAAAAATTAATTTTTCTCTCTTTCACTTACCCAATCTTTAATTTCAATTCAATCACATAATTTTTATGTTTTATCAGTGATCCAATCCAATCTCAATTTTTTTTTTAAATTATTAATTTTTAATATTTCATCATATCTATATTTTTTTATTATTCTTGCATATAAAAAAAATTCTTAAACTATTTGATACTTTAAAACATAATCTTAATTAAAAAACTTATAATTGAAAATAATTAAAACAAGTTACAAAGAGAAATACGGAATTACATAAAAAGAAATACGGAATTACATATCTAATTAAAAGACATAAATGACATAATTAAGTATTAGTGCCGAATTTTTGTCATATATGCTCAATCAAATCATTTTTAGAGCATTATGTGCTTCCCTGTCACGAAGTTGTTCTCTATTAGCCATATAAGTGGCTAGGTTTCCAATCCGTTCAGTAGAGAATGCAAACGGTTGACCATCATCTTCTGCATAACTTTCGGGTTGTCGATTTGTGGGTATATAATTAATAAATTCAGCTGGATGCCTGGATCATAATAATGGAGGTATGTCTCTCGTTCGTCTTCAACTATCATATTATGCAGGATGATACAAGCAATCATAATTCGTCCCATATTATCTTTGTCCCAAACAAGACATGGGTGTCGAATAAATGCAAAACGAGCTTGTAGAACTCCAAATGCTCGTTCAACATCTTTTCTGGCAGACTCTTGACATTGAGCGAACAACTTGTGTTTCTCGATAGTGAGAAATGTAATTGACTTGACAAATGTAGACCATGAAGGATAGATGCCATCTGTTAGATAATATGCCCTATCGTTTTCGCGACCATTCACGATATAACTAACTTTTGGTGCTCGACCTGTCAATACATCATCAAAAACAGGAGATCGATGGAGTACATTAATATCATTTAACGAACCTGGTGTTCCATAGAAAGCGTGTCATATCCATAAATCATATGATGCAACGGCTTCTAAAATGATTGTTGGTTTTCCACTTCTTCCGGCATATTGTCCAGCCCATGCGCTCGGACAATTTTTCCATTCCCAATGCATGCAGTCAATACTACCTATCATGCCTGGGAATCCACGTTGATCTCCAGCATGTAGTAGTCTTGCCAAAAGACGTTCTTTCAACTCTTTTTGTGCTGGTGACAGGCTTTCTTTGGACATCGGTACGCGCAACATTTTGTGGTCTTGAACAATTTGAAAATTCTCTTGATCAAAATTGATTTTCTTTTCCATCATTTCAACTTCATTGTTCCTTGTAATCGTCAATGCACGAAGATTTTCATTAAAATCATTTGAAATCGAAGAAAATTGTGATGCCTTACCTTTTCCTTTTTTTTGGTTGCATCTCTGCCTGTAAGACGTTGAATTGTTGAACCACTAGTTGGCGATTCTTGGTTGATATCGACAGAATCTCCTTCCTCCGTAGTTCTTGATCTTTTTGTGCTTCCACCACTTTCTTCATCACCCACTTCATATACCGAGCGAGAACGTGTTGTTTCATGATGTAACTGTAAGTCCCACTTGGGATGTTTACACATAACTTCATTAAATACCTTCAGATCATTAAACGTTTTCCCAATCGCCTCATAAATTTTGTGAGCTACGTTCTCTACATCCGTGTTACTCATTCCACTCTTTTTTTGACGGTATGCTTCTCTGTAAGCACCAACCCACTTGCTTGCATTTTCGTTAAGTCGAGACCAACGACCTTTCATTTGATTTTTGTTCCGGACACCAAGCCCTTCTGGATTTTCTGTTCGAGTTGCATCGTAGTGTTTTTCACTCGTGACCACAACTTTCCTTTCTTATGGTTTTTGCCATGAGTAGCATCTTCACTAACGAAGATCCATGCTGACATCAGAACCATATCTTCTCTCGTATCCCATGAATCGACTCTTGAACCCTTTTGCGAAGTTTGAACATTTTCAGGGATGCTAATGTGATTATCATAGGAAGGTAACTCAGAGTTTTCATATTGTGTGTTTGGGTAATTTTGAAGGTTATCAAGATATTCAGAACTCAAACAATAATTTAGGTAGTTTGGATCCATAACAGAAAATTGCAAAAAATAGAGTTTTCAAGATAAGAGAGTATTGAAATAGAGAGAAAGATTGGTGTGATGAAAATATGTCTATTTTGATCTCTATTTGTAGGGAATTGAAAAATATGTGTTTTGGTATATTTTTTATTTTTTTGTTAAACTCGTCTTTTTAATAAGATAAGATTTATCTAAAAACAAATCTACAAAAAAAATTACACAATCCATATTGGATTGCAATACCGATGTTGACCATTCTCCAATCAATTACTTTTATCTTTTCTTTTATTATTCTTTTTTGTTTTTTACTTCAATTGGATTGGGTTAGATCACCGCTGTGGATAGTCTTAACCATCCCGATCATCTAATCATTCTGTACTAAATCATCCGGATACTGTCAAACAAACCCTAATATCGTAATTTTCAAAACACTGAAACCAAAGTTGTAATTTTTGACAAACCACGTGGACTAAGGGGGTGTTTGGGATTGCTTATTTAAAACAACTTATGCTTATTTTTAAAAGTGCTTATCAACTTATGTCATGACAAAAAGGAGTTGGGGGTAAAAATGTAATTTGAACAAATAAGTTATAAGCACTTTCAAATAAGTTAAAATAGACTAACTTATCAAAAACAACTTATTTGTGGTGGGAAAAAGTCATAAGCACTTTTCTTTTTTTCAATTCAAACACTCAAAATAGCTTATTTGTGGCGGGGAAAAGCAATAAGCAAATAAGTCAAAAAAAAAAGCAATCCCAAACACCCCCTAAAATGGTAGTTTACTCTTTTATTTTGGTAGATGTCGGAGAAAAAGCTGATCCGGCAGACGTGGCACAAGACCAGCAACGTAAAAAGCGAAATGGCAACACCGGCACCGGCAGCCACACAGAAGTTTACAATCTCCTCTCGGCTGGACGCTGATATCGAAACCAAACAAATACTACCAAATACACAAATGGGAAGAAAGTTCTTCGTCGGCGGTAACTGGAAATGTGTAAGTAGTAATTTGGTCCTCACTCACTGATTATATTCTTATGTCTTATTTAATTTCATCTTATCATATGATCTGTTGGTTTCTTGTTTATGAATCCATTCTTGAAGCCAATGTTATCATTCCATTTCAATTTTTGACCTCTCCATTGGGTGGATGATCGATTTGAATTCGTCACTTAAGTTTCTTGTATCTGAATGGACGTCCCTACCAACATAAATAAATTAGGGGTTGTTTGGTTTAGGAGAAAAACTTTAGGGAAATTAATTAAAATGCCAAAAGTTTGACCAAGAGTTACCAAAATGCCACAAAATTTCGGCGGTTTACCAAAATGCCCTAATGGCCCGCGATCGCGGGCTTGGGCTGACGTGGCGCATGACCTGGCCGAAAAGAGCCCCGCGAGCCCCTAAACTTTGGCCGCGGTGCACATTTGGCCCCTGCCCGCGATCGCAGCCTGCGATGGACCAAAATTTTACACTTTTGGTCCGTGAAAATTTACACTTTTGGTCCCTGAAAATTTACACTTTCAGCCCCTGTACTTAGACGAATCTTGCATGCTTTTACTGTTTTTTTTCCCACAATTATTGTACTTTGAAGACTATTTGTGGTTGAAATTCATTTGCATGTTTTCATCAATGTTAAATCAGTGTTTTTGGAATACCAGTTTGTGGATGAAATGAGAGATTGGTTGTCATCAATGTTGGTTGTTTCATTGATAAATAGATGTAAAATGCAATCCATAATCCACACACCGATTTCATACTTCTTTCTTGATTTCTTTCTGCAATATTTTGTGTTTGAGATACTACTGAAAAAATGAGTTCATCTGTTGCAAAAGCTAAGCTATATTTCTGTTTTGATGGTGAATGGGAGCAAGATAACAATGAGTGGAATTTTGCTTATAAATCTAAGCATGGTGTAAAAGTGCCAGTAAACTATACTTATCAGAAATTTCTTGCATACGCCATGCAAAAATGTGGAATCAACCCTTCTGCTGTTTGCAAGTTAGTGTTTAAAAATGGCGATGGGTCATTTGTGGATTTATCCAACGATGGGGATATCTCTACTTTTCTGCACTTTGCAGTCGATTCAGAAAGGCCCCCATTACTTTTTGTGTATCCCGGCGTATCCGACGAAAACGACGACGACGGTGACGACGAAGACCTCCAAATAGAGCAACCTGATTCTCAATTTCAGGCGCCCGACGCCCCAACGGTTCATTTAGATCATTCATATGGTCTTAACGACTGTATTCCGGAGACGCAACAACCACCACAACCACACGAAGGGCGTACTGCTGGAGTTGCTGATGACGAAACCCACGTTTTCAGAACGGGTAATTCTGAAATAGACAGATCAGACACCGATAGTGATGATCACGAAGAATATACCCCTAGTAGAAAATCATGTAGTCAGATAAATGACTTTTTTGATATGCCCCATATTCTTCCAGACTCCCATACCCAGACACAAACCTACGAACCTACACCTTATATTCGCAGTGAAATGTTACATGTAGGTCAGATATTCGAGTCGAAGGATCTCTTGGCAAGTCAGGTCGGACTTAAGTTCTTGGAAGAGGGTTTCGAAAGGCACACGTCGAAATCTGACAAAACTAGATACATAGTTGAATGTGCCAGAAAAAAATGTGACTGGAGGATGTACGCGATTGACACGGGTGGCAAAGAAGGGGCGTTCATGATTAGAAAGTTGCACGACGTACACACTTGTACGAGGACGCAACTGAATCCCCACCACAAACAAGCCGGCAAAAAGACTTTGGGTGCGATACTGAAAAACAAATTTATTGATGTTAGTAGGTCATTGCGTCCAAAGGACATCGTCCATGATGTTCACCAGCAGTTCGGCGTCAAGATTGATTACCACCAAGCTTGGCGTGCGCGATGCTATGCACTGTTTATGGTGAGAGGCACGTGAGTCGTATGAACGACTCCCGACATATTTATATAATTTGCAGCTGCAGAACCCTGGTACTGTCACGCAGCTACGGACCGATTCACGTCGACGGTTTGAGATGTGCTTCGTGGCCCTTGGACCCCCGGTACGTATTTTAACACGTCATATGTTTACACATTATAAACTATAACATTTACAAAGGAAAACCACCTATGTTTTTGCAGATCCGCACATTTGTGGCAAATCTACGTCGTGTCCCATTTAAAGGGCCGTTACTTGGGTATGATGTTCCTGGCGGTTGCCATGGACGGGGATAACTCCATCGTTCCAGTAGCTTTCGGCGTAGGCAAGTCCGAAACCGGGGACGAGTAGACTTGGTTTCTGTCCATGTTGAGACAAGCTATCGGAGACCCGCAAGGGTTGGTGTTTATGTCTGACAGGGCTCCTTCCATAAGCGCCGCAATCTCTGCCATCTACCCAAACGCTCCTCACGCCATATGCTGTCGACATTTGGAGATTGTTAGACAACCTAGGGGGGGTAAGGTTGTATTTAAAATCTTTTACTTTCAAAAATTCTTTTACAAATAAATACAGTACAGAAACAGTATAAATAAATCAGAGTATACAAATAATAAATATACAACAATTATATAAACAGATATAATTAAAAGCACAGCGGAATAAATAAAGAGATAAGGGATAGAGATACTTGACACAGAGATTTACTGATTTACCACCAACTGTGATAAACCAGCAGCCGAGACACTTCCCGACACGATCCAATAAATGTATTCTTTACGGTAGAATACAAACCAAATACAGAGCAAAGTAAACGGTTCTCTAAGCCTCAGCTTATTGAGATATACAGGATCACACACCCGTTATTCAAATACTTACAAGAGGAGTATAACTCACAATGGGTAATCACTCTTGTATAATATCTCACACTTGGATATTTTATAAAAAATGTTTTATAAAATATATATATATAAAATAATGAGAGAGAGCTGATGGAGTTGCTGTTTGTTGTTGCTGTTGTTTTTTTGGTCTGCTGTTCTTCATCACCAGCATGCTTCATTTATACCAAGGAAGCTCCAACGGATACATACATTCGCGGTATACCGCCAAATGCACGCGGTATACCGTGCAGTAAAAAGTACACTGTCAGAAGAGAAAGTCAACCCTGCAAAACAAACGTAAACTTGTACCCGCGGTATACCGGCTAAACATCGCGGTATACCGCCCAACTGTACCCGCGGTATACCTGCTAAACACCGCGGTATACCTGCGTCAGAAAAAAGTACGACCAATCAATCAGAGGTAACATCAAGCCGCCGCGGTATACCTGCTGAACCTCGCGGTATACCTGCGTCAGAAAAAGCAAAATCTTGCTAGATCTTCTAAAAAAAAACTTTATTTAAATAAATTATTTATTGGGTTTTTAGAAATATCCAAGTGGTATATTATTTTAGGGTGTTTATCATTATTAGTTATAAACAATGATGACGACGTAAACACTTCCGTCTTGAACCCTTCAGATAAAAACTTCGTGTTCTTCAACAACTGCACACTTGGATTAAATTGTTAGATAAACAATAATACGGTGTGTTTGTAATCATCAAAATAAATATATATAAATATATAGAGATGTGGTACACTTGCACCAACAATCTCCCCCTTTTTGATGATGACAAACACAACCGCTAAGCAAGAGCATATGCGGTTTCTCTCCCCCGTTTGTCGAAACAAAAAGGGTCAAGAAAGACGGTATGCTTCCCCTCGAGAGATGCTCCCCCTCAAAATATGCATATATTTGAGGTAGCATAAACTCATGGGTAAAAGAGCTAAAACGCTCCCCCTCAAATTAATAACGATATCAATTTGATTTTATAAAATTTGAGGGATAAAATAAGCATAATAAATGACATGAAACAAAATAACCAAAAAGAAACACTTGCACCAAAACGGATCTTAAGGCTTCGATTTTCGGTTAATTTTATGTGATAAAAAAATCACCACGTATTATGACCTCGTCAGGTAACCACGTATTATAACCTCGGCAGGTAACCACGTATTATAACCTCGGCAGGTAACCACGTATTATAACCTCGGCAGGTAACCACGTATTATAACCTCGGCAGGTAACCACGTATTATAACCTCGGCAGGTAACCACGTATTATATCCTCGCCAGGAAACACGTATTGTATCCTCGTCAGGAAACACGTATTATATCCTCGTCAGGAAACACGTATTATATCCTCGTCAGGAAACACGTATTATATCCTCGTCAGGAAACACGTATTATATCCTCGCCAGGAAACACCTACAAAAGGCAGAGAAAATATTTCGTGGTACCCTTTTCTTATGGGTCCTTTTAACAGTTAGTATAAAACATAAACTGCAAAAAAAATATGTTGTCGACATAAAACAAACACGACAAACATACAAAGCCATATAAATGGTTTAAAACCACAAACGCATCCCACCGGGATTATCAACATTAAACATTCCTTTCGGAATCTATTTTCTAATCATTTTAATTTTACGATCGTATTCATCATAGACGTAAAAAGAAGTATGCGGATTAACATTTTTCTTAGGATTCGCAAACTTATTATTATACATAAACGCATGTGATTTTCTCGACATATAATTCACATAATTCATTTTAGGAATATACGGAGGTTTTTGCGTTTTATTTTTAACAACAAATTTAGGTTTTTCAAGAACCTTTTTAATTGGCATACAATCACATTTTTCAATACACGTATTTGAACCAATGCCTTTTCGGCAATTTACACGATTTGATATATTAAGCATTTTAAGCACTTTATCATTGCTACTATTAAAAGCATTTGCTAATAAGTCATTTTTCTCATGCGATTTACATTTAGCATTTAAACATGCAATTTCATTTTCAAGAATCTCACATTTTGTACATACAACATTTTCATGTGTCTTTTTATTTAAGCATGCAATTTTATTTTTTAAAATATCACAAGATTTGCAAATATCTTTTTCACTTAATTTATTTTCTAATTTAGTGATAATGTCTAAATCATAAGCAGATTTTTGTTTACCGTCATCTATTTCCTTTTTATATGCGGATACGGTTTCTTTTAAATTAGAGATTTCATCTTTATACCTATTTGCAAGAGCGGCCATATCATGAAATGATTTATATAATTCGTCAAGATTATTTTCATCGTCACTATAATAATTATCACAATTATTTTTAGAAGAATATGATGAAGATACCTCATTATCATGGTCGGCCATGAAACAAAAATTTTTGGCCTCATTTATGCTTGCGCTCAACGCGCCTCCAACTAAAGCTTTTGGTGTGTTGATTTGTTTTGCTCGTTTCGGACACACACTCGCATAGTGATCCTTGTCGCCACACACATAGCAAAAGCCTTTCTTTTTATTGGCTTTTTCATCGTCGCTAGATTCGTCATTTTTGTCTTCACTTTTGTGGACGTTGCGACTTTGGTTTTTACCACCACGACGGTAGTCTCCATTTTCTTGAAACCTATCATTATTAGCAAACTTTTTGTTAGATAAAAGTTTAGAAAGTTTTCTTACCAACTTGACTAAATCGTCAAGATTTTCGGGTTCGTCATCCGAGGAACTTGCATCTTCCTCCTCTTCCTTTTCTTTTGAGGCAACGACTTTGAGAGCGATGGATTTCTTTTTGACTTGCTCCCGGACTTGATTTCTTTTTAGTGCGATTTCGTGCACTTTAAGATTGCCGATGAGATCATCGAGCTTCATCGTTGCGAGATCTCGGGAGTCTTCTAAAGATGTAATTTTTGCCATCCACTCCGAAGGAAGTGCTCGAAGAATTTTCCTTACATAGTCTTCGTTAGGATAAGTGCGACCTAATCCCTTCAAAGTAGTCATAATGAGGTTAAAACGTTTAAACATTGAGTCGATTGACTCATCTTTTGACATTTCGAACAGTTCATAAGCATGTACTAAAATATTTATTTTAGAGCTTTTAACTTGAGTATTTCCACGATGAGTGTCACTCAAGCTTTGCCAGATTTGATTAGCAGTTTTACAGGTATATACTTTTTCTATTTCATCGGAAGTTAAAGCAGCATATAATATATTTTTAGCCTCAAAATTTAAACAAAAATGAGATTCTTCAGCGGGAGTCCAGTCTTTAACAGGTTTATCAACAATAACATTATTTTTTATAATAGTAGGATTAAAATTCTCATTTTCTATAATATCCCAAATTTTTTGACTTTTGCCACGAACGTGACATTCAAATAGCTCGGCCCAAATGCCAAACTTTTCAGTATCTATCAAAGGAGGTTTAGAGAACACAAAATTAGTTTGTTGAGCCATTTAAAAAAAATATTTAAACAGAAAATTTTTGAAAGACCCGCTCTGATACCAAATGTTAGACAACCTAGGGGGGGTAAGGTTGTATTTAAAATCTTTTACTTTCAAAAATTCTTTTACAAATAAATACAGTACAGAAACAGTATAAATAAATCAGAGTATACAAATAATAAATATACAACAATTATATAAACAGATATAATTAAAAGCACAGCGGAATAAATAAAGAGATAAGGGATAGAGATACTTGACACAGAGATTTACTGATTTACCACCAACTGTGATAAACCAGCAGCCGAGACACTTCCCGACACGATCCAATAAATGTATTCTTTACGGTAGAATACAAACCAAATACAGAGCAAAGTAAACGGTTCTCTAAGCCTCAGCTTATTGAGATATACAGGATCACACACCCGTTATTCAAATACTTACAAGAGGAGTATAACTCACAATGGGTAATCACTCTTGTATAATATCTCACACTTGGATATTTTATAAAAAATGTTTTATAAAATATATATATATAAAATAATGAGAGAGAGCTGATGGAGTTGCTGTTTGTTGTTGCTGTTGTTTTTTTGGTCTGCTGTTCTTCATCACCAGCATGCTTCATTTATACCAAGGAAGCTCCAACGGATACATGCATTCGCGGTATACCGCCAAATGCACGCGGTATACCGTGCAGTAAAAAGTACACTGTCAGAAGAGAAAGTCAACCCTGCAAAACAAACGTAAACTTGTACCCGCGGTATACCGGCTAAACATCGCGGTATACCGCCCAACTGTACCCGCGGTATACCTGCTAAACACCGCGGTATACCTGCGTCAGAAAAAAGTACGACCAATCAATCAGAGGTAACATCAAGCCGCCGCGGTATACCTGCTGAACCTCGCGGTATACCTGCGTCAGAAAAAGCAAAATCTTGCTAGATCTTCTAAAAAAAACTTTATTTAAATAAATTATTTATTGGGTTTTTAGAAATATCCAAGTGGTATATTATTTTAGGGTGTTTATCATTATTAGTTATAAACAATGATGACGACGTAAACACTTCCGTCTTGAACCCTTCAGATAAAAACTTCGTGTTCTTCAACAACTGCACACTTGGATTAAATTGTTAGATAAACAATAATACGGTGTGTTTGTAATCATCAAAATAAATATATATAAATATATAGAGATGTGGTACACTTGCACCAACAGAGATGAACGCCAAATCCAAGGACAAACGTATTACGACCAACAAGGATGTCTATTGGGCGGCATGCAGAGCATATACGGATCGGGAGTTTAACAAGTACATGAATATGCTACGATATAGTGCCGACGAAGCAGCCAAAGTCTTTGACGAAGCTGGACCGGAGAGGTGGTCCGCGGCCCATTTTCCTGGACAACGGTATGACATTCTGACCTCGAATAATGCAGAGTCTGTGAATGCACTCTCCCGTTTTGCGCGTAGATGTCCGATTGTTAATCTTATGGACTACTTTCGGGCCTTTCAACAAGAGCGGTACCAAATTCGACGCCTAAAAGGAGCTGAGATGCAAAATGCACTCACACCAACGGCGGAGAAGATCGTTCAGTACAGGGCGCGTCGTGCGGCGACATGGCCGGTAAGAGCAATCGGGTATGGGAAGTACGAGGTGCATGATGACTATCTTCACGCGATTGTGAATATGGAAAACCACCTTTGTTCGTGTCGCGAATGGGATAAATTTGGGTTACCGTGCGGCCATGCCATCGCTGCAGCAAGATATATGGGTCGTACAGATTGCAGCGACTTGGCTGTACCTTTCTTCACGTCCGAATATTACCGGAAAACATACGTGGAGGTAATAAACCCAGCTGGACCCCTGCAGCATGGGTGTATCCACCCGACCCGCTTCCGCCATGCTATCCACCTTTAATGGATAAGAACAGAGCCGGGAGACCGAGAAAGAACGACCGACGTCCATCACGTGGTGAAAGTTCGATACAACGAAGATGTACTCGGTGCCAATGCGTAGGACACACTCGTGGAGAGTGTCCAAATCCCGCCCCTTCAACCGTGCCAAGGAGACATTCAGTCAGTCACACCCCGGGCCCGTCACAGCTTGAACCATATGGAACAAACACATATGATACTGTTGATCTAAACGCTGATTTGTAAAAGATATATATATATATATATATATATATATATATATATATTCATATTATATATACACACATACATATGCTTCTAAATGAACATTGATAACACATCTAGTTTGTAAATGATATATATATTCATATTATATATATACACACATACATATGCTTCTAAATGAACATTGATAACACAACTAGTTTGTAAATGATATATATATTCATATTATATATACACACATACATATGCTTTTAAATGAACATTGATAACACAGCTAGTTTGTATTCCATCCAACATGCTCTTCATCTTCAATCTTTCTGACCCTTCTTCAACGGCTTCTACTTTTGCAACCACGTATGGCCATTGTGTACCACAACCCGGACACACTTTAGCAAATGAGTTGAGGTAACCTCTGACTTGACCTTACATGATGTAAAAAACAACAAAAAAATACAAACAACAACACAGTAAAAAAATACAAAACAACACAGTAAAAAAATACAAAACAACAAAAAAAATACAAACAACAACACAGTAAAAAAAATACAAAACAACTAAAACAACCACCACCTACTTAAAAATTGATTTAGTTTCATCAATCCAAGCTTGCTTCTTGTTTACCTTCGCTTGAATAATTGCAAAGTCTTGCAGAATATGGTGAATTGTTTCTTGTTCTCGACGAACACGAGCCTCCCGAGCTTTTATATCCCCTTTCATCTTTTTGATCTCCCTGTCTTCCTCTTCGATCTTTCTCAAATGGACTGCCTTCCTGTCCATCATTTTTTTCCACTCTTCTGTTAGTTCATCTATCTCATTTTCCTTTTTTGCTATGGCGACCTCGATTTGAGGTGGCATTTTTCAGGAGTAGACTTAGGGTTTGATGACGATGCCATTTGTGGATGAAATGAGAGAAGAGAAATCAAGAGAGAAAGCAATTCAAAGAAACAAAGCAAGAGAGAAATCAAGAAAGAAAGCAAGAACAAGTGTGAATTGTGAATTGCATATTACTGATATTTATGGATGAAATCTCAAACATGCCAGTGAATTTGAACCACAAATTGGTCTTCAAAGTACAATAATTGTGGAAAAAAACAGTAAAAGCATGCAAAATTCGTCCAAGTACAGAACCAAAAGTGTAAAATTTTGGTCCATAGCGGGCAGGGGCCAAATGTGCACCGCGGCCAAAGTTTAGGGGCTCGTGGGGCTCTTTTCGGCCAGGTCATGTGCCACGTCAGCCCAAGCCCGCGATCGCGGGCTCCATCGCGGGCCATTAGGGCATTTTGGTAAACCGCCGAAATTTTGTGGCATTTTGGTAACTCTTGGTCAAACTTTTGGCATTTTAATTAATTTCCCAAAACTTTATATTAATTTTTTATTCCTGCTTTATATTATATAAAATCAAATAATATTTTATTTTCAACCCTATTAATTATTGCATAACATCTCTAACAACTTTGTTATCTTGTTTGCTAACTCTGTTAATTAATGCATAACACCTCTAACCAAACACCCTCTCAAAACCACAAGAGTTGTGGCGTACTAGTTAAGGCCTTAGGGATGTGACGGAATATCCCATCCGCCCAGGGTTTGAATCCAGGCGTACGCAACTTGTGGCCACTGGGGTTTAATCAGGGCTGATGTCTTACAGTCATAATTTGCCAAGAGATTAGTCTAACGCAAAACCTATGACACCCTCTCAAGGGGTGTTTGAGATTGCGTTTGTAAAATGTTTATTACTAACTTATGTAGGTGTGGTATGGGTAACAAGGAGTTTTTAGTGTTTGGATTGTAAAAGAAAAATGCTTATATTAGTTGGGCGAATTTTTTATAAGTTACTCTCTTCTAACTTATTAACTTATTTTGGTGTGGTACTGTCACAAGTTACTCTCTTCTAACTTATTTGTTTATTTGACAAACACTAAAAATCAACTTATTAGTTTTTGATATCGCCATAAGTTGATCCAAACACATTTCGGTTTGACACCAAAATTGATAAACACTTTTAAAAAAAACATAAATTGTTTCAAATAAGCAAACCCAAACACCCTTAATGTGTTGGTTAATTTGTGCCTAGTTTACAATTTTAACTATTTATTATGGGTGATTTTTAAATTTAGTTTGAAATTTTGATTAAGGCATGAAGCATTATTATGGTGTTAAGAACTCACAACTTTGGGTCATTTAGGTAAATCTCATTTAAGAAGGTTATGGATTTAATTTATCTCATTTAAGGTTATATAGCTAAAAATCTCCACAACTTTCCTCATGTGAGAAGTTTTTAAATTCAAACTATGTTAGGCATAATTGGGTTATTTCCGGGAGCTAGTTTTGCAAAATGACTTTCTGGTGTATTTCTAAGTTTTTATGGGAGCTCGGTAAATGACCTTAAATGAGTTTTTAATTAAATTCATGACCTCCTTGCCTATATAAGAAAAAATGGGTTTATACTCGTGAGAAGGTCATGGATTTAATTAATATCTCATTTAAGGTTATATACCTAAAAATCTCACCAGAAAGTCAATAGATTTAATTAAAATTTTATATACCTGAATGACCCATTTTTTGTATGCAGAATGGAACCTCAGAAGAGATCAAGGTCCTTTTGTCACTTCTTAATGCTGGTCAAGTTCCATCTGAAGATGTTGTAGGTATGGAACTTTGGTCATCCTCACTTTACTAAAAATGATCCCATACATATATAGACAACGGATTGTGTGAGAATAGGAGTTAAGGTAAGAAGTATAAGAAGGGATTTGGACCCTTGATCACTTTTAGTTAGTGTTGATCTAATGGTTCAGACTAAGTCCCAAAATAACCATGAATCAGCTTAGAAGGGTATTTTCAATTGATCTTCAATAAAGTTTGATCTGAGGGTGGAGATCCCTTCTTACCCTTCTCACGAAAACTATTATTCTTACCGGAAACCAACTCTATATATACAATCCATGTCAGAAAGATCGTTTATGAGATACTCATATGTTTGCAGAGGTTGTAGTGAGCCCCCCATTTTTGTTTCTTCCATCGGTTAAAACTACTTTGAGGTTTGATTTTCAAGTTGCGGCCCAAAATTGTTGGGTTAACAAAGGAGGTGCATTCACCGGTGAGATCAGTGCAGACATGCTTGTGAACCTGCGCATCCCTTGGGTTATAATCGGCCATTCTGAACGCAGAGCTCTTTTTAATGAATCAAATGCGGTAATATATATAGGGTCATGTTTACGGGAAAACCTCAAAAACACGGAAAACTGAGGAACACTCTAGTAGCCTTTCATCTGGACGGTATACACTTGTGCATACAAGTAATTTGTAACATGCATACGTGCATATGCAAAAAAATGCGTAATGTACACGTGCATAAAAAACAAAAAAAACTTAATTTACTTGTGCACATACCGTCTAGATAATGGCTACCAGGGTGTTCCTCAGTTTTCCATTTTTGTGAGGTTTTCCCATGAACCTCCCTCTCTCTCTCTCTCGCTCTCTCTCTCTCTATATATATATATATGTATATTTATATACATATAATATATATGTGCATGCGGATTACTACTATATATTTTTGTTTTATAATTTATGAAAGCTAGCTCTTAGTTTTTGTCCATTTGATGGTTGTAGTTTGTTGGAGACAAGATTGCTTATGCTCTTTCCAAAGGTTTGAAGGTAATTGCTTGTATTGGCGAGTCTCTCGAGCAGCGAGAATCAGGATCTACCATAGACGTTGTTGCTGCACAAACGAAAGCAATCGCAGGTACGCCACACGATCCATATTCAGCTTCCAATTTCTTTTGACAAATTTCATCTGAATGGAGACTATGTTTGTTAACATTCAAAATTTGGTGTGATTACAGATAAAATATCAAATTGGAGTGATGTAGTTTTGGCATATGAGCCTGTTTGGGCTATTGGAACAGGAAAGGTTGCCACTCCTGCTCAGGCTCAACAAGTAAGTGGATATTTGAAATTTCATTACTACATTTTAATGTTTTTGGCCCATTAAATCCATTGGGTCATGCAAATACCACCTCCACATGGTCTAGGAAAACTTCACCTTCACCAACCCGTTTGGTTCGTAGGGTGTTTTTGGTAGGCTGACAAGATAGAATAGGACAAAACACATGACGAATTTACCTCTAATAAGTTGTTTATATATTTTGATTAATTATGTAATTTATTAAATTATAATAATATATATTTTTTTATGTAGTTTCCAAGTTTTAAAGTGACACCAAAATAAAAAGTTTATGTAGTTTTCAAATTTTTATTTCTAACATTTTTTACTATTATATTAAATAATTTACATAAATTAATCAAAACATATAACCTATATAAAAATAATATTTTGAGAACAGTAAAGTGAAAGTTTAAGAACATAAAAGACAATAAATAAAATTTAAATAATGAATGAAATAAAAAATGAAGGTGTATTTGATGTTTTAGAAGAGAGTTGTATTTTATTTTGAGGTTATATTGGTAAAACATAAGTTTGTTCCACCTTGTTACATGGGGTGGGGGTGGAACACGCATGTTCCACTTTGTTCCATTATGTTCACGTTTGTTCCACATAAGGGTGCGTTTGGTATGCAGACTAGATGGGACGGGACAAAAAAAATTAGTCCCATGTTTGACATGCCATGGGACAACAATAAGATTGGACAAGATGGGACAAAATCTGATTTTCATGGGACAAAACCTTAGTTTTTTTGTTCCACCTATTTTGGTGGAACAACATGGGACAAAACAGAAGATTACCACATTGCCCTCCTATCCTAATAACATCTAAACTGGAAAATGCTTCCACCCAAATCGATTTTTGATTCTCTTTGAAATTGAACCCTAGTCTACTGTGCTTGGATTTTTTTTCCTAATCGGTTTCTTTGCAAATCGATTTCTTCATTCAAATCAAGTGTTCTTCTGCACAAATCGAACCATAGGCTTAAACTTGTTGGAACACAAATCTGCACAAATCGAACGACATTGCGGTTCTGTGTGGTTGAACGACATCTCAAATCGATTTTTGATTTCAGAAAAGTGTTATATCTTGAAGCTTTGTGGTTGTGCGGCGGTGGATGGTAACTTGCGGCGGCATAGTAAGATTTTCCCAAATGAAACCCTATCAAGTATCCCATCGTCCATGAAGCCATTATCTATGCATATCACAAATAAGACAAGAACATGTCTTATATATGTATAACTTCATTGTAAATATATATTAATTTTAAAGGATATAAAATAGGGAAATTAATTAAAATACCCCAAGTTTGACCATCTCTTACTGAAATACCAAAAATCTCTCCCAGTTTACAAAACTACCCAAAAAATCCGCGATGGGCCCCGCGATCGCGGGCCCAGGCCCACGTGGCAAACTGTTTCGGCCAAAAGCCCCGCGAAGCCCCCCAACTTTGCCCGCGTTGGCAAGTTTCTTCCCTGCCCGCGATAGGGCAAAAAAAATTTACATTTTTGGTCCCTGTTTTTTGTGTCTTTGTTCAGTAAAAAAAAATACAAACTGTTCAAAAGAAATTTTAGCAAAACCGAGCTGCGTGAGCATGAGAATTTGGAGCTGCATTCGTGTCCGCACACAAGTTCGACGATTTTAGCTTGCGAAATCGTCAATCGGCACCCCCCTGCGCGCAGGTAGGTGTTGGAGTAAAACCATGCAAGGAGCTTGTCAACTCCTCTCACTTCTTTGCTTATAAACCAATGAAAGTTTATTCCTTCTACCTATGTGGGACACATTCCCACACCAACTTGATTTTTGCTAATTTCATGGTTTTTACTTAACTTTGAGTATCGATATCTCATTCACACATACTCCGTTTTCGACGCATTATATATCGTTTTGAAGCTCTCATATAGGAGAACATAAACCCACTAAGAGTTAATTATATATACGACATATATATATATATATATTTAAATGTGTCTAAAGTTCCCTAAAAATCATTAAATATAAGAACTTTAGACACGTTTAAATGGGTGCGAGCGCGACCTGTGTCTAAACAGACAATTAGTCCTGTCATGTTCTAGTCGTACCAAACGTAGGACAGACAATTAGTCCTGTCATGTCCTGTTCTGTCCAGTCTGCGTACCAAACGCTACCTAAAGGTCTTGTCAAATGTGAGACAGTGGTTCATGTTCTGTTCTGTTCTGTCCAGTGTACCAAAACGCACCCTTAGGATCGTTTGGTATGTGAGCCGTCATCCCTTTTTGCTCTTATAAAACTATTAATCCATGATTCATAGTGATCCTAATTCTGAGTATTATCTAGAAGTAGTGATGCATAAAAAACCCTAAGCCCAGTCTGGCCTACACCTCAAAGCCCGATCAGGTTAAAGTTTTGGCCTAGGCCCGACCCTAGAAAGCCTGGAAAAGCCCAAAAAATACGCGGTCTGAAAAAGCTCGATCGGGGATTTTCCCAACCCCAAAGCCTGGCCTGACAAGCCAAACCTTTTTTTTGGTCACTGAAAAACGGGATTGAAAGGGTCCGGGTCTTGCACATCTCTATCTAGAAGTATGTTTTATTGCCTCTAAAATATATGTTTAATGGGTTTCAGTTTGGCTTATGAACCCTTGAAAATAAACAGGTACATTCCGAATTGAGGAATTGGCTTCAAAAGAATATCAGCGCCGAAGTTGCATCTGCGACACGGATCATCATCATTTTAACCTCATGATAACACTTGTATTATGCAAAAAATTCTTTAGCATGCCATCCACACATCTATCTATGACAACTATTCGTGACAACCTGACTCATATGGATAGAAAATACGACAGTTTACGATATCTTTTTATAAGTTGTAGGTTGCGGGCATGATTTTAAAGTAATTAGGAGGTTACTGAGTCAACTCGCTTAATACCATTTTTGTGTTACAAGCTTTATCCACATTTCGGTTGTTTGTGGAGATAAGCCTAAGCCTAAGCCTAAGCCCAAAGCCATTACAATTTAAAAAGAAATAAAAATATTTCTTTTTGGATTTAATCATTTAATTTATTTAATGTGTTCCCTTTTGGCATTGCACAAGTGAATATCTCAATCTCAAGTGTTTCTCTGATCATCAGATAGATAGATAGAAGTAAAGTCTGTATACATCTTACTTTTGTGATTCTATTAAACCCTATCCTTTGTGTGATTTAGAAATACAACAAAAAAAAACCCAATCAAACAAACATGTTTTCGTGGTCGGGTTAAAGCTTGCAAATTCCGGACTGAAAAGCCTGCGGTTGGGCCTCTGGCTCTGGCTCTGGCTCGGAAAGAATGAAGGTAGTATGATCCAAGAAATAAAGAAACGATTATATATCTTGTGTTTCCAATTTTATTTTTATTCTTATATCAAATAAATGATATTTTCATTTTATTTTATAGAGAATAAAAATATGAAATTGATTAAAAAGTGGGGATTTTGACATTTGGTTGGAAACTTAATCAGGTTCAGTGAATATGGTGGGAACTGCAAAGAATTGGCTGCACAGCCTGATGTTGATGGTTTTTTAATAAGTTGGTGGGGCTTCTCTCAAGGTATTAATTAATACCGTGACAAACATTAACTATCATTTAACTTTTCACCAAAATTCACCCACCCACCCACCCACTCACCCAATATATATATATATATATATATATATATATATATATATATATATATACATGAGATATAATTATTTTATTTATGATTTAAAACTGTTACTGAAAATAATAATTTAATGCTTGTTTTGGTGTTGTTAATAACTTAATATATAATATGTAGGCTGAATTCTTGGACATCATCAAGGCTGCAGAGGTCAAGAAAAATGCTTTGCAGGTCATTCTAAAAAAAATAAAAAATTATCGATCTTCATTCGTTAAAACCGTTGGATATCTCATACGGATCGTCTTCGTTCACTAACCTCATTTCAAATCGACTACTTTGCTATAACAAGCCTTGAAAGGTTTCAAAGTGAAAATAGGATTTTTAACAATTTCTTTCAATATTTATCAACTAAAACTTATATTTTCTTACATAACAAAATTTCAATCTTTTGTTATGGGTCGTGTGTGCATTTAGGGTGCGTTTGGATCACTGTCCCATGTTTGACAGAACTTTTATGTGGAACATACAAAAACATGATGGAACAAAGTGGAACAACCCTCTTTCACCCCCACCCCATGGAACAAGCTGGAACAGACTTATGTTTTACCAATATAACCTTAAGATAAAATCTATTTCTCTTCTAAAACATCAAATACATGTTCTATTTTATATTTTATTCATTCTTTAAATTTTATTTATTGTATTTTATCTAATGTTATCTGTTTTGTTCTATCAAGTTCTGTCAACCAAACGCTAAACAACTGTTCTATCATGTCTCATCCTGTCTGCATACCAAACTCACTCTTAATAACCATATAAAGTCAGGTTTGACTATCATAAGTAAACTTATTTTTTTAGATTTACTAAAAATATCATGTTTGGTATGTTAGTTTTTTCATTAATTGTTAGGGGATTTTTCATTTTTTTTAATTGTGTCTTACATAAATGGCAAAAAGCAATATGGTTGTGTTTGGCACGGGCATTTCACATGTTTTCCTTCTCTGTTTTTTCAAAATATTTATCTTTAAAATGCTAAGAATGTCTATTTATATTTTAAAATGGGAAATTAATTAAAATACCCTAAGTCAAACCATCTTTTACTGAAATACCCAAAATCTCTCCCACTTTGCAAAAATACCCCAAAAATCCGCGATGGGAGCCTGCGATCGCGGGCCAGGGACCTTTTCTGACACTTTTTTAAACTTGCAGGGACCATTTTTGAAAAATGGAATCCCGCGATCGCGGGCTCATCCCGCGCGATGGGGTACTTTTTGTGACTTTTCAATTGCAAGGGACCATTTATGAAAATTTTGATATTTTGGCACTGTTCACCCCATTTCGTCCATTTTTACGAATTTAAAATGAAATGTTACACTTTCAACCCCTATACTTATTTACTAAATTTACTTTATACCTTTTACTTTCATTATTTTAATTTTACATTTAACACATATAATCGTTTATTAACTAAAATACGTTAAAAAATACGTTTTAATTTTAACAAATTACACCATTATAATCGTCTCTTCGATATGTTCGAAATGAGCTCAATCTTGAATTTTTTTGGATTTATATATTTTAATATATATCATATACAGTTATACACTACATAAAAAAATATTTTTTATATTTAAAATTCATACCCTTATAATTAATTATTTAATTTATGGTACATCTCTTATTTTTTTTTCAATTTTGTTTTACATTCCTATCGCATTAACATAATAATCATATATTAACTAATTCATTAAATCGTTTTAAATTATTATTATTTGAATGTGTTTATAGATTTCGTCTGAAAAATTTGCCTGCATGATTCCACTGAAAAAGTAACTGCAATATTCGTCTGCTCTTGAATAAAGGTCTTTCATTAGGCAGAAAATTAGTCTTTAAGTAGTCAAACATAGCTAATTAATGAGATATCGATACTCAAAGTTGAGTAAATGGATGAAATTAGCAAAAACCAAATGAAGTAAACAGTAAGTCAATCACAATACTTTACCAAAATAAGTTAATACTAAAAATAACAATTATTTAATGTTACATAAACAACCTAACGTGGCCCTATTTGACAATGTTCATAAATGGACTCCGCCATATGTATGCGGAAATATTTGGCAACAACCTCGGCCTCGTCAGGGTGTACCCATACCTCATTTTTATTTATCAACATTTGGACATTACGGCATACCCAGACACCGCAATCTGCAGTTAACCCGGCCTGCTGGGGTGCATTCTTGGCGAACTTATAGCGAAAGACACCTGTCATTTCGCGACGTCTAACATCCTTGACCCGACAAAAGAAGTCATTCAGCACAGCTTTAAACTTTGTCATTTGCTCTTCCAATTGCTGTCTGAAGAGACTGGCACTGTCGCTATCATATATGGTCATGGTCATAGCGTCAAGTTCAAACACTCCAAGCAGCCAATGTTGGGGATTAAGGCATATAGGGATGTACACCTGAAATATTACAATATTAGACAACTTAGTTAGCAACAAAACAAGTTAAATAAAATAAGAGTAAAACGATTTACATACCACATCGAGGAGAGCCCAAGAGGTCCCTTCCACGCCATTGCATGAATTAACCACGGAGGTGGGGCCTAGATGCTCAATCAACAAGTAATGAAAGAACATACTAAACATCATGGTCCACCTCGTGTCTGTTCCACGATGTCTTTGCAACAACGAGACCCAACAATCGATGTGCTATACATAAAAAATAGATGGTTAGACATGTAAAATAAATATATTTGATTATATGACTATAATTAAACTTCATACTAACCACATCCAGTAAGTCAGACTCCAAAGGGTCAACGGCTAGCAATACATTGAAAAACGAGGGGGTGATTTCCAAGTTCAAGTGAGGGATGAAGATCAAGGGGGGGAGGCGACCAGTCCGGCACATCCTCAATATTTCCGATGCCGGTTGAGGCTCCGATGAAGGCACCTTTCCCTTTTTCTTTCCTCCCTTCTTTCCCCCCGCTTTCTTTGCTTGTTTTTAGCGGCCGGTGGTGTCGTAGATCCTTGTTGGCCAAACGGGTGACGAAACCATTGTGAAATTGATCGCGGCCGCTTTTGAGGGAGCGGGGTCACCTGTGGTGGTGGATCTACAACATCCATCGAGTCATCGTCAGGCTCCGAGAAGTGATCCTGGATAATAGGAGACCCCGTCTGAAAATTACGTTACTCAATGTTTTAAGTACAATTTAGGAAATGTTCACAATTAAACCAAAACTACCAAAATAACTTACAGTATGCATTTCCGGCCTGTAATAGTCATCGGCCGAACCGCCAAAGATGTTTGTGATTGATGTGGTGGCGAATGGCGGCGACATCTGCGAGGTGTATGCCCCCGACATCCCGGCATGCGTGACATTGATCATTAAAATAGTTACAAAATTAGGATTATCGATATATAACTATAATGGTTACTCAGTGTCACTAACACTCTCCGGGATAGTCGAATATGATGTGGTGGCGAACGGCGGCGGCATCTGCGAGGTGTATGCCCCCGACATCCCGGCCTGCGTGACATTGATCATTAAAATAGTTACAAAATTAGGAACAAACATATAACTATAATGGTTACTCAGTGTCACTTACACTCTCCGGGATAGTAGAATAGGATGTGGTGGCGAACGGCGTTTGGGACATCCCGGCCCCCGACATCCCGGCCTGCGTGACATTAATCATTATAAGAGTTACAAACTTAGGAACAAACATATAACTATAATGGTTACTCAATGTCACTTACATTTTCAGGGAATGACGGATGGGATGTGGTGGCAAACGTCGCATGTGCCCCCTGTCTGAACGGAGCGGGGATCGGTGTCGTACTCGACAGCTAAAACAAATTTAGAACGTAATATTAATATACAAACTAAATAAACGTGGCCAACAAATTAAGTTAAACACTAACATTGACAGCGCTAAACTGTCTGTAGACTTCCTCCAGATAGTGTACACGTGTCTCTAGCGGCCCGTGGACGTAGTCCCACAGGACTTCATGTGAGCCACGCTGTGGCTCGTAGGAAGGGGCCGCCTGATATGGATTGTAGGAGGAGGAAGGGGGCGCCTGGTAGGAGGAGGAACGGGGCGCCTGGTAGGAGGAGGAACGGGGCGCCTGGTAGGAGGAGGAACGGGGCGCCTGGTAGGAGGAGGAAGGGGGCGACTGGTATCCACCGGAAGGGGGCCTGTCGTCGTCTTCCTCATCTTCGGAAGTAGGGGGACGTCGAGCCCTTTCCGCCTCTGCGTCAATAAAGGCCACGCTGTCTCTGTACCAATCTGTGCCCATCTCGTCGACAGTAGGCACAAGGCGATCGGCGGGCAAGAGTGGCTGCTAAATATATGATAAAACATAAAAGAAATTAATAAGCGGGACTAACGTATGCAAATTGTAAACATAGTAAAAGAACTTACATTTCTAGACGCTTTGAAGAACTCAATCCAAAGCGACCTACTTAGGGTAACACGCTTGTCCCAACGGGTTCCCCTAAGTACTCGATCGTCGCGCTTGACGAAATATCGGATTGATGCGGGAAACATCTCCAAGATCCATATCTGGAATTAGACAAGAAGAGCAAGTACGTAAAAAGAAAAGCCAAACAGTTTGTATGTATTATTAACAATTGTTATACTACGTATCTAACCTTGAAGGCGTATGTAAAACCACAAAGATTCATCTTTGCATGTCGATCGGCGCGTCTGCCTATGGCTCGGTGCAGATTAGAGTAGCAATGTGTCTAGATATGGCTACCCCACGGGTAGCTGTTAAACAGCTCAAGGTCCTCGACGGCCCTAAGGACCGTCGATGAAGCATGCTGGCTATACTCACGGCCCAGGAAGCCCATATCCACGATCACCACCAAGCATACACGGACAGCATCGTCGTCGGTTAGGGCACTAAGGCCCTCTTTCATCTTTTCCCGGGCTGCCTTCAGCTTCAAACGAAATGCTGAAATGCCGAAAACCCTAGGAACGAAGGAGCAGTCTTCTAAGGGAGGAAGGGGGAGCCTCTCCAAAACGTAGTCCTGTAATTAGACAGAACTCCCGACGCCCAAAATGCAATTGAGAGCCGAAGAAATCAAAATGCATCTCCTCCGGCTCAGCGTTGGCGTCCTCGACCTCCAACTGTAGAAACATGTGTACTAGCGTAGGGTCGCCACCAGAGTAAGACACATCCATCCATGGCCCGAACGGTGTCCCTCTATAGATGGTCTCAAGGGTATCTGCGCGATCACCTAATCCCCTAAACAGCGCTCCTAATTCCTCGATGTATGAAACTTTGCACCTTACCGTCAAGTCGATGTTAAAGAAATCCTTCTACATAGTCATTCACAGATGTTATAGTTAGTGTTATATATAGATGCTGCAGTTTATTTTATTTTATATAGATGTTGCGGTTTATTTTATTTCAACGTATCATATTGTTATATATAGATAAAGTGCGGTTGTATTTTATTTCAACGTATAATAGTGTTATATATAGATAAAGTGCGGTTTATTTTATTTCAACGTATAATAGTGTTATATATAGATAAAGTGCGGTTTATTTTATTTCAACGTATCATATTGTTATATATAGATAAAGTGCGGTTGTATTTTATTTCAACGTATAATAGTGTTATACATAGATAAAGTGCGGTTTATTTTATTTCAACGTATAATAGTGTTATATATAGATAAAGTGCGGTTTATTTTATTTCAACGTATAATAGTGTTATATATAGATAAAGTGCGGTTTATTTTATTTCAACGTATAATAGTGTTATATATAGATAAAGTGCGGTTTATTTTATTTCAACGTATAATAGTGTTATATATAGATAAAGTGCGGTTTATTTTATTTCAACGTATCATATTGTTATATATATATAAAGTGCGGTTGTATTTTATTTCAACGTATAATACTGTTATACATAGATAAAGTGCGGTTTATTTTATTTCAACGTATCATATTGTTATATAGAGATAAAGTGCGGTTTAGGGACCCTAGTTGTCATTCTTAAAAGTTTAGGACCTAATTGGCATTTTTAAAAGTTTAGGAACCTAAGTTGTCATTCTTAAAACCGTAGGGACCTAAGTTGTCATTCTTAACATTTTTTTATAAAAAACACATATTTAACAATTTTTTTATAAAATGTGTTTTTTTATAAAAAATTGTTAAGAGTGTGTTTTTATAAAAAAATTGTTATAGTTTTATGGTTTTATGTTTGAATGTGATATTTGTATGTTATAATGTGTATGTTGTTATAGTGTGTTTTTTCATATAAAAATTGTTAAAATGTGTTTTTTTTATAAAAACACACCCTTAACAATTTTTTATAAAAACACACTCTTAACAATTTTTTTATAAAAAACCTGTTTTTATAAAAAAGTGTTAAGGGTGTGTTTTTATAAAAAAATTGTTAAGAGTGTGTTTTTATAAAAAAAACATTGTTAACAATTTTTTTTTATAAAAACACACTCTTAACAATTTTTTATAAAAAAACACATTTTTAACATTTTTTTTATAAAAAAAAATTAACAATTTTTTTATAAAAAAACACATTATAAAAACCATAAAACTATAACAATTTTTTATAAAAACACACTATTAAACATTTTTTATAAAAAAACTGTTTTTATAAAAAATTGTTAAGGATGTGTTTTTATAAAAAAATTGTTAAAAGTGTGTTTTTATAAAAAAAACACATTGTTAACAATTTTTTTATAAAAACACACTCTTAACAATTTAAAAAAAAACACATTTTTAACAATTTTTATATGAAAAAACACACTATAACAACATACACATTATAACATACAAATATCACATTCAAACATAAAACCATACATATCATGTTAAACATAGAACATATTCAAACATAAGTTATAAACACTATAACAACCTACAAATCATATATCTTAACTTAAAATAACATACAAAAAATAACAAATAACATAAGGAAAACATACCAAAGAGGTAATACGAGACATCTTCACAAAACCCGAACGCGTATTCCACACGACAAAATTGAGAGAGTGTGAGAAAATTGAGAGAGTTTGATTAAAAATTGAGAGAGTGATTAAAAAAATTGAGAGTGGCTGTGTCTTGGTCCCCCCCCCCCTTATATAGTGCGGCCGAAGGAACAAGGGAATTAGGGTTTAGGGTTCGTCAAAGGGATTTTAGGGTTAACCCTGTGCCGACACGTGGCACAGGAGCCCGCGATCGCGGGAGGTCAAAGAAAGTCAATCGCGGACAGGGACCAAAAATGCACACGCGGGCATTCTTGAGGGGGGAAAGCTGTACCGCGGGTATTCTTGAGAGACCAATGCGGGCAAAGTGGGCAAACTTTGGTGACACGTGTAGCCCGCGATCGCGGGGGTCAATGAGTCAAACGCGGGCAGGGACCAAAACTGCACACGCGGGCATTCTTGAGGGGGGAAAGCTGTACCGCGGGCATTCTTGAATGACCAACGCGGGCAAAGTGGGTAAACATTGGTGACACGTGGCCTGGAGCCCGCGATTGCGGGCTCCATCGCGGATTTTTAGGGCATTTTTGCAAAATGGGAGAGATTTTGGGTATTTCAGTAAAAGATGGTCAAACTTAGGGTATTTTAATTAATTTCCCTTTTAAAATAATTGGGAATTTTGTTATTGTTTAATTTTTATGATGTAAAATATTACAATATCTCAATTGGTAAATTAATCAAGTGAACCCACTTGGCTTGTGATGCGTTGTTAAAAACATTTGGAAATGTAGTGGAAAATCTTTCTATTCAGAGTTTATATTCAGCTGCCAAAGCCCTTGTAGTCATTGAGGTTCAACTGCAACGACTCCAGGTCATTTGTGGTAGCCTGGAAATTAGTCGGTGCACGTAAGAGACCCAGGACAAGGGCTTTGGAGGTTCATCTGCGATTACTCCGGACCATTAGTTGTCGCCCGTGGAGTGGATTAATTAGTGCATGTAACTGCATAAGCTGATCCAAAAACCCATAATTGTCAACAACAAAAAAATGGTTTTGTGATGTCATTTCTTCACGAACCTTTTTTAGTAAAAACATAGTTTTAAAAACCTTCTCTATTGTAAAAGCATTTCTAGAAGGCTTTTTTTTCGTTTACATCTAGCATTTTAACATTTATCCTTGTCTATTTAAATCATTTTACAAAATTCTCTCCTTTGAAGAACAATCGTAAATTCGTTAAAGAACCATTGTAAGTACATTGTGTTAATCTTTATTGTATCCAAAATTTGTAAAATCATATTTGTAATTCTTGTAAAATATTATGTGATGTTCAAATTTGATTAATATTTCTTCCACATTTTTATTTAGCATCTTCAACATCTTCTTCAAAACGGAGAAAATAAGGATTTTAAGTCAATATTTTGCTTCAACAACTTCCCAAAACTATCTTCAAAATAGATAAAGTAGGAGATAGAAAAGTTTTTACTCCAAATATGAAGAACACCGCAAATATGATTACCAAGTGCGAGCATTAATAGTAAACTTTGAAAATAAAATTTTTAGATGGAGAAATAATATTTTAATACTATAATCAAAGTTAGATTCTTTAAAATGGGGAATCTGTTGGAGGTAAATGTTCTTTTTTATAGATTTTGAATTTTGGTTCTCTATTTGGAAGAAATTTTGGGTAATATGTTGGAGATGCTCTTATGTTTGTCTCAAAATAAGTGTTCGATTTCAAAATAGGTAACTAAATTCTCAAATATACACTTAATTAGTGCACAAATTTTTTAGAGTTATGAATAAGGGCGTTAACGAGCTGAGTCGAGCTGTAGGTTATTCGAGTTTTGCTTGAAAAAATAGTACTGGGCTCGAGTTCGAATCTACTGTTTTTAATAAAATAATTTTTTCTTCCAACATTAAAAAAGAACCAATCAAATTGACCTAATAGATAAATCAAAAACATATTAAAAAATAGTATCCACGTAATGTGGTTGCATTAAAAGGTCGCAATTGAGTAAGGATTAGTTTTTTCAGAAATTAATTAAAATGCCTCAAGTTTGACTCCTCACTTACTAAAATGTCCAAACTCTCCCCAAAATACCCAAAAAATCCGTGAAATTACCCCGGATCACGGACTCCTTTAAACAATTGGATTCCCATCCGTAAATTCGTCCATCAACCACATGCTTTGTCCGTGAAGGAGATGAATTTGTCCTCGATGGCCATGGTTTGTCCGCGAAGGAGTTGAATATGTCCGCAAAGGAGTTGAATTGGTCCGCGAAGCACAAGAATGTAAAGGAGTCTTGCGAAGAGTCAAACTTGGGGCATTTTAATAACCTACTCTAGTTTTTTAGGGGGTTTTGAATTATTATGTTCATCTTTTTCTTTACCATTAGATGTTCCTTTTAAGTCTGAAAAACAAAACATATGAGAACTGCATGAAAAGAATTAAAAATTGTGTTCATATTATCTTAAAGATTGTTTGCTATGGGTCGTGCTTAAACTAATAAACTTTTTTCTTAATTTTATTAAAGATGTTTTATTGATATGTCATAAGCTAAATATTTAGAAAATTACTTTGAATAGTGTTTCACAAGCTCTTATTTTCTCTCAATTATATCTCTTATATTTTACATAAACTTATATACAATTTTTAGGTTATTTTAAATTGTCATTTAGTTTATTAGTTATATTTTCTGAAATGTGACTAGTTTATCAACTATTAGATCACTAATTAGTCAAAAGTTAGCTTTCAGCTAATAACTAGCTTATCACCAACATCTAGCATACCAACCAAAATTTGGTTTTTTTAGCTAATAACTAATTTATCAGTTTGTTTGCCAAACATAAGATTCACTCAATAACAGTAAAAAATTGGTATGTTTAGGTCCCAAATATCTTAGCGACCATCGCTTTCTCTTTTCGTCTTAACAAAGAAAAGTCATATTTGTATAACATGTGATTCACTTTTGATTATGCTTTAATTTGGACTTAGATTCTGATACGATTACCAGAATTTTCTCAACCAAACTGATTTATAATATCATCTCATTTTTTAGCACATATACCTTTCACGTCCACACCATCCACCACCATGTTCAACCCACTCACATATTTGTATCACAACATATCACAACTTATATCATAATCTATCACAGTGGGTGAAACCTGCCAAAATATTATATTTAAAGTTGCAATATTTAGTTTGCGATTTGCAAGGTGTTCACAACGAGTATAGTGGGTATCACGTGGGATAACACAGTGATATCACAATGGGTATCATATTATGTATCACAGTGGTGTACGCCTGAATAAGTTTGGTCGGAGTAAGGTTCGTGTAACACTCGAATTTTCGGTATGTTTATTTTCGAGTTCCATATTTATATTCCGACCTTAAAATAACTTTTGGTATGTATCTTGAGTTGGTATAATGTTTTGGATGAGAATCAAGCTAATTTATTTTCTGGAGAAGTTTCACGTCCGAGAAGAAATCTTCACTCCCGGGGAGATCACCTTCACGTCTGAAGAGAAATCTTCAATTGAATTGTTGTCTCCTTAAAAAAACAACATTTTACCCCATTTTCCTCCATTTTCTCATTCCAAACTCTTTTCTCATCATCCTCATTCTCTCTCACCGCATTTCCTTTGGTCCTAACACTATTATTTCACCAAATTGATTTCTTCTTGAGCATTTAAGAACATTGGAGCTTAAGATTCAAGTTTGTGGTTGGGGTTCAAGATCTTCATCTTTCTCGCCAAGCTTTCTACATTGTTGACCTATTTTTTAGGGTTTTTTTTTCCTAAAAATGAATTGTAAGTCAATCTTAACCTTCTAAACCTTTATTTATGTTAAAACTGTTCATTTAAACCTCCTAGAACATCTCTCTTGATGTATCTCTCATTTTATGAGTTTTGACACATTTGGGTGTTTTGGGTGATTTGAGATTTTGGCTAAGATTGGTTATTCTGATTTTCGGGATACTTTTGGTGCACTTCTAGGCTTGGTTGTGACCCAGATAAAGTTTTTAGAGGTGGGTGTTTGTGGATCTAAATGTAACACCCTCAAAATTGGAAAGAGCAACTAAGCAAAAACTTTGATTTAATAAATAAATAAGGACAAAATTCCTTATACAAATCACCCTTGGAAATACCTCAACAATAGAGATGTAACAACTTCAACCATTCAATATCCTAAGTCTTACACCAAGATATAAAAGATCGGGTGCTACTCTACTCAACACAAAGTTGTTATTCCCAAAACCCGGAAGACTTCACCAAGCCACTTACTTCTTGAACATACAACTAGCTCTCACCTATTCACAATGTCACTAGTACTATCCCCCCAACCAGAACCTGTTGCACATGCCGACAAATAAAAAGTTTAGGCTAACGTCAAGAGTTTTCATGATTTCCAAAAAGGATTTATATTAAATATGCAAACAACCAATTTTCCAACGCACACAAATTATTGTGACGAAAGCTCCAAAATATATAGCGTTTCTCAAAATGAACTTAGATCCGAAACTCACTCAAAATGTGAATAAGCATTTAAATCTCAATTATATAAATGTGAATAAATCTCTATTATTCAAATCATTCAATCATGGATGAGGCATTGATAAGTGTCATTTTTATACATATTTTTATGTCAAATTTCCCTACAATCTGCAAGGATTAGTTGCTTAAAGTACCCCTATTTGTTTTGAATTTCAGATTTGGGTTCCGGATCTAAAAACGAGAAAAACTGAGAAATGGGCAGAAGCTGGCGCCAATCTCGGCGCCAACCCATCGGCGCCAAGATCGGCGCCGACAACCAGATTGCATCTTGCACTTTTGTGAGCTGTTTGGGAGCTAGATTGGATCTGAACTGATTGGATCTGCTTTAAGGCTGGATTGGATCTGCTTTTGGGCTAGCTTGATCTACCTTTGTGTTCCTTGCTCACTATAAATGAAGGCTCTTGGTTGTAGTTGAAGGATATCATACCATCAATCCATAGATAATCCATACATCATATCATATATCACACACCACACCATTTGAAGAGGAAACCAATTTGGAGCAAGTCTTTCATCATTTCATTTATCTTTTGGTAATTTCTCTAGTTTTCATTCCCGCATTAGTTTGATTAGATTTTGATGGTTACACTTTGAGATTCCATTGTAATCATTTGGACAAATCTATTTGCTTGATTTCCATTTTAATGTCAATTTCGTTTGGGTTTTCAATTAGTCTGATCAATTACTTGAATCTCTTACGAATGATTGTTAGTCAAAACATAAAATATGTAATTGTTTTATGGTTTGACAAAGTGACAATAGAATTCTTTGAATTCGAAAGGTTTTCAATTTGAGTTCTTGAAATCTCGCAATCAAAGCTTTAATAAGCCGAGCTTATGCGCTTATGGCTTTGAGTTGGTGTTTTTCTAATCCGATAAAGCTAATCACATCTAAGAAAATTAAGAGCTTATTTAATCTCTTATTTGTGATTAAGATCCGGTAGAGTTTATTTTAACCGGTGTGAATTAAAGAAAAATAGAGGTCGTTAGAGCTTACTAACGACTATAGCCAACTTAGGTTCGTTCTTTATGTTTACCTCTTTGGAATCAATGATAAGTGCCATCATCTTAATCGAAGTCAAACTAATGTTGGATTTTTATTTCACTGTTTATAATTCGTTTTTACTTATATTTTTAGTTTAGTTAATCAAATCCAACCCCCCCCCCCTTTTACGTAAAGTGTAGAAGTAAAATAATTGTCACAACCAATCCCTGTGGATTCGACCTGACTTACCACTATTACAATTTATATTGTGATTTGGGACAGTTAGAAAATAAAATACTTATTATTTGACGGTCTCGACACCCGTCAAGTTTTTGGCGCCGTTGCCGGGGATTGGTTTCGGTGATAATTATTTAGCTTTTGCACTTTGTTATTTTATTTTATTTATTTTTGTCTTATAATTTTATTGTTTATTTGAGTTAATCGTGTACCTAACGCCAATAGTTTTTAAGTGTTTTTGCATCTTTCATGGCGGGTTATCCATACCATTATGGGTCACGATATACCACCAACACGCGAGAATCAAACGAGGTAAATATCTCTTCCCTTGAGACACAACTTTCAGATCTAACATCTCTTGTAATACAGTTGGTTTGTAAAGAGCCACAATAGGTGAAGAGAAGTGGGGCATACACTAACAATGCTTATACGACCAACCGGTACCCCACTTCACAATATCACACCGAACAAACCTACTCTTATGGAGGATTTTCTAGCCAACATCAAGGTCCGTACGAGCCATACTCCAACACCTACACTCAAGGATGGCAATCCCATCCATACTTAAATGAGTATGACTATGACCGGTACGACTCTTCTTATCCTAACTATGAATCAACACCGCCGACAACACAAAGCTATTCCAAGGACTCAGGTATGTCTCTTGAAGATATTGTTAGGTCACTACCTCTTAGTACTTTAACATTTCAATAGGAAACAAAAGCAAGCCTTTAGAACTTGGAAAACCAAATTAGCCGAGCCGAGTCTTCAATACGTCGGTTGGAGGCTCAAGTTGAAGAAAAGTTGGGATTGATGAACGAGGAAAGGCTGGAAATCTCTTTAGAGGAAGAGGATGAAGAAGAAGGCACAAACCGATTTATTCCACGAGATGTCGAAAAAAAGGAAGAGATGAATTTGTTGGAACCATTGGTGGTAACTCCTCCTTTTCCTACACCATTGTTTGATCTAATAAAGGAGGAGGAATGTGTAGATAATTGGGAAACCTTCACGGAGCTTGAAGAACCGATAGTTAAAAAGAAGGTGTTCCCAGGTGATGGTGCCTTTGCTGACCTATAAAAAGAAGTATCATCAGAATGCAAAGGACCCATACTTGAAATCCGGACAGATTTCAAGGCACCCAACATCGCGTGAAGACGCATGTTTGGGGTATTGACTTGCTAGACACCGGATAACGAAGGCGTCTAGCCAAAGACGCTAAAGAAAGGCGCTGATTGGGAGGCAACCCAATTTTATTGCTTTACTTTCGTTCTATTTTAGTTTCATTCCGTTTTTATTTTCTTTGGAATTGATGAGTTTTGTTCCAGGTTTGGTCATCTTTGAAGTCGGATCCCACCACAAGCTTGAATCATATATTGGGCAATAGTCTAAATATTCAGGGGAGATTTCTTGTTCCCTTTGCTTTGTATTTCTTATAGACTATGGCAATGAATGCATATATTGAGGACAATATATGATTTAAGTGTGGGGATGGGAATAAGTGTGAGGATATTGCATGAAAAAGGGCAAAAATTTTCGAATTTTTGATTTGTTTTTGGGCAATTATTAAGTAAATTGCATGAGTTGATAGTTTTCTATTCTTAAATGTGAGGAAAACCATAGCATGAATGATTGTGAGTCTTGCTAATTTTATGGACAAAAATGCACCCGTGAGCTTTTGAGCCATGATTGAACATTGTATTCAATCTTATTTCTTTTTGTGTGCATTGCATCTTCCATATCTATGTTATTCTAGAACTTGCATTTTGACTCTTCGAGATTGCAATTTGGTGATACTAGTGTGAAAATGAAAAAGGCCATCTTTGTTTTTATTTTAGCCAATTAGCCTTAAGCCTACCCTTATGTGTTTTAATTACCCTTTGCACACCACTTTGAGCCTTAGCCTATGTTCTTTGCCACCCACATCTTAAACCAAACCAAACACGACTCACTCGACCAATCACCAATGGAACGATTCCGATATCCCATATGCTCGAAAGTAGAATTATATGTTGGGAAAGAAAAGAAAGAGAGAAAAAGAAAATCAAAAGAAATAAAATAAGACGACGAAAAAAATTAATGATATGGTTGATTATAAGCGTTTAAATCTTTATCCCCTATCATTGAAAGGGAAATGTGCTTCAAGATAAAAACGTAAATCCCTTGGTTGAAAGAAATTGTCGTTATCAAGGAATCGAATTCCCAAATTGGTGTACGGTCATTAGCCACTTTTACCCAAAACTTCCCAACCTTAACCCTTAGCCAAGTTACAACCCATAACTAAAGTCCTTTTGATTCATACTTAGTTTTTACCGTTAGCAATGGAGAGTTGAGACTTGATGCAAGCTTATGGTAGTGCATTTTCATGTGAATTGATGCCTTGAGTGAAAACACTTGCACCTTTGTGCCAATGAGCGATTAGATTAGGTCTATATCTTTTGTGAGGTGTTTGTGAAATTAGCATGTATTCATCTTTGGTTTGTCTTGTGTGTTGATTATTGTTATATCGGTTAAGCTACGCCTTCAAGCATTGCTGTGTCCGTTTTTGTAATTTTCGAAATATCAACTCGTGAGTTTACTTCGTGCTAAAACCTTAGTGTTTGCCCGATGACGGTCAAAGTTCTAAGTGTGGGGATATTTGATAAGTGTCATTTTTATACATATTTTTACGTCAAATTTCCCTACAATCTGCAAGGATTAGTTGCTTAAAGTACCCCTATTTGTTTTGAATTTCAGATTTGGGTTCCGGAGCTAAAAACGAGAAAAAACCGAGAAATGGGCAGAAGTTGGCGCCAATCTCGACGCCAACCCATCGGCGCCAAGATCGGCGCCGACAACCAGATTGCATCTTGCACTTTTGTGAGCTGTTTGGGAGCTAGATTGGATCTGAACTGATTGGATCTGCTTTAAGGCTGGATTGGATCTGCTTTTGGGTTGGTTTGATCTACCTTTGTGTTCCTTGCTCACTATAAATGAAGGCTCTTGGTTGTAGTTGAAGGATATCATACCATCAATCCATAGATAATCCATACATCATATCATATATCACACACCACACCATTTAAAGAGGAAACCAATTTGGAGCAAGTCTTTCATCATTTCATTTATCTTTTGGTAATTTCTCTAGTTTTCATTCCCGCATTAGTTTGATTAGATTTTGATGGTTACACTTTGAGATTCCATTGTAATCATTTGGACAAATCTATTTGCTTGATTTCCATTTTAATGTCAATTTCGTTTGGGTTTTCAATTAGTCTGATCAATTACTTGAATCTCTTATGAATGATTGTTAGTCAAAACATAAAATACGTAATTGTTTTATGGTTTGACAAAGTGACAATAGAATTCTTTGAATTCGAAAGGTTTTCAATTTGAGTTCTTGAAATCTCGCAATCAAAGCTTTAATAAGCCGAGCTTATGCGCTTATGGCTTTGAGTTGGTGTTTTTCTAATCTGATAAAGCTAATCACATCTAAGAAAATTAAGAGCTTATTTAATCTCTTATTTGTGATTAAGATCCGGTTGAAGAGTTTATTTTAACCGGTGTGAATTAAGGAAAAATAGAGGTCGTTAGGGCTTACTAACGACTATAGCCAACTTAGGTTCGTTCTTTATGTTTACCTCTTTGGAATCAATGATAAGTGTCATCATCTTAATCGAAGTCAAACTAATGTTGGATTTTTATTTCACTGTTTATAATTCGTTTTTACTTATATTTTTAGTTTAGTTAATCAAATCCACCCCCCCCCCTTTTACGTAAAGTGTAGAAGTAAAATAATTGTCACAACCAATCCCTGTGGATTCGACCCGACTTACCACTATTACAATTTATATTGTGATTTGGGACAGTTAGAAAATAAAATACTTATTATTTGACGGTCTCGACACCCGTCAGGTATAATGCCCGGCCCATGTACCATGGACAACAATCCAATAAATATAAAACGTTGTCGAAAATACGAATAAAACCCGATACTCACGCGAACATAAAAGGGAGCGAACTCCAAATACCAAAACATGGGAATGACATGCTTCATTCAAACCTTAATATACGAGGAGGGAAATCCAATATTAAAGTTATCATTTGCAGCCAAACGCACAAGACCAACGATAATAAAGTAAGGACATTAATATCCAAAATAGAGTTGGCCGACAACGGGGGAGACCCGTATCCATTGAGAGTGGAGGAATACAAAAGTATGCCACACATACAACGTTAATCGTATGACACTTCACGACATGAAGCTCAAGTGTCCCTACAACTCCTTTCAAGTTATACCCAAAGAGACAGCTGACCTTAGCAAGTATTACCACGAATACCACCAAAGGGTCGGCCCATGCGAGGTTACAACTACGGCATTGCCCCGACACGGCGAAGGTCCCAAACGCCCATCAATCATGATACACAACCGGACTAAGCCCTCTTAGTGTACCCTTGCAAGGTAAAGGTCATAAAACATGGAGCCCGAGTCAAATCCCACAACACCCAGTAGGCCATCAAATAAAGACCGACTTACGTGCCTATGGATCCAATGTAACACAGTCTAAGATTACATGACTACACAGGAATGACTAATGCACTCGAGCATGTAATTAGTAATAAGATGCAATAAGATGCAATAAGTTGCAATAAATGCAAACCATAAAATAGGATTCTACATTGAGCCATCTAAATCGGACAAGATGTCCCCAAGACTCTTTTAATGTCAAAACCGAGCTAAATACTCAAAACCATTATACCAACAAATAACGGTCCTCATAATGTAAAATGCACGTAGACGGCAGTTATGTAAACGTATACCTCAAAGGCATGATTAATCCAAAACTCGACATCGATCGAGATATATTATTTTCTAAATGTACTAATACCCTTATAAATTCTATCATGACTCATAACACGAAAATGTGCATTTACAAATATTTTATAAAGTCAATCACACCAAAAATACAAGAACCCATGAATAGACCTCATTTGAACGATAAATCGTTAAAGGACAAATTTATGATATTTACTTATCAAAATATCCAAAAATCCCAAATATGGTGTTTTGCAAGGTTTATAAAGTTAAACACTTCAAGTGATCAAAACCTATCAGTTAACTCAATCAATTGATAATTTTATGTAAGACACACAAATACTCGAAATATAACATTTTTGACATGCACAACGTTTTCACAAATCAACTTGAACTCACCTTGGTGGATTTAGGCTAAATCTAGATTTTCCCCAACTTGAGCTCCTTTGAAGAAACTTGAATCTTCAAGCCAAAACTTCCAAAACATAAATCCACAAGTTTTCAACCACAAATAATCATCCCCAAACACTTAGAATCGTTTCCCCAAACATATTACATCAAAATCACCAAGATTACCAAAACCCTAATTTCTTAGATGAACCACCACCAAATAATCTTGGATCTTCCAATAAACTTCAATCCTCTTACTAGATCCTTGAAGAGCTCTCAAAACCAAAACCATAGCAACTTGAATCACTCAAATCGGAGTTGTGGTGAGAAAGTTATGAAGAAATGAAGGAAATGGCTTCAAAATCGTCATTTAAGCTCCAGATGGCTTCCCGCGGCCTTTCCCGCGACTTCAAGTTGCGTAGGAAGTCGTGTGCTTCCCAAAATCGCACTCCAGAGACTTACGCGGTTTGGGCCGCGTCCCAAGGTCGCGCACCAGCCCGCGTAACTCTTCTTTTGGCCATAACTTCTTCGTGTTTGAATTATCCATCCAACAAGACTATAAAATCTAAGATTCAATCCAAAATCCCATTTTTTTATTTCTCTTGAATGATCGATTTCTACATCAACTCGAAATTATCCGTACCCGAAAATTACGGGTGTTACACTAAAGCCTTCACCATTTTGGAAGCTAGGGATGGATTGGAACTTAGGATTAACCTAACCTAGCAAGGTGAGTTCAAGTTGCTTTGTGAAAACTATAAATGCGAAAAATGTTTATTTTGGAGTCTAAAGATATTTTCTTGATGTTTATCAAATGTATTGATCGTTTGATGAGATTTGCATTTTGGGTACTTTTGGTCCTATAAACCTTGTTAAATGCCGCATTTGAGTTTTTTTTATATATTGACAAATTAATCATAAGAATATGTCTTTTTGTGAGTTTACCGTATAAATGAACATTTTTTGGTGGAAACACACTTTTAATGTAATTAGTTTAATAAACCACTTGGAAAATGTATACTTTCATGTTATGAGGCATTTTGGAAACATAAATAGTGTGAGTTAATTTTGAGGATGCAAATGATGGGGTTTGGGGCAACTCACACCTTTGGAGCATGTGGTTGTGTAACATCCGTAGTTTTTAGGTAAGTATAACTTCAAGTTAGTGTACAAATCGACCTTTTAAGAGAAATAGAGGAAATATGATTTTGGTCTTAAACCCCATATTCACAGTCTTGTTGGATGTAGAATTCAAATACGAGTCAAATGGTTTTTTCTAGAGCAAAATCGGAGCTAAAACAAAGAAGTTATGGCCAAAACAGTGATTGGACATGAAAAATGAATAAATCGAGTGAGTAGTGTAACATCCGGATTTTCGACATATTTATTTTGAGATCCATATTTATATTTCAACCTTAGTATAACTCTTGGGATGAATTTTGGATTTGGTATAATGTTTGGGTGAAAATCAGGTTATTTAATTTTCTGTGGAAGTTTCACGACCGGTGCAAAATTTTCACGATCGAGGAGTCCTCCCCGCCCGGGGAGAATCCTTCACGCCCTGGGAGTTTGGGCATAAAATTGGAGCTGGAAAGGGTCTTTTAAATACGATTTTTCTTCCATTGTTACCTCATTTCTCATCTACTAACTTATTTCTCTTTCAATCAAACTTGTTCCAAACATCTCCATTTCACCTAGTCTATTTCTTCAAGAGTTCTTGTGAGATCAAGAGCTTGATATTATGATTAAAGCTTCTCACCATCTTCATCTTCATCTTCATCTTCATCTTCATCTTCATCTTCATCTTCATCTTCTCTATTAGTTCTCATACCTACCTCCTAGCTCATTTTTTTGAACTCTATTAGAACACTTGAAAGTGTTTTTATTTATCATTTCCAAGCATTTAAGAGCTCTCAAACATCAAGATTTCAAGTTTATCCAAGATTCAAAGGTCATTTTCCCCAAATCAGCATTTCCACCATTGTTGACCTGGTTTTTGGGTTTCTTCCTAAAAACGAATCGTATGTCCATATTAACCTTCTAGACCTTTATTCTTGTTAAAACCTTTCATTTTAACATTCTCAAACATCTCTCTTGATGTATCTTTCATATTATGAGTTTTGACCTATTTTGGGTATTTTGGGAGATTTGAGATTTTGACAAAGATTTATATGAATATGATTTTGGGAGTTACTCTGGGTGTGTTTTAGGTTTGTTTGTGACCTAGATGAGGTTTCTAGTGATGGATGTTTATGGATTTAAAGCCTTCACCAAGGAAGCTCAAGATTAGGGTAAAATCTAGATTTAGCCTAAATCTAGCAAGGTGAGTTCAAGTTGATTTGTCAAAATGTTGTACATGCCAAAAATGTCTATTTTTGAGTGTTTATGTGTTTTTCATGAAAATTATCTTTGTTTGAGTCATTTGGTGAGTTTTAACTATTTGAAGTGTTTAACCTTGAAAATCTTATAAAACACCCACATTGAGATTTTTGGGTAATTTGATAATTACATCCAAAGAAAAGTGTTTTGAATGTTTATTGTATAAATGGGGGTCTTTGGTAAAAATGCACTTAGTGTTGTTGGAAAAATGCATGATTATTGTTATGGGTCATTTGGAAGTGTATATGGTTGTGAGTTGTGTGGAAAAATGATTTGATCAAATAAATGATGGGATTTTGGATTTATCATATCTTGGAGGTATGTGTTTGCATATATGACACTTAAGTTCATTTTATTGTATTAGTGATCTTCATTGTTGGTCAATTGTATTGCTGAACCTTTGGCTCGTATTTGACTTAAGTGAGTCTTGGGGACTTTGGTCGAATGTAATTACTCTATATTGAGTTTTGAGATTATATGCATTTGAGTCATATTTGTTATTTAATTACATGTGTTAAAGATATTGGACATTCTTTTGGGAGTCATGTAATTGTTAGACTATAATGCATTGGATGCATAGACATATGAGTCGGTCTTATTTATAAGGCCGAATGGGTATTGCGGGGTTGGACTTCGGGACCCATGTCTTATGACCTTAAACTTTCCAAGTGGTCACTAGGAGGGTCGAGTTTGGAGTGTTGCCTTGGAGTTGAGTACTAGGACCTTCGTTGTTGGGGTAATGCCTAGGAGGTAGTCCCGCAGTATGCCGAGCCTTGTGGTGGATGAAGTCCTGGGGATGGACACTAAGGTCAACTGTCTCTTGAGGTGATGTTTGTCGAGGAATCGTAGGAATACTTGGACATCTAGTCATGAAGTGTTATCAGTGGGGGTAGGCACTAAGAACATGATCTTTGAGGTGTTATTGCAAAGAGTTGTTACTAAGATTATTGAGTCTTGAGGTGCTACCCATGGGGGTAGGCACTAAGATCTCCGCCGCTTGAGGTGTTACCTATAGCGTAGATACTAAGTGTGTCGAGCCTTGAGGTGTTACTTTGGAGGTAGAAACTAAGGTCAATTGAATCTTGAGGGGCTACTTGATAACGTTGATGTCTGGCTTACTTTGTGCTCGCCACATTCGATGGATACGGTTCTCCCAGACCACTATTAAGTGTTATTTTTGGATAACGTAGTTTCCATGTTTTAGTATTATTTGGTTTTGACGAATAATCGTAATTTGTGATTTTGATATATTGGATCCCCTCCATGTATTAATGTGTTGGATAATAGAGTTTTATCTATGTTTTCAGTATTTGGATATTAATCCTTATTCGTGTTTCATGTGAGTGTTGAGTTTTGGTTTCATGAATTGATGGTTGTTTTATTAATGGGTTCTCATCATGAAAATTGTGGGTTTTGGGAATGATATCGTTTTCATTCTAATATGTTTCACATATTGGAATTTGTGATTTATATAAATTCTTTCCGTTTTACCGTTTTATATAACTGATGAAAACTGCTTGAACTCACTAGGCATTAAGTCTAACATTTTTCTTTGTCGGCATGTGCATCAGGTCCTTGGGGGAATGGTGCTAGCGACACTGTGATGTGATAGTGTTAGTTAGAGGCACGAGAAGGAATTAGCCAATTGGATACGTCATACATACGTTGGATATAACGATTGTTTGTTGGGTTTTAGTAACAACTGTCCCAAAATGTAGACTTGTATAAGGTTTGGAAAGTATTATATTATTAGATTGTCATTATAAGTAATCAGTTGTTGACTTTTAAGAGATGGACTTAGACCTTATTTGATGTTTTGTCGGAAATTTTAATTTAGTCGTTTTTTTCTAAATTTGAGGGTGATACAGTTTGCCGATCGGGGGGAGAGAGAGAGAGAGAGAGAGTTACCAAAATTAATATTTTCTTATAGTTACCAAAAGACCAATTTATCCCTAATTTAAACTTTTTGAAAATTAATGAATAGTTACCAAAATTAATATTTTAATAGTAACCGTTGATTATTAATAATGTGTGATTGAGATTGAATCTTACAGTTATAATAAACAACTGAAATCTCCTTTGAATGACCCTTATATATATCCTGTATGTACCACTATATCTTATTAATCATACATCACTAGACCCGTTTTTGACATTTTGACAACCCTGGATGTATGTAATAAAGGGGTCATGTGTACCAAAAAGATCTTCAATCAAAGGTTTTTATTATCAAACAAAATTGAATACAACAAATTGCTAATAAATCCTATTAAATGTGTCATTTGAGTATTATGTAGACGTAAAATCAATCACTAATTGTTTTTAAATCTATATCATCTACAAAGGCAACAAGCTATAGCAGATCAATTAACTTTTACAAAAAAAAGAATTATTCAATATAATTAATTAATATGTTACATGTCGTTGTTACTACTAAATTATTTTAGGCTATTATTATATACTAAAAAAAATTAGGCCTATTGTATCTACAAAATTATTACTAAAACATTTGGGCGTCTATATATTTTGGGCCTTGGGCGGTTGATCATCCCATCATTCTCTAGGAACGACAAATCATGTCTAGCTCAGTTGGTCTACCTAAGGACGGTAACATCCTGGGGGGGCTGTGGATGGTACCCCAGTCTACCCGGGTTCGATTCTAAGGGGAGGCAATTGAGGGCATGAGGAGTACCCAGTCCTTGGGTGGTCCAGTCTTTGACTGGGCTTACCCCCCAGCCTGTGGTTGGGCCTTAGGTCCAGCGTAAGTTGGGCCGGGACAGCGGCGGATTAGTGGACTGCCCTCGGATGTCCGATAACGCCGGGGAGGCGTGCGTGTGTGTGTTGTGTTCGTGGTAGTTGATCGAAATGGTCGATGCCGCTATGCCTTCAAAAAAAAACATTCTCTAGGAACGACCTTGTACGTCACATTGTTTTAAGGGGACGGTTGATATTGCTTTATTTAAAACAACTTATTTTCTTTTTTAAATGTTTATCAATTTATGTGGTGTTATTTAAAAAAATTCGTGAAATGATGCATGATCACGGACTCATTTTGGGAATTGAATTTTTGTTCGTGATCACAGACATGGTTCAATTTTGATTTTATAAAACTCATTTTTTTATTCAAATAAAACATAAATCCATTTCACGGATGGCACCACTCTCGATTTCACGGACCAAAACTCTAATTCATAAAGGAATCCGTGATCACGTACCCTTTCACGGAAATTTAGGTATTTTGGTTAAACTGGATAGAGTTTGGACATTTCAGTAAGTCAACTTTAAACTTGGGGTATTTTAATTAATTTCTGATTAAATAATAGTAATTTAATAAAAACTTATTCAAGTAAATAACAACTAAACGTAACTTTTTTTTGAAAAGCCACCCATTATTATTAACCATTACCAACAATTACCAAATTACAAACAGAATCCACACACCTTGTTACATACAACACAACGTAACTGTTTGTGATTTTAACAAACAAAGAATAAATATTTGCCAAAAAAGGGATAATGGGAATAGCATTTTACATATTCAATAAAATCTTTTTCTTGGATATCCAATTTTTGTTTGTTTTATAAAACAAATTAGGTTCTTTATTGGATGAAATTCAAGTGGGTGGGAGTTTATAAAAAAAAATATTAAACGGAGCATCTTTTGGAGATAAGAACTGGACATGGATAAAGATCTAAAAGTAAGGTGGAAAAAATTGGATATCTACAACTCCTAAAATATCAATCATGGGTTTCACTAAATAAAACATACACAATTACATCAATGGTTATATAGATGGACATCTAATTACGTGAAAAGTGTCATTTTTAGTGACAAGTATTTTTAAACCGTCGTAAATAGTTAGCGTTCTCTTTTGAACCTTTTTTTCTCTCTCTCTCTCTCTCTCTCTCTATATATATATATATATATATAGAGAGAGAGAGAGAGAGAGAGAGGGAGATGGGTTCATACGAGCACGCTAACTATTTAAGAAAACAAGAAAACGACATTAATGTACACAATTATACATGATCACGTACAAAATCATATATGATTAATGCGACTTTGGCTCGCGAGTGAAGTCGCGACAAAATCGTCCGCATCTAGTTTTTGTGGTTAGTGTTAAATTACATGTGATTTTGCACATTTTTTGCTGTTGTCTTGTTTTTTTAAATGGTTAGTGTTTTCGTTTGAACCTTCGTCTCTCTCTCTCTCTCTCTCTCTCTCTATATATATATATATATATATATATATATATATGGTCCCCTTCTTTTGCTAACCAACCTATTGGTACTAACCATGCTAACCAATCACAACCATAGATTAATAAGATCAACGGTTATAATTAAATAAATGATTATAATATTATTTAAAATTAAAAAAGAGAAGGTTGACTTTTGTGCATAAGTGCAGAGGGGCATTTTGTCCAAACAACAAAGATTAAAATTGGAAACATCTAATTATCAACCATAGAAATCGCAGAGTACGTAGATTATCACACATCTTCAAGAACATCAAGAGCAACCAAAAACCACGACATTCTCGACTAAGATCACCAAATCCTCTTTTCAAATCTTCGATCAAAGAAATTTTCGAAGGAAATCATGACGATATTTGAACCTAATATCAATCGACAAGCAAGGCGGGAACAAAGTGATGAGAGGTAAGTTCGAAATAGAGTACAATTAGGTATAAATCGAGTACAATTAGGTTCGAAATCGAGTACAATTACGTATAAATCGAGTAGAATACAGTTCACTACTGTTAGGTTCGACAAAATTAGGGTTCATTCGTTGGGTTCGACTAAATTAGGGTTCATTCGTTGGGTTCGACTAAAATTAGGGTTCATTCATATAAATCGACTACAATTTGTTTCGAAATCATTATATAACTAGCATACAAATCGCTGTCATGGTTCATTGGTATTTTTGATTTTCAAGCAATTGAACATTGTATAAATTGACTACAATTAGGGTTAATTTGTATTTTGGGTTTGTGCAGAACAAAAACCAAGCGAGAGGATTTTCAAGAAATCTGGGCTAACAAAGTTTAAAAATAGCATGGACAACCCAGTAGACGTCGATTCAGAAGGAAATCCCAACATCTCTGGAGTAGTTAATAAGGTGGTTAAAAGTGCAGGGTTATCGACTACTACTATCCAACCACAAGAAGGTACGATTTTATCAACACCCAACATTCTTTTAAAAAACCCACATTAATTTTAATAATGTAGTGATTTAGAGCAATTGATATTGACATAGAGATGCTTATGTTAAAAGTTGGATTTTAGACTGTCATACTTGATTATTCAACAATTTGCTTATGTGCATATGATTATTCGGGCCTGTTGGTTTGATTATTCTTATGGTATAGACGATATTTGCTTATGTGCATATGTGCACATAAACTGTGCATATGATTATTCTGGCATGTTGGTTTGATTATTCTAATGGTATAAACAATGTTTGTTTATGTGCATATGTGCACATAAACTGGGATACTTGATTATTCAACAATTTGCTTATGTGCATATGTGCACATAAACTGTGCATATGATTATTTTGGCTTGTTGGTTTTATTATTCTTATGGTATACACGCTATTTGTTTATGTGCATATGTGCACATAAACTGTCGTACTTAATTATTCAACAATTTGATTATGTGCATATGTGCATTTTGGCCTGTTGGTTTGATTATTCTTATGGTATAAACGATATTTGTTTATGTGCATACGTGCACATAAACTGTGCATATGATTATTTTGCCCTGTTAGTTTGATTATTCTTATGGTATAAACGATATTTGTTTTTGTGCACATAAACTGTTGTACTTAATTATTCAACAATTTACTTATGTGCATGTGTGCACATAAACTGTGCATATGATTATTTTGCCCTGTTAGTTTGATTATTCTTATACTATAAAGGATATTTGTTTATGTGCATATGTGCACATAAACTGTCGTAATTAATTATTCAACAATTTGCTTATGTGCATGTGTGCACATAAACTGTGCATATGTGCACATAAACTGCTAAAGTAGACTAATATGAATTTACATGTTGATGAAACTTAACATGGTGTGAATATAATGGAAAGAGAGATGTTGTCTGCTTGATTGATGTTTTGGATAAATGTTGATTTAATTGCAATGAGAATTTTAAATTATAGGTTATCATGAAAAAGTTGGATGATAGGATATTGGACATTAATTATTCAAGATGGGAAGCCGATGCAAAACTAACGGCAGCAATTGCTGAATTTCTGGGGGATAGAGACTTCAACAAGTTCAAGCTGGACTTAGCAAACATATTCAAGGATAGCAAATGGGAAGTAGATGGTGATGCACGTGAGCAAGAGAACCCCCAACCATCGAACATATGTTTAATTGTGACTTTACATAATTTCCGAGATTAATAATATATTGACATTGTCTGTACAAAATTCGGCTATTATTAGATGTTTTAATATGTGCACTTGTGCAAATAAACATATAAATGTAAAATAAATTTGTATATCACGACTTTGTACATTTTAAAAACCCATAGAAAAGTAAAAACTTCAATACTGAGGTGCATATTAAAATACAAAGTTGATTACTAAATACGATACGACACTTTAACATAGACAACACCTTAACATACGAACGTAAAAATCTATATGTGCACTTATGCACAAATTATATTTGAAAACAACATAACCATATTTGAACTATTTATACGTGAAGATATGCACATACTCAAGTGCACATATGCACAGATTATATTTGAAAAAAAAGCGAACATGTTTGAAATGATTATACGTTCAGATATCGACAAAAAGAAAAACTGAAACTATTATCCAAGATTAGGGAGAAATCGTGTGAGTTTGATGGGTTTTTAATGGGTTAAAATAATAACTGTAAAAAAAATCCCAAAACGTTGTAATATTGAAAAATGGATATCTAATTTTAAAATAAAAGATTAATTAAAATGAAGTATATCTCGTAAACAAGGAATGGGATATGTTTGTTTTTTAAATGTGAGGAAAAATAGGAATGTGAGGAGATATTGATTGGCTTTGATTTGTGAGAAAAAAGAAGGAATGCATCGTGGGAGAGAGAGTGGATTTAATTGTGAGAGAAATCAGCAACTAACTTAGTGGATATAAGGAAATATATAAATAATGTGAAAACTCAATTTTACCCCTACAATATAAAAGTGGCGTGAACTTAAACCAAAAATAATGGAGAATTATGATTGGTCAATTGATGGTTAGCATGGTTAGTACCAATGGGTTGGTTAGCAAAAGAAGGGACCTCTCTCTATATATATATATAGGTGGTTTAATTTGTAACCTAGTAAAAAGTTATAAACCCTCATAACTCATTCATTATGTATACCAAATTGATTACCAAATTGCATAAATGACTACTGGTTTCATGCAAAATATTTCATTAAATGCATACATAACATGTAATGCATATTGTTTCATGCAAGTATCGCCTTCATCTCATGAACCGTTATATGCATCGACATTTGCTGTAGAAATTCGATGAAATCAGGTAAATTCATTTAGAGAATCAATGAGAATCCAAACGCACTAAATGGATGGTTTAGATGCGGGTTGCACGTGGTGTAACCTTTTACTGTGATGCAAAATAATCATGACATATATATATATATATATATATATATATATATATATATATAGGGTCCCCTTCTTTTGTTAACCAGTGCATATATGCACATCAGGCAATTGTAATATGTGCATATATGCAATGCCCCGATGTGCATATATGCAATACATGAAAAAGTTAACAAAAGAAGGAGACCCTATATATATATATATAGAGAGAGAGAGATAGGGGGGGGGGGAGAGTTGGGTTCCGCTGAGAATTTGAGTTAACGTGAGAAGCGTGAGAAATAGTTATTGTAACACCCTAAAAATCAGGGCCAATTTAAACCTTAAAATTTATCAGAGTTAATCATAATTTCATCCAAACTTTTATACATAAGCGGAGAATTAACTATGAGGGTTCATATACACATTTTCGAATTATCAAAACAACCTATTAATCTAATTCTGACAACTACGATTAGATTAAATTGGTTGTCTAGGCCATTCATCAAAAGCATCCCCGCATAAGCTAACTTCTCCACTTAGCACCAAAAGTTGAATACCAAAAACACTCGTCCCTCTTCCCGTTACTTCCCCGAGCTCGTACCTGGTAAGAAAATTCAATTTGAAACGATTAGGCTTATGCCTAGTGAGAACATCCATTTTCAAATTAAAACTTTAGCAGCTTTGGAAACTCAAGTAATCAAAGCGTATAAACAAACCTGGTTTGCCACATTCTTACCGTACGTCTACACATCTTACCATGACGGGAACATGCCTGATTCCATGAGTATGACTAACATTCAGAAAGTCATATCATCACATTCGAGAGCCTACTACGAATCATTAGAGATTCTAGATCATCACTCATGTCCAAGAACTTACAATTAATCGCCATGCCTTTTTCTTGAAATGGAGGCAGAATTAGCAATTATATATTGCCTATTTCTAATTCACCGAAAGCAAACGGAAACAACAATTATACTTTGTCTATTTCACGTTTCCACGTCTCAATTACGAATAGCAATTATACTTTGCCTATTCCCTACAGTCAATACGAATAGCAATTATACTTTGCCTATTCCATTCTCAACAAGAATAGCAATTATACTTTGCCTATTCCATTATTTCAACATGAATAGCAATTCTACCTTGCCTATTCAATCATTTCAACATGAATAGAAATTCTACCTTGTCTATTCAGTCATTTCAACATGAATAGCAATTCTACCTTGCCTATTCAGTCATTTCAACATGAATAGCAATTCTACCTTGCCTATTCAATCATTTCAACATGAATAGCAATTCTACCTTGCCTATTCAATCAATTCTACATGAATAGCAATTCTACCTAGCATATTCAATCATTTCAACATGAATAACAATTCTACCTTGCCTATTCAATCATTTCAACATGAATAGCAATTCTACTTTGCCTATTCAATCATTTCAACATGAATAGCAATTCTACTTTGCTTATTCAATCATTTCAATATCATGATAAAGGGAATAACAATTATACCTTGTCTATTCCTCATTCTTAAATGAAACGAGAATAGCAATTATATCTTGCCTATTCTAATTATCAAATAATACTAGTGTCTATAGATCCTTTACACTACTTAGCATACGTGCATATTTACTCAAATGCACAAAACATTTCATATCGTATTCTCAAATCTAAAGATTCCAAATAATCTAACATACCCGTATTGTCAACTGTCCCCCTTCGGCGACTTAGCACGGGGGGTTCCACTACCCGGTTAGCGGATGGGGTCAAGGGGCAACGCCCTTGCGGGGTCTGGGGGCAGCGTCCCGAGAAAATATTTAGAAATGCTTAACCAGATAACACATCCGGAACTATATCCGAAAATTCATTATCCGGAAATTCATTATCCGGAACATTCCCGAATCCGGTACAATCCGGAACTACCCAGAACCGGGACCCAAAGAGACCGGATCCCAAATCCATTCCGGATCCTATAGCATACCGGATCCCTATCACCTACCAGATCCCTCTCAATTCCGGATCCTATCACCTACCGGATCCCTCTCAATTCCGGATCCTATCACATACCGGATCCTACTCGATTCCGGATCCCATTCCGGATCTCACCAGATCCGGATCCAATACCGGATCTCACCAGATCCGGATCCAATACTGGATCTTACCAATTCCTGATCTTCGATACGGGACTTCAATCAGTACGTCAATTCTGCTCTAAAAACTCATCTAAGTTCAGTTTCTTGGACGATTTCATTACAATACACTTTTACCACGTCATTTAGACAGTTTGCTACCAATTATCTCATTCAATTTCAAATAAAAACATTTAGAAAGAGATGAACTCACCTGGGTAATCAAGTTCTGAACCAAACTGCTCCCAATCCTTTCCCCAACTGATTCAATACCTAAAAGAAATCCAGTTGCTTAATACTAACAATCTTAATAATCGATTTGAAGGAAGAACTTCGATTTCTTACCGAACCAAAACTTGATATCGCAACCCTTACTTCTGAAATCGACTTCTGCTAATGAAATTGAGATATTTTCATAACTTAGCCGACTCAGACTTCTTATCCAAACCACTTTCAACTATTGACAAAATCACCCTCCAATTTCAAGTTTCATACATAACTTAAACTTTGGTCAAAATACAATTTCAACCCTGGAGTTTACATTTACAAATAGTCCACAAACTTAGACTAAATTACAATTCGACCTCATTCATATTAAATATAATATAATGGAAATTCAAGATGTTACAAATCAACCGTTGGATACACGTTAGGATGAGATGCACTGAGATGTACCAAATCAATTATCAGATGTAATTCATGGGTATGCTTGAGATTAAAAGTGATCTAGGGTTCAAATCCACTTCTCACTCTTCTCACGCTAACTCAACTTTTCACACGATCCTTCACACATACACACACACACACACACACATATATATATATATATATAGCCATAGATTCATTTGAGAAATGCTAAATGTATGAGAAGTAGAAAAGGTGATCCTATCCATTCCCTTAAAAAAATTAACGCTCAAGATTTGAGAGGGCTAATTGTGCAACACTTGATAATTTGGCCGTATGGTAATAGTTATGCGGAAGATAAAGAGGTGGTTTCATAAATTCAACAAATAGGTGTTATATGTGCATATGTGAATCCGTGTGATTCAAATATGAACTATATGTGCATACGTGAACCTATGTGATTTATATATGAACTATTTAACCTCAACTTCCAACACGATCCTTCACCTATATATATATATATATATATATATATATAGGGTACAAATCAAATACAAACCATGTATTTGTTGCACCCCTTACAACCCAATGTGCATATATGCAAAATCTGAGATGCATATATGCATTATCCCATATGAATGTATGTCCATTATATGTATATTCTTGCACGTATGCATATGCATATGTATATGCATATTGTTCACATATGCAGACTGTGGTTTGTAAGGTGTGCAACAAATGAAGGTTTGCATTTTACGGAGCCTATATATATATATATATATATATATATATATATATATGGGCCTAATCAAATGAGAACTACGTATTTTGTGGTAACTGTGAGATCCAATATGAGCCACTTATTTAATATAATTAATGTTATTTTTAAAATAAATTAAAAGGTTAATTTGGTAATTTGACAATTTATTTACAAATCAAATCATTAATTAATTACTCAATCCAGTTACCTAATTGATTTAAATTTACCATATTTATCCCACGTCTCTCTATTATCCCTCTCCTCACCAAAGTTGCTCTCCGCCACTCACCATCTATGGCAAACCAGCCCCACCCACCACGGCCACTCACCATATCTGTTGAACCAGCACCTACGATGCAGTTATGCCGCCACCGCTGCAACAGTTCTTCAACGACCAACCACCTCCGCAATCTCCGTCGTACCAGCCCATCACCCCATCGCCACTCACCATATCCGCCGAACCAACACCGACGATGCAGTCCAACAACCCCCGCTGCAACCTATCTTCATCGACCAACCACCGTTGCGACCTATCTTCATCGACGATGCAACCCAAGCAAAGATCCATCCTCGATGCAACCCAAAAACCACAGAGCCACTGGTGCGTGGGTCAGGGGCGGACACACACATTAAGTAGGGGGGTCTAATGACACCCATAGAACTTCAATTTAATTGATTATTATATTGGAAATTGTATGGCCTTAAAAATATATAATGCTTTTGACCCAAATACATACAGGATATGACCCCCAAAACGTTTTTAGCCTAGTTTTATTTACTATATTCTATATAATTCGTTTTTTCCATTAATTATTAATTATTAAATATTAATATATTTTTAAGTTTAAGGTTATTAGTTGAGGCTTAATTGTTAATATTTTGTTAATTATTAATTGTTATGGTTAGAATTTGTTAGTTGATGTTAACGGTTAGGGTTATGTTTATGGTTTGTTAGGTAATGTCGCATTAATATTTTTTTGTTAATTGTTAACTGTTAATGTTAGGGTTAGGGTTTGTTAGTTGATACCTAACTGCTAATTTTTGGTTAATTGTTAGGGCTAGTGTTTATTAGTTAATATAATTGATTTTGTGTTAAAGGAAAAGAGAAATTATACAACGAGAGAATGAAGCATCAGATTCTCATTAATCAAAAGTCCTTCAAATAGGGACGGTATACAAGTAGATAACTACGAGAGATATAATTTATCTCTAATATGTTTATCTCTATCTATATCGTCATATCCTTTAGACGATGACACATTATCCTACAACATTTTGTTAATTGTTAGAGTTAAATTAGTTGGTGCATAATGTTAAATTTTTGTTAATTGTACAAAGATACAGTTAGCGTTTATTATTGATGACTAATTTATTAGTTTCTTTTTGTTAATTATTTTATTGTTAGGGTTTGTTAGTTGATACTAAATTGTTTTTTTATTTCGCTAGAAAAATGGAATTTGTTTGGAGAAATAATGACCAACGTCCGGAACTGGTAGGGGCAGTAACGATTCTTGTAATATTATCCAACCTAACTCTACTAACTTGATGCCTAAATTTTTTTTTTGAATGATTATATTTGCGATCCATCCAGGGACAGACCTAGAAACTTTTTCATAGGGTGGCACTATATTTTTTCAAACGGTTTTTATCGACATGTGTATCTTTTTTACCAACGTTCAATATCGACCGATATGTTTTTAGCCAAATTTCGGTGTTTCGAGGGATTTTTTAAGTTTTTGGCTTGATTTCAAGGATTTTTAAGTTTTTTTAACCATTTTGAGACTTTTTCAGTATTTTTGGTTGATTTCGTAAGACTTTTTAGGTATTTTTGGTTGCTTTCAGGAGTTTTTTTTGGTTGATTACGAGGTACGGACGTACGATTGCACTTCCAAAAGAATACGGTAGCACCTCCTAAAACGATACGGTTGCACCTTTCACGAAACCAAAAAATTTTACCCTTCGCCGGAGAAATGATACTTATAAAGGTCCGTCCATGGATCCATCAGAAAGAAAAAAAGTTAGGGAATATCATTTTGGTCTAATAGATAAATAAGATGAAGATATTTGATTAGAGCACATTATTAACCATATCAGTACGTGGCCATGGCTATAATTCCGACCCCCATCACTAAAAATTCTGGATCCGCCACTGGCGGGGGTGGGTTTTTTATATTTATTTTGATTTTGGTGTTCACATGGTATCACAATTGGTATTAAAGTGGTATCACATTGGGTATCACAGACTTACAGTGGGTATCACAGTCGTATCACAATTGGTATCACAATTAGTATCAAGGCGGTATCACATTAGGTATCACAATGCATCTTGTATATATTTTGGGTATCACACTAAGGCTCGTTTGTATGTATCTATATTTTAACAGTGTCGATATTTTTAGGTATCACATTGTGTATCTTGTGTATATTGTGTTTACTTAGTTTTTGTCGGAATAAGGTTTACAGGATGTCGGATGCTGGAGGCCGGATAGAGGATAGATGAGAGAGGAGATGGGAGAAAGAAGAAAGGAGAGATAAGATTTACAATGTACCTAAAATGCCCTTCAATTAAAATTTTATGTCAAATTACCAAAATTATTAGTTTCCTAAATTATCCTTTGATTTGTGGTTGAGATTGGATATCACGGTTATCACAAACAACCAAATTCTCCCTTGAATGGCCCCATATCCCTTCTTCTTTTACCCCGACCCGGGGCTGGTCATTCAGTTCAGTCAAGTTCATATGCTTTCCATCGTGGGGGTAAAGGGAGCTGGTAGCATTCCACTGCCTTTCCATTTCTAATAAGTCTGGGATAAACTAGAAGACTAACTCCTTCCCCTCCTAGGGCTTCAGCAAGGTGTCTATTCTGAGGCTTAGGAGAATGAAGCAGTCCCGGGTGTAAGTGAACTCCCCTCTACTTCCAGACAATAGGACTAAACCTAAAGTATCTTCTCTTATCCGGTTCTAGCTTACGTTTGAGTTTCCTCTGACTACAAGATAATTTCTCAGCTGGAGCAGAAGTGAATGAGCAACACCTCCTTTCCTTGCATTAGCGCCCGCTTTTCCACATCCACTTCAGGGAGAGAGCAAGTATAAATCATAACTTTAGGCTTTCGAACCTTTCTTCCTATGACAGAAGCCTTTACTTGAACTTGAGCGGTTGTCTAGAACTGATGCTACACCTTGGGGCTGCAGTCCCTTCTTCTTAGCACGTGTGTGTATATATATATATATATATATATATATATAGAGAGAGAGAGAGAGAGAGACTTGAGATCACTTGAGACCAGACTATTTCCGTGAGACCACAGAAATAACACTAAACCTTCACAGCAAAAAACTGTGAAGGTATTGTAAAGGTAAACCTTCACAGTGTTTTTGTTGTGAAGGTTTGCTGTTTTTCGTACCTTCACAATGAATCACTGTGAAGTTTCAGTGTTATTTTTGGTCTCACGGTCTCACGAAAATAGGTTGGTCTCACGTGAACCTAACCCTATATATATATATATATATATATATATATATATATAGAGAGAGAGAGAGAGAGAGAGAGAGATAATAAATTGTAACCATTAAATGTGTGTAACCCGTCGATTTCATAGGTTTTTTTGATGAATTTTTTTTATGGAATTGTTTATTTTGATGAAATTATTTCATATCATTCATTTTATTGATGAATTTTTTTTATGAAATTTGTAGTTTCATAGGTTTTTTCATTTTTATGAAACTGTTCATATATTTTCGTTTTCACCTATGAAACTACAAATTTCATAAAAAAAATCATCAAGAAATGAATGATATGAAATAATTTCATCAAAATAAACAATTCCATAAAAAAAATTCATCAAAAAAACCTATGAAATCGACGGTTTACACGGGGTTACACACATTTAATGGTTACAATTTAGTAGGACTCTATATATATATATATATATATATATAGAGAGAGAGAGAGAGAGAGAGAGGGAGGATCATGCGAGAAGGGATACCATATGCGAGAAGGCGAGAAAGAATCCTGACCAATCATTTATTAGATTAAATTTTTATTTATTAATCATTAATTATTAATTAATAAGGGTATTAATGACTTTTCAGTTTTATTCATATCCTAATCGTATATTGCCAGACGACCTGATTGGTATTTCATTCCAATCCAAACTCAAATCAAGATTTCAATTTTATCCATATCTATCTAATAAATTGAAGATTATACATTGAACGATAACATGCTTTTGTTGGGTAATCTTTTTTCTTCTCCTCAAGTCTGTCATCTCCAGAAATTTGAAGTTTGAAGATTCTTCTAATAACCTTCAAATATCATTTGATGGATCCAAGTCAAAAGGCTTTCGAGTTTGAATTTCCTTCAATTAACGTGTCTGATGATGATAATTCGGATGAGATGAAGATGTTTTCAGATGATGAAGATGCAACAGGTTAGATTTTATTAACATCTTTGTTTTTGATAATTGTTTGTATGTTTAGTTGATAAATAACACGATTTGTAGTGTAGTTGTTTGATGTTAATTATCCGTTTGATTTAGGAGTTTTAATCTTTTGATTTTGTAAATATCACATGTTTTTGTGATGATATCACCAATTAAGGTTATATGTAATCATATGTGATTATTATGATTAACATTTGGTAAGTGATTGACTAATAAGTATTATCACTTATGATACACTTTGTTTCTTCCCCTAGAATATATGTTAGTACTTAGTATTGATATGTTCTTCCCATAATTTGTCTTTCAGAGTTTTTCACATTATGGTGACAATTTACTGTTTTTTATTCTATCCTATGATACTGCTATGGATAAGTAACGCAATAGACAACGTACCCAAGATCACAACACATATATGAGTACTCCCAACTTTAAAACTGAACGGAGGATTGAGAGACATGCTGCTTCAGTATATACTCAGACGGTTTTCCTGCACGTTCAAAAGGGAATTTTCAAAGGGGATCGATTTTGTACTCAATGGAATGTTTCTTATGAAGATGGATGCCAAACTTATACCATTAGACAAAAAGACAAGAGCTTCATGAATAAGGGGGGGTTTAAGGTACACACTTTATTATTTTGATTCAGTTTCTACAAATAATGTCATGTTAAACATGAATAAGTGTTTGGGAATCATATGTGATTAAGTATTCATAAGGGCAAATTGCATGAAAATGCAACGTACTTTAGTCTGATTCCTATTTTGGGTAACGTACTTTCAAAACCTCCATTTTGGTACCTAAATTGTAAAATCTCAAACTTTAAAGTGCCCGAGTAACCGATTTTACCATATTGTATTCTTTTTGAAATCCATATTTTACTCTTTTTGAAAATAATGACATGGTATAATTTTTCCTAATTGATATTTATAAAAAATAAATAATGACACGTCAATAAAAACCCGATCATAATCACAATTTGTAGGACATTAAGTGAATCAGGTACTTAAAAGTTTGAGATTTTACAACTTAGGTACCAAAACGGAGGTTTTGAAAGTACGTTACCCAAAATAGGAATCAGACTAAAGTACGTTGCATTTTCATGCAATTTGCCCTATTCATAATCATATGTGATTAAATTAGTTGACATGTTCTTTTAAATGAAATGATCCTTTGCATATGTAATTTCACATGTATAAAATTAGTAACATTTTAGTTTCATCAATCAGGTTGTTAATTCACAGACCGATGGATCTATACTTTGTAGTTGTCAACATTTTCAGTACCATGGTATTTTGTGTCGTCACATATTCCATGTGTTATTCAACATCGATGCTCAAGAGATTCCCCAACGTTACATTCTTAGGCGATGGATGAGAGGTGTAATTCCAATGGATATTCTTCGCACTCGAAGAATTGAAGCAGGAAGAAACGATCGTGTTGACATATTACATAAGGATGTTCATTATGAGATTGACCAAATTTTCAATAGGTTACGTGGTGACGAGGTGAAACTATCTCAGTTATTGGACAAGGTTCGTAATTTAAAGATGGAAGTGGCACCAGAGGACCCTGTAGATGATGTTGGTTACAATAAAGATGATGAGTTTGAATCTATTTTGGGTGTTTCTCGGCCTGAGACTGTTGAGATACTTCCTCCTCAAGGCATTAGAAATAAAGGGTGTGGTACTGGAAAAAGGTTGGTTGGTGCAGGGGAGAAAGCTATTAAGAAGAATGCTCGTTCGAAAAGGCTTTGCAAAGGTTGTGGTGAACTTGCCCACCATGACATTCATAATTGTCCTTTAAAAAACAATTCATCTAAGTAGTCTGTTTATGGTGTGATGCTTAGATTAGTATAAGTTTCTTTTTTAATGAACTGATGTTAGTTTATTTTTTATTAATTGTTCATTTATATTCATGCAGTAATAGTTATATAAATACCGTTATTATGTGTTTATATATGTATTAATACTTCTATTGAATCATATACAAACGGAGTATTAAGGATATAGTTGTGTGTCATATAACTTGCCCATTAAAGTTACAGTTATATTCCTTCAACGATATTGACTACCACATCATCGCCATATATACACTCAGATAATATGCATAATGTTTAATCATACAAGACTACACATGTATGATCATATACGATTACACATGGTAATCATATATGATTACACATATAAAAATTATGATTAGATAAGTTACGTTTCAATAGCCATTCATGATTGAATATGCAACACACAATGTTTATCATATATGTCAAACAACTCCTAAATGGTGTGCGTTGAGATCTTGTCTAATCATAATTTTTATATTATGTGTTTATATATGTGTTAATACTTCTATAGAATCATATATATTTGGCGTATTCAGGCTAGATGTGTGTGTCATATAACTTGCCCATAAAAGTTATATGGTATTCGTATATTGCTTCAAAGATATTGACTACAACATCACTGCCATACATACAAATACAGAGTATGCGTAATGTCTAATCATATATGATTACACATGTATGATCATATATGATTACAAATGAAAAATTATGATTAGATAAGTTACATTTCAATAGTCGTACACGCAAGTAATGAATGTGTTGTTAAACTCATGATATGTGCAATAATCAAATTCAGCATGTACTTAATAAATCAAACCCATTCCATTCAATTGTAGATTCAATATCCAAATTAACCTAACATATAGTTCCAAAACATCAATTGGTAAGCATGTTTAACAAAAGTTTCCTAAAGCTACGAAATACTCCTTTCTTAAACTTTCAAAAACATCCAAGTGTAATCATTCAACTTGCCAGTCTTGCATTCTTTGCTTTCTTTGCTGCTTCCACCAGGTCTCGTCTAAGTTTGGGATCCAACTTCGCGAATTATGTTGCCTGCCCAATCACCTTTGCTCTTAACTTATTCTATGCCCACAACAAAAATTTTGTCAAATACTTGCATCTGAAGTTCAGGAGTTGAGCATATTGTGCAGTTGAGTCAACTAAAAATCCGACATTGAAGCGACTGACAGTTTCCCCCATATAACACTCCATATGACTCATGACGAATATCCCACTGTCGAAATCATTATCCAACGTTTTCCACCTCAACCGATATCTGTTCGGAACCAATTTGCCAATACCCTGAGCTCGGTGGTGCTTAACGGTCTTCATATAATCTTGCAGAGCTGTTTGCTGAATGTACAATATGGACTGTCAATATTCATCCGAAATAACAAATATTATTAAACTAAACATACTCCAATAGGTTTTAATAGTTTACCAGTACAAACGGCAAATCCTCGTATTTGTCTGAAATGTCTTGATTAGATGCAACATTGTCCAAGATAACAAAACTTGGATTCTTAAAGTTAAACACAATCAAGTAGAAATGTGTGTCTCGTTTAACAGGGAAGAATATCTGTAACAAAGTGTACATCACGATCAATGTTATACAGACTCGACATATGTATACTTCATAATATCACAAATGATTACATTTGTCATATAACAATCGCTTAAATGATATCGCCGTATATTTTGACGTGCCAATGTCACACATCAATCATGATAACTAAGTATCAAAGCCAAGAAATATAAACAAAGGTGTCTTAAAAAGTTTGTTCAAAACATATATTCCCACATGTACCATTTGTATAGGACACTTACCATGTCAACAGTCTTCAGGGATAACAATGTATTGTCATGCTTCATATCTACTTTAAGTCGATCCACAAACATCTTGTACGTCGTCTTATATTCCATCCTCGGGGGAAGCATAAACTCATTCTGCCAAATATAAAAAACGGTCCTTAGAATGGTTCTATTTTGTTATTCCCATTATCATTACAAAGTCATACTAATTATTTTACACAACAAATAAATATTCTAGTTTACGTATGGAAATAAATAAATAAATAAATAATTGTTACCATTGTTGTTGTGCTACAAAACAGCCTACATGGTGAAGATCTACTCTGAAATTGTTCTTCATGGTTCATAATCCTCGCCCATATATCAATTACTCCATGGTAGATATGTGTGTCATATGACATTGTCTCAAAAAAACCTCTCGTTCCATATATCCCTTCAGAAGTAGTGAATACAACATCACTGCCATACATAAAGTTAGATAGGATGGTTGCCTTCTTAATTTATCATATATGCGTATTATCTTACATTTGTATAATTGGTTGTTGCACATGTAGTCATATATGAGTCTTTTCTTTATCGACACATTAACACATGTATAATCATATATGATTACACTGTTTAATCATACATGATTAACACTGTTAATCATACATGATTAACACTGTTAATCATACATGATTAACACTGTTAATCATACTTAATCATGCATGATTACTTCATACTTAATCATGCATGATTATTTCACTCTTAATCATAAATGGTTAACAATGTAATCGTATATGTTTAACACATGTAATCATTTATGATAACACATGTAATCATATATGATTAGCACATCTAATCATATATGACTAACATAGCTTGAAAAAATGTACATACCTCTTGCTTCCTTACATGGTAAAAATCCACTCCGACACCGTCCTCTCATCCTCTGTCGTTGGTGCACTCACTTCTACTTTCATATATCACATATGATTACACACAAATCAGAGCAAGAAACTTACGAATGTTAACATTCAATCTAAGGTCGGAGTTTGTTCCATGACCTTTCAGTCTGTTACTTTTCCTCCTCTCTGAATGCAATAAAAAAACATATAATATGCAACCAATTATAATATTTGGAATACAAACACATATAGGGGCAGGTTCAAACGAGAAGCTAAACCTTATGCGAGATGTGTGATATCATATATGATACACAACCTTAATCATATATGATTAGGCACATGTTTCAATACATAGACGTTTAATCATATATGATTAAACACACCCACAAGACGTGTAATCATATATGATATCACACTTATCGTGTTCTCGCATAATGTTTAACTTCTCGCATGTTCCTTCCTCAACACATATAATGAGTCATAGATCACAGGTTACCTCTATCTTCCATTTATCGACGTATTTTCGAAGTATATTGTGTTTAATCCTGAAAAATACATAGCCAAATTATAAAATCAATGCTACATAGAACCCTAGTCTCTGTTTAGTCAATGTCGAACCATAAACTCTTAAAGTGGCGATTAAGTTGTTTTTGAACCCTAATCCCCGTGTTCTTTTACAATGTCGACCGTAATTTGTAGAATAATCATGTTTGTAGTGGTGATTTACCGTATTTGAAACCCTAAAATCGGAATGAAGGAGAAATCAGAGAATTTCTATCGCCAAGTGATACACAAAATGATTGTCGAGAAGGAATCGATTGATGCAAACCTGGTTCATGTGTCGAGAATGGAGAAAGAAGCGGATTGTAGAATGCAAATCTGCTTCACGTTTTTGGTATTGAGAAGGAAGCTTATTGTGTAGAATTGGGTTTGGTAGAGAGATAATCTGGTTTGATATTGATATGTAATCATTGCATAGATATATTGATATCTTTTAGATATCTCTCAGTCCCAAGAAAATCGCGCGGATATGAATCTGATTTTCAAATTTTATTTTTTTGTTCCATTTTTACCCTTTATGATTAAATTCCAGCTAATTTTTTTTAAAATAAGTCCAAAATATTACAAGTTTGCCATTACTAATCATGACCATTGATTTAATTAAGTGGTTGGTTAGGATTCCTTCTCGCATATGGTATCCCTCCTCGTTTGAACCTGCCCCTATATATATATATAGACTTGAGATCATGTGAGACCAAGCCATTTCCGTGAGACCCGTGAGACCAAAAAAATAACACTAAACCTTCACAGCAAAAGACTGTGAAGGTATTGTGAAGGTAAACCTTCACAATGTTTTTGCTGTGAAGGTTTGCTGTTTTGCTTAACTTCACAATGAATCGTTGTGAAGTTTTAGTGTTATTTTGTGGTCTCACGAAAACAGGTTGGTCTCACGTGAACCCAACCCTATATATATATATATATATATATATATAGAGAGAGAGAGAGAGAGAGAGAGTTCTCTTCAAATGTAAACCATCATTTTCGTGTAAACCATGTAAACCCTCGATTTCATAGGTTTTTTTGATAAATTTTTTTTTATGGAATTGTTTATTTTGATGAAATTGTTTCATATCGTTCATTTCTTGATGAAATTTGTTTACGAAATTTGTAGTTTCATAGGTGAAAACAAAAATGTATGAAACAGTTTCATAAGAATGAAAAAACCTATGAAACTACTAATTTCATAAACAAAATTCATCAAGAAAACGAATGATATGAAACAATTTCATCAAAATAAACAATTTCATAAAAAAATCATCAAAAAAACCTATGAAATTGACGGTTTACACGGTTTACATGAAAATGATGGTTTACATTTGAAGAGGACTCTCTCTCTCTATATATATATATATATATATATATATATATATAGAGAGAGAGAGAGGCGGGTTCAAACGAGGAGCGTAACAATTTAAGAAAACGCGAGGAGCACCGCCCATGTACAAAATCACATGTGATTCACAGTACAAACCGCGGGACAAACCGCGCGCTTTGCATTTTTTAATCACATATGATTTTGTTGTGAATCACATGTGATTTTGTACATGGGCGGTGCTCCTCGCGTTTTCTTAAATTGTTACGCTACTCGTTTAAACCTTTATCTTTCTCTCTCTCTCTCTCTCTCTATATATATATATATATATAGAGAGGAAGACTATTTTGCAACCCTCAAAAAGATTGCAACCTTTGCAACCTTCATCATAACCGTTGATCTCATTAGATTAGTTTCTTTTGTTAATTGATTGTTCCTAATTCTTATAAGGGTAATTTAGGGATTTGTTAACTTTGTGACTTTCACTTTTTGTTTTAATCGACAGTTTGCTAGAAGATTCCATAACTAATTCATGCGAATTTATGGCAACCACAATCACGTTTCAAAATATTTGAATTAATGGATTATTTTATTTTTTTGAAAGGCAAACTCAACTTTTATACCACCAACATAAACTGCCAAGTAGCAGCAGTAACAAAATAACATACAGGACCAGCAAAAGCAAAGGCAAACTGGACCAAAAAGGATAAAAAACATTAAACAACAGCCCCAACGATGAAGCAGTTTGCGAGAGGCAAACAGGCCTCGTTCCCGCGTGTGTCGGTCGCTATTGCGGACCGGTGTCCATAGTAGTCGATCCCCTCTTCAAGACGCTACTTCAGTCTCCACATCCACAGCCACGACTCAGGAAACATGAGCCCGAAACAGCCCCAAAACACAGTTATTGATGCCGACCTGCACCTAATCCGAAACAGGATTCGGGACAGCCCCTCGATCGAGAGGAAACAGTGAGAAGTTAGATCCTCTCTCGGACAGACCTCGACCCCTTCTCCAGCCCGGTTACAACACCAATCTAGGATCCGGAAGTACTACAATAAAGGGTTTTATATCAAATAATGGATTAAAATTCATCCGAATTTTTTTAGTAATGGATTAAAATTCTGTTAACATCACAGATTTTGGTTTGGAATCATCATAAATTTTAAATCATAAATTCATAAGGTTATAATTGTTTAAATTAGGATGTACCTTTGAGATAAAAAAAATATATACATCAGAAATTGCATTAAGACGTACCTTTGAGATAAAAAAAAGCCATTCTGATTAGCACGTTATTCATGTTCTGGATCATATTTATGATCAAATACCAACACAATCACAATGTCTTGTAAACGGGAAATCCTAATGACCACCAGACTGTTTCAAACATGACAAATCATGAATTCAGTCTGATTGGTAATCATTCTATACACATTTCATCAATTTAACAAAACAAGCAAAACACTACTGAATACCTTCTGCATATGTTTTGTGCTTTCCCTTTTCATCCATAGTTATCCCTCTCATGAGATCTTCCACAACTGAAATCACACAACAAACATAAGTAGTCCAATTAATGATGTGGTTACCCAAAATGTATTTTATTCATGTACGTGTGAATCATGAATCTTGAAGATATGATTTATGATTTGTTAAATTCATGATTGGGTCCCCCATTATGAATAGGAATTACTGGACAAGCAAACCCATCTGTTTTTCTCACATTCATGTCTGTGTGAATCATGAATGTTAAATATATGATTCATAAATTTGTCAAATTCATGAATTGGCCCCATTCATCCCAGCCAACCATTAAGTTTTATGAAATTAAAAAAAATCAGGCTGTCTAAATACCACTTTCCATGTCTACCTTCTGCTGATAACTACTGAATACCTTCTGCATATGTTTTGTGCTTTCCCTTTTCATCCATAGTTATCTCTCTCATGAGATCTTCCACAACTGAAATCACACAACAAACATAAGTAGTCCAATTAATGATGTGGTTACCTAAAATGTATTTTATTCATGTATGTGTGAATCATGAATCTTGAAGATATGATTCATGATTTGTTAAATTCATGATTGGGTCCCCCATTATGAATAGGAATTACTGGACAAGCAAACCCATCTGTTTTTCTCACATTCATGTCTGTGTGAATCATGAATGTTAAATATATGATTCATAAATTGTCAAATTCATGAATTGGCCCCATTCATCCCAGCCAACCATTAAGTTTTATGAAATTAAAAAAAATCAGGCTGTCTAAATACCAAACAAGAAACCCCTTTTGTACCATTTGAACATAAAACATGTTTGAAGAACAGAGATTTTTTTGCCCTGTTTTTTATTACGATAGTAAAACCCAATGTCGATTAAATACCTTCATTAGTTGTGGTATCCTTGATCATAACAGGCAACGATTCCATTGTTGGTGGATAATCTGCCCCTAGAAAATCGACAATCATATCATCTGGTTCATGCAGTGGTTGTTGTTCCAGTTGTGTATTTTCTTCTGGAAACGGAAGTTCTTCGATGGAGTCATCTAAATCGATGAGAATCATGTCTTCTTCAGTGTTTTTGAAGCGAGAGAAATAGTACTTTAGCATAATTCTTTCGCTTTTCCGTCCGCCTGATGATTCAAAACAGTGGGGTGAAAACCCTAATTAAGAATCATGAACAGATAAACATTGTGATATAATCAGAACATTAATAGCGATTTCAAAACATACCTCTGAATCTTTCCGCCATCTTCAATTGATTAGGGTTGCATAATTTGTTACTCGAATATGTAGGAGTTAAAGAAGAAACTGAATCGTGGTTGTGGAGATAATTTCAGGATCATGATCTGCTTCAATCTTTGTTTCTTGAATTAGCCGATTTGCATCAGAAATGATTTGACTAATTTGCCCTTTAGCGCTTTATTAATGGAAGGAAGTAAATTAAAAAATTTAATTTTTTTGAAAAAAATAGAAATTAATCTTGACCATCTATATATTAATTAATGGTTAGATCATGGGTTGCACTAGTTGCAAGATTTTTTAATGGTTTCAAAATATATCAACCCTATATATATATATATATATATATATGAAAAACGACAATGGAACTTATCCGAAACATTCATTTATGTGGTGAATAATAGGGAGATGTTATAATTTTGAAAATTAAGGAGTCGTTTACCAAACGCTTACTCGGGTAAGCACTTACCAGGTCACATTACCTACCGGATTAATATGGCAAAGACCAAAAATCATACCCGGTAAGAGTGAATGCAAGGACCGAGAGACTTACCCAGTAAGTGAGGGCGACGACTTTTACCATGGTTAGCGCTTACCGGATGAATTGTTGCATACGAAATCGATTTGGTGGACTAAAATCTTACCCGACAAGTAAGTAATATTGTTCAATTTTACTGGTAAATGTTTACCCGAATAAGCGTTTGGTAAACGACCCCTAAATCTATATTTATAAGACGCTTACATTCGAGCATGTGACGGTAATTTTTTTTAGATCAAATGATTAATAGGAATTTTTTTGCTATCTCTTAAACGTCCCTTCTATGTATATATGTTTGTTACATATGTGGAATGCGTTGTATCAATAAGAATGGCTAATAAAAGAATTGAATAAGCCTAAATTTGTTGACAATTGTTTCTATTTTTTTCAAGTTGGGATATTGACGTCAATTGGTTGACGTACAAAAACAAAGTCACAAAACTAGTTTCAAATGAACTATTGCTTTGTTGTTGGGAACACTTGTGAAATAGTTATAAATAGGGAAATCGACTCAAATAGCTTAGGCGAAATCATTTCTTAGTCATATTTTTTACAATTTTGTACAAATTGTCACAGATTCGTAACCGTAATTCCTAATTGCGGATCTAGTTTAAAAAGTACGAATTTTACCGATTTTTCTATAAAAAAATTGTATATTGCGAACCTGGATCAAAAAAAATTAAAGAAAAATCGAACTGATTAGGCTTACTGGGGAGTCGACATGTGTCCCAGGTCCGCAATTGCGGACTTGGAGTGCGGATTGCAGATGCAGATCGCAGACCTGCGGCTATTTATGCAAAATTGAAAGAGATTTGACTAGATTATGAACTTAACTAAGTAATTAGACAATTTGAGTCAATTTCCCTTATAAATATTACACTCAACTACTCATGCGGGTTTATAAGATTTATGAATAAAATTTTTGTATCAAGTTAATAAATTTTAGTCTTAGGTGACGTTTGGTTTGCAGAATCTGATGGACTTGAAAAGTTGAATTCCATTGACCAAATTCAAATCCCTTGTTTGTTTCAATTTTTTTGAGCGATGAAATATTTGAATTCCAACAAATTCCATGGATAAAGGAATTGAACATTCCTTCACAATACCTTAGAATTTTGATTGATTGGATTATTGTATTTTCATAATCTTAAATATACTTTTTAACACAAATATAATTTAATTTAATACTTTTATTTTTTATTTAATTTAATATTTATTTTTATTTTTTTGAGGTATAATTTATTTATTTATTTTATTTTTTAGGTATAATTTATTTATTTATTTTATTTTTTGAAATATTTAATATTTTATTTATTCATTTATTATTTATTTTAATTATTTTGTTTATTCATTTTATTTGTTTATTTTTATTATGTTATTTTTTCAAAGCATTTTTACCTTTTAGCTTTATAAAAATAAAATATTTCAAAAATGGGCGATTTGGTTATTTGTTTAGATGAAATTTAGATATAAGAGGGTCTGAAACTTAACAAAAAAACAAACAATCTAAAATGCATAATGTCTGATCGATTCAGACAAAAGAGCTAATTAAGTGCTGAAAACCCAAGAACAAACAAGCCCTTAGATTTTTTTCCAGTAAATATTGTTGTAGCAAGGTTATCCTTGATATGAAAAGAAAAACATATATTTAGTAAACATGCATAAAACAAGTACAAAATGAAGGTCGACAAACAAGAACATGCAAAAACATTAAGGTTGGAAAATGGCATTTGAAACCGATATGTCAACTTTATGGAATATTGCCATAACTTATCCTCTGGCTATCATAAGTAAATCTGTGAGTTTGAGAGAGAAAAAATAGAGAGAGAAAGTAGAGATTAACCACCAACTTGAAGGGGGTATTAGTTTTGTTATTATTCTGTTATTTCTGTTATCCTAGTCAGCTAGGTTAGTTAGTATTTTTCTCAAAGAAATACGAATGAAAAGGAACAAAGAACAATCAAGAATGAACAAATTTGGAAGCACGAAGAACATATACAAAGATTTTCAAATTTCGAATGAAACAGATCGGAGTAGATCGCTCTGATACCATGTGAGTTTGAGAGAGAAAGAATAGAGAGAGAGAGAGAGAGAGAGAAGATATTTTCTGTATTGAATAATGAGCAATAACAAGTAGTATATATACAAGAGAAAAATACTAACTAACCTAGCTGACTACGATAACAGAAATAACAGAATAATAACAAAACTAATAAAATCATCAAATCAAAGACAAAGGTATAAATTATTCGATTTTGAAAAAATAAACATACTATTTTTAGTGGTTTTGGCCAACTATTTTATTTTAGAATAACATGAGTATATGTCGATTGAACTATAAAGTTATTACGGAGTATTATTTTTTTTATTGTTTTACGAAGACTCTCAAGTCTCATCTAATATTCAAATTCATCGTATAATATGTTATTTTTCAATCTTTTCAGGAATTAAACAAAGAAATTCACGTCATCATACAACAAGTTTTTAGATAACTACAAGGGTGGTGGTTTGTTGGCAAAATGCTAAAAAGATGTGATGAAATATCCATCTATCCCAGATTTATCTCCAAACACTAACATCATGTGGTCAGACTTAGTCTAAGACGACCTTAACTCACTAAATACATAGCATTGGCAAAGCCTAAATAAATCTTATTAAAAATAGAAGTTTCTAGATCATTTATTGCTTAAACATAAGACATTGTAGGAATGTTGCTTTATTCCATTGTATAAAATAAATTTTAAACATTATATAACGGTCATTTTAAGCAATTTTATCATTTATTTAATTGAACTTAGTTCATCAAATAATTTATTTTTCTAAAAATGTTCTATTAAAACAAAAAGTTAAAATATCATCAAATAAAAGTATAATAACTGAAAAGATTTTCATTTGATCGTTAGTACGAAACAATGATCACATTTCCATTTTCAATGCAAAATTTACCAAAAATTAATTAAGATTATGTTTTATCAAAAATTAACCATTTTGAAATAAATATATTTTTTTAGGAAAATTAATTAAAATACCCCAAGTTTGAAGTTGACTTACCAAAATATCCCAAAAAATGAAAATTTTACCCAAATGCCCCAAATTTCCGCGGAGGGGCCCTCTATAGCGGGCAGGGACCAATTGTGAAATTTTTTGCAAGATTATTTACACTTTCAGTCCCCATCGCGGGACTCCACCGCGGACAGGGACTGAAAGTGTAAATATGAAACACATAAAATTTCAAAAATGGTCCCTGCCCGCGATCGCGGGACTCCACCGCGGAAATTTGGGGCATTTAGGTAAACTTTTCATTTTTTTGGGTATTTTGGTAAGTCAACTTCAAACTTAGAGTATTTTAATTAATTTCCCTTTTTTTTATCGTTTTTACATGAAAAAGCATTATAATATACATTAAATAATTTTTATTAAACATAAAGATAATTATAAAAGTTTAAACCTCCCCCACATGATCAACTACATACACATAAAACAATATAATAATAAAAAGAAATTTGATGTGTGAACATGACTTGTGGCATTTTTTTTCGCTTACGATTCCTAACGACCAAAAATCCATGTGCAAAAAACACATTATTTTTAATTTCTTTAAATTTATATATATTGTTTTAATTTTTCAAGATGTTAGCCTCTATTCACATCAATCATGTGTTCTTTCGTTATTGACTTTATTGATTTTGATCAGTATATCGTATCTTTGAGTAAATGCAGGACGGAGCCACTTTTGACCCACAATTAGCACAAGACCACCCTTAATTTGATGGGAATTTTATTTGTTTATATATAAAAAAATCATAATATCATCTATTTTGATTTTATTCAAATTTTAAATAAAAAATAACCTTAAAGATTGGAAATAAATATTTACCTTTTCAATTTAATTAGTTTATTTCTTCTCAATTTATAGTAATAAGTTTTGGTTTTTACAATTTACATGGAATTAGAGATGTTGATTTAGGGAGGTTAAGATGAGGAGAATAGTTGAATAGTCGTTGGCTATACTTTAAAGTTGTGTTCTCTAAATATTTATATGAAGGCTATTAAGAAAGCACAAAAAAAGTAAGGGAAAAGAGAAAAACTCTTATCTTGAGTTTTTATCTATAAACATGATGAAAAAAATGGGTTGTACAAAAAATAGAAGATCATTGTTTAGTCACTTATATATGAAAATATGTTTTTACTAAGGTTGATAACAACACTATTATAGATAAGTTTAAAAAAAAACGATATTATAGATAAGTTTAAAAAAAAGTTAGTCCAAGTCACTCTTGAATCCATAAAAGTTGGAATATCATAAATATTATATCGTTATTTTTTGTCATTTTCAGACAATTAATATTTATATTATTTTGTTGGGTGCTCTCCCTCAAACAAATTCCTGGCTCCGTCCCTGTAAATGTGACTACAAAATCAATAATTTTAGGGGTGTTTGAGATGACTTATTTAGAGTGGTTATTAATTTATTTCGATGCGGTATTGGTAATAAATAGTTTTTAGTATTTGGAAGAGAAAAAAAGGAAACTGATTATACCAGTTTGCCACTGATTATAAGAAGCTTTTGAGAAGTCATTCATTTCTAACTTATTAACTTATTTGAAACAACTTATCAGTTTTTTGGTTGTTTTACATATATAAGTCATACAAACACCCCATAAATAACAGCTTATTAGCTTATTACGTTTTGATACCACCATAAATTAATCCAAACACTTTTTTATAAAACTTCGGTTTAACTCCACATAAGTTAATAAACACTTTTATAGAAAAACATAAGTTGTTCTAAATAAGCAATCCCAAAAACCCCTTTAGTATTGAAAACAATATACAACCAAGATAAATAGTTTTTCCTCTAGGCAAGTATATTTACAGTTTTCAAAAAGAAATTTGATTTAAATTGGTCTTTTAGTCATTCATATTTCATTTTTATCAATATTTGTGTAATTTTCTTGGCCCAAGTCTGCAAATTTTAGGTTCACATGATCTATGTTCGCAATTTGTTTCTTCTAATGAGAAATTGATAAGATTCGTTTATTTTTATTTTTTTTAGCTACGTCTACAATTTACATTTCAATTAATTTCCCTTTGCAAAAGTAAGCGACTTTCGTTCAAAATGTAGATGCAAAACGAATCAAAATAATTGAGAGTTTGATACATCACATCAAATTTATAAACCTTAACTTATGAGTTGACAATATGCTACTTTGAGCTTCGGTTACACAATTTTTACCCGAAGTAGATACTTTTTTGTTGTTGCTTTGGATGTTACCCATTTTTTTTCTGTATTTTTACAAACATTTTTAGGTTTAAAACAGTGGCAGAATCTTGTGTTGTGGGGGTGTTGACTCGTTTACTCTCCATCAAATCATTATTGAAGAACCCATAAACAGTTTTTTAAGGAAACACATCGCTGGATGAGGTTTAGTTATATACATATATACCAAGGTGAAAATGGAGCAACTTGACAAGTCAAACCTTTTGTTCTTTGCCATTCTAATTCTTCTGGAAAACTTTTCTCATCTGCTTACACGTACATACTTTAACCATTCAACGCACACTCACACATATTTATATGTATTTTGAACACGTATCTACTCTATGTTTAGGTTCACACCTTCCAACTGTTTGATTAAATTTCCCACTCACTTCTTTTCACACTTTTATTACTACTGCTTCTTTTCAAAGAAATTAAACCCTTTTCTCTCTCTCTCTCTCTCTCTCTCTCTCTCTCTTCTTTAACGAGAATTGTGTGATTCCAGTTGGTGTTTGAAATCGAGGGGAAGAAGAAGAAGAAGAAGATCAAAGATGGGTTCTTGTTTCAGTGTTGGATTAAAAATCGATAGTTCACGTCTGGATGGTGAGTAAATTTTATTATAACTGTTATCTTTTTCTTACAAAACAAGTGGGCAAAGACTTGATCTTATGATCTTGTAGCAAAAAGGGGTCCTTTCTTCTTTTGCAGCTTCCTTTTTTCTTGAAATTCTCCGATGTTTATTGATCTTTCTATCATTTATCACGCAGCTAGCTCTTTGTTGCTTTAGCTTTTGATCAACTTTCTCATGAGATGGGGTTTTTGTATATGTATGTTTGGCTTAGAAAAAACCTTACAGACACACCTCTTATTTCACCTCATTATTGATGATTTATTGTGGATTGATATTTTGTACGAGTTTCCTTAAAAGACCTTACTTTAATTCTATTTTATGTTGCTATTCAGTAAAAGAATAGATCTATGATAACTTGTGGACTTCACTGTTGCTTTTTATAATTTGCGCTGAATAGAATAGGTGTAGATATTAAGCATCAAAGAGTTGATTTTCTTGACAGAGGGTGAACTTTTTCCAGATTTAGTGTAGTTGCCGATTACTATATTTAGCAGCAAAATTAAGACATGGGTTTTTTCAATTCATTACCAATTCCATATATGGAATAAAAGACACCCCAGATAGCATAACAGCAGGAACACTCCCAAAATGTCTAAATGAGTACATATTGCCCCCATGAGAATATGTCTAACCCCATTAGATTACTTTTCAGAATTGCCAGTTTGATGGCATGATAGCAGCTTAATCTTAATTGATTAGGACTCGTAGCTTATTCCGTCACCTATAAATGACTACCGTTTGGTAGTGGCTTAATGATATAGAAAATGGCCGGCTTATTCAATAAGCTTCTACGGGAGCTTTTGTTTTTTTTCCAGGCCTACCTCTCCCAATTAAAAAACACGTTATTTCCATCTATGAAAAAAACCCTCTCAACAAAAACCTTCCGAATCTATATAGAAAGATTAACTCACACAGACAACTTTATCCACCAACCAAAAGTGGGATTCTAAAATGCATCATATTGATGCCACTTCAGTGAATATTGTCGGGGACCATAACGTTGATGATCAAGATGTTCAAGGCTAATATGGTCTTTTTCATGTCTTTAATAGGTAAGGTTACATCTGCCTCGGTACCACCTAGCCCACGGAGCCCCAGGACTCAGACCCAGATTTTGCAGTCAGGAGATTTGAAGCCCTTTAGTTTTAATGTACTTAAAATGGCTACCAGGAACTTCCGTCCAGATAGTGTTCTGGGAGAAGGTGGTTTTGGTTCCGTTTTCAAAGGGTGGATCGATGAGCAATCACTTACAGCTGCCAAGCCTGGAACTGGCACCGTTATTGCTGTAAAACGGTTAAACCAAGAAGGTCTTCAAGGTCATCAAGAGTGGTTGGTAAGAACAAATCCTTGGATCTTAATCATCTTATTCAATGATTTATTGAATTAAAGTCATTCAAATTTTGTAACAATGAGTAAATTGGTTTGTTTTCTTAACACTTTTGCAGTCGGAAATTAATTATTTAGGGCTGCTAAATCATCCAAATCTTGTGAAGTTAATTGGTTACTGCCTAGAAGATGACCACAGACTCCTAGTATACGAGTTCATGCCTCGAGGCAGCCTGGAAAACCATTTATTCCGGAGTGAGTTCTTGCCATTGTGAATTACTTCCACATCCAACTTTTTCCCCAATATCTTTATCACCATCTATTCATAATGAATGCATGATATTCATGAACATTTTTGGGTTATTCATAATGAATAACTAATGAAATAGTTGGTTCCGAGGTTCTTAAAATACTATTTATCACTTTATTTACGACTTACCCGTCTGAGTCGATATTTATAACAGGGAGTTCTTACTTTCAACCGCTTTCTTGGAACATAAGAATTAAGGTTGCACTTGGGGCTGCAAAGGGGCTTGCTTATCTTCACAGTCCGGAAGCAAAAGTGATATACCGTGACTTCAAGTCTTCCAATATCTTGATCGATTCTGTACGTTTCTCAAATTGGTGTCTTTATGTACATCTATTACTGCATTTAGCATTGTTACATGATTTCTAATACAAATCATTTACTCCCAGAGTTACAATGCAAAACTTTCTGATTTCGGGTTGGCAAAGGATGGACCGGTTGATGGAAAAAGCCACGTCTCCACACGAGTTATGGGCACCTATGGATATGCAGCTCCTGAATACATGGCCACAGGTAAGCCAAGTAAAATTAGTTAGAGTGCGTTTGGTACACAGACAGGATAGAACAGGACAGGACAACTGTTTAGCGTTTGGTTGGACAGAACTGGACAAAACATAACATATTACATTTACCAATTTACCCTTGATAAGTTGTTTATATATTTTATATATTTTGATTAATTATGTAATTTATTAAATTACAATGAAATAAACACTTTTTATTACAAAATAAATTATTAGAAAGTTTTCTTCAAGACGATTAAAGTGACACCAAAATAAAATAAAAATTATGTAGTTACCAATTTTTATTTTCTAACATTTTCTATATTTTGTTTACTATTAGTATTTAATAATTTACGTAAATTAATCAAAACATAGAAACCATATAAAAATAATAGTTTGAGGTAAGTGAATGTTTAAAGAGCATAAAATACAATAAATAAAATTTAAAGAATAAATAAAATATAAAATAGAAGGTTTATTTGATATCTTAGAAAAGAATTAGATTTTATTTTGAGGTTATATTGGTAAAACATAAGTCTGTTCCACCTTGTTCTTCCATGGGGTGAGATGGAAGAGGCATGTTCCACTCTGTACCTGTCTGTTCGGCTGTTCCACATAAAAGTGCAGCCAAACATGGGACAGTGATACCTGTTCTGTTATGTCATGTCCTATCCGGTATATCAAACGCACCCTCAAGATCAATCTTGATTCAAGGCTTGTTTTTTTGTTCCATTAGTCCCCATTGATCTAACTTTTTTTTTGTAAATGATGCATGGAATGAAGGTCATCTAACCGCAAGAAGCGACATATACAGTTTCGGGGTGGTTCTCCTGGAAATCTTGACAGGAAGGCGGTGCATCGACAAGAACCGGCCGTCTGGTGAGCAAATACTTGTTGAGTTTGCGAAGCCGTACTTGAGCAGCAAACGAAGGATTCTTGAAATCATGGACCCGCGATTAGGTGGGCAGTATTCGTCAACTGTAGCAATCAGAGCTGCAATGCTTGCTGTGAAATGTTTGTTGAAAGAACCGAAGCATAGGCCGAGTGCTGAGGAGGTGGTTAAAGCGCTGGAGCAGATTCAGGAGTTGCAAAAGGCCACGGATAGTTCAAGAAAAGAACCAATTCGGAGACATAATGATAGCAAGCCCGGTTCATATCCAAGACCTGTGGGTTCGGGTTCGGGTTCAGGATCGGGATCCAGATCAAGTAGTGGGAAGAGGAGTTGAGGAAAGAGGGGTGTACAGTTTTGACATGAATTGGGGTTGGGTGAAAGGAAGCACTATACAATGTAAAGGTGAAATGTGGAATATTAAAATCCCAATTGGGAATATTGAATGATAATTTATATGCATTGCTGGTATTCAAAGTTTCAAGTGTCTTGAAATGGGATTTTCTTCATCCAGCCATAATATCATCTTGATTGGCAACGTAAATAGGATTTTGGTATAATTTACTTATGAATAAGACAAGAAGCCGTTCTAGCTCAGTTGGTAGAGCGCGTGGCTTTTAACCACGTGGTCGTGGGTTCGAGTCCCACGGATGGCGTTTTTATTTTATTTTAGCCCATCCACCTGACTTTTTGGCTAATAATTGATTTTGCTTTTAAATTCCTTTACAACTTCAAATCATCTTATGTTTAATTTGAAAATAACGATTTGAGTTTTTAAATTAATTAAAAATATTTTTTAAAGGAGAAGTCAATTTGATTCCATTGTTGTCAATGTGTGAACAACCGTATTTCAATTTCTTCGAGTACATAGATAGGATCCTAAAAAAGGAATTAGTCTATTAACAGATGACAATTGACATTGTCAATGTATGAGCAAACCTTATTTTTTTATAGCACACAGATCCTAAAAGATGAATGAATAAGCACTTGGGTTTTGGTATACTGGTAAAGCCTCTGGGGGATGTAGTGGAAGCTCATCTATCCAGGGTTCAAATTCAGGCACTGCCAAAGCCCTTGTGGCCATGGAGGTTCACCTGCGATACTCCAGGCCATTCGTGGTCGTCCGGGGATTAGTCGGTATGCGTAAGCTGACCCGGAAACCCACGGTTACCCAAAAAAAAAGATGAATGAATTGTGACGACTTTTGTGATTTATAGTTCCAAATCATGTATTTATTGTCCTCCTCTAATTAAAGATAGTTTAAATATTTAAAAGTTAAAATAAAAGTTTTTTATTGAACTGTATATATGTTTAATCATATATTATAATTATCTTAGGATAAAAAGGGAACGCCTCTTAATTTGGTTATCCGTAAAAAGTTTACATCTTTTTAAAACTAGAAGAACTTCTATCACATATTAATCATAGAGTAAATTACACTTTTGGTCCCTATGGTTGCCATCTACTATCAAGAGTAGTCTCTATTTCAAACTAATTACATATTTGGTCATCATGGTTGCCACTTTGTTTCTGATTTGGTCACTGTGGTTGACACTCTATTTCTCTTTTCATCCGTCTCACTAACTTTTGTTAAAAATGTCCATTAACTAAGGGGCATTTTGGTCTTCTTATAACTTCTTTAATTTTCTATCAAAAATAAAACAACTATATTATTACACTATCTCCTCCGGTCATCTTTTCTGTCCGGTAAACCAACCCTTCCCGGTAATAAACTCTGGTGAACCAACCCTCCTCCGGTCATCTTCTCCGGTGAACCGACCTCCTCCGGTCATCTTCTCTTGTGAACCTAGCAAGCAAACAAAACAAAAAACAAAAATCCTTACAAACCAAAAAACGCAAATATCATGAATAGATGACGAATCTGAACCCCAATCAACAAGCAAATCGAAATAAGCAAATCAGAATGTCGATATGGGTATGTTCTCCGGCTGAACCAAAATTTATGAAGAAACACAAATCAACAACAATAAGCAAACCAAAATCCAAAATCAAAACCCTAAATCAAAACAGATCCAGAGCCGAAATCAAAACCATAAATTAAAACAAACTCAAATCCAAAATCAAAACCATAAATCAATCCAAAATGAAACCCTAAAATCGAAAACTAAATTAAACCTATATATCAAATCTCAAATCAACTAAGCCAAGTAACGCATACGGCTGTAGAAGATGACCAGATGTTCGAACCCAGATGGCTGAAGGTGGAAGTCGAGGACGATGGTAGGTGTCTGGAACTAGATCCATTAGATGAACCAGAACCATCAGTGGAGTTTGATGGACTTTCGATGGAGATGGTATGTTTTATCCGAGTTTCTTTTTTTATTATTATTGTGGAGATGGTATGTTTTGTGGAAGTCTTCAATGGAGGTCTTGGAACTAAAGAAATACAAAAAAGGACGAAAACATGTGGGCTCGAAGGGAATGTGACGTGGGGTGAGTTTTATCTTTATTTGAAAACTAAAGAAATACTAACATTGGAAAAGAATGACAACCACAATGATTAAAACTGTAATTAGTTTGAAATAGGGACCACTCTTGATAATAGGTGGCAACCACAGGGACCAAAAATGTAATTTACTCTTAATCATATTTATAGTTTTTAACTTTTAATCCGCAACTTTTTTATTTAGTCTTTAATGAAACGAAAATTATAGTACATATTTGTTATTAAATTATACCTCGGTTTATAAAAAAAACAGTTTATATATTTTCAAGAGAAAAATTTGAAAAACCCAACGAACTATCTTATTTTGCATAATTAAGTCCCTAAACTATACTTTTAAACGAAAAATCCATTAAATTTTCTTATTTAGAATGATTAAGGGGCTGTTTGTTTACCTCTTAATGGTTCCATTAAGAGGCAACCTCTGAATCGCTAAGAGGTAAATCCTGTTTGGCAAAAAAAATGTCTGTCTCTTAATGGTTCAAAAACCCTCTGAATGATTTAGCATCATGGGTCTCACTTAACCATTCAGCACCCTGGTTTCATTCTAAACAATTACCAAACAACAATATTTCATTTTACACTATATCATAAAAGACTCTTAATCATTCTGACCACTTAATCATTCTGCACTAAACCATTCAGCAACTGCCAAACAGCCCCTAAGTCCCTAAACTATTTTTTGGATGGAAAAAACATTAAACTTCCTCATTTTTAATGATCAAGTCTCTGAACATTTTTTTTTTGAAACGGAACAACCTTTCATTAAACAAGAAACATTACAAAACAAGGAACACCAAAGTGAAAGGACTTAAAAACAACAAAAGGATAAAGACAAGACAATAACGGAAGTGACTCAAAAGCCGCTTCGTAACCTCGTCTATCCACCGCTAGGATAAGACCCCAATCGTTCCAACTGGAGGAAATCAACATCTGATTCCATGGTTTTCTCGCAAAGGCAGATCTGAAGGTAAGAGAAAAGTGGGAAGGTGCCACTTTGAAGTTTTCTCCTTGATGAAAGTGGATAAAATCCGCTCTACTTGTTGTGTTTTCCTGGGACTGCTTTGACTGGAACTAAAGACTAAAAAGCCACAAGGGATAAAGATCCACACAGGGATTTTGAGAGCCACAAAGGGATTAAGAGCCACAAAGAGAAACGAAGAACCGGGGCGGCACAAGCCGGTAACGCTAGACAGCGATCGACGGCGGCGGCAGGCGACGGCGGCAGGCGGCGGCGACAGGCAGCGCAGCAGGAAGCGGCAGGCAGCAACGGTCTCGTTCAGCGGGCGGTGGCCGTCGGCGCGGCAGCGGCACTCCCTCTCACTATTCACAGTCACACACAAGGCCTACGCAGGTGGAGGTGGCAAGGTGGTGGTGGAGATATGAAGGTGGTGGCTGGCGGCGCCTGTGTTGAGAGTAAAAAGGAGAGAGGTGGCCGATGGGGTGGGGGAGGCGCTAGGGTTTTGCTTTCTAGAGAGAGGTCACACTATATTGTTTAAGAGGTAGTGATATTTTTAGTCTCTGAACATTTTTCTTAAAAATATAAATCACCACACTTTTAAAATTGTTTGTAGGCGACTAAAAATGTTTTAAAATAAAAAAAAAACTTAAATTAATTTTACCGTTTCCAAACCTTACGTCCTTCAAAAACTCGGGCAAACGCCGAGGTCAACATCTTGATAGGTGATATGGAGAACAAACAACGATGGGGCGACGGGGAGTGGCGAGGGGGAGCGACACCGTTGTTTGCGAGGGGTTTGAATGGCGGTTTGAGAATTGATTTAGATTTCTTTTTTACTTTAAAATCTTCCTAATCGGTTAAATGTAACTTTTTTTATTGTTAAAATGATGCACGTAACCAATTGGTTCGATAATTTATTTTATTTAAAAAAATGTTCAAGGAGTTGGTCATTCAAAATGAGAAAGTTTAATGGTTTTTTCATTTAAAGTGAGAACTTTTAATGGTTTTTTATTCAAAAAAAATAGTTTACGTGCTTAATCATTCAAAATGAGAAAGTTTAATGATTTTTTCGTTTAAGAAGATAGTTTAGGGACTTAATCATTTTAAATGAGATAGTTTGTTGGGTTTATTTACTTTTCCCTATTTTTAACCATGCAACATTTCATATCATGATTATCATCTTTGATCCTCGCGTTTTTTCAGCTTGTTGATCACTTGATATGTTAAGAGCATCTCCAACAGATTCTCTATAATTTTTTTAAAATAGAGACCTAAAAGTCAAAATCTCTAAAATGAATTACATTAATCTCCAACAGATTCTCTATTTTAGAGAAATCAACATCCATTATATTATAAAAATATTATATAAATTTATCATCCTAATACATTTTCTAAAAAGAATTTATATAAAATAATGATAACTCAATCCTATTGGTGGGAATTAATAAAAAAGTAATTTCTCTCTCCATCTAGCAAGTTTTAGAGAATTCTCTAAACTTGGAGCTTTCTCTAGTTTTATTTATTTTAGAGAACAAAATAAAGAAGCTGTTGAAGCAATATAGAGAATAAAAATGCAATTTTCTCTATTTTAGAGAAGCTGTTGGAGATGCTCTAAGATAGAAATTAGAATTACAACATTTAAATATGATAATGACAGCTACGTAGATTTGGTGAAAAGTCGGTGTGACTTTGGTTGCATCCGATCGATCTCAATTACAAAATAAAGCCCGTTTAACTTAACCAATCAAACTTCAATACATATTATCTAAGAATTTGGTTCTTTGTACAAACTTGATGTCGATAAATCCACGAGTCTAAAAATTCATTTCGGACAATTGAACCTTCTCGAACGGTTTCTTTATTTGTGCCAAAATAACAGATGCGAAGAAGAACAAAAGGCCTTGAGTCTAACATGCTCATAACTCATCCAATCAAAATTAAAAAGCTTATATATATATATATATATATATATATATATATATTTCCAAAGGGAAAAAGTCTAACAAGCCTGTACCAATAAACGAATGACTTGTAAAGAAATGCATAAAACTTGAATGTTAGGTCATAAGGTACAATTGACTTTAAAAAATAATGAAAGCTGAAAACGGAATAAAAAAGTACACTATGTACAAGTGTTTTCCAACAAAAATGTGTCATATACACAAATCCAATAATAGGAAACATTTAACACAAAAACACCAATGTTCATCTTTCATTTCAAACATCAAAAACTATAACACTCATACTTTACTGCACCAGGTGATTGGGAGAAGTTTCAAAACACACATGCTTATTTTAGCAGACAACTAGAAACCCATATTCGGTACACTCTTCACGTTTTATCCGCAATTTGCAACCTCCATATCGACAAATTATGTAACTAACTACTCCCAGCAGGCTCAGCTAAAATGTTTACGATTCTATTCAACAGATTCAGACCAAACACAGTTTCTTCGCAGTTAATTTTCACAGATGCATTTAAGGGTTCAAAGCATTTACCATCGAGTGTAACAGATATAAGGCACGGGATTGAGTTACTAAGGATCTCACTGCTGAAACGTAAACACAGACCTGAGGCGTCATTCAGATTTGCAGCCACCGGCATGTTCACGGATACAAGATAAACATTTGCATTGCTCAGCATCTTTGATGCCAAACTTTCGCATATAACCAGGAATGAATCCTTTATTGATGACCCATCACCATCCTTGTCATCAGTCAGCTCTGCAAGGTGGTCGGTGAAAGAACATCTGTTGCAATGGAAGTAAGTAATATTTAAGTAAAAAGAAAAAGTAATATTTAAGTAAAAAGTAGTATCTTACCTCCTTGTATATTCAAACATTCCAGGGAGTTGGGATTCTTTGTGTGAAAAAACATCAATATCCATGGGGAGAGGCTTTATGAAATATCCTATGTCAGGCCGCAACTTAACAGGGGTTTTCTTGTCATTGCACCATAAGACGAGCTTCAGAGGTAAGAGATGATGATGAAAGCGAACTTGGATAACTCTATTAGTAGTCTCACCAGGTTCAAGCACAGAAATTTCTTCCATAGGGACCAGGGTAGGTACATCCTTTTGAGATTGCAAAGAACTGGACACCAATTTGACAAGAATTAGAATGGTCATCAGGAAAATACGAATGAGTTGTCATTTTATATGACAAGAAAGTGAGTGAATTAGATAATACATATAGCAAACATGATGATCAAGAAGACTCTTGCATAAAATAAATAATTATCTGAAAAAGGTTAGTCTACTTAACATGGAAGTTGCATACAAACATACAATAGCCTCCAGGTAATACTCACTCAAAGTTGAAAGGTATTCTAACAGCATATTCTTGGGTGAATACTTTCACATACATGCACACCTGAATAAGCAATTAAATGTGCAAAAATACAGGAACAGGGGAAAATGGAAGGCATAAAGGAGGCCAGGTAACAAATAGTCCATGCCAGCAATCACCGATGAAAGATTCCTCAAAAATTTGAACCTAAATTTGCTTACAAGGAAGGTAATTAACGAAACTTTTAAACAATAAAATAAAGGAATAATTATTTTTTGCTATGATTACATAGGAGTCTTGTTAGAAGGGAAGTGTCATGAAAATCTAAATACAAAAGTGAAATGAGAGAATGGCTAACTTGTATATGCAAGTAAAAACTCTTCCATTACCTTTCATCAGTAGGCGATGCTTGGTCCAACGATTCAGAACTCATGCCAGAATCTTCATCGGTCAGAAATAATTTTGACATTGGCTCACTAGAACAGTTCTCAAAAGAAGCTTCAACACTTACAAGTAATGGTGATATTGTTGAAGCCTTTGCTGAATATTTATACACTACTCTCAAACCATTTCCATATGCTGGATCTAAAAGCATATGTGTTTTAGGTTTAATTCTCCCACTAATATCTGCAATTGAGATCCTTGCTGATGATGACCTTTCGTTATCCATTTCAGGTACATTCTGACTTGAACAAGGATCCTCATCCAACCATGATTCCAAAGCTCCTTTCGACATCAATTCACCATGAAAATCGTTCTCCTCCGAGACTTCAATCTCTTTTTGTGCTTTGCCAACATCAGAGAAGTTGATTAATGAATCAGTGTTATCAACTTCACTCTCATTGGTGTTATCAGTTCCCCTTGAACTAGTAACAGAATCTTCTGAATCATAACTGTAACTGCATTCTTCATTCAAAGACCCCGAGTCCACGTCAGAATTGTCTACTTCATACGACCCCGCTTGAGTGGGTCCCTCCTCTGATATTTTCATTCCTTCAATAATATCCGATTCAGTCAAACTACAAGGCTCCGGAAGAGGTTCGTATCCCGGAGCTGCATGGAGAACTATCTGTGAGAGAGATCCTGGAAGGTAGAACCGGTTATTAACCATTTCAGTTGATGTTATTTTTTCGCCAAATACATGTTCTGCAAGTAAAAGTGGAAGGTCATTATTTTCACGTTTCTGACTGGATTCTTCCTCTAGTTCACTAGAGCTATCGTAGAAGCATGACAGAAGTTTCCTTAAGACACGAGCACGGTCACGGACATCATAGTTCAAATCAAACTTGGCAAGCTCCAGCACGTAGCTTAGTATGCTTCTTGCAGTTTGGAGATCTTCCCCCTTTGAACTTAAAAGGACCTGCAATAAAATTTATAATTAAAGAAAACCTTAATAATTTACTAGGGTAATTAATCCTATCCAGAATACCTTAACAGCAGCATTCAGAATTTGAAGTTTCGTTTCAATGGACTCGGAAGGAAAGCTTCGAGCTAGAAATCTAAGAATTATAGGCACCATTTTTGGTATGATGTTGCCAATAGAGTTGTATTCACCTACTATCCAAACAATCATTGCACGAGCCACAGGAACCTTGATTGCATCCAAATTTCGAGCCAAATAAATAATGGCCTGTAGTAGAAATGAGTAAACAACTTAAGGTTATACTCAAACACGGTAACTGAGAAGTAATACGAGCTTCTATCTGGAAGAAGCTAATAAGCACCTTATCATGAGTGGATGGATCTTGTTTTATTATATCTTTGATGGATGTAATTGCTTGAACTAAAACAACTGCTTCATCATCCATGGATCCATTTATGGATTCTGCACATGTAAATAAAGTTAAGCTCAACATTCGAGAAGTTTTCCATATACAATACATAAATGATTAGTGAGTATTGACTAACTGGGTGAGGTAAGAGCTAGTAGTCCCTCCAAGCAAGTGTTTGCTACTTCTGGATTCCGCTTAGCACACAGACCAACAGCAGCGACAGTATCTGCAGCAAATCTCCTGTCGGGATCACTGACGTAATCCTATAAATGTTATTAGAAATCAGCAAAAATAAATCAACGACATTGAAGTTGTAGAGAACAAAAAACGATGAAAGTGTCTATAATGCTATATAATCCTAATTACACGAGTTGCTACTGAAATAACATTTATGATGAGATAGCTCTTTTGAACTGGTCTTGTGACCCTCATCAAAATCTCAAACTTCTTGTTGCAGGTGGAAAATGGTTGGGTTGGGCAACGAATCACTGGAAGTAACTTTTTAGAACGGATCAAAACGGGTTGGGTTGAGTGTTGACCGCCAACACTTTTTTTTCTTAAATAATAATATATGTTAAATATGGTTACAAAAACTATTACTAGAATAATGATCCTACTTTTTTTAATAAAGCAATTTAGGAGGTTGTAGACACTTCAAATATACTTTGGGAGACTTTTAAACCTTTCCACCTGTTTTAACCATTTTCTTTTCAATCAAATCTTTTAATTTTAGCCATTGGAACCGTCAGCAATAAAATGTAAACCCAAATTGACCCATATTCACCTAAATGGGTTATAATTGCCCCCTCTACTTCTCGGTCTGAACATCAGCAATTCATCACACTAATTTTTTTTCAAATTACAGCAACTTAAAGTCCAAAATTATGCTTGGACGTCAGCATTACAAGTATAGTAAAAGATATGATCTTGATCATAGCCACTGAGGTTTAATCAGAGCTGATGTCTTACAGTCATAATTTGCCAAGGGATTAGTCTAGGCATAGCCTAGGACACCCTTCCCAAAAAAAAATGATCTTGATCATATTTTTATGCCTAAAGTGAAAAGCAAAAGATTTTATCATATCACCCAGTTAATTGAAGTAAACTGCAGGATCAAAATGAGCTGGAAACCTCTCTTTTCGGAATACAGCAACAAAGGGTATAAAAATAACAGAAGAGATAAAAGAAGCAAAATGTTCGAACAATAATTTCGGTGTTAGGAATTAATTGCAATGCTCTACAACTTCCAATGTAAGTGATATTATTAAAGCAGATTGAAAATTAGCATAGCTGCAACAGGGAAAAGTACCTGGAACTCTTGAAAAATAACTGAGATTGATGCATCTGTAGCAATGGAAGAAAGAATCTCAAGTTTAAGAGCTTTAACTTGATATGCATCTGAAGAGTTAATAAAGAAGTCTTCAAAGTTTGGAGCGAAAAGAGAAGGCATCACTTTAGCGAAGACTTGAATGTTGCAGAGGACCTGCATCAATGGTAAAAACCTACTTAAAATAGTTAAGCACCAAAAATTTGAGACCAGTACTATATATGATATATATATATATATATATGATAAAAATATCTTAGGCTGTGAACAATCTCACTGTTTTCCTGATATGTACACACAACTTCATCAATGGTGTGTTTAGAGACCAGTACTATATATTGAGATCAGTACCATATATGATATATATATATATATATATATATATATATGTCATGGATGTCAGGGGATATAGATCTAGAAGAACATCTGCCCACGGAATGTAGTATAGAGAAATTTGCTGTACCACTAGAGACATGTATTCGAATGCAAAAGCGGTACCACGTATTTTGAGGCATCAGACGATCTCAAGAGAAACAATAGAGGCTTGACAATTTTTGCAATGTCCTTCCTTGGTGCCATAATCCAGTGTACCCCAGCAGCAGCAAGAACCACAGCACTGTTCCGACTCCATAACAAAGGTGAAGTACACTGCAGCAGCATCTTCATGTCATCATCACTTTTGGATGATGTAAATTTCGACGAATCAATTTCTGACGATATCACATCTGCATTAGTGGAATGTGACAAGTACTTATCTGGTCCTTCAAGGTAACTCCTGGACACCATAGCTGCCATCTCATGCTCCTGAATCCCGCTACTTATTTCATATGTTTTCTTCATTTGTAAAGAGTTGGTATCAAAGTCTGAACCACTTTTATCATCATTGACATCCTCAGGGCATAAGGATACCATGATAGATTCTTTTGAAAGCCCCTGCCTTGCAATGACATAACGGAGAAGGATCCCTATCAAAATAATCTGACCCCACTCCTCAACATCAGGAAGAATCTCACATAGCCTTGTATAGTTTCTACCAATTAGAGGCAAATTATTTGGACAAACAGAAGCAAATGCTGCAGCAGCAGCTCCAACCACTCCAGGAGAATTGTCATATAGCAGTATTCCAATAATCTGCATTATAACACATTACATCCATTATAAGTTATGTTGATGGAAGTATTTTCCCTCTCCAAAGCTCTATCTTTCACTAAGAACAGAAACCCAGTTCATGTTGATAATAAAGGAAAAGAAAAAACGATCTCTGATCATAAAATAATTTAGCATGTTGATAATAATGGTAGCTGTAACAGTCTAACAGATTATAAGAACAATAGCAATCTACTTAAAACTAACCTCTATAATTGCTGTAGCATTTTCCTCAAGACGCAGATCATGGAGCTTTGGGAGAGCATTGGCAGCACATTTTCTCACATATACAGACGGATCTCTAGCACATTTTCTCACTGCCACCAAAACAAGAGGCGATATCACATGCAGGCGAATTCCCGCCATAGTACGGAGTGCCCAGGCCCTCACCAATGGGTTTGGATCCCCCAGGTCTCTCTGGAAAATATTAATTGACAGCAATGCTTCATTCGGACGCCTAATATAGCGGAAAGAAGGCAGACATGAAGCATATCAGAATCGCCAAATTCTTAATGCATCAATCATGTATGAAGATATGATCAAATGTGCAAAACAATATGTCTAGCACAGTAAACAATTTATTCATATTTTAGTTGAAAGGATATTAAATTATGTTCAACTTCCTCCTATCCAATGTTGTACAGTTCAAACTAAAGAACAAGATTCCATTGCAGGCCATGGTTTAGAACTTCATCATAGTAAACAACTAAGACCTATATAAGAAACTCTTTAATCTCAATTAATCAAGTTTTGCATTAAGAAGGTTTGATTGAACTGAATACTGGAGTGCTTATGTAAGTTGATGCATCTTAAATTGAACTGAATACAAGATTTGCTTCAAGAATAAAGGTAAAGGACATAATTGACTTGCCTTTCAGCATAATGCAGCAAATATAAGTAAACAAGCTTCTTAACGTCCAATGACTGAGATGCAACATTCTTAACAACCTGTAAATCAATCAAATAACACAATGGCATCAAAAGTGGCCTTTTATGGATTGAAAATGCAGATACAGTTGTCACATTTCAAGGGCAAAATTTTGGATTTGCATGATCAGTGACCATTTATAGATTTTTTTACCAAGATCAGAGCATGGTAGTCATGAAGTATTTAGTATCTTTTACGTAATTACACTCTATTTTGCCGAGGTGTTGAGGTGTTATGATAGTATAAACCTTCTTTATGAAATCCATACATGCTGAGTGCATAATTAATAAATCCATTGACTTATAATTTAACATTGCTATGCATTTTATTCTATGAGTTATAACAAACTCATATCAGTTCCTTAGTTTAGAAGCTAATTGATTTTAATAAGTAAACCTGCAGATTTTGCACAATTCTGTCTATGAATCACTTTCATTGCTGTTGACATATGAGCATAGGCTGTTGGTGAAAGCATTATCATGAAATTACATCATTGTCATGCTTCGGGTTCATTAATTTAAACGAATTTAGAACAACCTCTGAGTTCAAAACCTAATTGCTTCGATACGACTATAAATTTCACGGTAGAAACCATTCACTCTTTTGGCAGTTCATATTTAAAAATAAAATAATTCGACGCTTCTGATTAATTAAAATCAATTATTCGATCTTCGGTGAGAAACAGTTGGTGAATTGATACAGATGATTGAGCTACCTGAGGAAAATAATTCGATACATCTAAGCCTTGGGCAATGAGAGCGAGCAATCGTTTGAGAGCTTCGCATTTCTCAGAGTCGAATTTGCTGTCGAGAAGAGGTGAAATACTGACATCGTCGGGATCGTCGTAGAGGTGAGCGTCTGTGCCGATCCGAAACACCATTGTTGACGCCTTGCTAAAGTTCTCAGCGGTGGAGCCAAACTGTGTGAACATCTTATGTGATGTGAGTGTGTGTATGAGAGAGAGCGAGAGATAGGCGGAAGGGAGGGTGAATACAGATCGAAGATGGCGGTTACAAAGTTGAAGCCTTCACCGGAATCGGAGTCGTCTTGTGCTTAAATTATCAACGCCGGCGGATAACCACGGTTTTTTGTTTGCGAACAACAAAAGGGGCAAAGATAATGAGAGATAAAAATGGTCCCTGTACTGTACATAAATGTTAAAATTAGTCCCTCAATTATATTCTTAGGGGTGTTTGGGATTGCGTTTCAAGGGTGCTTATTTGCTTATCACGTTCCTAGGAAGCAGCTCAGTGTTTGGATTCAAAGTGCTTTTCTCCTTATCACGTTCTAGAGAAGGAGAAACGTGATTTTTTTAGAAGTAGGTTGAGACCTACTTTTCCACGCCGGAGTTTTTTGAGAAGGAGATAAGCAGAAGCAGATAAGCAGACGCAATCCCAAACACCCCCTTAATCCGAATAATCAATTTTTCAATTTCAAGTTCACGGGTCGTTTACATTAATGAAATTTGTTAAGAGTTGTTACATGCAATGTTCTAAAAAACTCGCCGCACAACCGTCATGGCGCGCCATGGCACCAAGGCTTGTGTCCCACGCCACGTTAAGCTCGTGGCACGCCATGGCCTAATACGCAGGTTCCGTAATGCGATATTTGATTTTTCTTTACGTTTTTAATGTCTTATTAGCAAGATTTTTAATATATAACATAATTTAACTTGCTTACTATTATTGGCACATTGAGTAACACTATAAAACACATATTTTTATATATAATATTATATATGAATTAAAAATTATAAATTTGACGTCATAAGTCACGTCTTGAAAACGTCATGGCTTCGCCGTGACTCCTAAGGCTTGAGACTTGGCCTCGCCGCCACGCCACGCCTCACGCCATTTAGAACCTTGATTATATGTATCATGAGTTTAAATCAAGGATACGTTTGTTTATAACCCCCTTATTTTTATTTTTTCTACCTTTAATCCAAATATTAAAACCCAAATTGATTTTGTGGTCTATATCTTAATAAAAGTTCTTCAGCCTCTATTTATTAAAAATAGTATAGGGGTGTTCGTGGTGCTTTTCGAGACAAAACCGCAATATATGCGGTATAATGCAGTAAGTGTTTTCTCAAACCGAAAATCGCAAAAAAAGCACAGTAAAAGCGGTGTGGTATGCTTTATGCATTTGTACCTTATGCACTTTACACCAACAATTCAATAACTATAATATTAAAACTTCATTATAAAATCATCAATAAGGTGACCTTAGTCTAAAAAAATAAAAGAAATCCAACACGACTGATTCATAAATAAATATTACATAAATATTGAAATTATTCTATATGTATACATGTCTGTGTGTAATATATAAAATTAAAAATATATACATATGCATAATGTGCGGTGCGGTTTAAATCGTAGTTTGATAACAAAAAACCGCACCGCATAGTGCAGTTTGGTAAAAACACAAACCGCATCGTCAAAGTTCTAGACTGCACTTTACGGTGCGATGTGGGTGGTTTGTATAGTTTGGTGGTTTAGAAACACCTTAAAAATAGTAATGATGTAACACCTCGATATTTCCATAATTATTGTACATTTTGGGAGAATGTTTAAAATATTAAGGGACATTATTTTAAACAAAATGTATAGTTTAATGTCGAAAGGTCAAAGTGTAATTAACCCAACGTTTAAGCTATTTTTGGATTTAGGAAACTTGGAGGTTGGTTTGGTCTTTTGAGGAAAGTTGATCAAGTATAAATTGGAGAAGTCGGTTTAGAATTGAGAATAACTCAATTTTAGTCTGGAAGTCGGTTCAAGCAGGAGAAGTTTATCGAGTGTCTTTCGGTAAGGAATTTCAATTGATTCCTGCAGTTTTCGTTTCTTAAGAAATTGAACTCACAAGTAATCCAATGTTTGAATAGGTCTCTGATTTGTGTTGGTGAAAGGGAGTTGAAATTTGAGTCTGTTCTTGATCCTGTCGACTTCGAATTCTACATGTGAGTTCATCTATCTATTTTGAGTTAATAAAACCGAATGTTGAATGGATATCTATTTGAAATGAATAAAGGATTACTGGAAAGATTTGGAATGGAAACTGTACGAATTAAACTGGGTATCATCAATCCGAAAGATGAAGATTTCGGACAGTTCCGGAGTCCGGATGATTTTCCGGATTGATTCCGGATACCGGATGGTTCCGGATTCCGGATAATTGTCCGGATAGATGTACCGGATACGGATAGTTTTCCGGATTGGTTATCGGATATGATTTTCGGATGGTTCCGGACTTGGAGTCCGGATACTCATTCCGGATGTTACCGGTTCCTTTGATTTCCGGGTGTTTCTGGATAGATGTTCCGGATTTAGTTTCCGGATAGGATTCTGGACTGTTTCTGGACTTGGTTCCGGATTAGTTTACCGGATAAGTTTTCCTGTATATTTTCTGTGTAATGTTGTATTGTTCAAATGTTTTATGAAAACGAAACATATTGTGACTTTAACAGTACGAACATAATTATAACTCGACTAAGAGTATGATTCGAGTTTTATGTGTATTGAGTGAATACACACATATGTTTAGGAAGTGTAATGGATCCATAGGCACTAGTATTATGTGAACACGTGGAATAGGCGTGGACTAATCATAATTCTGTAACGTCCCAAAAATTACAAGGAAATTTAAATTTTCTAAAACATATATTCCATTTTAAAACAACCACATTTTAATAAACCGTAACTCAATTTAAGTTAATATCGTCAACTCAAACAGTCAAAAGAATTCATGCAGCGGAAATATTATAAATAAAGTCTAAAAGTTTAAAAGCGTAAATTCCAACAATTCTCGGCGCCCGCGCTTTGTGTGTGTACCGTCAAGCCCGACTGCCGCTCGCACCTGAAATCACAACATATTGGGAAAGGGTAAGCTAAACGCTTAGTGAGTCCTACCACACACGCAGGTAGCAACCCCACGTATATCGCTCCTACTCGCAAGTAGGTAACACCACTATCACCGCGAATATAAACCACATAATAATTAACGTATAAATACAAGCTCAGTCCCACCGAGCCCTCGGTCCCACCGAGTACACAAAAATATGTTGATACAAGCTCAGTCCCACCGAGCCCTCGGTCCCACCGAGTAAGATAATATAGTTGTACTAGCTCAGTCCCACCGAGCCCTCGGTCCCACCGAGCCCCTCAGTCCCACCGAGGTGTACACAAATTACATACCATTCACATAATAATTCAACAATCACAACTATTTATCACATCCCAACTAGTCCACGTAAACACGTAATAACACGTAATAGCACGTAACACAAAATAACGTTACACATGAAATTCCTAACTACGCGGTGAGAGAACTCACCTCGAATGCGCGCCTAGCTCACAAACAATAGTCCAAGCTCCACAATCCAAAATCACTTCCCAACACCTAAACGAACGTTCGGACCCTAAAACACGACGCACGCTTAAACTGTTACTAAAATGACTTTTCTGTCTAGCCAAACAGGTCTGTTCGGGACCTGTTCCGACCTCCCCAAACACAGAAAATCCTCAATTACATTACATCACCAGAAAGTGCTCTGAGTTAGGGTTCCAAGGACATATTATACTCCTCCTAACGATTTTTCTACAGTTTAATACGGATTTTACAAAAACGGTTCGCAGAACAGCGAAAACAGAACCTTTCAGTACAAAACGACGATTTGACCTAAGCTACGTTCCGAAATGGTTTTTGTACAAAACATAGAAAAGTTACTAGACTCAAAATGGGAACCTTTGGCACCGATTTCGCCCCAATCCGAGTTACGAGGAAAAAGTTACGGTTTAAGCAAAACAGTGGCAGATTACTAAATTTTCACATGAAATGACACTATTGATTATTAACCCGTTAAGTCGTGGCTTAATCCCAACAGACCCGAAAAGCATATGAACTACTGAATATGGGTTACCCTAGGCTGGACAACAGCCGTGCACCACCCCCTGCCACCTCCGGCGGCGGTGGTGGTTGGCGGCGTTTCTTTGACATACGATAACAACAAACGAGAAATAGACGAACTTACCTCGACGAACCCTTCTTCCTCCTCTTTTCCGACCAAACTTGCCGGCGATCGCCTCCTTCCTCCTCTCTCCTCATCGCCGGCAGCAACCTCTATCACCCTCTCGGTTTCTCTCTCACTCTCTCGGCTTCTTTCTTGGCCGAACACACAACAAAGGGGGATGGGGAAAAGGGTTTTTGGGAGTTGTTTAAGTGAAAATGAAAGGGGAAGGGGGAGGGGATGACTAAAGGTTGTGGTGGTTACTAGCATGAAACCGAAGGGAAGGGGAAGGGGGAAGGGGGCGTCTCTTGGCTTATCCCTTGCCATACTTTGGTGAAATGCCCCAATTAGCCCCTCAACTTTCCTTTCCTTGCAAAAACCCAAAAAGGTTGACTCATTTAACTTTTTGGTCCGATTCGACTAACCCCGCTAATGGATCCCACGTTAAAATAAAAGCTTTAAAAAAAATAATAAGAAGAAGATACACACCGGGATACGGGCTTTACAACTCTCCCCCACTTGGATCAGACTTCGTCCTCGAAGTCTCGACTGACGAATAAATCGGGATAGTTCTCGCGCATCTCCGCTTCGGGCTCCCACGTCCACCCTGAACCCTTCCGGTGCTGCCACTGGACTTTTACCAGTCCAATAACTTTGTTCCGCGAGGTTCTCGTTCTCCTGTCGAGAATGGCAACCGGCTTTTCCACGTAGTTAAGCCGCTCATCGATCTGAACGTCCTCCAGAGGAATCACGGTAGACTCGTCAAATACACACTTCCGTAATTGAGAAACGTGAAAGGTGTTGTGAATCAAGCTCAGTTCTTCAGGTAACTCTAACCGGTAAGCCACTTTCCCCACACGGGCGATGATCCGGTAAGGCCCAATATAACGAGGCCCTAGTTTCCCCCGCTTACGAAACCGGATCACCCCTTTCCAGGGTGAAACCTTCAACAACACATAATCACCCACCTGAAATTCTAAGTCGGATCGCCTCTTGTCGACGTAGCTCTTCTGCCGACTCTGTGTGCAGTAACCAAACGGTCCCGCACCATCTGAATCATCTCGGTCGTCTTCAACACAATGTCAGTACTCCCTAACACCCGATGACCAACCTCGCCCCAACAAACAGGCCTCCTGCACTTCCTACCGTACAACAACTCGTACGGCGGCATGCCAATACCAGAGTGAAAGCTGTTGTTGTAGGAAAATTCTGCTAGAGGAAGGTGCTGATCCCAGCTACCTCCAAAATCGATAACACAAGCTCGAAGCATATCTTCGAGGGTTTGAATGGTTCGCTCGCTCTGTCCGTCCATCTGCGGATGAAAAGCCGTGCTAAAGTGTAACCGTGTACCCATCTCTGACTGGAACTTCTCCCAAAACCGGGAGGTAAAACGAGTGTCCCTGTCAGAGACAATCGAAACTGGCACCCCGTGCCTGGCCACGATCTCACGTACAAACACCTCCGCAAGCTTTTCCGCCGAGGTGCTTTCCCTGATGGCCAAGAAGTGAGCACTCTTGGTCAGACGGTCAATGATCACCCAAATGGCATCGTTCCCACGGGGAGTCCTTGGGAGTTTCGTTATGAAGTCCATAGTAATCTTTTCCCATTTCCAAACCGGGACCTCCAACGGCTGCAATTTCCCATGTGGTCGTTGATGTTCCGCTTTGACCTTCCGACAGGTCATACATACCTCAACACATCTAGCAACATCCCGTTTCATGCCGGGCCACCAATAACCTTCACGCAAGTCTCTGTACATCTTTGTAGCTCCCGGGTGAATCGAGAACTTGGACTTATGTTCCTCATCCATTAGTACCTGCCGGTTCCCACCGATGAATGGAACCCAAACCCTACCATGTCGAGTTAACAACCCCCGACTGTCACGAACAAAATTCAGGATTTCCCCCGACACTCTTTCCCGCTTTGCATTTTCCTCCAAAACAGCCACCTCCTGAGCGCTTCCTATCGACTCCAGAATCGGTGTAACCACTGTCAATCGCTGACATAAACCCCTCAGTGGCTCACCGACCGGATGTCGGCTGAGTGCGTCCGCAACCACGTTCGCTTTACCCGGGTGGTAAAGTATCTCGCAGTCATAATCCTTGACCACATCGAGCCACCTTCGCTGACGCATATTAAGGTTCTGCTGATCCATCACGTACTTGAGGCTCTTATGGTCAGTGTAGATCGTACACTTGACACCATAGAGATAGTGCCTCCAAATTTTAAGGGCAAACACTACCGCTCCCAACTCCAGGTCATGAGTCGGGTAATTTGCTTCGTGAGGCTTCAACTGCCTAGAAGCGTAGGCTATGACCTTGCCGCGCTGCATAAGCACGGCACCCAAACCCTGATGTGAGGCATCACAATATACTACCAAAACTTCCATGCCTTCGGCCAAGATTAACACAGGAGCCTCGCACAAGCGCCTGCGTAGCTCCTCGAACGCCTTCTGTTGTTCCTCACCCCAACTGAACGCCGCAGATTTCTTCGTCAATCGCGTCATAGGCATCGCGATCTAGGAGAAATCCTGAATAAACCTTCGGTAATACTCTGCCAATCCTAGAAAGCTTCGCACCTCAGAAGGAGTCTTCGGCACCTCCCACCACATCACTGCTGAAATCTTAGCTGGGTCGACCATAATACCATCCTAATTCACGACATGTCCTAGGAACTGGACCTCTCGCAACCAGAACTCACACTTGGAAAACTTAGCGTATAACTTCTCTCGCCTCAATACTTCCAACACTTCTCGAAGATGCACCTCGTGCTCCTCCTTGGACTTTGAATACACCAGAATATCGTCGATGAACACAATCACCGATCGGTCTAACATCGGACTACACACTCGGTTCATGAGGTCCATGAATGCTGTCGGTGCATTGGTGAGCCCAAAAGGCATCACCACGAACTCGTAATGACCGTACCGCGTACGGAAAGCCGTCTTCTCCGTGTCCTCACTCCTGACCCGCATCTGGTGGTACCCCGACCGTAAATCAATCTTGGAGAACCACGAGGCCCCCTGAAGCTGGTCGAACAAATCGTCAATCCTTGGCAAAGGATAGCGATTCTTTACCGTAAGCTTATTCAGCTCCCGGTAGTCTATGCACATCCGCTGCGACCCGTCCTTCTTCTTCACGAATAAGATAGGTGCTCCCCACGGCGAACAGCTCGGTCTAATGAACTCCTTCTCGAGAAGTTCCTGCAACTGGGCGTACAGCTCTTTCATTTCTGGTGGAGCCAGGAGATAGGGTGCCTTGGCCACCAGAGCAGCACCCGGGATCAGATCGATCCGAAACTCTACCTGTTCGGGAGGTATCCCCAGAAAATCCTCGGGAAATACGTCGGTGAACTCCCGTACCACTGGCACGTCTTCCGCAGACTCCTTCGCTTCCCCAACACGCGTGTCTATCACGTATGCCAAATATCCCTGACCACTATGCCGAAGGTACCTCCGAGCTCTCGCAGTCGAACATATGGCCGTAGTCCGTCTAAACGAATCTCCCTGCACTAACAGTTCTCCCCCGCTTGGGGTTCGAACTCGCACTTGTTTGTGACGACAAACAATCTCCGCGTCGAACTTATCCATCCAATCCATGCCCACAATCACACAAAGCTCCCGCATAGCGATCGGGATCAGGTCAATGGGAGACCGCACTCCTGAGATCTCTAAAGTGCACCCGCGAAACACGTCTGTGACCGTCAAGGTCCTATCATCAGCCACCTCAACAACAAGAGGATGACTCAAACGTCCTACCACTCGGCCCAAACCCTCGCTAAAAGTGCGAGACACAAAAGAGTGAGTAGCCCCGCTATCAAACATCACAACCGCAGGCACCGAGTTAACTAGGAACGTACCTGTAACCACTTTAGGCGTCGCCTACGCCTCATCCACCGTCAACTAGTGAACTCTACCTCGAGCCGCTCCCGCCCCCGGCAGACCTGCTCGACCATCGGTAATACGTAACGGGGCATTCCCAGGCGCCCTCTATGCTCCACCCCCAATAGCTACTCCTGCTCTAGGACAGTTGGCCTTTACATGGCCCGTCTGATTACAGTTGAAACAGACCACTAGCGGTACCTTACAATCCCGGCTAAGGTGACCGGGTTGGCCACACTTAAAATACCCCTACTACACTCACGCTCCACTCCTTGGCTTCCTCGTGACTCTCCCCGACTCGAGTATGGATCCTGTGCTTTAGATAGTAGGAGCTCTGCTACTACCCTTCACACCTATCCTTACTCGTTTCGAGTCCTGTCCCGGGACGTCCAAGTAGTTGCTTACCACAAACAAACACATATGTCCACTCCGGTATATGTAAACACTTTTCCTAGCTCCCTAGAAAAGTCGTAACAACCCACTACCCTTGCTAGAACGGGACCCCCACTAACCCTGACGAGTCGCCTCGTAAACGCACAGTCGTATACAGTGAAACCAGATAGACATTCGAATATAGGATTCTATCCTACAACGGTTGGACTCAAACAAGAGCTGCGCAATAGAACTAAATCCAACATTCTAAGGCTATTCGGTTCCTACCGCATACAACCTATAGTGCATTCGCTTAACAACCTATCAAAGTTAGCATAAGTCCCTAATAGCAAGCAACAACCATACAATACAGTGTATTAAGCACCAAGCAATCTAGCATACATACTCCTATGTTCTAGAAAGCAATTTTGCATATGTACTCATATGTAAACGCTATTCCCAGCTCACTAGGAATTTCATCTCATCCCACTACCCTTGCAACAACGGAATCCCTGTTAGCCATAACGAGTTGCCTCGCGAATACCCAGTTGCATGCAGCGTGAATCAAATAGACATTCGAATACAAGATTCTATCCTAGAACGGTTGGACTCAAACAAGAGCTGCACAATAGAACTAAATCAAATATTCTGAGGCTATATGATTCTGACTGCATACAACCTATAGGGCCTTCACTTAACAACCTACTATAACTAGCATTGATTCCTACTAGCAAGCAGTCATCATACAGTACAGTGTAAACAACATAGGCAATCTAGCATGCATACCCTATGCCTAGAAAGCAATAAATACACTAAGCATTGTACCTTCCCACATAGCGTCGGCTGACTGTAGACACTGCGCCCCCGATCACCGTTTCCCAAACGGGTTTTCCTTTTTCCTTTATTCTCAAAGATTTTAGTAAAAGAGTTTAAAACTTCATAGCCGCAACTTGAGACCAAACACACCGAGATGTGTTTGATTCACTCAAGCTGTGCTCTGATACCAAGTTGTAACGTCCCAAAAATTACAAGGAAATTTAAATTTTCTAAAACATATATTCCATTTTAAAACAACCACATTTTAATAAACCGTAACTCAATTTAAGTTAATATCGTCAACTCAAACAGTCAAAAGAATTCATGCAGCGGAAATATTATAAATAAAGTCTAAAAGTTTAAAAGCGTAAATTCCAACAATTCTCGGCGCCCGCGCTTTGTGTGTGTACCGTCAAGCCCGACTGCCGCTCGCACCTGGAATCACAACATATTGGGAAAGGGTAAGCTAAACGCTTAGTGAGTCCTACCACACACGCAGGTAGCAACCCCACGTATATCGCTCCTACTCGCAAGTAGGTAACACCACTATCACCGCGAATATAAACCACATAATAATTAACGTATAAATACAAGCTCAGTCCCACCGAGCCCTCGGTCCCACCGAGTACACAAAAATATGTTGATACAAGCTCAGTCCCACCGAGCCCTCGGTCCCACCGAGTACACAAAAATATGTTGATACAAGCTCAGTCCCACCGAGCCCTCGGTCCCACCGAGCCCCTCAGTCCCACCGAGGTGTACACAAATTACATACCATTCACATAATAATTCAACAATCACAACTATTTATCACATCCCAACTAGTCCACGTAAACACGTAATAACACGTAATAGCACGTAACACAAAATAACGTTACACATGAAATTCCTAACTACGCGGTGAGAGAACTCACCTCGAATGCGCGCCTAGCTCACAAACAATAGTCCAAGCTCCACAATCCAAAATCACTTCCCAACACCTAAACGAACGTTCGGACCCTAAAACACGACGCACGCTTAAACTGTTACTAAAATGACTTTTCTGTCTAGCCAAACAGGTCTGTTCGGGACCTGTTCCGACCTCCCCAAACACAGAAAATCCTCAATTACATTACATCACCAGAAAGTGCTCTGAGTTAGGGTTCCAAGGACATATTATACTCCTCCTAACGATTTTTCTACAGTTTAATACGGATTTTACAAAAACGGTTCGCAGAACAGCGAAAACAGAACCTTTCAGTACAAAACGACGATTTGACCTAAGCTACGTTCCGAAATGGTTTTTGTACAAAACATAGAAAAGTTACTAGACTCAAAATGGGAACCTTTGGCACCGATTTCGTCCCAATCCGAGTTACGAGGAAAAAGTTACGGTTTAAGCAAAACAGTGGCAGATTACTAAATTTTCACATGAAATGACACTATTGATTATTAACCCGTTAAGTCGTGGCTTAATCCCAACAGACCCGAAAAGCATATGAACTACTGAATATGGGTTACCCTAGGCTGGACAACAGCCGTGCACCACCCCCTGCCACCTCCGGCGGCGGTGGTGGTTGGCGGCGTTTCTTTGACATACGATAACAACAAACGAGAAATAGACGAACTTACCTCGACGAACCCTTCTTCCTCCTCTTTTCCGACCAAACTTGCCGGCGATCGCCTCCTTCCTCCTCTCTCCTCGTCGCCGGCAGCAACCTCTATCACCCTCTCGGTTTCTCTCTCACTCTCTCGGCTTCTTTCTTGGCCGAACACACAACAAAGGGGGATGGGGAAAAGGGTTTTTGGGAGTTGTTTAAGTGAAAATGAAAGGGGAAGGGGGAGGGGATGACTAAAGGTTGTGGTGGTTACTAGCATGAAACCGAAGGGAAGGGGAAGGGGGAAGGGGGCGTCTCTTGGCTTATCCCTTGCCATACTTTGGTGAAATTCCCCAATTAGCCCCTCAACTTTCCTTTCCTTGCAAAAACCCAAAAAGGTTGACTCATTTAACTTTTTGGTCCGATTCGACTAACCCCGCTAATGGATCCCACGTTAAAATAAAAGCTTTAAAAAAATAATAAGAAGAAGATACACACCGGTATACGGGCTTTACAAATTCCCATGGATTTGATAAACGTGGAATAGGTGTGGACTAATCGTAATTCCCGTTGAATCGAATGAGGAATAGGCGTGGGTTAATCGCAATTCCCATTTCGTATTGAGATGTGAAATCGTGGGATAGGCGTGGACTAATCGTAATTCCCGATTTCTATTGGGAGATAAGGGATAGGCATGCCTTAATTGTAATCCCTACTTCCATGCCAAGAAATATGCATGGTTTATGTAACACCCCAAAACATGGGCCAATTTAAACCTCAAGTTATAACAGGTTATGACAATAAATAATTCAACTTATAAAAACAGGCAGTGGATTAACCATCAAGAGTATATTCACATTACAAGATCCTTCAAATAACCTATCAATCTAATTATGTCCCTTCAACCAGATTAATCAAGTTATCTATCAATCCATCAAAATCTCTTCTTTATTAAATTCATCCACCTCTGCTATATCAAAACGCTCGTCCCACAACCCTTTACCTCCCCGAGCTGGTACCTGGTAAGAAAACATCAATTGAGACGATTAGGCCAACGCCTAGTGAGAACATTCGTTTCCAAGATAACATTTGTAAAAATCAATGTAAACAAGTTATAACAAACCTGATTTCCCCTTTTCTTACCATACGTATAACTCTATTCTGTTAACACGATTTTTACCCAGTTCCATGAATATGACTGACACACATTCCATCATCATTCATGTCTCAGAGCCACATTACGAATCTTCACTGATTCAAGAGTAATGCTCTTAATCCAGAAATCGCAATATACACATGCCTATTTCCACATTTCATGAATATGACTGGCAATAATTTCGTCATCATATCATACCCCAGAGCCACACTATGAATCTTCAAAGATTCTAGATCAATGCTCTCCACCAATAAATCGCGATTACACACGCCCATTTATCGGTAAGGAAGCAGAGATCACGAGCACTTATGTCAATCTCACTCTCTTCCTTAGAAATCAGGAATAACGATTAATACCACACGCCTATTCCATGATTTCCCACACACACTGGAATAACGATTAAACGAGTTATACCACACGCCTATTCCATGTGATTTCCCACACACACTGGAATAACGATTAAACGAGTTATACCACACGCCTATTCCATGTGATTTCCAAACTTTAGTGTCTATAGATCCATTACACTTATTTCTACTCGTGCAAGTTAATGCTTAATACAGATTCCTCATATCATTCAGTATGAGCAAATCACATTTAACACAATCCTGCCTAGTACCACACTAGTGCAGTCTATAAACCTAACATACTACTATTCAAAAGTACATATGTTCAAGTAACATAAGATATATGTCAATTCTTAAATCGCACCTTTTCACGATTACATAAATGCCCATTTCTCATTACATCCGGAGAGATACATAAATTACAAGGCCTCTAGATACTTAACTTATCAAGTCCTTGAGCCATATCAAACTTTGATACCATTTAGATATACTGGTTTCTTTACTCAACTCCCGATATGCTGTACCAGGACTCACCTGTACCGGGACTTGCCTTTACCGGGACTTACCTCTACCGGGACTTCCAACTACCGGGACTTCCACTACCGGGACTTGTACTACCGGAACTTGCCACTACCGGGACTTCCAACTACCGGGACCTATCCTTGATACCGGGACTCTCAATCCCCGGTACTTATCGTCGATACCGGGACTACACCGGAACTACACCGGGACTACACCGGAACCTTTAAGTACCGGGACATCACTGGTTTTACGTACTGTTCATTCAATCATGTCCACAAATCGATTTAAATCATAAAATCAATTCATTCCACTCATTCTATTCAGTCCTCAACCAATTTATACAGATATATCAAGGTTAGTATAACTTAAAAACACTGATTTGTACAAAGAACAGAATGAACTCACCTTTTGTAGTAAAAACCCACTTCTACACAAAATCTGAACTTCAAACTGATGTTTATGATTCTGCAGATCCATCCAATACACAAGTTTGTTTATAATCTAACATCAACAATGAATCTTTTATCAAACCAATATAAATCCCTTACCAAATCTGAATACCAAACTTGTTTTTCTTCTTTTCCCTCTTTTTCTCTTCCTCTGGTTCTCTAAACCGACTCACACAAGACAAATGAGATATTCTTCTTATCTCAATTGCTTTATCCATATACACATTTTAATTAAAGCCAAACATACCCTCAAGATCCATCATTCCTAAAAGTACCACCATACTTTCATTACTTGTATTTTAACCCCTTTTTGAATTATAACACTTCCATATAATCCAAGGTTTAAACTAGAAAACAAATACATCCAGAATTCTTATTAAAACACTAATAACGAAAATTCAGGATGTTACAATACTCCCCAACTTGAAAATGATTTCGTCCTCGAAATCAAGATCAGGTCAACAAATGGGGATACCTATCCTTCTTATTCTCTTCCGACTCTAAAGTCACATTAACAACTCAAACATATAATACCATTATACCTATATTCACCCTCTTAGATTGTAATTTATTAAAAGGTTTTTCAAAAAAAAACGATTCCCGCTCCTTCACATAACAACTTTTCTCATCAATTATGCTTCAAAAACTACGGCAATCCATCATTGCATCCATGACTTACACATTTCTTCGACACAAAACGCTATCACCTTCTCATATCACTATCGCACCACAAAAACACGTCTCAACCAAGCACTAAAGGGTTGTATATCAAAGGTGATAACTCCAATGAACTTGTAGTAAGACTACATTCTTAAATCCAATCTTTCCATCATTGCTTCCCCACATTAGCGTGGAATACTATCTTTCAAGTATTACTTGTCTCATTCTCCCAATTTTCCACATATCGATAGTATTTTCTCATTACGAACCATAACCAAACAGTTTCACTAAGATTTCTAACTTAAAATATTTAACCAAGTTATCTTGAAACTACATTACCGTTCGAAGTTACTACCCATTCTTAGATCTTCAACTAATTTTTTCTCGTACAATTCTTTCACACATAAGGAGCAACTTATATTCATTAACGATTTTGCTTTCACTATACCACACCAACTTACAAGCTACATGCTCCATCAACTTTATTGACAAATAGTACTTTTCATCCGGAATCCCCGAAAACTTCCATTCGGATACTCCCTCTTTCTGACTTCACATTACATACTAGTTGACATATCTATTTTGGCAATTCATGTCACTACTCGTTCGTACAATCTCCACCCATAACCCACAGACTAGGTCTCTCATAGACTCATACACAAAAGATTTATATTCCTGTTTTCTCGCCCAAAAACCGAGTTTATTTCACTAAATATCTCCTCCCCAACTTTAGTTGAACTACCACTCACGATTTTCTAATTAACTTGAACTTATTCGTTCATACCAGTTCCTTGTGATTCCAAACCAATACAAAAACATGGTACAATCCCTCATAGATCAACATTTTCTATACAATCCCTTGGTTCGTCTCTAGTACTTTATCTTTTATAAATCTTCCACATCATAAGTAAAACACTTATCTAAAAACAACAGTCCTTCACTGTTCTTACCATCCCCACGAGGTGGTCCTTCAACTTTTAAACTTCTGATTCAAGATTTAACATTTATACATGACCCCAAAAAAAGATAACCAATGCATTCACGTCAAGTAAACTTCAATTACAACACCGTTCATGCAATTTCAACCCCAAGCCTACGTTGAGCTCATCAAATCCGGTCAATGCTCTTAAGACTCAACTGAGTTCAAAACCGAGCCATCTACTCAAAGGATCTAATGATCATTATGCAACATACGCTCCGAGGCATGATAATCCTACGACCCCTTCATTGCTACATTCCCAACGAAGTCAATTATACAGGTATATATATATATATATATGTCCACGTATATGCAACTCTTTTATACTCCACAATGTATATATATTTCGCCAAGGTTCATTAGTTCCAAAGGTATTAAGAACGCGAAATTTATCAAACAGTCTTTACACCTAAGACCGACACTTGTTCAAATAGAAAGCAATTAAGCATATAACACATCCAAGACTCCATCTCGAGTCACTAAAACTGACAAACATTCAAAAGACTCATTTGAATATAAATCAAGCCTTTAAGGCCAAAATAAACGTTTGGTTAAACATGTGCCACTCACACGATTACGTAAACCAAAATACATTGTTACCCAAAATCTTTACCCTTTTTAATCCCTTAATTGGCCATCGGCCCCAAAACAAAGGTTTACCACTCTTAAAACTTTACATGGTCGGATTTACCAAAATCCCCCAACCCACATGTTCACAATTTTTAAAACGTAATACATCACAAATATTGCACATCCACAATAAACATTAAAATCATGTTTGACTACATATCTTTCGCTTGTGCAACAAAAACTCAAAACTTATTTCATTAGTGATTTATTCGTCAATCACTCAAAAATCCTTAACTATGTCGTACACAATAATATATGCTTTGCGCATACCCTCTGCATAACAACATACCGGTACCGCTCACGGTCTTTGTTCCTGTCCGCACAGGCATACGCGGGACGCACCCAAACCGCACCCAATGACAGACAAAAGGTCTCATACACCTTACACAACTATCGAATTCAAAGTCAATATTTGACATGTCGACACTTCCTTAACCTTAAGGTCCCTAACTGAACCTAATTCTTCCTCCGGACACAACCGTCCCTCGACAACTGTATTCCTAGTCAGCGAACAAGGGTACAGACTCTCATGCAACCGACACTAAAGTCCACTTTCGACTCTCACACTGTTCATCTCTCAATTGAACACAATTACCAAAACTACAAATTTTCTCCCAAGGTTTATCCAACACCTCTCCACTCTTGGAGTTCTTTCTTAGCTTATAACGTAATACTCTACGACCTAGCGAGTTCATAGCCTTCATGCATGACAAATCATTTCGCACATTTTCTCATTTTAAATAACCCTACTGGGAACAACTTGGGCACACATACCCCAAAGTACTGCACAACAATCTCGAGAATCGTTTGCATATTAAATTTCCGAAAACTCAACCTTTCTCAAACAAAACAGTGTTGTTACGACGGTAATATACTAAATGAAAATCTCTTCGTACGACAATAGTTCGAAAAAGTTTGACCGACACGAAATAAACTAGTCGGTTTCGGTTCTCTCACTTATTTATATGATGTTTAATAGGTCCATACTCCTGTTAGTTATTAGACGTTTTGCTGACCAACGCTTTCTTGCTACAATTCAACTTTTCATGTAAAGTAAGAAATACTTTGTAAAAACTTCAAAAATTCGTTGTGCGACGTAAATGGGATTGCCTTTTCTTTAAATACACTTTCGCACATGCTAATTCAACCTTGACTAAAACTGTTATTTATGCATTTGGTTTGAAATCATGAAAATTCATGTAACACACACTAAAACACCAGGCATAAAACTTTCCTCGCAATTGAAGGCTACTTACTCAAACGAGGTCAATCGTCTTACTTACGTAACTTATCATTAACATTCTACTTCCGACCAGTGTCGCCCTCTCGGCCTTATAACATTTGCTATACTGGCATTCCACGATCCACATACTCCACCATGTCATACCATTTACATCTTGATCAATCTTCTCATACTCTATCTCCACACATATCAATCCACCTACTAAAGGTTGCCTTGGCGGACTTTCATGAGTCCCACCAATTCCAGGTTATCCTTCCAACCTCCAATCAATACTGATCTGTCCTTCAAAGGACCTTGGTGGCGTATTCACCATCATTCTACTATAATATAAAGGGACAACCATAAGAAATGGTTATGCACGTACACACATACAAAACGCACCTTATCGATCGTTAGTCACTGTAATAATTCAGAAATAAGCATGCTCGTGTAAATATATATTCATAATAACAGTAGCTAGTTGGAATTGTGAACATATCATACAGGAGAATCCTCATTACCATTGTCACAGCACTAATTTCACGTATTTCCGTTGACTCTAAGACTATCCCGTCTTAACACTTCTACCCATATCTCACATATCATAACCTACTCCATCTCAACTTAAGTCTAAGTATCTTATCAGCATACTTAGTTCGCTTAAACTAGTGCTCTGATACCATATTGTAACACCCCAAAACATGGGCCAATTTAAACCTCAAGTTATAACAGGTTATGACAATAAATACTTCAACTTATAAAAACAGACAGTGGATTAACCATCAAGAGTATATTCACATTACAAGATCCTTCAAATAACCTATCAATCTAATTATGTCCCTTCAACCAGATTAATCAAGTTATCTATCAATCCATCAAAATCTCTTATTTGTTAAATTCACCCACCTCTGCTATATCAAAACGCTCGTCCCACAACCCTTTACCTCCCCGAGCTGGTACCTGGTAAGAAAACATCAATTGAGACGATTAGGCCAACGCCTAGTGAGAACATTCGTTTCCAAGATAACATTTGTAAAAATCAATGTAAACAAGTTATAACAAACCTGATTTCCCCTTTTCTTACCATACGTATAACTCTATTCTGTTAACACGATTTTTACCCAGTTCCATGAATATGACTGACACACATTCCATCATCATATCATGTCTCAGAGCCACATTACAAATCTTCACTGATTCAAGAGTAATGCTCTTAATCCAGAAATCGCAATATACACATGCCCATTTCCACATTTCATGAATATGACTGACAATAATTTCGTCATCATATCATACCCCAGAGCCACACTATGAATCTTCAAAGATTCTAGATCAATGCTTTCCACCAATAAATCGCGATTACACACGCCCATTTATCGGTAAGGAAGCAGAGATCACAAGCACTTATGTCAATCTCACTCTCTTCCTTAGAAATCAGGAATAACGATTAATACCACACGCCTATTCCATGATTTCCCACACACACTGGAATAACGATTAAACGAGTTATACCACACGCCTATTCCATGTGATTTCCCACACACACTGGAATAACGATTAAACGAGTTATACCACACGCCTATTTCATGTGATTTCCAAACTTTAGTGTCTATAGATCCATTACACTTATTTCTACTCGTGCAAGTTAATGCTTAATACAGATTTCTCATATCATTCAGTATGAGCAAATCACCTTTATACCATATAGATTCCTCATATCATTCAGTATGAGCAAATCACATTTAACACAATCCTGCCTAGTATCACACTAGCGCAGTCTATAAACCTAACATACTACTATTCAAAAGTACATATGTTCAAGTAACATAAGATATATGTCAATTCTTAAATCGCACCTTTTCACGATTACATAAATGCCCATTTCTCATTACATCCGGAGAGATACATAAATTACAAGGCCTCTAGATACTTAACTTATCAGGTCCTTGAGCCATATCAAACTTTGATACCATTTAGATATACTGGTTTCTTTACTCAACTCCCGATATGCTGTACCGGGACTCACCTGTACCGGGACTTGCCTCTACCGGGACTTACCTCTACCGGGACTTCCAACTACCGGGACTTCCACTACCGGGACTTGTACTACCGGAACTTGCCACTACCGGGACTTCCAACTACCGGGACCTATCCTTGATACCGGGACTCTCAATCCCCGGTACTTATCGTCGATACCGGGACTACACCGGAACTACACCGGAACTACACCGGAACCTTTAAGTACCGGGACATCACTGGTTTTACGTACTGTTCATTCAACCATGTCCACAAATCGATTTAAATCATAAAATAAGTTCATTCCACTCATTCTATTCAGTCCTCAACCAATTTATACAGATATATCAAGGTTAGTATAACTTAAAAACACTGATTTGTACAAAGAACAGAATGAACTCACCTTTTGTAGTAAAAACCCACTTCTACACAAAATCTGAACTTCAAACTGATGTTTATGATTCTGCAGATCCATCCAATACACAAGTTTGTTTATAATCTAACATCAACAATGAATCTTTTATCAAACCAATATAAATCCCTTACCAAATCTGAATACCAAACTTGTTTTTCTTCTTTTCCCTCTTTTTCTCTTCCTCTGGTTCTCTAAACCGACTCACACAAGACAAATGAGATATTCTTCTTATCTCAATTGCTTTATCCATATACACATTTTAATTAAAACCAAACACACCCTCAAGATCCATCATTCCCAAAAGTACCACCATACTTTCATTACTTGTATTTTAACCCCTTTTTGAATTATAACACTTCCATATAATCCAAGTTTTAAACTAGAAAACAAATACATCCAGAATTCTTATTAAAACACTAATAACGAAAATTCAGGATGTTACAGTTTAATTGTAATTTCTTGGACATGAGCTGTAATCTAGAATCTGTGGAGATTCGTAGTGGTGCTCTGGAACATGATGTTATGGCTTACTTAGTGTTTGTCATATTCATGGAATCGGGTATATTACCGTCATCGAAAGATGTTATGTGTAGGGTAAGAAAGATGACAATCAGGTTTGTTTATATGCTTTGTTTACAATTGGTTTTCAAAGCTTATAAAGTTTTAATTTGAAAACAGGATGTTCTCACTAGGCGTAAGCCTAATCTTTTCAAATTAAATTTTCTTACCAGGTACTAGCTCGGGAAGGGATACGAAGGGATGAGTGACGAGTGGTATCGGAATCCTACTTTTGGTGATGTAATGGAGAAGTTAGCGTATAAGAAGATGTTTTGATGAATCGCCTAGACAACCCGTATAATCTGATCTTAGTGTTAAGGATTATATTAGCAGGTTGTTTTGATAGTTCATTTGTAGATGTGAACCTTCATAACTAATTCTCCATGTATGTATAAAAGTTTGGACGATATTGTGGTTAATTCTGATAAGTTTTAAGGTTTAAATTTGTTATGGTTTTTGGACGTTTCAGTTTGGTATCAGAGCTGTAGTTTAAGCGAACTAGGTATGATTGTGAGATACCTAGACTTAAGCTGAGATGATTAAGTTATGATTTATGAGATTGGATAGAATTACTAAGACGGGATAGTCTTAGAGTCGACGGAAATACGTGAATTAAGAACTGTGATAATGGTAACAAGGATTCTTATGTATAGTATGTTCATAATTTCAATTAGCTACTGTTATTATGAATATATTGTTACGTAAGCATACTTGTTTTTAAATTGTTATGGCAATTAATGAACGTTATAGTACGTTTCCTGTGTTCGGGTATGTATAACCATTTCTTATGGTTATCTTTTGTGCTTCGACAGAATACGATGGTGAATACACCAACCAGATCTCCTACTTCTTCAGAAGAGAGGGCGACAAATGAATGGGTGGAGAAGCAACCCTAAAGGGGTGGAACTAGGGTAAGTCTACCAAGTCCACCTATAATGGGAGGAGGAGGAAGTCAAGAGCAACGAACGAATGTTGGTACCTCTAATACGGTGACGACGGAATCCACTATGGAATCCCGTATGATGGAAAATATGACGCGGGCCATGAATGCGGCACTGACTCAGCAACAGAAGATGTTTATGAAAATGTTTAATGACAGAAATGTTGAGTCACAAAGACCAGAGTTGGGTACTGGTATTATAACTCCACCTGTTAATCAAGTGCTGAACGTTAACAGGAGGATGGAGAAAGTTTGTTCTTATAAAACGTTTTTGAGCTACAAGCCACCGGAGTTTGCTGGATCAGATAATCCAATTGCATGTATGAATTGGATTAGAGGAATGGAACAAGCTTTTAGAGCTTGTGAGTGTGACAAAAAATCAAAGGTCAGATTCGAATCTCAGGTGTTACGCGGAAATGCTTTGACCTGGTGGAACATCGTGACATCAACGGTGATGGCTCCAATTTTGGCAGCTATGACATGGGAGTCGTTTAAATGGAAGATTCTAGAAGAGTACTGCAATGAGAATGAAATGGACCGAATCAAAGAAGATCTTCGAACTCTTAAAAAAGGTACTTCTTCAGTAAGGGAGTATACTCGCGTATTCCTAGAGAAGTTGAACTTAGTGGGGCATGTGACTCCAACTAAAAAAGAGAAAATTAAAGCCTATCTGAAGGGCTTATCGGCTGATATGATGTAACGAGTTCGGAATTCAAAAGCTTTGACACTGAAAGAAACGATAAAGGAAACTAAAATAATAGAAGAAGTTTATGCCAAAGATAAGGAAGAGAAGACACAAGGGGGAGAGAAAAGAAAATGGGAAGGTCGATCAGAATCTTCTCAAAGATCCAAACCGTTTGTCAAGAGTACTCGTTTAGAGCCTAGACGGGAACCGAACTGGTGCCAGAAATGCCTAAGCAAACATTTTGGCTCGTGTCGGGTGGTTTCAAATGAATGTTTTAATTGTGGAAATAGTGGTCACCATATTGCAAACTGTCCCATTCAAGGACCGACCTATTTTGAATGTAAACAGCACGGTCACTTCCGAAAAGATTGCCCAAGGTTAAGGAAGAGCGGGTGTAACACCCGTAATTTTCGGATAAGTACAATTTCGAATCAGTGTGAAACCGATCTTTTAAGAAAAATATGAAAAATAGGATTTTGGTTTAAAACTTAGATTTTATGGTCTTGTTGGATGGGGAATTTGAATACGAGTCCAACGGTTCTTTCCGGAGCGAAAACGGAGCTATAACGAAGAAGTTATGGCCAAAACAGTTTCAGTACCGCGGAGCTACTGTGACCCGCGACTATGACCAGTGTCAAAGTCGCTGGTCATAGTCGCGGACGGGTACCTGGTTGTTGTCAAATGCGATTTTTCAGCCTTTTTCTTCATTTCTCACCCCACAACTTTCCCCTTTCTCTCCCAAATCGTTTTCCCTTCCTCCCTCACGAACCCTAACTCATTTTGGGGTTCTTTCTTGAAGATTAGAGTGCTCTATCACCATCTCATACTAGTGGTTTCACCTCTTAATGCAAAGATCAAGTTTCATCTCCAACATTGAAGATTTTGGGGTTTTCTAGGTTTTCATCAAAACCTTAGTGGTAAGCTAATCCTCCTAGTTTCTAAAGTTTCTCATGAGTTATAAATGCTCCATTTATGACTTCCTAGTGTTTTATTTCTCAAGTTTTTGGTTTAGATGATTTTGGGAAAGTTAGGTCAAAATTAGGGTTTTTGGTATAAATGGAGATTTTGATGGTTGATGTTTGGGGAACGTTTCTAAATGGTTAAATGTGGTGATTGATGGTTGGAAACTTGTGGATTTAGAATTTTTGGAAGATTTGGCTTAAAGGTTCAAGCTTCATCAAAGGAGCTTACGTATGGGGAAAAATCTAGATTTAGCCTAAATCTAGCAAGGTGAGTTCAAGTCACTTTGTGAAAACTTTGTACATGCCAAAATGTTATTTTTCCAAGTAATTATGTGTTTTACCTGAAAATTATCAATGTTGAGTTATTTGGTGGGTTTCACCTTTTGAGGTATTAATTGTAGTAAATATAGTAAAACACTACATTTGGAATTTTTGGAAAAATGTGATAGATAAATCATACATGAAAATGAGTTATTGCTTTATGTGATAAATGGAGTCTATTTGTTATGAAATTGCATTTTGTGGATATTTTGGAAATATGTATTTAGCACATCATGGGATGATTAATAATGTAATGGTATGAGTTCTTTGGAAAAGAGGGTTTTCCCAACCCAAGGTTTTATTTCGGGTTCTCATGGACTCAAAGTATTTATTGGCAAAGGTGTGTGTTGCTACGTTTAATGTCATCTTATGACTTTTATGAACGATCTTTTGAGTCAGTTGAGCTTATGGCTCGGTATTGGATTTTATTAAGTCTTGGGGACATTTGTCCAGTTTTGATAGCTCAAGTTGAGTTTTGATCATGGTTTACGTTATTGGGGAATTGCATGTTTTGAATGCATCTTTTTATTTATTTGGGGTCGTGTAATGTTTTAGACCTTGTTAGTTATGGATCCATAGGCATTTGAGTTTCCCCTTAGTCTCGTGGGCAAGAGATCGGGATTGATTGAGCTCAGTTTACGAGACGTTAGTTTCTTTTGTAGCACGAAATAGGCATCGGGTTCCATGATAAGTAAGGCGTGGGCCTACATGGTCGGGCGTCGTCTCATGGGCAGTAAGGTGTAATTCCATATGTGCTTGGCATGGGATAGGCATCGGGTTCCATGATAAGTAAGGCGTGGACCCATATGGTCGGGCGTCGTCTCATGGGCAGTAAGGTGTAATCCCTAATGTGCTGTTGTGGATTTGGAGTGACCCAATGTATAGACCTTGAGTGGTTGAAGTTGGGGATCCCTAGTCTCGCGGGCAATAGATCTGGAGTGATTGATCTCAGTTTACGAGAGTAATCCACGTGGGTGTTTTTAGTGCATAGTAGGTGACCCACTTGTGTGTTCGTCACGTGCAATGTACACGGGCCTCCCCCGTCACCGAAAGGTGTTGTTTTGGGTATTTGTGTTTATCCATGTTTTCGGTGACGTATCATATTTATGTGAATTGTTTTCCACGTTATATGAGTTATGGGTTATGTTTCATCCATGTTTGGGGATGTTTGGAATATTGGAGATTTATTTATGAATTCAATCGTTTTGAGAATCCAATGCTATTTCACCTTTCACGTCGGTTTTGGGAATGAGTCCATTTTGGAAGTTATTTTATATTAAAGCTTTCAGCATGGGATTTGTGTGAGTTGGAAAATTGGTGATTTGCAACTAAAGTAAATTCTTTTGAACTCCTGACTTAAACTGCATCTCTCTCTATTTATGAATTTATATGGTCATGATAAAACTTTTGAACTCACTAGACGTTAGCCTAACCCTTTTTATTTGTCGACATGTGCAACAGGCTCAGGTTGGGAGTAGCTTTAGCTATACTGTGAAGTGGCGAGTGCTAGTAGAGTGCACGAGAGGTGATTTTGATTAGTGAAGTCTTTCGCATATATTTGGGACTAGCAACTTGTGTTGTGTTAAGTAACACCCGTCTTAAGTTATTAGTTGGGGAAATTATGATGTTTAAATTCCAAGGTATTTTCAGGAATGATTTGTAGAAATGATTTTATCTACTTTTGGTTATTTTATTGAAATTAAAGTTAGTTGTTCGTTCCAATTTTGAGGGTGTTACAGCGGGAATCAAGAAAGGAAGCCGAATACTCCAAAGCCAACGGGCAATGCATTTCATATGACGGTTGATGAAGCAAAAGAATCGAAGGATGTGGTTTCTGGTACTTTTCTTATTAACTCTATTCCTGCACGAGTATTATTTGATTGTGGTGCCAACCTATCTTTTATATCGAAATCGTTTTATCAAAAGTTAGCTATGCATGTCACTACCTTGGAAGATGCCTTAGTAGTTGAAATAGCTAACGGGGGTCAATTCTTAGTTCGAGAAAGACTTGAAAGTTGTACAATTATGATAGAAGGGAAGGAATTCCTGATTGATTTGATTTTGATGGAGATTGGGGGGTTTGATATAGTAGTTGGTATAGATTGGTTAGTGAGCAACCCGGCAGAAATTCTTTGTGCCAAGAAATTAATCCGAATTCCTATGTCTGAAAATGATGTTGTTTTCATCTATGGGGAAAAGAGAAAAGGGGAAGTTCCGTTGATTTCTATTGCCAAAGCGCGTAAGTGTCTGGTAAAAGGATGTTCATCCTATCTAACCCACGTTTTGGATGCTAAAGGAGAAAAGAAGCGAGAGGAAGATATAAAAATAGTAAGTGAATTTCCAGATGTGTTCCCCGATGATCTTCCAGGCTTACCGCCAGAACAACAGGTAGAATTCAAAATTGATCTTGTTCCAGGAGCGGCACCAATAGCACGTGAACCGTATCGTTTAGGCGTTTAGCACCGGCTGAAATGAAAGAGATGATGTCTCAACTGCAAGAACTGCTTGAAAAGAGATTTGTTAGGCCAAGTTCTTCACCTTGGGGAGCTCCGGTGTTATTTGTCAAAAAGAAGGACGACACTATGAGAATGTGCATTGACTATAAGGAGCTGAATAAGGTGACTATTAAGAATAAGTATCCGCTCCCAAGGATTGATGATTTATTTGATCAACTCCAAGGCGCGGGATGCTTTTCCAAGATTGATCTGAGGTCGGGCTATCACCAAGTACGAGTAAGGGATGAAGATGTTCCCAAAACGGCGTTTAGAACGAGGTATGGGCATTATGAATTTCTTGTGATGCCATTTAGGTTGACAAACGCTCCAGATGTGTTCATGGATTTGATGAACATAGTGTGTCGACCATTCTTAGGCAAGTCAATCATCGTCTTCATTGATGACATACTTGTTTATTCAAAGAATGAAGTCGATCACGGATGTCACCTTCGTGAAGTATTAGATGTTTTGAGAAAGGAGAAATTGTAAGCCAAATTTTCAAAGTGTGAATTTTGGTTAAAGGAGGTACAATTTCTTGGCCATGTAATTACTTCTGAAGGGGGTCTGATAACGCCACTTTTTGGCGTTATTTTCGGTCCTAAAACCAATGAGATTGGCTTGTATTTAAGCAAAGAAGCGGAATTTTACGGTTTATCTAGTGGAATGTGCAGGTTTATTAAAAGGCAGTAATCTTCGGGAAAAGAAGCTAAAAAGAGCCCAAAAAGAGCCAAAACGAAGCCCAACGGAAGCCCGAGATCCAAGCCCAAGACCCGTACCCGAACCAGGACCCGATCCGCGAACCAAACCTGACTCGGAACAGCCTCAGAAACACGCGCGGCTTTGTGCGCGGTTTGCAAACCGCGCCACAAACCGCGCAACCCTCTGTTTCACGTTTTTCAGCTATGTTATTCCGGATTTTAGGTCATGCTCGATACGCAACACACACGACGACTACGGCAGCTGAGGGGGCGATTTTGGGAGAGATTCTACGCCTTTCGGAACCACGATAGAGGATCAATCAAGGAGCAATTCATGAAGCGAAGCGGATTAGAGCCGGGAGAAGGGAGTTCATCACTACATCTTTCACATTCACCACAATCACATTCATTATGTTTACATACACTTTCGTCTTTCTTTCTCTTGTGTTTGAATTCACCACCGACATGAACTAATCTCTTCATGTTGGGGGTTGGAATGAATTTGGTTTGTAAGCATATGAACAGATGACTTGAACGTTTATCAGTTTTCCTATTTAATGAATGCATGTAATTTGGTTTTTAATGCTTTTGAGAGTTTATCTAGCTTTCAATTGTTTTGTTTTTTCCAGTTGAGTTCGAGAGAATTAACTGTTAACTAGAACTAGGAATTACATGTCTAAGGTGAGAAAGGGGATAGAGATATACCGAGTAAGCCTTAGTCCTAATTGAACCATTTAGGTTGAGATCGAAAGATAAAATCTATACGTTCATAATAAATCTTGCACTTAATGTGTTTTGGAATCCATAAGTTGAGATCGAAAGATAAAACTTGTCCTTTTCAAAATAAAACCCGTTGTTGCTCGAAAGAGAATAATGGTGACTTTTAAAGATTGGGTATTCATTAAGGGAATAACTGGTAATCGTTTTAAGTCTGATATTCGTATGTGAAAACCTAAGGATTTCCAACCCTCAACTGTTTTCTCTATCGGAAGTTTCCAAAGTTGTTTACTGTCTTGTGTTTGATTTATTTTCTTGCAATTAATTAGTTTAACACCAACCAATTCAATTTCGATAGTTCAGTTAATAGAGCTTATAGTAATTGTGATACTTAGTTCCTAGTTCCCGTGGATTCGATACTCGTACTTACCGTACGTTATTACTTGATTTCGACACCGTACACTTGCGGTTAGAATTTAGGGGGGGTGATACCCGCCCTATCAAGTTTTTGGCGCCGTTGCCGGGGAACTAGTTGCAACTGATAGCACTACCAGCTATAAGCGCTATTAGATTGAACATTTTTCTTTTATTTATTTATTTTATTTCATAACTTTCAGTTTTTGGGTTGCTAATTTTGCTGATTCTTCTTTTCATGTACCAATTGGTTTATGCCAAGGAAAACCCGAGGGGAGAAATTAGAACCGATCGACCCGGAGATTGAGAGAACCGCCCGCCGTTTACGAAAAGAACAAAAAGCCAAAAAAGATATCAGGATCGAGATGGCCGACGAAGCACCTCCTCGCAACAATCCTCCGCCTCCTCCGGCGAGAGTTCCGATGCGGTCTTTTGCCAATCCAAACGTGGCAACCGCACGGATAGGCATCCAACCGCCCGCTACTGCAGCAAACTACTTCGAGATTAAGCCGAGTACCATTGTCATGGTACAGCAGAATCAGTTCGGGGGAGCACCTACTGAAGATCCCCATGCCCACCTTCGCGCATTTGAACGGATTTGTAATACGTTCAAGATCAATGGGATGGAGGAAAATGCCATCAAGCTAAAACTGTTCAGCTTCTCACTTAAGGGTAGAGCTAAAATTTGGATAGAAGGTTTGCCAGCGGATCAGATCACTACATGGGCAGACCTGAAAGCCGCGTTCCTCCAGAAATTCTTCCCACCGGGAAGAACCGCACAGTTAATGACCGAGATCACACACTTCGCGCAATGGGACCAAGAGACGTTATATGAGGCATGGGAAAGGTACAAATATATGATCAAGAAGTGCCCTCATCATGGTTTGCAAGGATGGGTCATCATCCAGACTTTCTTTAGTGGCCTTCACCCGTAGTTTAAAAATGACATCACTGCTGCCGCGGGTGGAGCCCTAATGGATAAGTCTTATGAAGAGGCATGCGACCTGATCGATAATCTGGCCGAGCATAGTTTTTCCACTCCACGATCAGCCGTTAGGAGAATTGCGAGTGTTCAAGAGTCGGATGAGCTGAAGGAACTAAAAGCTCAACTAGCTGTTATCACGAATCACTTGAAAGGAGGTAATCCACAAGAACCCGAGCAAGTTCAGTTCCTATAAAACCGGAATCACCAGCCGAGGAACGACCCATTCTCAAATACCTATAATGAGGGGTGGAAGAAGCACCCGAACTTTTCTTGGAGTCAACCTCAAGGGCAACAACAAGGTAATTCTTCTAACTTTGCTAATTATCCTAATGCTAACAATGTTTACCGTCCTCCAGGTTTCAACCAAAGGAACGAAGGACAATCCAGGGAGAAGAAACCGGGGCTAGAAGATATGATGATGAAGTTCATGGCCAAGATGGACAACACGGTTGGAGAGCTAGCAAGCACGGTCAACACGGTCAAGGCGGCTACCGAACAGAACACAGCCTCCATCAAACTCCTCGAAAGACAAGTGGGGCAGATTTCCGAAGCCTTACAAAACCGACCTCCCAGAACATTCCCGAGTATGACTGAAAGGAAGAACCGAGAGGAGTGTAATGCCATTTATATGAGAAGTAGCAAGGAGCTGAATGGAGAGCCTACACGCGAACCGTCGTCAAGGGAGACCGATCCTAAAGAGAAAGAGGTAGAGATTGTAGATGTGGATGAGTTGGAGGCCGAGAAAGATATAGTGACTGAAGAAACCAAGAAGAGTGAAGAGAAAAAGAGGCAACCACCAATCAACCCGTCTGTGCCACCGCTACCATATCCGAATCGGGTGAAGGCACGCAAGAATGAGGAACAGTTCAAGAAGTTCCTCGATGTCTTCAAGAAGCTACACATCAAAATTCCATTCGCGGAGGCACTTGATCAAATGCCGACCTACCTCAAGTTCATGAAGGAGATTCTATCCAAGAAAAGGGCGATCGATCACCAGTCCACCGTTGCATTTACTGAGGAGTGCAGCGCAATTATTCAGAACAAGCTTCCCCCGAAGCTCAAAGATCCAGGGAGTTTTTCAATCCCTATTCAAATTGGGGAGTTTTCTTTTGATAAGGTATTATGTGATTTAGGAGCTAGTATTAATTTAATGCCTTTATCTGTTTTCAGGAAGCTGGGATTGGGAGAAGTGCAGCCGACGTACATAACGCTCAAGCTCGCGGATAGATCGATCGTATACCCGTACAGAGTGATAGAAGATGTGCTCATCAAAGTCGGCAAGTTTTACTTGTCGGTGGATTTCGTGGTGCTGGACGTCGATGAAGATATAGAGGTCCCCCTGATCTTGGGAAGATCCTTTCTGGCCACGAGCAGAGCTCTAATAGACATGGAGGAATGAGAGATGACACTAAGAGTCGGCAATGAGAGAGCGATATTCAAGATGTTCGAGAGTGGACGGCGTAAAGACGGAGATGGTCATGGAAAGCAAGAGGTGGAATAATCCGCGAAGAATCGCAAGTGTGGGCGAATCAATTCTGCGGATACCGAACCAAGTTGAGAGCCACACAGTCGTGCCACGACTTTAACTACGGCGTTGGGTGGGAGGCAACCCACTGAGGTTAGTTTTCTTTTTAATTTCCAATTTTTGAGTGTGTTCTTATTTACGAAAACCCATAAAAATGGAAAAAACGAAAAAAAAACTGAAACAGGGACTTACGCGGCTTGTGCCGCGGCCTACAAACCGCGTGCCAAGTCGCGGGGCTCTCTGTGGGTTTTCGAAACAGGGGGTTACGCGACTTCTTGCACGACTTACAACCCGCGCGCCAAACCGCGTGGTTCCCCTGTTTTCGTGTCGTGTTCGTTTTCTTGCTTTGTGTGTTTCGTTTTTCTGTTTTTCTTTCGTCTTTTGCTTTGTTTCTTGTGTGTTTGCATTCCCACTCTCCATCTCCCCTGATTAGCACTCAAATCTTTCAAGAGAATCTCCTCCGTCCGGGCAAACAGGTACGCCCTAAACTTTGTATGTAACAGGTGTGTAAGATGTTTGGTTTCTTATTAGTTAACGAGATGCAACAAACCTAAGTTTCACTTAGGTTTGGGGTGCCTCATCTTTTCAACATCTACACACTCATTTTTAATCCTGTGCAAACCTCGGTTTCACCGAGGTTTGGGGTTGGCTTTGTTTGACAAACCTAGGCCACGGCCTAGGTTTGGGGTGGCCATGTTCTTGAAAATATTTAGACTAGCTTTTTGATGCTTGTGCTTTAATGTTATTTCCACCTGTCTGTTGCATGTATTAACCGCACAACGATATTTGTCTTAGTATCGCCTACGCCGACACTTGCACATTGGGGACAATGTGTGGGTAAGGTTTGGGGTTGCCCAATCGGGCCCACGTTATGCACGTAGATTTCCTGCACTTCTGAATACCTAGATCACTTTAGCTAAATTTTTTGTTTTGAATGATTGAGACCAACCATTGTAGGAAGAATCTTATGATAGTGACGTGACCATTAGGGAAGGACCGGGAAAGGACATGACTAGGGACATTAGTGGAGACCACCCAATAGCGAGTTTTGAGCCTAAAAGACGTCTTTCATTTCGAGGGATTCATACACGAAAATCGTATATACTTTTTCGAGTTCCTTGTCGTGAATATAGAATGATCTCGCTATATTATTGCATTGAGAAGCAAAGACGACCATCGGGATATTAGGAAAGGGTGTAGTAGACCATATCATGTGGACCTTAAGAGATGATTCCAGGCATTGTGTGTTTGTTTAACCCTGTTTTAGCTATCGTACCCTTCTCACCCATCTGTGTGTAACCATAGCCCCCTTTGTAGCCATACACTCACCTTTTCATTTCAGACCCACCTTTAAACCTGAGCCAAAAGCCTTAGCCAACCCTATCCGAAAGTGTGTCAAGCCGTGCGGTAATGAATAACAAAAAGCTAGAGCGGAAAAGAAGGAAATCAGGCCAGTCATGAAAATAAATAGAAAAGAGAGCCAATGCAACCCCAATGCAAATAAAGAGGACCAATGAAGTCCCAAAAAAAACACAGTTAGTTTAGATTTTATTTACAGCAGAAAATAAGAGAGTCAAAGCGACTCCAGTAGTGACAAAGAGGGCCAAATGATAGAAAATAAAGCTAGGAAGTTCAGAACTCCTAAAGTTTGACACACCAAGGATCGTTGAACCGTTTTTCCCCTTCACTTCTTAGCCATAACCTTAGCCCCGTTACAACCCGTGTACAGACCTGGATGATCTTCTGGAAAACGTGATTACGGTATACGACCACCTTTACTGATATTCCCTGTCTTGCTACTTGATTCCTTTCTGAGATCAAATTTTGGACATTTGTGCGTCTTTCTTTAGAGTTGTCATGAAATTCTTGAGTATTCTTGTACATAACTTCCTATACATGACAACATGGGCGACAACCTAGGTTCGAGTGAAACGAGAGTATCCCGTGAGGTAGGGTCGAGGCGAAATGTTTTCCCTAGTATGTCTGGACCTAGAACAACCTTAATGGAAATGGAGCATTCACGAGTTTAACTTACAATGGAAGGTCATAGATCAAACGGAATAGGAATGAGACGAGAGTGAGATAGGCATTCACGGGTATGGGAAATCACCAGTGCATTACATGGTACCGTTTGGGAGTTGTGCAGTTATTACATTTCTCTGATATATGCTTTTAGTCTATTTTATCGCTAATTTGCTTGGGGACAAGCAACGCTCGGTTTGGGGTTGTTGATAACGCCACTTTTTGGCGTTATTTTCGGTCCTAAAACCAATGAGATTGGCTTGTATTTAAGCAAAGAAGCGGAATTTTACGGTTTATCTAGTGGAATGTGCAGGTTTATTAAAAGGCAGTAATCTTCGAGAAAAGAAGCTAAAAAGAGCCCAAAAAGAGCCAAAACGAAGCCCAACAGAAGCCCGAGATCCAAGGCCAAGACCCGTGCCCGAACCAGGACCCGATCCGCGAACCAAACCTGACCCGGAACAGCCTCATAAAACACGCGCGGCTTTGTGCGCGGTTTGCAAACCGCGCAGCCCTCTGTTTCACGTTTTCAGCTATGTTATTCCGGATTTTAGGTCATGCTCGATACGCAACACACACGACGACTACGACAACTGAGGGGGCGATGTTGGGAGAGATTCTACGCCTTTCGGAACCACGATAGAGGATCAATCAAGGAGCAATTCACGACGCGAAGCGGATTAGAGCCGGGAGAAGGGAGTTCATCACTACATCTTTCACATTCACCACGATCACATTCATTATGTTTACATACACTTTCGTCTTTCTTTCTCTTGTGTTTGAATCCACCACCGATATGAACTAATATGTTCATGTTGGGGGTTGGAATGAATTTGGTTTGTAAGCATATGAACAGATGACTTGAACGTTTATCAGTTTTCCTATTTAATGAATGCATGTAATTTGGTTTTTAATGCTTTTGAGAGTTTAGCTAGCTTTCAATTGTTTTGTTGTTTCCAGTTGAGTTCGAGAGAATTAACTGTTAACTAGAACTAGGAATTACATGTCTAAGGTGAGAAAGGGGATAGAGATATACCGAGTAAGCCTTAGTCCTAATTGAACCATTTAGGTTGAGATCGAAAGATAAAATCTATACGTTCATAATAAATCTTGCGCTTAATGTGTTTTGGAATCCATAAGTTGAGATCGAAATATAAAACTTGTCCTTTTCAAAATAAAACCCGTTGTTGCTCGAAAGAGAATAATGGTGACTTTTAAAGATTGGGTATTCATTAAGGGAATAACTGGTAATCGTTTTAAGTCTGATATTCGTATGTGAAAACCTAAGGATTTCCAACCCTCAACTGTTTTCTCTATCGGAAGTTTCCAAAGCTGTTTACTGTCTTGTGTTTGATTTATTTTCTTGTAATTAATTAGTTTAACATCAACCAATTGAATTTCGATAGTTCAGTTAATAGATCTTATAGTAATTGTGATACTTAGTTCCTAGTTCCCGTGGATTCGATACTCGTACTTACCGTACGTTATTACTTGATTTCGACACCGTACACTTGCGGATAGAATTTAGGGGGGTGATACCCGCCCTATCAGGGTCAAATTGGATCCGGGCAAAGATAGAAGCAATGACGAATTGGGAGACACCAAAGAACGCATCAGAGATACGGAGTTTCTTGGGTTTGGCAGACTATTATAGGAGGTTTATAAAAGATTTCTCTAAGATCGCTTCTGCCTTGACAATCCTGACACGGAAGAATGTAAAGTTTGTTTGGACTGAAAAGCAAGAATCGGCTTTTAGAACTTTACAAAAGAAGTTATATGAAGCACCCGTTCTTGCATTACCGGAAGGGACGGAAGACTTGGTGGTATATAGTGATGCATCAAAGATGGGTTTGGGGTGTGTATTGATGCAACATGACAAAGTGATTGCTTACGCATCAAGACAACTCAAGGAACATGAAAAGAATTACCCTACCCACGATTTAGAATTGGCAGCAGTTGTGTTTGCTTTGAAATTATGGCGGCATTATTTATATGGAACGAAGTGCACTCTTTTCACTGATCATAAGAGTTTGAAACATGTCTTTGATCAGAAAGAGCTGAATATGAGGCAACGACGTTTGTTAGAACTACTTAAGGATTATGATTGTGAATTGCATTACCATCCCGGTAAAGCAAATGTTGTGGTTGATGCCTTAAGTAGAAAAGAATACAGTGGATGTTTGAAAAAACTAACGCCAAGATTGATGTGATGTCGAGTCTAATTGAAAGGATCAAAGTGGCACAAGTGGAAGCATTATTAGAAGAGAATGTGGAAGAGGAAGTTATGATTAAGCAACATCTTCATTTAACGGAAGATGGTCGCGGAGTCAAACTGTTTCAAGGCCGTATTTGGGTGCCGAAGATTGGGGGAAACCGAGAATTACTTCTTGAAGACGCCCACAAATCCAAATATTCTATACATCCTGGTAGTACTAAGATGTATAGAGATTTGAAACTACCCTATTGGTGGCCAGCTATGAAGCTAAATGTGGCACAATGTGTAGATAAATATGTGACATGTTCGTTGGTAAAGGCTGAACATCAACGACCTTATGGGAGTCTACAATCTTTGGAAATTTCTGAATGGAAGTGGGATAAGATTACCATGGACTTTGTGACTAAGTTACCAAGGACGTTGAAAGGTAACGATACTATTTGGGTAATCGTGGATCGTTTAACCAAAAGTTCTCATTTCTTAGCGATGAAAGAAGCTTAACCAATTAATAAGCTATCCAAGTTATATATTGATGAATTGGTGTCAAGACATGGTATACCTGTGTCTATAGTTTCTGATCGTGACAACCGATTTACTTCAAGATTTTGGCAGTCACTACAAGAAGAATGGGCACAAGAGTGAATTTGATCACTACATATCATCCACAAACGGACGGGCAAAGTGAAAGAACCATTCAGACTTTGGAAGACATGCTCAAGTCTTGTGTGATTGATTTTGGAGGTAACTGGGATACGCATTTACCCTTAGTGGAGTTTGCGTACAACAATAGTTATCATTCCAGTATTGAAAGAGCACCTTTTGAAGCCTTGTATGGACGAAAATGTAGAACTCCAGTATCTTGGTTGGAAGCTGGAGAGAAACAATTTGCTGGTCCTGAAATTGTGCAGCAAAAGACCGATAAAGTGAAAGAAATTCGGAAACATATGAAGGCGGCTTAAGATCGACAAAAGAGTTACGCCGATCCAAAAAGAAGACCGAAAGAATTCCAAGTTGGGGAGCGGGTAATGTTAAAGGTATCTCCGTGGAAGTGCAGGGACGGACCTAGACAAGTTTTCAGACGGTGGCACCATATAATAACTCTACTTTTGGTCCCTAAGGTATAGTGATTTCTTTGAAACAAGTACCTGTGGTTTCATAAGTCGACTTGTGGTCCTCATGGTTTTGATTTTGCTCTAGAATCAGGACCTTGCCACTAACCCCGTTAAAAACTACCGTTAAAGTCAGGGGTATTTTCGTCATTTCACCATTTTGTCCTATTTTTGCACTTTTTATTTTTTATTTTTGTCTTTGTTTAAAATGGTTGAAGTAGAGGGACCTATTATGTAATTAGCCATAACAAAACCATAGACCGACCATCTTCTTCGGTAGCCCTCAGGTTATCTTCTCCGGTAGCCCTCCGGTCATCTTCTCCGGTCACTACGCACGACCCACTAGAAAAAATATTGTCTCCCCTTTTAAAACAAAATTAAACCCTCCTTATTTTTACACTTCTTTTAATCTACCAAGATAAAACAAAAAAAAAGAAACCAGAAAGTAGAGAGAGAGAAAGAGGTCACTGAGAAGTGTGAAGTTTGTATCAGAGAAGAAGAAAGCAATCAAATGTTAGTAGATTTGGGGTTTCAACACACCACCACCACCACAAGATCCATTCAAAACCAAACCTTCACTTCACTTCCATAAAACCCTTCTATGTGATGTGTATATATATATAACCCTTCTCTGTGATGTATATATATATATAACCCTTCTGTGTGATGTGTATATATATAGATATATAAATATATTACTCAATCCATTTTGACCAGCCAAATTTCCTTCCAACCAGTGACAAACATCCCAAAAATTGAGGAAGCATCTTGCCAAGGGGGTTTTTAATCCTAAGGAAAACTGCAAATTGTTGACCCAGTGTTTCTTGAATTGCAAATTCCAGGGACCAAACACACACACACACACACACATATATATATATATATATAGAGGAAGGTTCAAACGAGGAGCGCACCAAAACGTGAGAACGTGAGGAGCAATTGACAGTTATGAATCACATGTGATTGGCAGTTGTGGATCACATGTGATTCACAACTGATCTGGAGGAGCAATTGACAGTTATGAATCACATATGATTAACAGTTGTGAATCATTAATGATCCGCGACTTGCCACCTCGCGCCACGCCTCGCGCCACATCTTGCGCGAATTTTCGATTTGTTCCGATTTTTTAGCAGTTGTTGATCACATGTGATCAGAAGCATGGGAGTGCTCCTCACGTTCTCTTAAATTGATGCGCTCCTCATTTGAACCCACCTCTCTCTCTCTCTATATATATATATATTACTGGTTAAGCTCATCAAAAAAAAAAGAGGAGAGGGTGGGGTGTGGTGCCGGCAAAAAAGGTGGGGGAGGGTGGGGTGTTCGTCCCTTCTGTGATATATATATATATAGGGGTTAAATCATGTGAGAACCACAAATATGTTATAAACCGTGAGAACCGATATAAAAAATATTTTTTTACATGAAATTTTTTCATCAAATGCTAGGATTTATTATATTCTACTTCAAATATATGTGTTTCATAATATGATTGTTTCACATGGATTTGTTTCACCATATGAATATTTTTTACGAGTATTTTTCATTTCACTAGGTGAAACAAAATTCGTTTTTCACATGTAAACTTATCATATGGTGAACACGAACATATGTGTAACAATATCTTAAATCATAGGTTTTGATGAAAAAAAATCATGTAAACAAAATTTTTTACATTGGTTCTCACGGGTTTATAACCTATTTGTGGTTTTCATTTGATTATCGTCCTATATATATATATATATATATATATATATATATATATATATATATATATATATATATATATATTCGATAAGCTTTCACTTGCGACAAACAAGAACTTGCGACAAAAAATGAAGAATTCCGGTGGATTTCACGATTTTCCGGCGATACAAGCAGTTTCCGGCGAGAATTCCGGTGACTACTTTAAGTCACTGATTCTTTGCTATTTTTCGAATCTAAAAATTGTAGTCTGCTCGAAATTTTACAAAGAACCGATCTATGATAACTGGATTGAACTAATCTCAACAAAAAATGAGATCAATCAACACCTTCTTGAAGACCTTCGAATAGCATCTGTCGACTTTCAGAAACTTCAAAAACACAGATTTTGTGATATATTTAGAATCTAGAACATGTAAACAACTCTAAATAGATAACAAAATCGATATGGGTTTGGTCCCTGTGATGAGATTAACCAGGGTTATATATATATATATATATATATATATATATATATATATGAAGTAATCCTATTTGGTCCCTAAAGTTTGATAACTTTTACAAATATAAGAAAAAAACAAAAAACAATTACAAAAACAGGAAGAAAATGTGAAATGACGAAAATGCCCCTGACACTAACGAAGCCATTTAACCCCGTTAGTGACCAGGTCCTGAATCTAGAGCAAAATCAAAACCATGAGGACCATAAGTCGACTTATGAAACCACGGGTACTTGTTTCAAAGAAATCACTAAACCTCAGGGACCAAAAGTAGAGTTTACTCTATAATATAATATAAACCCAAAAATAATTACAAAAAATATGTTTTTAATAGGATCGAGAATCAACTCCTAAATTTGTACCCGACCCATCTTCATCCTTTGAAAACGGTCAATATATACCCAAAAATGAACACAAAAAGTATGTTTTTTTACGATTGAGAACCAATTCCTAAATTTGTCCTCGACGTGTCTTCATCTTTTGGAACCGATCGACGACATCTTCATTCTTAACTTTAACATGATATTCCTTTTCTATGTCACAAATGAGAGCGGCATTCAAAAAGTCATCGGCAATTCGATTACGTAGATCTGTCTTGACAAGATTCATCGCTGAAAAACATCTTTCAACCGTAGCAGTTGCAACGGGCAAAACCAATGTTAGCATCAATAATCGGTACACTAAAGGATGAGAAAGATGCTTTCTTGTTGTCACCATCAATCTAGCAAGGTCGACAATGTCGTTTAAATTGGCAAATCTGACATCGTTATAAACAGAATGATAGTAAATGTCAAGTTCGTACTCAAGACCGATCCTTTCCTTCTCATCAAAATCACGTGGATACATCTGACTCAACTTCAATAGGCTTGATTTGTTAAACTGAGAAAAAGAATTGCGTGGATTCAAAGCTGCCATATTTTGAAGCAAGTCGGTGCTTATCTCACAAAAACGATCACCAAACTCTTGAATCTGCATATCCAAAACATTGTTGAATAAATCATAATTATAATAATGTCGATTGCGTATGCTCATCTTTTTCCTTGGATTTCTTGTATTAACATAACCTTTCGCCATATCCAACTTGACAATGTTATGTTTATCACAAAAATTGTAGCATTTCTCCAAAACTTGATCAAACCCATTTTCTCGTTGCATTTGTAATTGCCCTTTGGTTGTTCTTATCAAATCAACAGCTACCAAAATGTCTTGATCTTTTCTTTGAAGAGCTTGAGACAATGAATTTGTTAGCCCCAAAACGGTTAACATTAAGTGCAAGTAAAACACAAATTCAAATGTCTTTAAGTATGATAAAAGACCACTTGCTTGAAGTCGATTAGCTCCATTATCACATTCATCTACGACATATTCAAGCATATTTATAACCTCCGGAAACAAAGAAATCAAACTCATAATTGTTTTAAGATGAGAATTCCATCATGTATCCCCAGCTCGTACAAGCGAAGTCTCTTGGTTTAACCCTGTGTCGGTCTCAATTTCACCATTTCCAATTTCTTCTTGAATTCTATGTCTGTGACTTTCTCGTAGCATGTCTTTCCGTTTGCAAGAAGAGTTTAACACGGTAACAACCAAGGCTAGCAAATCAAAGAAGCCCTTAACACCTTCGTGTTTTTTCGCAACCGCGACAACTACTAACTGAAGTTGATGTGCAAAACAATGCACATAAAAGGCCGAGTCATTCTAACCAAGTATTTCCGTCTAACTTCGTCTCTTTGATTTGGGTTATAGGTTATAATTTTGGGCCTCTCTGAAGGATCCCAAGGAAGATCGTTAATATCAATTGTATTGTTGGATGCAATACCGGTTGATGGAGCTTTTCTTTTCAAATATGTTTCCATATAGAACTGTAAATCAGTTAACAAATACCAAATTACCAACTATAATTTGTAAACACACACTAAATACTAATTAACATTTAACAGTTAACAAAATTGAACACATCAAGTAATCAACAAATCAAAAAAGTTAACAGTTAACATAATGAACAAATCAAGTAATCAACAAATTAACAGTTAACATAATGAACAAATCAAGTAATCAAGTAATCAAGTAATCAACAAAATTGAACAGAAAACCCTAAACCCTAGTAATTAATAATGAACAAATCAACAAATTGAACAAAATTGACAAATTCATAATAACAAAATAGAAATTGAGAATTCAGACAAATAGAAATTGATAGTGAACAAATTGATAATGAACAAAATTGAACAGACACATAGAAATTGGGAATTAAGAATTTCAGATTTGACACATTCATTCAGTCATTTGACTATTTGAGGTTTGCGAAATCAAAAAACAGAGAGAAGAGTGAGTTACCTACTGAGTTTATTCATTCAAATCGGACTAGATTTGGTGAGCGGAGCGAGTTGATTCATTCGATTTTGTGAGTGGATGTTGTGCTAAGTCTGAGTGAGATCGATTATGTCATTTTTGTGTGTTTTGGCTGGAAATCGTTCAATAAGAATGAGGGTAAAAACTAAAACAGTAAAAATCTAAATTAGGGATATGGACTATTCTGGACTGGGCTGGCCGGCTGGGGAAATTGGGCTAAATAAAAAAAATGGGTTCATGGCCTGGGTAAGACACGGAACACCCATAAAGCAAAAAAAATGTTGGAAAAAGTTAAAACTGCAGATGGAGCCTGGAGGGATTCGAACACTGGACCGTCACCAAACACGGAACACACCTAATAGAAGCGATCTACCACTGCGCTAAAGGTAGTTTTTGAAAAACATTGCGTTAAATAATTTATATACTAATTTTATATAAATCGATACGGTGGCACCTCCACGAAAATGGATTTTTCCCCTTCTCCAGAGAACTAATATGGTGGCACGTGCCACCACGTGCCATTCATCAGGTCCGTCCCTGTGGAAGTGTATTATAAGATTTGGAAAACGTGGAAAGTTGAGTCCTCGTTTTCTTGGGTCTTTCACTATAACCAAGAGAGTGGGACTTCAAGCATATCAGTTAGATCTTCCACCCGAGCTGGAAGGAATTCATAATACTTTCCATGTCTGTTATCTTCGGAAATGTTTAGCCGAAGAAGAAAATGTTATACCACTTTCTGAAATAAGAGTGGATGAGAAGATTCGTTGCGTGGAGGAACCGGAAGCAATTTTAGAGAGGATGACTAAGAAGCTACGACATAAGGAAGTGGTCATGGTTAAAGTGCAATGGAAACATCACAGAGGTGCTAACGTGACTTGGGAAGCTGAAGAGGATATGAAGAATAAATATCCTCATCTATTTACCTAACTTTGATTTCGGGGACGAAATCAATTTTAAGTTGGGGAGATTTGTAACACCTCGATATTTCCATAATTATTGTACATTTTGGGAGAATGTTTAAAATATTAAGGGGCATTATTTTAAACAAAATATATAGTTTAATGTCGAAGGGTCAAAGTGTAATTGACCCAAAGTTTAAGCTATTTTTGGATTTATGAAACTTGGAGGTTGGTTTGGTCTTTTGAGGAAAGTTGATTAAGTATAAATTGGAGAAGTCGGTTTAGAATTGAGAATATCTCAATTTTAGTCTGGAAGTCGGTTCAAGCAGGAGAAGTTTATCGAGCGTCTTTCGGTAAGGAATTTCAATTGATTTCTGCAGTTTTAGTTCTTAAGAAATTGAAATCACAAGTAATCCAATGTTTGAATATGTCTCTGATTTGTATTGGTGAAAGGGAGTTGAAATTTGAGTCTGTTCTTGATCCTGTCGACTTCGAATTCTATAGGTGAGTTCATCTATCTATTTTGAGTTAATAAAACCGAATTGTTGGATTGATATCTATTTGAAATAATCAATAAAGGATTACTGGAAAGATTTGGAATGGAAACTGTACGAATTAAACTGGGTATCATCAATCTGGAAGATGAAGATTCCGGACAATTCTGGAGTCCGGATGATTTTTCGGATTGATTCTGGATACCAGATGGTTCCAGATTCCGGATAATTGTCCAGATAGAAGTACCGGATTCGGATAGTTTTCCGGATTGGTTACCGGATATGATTTCCGGATGGTTCCGGACTTGGAGTCCGGATACTCTTTCCGGGTGTTACTGGGTTCCTTTGATTTCTGGGTGTTTCCGGATAGATGTTCCGGATTTGGTTTCCGGATAGGATTCCGGACTGTTTCTGGACTTGGTTCCGGATTAGTTTACCGGGAAAGTTTTCTTGTATATTTTATGTGTACTGTTGTACTGTTCAAATGTTTTATGAAAACGAAACATATTATGATTTTAACAGTACAAACATAATTATAGCTCGACTAAGAGTATGATTCGAGTTTTATGTGTATTGAGTGGATACACACATATGTTAGGAAGTGTAATGGATCCATAGGCACTAGTATTTTGTGAACACGTGGAATAGGCGTGGACTAATCGTAATTCCCATGGATTTGATAAACGTGGAATAGGCGTGGACTAATCGTAATTCCCGTTGAATCAAAATGAGGAATAGGCATGGGCTAATCGTAATTCCCATATTGAATCGAAATGAGGAATATGCGTGGGCTAATCGTAATTCCCATTTCGTATTGAGATGTGAAATTGTGGGATAGGCGTGGACTAATCGTAATTCCCGATTTCTATTGGGAGATAAGGGACAGGAATGGCTTAATTGTAATCCCTACTTCCATACCAAGAAATAGGCATGGCTTAATTGTAATTTCTTGGACATGAGCTGTAATCTAGAATCCGTGGATATTCGTAGTGGCGTTCTGGAACATGATGTTATGACTTACTTAGTGTTTGTCATATTCATGGAATCGGGTATATTCCCGTCATCGAAAGATGTTATGTGTAGGGTAAGAAAGATGACAATCAGGTTTGTTTATATGATTTGTTTACAATTGGTTTCAAAGCTTAAAATGTTTTAATTTGAAAACTGGATGTTCTCACTAGGCGTAAGCCTAATCTTTTCAAATTAAATTTTCTTACCAGGTACTAGTTCAGGAAGGGATACGAAGGGATGAGTGACGAGTGGTACCGGAATCCTACTTTTGGTGATGTAATGGAGAAGTTAGCGTATAAGAAGATGTTTTGATGAATGGCCTAGACAACCCGTATAATCTGATCTTAGTGTTAATGATTAGATTAGCAGGTTGTTTTGATAGTTTAATTGTATATGTGAACCTTCATAACTAATTCTTCATTTATGTATAAAAGTTTGGACGATATTGTGGTTAATTCTGATAAGTTTTAAGGTTTAAATTTGTTATGGTTTTTAGACGTTTCCCCAACAACTATGTTAAAATATTTTTTTCTTGGATATTTGAGAATTTCTTTTCTCGAACCGATATGCTAAAATGTACAATAAAAAGAAGGTAGAGATATCCAAAATTTGGAGAAACCTCTACAACTTATTATTAAGGAAAAAATATATATTATTTTAATTGTTTCCATCAATGAGGTTGTTGTGTTACAATATTTTATAAAGTCTTTTTAAAAGTGTAGTTAGATGATGAATTTATAAAGTATTTTAATAATACAATTAATAGTGAATTGCTAAGATAAACTAGTCGTTGAAGTTATATGTAATCTTTTTAGAGATTTTGATTTTAGATACCATTTTTATAAAATATTATAGCATTGGATAATGGATATGATCCAACTTCAGGCTCATGATGAACAACTAATGAAGCGGATATGTCATTGTGATACTCTTACAAAAAACGCACACCTTATATCTTATTAATAGACAGAAAAAAGTAATGACTCAAAGCAACCGACAACATATCATATGAAAACAAACAATCCTAGAAAATTTGTTACGCAAGAGACGAGGCTTACCACCTTATGGATGTGGGTCATTTAAGTGTAATCGTTTGGAACTCTCTATCTGAGAAATTCTTATGAAAATGGTGATTTTGGCTTAAATTAAGACCAGAGACGAACCTATTAAGGGAGTAGGGGGTGCACGACCCCCACTCAATCGTCCCACCATAATAGACATTTTTATCGGTTGTTATTGTGAACCCTCTTAATTGAACGGTGCTCGCAAATAACTTTAAAACCAAACTTAAAATATAAATGTGAGATGGGTTGAATGGTTGAGGTACTACTTCTTTTGGTTGAGATCATGGGATCAATTCTTGTTTGTAGCAAAGTTTTATTTTTTTTACTTTTTAAATTTCAATTATCACAAAAAGCAAAAAAAGGGAATTTAATTAAAATACCCAAAGTTTGACTTTGACTTACCAAAATACCCATTTCTCTCCTGAATTTGCCGAAATACCCATTATTTCCGCGACGGGTCCCGCGATCGCGGGATAGGGCCCACGTGGCCCGCTATTATGGCCAAAAAGTCCCGCGGCACCCCCCAACTATGTCCGCGTTTACAGTTTCGGTCCCTCCCCGCGACTGACCCTGCGACCATCCCGCGATCGGCCAAAAAATGTCATTTTTGGTCCTTTTTGCACGAATCTTTGCATGCTTTTTACTGTTTTTTTCCACAATTATTGTACTTTGAAGACCAATTTGTGGTTCAAATTCACTGGCATGTTTCATCAATGTTGAATTATTGTACTTGGAAGACCAATTTGTGGTTGCAATTCATCTTCCTCAATGAGATTTCATCCATAAATATCAATAGAATGCAATCCATAACTCACACCCATTTCATCCTTATTTGTTGCTTTCTTGCTTCAGTATTTTGATTTTGAGATACCATTGAAAAAAGGAGTTCATCTGTTGCAAAAGCTAGGCTATATTTCTGTTACGATGGTGAATGGGTGAAAGAAAACAATGAGTGGAATTTTGCTTATAAATGTAAGCATGGTGTAAAATTGCCAGTAAACTTTTCTTATCAGAAGTTTGTTGCATACGCCATGCAAAAATGTGAAATCGACCCTTCTCCTGTTTGCAAGTTAGCGTTCAAGAATGGTGATGGGTCATTTGTGGAGTTATGCAACGATGGGGATATCTCTGGTTTTATGCACTTTGCAGCCGAATTAGAAAGACCTCCATTACTTTATGTGTATGCTGAATCCTCGGTGTGCAACAAAGACGATGACGACGGTGATGACGACGGTGACGACGACGGTGACGACGAAGGTGATGACGACGCTGATGACGAAGACCTCCAAATGGAGCAGCCTGATTCTCAATTTCAGCCGTCCTACGGCCCAACAGTTCATTTGGATCATGCATATGGTCTTAACGACTGTATTCCTGATTATGTTCCGGAGACGCAACAACAACAACCACAAGAAGGACGATGTGCTGGAGTTGCTGATGACGAAACCTATGTTTTCAAAACGGGTAATGCTGATATAGATAGATCAGATACCGATAGTGATGATCACGAAGAATATACCCTAGTAATAAATCATTTAGTCAGTTAAATGACTATTTTGATATGCCCCTATTCTTCCAGACCAGAATACCCATACACAAACCTACGAACCTGCACCTTATAATCGCAGTTTAACGTTAGAAGTAGGTCAGATATTTGATTCGAAGGATCACTTGGCAAGTCAGGTCGGACTTAAGTTCATGGAAGAGGGTTTCGAAAGTTACACGCCGAGATCCGACAAAGGCAGATATGTAGTTGAATGTGCGAGAGAAAACTGTAATTGGAGGATGTACGCGAGGCCCACGGGAGAGAAAGGAGGGGCGTTACTTATTAGAAAGTTGGACGACGTACACACTTGTACGAGGACGCAACTGAATCCCAACCACAAACAAGCCACCAAAAGGACTTTGGGTGCGATACTGAAAAACAAATTTCTTGATGCTAGCAGGTTATTGCGTCCAAAGGACATCATGGACGATGTACACCAGCAGTTCGGCGTCACGATTGGTTACCACCAAGCTTGGCGTGCGCGATGCAGGGCACTGTTATTGGTGAGAGGCACGTTCGAGGAGTCGTATGAACGACTCCCAACATATTTATATAATTTGCAGCTGCAGAATCCAGGTACTGTCACCCAGCTAAGGACCGATTCACATGGACGGTTTGAGATGTGCTTCGCTGCCTTTGGACCCGCGGTACATATTTTAACACGTCATATGTTTACACATTATAAACTATAACATTTACAAATGGAAACCACCTACGTTTTTGCAGATCCGCACATTTCTGGCAAATCTACGTCGTGTCCTGGTAATAGACGCTGCCCATTTAAAGGGCCCTTACTTGGGTATGATGTTCCTGGCGGTTGCCATGGACGGGGATAACTCCATCGTTCCAGTAGCTTTCGGAGTAGGCAAGTCCGAAACCGGGGACGAGTGGACTTGGTTTCTGTCCATGTTGAGACAAGCTATCGGAGACCCGTAAGGGTTGGTGTTTATGTCCGACATGACTCCTTCCATAAGTGCCGCAATATCTGCCATGTACCCAAACGCCCCTCACGCCTTATGTTGTCGACATTTGGAGATGAACGCCAAAACCCAGGATAAACGTATTACCACCTACAAGGATGTCTACTGGAAGGCATGCAGAGCATATACGGATCGGAAGTTTGACCGGTACATGAATCTTCTACGAGTTAGTGCCGACAAAGCAGCCAAAGTCATGGACGATGTTGGACCGGAGAGGTGGTCCGCGACCTATTTTCTTGCACACCGGTATGACATTCTGACCTCCAATAGTGCAGAGTCGATGAATGCACTCTCCCGTTTTGCACGTAGATGTCCGATTGTTAATCTTATGGACTACTTTCGGAGCTTTCAACAAGAGTGGTACCAACTTCGACGCCGAAAAGGAGCTGAGCTGCAAAATAGACTCACACCAAAGGCGGAGGAGATAGTTCTCTTCAGGGCGCGTCACGCGTCGACATGGAGGGTAAGCGAAATCAGGTATGGGAGGTACGAGGTTCAGGATAACCATCTTCACGCGACTGTCCATATGACTGACCATGTTTGTTCGTGTTTCTAATGGCAAAAATCTGGGTTACCGTGCGGCCATGCCATCGCCGCGGCAAGATATATGGGTCGTAGAGATTGCAACGACTTGGCTGTAAGTTTCTTCACGTCCGAAACTTACCGGAGAACATACGCAGAGGTAATAAATCCAGCTGGACCCCCTGAAGCATGGGTGTATCCACCCGACCCCCTTCCGCCATGCTATCCACCTTTAAACGATAAGAATAGAGCCGGGAGACCGAGAAAGAACAACCGACGTCCATCACGTGGTGAAGGTTCGATACAGCGAAAATGTACTCGATGCCAATGCGTAGGACATACTCATGGAGAGTATCCAAATCCCGCCCCTTCAACCGTGCCAAGGAGTAGACGCACAAGCAGTCAACTAAGTAACACCGCGGGCCCGTCGGAGCTTGAACCACATGGAACTATATCATATGATACCGTTGATCTGAACGTTGATTTCCCTTGATTGGGACGATAAATATTGTATGTTTAGTGCGTTGTAATTTATCAAACATAACTTATGTACGTTGATCTGAACATTGATTTCCCTTGATTGGGACCAGTTATCTTTTGAAAGGTACTTGAAGCAGAACATGGGATGATGATCATAATGGTAGTAGTCTAAATGGAGAGAATAGTAATGGTAGTAGTCTAAATGAAGAGAATAGTAATGGTTATATAGAACTATATCATATGATAGCGTTGACAGGGACCTAAGTTGTGTTAGAGCAAAGACAGGGACCTAAGTTGTGTTAGAGCAAAGACAGGGACCTAAGTGCAGTAAAAGCATCCACATTTGCCTATAAATAACCCACGCTAGATTAGTCGTCAAACACATATACGAGAACATATTATTCGTTAACGTATTCTTACATGGCATCCCCAAACCTTCATGTTTGGTGCTTTAGGCGTTTATCTGAATCGCTTTCAGACACTAGCAAAGAGTTATATGGTTAGTGTGCATGTTTCATTGAGTTTTGCTTGTTACTACCGTTGTTCTACGAACTAACTATATTAATTAATGTTCATCAACAGATGCATATCCACAGTTGTTCACCATGAAAGTCCACCATGGTGGGTACTTCACGGAACCACCCAGAAGACATTATTTCTGTGGTCTAGAAATTTATGTTGACATGTTAGATGTGGAGGATCTTTCTATGCAAATGCTTGAACAGATCATGAAAGAGCTGGACTATGAAGAACCAAAATATAATAGGTTGTATTTTAAGAGGCCGAATGCAGATTTCTTGACTGGACTAGTAGAATTGAGTACCGACGAAGATGTAGCCAACATACGCTAGTATGTTGACGGCCATACTGTGATTGAAGTGTACATCGAGAAAGTGGAGCTTAACACTTTGAGACTCGTCTCGCCAGAGCATGTAAAGAAGTCGACCCGGATTGTCAAAAACCAAACCATCGTCTAGCCGTAGCCTCAAATTTGGATAATTTTGTACTGTATTGATTAGTATGTGTTTGTTATGAAATAATCTTGTATAACATCTATGAGTTGTATTTTTAATATGAACCACTTTTCAGACAAATTTCAGACTACTTAAACACTACTTTTCAGACAAATTAAAGACCTTTATTCATGAGCAAACAACAACATACAAACATGAAAGGAACGAAAAAACAATGTCGAACTAGAAAAGTACAAAACAACAACACATAAACAACAAAGTACTAAAGCAACACCCGTACCACCACCTACTGAAAAATTTCTTTAGTTTGATCAATCCAACTTTGCTTGTCGCTTATCTTCGCTTGAAGATCTGCGAAGTCTTGCGTAACGTGGTGAATGTCTTCTTTTTCTCGACGAATACGAGCCTCCCTATCTTTTATATCCCCTTTCAACCTTTTGATCTCCTTTTCTTCCACTTCGATCCTTGTCAAGTGGACATTCTTCCTGACGATCATCTGTTTCCACTCTTCTGTCAGTTGGTCTATCTCCTTTTCCTTTGTTGCTATCGCCTTCTGGAGTTTAGGTGGCATTCTTTCAGGTATAGACGATGGGTTAGATGACGATGCCATTTGTTTACTGAAGAAAGAAAGCAAGAAAGAAAACAAGTGAAAGAAAGCAAGAAAGAAGGATAGAATGGTGTGAATTGTGAATTGCATTTTACTGATATTTATGGATGAAATCTCAAACATTGATGAAACATGTGTAACAACCCAAATTCTAGTGAGTTTTAGAGTTTGGTGGTCAAAGTGGAATAAAAGAAAGTATTCTTGATGGGCTGATTTGTCAATTGGTGAAAGAGGTGTAGGGCACAAATCCCTAGGGCAGCCCTCAATATCACAAATCAGTATTGTTGTCTTGGTGTTGGCGGCTAAGGAAGAAAGAAAGAGAGAAAGAAGAGTTTGAGGAGAAATCAAGAGAAAAGAGGAGTCAAGCTAGAATCTGCAAAGGTAATGCATCCTAATTCGTTATTCTGATTAGGGTAATGCTTCTCCTTCTCTTTGTCTTGAATTCTTAAGGCTGATGTTGTTGATTACTTGAGTTTTCACCATTTTCCTTGAAAATGAGTTTTATGGGTTTTGTCTTAATGAATCGATTTTAGGGGATTAAAGTTGGATTAATTGGGTGTTTGGGGTTGGTGGATGAACCCTTATGGTTACCTAATCAAACTAATGGCTAAAACTTGAGTTTTATTCACTTTTAGAATTCTGGGTTCGAACAGCAGTCGTATTCGGACACCATCAGTTCGTGATGTTATGATGGTATCCGGATATGTATGATAGTTTCCGGGTGAAGTTTTATGGTAGATTCCGGATAAGGATTGTAGTTCCCGGGTGGGTGATTTTCCGGGTAGTTTGAGTTACCGGGTGCAGTATCCGGAAAAGAGGTGCATCCGGACAATCTTGGTATCCAGATATTATGGGTATCCGGACAAGTTGGTATCCGGAAAATGTGTGCTGGACAGTAGGTTGAGCCGTTTAATATGATCCGAATCTAATGCCCTTAGGTGTTCGACTGGTTTAGCTGGGAGGAATTTAAGAAGTGCGTTCTACGATAATCAAAGGTGAGTTCTCTCACTCCTTTTTACGACGTACCATTTTTACTGAATATGGTTCTTTTATCGAGCATGAATTGATTTATAAAAGTTATGCATGCTTTCACGATTTACATGTTTACATACAAACGAAAGATGTTTAAAGTTTTCATGCATATGGTTTCAAATGTATGTGTATGCTATGTGGAGTCGGTTGCACGGTGGGGCTAGGGTACCTTGGGATCTCTGATCCCTTGGGCATATGGAGGTTAGCTTGTAGGTTGGAATTCGTTTTCTCCTACATGAAGGAACGGGGAGTCCATTTGGATTCCGACGTAGACGAGAGGGTGTCCGTTAGGCCCCGATCGGAGTAGCTTATGCAATTCCCTGAACCCCGTGTTTAACCTTGGATGATGTTATGAGAAAGATGTGAAAGTATTTTCTTTATGAAATGAGATTTATACTGTGATAAATGTTTATGGAGGGAATTCACTAGACCTTTTGGTCTAACCCTCGTTTTTCAAAAACTAAACCATTTTCAGGTAAGCGCGCTATGGGTTCTTCTAGTAAGAACTAGGAGTGACTCAAGGAGGATTTGGATACTAGAGCGACTCCAGAGTTTTGGATTCTAATGACTATAGATGTAGCTCTCGGCTGTGGATTTTAGACTTCCGCTGTCAAATTTTGTTTAGTATAGAAGAATTAATATTTATGGACGAGTTTAATTATGTAATCTGAATGCTTATTTCTGGTTAAATGCATGTTATGTTTTTGGGACGTTACAACATGCCAGTGAATTTGAACCACAAATTGGTATTCAAAGTACAATAATTGTGGAAAAAACAGTAAAAAACATGCAAAGATTCGTGCAAAAAGGACCAAAAATGACATTTTTTTGGCCGATCACGGGATGGTCGCGGGGAGGGACCAAAACTGTAAACGCGGGCATAGTTGGGGGGGTGCCGTGGGACTTTTTGGCCATAATAGCGGGCCACGTGTGCCCTATCCCGCGATGGCGGGATCCGTCGCGAAAATAATGGGTATTTCGACAAATTCAGGAGAGAAATGGGTATTTTGATAAGTCAAAGTCAAACTTTAGGTATTTTAATTAAATTCCCTGTATATGCATCAAAACATCAACAAGACAAAGACTCAGCAATCAACTATTACTATTTTTTATTTAATACGGTTCTCATCTTACTTTTACCGTCTTTTTCAGAATTTTTTCCTCCCAATTTTTCTATTAATTTTTATTTGCCTTTTGTTTTGTTTTAATGCCAACACATGTTTATACGAAATAAATTGAAAAAACAATAAAAATAACCACATTTAACATTTAATACTTTGTATGAGTTTTTATTTTTTTGAAAATCTTGATAATACTTTAAAATCGGTTCCTCTAAATAGGATGCCGTAAAATATGTTTACATTAAAAATTGATAAAATAATATTTTGTTATTGCATTTGTTGTACATTACTAAATCAACCAAGAAACCAAAAAAAAAATCCCCAATAAAGATGGAAGTTGTAGTCTTACGTTTTGCTCAAAAAGTCAATATCTATTCCATTTATAAAATGTATTGTATCAAAGATTATGTTCGGTCAAACCGTGTTGGCATTTCCTTGGGTTAAACCATGACATTAGACCTTTGATCGTTCTTAAGATGCATCCTCGAAAAAAATCCCTGAGTCCGCCACTGACTAAGGGGTCATTTACTAACCGGATAAACGTTACCAATATCATTTATCTTGTTAATATCATTTATCTTGTTGATTGAGTATAAAAAGGATCGAAAGTCTTACCCAGTAAATACAAAAAATGAATCTTACCTGATTTAAGATGCTTACCAATAATCTATCTTCATAACAGAAAATATTACATAATAAAATAAATAAAAAGTAAACCTTGTAAGCAATTACCCGGTAAAAAATTGATAAACGATCCCTACTTCAATTCATTTGTATTTGGCCGAAACACATGAGCCAAGGGTGTAATTCCCTCTTTAATTTGTTTGTATTTTTTTGTTTCTAATATAAATAAGGGAAATTAATTAAAATACCCTAAGTCAAACCAAGTGTTACCAAAATGCCCTAAATCTCTCTCAGTTTGTCAAAATGCCTTTTTTTCCGCGATGGGAGCCTGCGATCGCGGGCCAGGGACCATTTCTGACACTTTTTTAAACTTGCATGGACCATTTTTGAAAAATTCAATCCCGCGATGGTTTAATTTTTGTGACTTTTCAATTGCAAGGGATCATTTTTGAAAAATTCCAGGGACCATTTTTGAAAATTTGACCCGCGTAGACCACTGTTCACCCCGCGTTTCGTCCAATTTGATGAATTTAAAATGAAATGTTACACTTTCAACCCCTATACTTATTTACTAAATTTACTTTATACCTTTTACTTTCATAATTTAAATTTTACATTTAACACATATAATCGTTTATTAACTAAAATATGTTAAAAAAATACGTTTTAATTTTAACAAATTACACCATTATAATCGTCTCTTCGATACGTTCGAAATGAGTCAAATCTTGAATTTTTTTGAATTTATATATTTTAATATATATCATATACAGTTATACACTACATAAAAAATATTTTATATTTAAAATTCATACCCTTATAGTTAATTATTTAATTTATGGTACTCTTAGGTAGCGTTTGGTACGCATACTAGATGGGACGGGATGGAACTGGACGGGACTGAACTGGATGGGACGGGACAGGACTGAACTGAAGGAGATAATTTTAATCTAAGTTACGTTGGAAATACATCGATCCTTTTGTGCATACTCTGTAACTGCAAATACTTCAGCTCCAAACACACATGAATCATCATTCGCCAAATACCCATTTTCACAATTCTTAAATGAGTCCAGTGATACCAACTTGTCAAAACCCCATTTAATATTCTTCTCGTGAAACCTTCTCCTATTGCCATTCACGATATCTATAAACACATTCAAATAATAATAATTTAAAACGATTTAATGAATTAGTTAATATATGATTATTATGTTAATGCGATATGAGTGTAAAAAAAAATAAGAGATGTACCATAAATTAAATAATTAACTATAAGGGTATGAATTTTAAATATATAAAATATTTTTTATGTAGTGTATATGATATATATTAAAATATATAAATCCAAAAAAATTCAAGATTAGGCTCATTTCGAACGTATCGAAGAGACGATTATAATGGTATAACTTGTTAAAATTAAAACGTATTTTTTTAACGTATTATAGTTGATAAACGATTATATGTGTTAAATGTAAAATTTAAATTATGAAAGTAAAAGGTATAAAGTAAAGTAAGTAAATAAGTATAGAGGTTGAAAGTGTAAATTTCAATTCCAAATTGTGATTTTGATTTCGTATTTACACTTTCAACCCCTATACTTATTTACTAACTTTACTTTATACCTTTTACTTTCATAATTTAATTTTACATTTAACACATATAATCGTTTATTAACTAAAATATGTTAAAAAAATACGTTTTAATTTTAACAAATTACACCATTATAATCGTCTCTTCGATACGTTCGAAATGAGCCCAATCTTGAATTTTTTTGGATTTATATATTTTAATATATACCATATACAGTTGTACTTTTAGGTAGCGTTTGATACGCATAGTAGATGGGACGGGACGTAACTGGACGGGACTGAACTGGATGAGACGGGACTGAACTGGAGGAGATAATTTTAATTTAAGTTACGTTGGAAAAAAGGGTATTTTAGTAATCTGATGTTTTAGTCCCATGTTGTTCCACCTATTTTGGTGGAACAAAAAATCTTATGTTTTGTCCCATTAAAACTTGTTTTTGTTCCATGTTGTCCCATCTGATTTTTGTCCCATGGCATACCAAACATGAAACTATTTTTTTTGTCCCGTCCCATCCAGTCTGCGTACCAAACGCACCCTTATAGTTAAAATACGTTTTATTTATTTTATTATCGATCCTTTTGTGCATACTCTGTAACTGCAAATACTTCAGCTCCAAACACACATGAATCATCATTCGTCAAATACCCATTTTCACAATTCTTAAATGAGTCCAGTGATACCAACTTGTCAAAACCCCATTTCATATTCTTCTCGTAAAACCTTCTCCTATTGTCATTCACGATATCTATAAACACATTCAAATAATAATAATTTAAAACGATTTAATGAATTAGTTAATATATGATTATTATGTTAATACGATAGGAGTGTAAAAAAAATTGAAAAAAAATAAGAGATATACCATAAATTAAATAATTAACTATAAGGGTATGAATTTTAAATATAAAATATTTTTTTATGTGTGTATAACTGTATATGATATATATTAAAATATATAAATCCAAAAAAATTCAAGATTGGGCTCATTTCGAACGTATCGAAGAGACGATTATAATGGTGTAATTTGTTAAAATTAAAACGTATTTTTAACGTATTTTAGTTAATAAACGATTATATGTGTTAAATGTAAAATTTAAATTATGAAAGTAAAAGGTATAATTTAAATTTAGTAAATAAGTATAGGGGTTGAAAGTGTAACATTTCATTTTAAATTCATCAAATTGAAACGGTGGTTTTACGTCGGGTCAAATTTTAAAAAATGATCCCTGTAATTTAAAAAAAATGATCCCTTGCCATCTTTTTAGCATCGCATTTAACCCCTTGTCATCAACCCCTTGTCACTCCCTCCTTCAGTCATCTTCTACTGCTTGATCAAACTCAGACCCCCAAAATCCAATGCTCTTGCTTTCAATTTTTGCCCTAAATGGTCTTCGCCTATTCAAAGTTGCAGAGTTATATAGCTTAACAGATCAATCAATTCGAAGTAAGTATTCTCTCTTCTTCAGCTAAGCTATTGTTGCGCATTCAAATATTGTGTTCATACGTACTCGTAATCATACATCTGTAAGTAATTTAGAGCGTACTTGAGTTTCTGGTCTGCATTGTGCTTAGTTTTTGGAATGCATGTTAATATTGAAAACTCAGGTGAGTAAAATTATTCTTATTGTTTTAGGGTTTTCACTTAACATCTTCTTAACAACAAACATGTGGTTCTAGTCTACAAGGTTAATGCCTCTATGAAATCTTGTTTGGTATGAACATTTTTTTTCATGTTATTTTTTAATGTTTTTTTTTTTCATATATGCGTTGGTTTCCGGTGATAAAGTATCAAATTTGGTGATAAACGTTATAAGTGGTTATCAACCGTTGGATGAGAAATGGACGAACATTAGGATGAGATGCACTGAGCTAAGATGTACCCACCCGATCAATTCCCTTCTCATGGAAGGGCATGAGATTAAAAGCGATCAATGGTTCAGATCCACTTCTCACGTAAATCTCAACTTCTCACACGATCCTTCGCCTTTATATTGCTTTCTTTTCCTAACAGCACACGGCGTTTCATTTACTACATAGTTCAACAAAACCATAGGATGGTTGATCAAAATTTAAAATGTTTTATGGATTGACAAAATAAAAAGAACTTAAAAATCAAAATCAAAATCAAAGTTGGAAATTCAAATCAACTATAACTAACTATAATATGATTGAAATATTACAAAAGTAAACATTACATCTTTTGTATAACAACAAAAAATAGATATAGTGTTGTATTTTTGAGTCAAACAATCGCTATTTTATAAAAGATAATATTTTATATGAGGAAAAATAGAAAAAACGAATAGATGATAAACCAAAAGCTATTTGAATTTTGATGGTGTCATGGGGAAAAATGTTTGGAAGAAATGAGTAATTATTCCTGTTCTATTCCACCATTTTGTTCACTGTAAAACTTTTGTCATTTGTGTTGTCTTCTAAAAATACCATTTGCTAATATATATAACAAGATTGACCTTTTCCATGGTTAACAGGCTTCATTGTTTAACCAAAATGACAGAGGATTATATGGAGCAAAGTTCTGGAGAAGATGGTGATGCAGGTCAATCTGAAATAGATGAATATAAAGATAAATCTTATGAAGAGCTCAAGAATGGAAAACACCTCATCAAGTTACCAAATGAGGCTCTCACTTGCCCATACTGTCCTAATAAGAAAAAACACGATTACAAATACAAGGAGTTATTGCAGCATGCTATTATGGTGGGGAAAAGTGATTCAAAAAAGCGAAGTAAAACAGACAAGGCTAATCATCTAGCACTAGCTAAATATCTCGAGAAAGATATAGCAGAAACCTCTAAAGATGTGGTTGATCACCTTGCAGACCATGATGCTGATGAGATGTTTGTATGGCCATGGAAGGGCGTTGTTGTAAACTTACCAATTGAATTAATAGATGGGCGCTATATTGGTAAAAGTGGTTCAAACATGAGAGATGAGTTAACCACGAGAGGTTTTAATCCTTTGAGGGTGCATCCTTTGTGGAATTTCCGCGGTCATTCAGGATCTGCAGTGGTTGAATTTAGAAAAGATTGGATCGGGTTCAATAATGCCATGTCATTTGAGAAGGCTTATGAGGCTGATCATCATGGTAAAAAGGAATGGAAGGAAAATCATGGTCCAAAAAAATCTGGTATTTATGGTTGGGTTGCTCGTGCTGACGATTACATGCCTGACAACATAGTTGGGGAGCATCTTCGCAAGATCGCTGATCTTAGGACAGTTTCTGATATCATGGAAGAAGAAGATTATAAAGCAGTTAAGCTCGTGTCAAATTTGACAAATGTAATTAAAGTCAAGAAGAGGCGTTTCGAAGAGATGGAGAGCAAATATATGGAAACAGAAAATACCCTCAGTAAATTAATTGCTGAAAAAGATAAGGTTCATCAATCTTATAACGAAGGTTTGTGCTGTTTGCCAAGTTCTAATATTGTGTACTCATTAATAATCGAAAGAATTCCATGATGCTATTTGGTATACTTTGTGTTGACAGAGATAAAGAAAATTCAGTTGGGCGCACGAGAACATCTCCAGAGGATCTTTAATGACCATGAAAAAATAAAATTGCAACTAGAAAGCCAAAAGAGAGAACTTGAACTTCGGGGAGTTGAACTGCAGAAGCGTGAGGTTGTAAATGAAAACGAAAGGAAAAAGGTAGCAGAAGAGATTGAAGAGGTTCGGATAGCGTCTGATGAGCAAAGGAAAGCTGATGAAAGTGTGATGAAACTTGCAGATGATCATAAGGTAATCTCCGACTCTTGTAATAATTTATTGTTGAACGCTGAATGAAATATTTCGTTTTTAACAAAAAATGTTATCACTTTCAGAGGGAAAAGGAGAAACTCCACGAGAAAATAATATTTCTTGAGAAACAACTGAATACAAAGCAAGCGGTAGAGCTAGATATAGAACGTTTGAAGGGGCAATTAAACGTTATGAAGCACATGGGAGATGATGATTTGGAGGTTCTCAAGAAGATAGAAGACATGCACAAAAACTTAAAGGAAAAGGAAGAAGAGCTCGATGATTTGGAAAGCTTAAATCAAACTCTTGTTGTTCAGGAACGCAAAAGCAACGATGAACTCCAGGAGGCTCGTAAAGAATTAATTGAGGTGTGTTTTTGGAGATATTTCCTTTACTTGCATATAATCATTTTATTCTATTAAAGGGTGACTTCATTATATTTTGTATGAAGGGGTTGAAGGAACTATCAAAATCTGCACATATTGGTGTGAAGAGGATGGGAGAGCTGGAGAATAAACCCTTTTATGATGCCATGAGACAGAAATACAATGAGTCAGAAGCAGAAGATAGAGCTTCAGAAGTATGTTCATTGTGGGAAGAGTACCTTCGAGATCCCACTTGGCATCCTTTCAGAGTAATCACAATCAATGGAAAACCGCAGGTGCATATTTAGTATATATGTTGAAAATTTCCATTATGATAAACTAAATCTGTTTGTATGCCAAACCTCCATTTCCCACTCTTATTACAAATATATAAATATATATATATATATATATATAGAGAGAGAGAGAGAGAGAGGGAGGTTCAAGGGAAAACCTCAAAGAAACGGAAAACTGAAGAACACCCTGGTGGCCCTTCATCTGGACGATATGCACTTGTGCATACAGGTAAATTATGTTGTTTTTTCAGTTTTTATTACAAATTACTTGTATGCACAAGTGCATACCGTCCGGATGAAGGGCTGGGCTACCAGGGTGTTCTTTAGTTTTCCGTTTTTTTGAGGTTTTCCCCTGAACCTGACCCTATATATATATATATATATAAAACACATAATATTCACTGGCCATGTGAAAACAATTAAAATGGAGTAGTATTTTTGGATGGATATTATTGGTGCAGGAAGTGATGGATGAAAATGATGGAAAACTGAAGGGGCTAAAGAGAGATCTTGGTGACCAAGTGTACAAAGCTGTGACGAATGCATTGACCGAGATTAACAACTACAATCCTAGTGGAAGATATGTGACAACAGAGCTGTGGAACTTCAGTGAAACCAGAAAAGCTAGTCTACAGGAGGGAGTTTCTCATCTTCTCAAGATGTGGGATGCCCGTAAACACAGGAGAAGTGTGTGACGTTTTGAATCGTATGGTGTTTGCTTTTGGCTACAAACTTTGTTTTAGTTTAGTTAGCATTAGCAGTATGTGTCTATGTCATGTTTTCTGGTTTTGGATCAGCTTAGATCGAATCGTCAAATTATGGTATGATTTATATGCAAAAAAATGAATATTAATATAGGTCAATATCATATATCATGATGTATGAGTGAATGTGAGGCCCAAGGACGTTTAATTGCGAGCTCCCTGATCCCACATTCAGTATAGGCGAGCTTCGAAGCAACCTCAGGGTCTCATGGACCTCGAGAGTAGGCGATCACGCGATTGAAAGGGGATGTATGAAAATATGAAATAATATTTCAACATATTATTTCAGTATATATGTGATATATGTGTTTTCAGTAGAGGACTTGTAATTTTTACATGCCTCTCACATATTCTACATGTATATAGGTTTTGAAAGAGGAGATATGTATGTTATTGTTATAATTATTTTAGCATTTTGTATAAGGATCAATCAACTCTTTTAGTTTTAAATTGAGATTGTTTTATTTATCCTATTAGTTTTTTTTTTTTTTTTTTGGTATGAGGTAAATGTAACATACACCATTTCCAGTTGTAAAGACTTATGTTGTAAATTTAAGCACTAAAAGATTTCATTTTGGTTTTGTGATGATATTTATGTTAACTATGAAGATCAATGTGCTAAGTTTCAAGGTGAAAAATGAAGGTATTACAAATAGTCATTTTGGTATTTTGTCTTTTCTACAAGACATTTTAAGGTTTTGATTAATGGTAAAACATTTCATAAGTATATGAGTAATGAGTTATTTTATTTATTTCAAAAATATAAATAAGAATACAATGGTTTAGAAAAACCCAAATAGTAATAAGACCATTCACTACAAGGATTTCTATTAAATTTCTAATCGTCACTTTGGGATTTCTAATTAAGAATTTTTTAATGAAAATTTAGTTTTTGGTAATTGTTAATGTCATATTAATATTTTTTTTTTTTGCTGATGTGTAAATCGAAAGCTATAATTTTATTATAAGTATTTGTTCTATGTCACATCTTATTTTTTGATGTTGTACGGAGTATGTTTATAGAAAATATATGAATAATTTTAGTCACATCATGCTTAATATTTAATTATAATTTTGTTACTATTTAATAATATTATTTTTTTATGACGAGAAGAGTTAGAAATAGTGAAGGATAACTTCTAAATCAGACACTTTAAAAACTGAATGATAGTAGGGGTTGCTTACGTGTTGGGTTAGTCGGGTTGAAGGCATTTCGACACATCAACCCATTGTTGGCGATTTGAAAAAAATTCAACCCAACCCAACCCGTTCTGGTTGATCAGTTGGTCGGGTTGTGTTTAAACAAAGTAAAATCAAAATTAGAAACATAAAAATAAAGGAAACCTGTCTTTAAAATACCACCGATGATTCATAGGGGTGTTCAAAAAACCGTTAGACCGCTCAAACCGGTCGAACCAAGTCAAACCGGACCGTTTTTGGCGGTTTGAGCGGTCTGGCGGTCCGGTTTGGTTTGAAAATTTGCCAAACCGGGCGTTCCGGTACGGTCTGCGGTCTGGCGGTTTTTTTGGGCGGTTTGGACCAAACCGACCGCCAAATACATATATATATATATATATATATATATATATATATATATATATTGATTAGTTCTATACTTCTTTTTCTCCTACACGTTAGATGAATGCAATCTTTTTTCTTTCTAATTTATATAATGTCATTTTTTTGCATATTGTTGTTTGATAATATATTAAAATCTTTATGGATTGTGGAATACTACAAAGAACGGAAAGTGAAGAAGTGAAACCATGGACTTTGTTACTTATTTTGTGGACTTTGCTAACTATTTTGCGGACTTTGTTTACTTCAAATGAACTAATCTTTGTTTAATTTTTTAGTCTAAAATTCAAATTTATATATGTTTCTTAAGTTTAAACTTTAAAGCCCACAAAAGGTCTAAACCGCCTAAACCGGTCGGACCAAACCGCCTAAACCGCGGTCCGGTTTGACCGGTCTGGGCACTTGATATCAAACCGCTCGGTTTGAAAATTTAATAAACCGCCACTTGCGGTTTGGTTTGTGGTCTGAGGGGTTAAACCGCCCAAACCGGACCGCAAACACCCTATTACTACATATAAAAATGTCTAAACCAAATATGATCAATTAACTTGAAGTCTCCAATTTGCATATTTCTTAAATCTTAAACACATCGTCTTCAACTCTTTTCTCAATTTGCATATATATGTTAACATTTACTATATAGAGATAGTTGAGAGATTGAATATATATACATATTAAATGATCTAATTTGATTTCACCTTGATTTAGTTAAGTATTAGCAAATAAAATATGAAGTTAATGTTTGAACAAATTGAAAAATAAAATCATGTGTAAGAAATACATTAAAATATATATTACTCAAAATGTCAATATGAATAGATCTCCTGCAAGAATCTAATGGTTTCATTTATTTCCAAGTTGCATGTTGAAGGGATAATAGTTGTGAAATGAGTGACAATATCATTATATTAAACCACTTTCTTGAAAAAGAAATTATCATTTATTTGCTTAAAGGCTAGCCTCAAAAGACAACAGTCACCACCAAAATGCAAAGAACATGTACTTTATATATGTTCTCAAGAGATGCAGATTATGTCTTTTAAGGTCAAGTTAACTACTTTCTAATTCTAAAACCGATGGATCGATCAAGAATGATCAAACACATAATCATAGGTATATATGTCACTTGCCTGCCACCACAAAAGCTAGCTAGCTTCATAAATTTTTACGAGTCTCGTTGCGTTGCGTTGCAATGGGACGTAAAATCCAAATAAACACTCTTAATGAGACAAAGAACTCTTTGTTATAGATATACTATCAGACATGGCTTAGACTATGAAAAGGCCTATTTGTTGTAGCAAAATTGGAGGTAAAAAGGCACAAGAACCCGACGTAAGTAAAGATGATCAAACTTGTGAGTTGTGAGTTACTAAGAAATGTTGACCGTGTATTTGGCACTTTGAAACATCCCATCTAGCTTATGCCATGCACCAGATTGTACCTTGAGAAGCGTTTGTGCCTTGTCTACAACTTCACTGTCGTCTAATAGTTTCACTTGTATCTGGCCAGAACTTATAAATCATTGAAGTTGAAGGTTTTGGTCCTGTGTGTTGAGAAAAATGGTATTAGAAAAACATCTACAAAGTTCTGGGACTCGCATGAAATTAAATATGCAATTGCGATATGAAAAGAACGCCAACCAGATTGACAAAGTTGTCGTGTAACTATTTTCATACTTGGCTCGAACACCGACCAGAATTCACACCCACCCACCCACCCAACTCTCAGGTAACCTATTCTCTTAAATATGTATCATTCTCGTTTGAACCCGACTATATATATATATATATATATATGTGTGTGTGTGTATAATTGGACATATGATAAATTATAACTAATGCTTATGATTCTAGACATATTTCAAGCCCTGATCAAGGAACTTAGAGAAATATCTACCGGCTTATTAAAATAATGCATATGATTCGGAATCTAAATGTATTTTGGTTGGATTTTCGGATCCCAACATTTATTAATGCAAACGAATATTATCTCATTCCAATCAAATCAGGATTCTAATAGTGATAATACTTTATTTTTACTTATACATACCTACATAGGGGTGGTATCGGGTACAAATCAAATAGATTGTACAAACTGTACAAACTCATCTCCACCAATCACGTAACTTCTTTTTTTATATCCATAAGGGTATTTTAGGGCTTTTAGCATATTTTTTCATCTCCACCAATCACGTAACTTCTTTTTTTATATCCATAACTTCTTTTTTTATATCCATAAGGGTATTTTAGGGCTCCACCGGAAAATATAGATTCATGAAGCCAAATTATATATTCATGAAGCCAAAATATAGATTCATAAAGTCAAATTATCAGATTATCAGATTCATGAAGCTATATTGAGTTTGTAAGGGTTTGTACAATCCATTTGGTCTGTATTTGATACCCAACCTATATAGGGTCTGTTTCCATTACAAACCAAACGGATTGTACAAACTCTGCAAACCCATCTCCACCAATCACGAAATTTCTTTTTTTCTTTTTCTTTTTTATATACATTTAGTTTGTAGAGGGTATTTTAGGGATTTTAACATTTTATTTTATTTTGTTAAATATATTTTATTTTTGTAGCTCACCATCCAAACAATCGTGAAACCAAAATACCCAACTCATAAAACCAAAATAATGAATTATAAACTCATAATCAAAACTCAGAATCATGAAGAAGAATCCAAAATCATGAAGAAGAACCCATAATCATGAAGAATAACCCCAGAATCATGAAGAATTAACCCATATTCATGAATCAGAACAACGAGATTCCGGCGAAAAAAATCATGAACCCAGAAACATGAAACCAAAATCATCAACCCATAAACAAGAAGATAAAATCATGAAGTCAACTCTGGTTAAGAAAAAAACAGATAAAAGATTATGCATATAAAGACAATCCAAAACCATCAACCCAGAAAAAGACAAAATCATGAATAGGAAGCAAATCCAAGCATTTTGTTTTCTGGGTTTTTTCAAATGGATTTGCAACCCTAAAGAACAAGGTGATAATCTGGGTTTGATTTCACGAACACCGCCGCGAAATGCGTTTTTGTTGACAAGATGCAGATCTTCTTCGTTAGCAAGTAAGCTTTGGGAATCTACAACAGAGAAAACAGAGGAGGAAGGAGTTGTAGAACCCATCTTCATGAAGATGAAGAAAAGGTCGATCTGCATAACCCATCTCGGTCGGAATCTCTTTTCTTTCATCGCTGTTGCTATCGAAACCCAACATAAGGCGGTAGTGGTGCCGGAGACGGTTATCTGCAAGGCGGCAGGGAAGTCGGCGACGGTTACCAGGAGGTAGGGGAGGCGGAGAATGATTGAAGGAGAAGATGATACGTGACGGTAGTGGACTAGTGGTTAGGTTTACCAACATTTTTAATTTACTTAATTTACCCTCATATGGATATATTCTTTATAAAATAAAATAAAATTGTTCAATAATTACAATAATGCCACCACAATTTTTATGACCGTAGATTAAATGAGTTAATGGTTTAGATTGTGTTTGCAAAGTTTGTACAATCTGATTGGTTTGCAAATGATATTCACCCTATATATATATAAGATACATAAAGGTGTAACCGTCTAATATACATATTAGTAGAGACTTAACAATCATATTAAATTCAAGAAATAAAAGTATATCGGGTTCATCGGGTTGGGTTGGATTCAAATTCTCGTAACCCGATATCAATCCAATACATACGGTTTGAAGATTTTACAACTCGATTGGACATCGGGTTGCTTCGGATTGAGTTATTTCACATCGGATTAGATTGGGTTGATCGGGTTTTTGAGCACCCCTATATGGTGTAAATTGAAACGTTTTGATAATGTAGTGGCTAAAATGAGAAGAGTGAAAATCAGAGGGCCCAAATAGCCGTTTACGCATCATGTCAAGAGAAAGGACACTTTCTCTTTCAGCTTTACGGTAGTTGACGACACTCATCGGAAAAAAATGGAGGACAGTAAAATGGTATGTGAGCTCCGAAAGGCGCGAAGTTTGGCGGTGAGTCTGGCGAGAGAAGTCGACACGAAGAATCAAAGGCTATGGGAAATGGAGCGCCATACTGAAGAGATTTCTTCCCGCCTTAATTCCATGATTGCTGAGAAAGATCGCATGAATCATGCGTTTTCTGAAGGTATTTCTACTTCTTTTTTCTTCTAATCATTTACATTTTCAAACTGTTTTAGAAACAATCTCTCAGATGAAGTAAATTGCAAAGGGAAGAGCTTGTTGTATGGGTAGCTAAATTTCAAATCATCAATGCATACGGGTAATATTCATTTACTTGAAGGTAATCTTGAGATTTTGAATTTTTTTTACCCCAATTATGGTTCCAATCTATGGATTTGAAGTTTACGGTTCTCCAAACTGAATTTTGCAACAGGGAATCGTTCGCGAAATTCAATTCCATTGATTGGAACCATAATTAGGGCAAAACTAATTTATAATTCGGAAATTACGTTCAAGTAAGTGAACTACCAATACAATTTGATTTCGAATTTAGCACATTGAACTAAGTTTACCTAAAACCCTCAAAAATACAATAAGCTCTTCCCTTTGCAATTTACTAAATCGGTTTTGCTGAGATATTGCTTATAAACACCTATATATTGGATGCAAAATTTGCCCCAATTCGAGAAAATTTTGCAGTTTACTTCATGAATTTAGGGCATATCCGTATACCCTTACTTCATTCGTTTTGCAATTTACTTCATCAGTTTCGCAGTCAAAAGATGCAAAATTTGCCCCAATTCTAGTTTTTAGTTCAGATGATATAGTTTCTAAACACTTGTGTATTGCAAAATTCAATAGGGAACCATATTTGGAAATCAAGAAAATTTAGGGGACTCTTGTGTGTTTGAGTAAAGGGTTCAAAATTTGCAATATCATGTTATGCATCTAATGAACGTGAGCTTGAATTTGGAGAAGGTTTCAATGTTTTAAACCTGCGGAATGCTGAATCTAGCAATGTGATAATTTTTGAATACCTGGAGCTCAAGAAAATTTAGACAATTGTTGAAATGAATGAATTTAGTTGTTATCACTTTGTTGGTAAAGAATATCGGGTCATGGCTATTTCATGCTTTAGTCGTACATAAGGTACATGATTGGATGGGACAGAACTGGACAAGACAGGACAAGAGGATAGAACAGGACTGGACTGGACAAAACAAGTGTGTCTTGTGTTTGGTACGACTAGGACCGGATAGGACAGTACTAGACAAATTTTCCTAAAAGTTTTTGATGATTTTTTATATCATACAATAGTTATAAACGACACAAATAAAATATATATTTAAATAATTTACTTAAAAGCAATTTTAGTTTTTTACACATTTTTCATACACATAAATACATACAAAATAATAGTACACAATTTGAATGAAGAATCTTAAATAATTGATGGTAGTTCGAAATAATCCAATTCATACGAAGAAAATATAATATTTGATTCAATTTGGAAGATCTTTATGGATTGGCGGAGGCATGGTTGCAGTGACAAGCAAAGATAAAGGTGATGGGTGGCAGTAATCGGCGGAGGTGTAGGTGTAGGTGGTCGACGATGGTAGTGGTGGTGGCGGTGGACAGTGGTAAAGAAGGTTGTTGTATTGGAGGAAGAGGTGGAGGTGGCCGACGGTGGTTGGCAATGACCGTCGGTGGTGATGGCGGCAATGGGTGGTGGTGATCGGTCGAGGTGGAGGTCGCTATGGCTGGTGGTTGTGGAGGTGGTGGAGGAAGTTGTTGTGTGGAGGAAGAGGTGGAAGTGGCCGACGATGCATGGTGGTGGCCACTGACGGTGGTGGCGCCATGGGTGGTGGTGATCGGTGTTAGTGAAGGTGGTCAACGATGGCAGTGTGGTGGCGATGGGTGATGGTTGTGGAGGTGGTGGAGGAGTTTGTTATAGTTGAGGAATAGGTAGAGGTGGCCGACCACCGGTGGCCACCGATAGTGGTAGCGGTGGCGATGGGTAGGGGTGACCCTTAAGACTAATACCATATTAGGATTATATATCAAATGAGGGTGTTTCACTTTTGTCCCACGTTGTTCCACCTATTTTGGTGGAACAAGAAAAGACCCTTTTTTGTCCCATAAATGTTAGGGATAGTAACATCTCAAAGCAATGTTTATGTGATATCTTAATTTCTTTCTCCATGTATCAAGTTTAAATTACTTGTGTGTTATATGAAATGTGGTTGAGTAGCTTTTCTTACGTGAGCCTGCTGGTTTACACTGTTAAGGAAATCTGGTTGTGTCTCTAACATGGTTCATGTAATAAAACTATAGAGATGAGAAAGATGCAGGTGATTGGACTGCAAAATGCCAAATTGAAGACTGAATTAGAGTGTCAGTTGAGTAAGATGCATTTGCTTACTCAAGAAAGTGAAAGGCTGAAGGAGGAAGTGGCATATCAACGAAAAGAACTTGAGCTAAAAGCCAATGAACTGGAGAAGAGAGAGTTACAACTTGATAATGAGCGCAAAAGTTTTTACATAGAGAAGGAAAAGGTACACTTTCTTATCTTTTTTCTTTTTTGAAGTATATAATATTTATATATGGCGAATGCAACAAATGTTTATTTTCCTTCTCAATGTCAATTCATCTTTAAATATCGCCATTTTTATCTAATTTTCTAGGCAACATATATTTATTTTAAAGATCAAAGTCTTTCTATTTGAAAAAATGTGTTTTACTCCCCAAATCGTCACAATTGACTTTTCCGTTGGTCAAAATGCGTCGCCTTACCCCAGGTCAAACCGTGACTTTGCGGGCCCCTTGATTCACCTTAAAGTTCACCCGCTCGACATAGTTGTCATATGAAGTAAATTTAGCAACACTTTGCAAACCAAGTAAAAAAGATTATAAATTTAATCTTAAAAAGTTTGTTGTCTTTATCTTGTGTTTGTGTGTGTGTGCTTTACTTTTCCTTTCTTTTTCTTTCTGTTTCGGATGGATTTATGAACTGGTTTTAGGTATTTCAGAGATGAGGTTGCACGATGTGATATACTGACATGTGCATTTGTTGGTTTCCCGATTGTATTCAATATCACACAGATAGCTCAAAATCCCTTCGACAGTGACTATAGTATGAGTGTTCATATCAACGACTTAAGGGACAGACTGACCGAAAAAGAGGAAGAATTGCATGATATGGACATCCTAAATCAAACTCTTATACTTAGAGAGCACATGAGTAACAACGAACTACAAGCTGCTCGAAAGGAACTAATAAATGTGAGGCTTCTTTATCTTTCATGCCTTGGGAAAAAAAGTAATCAATTTGGCAAAAAACCGTTTGGTAGATATAAAGTGATGAAATATTTCCTAGCTTTTCTCATGAAGGTTTTGCCGCAAATTCTGGAGGGCGCTACCGTAATTGGTCTTAAAAGGATGGGAGAAGTTGCTCAGAAACCTTTTCAAGACGTATGCTTGCAGAAATTCTCGGCTCAAGATTGGGAATTGAGATCAGTTGAGCTAAGCTCATTGTGGCAAGATAAGGTTAATAATCCAAATTGGCATCCTTTCAAACAAGCTATCAAAGATGGAAAATTGCAGGTATTTTTCTTTCTTTGTGAGGGAGTGAGTCCTTTTTATCTTGTTCAACTTTCTTGATTAATATTTGTATATAGCTACATTTTTGGACTAATATCTCCTCCAAATTTAGGAAATGGTAGACGAAGATGATAGCCATTTGATAGAGTTAAGAAGTCAATGGGGTGAAGAAGCATGCAACGCTGTAGTCAACGCGTTGTTGGAATTGAACGAGTATAACCCAAGTGGGAGATACGTAGTCTCGGAGCTTTGGAACTTCAAAGATGGTAGAAAAGCGTATCTTAAGGAGGTTATAGACTGTTTAATCCACCAAATGAAGGCTAGTAAGTCGGTTAAACGTAGAAGGGATGGTCAACGACCAAATTGACTTATGTTCTTCGCACACTCAAGTTAGTAAGTACATGAAACTAACAAGTGCCATAATAGTTTTCCCAGTTGGGTTCACTTGAACTAAAGTTGTTGTATCATTGTATGCTAATTTGAATAGATTTAACTCAATAAAGCCTTTGTGTCACCTATTTTGTGCTTAATTAAATACTTAATGAATCAGTTAATTGTTTGACTAGATGATTTTAAGGAAGACCTTTTCTGGAGCAATGCTGGTACTGGATATATGAATCTGGATCTCATTTGCTCAATGTGAAAGGAAATAAAAATAAAATGCAAGAAATCATTATGGTGCAAGTATTGTACAATAATGCTACATTCAAAAACAAGGTAAGGTGCCAAATAAAGATCCATTCTTCAGGGATCCTGTGTACATAATTGACCACCATCAAGTACATTCCAAATCAAAACCATCAGATTTTTGAAATTCTGTAAAGACAAGCCTCCCAAACACCTCCTGCCCCATTACCCAATTTACCCTCCATATTCATAGACAAGGGGGGATATACCATTGTTCTATACCATGGGTAGTTTAGTAATTAGGCCAGGATATGATAAGACTGGCATCAAAATAGGTGTAAGTAAGGGAGTTGGGACAAAATAGGTAAATCACTAATCTACTCATGTCAAACTAAAACCTTTCGGTCTAATATCATCTGGTCAAACACATCTTTAAAAGAAAAATGGTATATCCCATCACCATTAATTTGTTTATTATCCCTCTTGTCTATGAATATGGAGGATAGATTGGGAAATGGGGCAGGAGGTGTGGTGGGATTTGGATAAATTCAAAAATCTGATGAGTTTGATTTGAAATGTATTTGATGTGGTCAATTATACACACAAGAATGGATCTTTATTTTATTTTCTGAGGATTGCATAATTGTACAGTATTAATGATTTCTTGCATCCTCCATGTGACCATGTTGACATATGTTGTCTTGTGCTCCAATGACTTAAATTGTTTATATTATCTTATTCTGTTTGGTACATCCTCATACAATGTCTGTTCTGTGTAGCCCCATTTAAGCAGTTGTCAGATAAGCAACATGGTTCTATTCTATACGATAGGATTACTTGTGTTTTGTTTTCTATTTACTTTTAACTATATTTTATTAACCACAAGGGTTGTGTCGTACTGGTTAAGGCTCCGGGGGATGTGGTGGAATATCCCATCTGCCTAGGGTTCTAATCCAGACGTACACAACAATTGTGGTCACTGAGGTTTAATCAGAGCTGATGTCTTACAGTCATAATTTGCCAAGGGATTAGTCTAGGCATAGCCTAAGACACCCTTCCGCAAAAAAAAAAACTATATTTTATTTTTCTCGATGAGGTTGGTAAACGTTCACTTTTTATATTATGCTCATTTAATTTGTAGATTTTGCAATTATTGATTATATGGATGTTAAGTTATATTGTAATTTTTTATTATGTCGAAAGTCGACGCATCAAAATCAGCAAATTTTTTTACAATAAAAGTGATTCTTTTTTGATTATCAACGAAACGAGACGATACGTAATTAATAAATAGTTGTTTTTAAACACTTTAATGTGATAAAAGAAACTGTTATTATAAATATTATATGTACTTTTTCTTGGAATTTTTTTCAAGATTTACTCAGCCTAAAAACGTTAGAAGTATGAAGATAAGTTGGTTCTTCTGTGTTGAATGCATTAGAATAAAGGGATTTTTATCAAAAATTTATCCGGTAAATGCTTACAAGTTACAAGATGTCACTTACTTACCTTACTAGAAGATAATGAAAATGACCGAAAATCTTACCCAGTAAAAAGATAGCAAGAATCGAGAATCTTACCTGATAAGTGATAAAAGATTATTCAATTAGCGCTTATTAGGTAAGAAACGTTTACCAACAATCAATTTTGATAACTAAAAATACTATTCGGTAAGAAAAATAAAAATAATGATGCTTGTCAATAAATGTTTGGTAAACAGCCCTAAGTGTTAGAAACTTGAAACCAACATCAAATTGATACTAATAAGAGATAAAAAACGAAAATATATACTTGTATCCATGATGCAAATAAAGAAATGCAAAATCCCAAAAATTGTATTTTATTTGTCTTTGAGTTGTGTTTGTACCTTTATACCAAATTCTTAAGCCATGCTACAATGTTCTTAATCTCAATTGCATAAATTTCTTGTGAATCTTTGGCATCATTTGGCAAAAATAAGTTGGTTTATTTATAAATACAGATTTAAATGGACATTGTAGCTTATGAGTAGCTTTTTATAACCTTTTCCAATTCTACATGAAAACATTTCGGTTTTCCATTAATCTTGACATATTTGTGTTGTTTGTACTAGTCATTATTCTTCCTAATAGTAACATCTTTTATGTTTTGTTTTTGAGGTCTAAAATTCCATATTATTTTAGTTTATGGCGACAAATAGGATTGAGTTTTGATAATAACACTCCAGTCTTCATAAAAACATGAGAATATGGGTTCAAATCCAGGTATTGTCAAAGTTCTTGTGGCGATTAAGGTTCACCTCCAATGACTCCAGGTCATTCGTGGTTATACAAGGATTAGTCGGTACGCGTAAGTTGATCTGAAAACCCACAGTTACAAAAAGAAGAAAATAACTAAAACTACATTTTTAATGCATGAATATTTGTCATGAGAATAGTGAAGATACCTTCATATTGTAACTTTCACATTATATAACATGAACGTGAAAGAAAAACACAAATAAAAATGTTTAATATTCATATAATATAATATAAAATTTGAATCAGTCTAATACATTAACTTAACCACTGGAAAATTTTCTCATCCGTTAACTCAAGGTCCATTAAATTAGTCCGGTCATCCACAAACTAAGAAGATGTTTGGTTCGCAAAATTTAAGAAAATTAAATAAAGCATAAATTTCATTGACCAAATTTCTTAGTGGTGTTTGGTTCACAAAATGAACTGATAGGATTCCATCAAATTCTACGGTTGAAGGATTTGATCATTTCTTAGCATGTGAAGTATTTGAATTCTAGTTCGTGGCAAATGTAACATAGTGTTTATAATTTCGTTTTAGAAAGGCAAATATAACTTTTGCATCCAATTTAACCACCACCCCTCCCCTCCCCGCCCTCACCACTCTGGTCAGCAACATATCCGCCACCACCACCGTTGTCACCATCAATTAATATTATCATTCCACCACCGCTACCCCACCCCCACCCACCTACACCCACCATGTCGTCGTCAAAACCGTCACCCCCACCCGACTCCCAACAGATGCAAATTTCTATTCTTTTACGAGATTCCATTTCAATCCCGTCAATCAAATGCATGGTCAAATTCAATTCCAATTTCTTTAAAGTCAAATTACTTTGATAAATTCCATTTCCACCAAATTCCATTCCACAAACCCAAACAGCCGTAAATGTTCACACTCCGAAATTATCTCATACACTCAGAAATTTTCTCATTCATTACCTCACTCTTGTTAAACAAACCCATCAGAAAATATTATAAAAAATATGAATTAAGGTGTATGTAAACTAACGTAAACCTCCATAAAAAACTATAAATGATGAATATTGTATATTTGATATAGAAGAAATAAAAGCTGCGGGCCCCTACGAGGATGCATAGCCGCTTCAGCTCCGCTTACAAGAAAAAGGTAAAAAGCACTTCTTAATACTCAAAAAGCACTCTCCTAATAATAGAAATATCATATTTTTTTTTCTTTTTTCAAAATACATAAATATTTCACCCGCCAACCGAACCTGATTCCAATCCTCAAACCCGGAAATTCTTCCCGGTAAAAGTTTGCCCGAATTGCCAATTCGGAGGTACTATGTTCTTCGAGGTGGAAGTGCGACCGTCACTGCCTGTCACCCTAAACGAAAGTGACTGTCCAATCAACACCGCGTTTGACTGCCAATTTTGACCCCAGTTCCGGCTAAGACTCATCCATTCGGTGTTCTCACCTTTCACCCATGCCTTCGTAATATCGCCGGCACCGGCCACGTTGCTGATCAGAACCAAGTTGAAATAACGGAAACCGTTAATTGTAAACCTTATCCCTCCTTGTTTCCGGCATGGCACCCTGAAAAAAAGAAAATGTAATTCAGTTATTAAACAGGGGTAATTGAGATCGTATGTTATAGGATCTCCGACGACTTCTATTTTGAAGAAAATAAAAAATATAGGGATTTTAAGCTATAATTTTGCTCCAACGACTTTCCTTTTAAAATTGAGAAAGTAGGAAATAGAAGAAGATTTTCTCAAATATGAAGATAACCTCCCAAATGATAGAGCACCAATAGAGATCTTAGATAGTAAATATTAACCAAGAGAAATAATACTTTAATAATATTATAATTTTTTTTTTGAGATTTTAACTTTTTGGTTTTTTATTTTGGAGAAATTTTGGAAAGCTGTTGGAGATGCTCTTGGTGATCACGGAGTGAAGAGATGACTTGCCGGCGGTAAGAGACGGGGACGATGCCGGCGCGGTAGGCAGCGATTTTGAGAAACATGGGCATGGCGAGATCGAAATGGGGGCGAGGGGGGTTGCACCAACCACCGTTGTCACTAGGTTGAGCGAAATTGGGAGGGCAGAAATTGGTGGCGGTGATGAGAATGGAAGGGTTTCCGGGATGGCACCATTGAGGATCGTCGGTACATTTTAGCTCGAAACAAGCGCCGCAGCTCAGCCCATCGTTGAACAGCGCTGTGCTTAGTGCCGCCGTGTTGACGCCATAGCCTTGGCTGTACAAATTCCCATAACCACATGCTCCACCTGAAAAGTAACCCAATGCAGAACAAATATACATAATTGAAAAGGTTTTGTTTTAGGGGATTGGATTTGAATTGTAAATTTGTAAGGAAATAATAATAATAAGAAAAGGGGGGAAATGAAATTAAAGCAAATGCAGACAGACCCATGGTGCCAGAGGCATCAGCGCCACCGTAAAAGGTGGCGTGCGCGGACTCCCACTGTCCGCCGGTGTAAACTCCGGGGATACGAGCGTTGACGGCCGTCAAAATTGCAGTTAAAATTACAATGAACCCGAAACCTCGGAGCTCCATCTTTGAAAAAGAGAGAGAGAGAGAGAGGAAGAGGAAGTTGAAAAGCGTGAAGAGAGGAGGAATGTGAAGGGGATACTTATGGGGGAAAGTGGGGCCAATGGGGAGAATCTTTTCGGGATTGGGTGTTAAATCTTTACAATTTGTTTTTTATTTTTATTTTAGAGCGAATTATAATAGTGGTTCCTATGATTTACTTAAATTTTGGATTTGATCTCTAAATTATATTATTGCACCGGTGGTTCATAACCTTTTAATTTACTTTCACTTATGATTATCTTATATTTAATTTACATTCACTCATGATCTTCTTATGTTTAACATAGAAGAAACATGAGTGAAAGTAAATCAAAAAATTAAGGATCACTACCGTAGATAATTGGAGAGGGTGAGAAGCAAATTCTTTTGGGGTGTGGGGGGGAATGGGTCGAACGAAAAAAATGGGATGGCTTGGGTTAGTTGGGAAAGAGTGTTGAAAGATTTCAAGAATGGTGGCCTTAATGTGGGTAGCTTACAAGTTGATAATTGGGGACTCTTGGGGAAGTGGTGGTGGCGGTTCCTAAATGAAAAGGAATCGTTGTGGGTGAAAGTGGTGCAAAGCATATTTGGGGAAGAGGGGGGTTTAAAAGGGGAGACGATTAGAAGTAATTCGGGTAACTCGGTGTGGACGAATATTGTGAAGTTAGGTCGGGAACTAGAGAAGGTGGGGATTAATTTTGCTTCCTCATTTGGAAAAGAGGTAGGGGACGGAAATGATACTAAATAGACTTTTTCAATTAGAAACGAATAAAGAGGCGAAAGTGGCGGAGAGGGGGGAATTGGAAATGGTGTTGGAGGAGACAACCGAGGGGTAGGGAAGTAGGAGAATTGGATGATTTTCATAGGTTAATTCCCACGTAGAAATAGAAAGGATAAGGTGAAGTGGTGGCTAGATAGTGAGGGAGTATTCTCAAATCAAAAGTTAAAAAGTTTAATAGAGGAGAAACTGGAAGTTAGAGGAGGTGAGGGTCGGGAAACGAAATGGTGGGAATTTTTGTGTGGAGAGCGAGCTTGGGACGGTTGCCGTGTCGAGAAAATCTTGATAAAATGGGTATTGACCTTCATTCAACACTTTACCCAAGGTGCGAGTTGGAAGTGGAGTCCATTGATCACGCTTTAGTAAAATGTGGTGACGTACAGTCGGTGTGGAAAAAAGTGTGTAAATGGTGGAACATTCGAAAAGACTCATTCGATTCGGTGGAGGAAATTTTAAATTTTGAAGAAAATTCGGCGACGGACGCGAACTTACAAGGAATACGACCAGCTGTTTGGTGGTCGATCCTTTATTATATTTGGAGTCATCGCAACCAGGTGGTGTTTAAGGACGATAAGAGGAAGGTGGCAGAATTATTTTTCGAGTTTCAACGACGCAGCTTCGAGTGGATTTCAAGGAGGTTTCGCGGCAGAAAAATAGAATGGTCGAGGTGGCTAATCAATCCAGAACAGGTCCTAACCTGAGTTGCTTGATCCGATTGAGGTCTGACCCATATGTTTGGCTACGGTATGCGGTTGTTTCGCCTGATTGGGATTGCTGAATGGGCCAGGCTGCTGGTTTGGATTAAGCTGCGGCTGCCCAACAGCCTTCTGTCCGCTGTGAGGCTGTTGTTTTAAGCTAGCGGCTGTCATTTATTTTTGTGTCTCGATTGCGTTTCTTTCTTGTTGTTTGTTGTTATTTCATCCGGTTAGCTTTGTAACTATTTGGTTGGTTTAATAATATTGCCTTGCCTTTCAAAAAAAAAACCAAGTTTTAGGTAAACCACAAGAACCATCGGTGTAATTCACTCTTTATTTTATGATTAATGTTGTATACGTTTATCTATATTATATTATAAAATATTTAGAAAACAAATAAAGAAATTTTGTTAAACATAAACGGGCATAATTTTACAATTTCAATTTTAGAATAATTATTATGTATTTATAATTTTCTATAAATTCAAATAATAAACATTCAACCGATGTTTGAAATAACGTGAGAACATCTTTTATAAATGTCTATTTTAGAGACAACATTATTAATTATATTATTAATATAATTTATATATAATAAAATATATTTTTCTCTTAAAAATTACATGTTGCAATTTCTTTTTGGTGATGATATAATAAAATAGTTTTTCTCTTATGACAATCATTTTTGGAGAGTTCAAAATTTTTGGGAAATTCATAATTTTCTTTTATACTATCTCCATGTTGTAGAAAGTTTTGAAGAATTTGTTAAGCAAAAACTTGTCCAAAATCTCCATTTTAAATAGAGATGACCATTTACGGGTTTGGGCGAGCCACGAGCCAGACTTAACATATTTTTCTTGTTAAATGGCCTAATTACCAAACCCAAACCCGTTTTTGCGGGCTTGAGAACTTGTCCATACCCTTCCTAGTTCCTAGTAACGAGCTGGGCTTGCCAACGGGCTAACAGGCCTAAAAATTTACATTCAAAAAACTTATATAAAATGGTAAGTTACGTAAAGTTATCATCCAATATTTAAAGATCGAGATCCTAGACATACTATATGACATATCACATATAATATATATTTGGGAGGTGGTTGGTATTTAGTAGAGGGAGTCCAACCCAAAACCACTTCAGAACTTTTTTTTAATACAATATTAATTATATAGAAAAATTAATTGATTATAATTATATAACGGGTCAGGCGGGCTTGTCCAAATTTCTTTTTTTTTCTAATTGCCCCAAGCCCGCCCGTTAACATGAACTGTCCTACCCAAGCCTGCTCATATTTTCTAAAATGGTTGTAAGAGGCCACTTTTCTAACGGGATGGACGGGTCGGGTCTACGTATCACCCATGAACAACTCTAATTTTAAAGTTTGGAAGCCACGAGTTTTAATACGTGACTTATTGCAGCAAAAATATAAGTTATATATATAATTACATATGCACACTTGTTTTCTACTATTACCTTGATATATGAATATATATAAAAAGTAGGTTATAGTAAAAGGCAAAGGATTGCATGAGACATTGAGGTTAATGTAAGAAACGTGAGAAGTTGATCTGAATCGTTGATCTTTTTTAATTAAATGTTCTCCCATGAATTGCACCTTAGATAAGAATTGATCTGGTGCATTTCAGTGTATCTTATCTAGGTGCATCTTATTCTAATGGGCGTTCATTTCTCATCTACCAGTTGATAATCATTTCTCACATTAACCTCAATTTCTCACTAAACCCAAACCTGTAGTAAAAAGACCAAAAAGAATAAAAATATTATAATATAAAAGAGATAAAATAATGTCTTACAAAAAGACGCGCCTTATATAAGGCAAGCATGACTATTAACGTGACGTTTGACATAAGTTTTGTGCCATGTTGAGTCATCTAGAATAGTGACTTAAAACACATTCAAATTTATCAGCGAGTTCAACAAATAAGACAAATACTCCACATATTTATATAGAAAAAAAATACTCCACGGCTAAAACTAAAATAAATTATATCTTTACTTTAAAATCTAAAATCTTTAAATTGCAATAAAATTTTGAATCAAACAAATTATACCAAAAAAAACAAGAATGTTTAATTTGACACCAATAATAATATTTTTTTCTAGGTTCTTTTAGCAGGACTTTAGATTAAAAACCATGTTCATCCTGTACTTATCTATACTACATTATTAAAAGAATAAGGGGAATTGACAGTTTTTTTTAACATTTAGTTTTTCAAGGTTACTTCTTCTATTACATACTGTACAAGTTTTGAAAGCAGACCTTTGAAATCCACGAGTCATCTCCCACGTCCAGCACAAATCTCTCCCCACTTCTCCCTCTTGAAATCAGTTTTCTTCTCCCTGCTAAATCTCGCCGGATTCTTCTTCCCCCCACGTCCCTCTCTTCTCTCCTTTAAACAGGAATCCAACAAGACTCCGCCGATTCAGTCTCACAATTCACGATCTCTACCTCTTCTTCTTTTCTTTCTTTTTTGTTTCAACATTTGAGATGGAATACCTAAATCGGTAAGTTGTTTATGAGTTGGATAAGTGCATATGTGGGTTTCGATTGGTTTGCCCTTTCAGGGTTTCGATTGATTTTTGGTTTTTTGAAGATCTTCACGATATCGATTGGTTTCTTTGATTTTTCCGTTTCACGATTTGGTTCTGCCAATTTCTGCCTCTTCACATACAGAGTACGATTTCAGGTACGCATCTATTGTTTATTTCCTTTCACGGTTTTGATTGGTTTTTGGTTTCTTGAAGAATCAATTCACGATTTCGAATGGTTTCTGGTTTCTTGAAGAATCGATTCACGATTTCGATTGGTTTTTGGTTTCTTGAATTTAGGTTTTTGGTTAGAAGGAAATTGTTGGAAACAATGAAGAAACCTCAAAAAGAAGAACAAAAAATCCATCCAAGACACTCATCTCTGTTCTGTTTTACTGCTTGTAGCAAGGTTTGTTAGCTAAACATTTGATTTCATGGAAGTGGGTTTTGTGGATGAAGGTTAGATGAAAGCAGGTCAAGAGATTCAAGGTATACCGAACAAACCTTTTAAAAAACTTTTTTTATAACATTAGAAGGAGATAATTATTTTGCAAATATTTTAATAGATAACTATAATTCTATGTTGTATGCATTTAACAGGAGGGACTTCCTTCTTGTGTGTTAAATATTGTGTCTGGTTATGGTCAGAGGTGCTGCTCTTGCTAGCCATATGGATGTGGATAAGGTTTGTATAAGGGTGGAAGCTTAATTTGATTATGGTTTACATCAATGTTAACTTGATAGCTTAATTTATTTATGCAACTTTCTTTCACTGGTTCCACTGACTCACTGAGATTGGTAAAGTTGTACTTGGATTAGCTGCAAAAAGCAATCTTAAACCTGTGACTTTAGAACTTGGTAGGAAATCTCCTTTCATTGTGTGTGAGGATGCCAATGTTGATGATGCTGTTGATCTGGCACATCTTGCTCTCTTCTACAATCAGGTTCTCAAATGATTTGGTTTAATTGGTTGCTTACCAAATTGCATATCTATATCTATATATATATAGTTTGTATTGAACATGTATATATATATATATACAGGGCCAATGTTGATTTCTTGAATATCAATAAATTAACCAATACCCAGATGATGAACAGTAATAAATTTGCTACTTGTCATACCATTTTAATACCAGAAAAAGAAAAAGAACTTGCAACTTTTTTTTCAACGAGTTGCAGTAGATCAGTTATAATGGTATTTATTTGCACATGGGGCTGCTGTTCTTTTGTTTAATTTCCAACAGAAGGTAGATTTTGGGAGGCTAAGGGGTAAAGTTTTTTGGGTCCTTAATTATACTTGGGTTTCTTTTTAGTCTCACCCTTATTTGTGGCTGGAATTCTCTTAATCATATTCGGATTGGTGTTTTTGGTTTATCTTCAAAGTATGAGCTGTTATTTTGGAAGATTTTTTTTGTAATGGCCTTTGGTGCAATTTTATTTCTCTTGATACAAATCTGATGGCAATGGTGTTGGATGTTGGTTTTGTCATTTTCTAAGGGTTGCTGTAACACCCCGAAATTTTCATTGTAATTAATAAAAGATAAATTGTATTTTAGTACAATTTATTATTGAGAAAATTAACTTGGAGGGTTGATGGGCAATTTTTGGAAGTTTGGGGGTTTATTTTGGAAATTGAGTAATGACTCATGTTTTTATGTGAGGTGTCGCATAAGGAATTAATCAGTATTTGATAATACTGATTTTGTGTTGTATTCTAAAAAGAAAAATAAAACAGAGGATATTGAGAGAGATAGAACGAGACAGAGAGAAAGAGATATCGAGAAAAAAGAAGAAGAAAGTAAGTTTTTGATTTGAAATTGAGGTAAGAAACTTGAATCTTGTTACTGATTCTTGTAAGAAAGTTAATCAATTACATACTTATTTGTTTAGAACTGTTTTGGGAAGATTAAAGTGAAGCTGTGAAGTTTTCGTTCAGAGTTCGATTTCATTAAGGTGAGTTATTCATTCTTGTTAAAATTAAGCAATTAAAAGTGTTATAGATATGCTATACTTGTATTTGATATCACTGGTATGATTTGATTAAGAAATGGTAAGCTTAATGAGTCAAGTAGAGAACTGAATCAAAATGGAAGTGACGATGAACAGTAGCTTTTCGTAATAGAGGGTTGCGCAAAGTTGAACTTTTCGCAACAGTTGGCTGCGAAAAGTATAGTTTTCGCAACAGTTGGTTGCGAAAAGTGAAGTTGTCGCAATAGAGGGTTGCAAGAAGTGAGGGTTTTCGCAACTGTGGGTTGCGAAAAGCGGAGGTTTTCGCAGCCTTGGCTTGCGAAAAGTGTAGTTTTCGCTACAGTAGCTTGTGACAAGTTGATGACTTTCAGTAGTAGTTTGAGGCTGTTATGTGGCATGCAATCTGATATGAATATGCTAATTGTTATATGTTTATAACTATGTTGTTGATGTAAAAACCATGTTATGTTGAATTGTAATGACTTATTTATGAGTCCGGAGCCATAGTTACTTGTTGAGGTGTTGATCCCCGATGCTAAATGGCAAAGTGGAGATAATCGTTGAAATTAATATTCTGTACATAGAGATATAGAATACATGTTGAATTGTATAGCCTTAGTATACAATAGAATGAGTGATGATACACAGTTATTGTGTGGCGTTGGCTAGAATATACATCTGGTCTAGTGGGCATATAGTACGGTATAATGAGAACCGTTTACTAGCTGGGGACCGTTAGGATGTATTTCTAGTTGTTGGAGTGAATCTTGAATCATCTGTGAGGGTCTCTGGTGGTTGTTGATCGCGATAAATAAAATCTCATTTGAGGGACCAGTGATTCAAGATGGGGAGGAAACGAAATGAGGAATGGCAGACTTGGAGTTGTAATTCCCATTTCAAGCGAAAGATGAGATATCTTTATTGTTGTTGAGGATTTGACATGCTAATTCAGAAAGAAGCAGATTTGGAAACTGTAATTTCTGGGAGTTAGAGTTACTTATAAGTCCGGTGGGATTTATAGTAATTCTCGTTGTAATCTTAATTCAGAAAGAAGCAGGTTTGGAAACTGTAATTTCTGGGAGTTGGAGTTATTTATAAGTCCGGTGGGATTTATAGTAATTCTCGTTGATAGTATGATGACTAGATGAATTAGTCATGAGTAAGGGAATAAGTGGATTCCAATGGTCGATAAGAGCTTGGTATGGTAAGATTGTTGATAACAGGTTTGGTATATCTGTTAATATTTTGTTGATTAATTTTAATTTGATTTGGATAATCTCACTAGGCGAAAGCCTAATGTTTCAAATTAAACTGTCTTACCAGGTACTGGCTCTGGGATATAGTTTGGGAAGTGAGATTTCAGTTGAAAGGAATCAGACTCGGCGATAACGAAGGATCAAGATATTCTTTTGAGGACTTTTGGGACGAGCCTTAGATAATCTAGTTGATCTTATTGTGATGTATAATTAGATTGATCAGACTATTTAAGTTAGACGACTTTGTGTATATATAGAAATTTACTTATGATCCTTTGGTTTATGAAAGTCTGACATTTTGATGATCATAACTCATGTATTTTGAGGTTTAAATTGGCCCTGAATTTTAGGGTGTTACAGTTGCTGCTTGTCAAAGGATGGGGTTTGGTTGTTGGTTCAATATTTTTTTGTAGTTTTTGGTTTGCAAAGGTTTGAGGCTCTATGTTAATGACTTACTCCCTTTGTCCTTGATCCGTTACTTTTAAAGTTTATGGTTTGGATCTCCTCTTTGATTTGGATTTGGTTGGATCTATCATCAACAACCAATGGTTTTCCAAACATTTATTGACGAAATTTTGTAAAATTTATTTACAAAATATGTTTTTGTAATGAAAGTTTCTTCACTGAAATTGCAGGTTTAGAAGGGAACTTGGCTAAAGTTTTGTTGGCTGCAGAACCTGTAGAACCTGTGTCATGAGGCTGTTGAAACAGAGTCGGTCGTCTTGAGAAGCCCATTGCTACTAATGCATGAGTAAGAATGTCCCTTCTTTATATTTATTTCTTTCGGCTTAACATGCATTTGTGAATTTTAAGCGGCTTTGAGATGATACTTAATTGTCAATTTAAGTCTACCAACATATATAATAGAATAAAGTTTGTTCAGATTCACAAAAAGAAGATAGAAACATAATAATATTACTGCACTAAATTGAGGAATTCAATTGGAAACAAATCGATACCAGTTTTCTTACTTTTGAATGTGTGTGTTACAAGATACTTGCAGTGCTTCTTGCATTTACTGGAGCAATCCTGTCTATAATGAGTTTCGAAAATTCATTCAACAACACTCACCAGAGAATAGATCTTATTGTATGGCACTTTATGTAGTTGTCCTGGTTCAAACCTTGGTCTGGTTTTGCAGGTCTAAGAGTCTAGCTATTTCGTTCTTACTTAACACAGAAGACATTTGCATTAACTACAATAAAATGGATCTTTTAGGACACATAAGTGTCCTAGAGCATTCTAATAGAGGTCTTAATGGGACTTTAAGTTTATAAGATATGTGTGTCCTATATAAATATATTATCTATACTACTTTATTAAAATTCTAAGAGCAGTTTTTTACTAAATTCAGTTTTTCAAGATTACTCAAATTGATTATGGTTTTTAGTTTGTCAAACAAACTTTGGATTGTTTGTAATTTTAGACCAAGCATTTAAATATCCAACTTCTTGAACCTGTGTTAAGATTTCTTTTTCATATTGGACCACATATGTCATTCTGCTGGTACGTGTGATGTGAAGATGAAAATTGGAGGTCCTTTTGGCACCATGAGGCATAGAGTTGAGCTAGGCATGCAGCCAACAACAGTCTCGAGATGCTGTCAGGCTATTGGAGCCTATTAAGCAACAATTTCCCACCAGGTATGTTAAAAATGTAGGCGTTTTTTACTCTATTTTATCTCGATTGGATTTTGGGTGCGGATGTGCTTTAATTTTTGAACATAGTGGGCTGCTGTTGTTGTCATTGTAAATTACTAGAGAACCAGATGTTCCTTTTCTTCCCAGAAGAGTGGTTGCTTTGCCATGTGCTAATAGATTTTGTTTTATTTTAGAAATGTTTGTATTTCCTTACGAGGGAAGGAGAACCCAATGACTAATTCTCAGGAAATAGCAATATTTGATCATGCAATGGAGAACTTCCCTTGTAATTGCCATGATAAGGTGCAACTTTGTTCTCTTTCAGCTAGCTTTTTAAGACATATAGGACATATTTGGCTAATGCCTATTTGATAAGACATAATACAACGCAGGTAGCAAGATTGAGGATTTGTACGGTTTCGGTTTAGTGCATTCAAGCAATACTAAGGGATTTGTATGGTTTTGGTTTAATCCAACAAAAGTCTTGATTTACGTAACAATGCAAGTAAAGTATTCAGTGCGGGTAAACTATTCATAGATGAAGCAAACAATCAAATCCTATGGAATGGTTCTAACTTTCTTATAGCTTTTTAAACTTTATATCTTACAATAGAGACTTCAATTTGCACGTTCACCAAACACCAGAGTAGTTGACAAACTCATAACAAGATAATTTGTGAAATCAACATGTCCTCCTTGAAGCCTTAATAAAACGAAGATCGGATGATGGCCAATCTAACTCTCACTAAAGCGAGCAAGGGGACAAAGGTCCTGCACATGGATATGGACAATTCACGAGGCCACTGTAATTCATTGGATCTTTTGCTGGAAGAAAAGAGTCGGCCATGGTAAAAGAAACCTTGGTTGGTTTATAGTTATGTTGTTTTGTAATACTTGAACACGTGTAGAATCAATACTTGTACTTTTAAACCAATGAATTTTATTAAATGGATTTGTTCTATCGTTTGGTCTTACCGATCTTCTTAAGTTTAACGTTTCTTGGCTTTGATAATTCATTTGGGATATACCGATCAACATAGTGTCAGGCTTAAGGCATGGTTCCAATAAAATTTTATTTCCCGCCGCATCGCGCGGGTATGTTACTAGTAATTAGTTATTTAAACACAAAGTTTGTTTTTTTAGACCATTTCTAACCTAACACTAAAAACATAAAAAATTAAGATGTTTTCATCTCCAACATTAAAAGACTATAAAATGAAGGCCAATAAAGTAAGTCTCTATATTTGAAGGTCAATAAAATGGTCTCTAAAGTTTAATATTGCCATTTTATTCAACTTTTATAATTATATATACATATATATATATAGAGGCTCCTTCAAATGTAAACATTCTTTTTTATGTAAACAATGAAACCAAGGGTATTTGGGTCTTTTTCTCCAAATTCGTAAATTTAGAAATATCCATAATTTTAGCAACTAACAAACTTCCTTAATTTTCTCAATTATCTTCATCTCTCTCTCTCTCTCTCTCTCTCTCTCTCCGGCAACCTACACTCCGACGACCTCCTCCTACTCTGGCGATCTCCAATCCGGCGACTTGCTCCCACTCCGGCGACCTCCCCCAAAATTCCAGCGAGTTTCATAATTTTTTCGAGTTTCATAACAGTTTTTTCGTAAACAATTTTTTCATAAGTTCGAGTTTTTTAAGTTTCATAAACCATTTTTCGAAATTTTCACATTTCATAGGAGAAAAACAATATGAAACCGGCGAATTTCATAATTTTTTCACGTTTCATAGGAGAAAAAAACATTTTTTTTCATAAACATTTTTTTAGTAGATGAAAATCGATATGAAACCCAGAATCATGAATTATAATGAAAAGCATAATCGATATGAAACCCAAAATAATGAAACCCATATGAAACGTCTCCTATGAAACGTCTCCCGTCCATGCTTGAACCGTTTCCCCCACTGCAGAAACAGCATCGCTTCTCGCAACGGTCGGAGTCCATCTCGCCATGATTTGCAAACCAACGAAGCTGTCTGTAGGTTCGGGAGGCTGAAGTTGGAGGCGATCTTAGTCAACACGTCGTTAGGTAGCGCTGCGAAGTCACGGCGGTGCGAGGACGGAGATGATCGGAAGTGTCTGGTTTGGATCGACTTGGAAGTGTTGTGGTGTTTCCTGATCGGATTGTGAATCATGGTGGCCGGAATTTTGTGAGAGAGGGAGAGAGAGAGAGAGAGAGAGAGAGAGAGAGAGAGATTGGTGGCCGAAATTTTGTGAGAGAGAGAGAGAGATTGAGATAATAACCATAATTAGATTAATTCAAATCAATTAATAGATTCCAAAATTAAATACCTAAAACTATTCCCAAAATACCCTTTCCCTATTTTTTAAATTCAAAAATCCCTCAACCGTTGATCAAAAAATCGGATGGCCTAGATGGGTTTACAAGGTTTACATAAAAAAGAATGTTTACATTTGAAGCTCCCTCTCTCTCTCTCTCTCTCTATATATATATATATATATATAATTTTGGATCAGATTGAGGAGAAAAACTTAAAAAACGGAAAACCGAGGAACACTCTAATAGTCCTTCATCTGGACAGTATGCACTTGTGCATACAACTAATTTGTAACATGCAAGCGTGCATAAAAACCAAAAAACAACTTAATTTTACTTGTATGCACAAGTGCATACCGTCTAGATAAAGGGGTACCAGTGTGTTTCTCAGTTTTTCATTTTTGAGTTTTTCCCCTGAACCTCCCTCTAATAATTTAATACATTAAGTAATATTATTTTTTTATTGTTATGATGAAAAATGTGATTTTAATGTTGTTTTTTTAGTGTTTGGTTGAAGTTGGATTTTTTTAGTATTTAAGAGACCCATCATTTTATTGCTTTTAATATTATTTTTTTAATGATTGGATTAAAATATTAGTATTTTTTTTTTCTCGATATCGGCTCAAGCTCGAGATATACATGCTCGAGCTCAAGTAGCCCGTTATATCTTGACTCGTTTACGTCCCTAATTACAAAGATTGACCATAATTTCAATTTTAACACAAAACAACAATTTTTTTCTTTCAAATTATGTATCTATAAAATATTATGTTTATTGTTATATAAGTGGTATAACGTACTTGTTCACATTTTAACACACATGTAACCATACAAGCATATCATAAAATGCCTTAAAAAAAGAAAAAAAAGCATATCATAAAATATTTACATAAACGATTTTGACTCAATTTTATGTACGACAATTGGCATTGTTAGCTTATAAGCTAATTTTTTGAAAAGCTAATTTTTTGAAAAGCTAATTGGAGTAGTTTATGAGTAGCTTTTTGTAAATATTCCAATTATGCCCTCATTAATATTCACTACTACAAATATGACTTTTATACGCGCTTAATTATACGCGGTTTTTGTTGTTTTTACAAAAACCGTGTATAAAAGACATACCTGGACCCTTTTTACACGGCTAAAGCTGAACCGTTGCTAAAAATAAGATTTTATACGATGTTCTAAATTAACAACCGTGTATAAAAGGTACTAGACAATTACAAACGGTTGCATCGAAGTAACCGCGTACAAAAGTTACATTTTATACGCGGTTGTGTGTTAAAAAACCGCGTACAAATGGGTTACTTTTATACGCGGTTGTATGTAAAAAACCGTGTGTAAAAGGCACATTTACACACGGTTTTTGTAACAACCCAGTCTAAAATAAGCACGCAAATCATATAAATTAGAACATCCCAAAAATGGGTCCCAAAATTTCTTACATAAGTCTCAAAATAGGTTGGCGGAAACAACCTATACACAACTGAAAATGAACTAGCTACTACAAGTATAAGTGGCACTGTCTCTATCTGCATCTGTCCTCTATCATGCTTTTGCTCACTTACCTGAGCCTCCTACTATTTGCTTACCTGAAAAGGTTTAGTTTGGAAAAGCGAGGGTTAGACCATGAGGTCTAGTGAGTCCCTCCTGACAGTTCTCAAAATCATTTTAAAAGCTTTGCATAACTTTCATATATAAAACTTTCAATAATAAACTTTCACATAACTGGACATTAAAGACTTCCACGGATAAATCCGCTCCCGTAAATGGCACCCTAAAGTCACCCGAAAGTGACAACGAGTCAGTATCACGCTGCCTTACTGGGTATCACTTCCCATGGAATCAACGGAACCTCCCCCCGACGTGAGTACTGGCGGAACCTCCCCCCGACTTAGCCAATTTACGTCTACACAATGTATGCATACATCTCACATAAAACTTTAAACAACTTTCATGCAATAAAAGCATAAGAACAAAACATGGCATTTCTCATCATGTATTCACTTTAGAAAAACACGTTAAAAGGCACGTATTTTAGTTAGAAAACTCACCTGAGGCTCTTACTTCTCGTTCCTAAACAGTTCTCAACTTCCAAATCGACTTCCCTGAATAAACGGGCATAAAACAACAACTCAGCAAAAGTATCCGGACAACTCAGTTTTCCGGACAACCCTACTTTTCCGGACGCTAAAGAGTCCGGACACCCAACTAACCGGACAACAACCTAGTCCGGACAACACCCTTATCCGGGTAACTACTACATTCCGGACGATACGCCTTTCCGGATATCGAACTTACCGGATACTAGACTTTACCGGACATAATACCTACCCGGGTAGCTTTCCTATCCGGACAGTCTCCACACCCGGAGACCTTCTAACGCATCGAGGAGTCCGGACGTCCGAGAAGGTTTCCGGACGTCGACCTGGACCCTTTTTGAGGCTGAAATCTACTGGTTAGCTCGATTCTATCGAAGTAAAGATTAGCAATAGCAACAACATCACTAAACTTAACAATTACTGAGTTCTTAGCAATCGAAACACACTATAAGACCCGATTTCTCTCATTTTAGCTTCAAACTTCACTTTTGAACAAAAACCCCAAGACTTAACCATTCTGCTCCCTAATCAAAGATAAATCGATGAAACAAGAGAGTGTTACCTGGTTGATTGCTGGCGATAAACGAAATCCAAATGCTATTTCTTCTTCAAATCCCAAGGTTTGATGGCTCCTTTATTCCAAATGCACCAAAAACCCTCAAGAACCTCTCCTCTTCTTTCCCTCACAAACTCAGCCGACACACACACTAAAATCAGTAATATGGAATGTCCTCTAGGGTTTTGTGCCTTTTTATACCCCAACTTCTATTTACCAACTAGCCCCTCAACTTCTACTTCTGCTTAAAACTCCACACCAAACGCAAAACATTTCTGTTGGTGCAAGTGTACCACATCTCTATATATTTTATATATTTATTTTGATGATTACAAACACACCGTATTATTGTTTTTCTAACAATTTTATCCAAGTGCGCAGTTAATTGGACAACATGAAGATTTTATCTGAAGAGTCCAAGACTGGTGTTTACGTCATCATATATCTCATAATAATAAACACCCTAAAATAATATACCACTTGGATATTTTAAAAAACCTAACCCAACACTATTTTTAAATCTTGATTTAAATTAATTTAAGAAGGTTGACTTTTTTGGAATAAAACAAAAAGAATTCAGTTGCCTTTTTAAGCTATGGTCGCTCCTGACGCAGACACCTTTTTCAGGCGGTATACCGCGTGATGCTCGGCGGTATACCGCGGCTCTGTTACGTATGGCAGGTTCTTGCAGGATTGACCTTCCTACTGTCAGCCACCTTTGTCAGGCGGTATACCGCGTGGTGTATGGCGGTATACCGCGGCTCTGCTGGTACGAGTTGCAGGCTTTTGCAGGTTGACTTGCTTTTGGTCAGCTACTTTTTCTGGGCGGTATACCGCGCCCATATAGGCGGTATACCGCGGTGAGCTTTTGACCGTTGCCACGTCCAGCTTAAATACATGCAGCTTCTCAGCATTTATGAAAAGACTTGTAGACATTGAATACCTAGCTTCCAAAAGGATTACTCAGCTCCTCATCTCATTTAATAACTTATTCAAGTTATAATTTTTTGAGTGATCAACCTCTCACAAATCCAAGTGTTATACTTATACAAGAGTGATTAATATTGTGAGATATATTCTCTTGTAAGTATTTGAATAGTGTGAGTGATTCACGTTCTCGAGCAAAAGCAAGAGATTTTATTATCATTGTATCAAGGTTTGTGTTCTACCATAAAGAACACTTATAGTGAATCAGTGTGTCGAGAAGTGTCTCGGCAAGTGGACTAGCCAGCCAGTTGGTGGTGAACCACTTTAAATCTCGGTGTCGGTATCAACATTCTCTACCCTTATCTCTTTATATTCCCGTTGTGCACTTAATTTTATTTATATATTTGTTGTGCATGCAATATTTATTGTTGATTTTGATAAGAGAATTTTTATTTGTGAAATATTTTTAAATACAACCTTTACCCCCCCTAAGGTTGTCCTAACAATTGGTATCAGAGCGGGTTGCAAGTTTTTTTTTTTAAAAAAATCGTTGTATTTTTAAAACTTGTTCCTATTTTAAATGGCAACCTCTGAGGGAATTATTTCTACAAAAATTCCGCAAATTGACACCGAAAATTTTGGTCTTTGGGCAAATCTTTTTGAATGCTACGTTCGTGGCAAAAGTCGAAAAATTTGGGACATTATTAAAAATGGAGATTATAAACCCACCAAAACCAAAGATGGAGTAATTAGTGAAAAACCAGTAGCGGAATGGTCCGCCGCTGAGGATGCTTGGGTTTGCTTAAATTTTGAAGCTAAAAATATTCTTTTTTCCGCACTTACTAAAGATGAGATTGAACGTGTTTATTCTTGTGAAACTGCTCACGATATTTGGGAAAATCTAAATAACACTCATAGAGGAAATTCTCAAGTCAAAAGCTCAAAAATAAATATTCTTGTACATGATTATGAAATGTTTGAAATGTTAAAAGATGAGTCAATCGACTCAATGTTTAAACGTTTTAACCTTATCATGGTGAGCTTGAAAGGTCTTGGTAGAACTTATCCAAACGAAGATTACGTGCGAAAAATTCTTCGAGCGCTTCCTCCGGAGTGGATGCCGAAAATCACATCGTTGGAAGACTCCCGTGACCTCTCAATGATGAAATTAGATGATCTCATTGGAAATCTCAAAGTGCATGAAATTGCACTAAAAAGGAACAAAGATCGGGAGCATGATAAAAAGAAATCTTTGGCGCTTAAAGCTTCAACTTCAAGTGACGAGAAGGAGAAGAAGAAAAAGAAGGAGAAAGCTAGCTCCTCAAAGGATCAACCCGAACATCTTGACGATGTAGCCATGTTGGTAAGAAATTTTTCTAAATTTTTAGCTAACAAAAAGTTTTCAAGAAATGATAGGTTTCAAAGAAAAGGAGATTATCGCCGTGGTGGAGAAAACCGAAGCCGAAAGTTCCATAAACGGAACGACAAAATAAATAAAAATGGCGAATCAAGCGATGATGAAGAAGCCAAGAAAAAGAAGGGCTTTTGCTACTCATGTGGAGACAAGGATCACTATGCCAACGAGTGTCCAAAAAGAAATAAACCTAAAATCAAGAAGGAGAAAGCCTTCGTTGGAGGCGCGTGGAGCGCAAGTGAAGATGAAAATGAGTATGAAGCCACTTGTCTCATGGCGGAAGGCGACGATGAGGTAAACTCGTGTTACTCAAATTACTCTAGCGATGATGAATGTAATGATGATGATGATCTTGATATGTTAAATGATGCCTTTCAAAAAATGGTTATGCTTACAAATAATTATAAAGATGAGAACGCAAAACTAAAGGAAGAATTATTATTAAGTAAAAAGGAAATTCATGATAGCAAACAAAAAATTGCATGCGATAATGAAAAAAATCATAAATTTAGAAAATAAATTAAGTGAAAAATATGTTTGCAATTCTTGTGACATTTTAAATAAAGAAATTGCATGCCTTGAGAAAAGAATAGTTGAAAATGATTTATGTGCTAATTGTGATGTGCTTAAAAAGGAAAATGCATGTTTAAAAGAAAAATGTGATAAACATGAAAAAGATAATTTGTTAGCACATGCCTTTCAAAGTAGCAATGAGAAAGTGCTTAAAATGTTAAATATGTCAAATAGCACTAATTGTAGAAAAGGCGTTGGTTCCGATATGTGTAAAGATAAGTGCTTATGTATGCCTATCAAAAGATATTTTGAACCACCTAAAAATGTTGAAATGAGAAAACCGTATGTGCAAAAATCCTCATATATGTCCAACATAAATAATGTGAATTATAAGTCTAGGAAATCTTATGCATGCATGTATAATAGTAAATTTTCTAGACCAAAAAATAGTGTGAATATGCATGCTCCTTTTTACGTCTTTGATAAATATGATCGTAAAATTAAAATGGTACCAAAGTGGATTCCTAAAGGCTCCTTTAGTGTTAATAATCCCGGTGGCATGCGTTTATGGTTTTAAATTTTTTTTGTATATATATATTATATACATATATATATATATATATATTCTGTGTTTGAAAATTATGAATCAACTCCGAATAGGCTCACCTATTTGGGTACGGTGTCTAGGAAAGATAAAGGCGAATTCTTCGAATTCTAATGAGGTCGGTTTTTAAAGTGCCTTCGCGCTTACCACCCTCACCGTCTTTCCTGGTCGCTTCCAAGTAGAGCTACCGAAAAGGGTTGAGTAAATAATTTTCTTGTCTGTATATTTTTGTGAAAATATATGTATTATTATATGTGGTTTTCTATGCTAACTTTCAAAGGACCCATAAGATGTGGGGACCATAAAAGTTGTACTTTAAATGTTGTAGATAAATCTTGATATGGATTGGATTCTTGATAGTGGATGCACACGTCACATGACCGGAAACCATAATCTTTTTTCATCATATGAGTCATGTGATGGTGGACTAGTAATTTTTGGAGGAAACTCCAAAGGAAAGGTAATTGGGAAAGGTACAATTTCTTGCAACAATGTTACATTTTTAGATGTTACGCATGTTGACAATTTGAAATTTAACTTGCTAAGTGTTCGTCAACTGTGCAAAAATGGTATAATTGTTGTTTTTGAAGAAGACTCTTGCAAAATTCTGAAAAATGGTAAAGTTCTTTTGAATGGGGTTATAAAAGGAAATCTTTATGTTTGTAAAACTGATGTAAATGAAAATGTTTGTTTATCTTCCGTATATGATAATTCGACCTTGTGGCATAGACGTTTAGGTCACGCTAACCTTAGATTAATTCAAAATTTGAAAAATAAGGAGCTTGTGAGTAACCTTCCAAAATTAAAATTTGATAATCATTTTTGTGATGCATGTCGTGTCGGCAAACAAACTCATGTTTCTCATAAATCAAAAAATGTGATTTCAACTAAAAGAGTTTTAGAACTTTTACACATGGATCTTTTTGGCCCTATGGCCATTCAAAGTTTTGGAGGAAATTATTACACTCTAGTAATTGTAGATGATTTTTCCCGATATACGTGGACTTTATTTTTAAAACATAAAAATGAAGCTTTTGAAAAATTTAAGATTTTGGGAAAACGAATTCAAAACCAACAAGGTTGCACGATTGTTTCGATTCGTACGGACCATGGACGCGAATTCGATAATGAAACTCAATTTGGTGCGTTTTGCGACAAATATGGTATAACGCACAATTTTTCTGCTCCTCGCACTCCTCAATCTAATGGGGTTGTGGAGAGGAAAAATAGAACCCTACAAGAAATGAGTAGGACTATGCTCAATGAACATCAAGTTCCCCAAAAGTTTTGGTGTGATGCCGTAGCTACCGCGACCTATGTCCTCAATCGTGTGCTAATTAGGAGTATCCTAAATAAGACCCCTTATGAGATCCTACGTGGTAGAAAGCCTTCCTTAGCCCATCTTAAGGTATTTGGTTGTAAATGTTTTATTTTAGATACCAAATCTTATTTGACCAAATTTGACCCAAAAGCCTATGAGGGAGTATTCCTTGGTTATTCTTGGAATAGCAAAGCCTATAGAGTCCTTAATAAAGAGACCATGGTTGTGGAAGAATCCCTAAATGTAAGCTTTGATGAAAGTCCTCCTAAACCTAGTGCACCCTTAGTAAATGATAATGGTTGTGAAGGAGATGCATTAGCCCAACATCTTAGAACCTTGGACTTAGGGACCCAATATCTTACAAACAATGTAGAATCTAGTGATGCCCCTCCATGTTATGTTCCACAAGGAGTAGATGATCCTAACCTTAGAACATCTAGAGGCCATCCCGTAGATCAAATCATAGGTGACCTAAACCAAAGAACGACTAGATCACAAATCCATACCCTTTGTGCCTTTCACGCCTTTATCTCAGCCATAGAACCTAAAAACATAGAAGAAGCTTTAGGTGATGAGGATTGGATAATGGCCATGCAAGAAGAGTTAAACCAGTTTACTAGGAATGATGTGTGGGACTTAGTTCCTTGCCCTAGCGGTCAAACCATTATTGGCACACGATGGGTCTTTCGTAACAAGGTAGACGAAAACGGTGAAGTCACCCGAAACAAGGCACGTTTAGTTGCCAAGGGATACAATCAACAAGAAGGTATCGATTATGATGAAACCTTTGCACCAGTTGCAAGGTTAGAGTCTATTCGAATGCTTCTCGCTTTTGCAAATGCTAAAAATTTTAAATTATATCAAATGGATGTCAAAAGTGCTTTCCTAAATGGTTTTATAAATGAGGAGGTATATGTTTCCCAACCTCCCGGCTTTGAAAATTTTGAAAATCCGACGCATGTTTATAAATTAAAAAAGGCGCTTTATGGTTTAAAGCAAGCTCCGCGTGCGTGGTATGATAGATTAAAATCCTTTTTAATTACAAGTGGTTATATTATGGGTAAAATAGATAATACTTTGTTTGTCAAATATGCTCAAAATGATATTGTGGTTGTGCAAGTGTATGTTGATGATATTATTTTTGGTTCTACAAATGAAAATCTTTGTAATGAATTTGCTACAAAAATGACTAGTGAATTTGAAATGAGCATGATGGGAGAATTAAAATTCTTCTTAGGATTGCAAATAAAACAAAGTGAAAATGGTACTTTTATAAGTCAATCAAAATACTGTAAAGACATGTTGAAAAAGTTTAATTTTGAAAATGTCAAACCTGTTGAAACTCCGATGACCACTAATCTAAAATTATCTAGTGACGAAGAGGGAACCGATTTTAATGAAAAGATTTATCGTGGCATGATTGGTAGCTTATTGTATTTAACTGCTAGTAGACCTGATATCATGTATAGTGTGTGTTTATGTGCTCGCTTTCAATCTTCGCCTAAACAATCTCACTATGAAGCCGTCAAGCGTATTTTTAGATATCTTAGAGGGACTACGAATCTTGGACTATGGTATCCAAAACAACCCGAGCTAGAAGTAACATGCTTCACCGATTCCGATCTTGGTGGCTCGATGGTTGATCGAAAAAGCACTAGTGGAGTATGTGCCTTTATAGGTCTCTCGCTTGTGTCTTGGTTTTCCAAGAAACAACATTCCGTAGCCTTATCCACTACCGAAGCGGAATATGTAGCCGCCGCGAGAGCGTGTGCTCAAGTTCTATGGATGAAGCACACACTTACCGACTTTGAGGTACGTCAATCCAAAATTCCAATTATGTGTGATAACTCAAGTGCCATAAACCTAAGTAAAAATCCCGTTTTACATTCTCGTACCAAACATATTGAGTTGCGACATCATTTTCTACGAGATAATGTTCAAAAAGGCCACATCGTGCTTGAAAAAGTTGATTCCGAAGACAATTTGGCCGATATTTTTACTAAAGCCCTAAACAAAAAATCGTTCTTTAAATTAAGACTTGGTTTAGGCATGCTTGAGTATAACCCATGAGATAATGCTACTCTCAATTATATGCATATTTTGAGGGGGAGCATCTCTTGAGGGGGAGCATAGCGTCTTTCTTAACCCTTTTTGCTTCGACAAAAGGGGGAGAGAAACCGAGTATGCTCTCGTGTTTAGCGGTTGTGTTTGTCATCATCAAAAAGGGGGAGATTGTTGGTGCAAGTGTACCACATCTCTATATATTTTATATATTTATTTTGATGATTACAAACACACCGTATTATTGTTTTTCTAACAATTTTATCCAAGTGCGCAGTTAATTGGACAACATGAAGATTTTATCTGAAGAGTCCAAGACTGGTGTTTACGTCATCATATATCTCATAATAATAAACACCCTAAAATAATATACCACTTGGATATTTTAAAAAACCTAACCCAACACTATTTTTAAATCTTGATTTAAATTAATTTAAGAAGGTTGACTTTTTTGGAATAAAACAAAAAGAATTCAGTTGCCTTTTTAAGCTATGGTCGCTCCTGACGCAGACACCTTTTTCAGGCGGTATACCGCGTGATGCTCGGCGGTATACCGCGGCTCTGTTACGTATGGCAGGTTCTTGCAGGATTGACCTTCCTGCTGTCAGCCACCTTTGTCAGGCGGTATACCGCGTGGTGTATGGCGGTATACCGCGGCTCTGCTGGTACGAGTTGCAGGCTTTTGCAGGTTGACTTGCTTTTGGTCAGCTACTTTTTCTGGGCGGTATACCGCGCCCATATAGGCGGTATACCGCGGTGAGCTTTTGACCGTTGCCACGTCCAGCTTAAATACATGCAGCTTCTCAGCATTTATGAAAAGACTTGTAGACATTGAATACCTAGCTTCCAAAAGGATTACTCAGCTCCTCATCTCATTTAATAACTTATTCAAGTTATAATTTTTTGAGTGATCAACCTCTCACAAATCCAAGTGTTATACTTATACAAGAGTGATTAATATTGTGAGATATATTCTCTTGTAAGTATTTGAATAGTGTGAGTGATTCACGTTCTCGAGCAAAAGCAAGAGATTTTATTATCATTGTATCAAGGTTTGTGTTCTACCATAAAGAACACTTATAGTGAATCAGTGTGTCGAGAAGTGTCTCGGCAAGTGGACTAGCCAGCCAGTTGGTGGTGAACCACTTTAAATCTCGGTGTCGGTATCAACATTCTCTACCCTTATCTCTTTATATTCCCGTTGTGCACTTAATTTTATTTATATATTTGTTGTGCATGCAATATTTATTGTTGATTTTGATAAGAGAATTTTTATTTGTGAAATATTTTTAAATACAACCTTTACCCCCCCTAAGGTTGTCCTAACAATTTCGAAAAAGGTCTGGGTCGTTACAGTTTTGAGCAAGAAACCACGTATAAAAGTAACAACTTTGTACGCGGTTGTGTGTTAAAAACCGCGTTCAAAAGTTACCTTTTACACACGATTTTTTACATACAACTGCGTATAAAAGTAACCCCTTTATACGCGGTTTTTAACACACAACTGCGTATAAAAGGTAACCTTTATATGCGTTTTTTTACACACAAATGCGTATAAAAGGCCTTACCTAGGGTTTCACTATAAATACAAGGAAAGTGCCGTTTTTTGCCCGATGCGGCTCACTCTCGAAAAAAACATACCTTTTGACGATTTTTGGCATTTCTTAGAGGCTTTTGGCATTATTCTTCAACAAAAGTAAGGTAACATCACCAATAATAATAATAATAATAACAATTATAATTAAATAATAATAATAATAATAATAATCAATAATAATATTTTTTAGATTTTTGATTTTCTTTAAAATGTTTAATATTCATCATCCACGTGTTTACAGTGAAGATAAGCTCCATATAATTATATATTCCAGAAGGCAGACTTCCTCTTCCATTCATCTTCATTATAATTAATAATTATTTATTATTTTTTAATAATTTATAGGTTAGACTTTAGAGGCAATCTCCATCATTGATGATATTAATCGTACGTCTATCGATTTTTAAAGGAATAGCGTGTCCATCTTAATAATAATAATAATAACAATAATAATAATAATAATAATCCCTAACCCACCACTTTAACTAAACCCACGTTTTCCCTGCCCATACCTAAACCCACGATCGGCTCCTACGGCTCTCTCTTTCGCTTTCTCATCCGGCGAGCAATGACGACGAACGATGATATATCCATTGATGAGAATACTTCCGACGATGATATCTTCGTTGACGAAGTAGAGAATACTGTCTTCAATGCCAGGTATGATTCTTAAAACCCAAAGTTTCGATTTCTCGTACTCTTTGATGCCAGGTCTTGATTTCTGGAACCGTTACTTGATTTATATTTGTTTTTCGAAGTGTTTTGTGTGATGTTGGTTGCTGTATTCTCGATTTCTCGTACGCTTCTCTTTTTGTGGTTTTTCCCTATATTTACAATTTCTGATCAATAATGTTGAATACAGCAGTTTAGGGTTCATATTTATTCCATTAGACTTATGTGAAATAGGATGCGTTATAGGTTTTTGAAGAATTTCGTCAGAGTACTCTCCAATTGAATGATAGATAATATGGCAGAATCTTTGTTTTAATTTTTGCACCTTACTTCAATTGTAGTTGTATGGTAGAAACCCTCTTTAGATCTCTGATTTAGGTGGTGGTGGTGATATGCTTCTGCCCTCCCAACTTCACTTTGATGGAGGGACTATAATAGTCTCTGTTGTGGATTGATAATGTAAAGTTGTATTGCTATTGGGCTAAGAAAAAACCAATGTATTTAAGGACAGGGAGATTAAACAAGGTATACTTCATATATCCTAACAATTTATTTCGTACTTTAATTTGTTTAACCACTACTTTTTTTTTTACATTTTAGTGTAATCAACAACAAGATGGTTGGGAGTTTGGTTACTATGTAGTGAAGCCAATTTTCCAATATGTGATGTATGAACAATATGCTTCCTCTCTCAAGGCATGTGTTTCTTAAATTCCTTTCATTTTATTTATATATTCTACAAAACACTTTATTTTGTTTATAATAACACCTACTTTCAAAACTTATATTGTACAAAACTTATATATAGGACACATGGACGACCACGACTTCTTTCGCAATCACACAAGTAGAAGAGATGGCTTGGATTATCGAGAGATTGTATGCTTTGAGGCACATGAAAGATGGTGAAATGTGATAATAAATGGGGGGATTGTTTTAAAAATTCTTAGACTTGATTACACGATAAAAAATATTAGATAGTTTGGTTACTCTGAGATGTTACATTTACGTTGACGATCTTTTAAGTTTAATGGTTAATGGTTACTTTGAGATGCTTACATTTACGTGTCTAGCTGATTTTTGTATTTGGAATTGTGTTTGAAATGTTTCATTATTCCAATTGGAATCGTATTTGGAAATGTAGCTTATCGTATATAATGCAACTTCACCAATATTTAGAATAATGGATGGTAACAAAATCGAGGAAAATATTAAAGTAATAAATATAACCCATTATACACGGTTCTAGTGAAAAAACCGTGTACAAATGTCTGCATTTTTTTATAAATGGTTACATTTATACACGGTTTTGTAATGAAAACCGTGAAAAATTATTACAATTGTAAACGGTTTTAGCAAAAAAACTGTGTAAGATAGACACTTTTATAAACGGTTGGTATGACTTTTTTAAACGGTTTCATCTAAAACCCGTGTAAGATTGTGACTTTTATACACGGTTAATATTCATTTTATAAACGGTTTTGAAACCGTGTATAAAAGTTGAGTTTTATACGCGGTTTTGAAACCGTGTATAAAAGCCGATACTTTTACAAACACCGGCCATACACGCGGTTCCAAAACCGCGTATAAAGCCCAAAACAACCGTTTATAAAAGTCGTATTTGTAGTAGTGATTAATTATTATTTATTAACTATTTTTTTAATATGTTATTTTTGGTCATTTAAATGCTTATAAGCTACTTTTTGTCAAACATGACTTTTTCATCAGCTAGTTTATCAGCCATTAGCTAGCTTATCAACTACCAACTAGTTTATAAGTAATAAGCTAGCTTATCAGCTAGTTTGCCAAACATAGCCAATTACTTATTTGAAGTCACCAAATACATGCCCAAAACATCTAAGGGCAACTATTTGATATTTTATAAATAGAATAAAATTAAAATTATTTAATCTTGACATAAAAAAATGTGTGAAGTTCATTTGCTATATATATCAAGCGGCTACTACCACTCTTATCCTTCCCATGCTTGTCCATTTATGTAATTACTTATATATATAAAAAATAGTGTGCATTATATTATTGTGTCATGTGTTTTGATTATTTTTTTGGTTTTTGTCCTAAAAGTTGTAACAACCCAAAATCCAAGTAAGTTTTAGAGTTTGGTGGTCCAAGTGTTATAAATGAAAGTTAACTTGAGGGACTAGATTGTAAATTTGTGAAGGGTATATATAGGCCCCTGTTGGGTCATCAAGGATTTGAAATTGACTCACCGATGTTTTCCCTAAAACTCCTATTTAGAATATTTTAGTTTGGTTCTTTGAATGACTTGTACAAGATATCAAATGTTCGGTGAAGTCGAAGATCAACCGAAACCAAGCTTGAAGACTCTCTACTTGTGGAAAATAGAAGACTCTCGGCAACTTACAAACAAGTCATCTCCACCGAAATGCCTGGACAGTTTCGGTGGTCACTTCCCACCGAATTGCCTGGACAGATTCGGTGGCCACATCACCACCGAATTGCCTGAACAGTTTCGGTGGCATCGTCTTCCACCGATGAGCCTTGACAAATTCGGTGGACACTACATCGAATTACCTGAACAACTTCGGTGGCCCTCCTCACCACCGAAATGCTCTTACATTTTCGGTGGTCGATCTCTCTCTACCGAAGTTCTTCTATTTTCGGTGAAACCTCCTTCGGTGCCAAAGTCTTAAAGGGAAGATCATTTATTATGGGACAATATCCTCTAGCAGATAAAAGTGACAGTTTGTCTCTTTATCCATAATCAGTTAAAATCCGTTTTTATCTGCATGAGCTATTCTGTCTGTACCTAGTAAAAAGTGACAAGGACCTTTCATCTCTCCAGAAGTCAACATACTCAGCAAGTTGAAAGATGACAAGTGTCCCAAGCATTTAATGCTTGGGCACTCCTTGGCACTATAAAAGGAGAAGGCATCACCATACAAAAGGCACGCTTTTAGAATTCTCTCAGTGCAAGAAATCTTCCTTTAAGCCTTAAAACTCAATAGCTTTGCTCTCAGTGTTCTTAGTTGTTTTGTTGTATACTTTGTGCAAGATTGTTAGAATAGTTTATCTGTTCTTTTCCGCAACAATCTTAAGTTTCTTTGTGTAATTCTTGTTGAAAGTTTTTCAATAAAAAGAATTAAAATTGTGAAAATTTTGAGTATTGTATTCAACCCCCCCCCCCCCCCCCTTCTACAATACTTGCTTAGCCATCTGGGACTAACAAGTGGTATCAGAGCGGAAAGTTTAATTCCATAAACTTGATCTGCGATGGCTGCCTCTTCTTCTACTGTTGAAAACTCTTTTCAAAATAACTTTGCTGAAAATGGGTCCATCTCAAAACCTCCTAAGTTTAATGCTAACAACTTCTCTTTATGGAAAAGCCGCATGATGCTGTTCATGGAAGGAGTGGATACTAGATATCCAACCATTCTCAAAGAGGGACCTATCATCCCCAGAGTTTGGGCTCGCTATGAAACGCAGAGGCCTGGTAAAGAGACTGTTGAAAAAGAAATCTCTAGTGATTCTGATGAAGAAAAATCCAGTGCTACTGGTCGTTATATTCTCAAAAACCCCAAAAAGTATACCGATGAGGAAAAACGTTTGGTCTCTCTTGACTCCAAAGTAAGAGCTATTATTGCACTCTCTCTTCCTGATGAGGTCTACCACTCTTTGGTGAACTGTAAAGCCCGTGTCCCGGTACGTTGTTGTTTATTTATTTAATTAATTAAAGTGTTTGCATCTTTTTGTTTGTGGTTAGTGAGTTAGTGTCAATAAGGACCAAATGCCGACAGTTGTGAGTTAGATGTAGGTTGTGAATGTTTTGGATAAGTTTAGGGGTTGATCATGTTTTTTTTTTTCAAAGTCCTTGCATGGGGCTCGGCCCATGGAAGGAAACCGAGCCCCCTCCCGTATTCCTTTTCCCTTCATGGTCACGCAACCACACAAGTTACCAAACCCTTTTTTTTTCTTTCTTCATCTCCCTACTCACGATTTGCCGCAACCACCACCGGAGTCCCCTTTTCTTGCCGCTGCCGTCGCGCACCACAAACCAGCAGCAACCGCCGCTAGCAAACTCCGGCGAGAGAGGGAGGGGAGGTGTGAACGAGTCGGAAGCCGGAGTCCAGTCGGAGTGTTGCTGGACCGTCGCCGATCGGTACGTTTTCTATGCCTTCTTCTTCCTTTTCTTTCGCTGTCGCGGAGCCATCACGAAACCGCCACCACCACCGGGTGGCTGCCGCCTGCTCGCCGCCGCCGGCCACCGCTGCCTGAGATGGCAGCAGGTGGTACTTGGGTTGGCTTATGCGTTGACCGGTTAGTTAGTCGAACCTTTTTGGTAATCTAATCGCGAAGAAGTTAAACCCGAATCCGGTTATCATTTTATGTAAATTCTTTGTGTACCGTCCAGTTTTCGTGTGACCGTAACTTTTCCGTCGAAACTCCGATTAAGCCGAAACTGGCGCCCACGCTTCGAGCTCGGGACCGAGTACGTTTTCTGTGTTTTAGCGGAAAACTGGTTCGGCCTCGAGTTGGGAGAAAAAGTGGTCGCAAGTTCTGCGGTTCGTCATTTTATGTGAAATTTCCTGGAATCTGCCACTGTTTTGCGTGGACCGTAACTTTTTACTCGTAACTCTTTTTGAGGTGATTTTGGTGGCCATAGTTCCCTATTCGAGTCGGGAAGGTTTTTCGTGTTTTGCCGAAAGTCTGATTTAAACCGTAGCTAGGCTGTCTTGGACCGTTTTTGCAGCTGGACCGAAACTGGCAGTTTCGGGTAACCGTTCGTATTTAATTCATAGTTAATTATAGAAAAATCGTTAGGAGGCGTGTAATATATCCTCGGAAAGGTATTTCAGGGCACTTTTCAACCGTGTAATAAATCTGAGTTTTTTTCTGGAGTTTTAGTGGTCAAATCAGGTCCCGAACAGACCTGTTCGGTGTGACCGAAAGTTAGTTTTAGTGACAGTTTTGGGATGTGTCGCGTCGTGGGGTCCGGGTCTCGTATTGACGTATTTTATCGTACGTTTAGGTGCCGGAAAGTGATCGTCGTTGTGTGGAGCTACTTACTATTTTTAGCTAGGCGCGCACCCGAGGTGAGTTCTCTCACTACAATTAATTAATAGTTGTCTATTATTACTGTAGCACGTGTGTGAAAATTGTATGCGGGATTGTTGGGGGCTAGATAGTGGGACGTCTAGTTAACATTATGTGCTACATTATTCGGCGGGGCCGAGTCCCGACGGGGACGGAGGTGTTTTACGCAGTAGGCGTAAAAGGGGCGTTTACGCAGTAGGCGTAAAAAGGATGTCACACGCAGTAGGCGTAAAACGGGTGTTTCCCGCAGTAGGCGGAAACGTGCGGCGGGGGCCGTAGACCCGACATCCGCCCGGGGATTTTTTTATGTGGTGGTTATTATACTTGTTTATGATTTGTTCGTAGACTTGTATGTGGTGGTGTGATCCTTTTTGCTTTAGGGGTAATATGAGATAACCATTGTTAATTGTTGTGTTTGAATTCACTAAGCTTCGTGCTTACCCCTCCCAATTTACAGTGGCTGCAGGTACAAGTGGTACGAAGGCATGACTGGCACACACTGACGCGCAAGATGGATGAGTCGAAGGATTTGCTTATTAAACATTTTCCCGTTATTGAATAAACAATTTAATTTCCGCTGTTGACTTATGTTTTAATAACGCTCGTGATTGCAATTATTATTTTGGGTTTAATAAATGGAGACTTATTATTAAATATGCGCGTTTAATTTTTTTTTAAATTTTCTTGAAATTTTGGGGCGTTTGGTCTGGGATGTTACAGATGGTATCAGAGCCGGGAACCGGACTGGTGTGCCAGCGAGGACGCTGGGCTCCCGAGGGGGGTGGATTGTAAGATCCCACATTGGTTGGGGAGGAGAACTAAGGTTGCCTTATAAGAGGGACTTGATACCTCCCCTATCAGACGCGTTTTAAAACCGTGAGTCCAGGTGTGTGGACAAAGCGGACAATATCTGGTACGGTTGGTCTGGGATGTTACAGAGGGGTGTTACAGATGGTATCAGAGCCGGGAACCGGACTGGTGTGCCAGCGAGGACGTTGGGCTCCCAAGGGGGGTGGATTGTAAGATCCCACATTGGTTGGGGAGGGGAACAAAGGTTGCCTTATAAGGGACTTGATACCTCATCTATCAGACGCGTTTTAAAACCGTGAGTCCAGGTGTGTGGACAAAGCGGACAATATCTGGTACGGTTGGTCTGGGATGTTACAAATGGTATCAGAGCCACTTCTGTGCCGTTCGGGATGGTGGGGCAAACCTCATCGAGGACGATGAGTCCCTAAGGGGGGGTGTGTGTAACACCTTAGGCATATCCCACATCCTTTAGAGGGCAGGAGAGATGCTGGGTATATTAGTAAACCTTGGACTTACCAGACACAACGCGTTTTGGGGCCACAAGCATGCGGGTTCCTTGGGAACTCTGTGGTTAAGCGTGCTTGGGTGGGAGTAGTACCAGGATGGGTGACCCCCTGGGAAGTCCTTGCCAGGCCGCCAAGAACAAAGCCGTGAGCCAGTGGGGCAAAGCGGACAATATTGTGTCGTGGTAAGCGGGGTGTTACAAATGGTATCAGAGCCACTCCTGTGCCGATCGAGATGTGGGGCAAACCTCATCGAGGACGATGAGTCCCTGAGGGGGGGTGTGTGTAACACCTTAGGCATATCCCACATCGGTCGTGGACAGGAGAGATGCTGGGTATATTAGTAAACCTTGGTCTTACCAGACACAACGCGTTTTGGGGCCACAAGCATGCGGGTTCCTTGGGAACTCTGTGGTTAAGCGTGCTTGGGTGGGAGTAGTACCAGGATGGGTGACCTCCTGGGAAGTCCTTGCGAAGTCCTTGCCAGGTCGCCAAGAACAAAGCCGTGAGCCAGTGGGGCAAAGCGGACAATATTGTATCGTGGTAAGCAGGGTGTTACAAATGGTATCAGAGCCACTTCTGTGCCGTTCGGGATGGTGGGGCAAACCTCATCGAGGACGATGTGCCGTTCATGGAAGGAGTGGATACTAGATATCCAACCATTCTCAAAGAGGGACCTATCATCCCCAGAGTTTGGGCTCGCTATGAAACGCAGAGGCCTGGTAAAGAGACTGTTGAAAAAGAAATCTCTAGTGATTCTGATGAAGAAAAATCCAGTGCTACTGGTCGTTATATTCTCAAAAACCCCAAAAAGTATACCGATGAGGAAAAACGTTTGGTCTCTCTTGACTCCAAAGTAAGAGCTATTATTGCACTCTCTCTTCCTGATGAGGTCTACCACTCTTTGGTGAACTTTGAAACTGCCAAAGAAATGTGGACCACTCTATGTGTTCTGTACGAAGGTACAGAGGAAGTTAAGAAGTGTAAAAAGATTGGTCTTATAAGAAAGTATGAACTCTTCACGTTTGAAAAAGGAGAATCTCTTCCTAGCTTCTATAACCGTTTTAACTCTCTTCTTAATGATCTTAAGTTATTGGGCAGAATCTATGACAATGAGGAAGTCTTGTGCAAATTCATGGATTGTCTCCCAGAATTTTGGGAAAATATATGTACTTGCATCAAAACTACCAAGGATCTTGAGTTCATGCCCTTAACTGTTCTGTATGGTACTCTCTTCAATTTTGAGCAAACCAAGCTTCAAAGGAAATCTTTCATAAAAGACATAAAGAGCTCTTCCATAGCTCTTATCAGTGAAAATTCCAAAAAATCTCAAAACCTCCCTAGAATCACCTATCCTTCATCTGACTCTGATAATGACAACCAGTCAAATTCTACCCACCAAACGGAGGCATATCTAAGTGATGCTGATGATGAAGGTGAGGATATTATGATTGAACAATTGTCAGACGAAATGGCAATGATGGCTGGTTCTAAAAATAAATTTCGTCCTTTCAGCAAATCCAGATTTTTTAGAAAAACCTCATCTCTTAAGACTTCTTCTGATAAGTCTAATGAGGAGTGTTTTAATTGTGGCAAGAAAGGACATTTTGCATCTGAGTGTAGGAGCAAGCCTATCTCCAAGTCTAAAAACCCATTCTCTGAGGGTCTCTCCTCAAAAAGGGAAAAATCCAAAAATATGACTTTCAAATCAACCTTTCCCAAAAAGGAGTCCCATTCCTCTTTCTTAAATCATCAGGAGCGTGCTGAGAAATATAAAGCCAAGTACAAGAAAGAGAAGGAAAGGAGTGAAGGTCTGGAAAGAAAAGGGAAGGGTCTTATGGCAGAAACTCACGATTGGGATGATGAAGATACCTCCGAAAGCGACTCTCAAAATAGGTGTTTCATGGCTATCTCTGAAGAAATGGAAGTCTCTGAAAAGGCAACCTCTCCAATGGCTCTCGTGTCGACTGAGTGCTCGACGGCTTATGCTCAGGTACATACTTTTAATAATATGTCAGATAAAGAAAAGATTGATGCCTATGAATCCTTAACTCAAGATTTTTATTCTGTTAAAGACAGTAAGAATAGAAAATCTGCTCAAGTGAAAGAGCTCAAAGCTGAACTTGAAATTTGCATGTCTAAGCTTAAAAGGTTTGAGGAAATTAAAAATGAGCTTGAGGACTTGAAAACAATAAATCATGTGATTTCAAAAGAAAAGAACTCTCTGTTTAAGAAACTTAAAAGAGAGCAAGAGGTGGTGAGAAAATGGACTGATTCTTCAAAAAATCTTGAACAACTCTTTCAAAGTCAAATCAGTGGAAAGAGCAAAATCGGTCTAGGATTTGGCAAAGTCTCTTCTGAAACTTCTTCCCATACACCTCTTCCTTCCTCAAGTGTGTGGGATGATGCCTCTGATTCAAGTTCTTGTAATTCCATATCCTTAAACTCTTTAGATCTGGGTGAAGCTATAAAATATGGAATGTTCATTAAAGCAAAAGAGGCATCCTCAAATCAACCTTCTGAAAACTCTGACTCAGATGAAGTTTCAAAACTCACCCTTGATCTCTCAAAAAGTTTAAACATTGTTGAAGCATCATCCTCTAACTCCTCGCAAGTCATTCTGTTGAAAAGATCAAAGCCTACCGATGTCAACACCAATGATCCTCCCATTCCTCTCCATGAAGTGTTAAGATCTATTCACGTTGATGAGTATACTGAACCTAATCCCTCAAAGATTCCCAAAAGAGAACCTCAAGTTCACCCAAGAGGTTTTTCAGCTTCTGACAAAGGGAAATCGGTGGCTGTTTCTGTGACCGATTTCCACCCCAAAAGGTTCTCTTCAAAGAATTCTCATGGTAACTCTTCCTTTCTTCAAATTCCAAGATCAGTACTTTTGAAAAGGCCAAACCCCACAGAATCCTCCAACTCTCCAACTAACATCTCTGCCAAAGGAATTCTTGAGTCCAAACCTCCTGCTTTGTTCTCCCATAACAAAGTTTTAAAAACCAATGCTAAAAACCAAAATAGGAAAAGTGTTCAAAATGTTAAAAAGGTCTTTATCTATAGAAAATGCTATAACTGTGGTGACACTTTTCACATGGCTAAGGACTGTCCCAAGGAAAGAATCGAAAGAACCAAACCTAAGGACCTCTCATCATCTTCTAATCCTAAAGGACCCATTACAAAATGGGTACCAAAGAACTAATCTGTGTGCATGCAGGTTTCTGAGCGCCATCAAATATGGTATCTGGACAGTGGGTGCTCACGCCACATGACGGGAAACAAATCTCTTCTCATCAACTATGTGTCTGAAAAGGGTCCATCTGTCACTTTTGGTGATAAGTCTAAAGGCTACACCAAAGGCTATGGAACTCTCACAAATGGATCAGTCACTTTCAATAAAGTGGCATTTGTTGAAGGTCTCATGCATAATCTTCTTAGTATTAGTCAACTGTGTGATCTTGGATATAAAGTTATCTTTGAACTTTGTATCTGTACGGTTGTGGACAAGAACTTCAACGTGATGCTGTCTGGAAAAAGGATGGATAATGTCTATGTCATTGACATGGGACTAAGCAACAATTCATCAAATGTCTGCTTCGTGTCAGATGACTCTTCCAAAAGAAACTGGTTATGGCATAAACGTCTTTCTCATCTAAACTTCAAAACTCTCCACAAAATTTCAAATAAAGAGTTGGTGTATGGCATGCCAAAGCTGAATTTTATCAAAGAAAAACTGTGTGATGCATGTGAGAAAGGGAAACTCACCAAAACTTCCTTCAAGACCAAGCAATGCTCTTCCATCACTCTTCCTCTCCAGATGCTGCACATGGACCTATGTAGACCAGTCAGCACTCCGAGTCTAGGAGGAAAAAGGTACATTCTTGTAATTGTTGATGAATTTACCAGATATACTTGGGTGTATTTTCTCAGGTACAAAAGTGATGCAACTGAAGAAATCATCAACTTTGTCAAGAAAAATGAAGTTCTAAATGGCCAACTTGTTCGATCAGTAAGAAGTGATAATGGCACTGAATTCAGAAACAGTGCTCTTGAAGACTTCTTCACTGAGAAGGGATTTCTCAGAACTTTTCTGCTGTCCGTACTCCACAGCAAAATGGAGTGGTGGAAAGGAAAAATAGAACTCTATGTGAAGTTGCCATATCGATGCTAAGTGAATCAAATCTACCTACCTATTTTTGGGCTGAAGCTGTTAACACTGCCTGCTTTACCCAAAATAGGTCTGTGATTTCTAAAAGGCATGATAAAACCCCATATGAAGTCTTCCTTGGCAGAAAACCGAATATTGGATTCCTTCATGTGTTCGGCTGTGTGTGTTTCATTCTTAATGATCGTGAAAACCTTGGGAAGTTTGATCCCAAAGCAGATGAGGGAATTTTTGTTGGGTATTCCTTATCCTCCAAAGCTTATAGGGTGTATAATCTCAGAAGAAAATGCATTGATGAGTCTATCCATGTCAAATTTGATGATCTTAGATCCTCATCTTTGTCAAATGATGATGATGATTTGCACAGATGGATATCATCATGCATCGGTGCTGCTCTTTGTCTAATCCTATTGATACTCAACTCACTCCCTCCATTCCATCTCCTTCTAGTATCCAAAATGAGTCACCCTCTTCTCCTCATACCGAAATTGCTCAGCCTACCGACACCATTCCTCTCACCGAAAATGAGCCTTCACCCACCACCGAAAATCCTTCCTACCACCAAACCTCTGATCCCACTCCTTCGACTCATCTCACTCAATATACTCCATCACCTCTACCCCCTGCCTCAAAATGGACTAAGGATCACCCTATTGACCAAATCATTGGTGATCAACAAGCTGGTGTCCAAACACGTAGAGGAGTTGGAAATATTTGTCTCTATGTGAATTTTCTCTCTCTTCTTGAACCCAAAAAGATTGATGAAGCTCTAGCAGATCCCTGCTGGATCTCGGCCATGCAAGAAGAGCTCTCTCAATTTGAGAGAAACAAAGTTTGGAGATTGGTTCCCAGACCTCGAAAGAAGACAATCATTGGAAACAAATGGATCTTCAGGAACAAAATGGATGAAGATGGTACTGTTATCAGGAACAAGGCCCGATTAGTAGCTCAAGGATACAGACAGGAAGAGGGCATTGACTATGATGAAACATTTGCCCCTGTTGCAAGACTTGAAGCTATAAGGATCTTTCTGGCTCATGCTGCCTACCGAAATTTTAGGGTCTTTCAAATGGATGTTAAAAGTGCCTTCCTCAATGGGGAACTTGCAGAGGAAGTCTATGTGAAACAACCTCCTGGCTTTGAAGACCCAGCTCATCCAGACTATGTGTACAGACTTGACAAAGCACTGTATGGTCTCAAGCAAGCTCCTCGTGCTTGGTATGACACTCTTGCCAACTTCCTTCTAAAACATGGATACTCCAGAGGTAAAATAGACAACACTCTTTTCATCAAGGAAACTTCAGGTAACCTCATTCTTGTCCAAATCTATGTTGATGACATCATCTTTGGTGCTACTGATGAATCACTTTGTGATGAGTTTGCTTCTCTCATGATGAGTGAATATGAGATGAGCATGATGGGAGAGCTTACATTTTTCTTGGGCCTTCAGGTCAAACAAACTTCAGAAGGAATATTTATAAATCAAAGTAAATATATTCGTGACCTTCTGAAGAAATTTAATTTTTTAGATAGCTCTCCTATAAAAACTCCCATGGCACCACCGTTGAAACTAAATGCCGATCCTAACGGTATATCTGTGGATGTTACCCTTTATCGGGGCATGATTGGTTCTCTTCTGTACTTAACTGCTAGCAGACCGGACATTATGTTTGCTACTTGTCTTTGTGCCCGTTATCAGGCAAATCCAAAAGTATCACACTTAAAGGCTGTAAAACGGATTTTTCGGTATCTCAAGGGTACCTTACACTTGGGTCTTTGGTATCCCAAAGACTCAGGTTTTGAACTAATTGGGTATTCAGATTCAGATTTTGCAGGCTCTCAGGTTGATAGAAAAAGCACTACAGGAAGCTGCCAACTCCTTGGTGGTAAATTGGTAAGTTGGTCCAGCAAGAAACAAAACTCTGTGTCAACCTCTACTGCTGAGGCTGAATATGTAGCTGCGGGAAGTTGTTGTGCTCAGATCCTATGGATGAAAAATCAACTCAGGGATTACAATCAATTCTTTTCTAAAATCCCAATTCTGTGTGATAATTCCAGTGCAATAGCTATTGCTAACAATCCTGTTCTCCACTCCAGATCTAAACACATAGATATCCGATATCATTTCATCAGGGACCACATTTCCAAAAGTGACATTGAACTGCACTTTATTCCCACCAATTTGCAGCTTGCTGATCTATTCACCAAACCCCTTGATGAAACCAGGTTCAACTTTCTCATAAGTGAACTTGGGATGTGCAACCTTCAAGAATAAACATGTGTTTCTGCTCCACCGATCTCACATCGGTGGACATTTTCTTCTCCACTTCTAACTCTCCACCGATCTCTCATCGGTGGACAAACAGGTGTTTCTCAACCATCTTCATTTTCTTTTCTTACACCGAAATCTCAAATCGGTGGAACTCCTCGACTTCTTCCACCGAAATCGAATATCGGTGGAACCTTTCAACCCCTTCCACCAAATTCTGTAATCGGTGGAACCCTACTTATCTACCCCCGAAATCTCAAATCGGTGGAAACCTGCGACTTCTTCCACCGAAGTCTCATGTCGGTGGAACTCTCCAACTTCGGTGAAACCCCTCTTATATCTACACCGAAATACCACCGATATACCACCGATATACCACCGATATACCACCGAAAGACCACCGATTCACCACCGAGCCTACACCGATCCACTCTCTTATCGTATACGACTCCCAATGTGTCAGTGATGGGAGACCTTTCACATGTCAGCCGCTATGTGTCACGACTCCTCGTTTCCCACTCCTCCTTTCAAGCCGCCTTGTCCCATCTCCCCATAAAAACTATCATCAGGTTACCCTTCTCTCTTCTATATATATATGTATGACCCTCGCATATTTCCCTCTCATTTCTTTTTCAAAACCTGCAACCCCTTATCTCTCTCTCGAAAACCTCTCATGGCTTCTTCTCGATACCCTATTCCCACACGATTTGAGGAGCTTAAGTTTAATCAGTGCAATCACGTTGCCCGCTTCGACCCGGATCCAGCTCATCCCGAGTTCTCCATAGTCGCAAAGTTCCTCACTCGCTCTCCTCTTCTTCATGCCTTTTCGTGCAACCCCAAGATGAGTAAAATGCTCATTGGCAGATTTTGGTTAACATGTGTGTACGATCCCTCCAACGAAGCCATTCACGCCTCCATTCTTTCCAACGACGCCGGTGATCACGACCTTACTTTTGGGGTCGATGATGTTCGTCTAGCTCTCAAGATCGACGCCTTTTCCGACTATGAAGACATGCATTTGGACACCATACATGAAGACATTGTTCTTACCACCGGTTATGTGCTCGACGACTCCTCCAAAAGCTCCAAAGGCCCCGGTACTCTTCTTCGCAGCAAAATGGGAGGCATTTGGAATTTCTTCTTTGCCCACGTTATCCATTGCCTCTCACGCAAAACAAGTGGGCATGATCAATCGCCTTCACACGTCAACAAACTCGCTCATGCCCTCATCTTCCAAAGAAAAGTCGACTTCGCCCAATATTTCTTCTCAGAGCTTGTCGAGGTCATCAAGACTCCCAAGAAATGCTATGTTGCCTTTCCACGCTTCATCTCAATGATCATACAGCACAAACTTTCTAAGGCATTGGAGTCAGATCGCAAATCCCCTTTACCGCGCTTCTCTTATGACTGGTCTTCTCCGTGTGTAGGCACCAAAACTCTCAACGTTAAGCCACTCGCCACCGATCGCCCATTACGACCAGGTATGATCTCTTTTGCTCTTTCTCCCGAACTACATTGGGGTGATGCGGAAATTCCCGGGTTTCAACACCTAGAAATTCCCGAGGTCCCTCCAACTGTAGTGGCCCCTACTCCCCGTTACCGAGTTACGTCGGGTGGCACTCAAAAGAAACGACAAAAGGCCACCGACACCTCCGCACCCGCTTCTCGAACTACGTCACCGAGAGTTCCCTCGGAGGCTTCCCCGGTTCAAACCCCTTCTCATAAGCGGAGGCACTCATCTTCCCCTTCGGGATCTCTTCCAAAGAGGTCCCGGAAACCATCGGCCCCACCAACAAATCCAACTGTCGATTCTCAAAAATCGCCGGTTGTTGAACTTCATCCCTCCGGGCCAAGGGTATCCGTATCAAACCCAACCAACTCCTCTGTTGCCTCTCAAAAGGCCTCAGTTGTACACTTGGAGAACCCTCAACAAACCTCCCCACTCGATTCTTTGGGTGGTGGAGATGACCTCGAGGTCTCTCCTCTCGAGGGTTCTGATTTTTCACTTCACAGCCTTTCACCCGATCAGTTTATGATCGATGAGATTGCACAACCCAATCAGGGTTCCCCCCACAGACTTCACCCCCACATGATTTCTTTGCATTTCTTTTAGCGGACACTGGTTCTCCCCGAACCATCCCGTCCCCCGAAGAACATCACATCGAGCCTCCCTCGCCGAGGCAACACTCTCCACAACGAACACCCTCACCTCCCCGACCTCCCCGAACCCTCTACACCGACGAACTCGCGCCTCACTTACGACATCCGCTTCCCGAAGCGGATCCCCTTCGATGGCACTGTTCGTTCCCCGAAATCGGTGGTCACACCCCATCCCACCAAGACCGACCTTCCACTTTCCTTCAATCCACGATCTCTCTGATCTCCCAGGCCAACTCTCGAATCTCAACCCTTGAGACAAAGTTACCTCAATTGCTATTCAATGCCATCACCGATGCCCTTGTACCAATAAATGATTCTCTTACTACATTGTCTTCTAAGGTTGAGTCCCTCTCCAAGGCCTCCAGCACCGAAATGTCAGAATGGGAAATGGATATGGGTGACTTCTCTGTGGTTCCCAACACAATCTCTGGTACTTTGGCATTTCTACACTCCAAGTTTGATAAGGTGTTTTCTGAGATGGGTTTTAAGGTTCCGGCTGTTCCTGAGGGGGAGAAAACATCCGCTCCACCGAAATTACCATCCATAAAGAAATCTTCCAGTAACAAGCCTCCACCGAAAACCACTCCACCATCACCGAAAACCACTTCACCGAAATCCTTTTCTGTTTCACCGATACATACAGGTACCACCGAAGCACTAGAACTTGGTGCATCAACTGAGGGGGAGCAATCCAGTAAAGCTTCCAAAGACAAAGGCAAGAAAGTCTTTTCGGCCGAAGATTTGGCTAAGGAAGAAAAGAAGAAAAAGGAGTTGGCAAAATATGGGGCTCGACCTAAAGATGCTGAATCTCTTAAACTCAAGCCTGCTTCTCATATAATCTCCACCGAACTCGGTCTCTCCCCTCAAGAAATTGAGGATGCAAAAATCGCTCAAATCAACTTAGATAAATCCATAGATCTATCCCTTAAAGCTGCTGAAGAAGAAGCTGCAAAAGCAAAATCCTCCGATGCCATTCAAATCCAAATATCGGTGCTGAGTGCCCTAGAAAAAGAAAAGAATGATGAAATTAGCTGGTACAAAAAGACCATGCATCACCGAAACAACAGGTCACCGATTTCATCCGTAAAGATTGCCACCTCCAAAGCAAACCCGAAGTTAAAAACCCACCTGACTCAGTCTTCAAGGAAATGGCGAAGGAAGGTAAAATTCCAAATGTGAACAATCTAAACCTCACCATTCCCACTTCGGTCCCCTATCCTACCACAACCTTAAGCCTCTCACCAATACCAGGATTGTTCTTTAACGACGGTCTCGGTCGTCGGGCCTTCTTCAGATTTGCCCAGATACCCTTAGCTGATACTATCTTTTTGGAAGGCATCCACAACCTCTTTCCGAACATCCCCGAAGCTCAGCCTTTCTATAGAAACTTACTGGATGAAATCAAGCGCCGCAAAACCTCAAAGAAGTAAGTTCTCTCCATTTGGTACTTGTAAAAGTTAGTTTCTCATTTTGTAAATTGTACGAGAACTTATCTTAATACAAGTATCTCTATTTGAATTTTATTTCTGTACATACTTTACTTTTCGTTACCTGTAAATATTGTACATAGTATACATACTCATACAAAAAGATCAAAAAGAACAAAAAGAATGGTCTATGTGAAAAGAACCCAAAAGAGTAAAAAGGGTCAAAATGCACTTACTTTTCAGTTACTCTTGAATATTCTAAGAAAGGAACTCAAATTCAAATAGGGGGAGATTGTTGGGTCACCAAGGATTTGAAATTGACTCACCGATGTTTTCCCTAAAACTCCTATTTAGAATATTTTAGTTTGGTTCTTTGAATGACTTGTACAAGATATCAAATGTTCGGTGAAGTCGAAGATCAACCGAAACCAAGCTTGAAGACTCTCTACTTGTGGAAAATAGAAGACTCTCGGCAACTTACAAACAAGTCATCTCCACCGAACTGCCTGGACAGTTTCGGTGGTCACTTCCCACCGAATTGCCTGGACAGATTCGGTGGCCACATCACCACCGAATTGCCTGAACAATTTCGGTGGCATCGTCTTCCACCGATGAGCCTTGACAAATTCGGTGGACACTACACCGAATTACCTGAACAACTTCGGTGGCCCTCCTCACCACCGAAATGCTCTTACATTTTCGGTGGTCGATCTCTCTCTACCGAAGTTCTTCTATTTTCGGTGAAACCTCCTTCGGTGCCAAAGTCTTAAAGGGAAGATCATTTATTATGGGACAATATCCTCTAGCAGATAAAAGTGACAGTTTGTCTCTTTATCCATAATCAGTTAAAATCCGTTTTTATCTGCATGAGCTATTCTGTCTGTACCTAGTAAAAAGTGACAAGGACCTTTCATCTCTCCAGAAGTCAACATACTCAGCAAGTTGAAAGATGACAAGTGTCCCAAGCATTTAATGCTTGGGCACTCCTTGGCACTATAAAAGGAGAAGGCATCACCATACAAAAGGCACGCTTTTAGAATTCTCTCAATGCAAGAAATCTTCCTTTAAGCCTTAAAACTCAATAGCTTTGCTCTCAATGTTCTTAGTTGTTTTGTTGTATACTTTGTGCAAGATTGTTAGAATAGTTTATCTGTTCTTTTCCGCAACAATCTTAAGTTTCTTTGTGTAATTCTTGTTGAAAGTTTTTCAATAAAAAGAATTAAAATTGTGAAAATTTTGAGTATTGTATTCAACCCCCCCCCCCCCCTTCTACAATACTTGCTTAGCCATCTGGGACTAACAGCCCCAATCCCTAGGACAGCCATCATTTGGCTGAAATCAGTGTTTTTGTGGGAGGCTCTTAGTGTTGGCGGCTAAGGAAGAAGGAAAGAGAGAAAGGAAGAAGGTTGAGAAGGAATCAAGAGAGAAAGGAAGAATCAAACTAGCTTCTGCAAGGTAATGTATCCCAATTTGTTCATCTGATTAGATTAATGCTCCTCCTTCCTATTGTTATGAATCCTTAAGACTGAGGTGGTTGATTACTTGAGTTTTCACCATTTTCCCTTAAAATGAAGTTTCATGGGTTTTGTCATTTTGAATCAAGTTTAGGAGGTTAAAGTGGGATTAATTGGGTGTTTGGGGTTGGTGGACGAACCCTTATGGTTACCTAATCAAGCAAATGGCTAAAATCGGGTTAGAAATCACTTTTTAGAAATTCATTTTCGAACAGCAGTCGTATCCGGACACCTTCAATTCTTGATGATATGGTGATTTCCGGATACGGATGCTAGTGTCCGGGTAGAGCTCCATGGTGGTATCCGGACTAGTGTGGTATCCGGACTAGTATGGTATCCGGACTAGTATGGTATCCGGACTAGTATGGTATCCGGACAAGTGTGTCATCCGGACAAGTGTGGTATCCGGACAAGTCAGTACCCGGAAACTATGTGCTGGTCAGTAGGTTGAGCCGTTTTATCTAATGAGGATCTATTGCCCTTAGGTGTTCGATTGGTTTAGCTGGGAAGAGTTAAGAAGTGCGTTCTACGATAATCAAAGGTGAGTTCTCTCACTTCTTTTATGACGTACTGTTTTACTGAATATGGTTCCTTTATCGAGCATGAACTGATTTATAAGACTAGGCATGCTTCCATGATTTACATGTTTACCCATAACACGAAAGATGTTTTATGTTTTCAAGAATATGTTTTCAATGTATGTGTATGCTATGTGGAGTCGGTTGCACGGTGGGGACGGGGTACCTTGGGGTCTCGGATCCCTTGGGCATATGGAGGTTAGCTTGTAGGTTGGAATTTGTTTTCTCCTACATGAAGGAACGGGGAGTCCATTTGGATTCCGGCGTAGACGAGAGGGTGTCTGTTAGGCCCCGATCGGATTAGCTTATGCAGCTCCCTGAACCCCGTGTTTAACCTTGGATGATGATGTGAAAGTATTCTCTTTATGAAATGATCTTTTACTGTGATGCATGCTTATGGAGGGAATTCACTAGACCTTTTGGTCTAACCCTCGCTTTTCAAAAACTAAACCATTTTCAGGTAAGCGCGCTATTGGTTCTTCCAGTAAGAACTAGGAGTGACTGCAAGGAGGATTTGGAGACTAGAGCGACTTCAGAGTTTTGGATTCTAATGACTATAGATGTAGCTCTCGGTTGTGGATTTTAGACTTCCGCTGTCAAATTTTGTTTAGTATAGAAGAATTAACATTTATGGACAAGTTTAATTATGTAATGTGAATGCTTATTTCTTGTTGAATGCATATTACGTTTTTGGGGACGTTACAAATGGTATCAGAGCCTTAGTTTAAGGGATTTAGGTGACCAATAGGGCCTAAACTTAAACTGTAGGATGAGGGACACAACCGAGACATAGGATTGCCTCTAGGAACGATCACTATAAATGCGCTAGGAAATAAGGTGCCAAGGACAAACGTGTAAGGTAAGTTTGGAGTTACACCTGGCCAGTGTGATTATGAACTTACAGGTACATGTGCGTGCTTAAACTTACCTTATATAGCAAGATTATTGTGTCATGTCTAGCAAAGGTTGATTATTGTCTTCTTTCAGCGCTAATGAAATGGCCGGAAGAACTTTGAGAAGTAGGTCGGCACCTGCTGTGCCAAGGAATCAAGATGATGAGGTGCTGGAGAATGGACCGGTGGAACCAGCGAGGGCAACTGTTACCCGTGGAAGGGGAAGAGGTAGGTGTCGTGGAAGAGGTCGGGGAAAGACACCCCGTCGGGCTGCCACCCAAGTGGCCGGGGATGGAGGAAACCCGAACCTGAGAGCAACTCGTGCAACTAGGAGGGCGAGGAGTGTGGAAGCCCCTGTTCATCAAGAAGACTCTCTTCAGGAGAGTTCCGCTTCTGCCAGGAGGATAACTCAGCCAAGGGGACGGGGTCGAGGCCGCGGATCTACGTTCGTCACTCGAGAGAACCTAGCTGCTGAATTGGGTAAGATTCAAGAGACCTTGCAGGCCCTCCTCACCAAGCAGAACGAGTCAGCTTCGGGAAGCAAAGAAGCAAGTGAGAACCGAGAAAGCGTGGAGCTGTCTAGTCCACTAGTGACCGGTACTGGGAGTCACTTGAATTCAAACCCCCAAGCGGTGAATGAGTTAGCAGCTAAGGGATGCAATTTCAAGGTCTTTGCCTCATGCAAGCCCCCTACTTTTAAGGGCGAGTATGACCCTATCTTAGCAATGAAATGGGTGAAGGAAATGGAACTAGTCTTCGATACTTGCAAGTGTGCTGATGGGGATAGGGTAATGTTTGCTCTGTCCATGTTGAAGTCTGATGCAGTCTACTGGTGGGAGGCCGAGACTGGGGGAAGGGGTTCGATAGCGGATAAGGGAATGTTGTGGGAAGCGTTTGTAGACAGGTTCAAAGCTCAGTTCTGCCCGCTCGCGGCAGTGAAAAGATTGGAAGAAGAGTTCTTGGGGTTGGACCAGGGAAGTATGACAGTGCGGGAGTATACCACAAAGTTTATTGAGAAGTCTCGCTTTGCAGATTTGTACGTGCCAACGGAGGAACGCCGAGTGGAGCGTTTCATTCATGGACTGAAGGGCAGTATCCGAGAACTAGTTCTGACAAGGAACCCCACTACCTTTCAGGCGGCCATTAATGCGGCCGAGATGATTGAAAAGGAGAAGGTTCGTCAGATGACTGAGAAGGGTGGTGAAAAGCGCAAATGGGATGGACCGGGTAAGGACTTCAGGAAAGGGAAAGTGTTTCGATCGGACAACCGTGTTAGTAAGGACACCGTTGGAAAACCATGTGCGAAGTGTAACAGGGTGCATCGGGGAGAGTGCATGGCAGGTTCAAACTCATGCTACCGGTGTGGTTTGCCCGGTCACATGTCAAAGGATTGTCGCAGTGGGGGAAAATCTTGTTACGAATGTGGGGCTACTGGTCACATGCGTAGTGATTGCCCACACTTGAAGAAAGGGGGATCAGTTCCATTTGGTGAACGTCAGGGTGGGAAAGGAAATGACAAGGGAGCAGATCCAGCGCGTCCGAAAGGACGTGCATTCCGCATGACTGCGGAAGAGGCGGAGGAAGTTTCAGATGTGGTGACAGGTACGTTTCTAGTGAACTCTCTCTGTGCCAAGGTGTTATTTGATTCAGGAGCAAATCGCTCCTTTGTATCGCATGCTTTTATGAAACGTTTGGGGGTGAGGCCTAGACGTTTGGAGAGAGCACTAGAGGTGGAAACCGCGAATGATAGTTGGGTATATGTTAAGGAAGTAGTAGAAGACTGTGTCATAGATATAGAAGGGAGGTTGGTGCCTTCGAGGTTATATCCTATGGCAATGGGAGAGTTTGACGTAGTGTTGGGAATGGATTGGCTAGCCGCGAACGATGCGAATATCGTTTGCAACAAAAAGATGATCAGGATCCGGTCACCTGATGGGAATACCATAGTAATCTATGGAAACCGTCGTGATAGGAAAACCAGCCTCATCTCCATGATTAGGGCAACTAAGTGTTTGAGAAAGGGGTGTCAAGGGTTTTTAGCATACGTGTTGGACGCCAAGAAAGAGAAGCGTGTGGTGAGCGATGTGCGTGTGGTAAACGAATACCTGGAGGTATTTCCGGATGACTTGACAAGTCTACCCCCAGATCGCCAGATCGAATTCGGAATTGATCTGATACCGGGATCTGCACCGATTGCCCGCGCACCATATAGATTGGCGCCGTCCGAAATGAAGGAAATGATGACGCAATTGCAGGAGTTACTAGACAAGGGGTTCGTTAGACCGAGTACATCTCCGTGGGGAGCACCCGTGCTCTTCGTAAAGAAGAAGGACGGTACTATGCGAATGTGCATAGACTACCGAGAACTCAACAAGGTCACGATTAAGAACAAATATCCAATTCCAAGAATCGACGACCTGTTTGATCAGTTACAGGGAGCCGGTTACTTCTCCAAGATTGATCTAAGGTCAGGATATCATCAACTCAAGGTGAGGGAAGAGGATGTGCCGAAGACCGCGTTTCGGACCAGATATGGACACTACGAATTCCTAGTGATGCCGTTTGGGCTAACCAACGCCCCGGCAACATTTATGGACTTAATGAATAGGGTATGCCAACCTTATTTGGATCAGTTCATGATAGTGTTCATAGATGACATTATGATATTTTCAAGATCGAAAGGGGAGCACGAAAGCCACCTTCGTACAATTCTCGAGCTATTGAAGCAAGAGAAGTTGTATGCGAAGTTTTCCAAGTGCGAGTTCTGGCTGAGGGAAGTGCAGTTCCTCGGGCACGTGGTGTCTGAGGCGGGGATTATGGTGGACCCGGCGAAGATTGAAGCCTTTCGAGACTGGGAGCAACCTAGGAACCCATCCGAAGTTCGAAGTTTCCTCGGGCTGGCGGGGTACTACCGGAAGTTCATCAAGGACTTTTCGCGTATTGCCACGCCACTGACCTCTTTAACAAAGAAGAATGTCAAGTTCATCTGGTTAGAGAAACAAGAAGAAGCATTTCAGAATTTGAAGGACATGCTGAGTAGCGCTCCGGTTTTGTCGCTACCGGAAGATTCGAGCGATTTTGTGGTTTTCAGTGACGCATCGAAGCTCGGCTTGGGTTGCGTACTCATGCAACGGGGTAAGGTGATCGCTTATGCCTTCCGGCAGTTAAAGGATCACGAGACTCGTTATCCTACGCATGATTTAGAATTGGCGGCGGTGGTTTTTGCCCTGAAGATTTGGCGACATTACCTGTATGGGACGAAGTGCCAGATCTACACGGACCACAAGAGTTTATGTCATCTCTTTGATCAAAAAGAGTTGATTATGCGCCAAAGAAGATGGATTGAATTGTTGACCGACTACGACTGTAAGATCGAATACCATCCGGGGAAGGCAAACGTGGTGGCGGACGCTTTGAGCCGTAAGGAACGAGGTGAAACCCCCAGGATTGTGGCCATGAGGGCTGAGGTCACATTCAATCTGTTAGCCGAAATAAAGAAATGTAAGGTTGAAGCGCTCGAAACCGAAAATCTTAAGAAGGAGAGAATGGTAGGGCAAGCGTCCATGTTAGTGGAAGATAGTCGAGGGATGAAATGTCTGAATGGGAGAATCTGGGTTCCGAAATTCGGAGAGCTCCGAAAGATGATTCTTGAAGAAGCTCACAAATCAAAGTACTCGATCCACCCCGGAACTAACAAGATGTACGGAGACCTACGACGAGACTACTGGTGGCCCGGATTGAAGAAAGACGTGGCCCATCTTGTAGAGACCTGTATGACGTGTTCGCGTGTAAAGATCGAACATCAAAGACCGTACGGAAAGCTTCAGTCGTTAGAGACACCGATGTGGAAGTGGGACCAGATCACGATGGACTTCGTGTATAAAGACCCTCCTGAACTTAACATGCAAAACATCAAATTCATAACATCCCAAAATCACGGTCACAAAATTTCATTACAAATACTTAATAGGTTTGCGGAACAACCTACACAACTGAGAAATACTAAATACTAGAGTGTCTCTATCCATCTTTACTCTTCTCGCTAAGCTCAGCCTATTTGCCCGAGCTCCTGGAAACCTGCTTACCTGAAAAGGTTTTAATTTTGAAAATGCGAGGGTTAGACCATGAGGTCTAGTGAGTCCCTCCTAACAGTTATCGAAGCATTTAAAAACAGTTATCTTTTCAGCATAAAACGTTTATACTCAACATGTCAAAATCATATACGAACTAAAGTCCGCCTCCTCGTAATCTGACACCCTGAAGCCACCCGAAGGTGACAACGAGTCAGCCTCGCACTGCCTTACGGAGCCTCGCTCCTGGCATATAGGGACCTCCCTTCCCGCACGAGAGCTGGCGGAACTACTTTCCCGTCTTTGCCAGTTTACGTCTCCTCGATGTATGCATACATTCAACATAAAACTTACAAACAACATTTGTACATTCAAAGCATAAAATATAGCATGGCAATTCTCTTCATAAATACTCCTTTAGAAAACACATTAAAAGCCACACATTTTGGGATTAGAAAACTCACCTGATTGCAACTCCCGTTTACTTCAAGACTCGCTCCAAACGCACACCTAAACAATAATTTATTGATTAAGTGGATGCATCTAACTTGGATCCTAAACTTTCTCAGCTCTAACTCGCAAGACACGAAAATCGCAGAACTCTAAAACTCGCAAGACTCTAAACTCGCAAGACTCTAAACTCGCAAGACTCTAAACTCGCAACCTTGGGTTGCGATAATTTCCCAAACTCGCAGGCTTAGCTTGCGAACTTCTCAAACTCGCAGGCTTAGCTTGCGAATTTCAGACTTTACCACTTCATCTTCTTCCCCCAGATACGCAGACAGATCTGGTATAGGGTTTTCTACTGTTCCAAATCGAAAACTTGCTAAGACTCCCCGAAAACCTTTAGGCTAAACTAGAATTTCGGTTCAAATAAAGATTCTAGGCTCACATTACCAATTAAACTCAAGAAAGACGATCTTCCCACCCTCTTATTAAGGAAACAGCGCTGGAAACAGATTGTGTGTGTGATTACACACACCCAAACCCTCCCAAACAGCTTCTAATCGGGAAAAAGGAGCTAAGGAGAAGGAGATTAGAATACTTACTTGAAGATGCCAAGGATTCTTCTCTAGCTTTCCCAAAGATCACCAACCACGTCCTTTCTTCGTTTCTTCTTTTCCTCACAGCCGCCGCACACCACAGAGCACAAAAAAAAAAATAATACTGATTTGAAGAATGATTTTCCTCCTAGGGTTTTGGGCCCCTTTTAAATATTCTTCCCAAACTTTACACTTTGACCCCTCAAACTTTCTTCTTGTTTCACTTTTTACACAAGCCTTAATTTATTTAATTGCAATAAAATCTCGGTTGTTACAACACTCCCCCCTCAAAAGAATTCCGTCCCCGGAATTCCATTCTTAAAGAGGTGAGGGTACATGCTTCTCATCTCCGCTTCCGCCTCCCACGTTGCTTCTCGTCCTTGATGATATTTCCACTGAACCTTCACCAAACGTGTCTCCTTATTCCTCGTCTTTCGTACTTTAGTGTCTAAAATTTCGACTGGCTCTTCCTCGTACGCCAACTTCTCGTCAATGCTTACATCTTCTATCAGAATGGTCACATCGGCTTCGGCTAGACACTTCTTCAAATTTGAAACATGGAAGGTCGGGTGGATTCGCTCTAGTTCTTCTGGTAACTTTAACTTGTAAGCTACAGGGCCTACTCTTTCAACTATCGCGAACGGTCCGACATACCTCGGCCTCAACTTCCCTTTCTTTCCAAAACGGACCACGCCATTCCAAGGTGACACCTTGAGCATTACTCTATCACCTACTTGGAACTCAATCGGCTTCCTCCGCCTATCGGCATACTTTTTCTGTCGGTCTTGGGCAACTTTCATTCTTTCTCGAATCACTTCAATCTTTTCTGACGTCAGCTGCACAATTTCCGGACCCGTCAACTGTCTTTCTCCCACTTCATTCCAGCATAACGGCGTACGGCATTTTCGTCCGTACAACGCCTCAAATGATGCCGCTTGAATACTCGCGTGATAGCTGTTGTTGTAAGAGAATTCTATCAACGGCAAGTGCGTCTCCCACGATCCTTTGAAATCAATTACACAAGCCCTCAACATATCTTCCAGCGTTTGGATGGTCCTTTCGCTCTGACCATCCGTCTGCGGATGATACGCCGTGCTCAGCTTCACTTGAGACCCCAATTCACGCTGAAGGCTCCTCCAAAACTTCGATGTGAATCGACTATCCCGATCGGACACAATGGACTTTGGTACTCCATGCCTAGACACAATCTCGGTGATGTACAACCGTGCCAACTTTTCCAACGAGTCCGACTCCCTCATAGGCAAGAAATGAGCTGATTTGGTGAGAATGTCCACTATCACCCAGATCGTATCATTGCCTTTAGGGGTTTTCGGCAATTTCGTGACAAAATCCATCGTGATGTTGTCCCACTTCCACACTGGTATCACCGTGGACTGCAACTCTCCATAAGGTCGTTGATGTTCCGCCTTAACCTTCAGGCAAGTCACACACCGCTCCACGAAATGAGCGATATCCTTCTTCATCCCCGGCCACCAGTAGAACTGTCTCAAGTCTTGATACATCTTATTCGTGCCCGGGTGCACGGACAATCGTGACCTATGCGTCCCTTCGAGGATCTTTACTCTCAAGTCACCGATCCTTGGCACCCACACTCGGCCTTTCATGCAATTCAACCCGCTACTGTTGACTTCAAACGATGTCGCAATCCCGACAACTCGTTCGCTCTTCACATTTCCTTCTAACAGTGCTTCTTTCTGAAACTTCTTAATCTCTTCGAGCAGATTTGAGGTTGCTTCCATTCGGAAAGCCACGACTTTGGTCTGCTCTCCACGTTCTCTCCGACTCAACGCGTCTGCCACCACATTGGCTTTACCCGGGTGGTAAAGGACTTCGCAATCGTAATCGTTCAACAGTTCTATCCACCTCCTCTGTCTCATGTTCAGCTCTTTTTGATCAAACAGGTGCTTCAGGCTCTTATGGTCGGTGTAAATCTGACACTTCACCCCATAGAGGTAATGTCGCCAGATTTTCAACGCAAAGACAACGGCCGCTAATTCCATGTCATGGGTGGGATAATTCTTTTCGTGATCTTTCAACTGACGCGAAGCGTAGTCAATCACCTTCCCATTCTGCATCAACACGCATCCCAACCCGAGCTTGGAAGCGTCGCTGTACACTACAAACCCTTCCGATCCATTCGGTAACGATAGGATTGGAGCACTGCACAAACTTTCCTTCAACTTCTCAAACGCGGTCCTCTGAGCTTCTTCCCACACGAATTTGACGTCCTTCCTTGTCAACAAGGACAAAGGCGAAGCTATTCGAGAAAAATCTTGAATAAACTTACGGTAGTATCCTGCTAGACCAAGGAAACTTCTCACCTCTGAAGGGTTCCTAGGCGCTTCCCAGTCTTTGATGGCTTCGATTTTTGCAGGATCCACTTTGATTCCATCCGCAGATACTACGTGCCCCAAAAACTGGACTTCTCTGAGCCAGAACTCGCATTTCGAAAACTTTGCATACAACTTTTCGCGCTTTAGCAACTCCAATGTTGTCCGAAGATGACGCTCGTGATCCTCCCACGTACGAGAGTAGATTAAGATATCGTCAATAAAGACGATCACGCACTTATCCAACAACGAGTTACACACCCGGTTCATCAGATCCATGAATACTGCGGGCGCGTTAGTCAGCCCGAAGGGCATGACTAGGAACTCGTAATGCCCATATCTCGTACGGAACGCCGTCTTCGGTACGTCTTCCTCTCTCACCTTCAACTGATGATAACCCGACCTCAAGTCTATCTTTGAGAAGTAACTCGCGCCTTGCAGTTGATCGAAGAGGTCATCGATCCTCGGAAGCGGGTACTTGTTCTTCACGGTCACCTTATTAAGCTCACGATAATCTATGCACATCCGCATCGATCCATCTTTCTTCTTAACGAAAAGTACAGGTGCTCCCCAAGGTGATGAACTCGGACGAATGAAACCTTTGTCAAGTAACTCCTGCAATTGGGTCATCATCTCCTTCATCTATGCCGGAGCTAACCGATAGGGCGCACGAGCAATCGGTGCCGCCCCCGGTACGAGGTCAATTCTGAACTCCACTTGACGATCCGGGGGTAGGCTCGTCAAGTCATCCGGAAACACTTCCGGGTACTCGCTTACTACGGGTACATCTTCCACACTTTTCTTCTCTTTCTTGGCATCTAGTACATACGCTAGATACCCCGCGCAACCCTTCCCCAAACATCGCCTAGCTTTCATCAACGAAATTAGACACGACTTCCTACTTCGTTGATCCCCGTATATTACCACCTCTCCCTTATCGGCTAGAGGTATACGGATCAACTTCTTATTACACACAATGCTCGCATCATTCTCCGCTAGCCAGTCCATTCCTAGGACTACATCAAACTCCCCCATTCCCATGGGATAAAGTTCCAATGGAAATGAGTGACCGTCTATGTCTATATTGCAACCCTCATAGACATCCCTTACCCAGACTCGACAATCACCCGCTATATCTACTTCAAACCCCAAGTTTAACCTCTTGGGTTTCACCCGCAATCTTTGAGCAAAAACGGGCGACACAAATGAACGATTTGCCCCCGTATCAAACATCACTTTAGCAAATATCGAATCTACAGGAAAGGTACCTGTCACTACATCTGGCGCGTTCTCCGCCTCCTCAGCTGTCATGTGGAATGCCCTCGCTCTAGCACGAGCCGGCTCCACCTTCCTCTCATTACCTTTACCTCCATTGCTACCACCTTCACCCCCTGCTTGACCCTTCTTTAGCTGCGGACAATCCCATTTAACATGACCCGACATCCCGCAATGAAAACAAGATCTCTGCCCACGGCAATCTCGGGCCAAATGTCCCGTCTTCCCGCAGTTATAGCATCCCCCTTTATCAGCCAAACATTCACCCCGGTGCACTCGGTTACATTTACTACAAGGCTTTTCTGCTGACCGAAAACTTGTCCGCGGTTCAATTCTGTTCGTGCTCGGCCTCTTACTGTCTCGGGTCGGTCCTTCCCATTTGCGCTTATCCCCAGCTCTCTCATTCATCTGCCTGGTCTTATCTTTCTCTGTCAATTCTGCTTTGTCAACTGCTGCCTGAAACGTTGTTGGTTCCTTTGCCTGCACCAACTCTCTAATACTGCTTTTCAACCCATAGATGTACCGCTCAATCCGTCTCTCTTCAGTTGGTACATACAACTCAGCAAATCTGGACTTCTCAATAAATTTCAGCGTATACTCCTGAACTGTCATTGACCCCTGTTCCAAACTCAAAAACTCTTCCTCCAACTTCTTAACTGCCGCCAGAGGGCAGTATTGAGCCTTGAACCTCTTCACAAATGTCTCCCACGACATGCTCCTTGTTGCCTCTGACCCCTTTCCCCCAGTTTCAACATCCCACCAGAAGATCGCTTCTGCCTTCAACACTGACCTCGCAAACAGAACTTTATCTTCCTCCGCGCATTTACTTGTATCAAAGACTAGCTCCATCTCACGAACCCACTGAATAGCCTTAACGGGATCACGCTCCCCATTGTAGGTCGGTGGTTTGCATGAGTTGAAAGCCTTAAATGTACACCCCTTCGCTGTCTTTGGTTCATCAGCAATCGGAGTTATCATTGAGTTGGTGCCCATCTCAGTTCGCGGTCCGCTACCTTCCCCTGTCTTCTTCCCAGTACTACCTTTGCTCGGTTCTCCAGATGCCGTCTTGTTCTGATTTTCTAAAACTGCTTTCAGAGTCTCCTGTATCTTACCCATCTCAGATGTGAACTTCTCCTCGGTTATAAAAGCTTGTGTGGCCTCGGACTTACGCCCTTTCTTTGCTTTGGTCTTTGTTACAGGCGCGGAACTTTCCTGTTCAGAGATAGCCTGCACTTCGGGTTCTGCCAAACTCCTAGTCGTACGCTTGACGGTTGCCTTCTTCTTCTTACCATTTTCCTTGGCGGTTGCTGCCCCCGCTTCAGTCGCGGCTTTTCTCGGCATCGCTCCCTTAGGTCTTCCACGACCCCTCCCTCGTCCACGAGTGGCTACCACCCTTCGTTGATTCACCGGTTCGTCCTCGACTCTCACTGCTTCCTCGCGCAGTGTAGTACTCTTGGTTCGTGTGTCTACTGCCTCTGGTATGGACCTACTTCTCAATAATCTCGTGGACATTCTGATGTAGCAGCAAAACAACGGAAAGTTTACTTACTAGCAAAAGCCTAACAACGCATAGAAGACTCCCTAGCGCCACGACACAGGATAACAAGGTAGTTTAAGCACATACATGTACCTGTAAGTTCACAGTTACACTGGCCAGATGTAACTCCAAACTTACCTTACATGACCGTCCTCAACACCCTATAAATCCTACCTTAAAATAGTGCTCTCCTAACGCATTCCTATTTCTCAGTTGTGATTCTACTCCTCACAGTTTAAGTCTAGGCTCCTTTCGGTCACCTAAATCTCTTAAACTATGGCTCTGATACCAACTATAAAGACCCTCCTGAACTTAACATGCAAAACATCAAATTCATAACATCCCAAAATCACGGTCACAAAATTTCATTACAAATACTTAATAGGTTTGCGGAACAACCTACACAACTGAGAAATACTAAATACTAGAGTGTCTCTATCCATCTTTACTCTTCTCGCTAAGCTCAGCCTATTTGCCCGAGCTCCTGGAAACCTGCTTACCTGAAAAGGTTTTAATTTTGAAAATGCGAGGGTTAGACCATGAGGCCTAGTGAGTCCCTCCTAACAGTTATCGAAGCATTTAAAAACAGTTATCTTTTCAGCATAAAACGTTTATACTCAACATGTCAAAATCATATACGAACTAAAGTCCGTCTCCTCGTAATCTGACACCCTGAAGCCACCCGAAGGTGACAACGAGTCAGCCTCGCACTGCCTTGCGGAGCCTCGCTCCTGGCATATAGGGACCTCCCTTCCCACACGAGAGCTGGCGGAACTACTTTCCCGTCTTTGCCAGTTTACGTCTCCTCGATGTATGCATACATTCAACATAAAACTTACAAACAACATTTGTACATTCAAAGCATAAAATATAGCATGACAATTCTCTTCATAAATACTCCTTTAGAAAACACATTAAAAGCCACACATTTTGGGTTTAGAAAACTCACCTGATTGCAACTCCCGTTTACTTCAAGACTCGCTCCAAACGCACACCTAAACAATAATTTATTGATTAAGTGGATGCATCTAACTTGGATCCTAAACTTTCTCAACTCTAACTCGCAAGACACGAAAATCGCAGAACTCTAAAACTCGCAAGACTCTAAACTCGCAAGACTCTAAACTCGCAACCTTGGGTTGCGATAATTTCCCAAACTCGCAGGCTTAGCTTGCGAACTTCCCAAACTCGCAGGCTTAGCTTGCGAACTTCTCAAACTCGCAGGCTTAGCTTGCGAACTTCTCAAACTCGCAGGCTTAGCTTGCGAATTTCAGACTTTACCACTTCATCTTCTTCCCCCAGATACGCAGACAGATCTGGTACAGGGTTTTCTACTGTTCCAAATCGAAAACTTGCTAAGACTCCCCGAAAACCTTTAGGCTAAACTAGAATTTCGGTTCAAATAAAGATTCTAGGCTCACATTACCAATTAAACTCAAGAAAGACGATCTTCCCACCCTCTTATTAAGGAAACAGCGCTGGAAACAGATTGTGTGTGTGATTACACACACCCAAACCCTCCCAAACAGCTTCTAATCGGGAAAAAGGAGCTAAGGAGAAGGAGATTAGAATACTTACTTGAAGATGCCAATGATTCTTCTCTAGCTTTCCCAAAGATCACCAACCACGTCCTTTCTTCGTTTCTTCTTTTCCTCACAGTCGCCGCACACCACAGAGCACACACAAAAAAAATAATACTGATTTGAAGAATGATTTTCCTCCTAGGGTTTTGGGCCCCTTTTAAATATTCTTCCCAAACTTTACACTTTGACCCCTCAAACTTTCATCTTGTTTCACTTTTTACACAAGCCTTAATTTATTTAATTGCAATAAAATCTCGGTTGTTACATCGTGACCCATTTGCCTAGAACTCCAAAGGGTTATGACGCCATTTGGGTGATCGTAGATCGACTAACGAAGTCGGCACACTTTTTACCTATACGAGAGTCTTACTCTTTGGAGCAGTTAGCAAAGTTGTACATCGACGAGATCGTAACCCGCCACGGGGTACCCTCGTCAATTATATCAGACCGCGATAGCAGATTTACCTCAACGTTCTGGAGGAGCTTTCAAAGAGAAATGGGTTCGCAGATCAAGTTGAGTACCGCTTATCATCCTCAGACCGACGGTCAGAGCGAGCAAACGATCCAAACGTTAGAGGACATGCTAAGAGCGTGTGCTTTGGATTTCCAAGGCTCATGGGAAAAGCACCTACCGCTAATCGAGTTTGCTTATAACAATAGCTATCACTCGAGCATCAAGGCAGCGCCGTTTGAGGCACTGTACGGTAGAAAGTGTCGGACACCGTTGTGTTGGAACGAAGTCGGAGAGAGACAGTTAGCAGGGCCGGAAATTGTACAGCTGACTTCGGATAAGATAGTCCAAGTGCGTGAAAGACTGAAGGTCGCCCGCGACCGACAGAAAAGCTATGCAGATAAGAGGCGGAAAGACATTGAATTCCAAGTCGGGGATCATGTTCTTCTAAAGGTGTCTCCGTGGAAGGGTGTGGTACGATTTGGAAAGCGTGGGAAGTTAAGCCCGCGTTACATCGGACCGTTTGAGATTACTGAACGAATTGGAGAAGTGGCGTATAGGTTGGACCTACCGGAGGAATTGAGCAGTATTCATAATGCGTTTCATGTGTCTAATCTAAGGAAATGTCTAGCCGACATGACCAAAGCAGTGCCGTTGAATGACATTAAGGTGGACGAAAAGTTGAACTTTGTAGAGGAGCCCGAAGCAATCACGGATGTTAAGGTAAGGAAGTCACGGAGCAGAGAAACTAGGCTGGTTAAGGTACAATGGCGACACCATAAGGGTCCGGAGGCGACCTGGGAGTTAGAGTCAGAGATGAAAGCTAGATACCCGCATCTTTTCCAATGAGGAATTCCGGGGACGGAATTCTTTTAAGGGGGGAATGATGTAACAACCCAAAATCCAAGTAAGTTTTAGAGTTTGGTGGTCAAAGTGTTATAAATGAAAGTTAACTTGAGAGACTAGATTGTAAATTTGTGAAGGGTATATATAGGCCCCAATCCCTAGGGCAGCCATCATTTGGCTGAAATCAGTGTTTTTGTGGGAGGCTCTTAGTGTTGGCGGCTAAGGAAGAAGGAAAGAGAGAAAGGAAGAAGGTTGAGAAGGAATCAAGAGAGAAAGGAAGAATCAAACTAGCTTCTGCAAGGTAATGTATCCCAATTTGTTCATCTGATTAGATTAATGCTCCTCCTTCCTATTGTTATGAATCCTTAAGACTGAGGTGGTTGATTACTTGAGTTTTCACCATTTTCCCTTAAAATGAAGTTTCATGGGTTTTGTCATTTTGAATCAAGTTTAGGAGGTTAAAGTGGGATTAATTGGGTGTTTGGGGTTGGTGGACGAACCCTTATGGTTACCTAATCAAGCAAATGGCTAAAATCGGGTTAGAAATCACTTTTTAGAAATTCATTTTCGAACAGCAGTCGTATCCGGACACCTTCAATTCTTGATGATATGGTGATTTCCGGATACGGATGCTAGTGTCCGGGTAGAGCTCCATGGTGGTATCCGGACTAGTGTGGTATCCGGACTAGTATGGTATCCGGACTAGTATGGTATCCGGACTAGTATGGTATCCGGACAAGTGTGTCATCCGGACAAGTGTGGTATCCGGACAAGTCAGTACCCGGAAACTATGTGCTGGTCAGTAGGTTGAGCCGTTTTATCTAATGAGGATCTATTGCCCTTAGGTGTACGATTGGTTTAGCTGGGAAGAGTTAAGAAGTGCGTTCTACGATAATCAAAGGTGAGTTCTCTCACTTCTTTTATGACGTACTGTTTTACTGAATATGGTTCCTTTATCGAGCATGAACTGATTTATAAGACTAGGCATGCTTCCATGATTTACATGTTTACCCATAACACGAAAGATGTTTTATGTTTTCAAGAATATGTTTTCAATGTATGTGTATGCTATGTGGAGTCGGTTGCACGGTGGGGACGGGGTACCTTGGGGTCTCGGATCCCTTGGGCATATGGAGGTTAGCTTGTAGGTTGGAATTTGTTTTCTCCTACATGAAGGAACGGGGAGTCCATTTGGATTCCGGCGTAGACGAGAGGGTGTCTGTTAGGCCCCGATCGGATTAGCTTATGCAGCTCCCTGAACCCCGTGTTTAACCTTGGATGATGATGTGAAAGTATTCTCTTTATGAAATGATCTTTTACTGTGATGCATGCTTATGGAGGGAATTCACTAGACCTTTTGGTCTAACCCTCGCTTTTCAAAAACTAAACCATTTTCAGGTAAGCGCGCTATTGGTTCTTCCAGTAAGAACTAGGAGTGACTGCAAGGAGGATTTGGAGACTAGAGCGACTCCAGAGTTTTGGATTCTAATGACTATAGATGTAGCTCTCGGCTGTGGATTTTAGACTTCCGCTGTCAAATTTTGTTTAGTATAGAAGAATTAACATTTATGGACAAGTTTAATTATGTAATGTGAATGCTTATTTCTTGTTGAATGCATATTACGTTTTTGGGGACGTTACAAAAGTATATTAATAATAGGGAAATTAATTAAAATACCCTAAGTCAAACCAAGTGTTACTGAAATACCCAAAATCTCTCCCATGTTACAAAAATACCCCAAACATCCGCGATAGAGCCCGCGATCGCGGGCTCCAGGCCACGTGTCACCAAAGTTTGCCCACTTTGCCCGCGTTGGTCCCTCAAGAATGCCCGCGGTCCAGCTTTCCCCCCTCAAGAATGCCCGCGTGTGCAGTTTTGGTCCCTGCCCGCGTTTGACTCTCGTTGACCCCCGCGATCGCGGGCTACACGTGTCCAAAGTTTGCCCACTTTGCCCGCGTTGGTCCCTCAAGAATGCCCGCGGTCCAGCTTTCCCCCCTCAAGAATGCCCGCGTGTGCAGTTTTGGTCCCTGCCCGCGTTTGACTTTCTTTGACCCCCCGCGATCGCGGGCAATAGTGCCACGTGTCGGCACAGGGTTAACCCTAAAGTCTGTTTGACGAACCAAACCCTAATTTTTCTTCGGCCGCACTATATAAGGGGGGGGACCAAAAAACGGCACTCTCATTTTTTTAATCACTCTCTCAATTTTTAATCAAACTCTCTCAATTTTCTCCCACTCTCTCAATTTTGTCGTGTGGAATACGCGTTCGGGTTTTGTGAAGATGTCTCGTATTACCTCTGTGGTATGTTTTCCTTATGTTTTTTGTTATTTTTTGTATGTTATTTTAAGTTAAGATATATGATTTGTAGGTTGTTATAGTGTTTATAACTTATGTTTGAATATGTTGTATGTTTAACATGATATGTATGGTTTTATGTTTGAATGTGATATTTTTATGTTATAATGTGTATGTTGTTATAGAGTGTTTTTTCATAAAAAAAATTGTTAAGAGTGTTCTTTTATAAAAAAATTGTTAAGAGTGAGTTTTTATAAAAAAATTGTTAACAATGTTTTTTTTATAAAAACACACTCTTAACAATTTTTTTATAAAAACACACCCTTAACAATTTTTTATAAAAACAGTGTGTTTTTATAAAAAATTGTTAAGAGTGTGTTTTTATAAAAAATTGTTATAGTTTTATGGTTTTTATAATGTGTTTTTTTATAAAAAAAAATTGTTAATTTTTTTTTTTACAAAAACAATTTTTATAAAAAATTGTTAAAAATGTGTTTTTTATAAAAAATTGTTAAGAGTGTGTTTTTATAAAAAAATTGTTATAGTTTTATGGTTTTATATTTGAATGTGATATTTGTATGTTATAATGTGTATGTTGTTATAGTGTGTTTTTTCATATAAAATTGTTAAAAGTGTATTTTTATAAAAAAATTGTAAAAAGTGTGTTTTTATAAAAAAAATTGTTAAAAGTGTGTTTTTTTTATAAAAACACACCCTTAACAATTTTTTTATGAAGACGACGACAGGCCCCCTTCCGGTGGATACCAGCCGCCCCCTTCCTCCTCCTACCAGCCGGCCCGTTCCTCCTCCTACCAGCCGGCCCGTTCCTCCTCCTACCAGGCGCCCCCTTCCTCCTCCTACCAGGCACCCCCTTCCTCCTCCTACAATCCATATCAGGCGGCCCCTTCCTACGAGCCACAGCGTGGCTCACATGAAGTCCTGTGGGACTACGTCCACGGGCCGCTAGAGACACGTGTACACTATCTGGAGGAAGTCTACAGACAGTTTAGCGCTGTCAATGTTAGTGTTTAACTTAATTTGTTGGCCACGTTTATTTAGTTTGTATATTAAGATTACGTTCTAAATTTGTTTTAGCTGTCGAGTACGACACCGATCCCCGCTCCGTTCGGACAGGGGGCACATGCGACGTTTGCCACCACATCCCATCCGTCATTCCCTGAAAATGTAAGTGACATTGAGTAACCATTATAGTTATATGTTTGTTCCTAAGTTTGTAACTCTTATAATGATCAATGTCACGCAGGTCGGGATGTCCCAAACGCCGTTCGCCACCACATCCTATTCTACTATCCCGGAGAGTGTAAGTGACACTGAGTAACCATTATAGTTATATGTTTGTTCCTAATTTTGTAACTATTTTAATGATCAATGTCACGCAGGCCGGGATGTCGGGGGCATACACCTCGCAGATGCCGCCGCCGTTCGCCACCACATCATATTCGACTATCCCGGAGAGTGTTAGTGACACTGAGTAACCATTATACTTATATATCGATAATCCTAATTTTGTAACTATTTTAATGATCAATGTCACGCAGGCCGGGATGTCGGGGGCACAGCACATGCCGTCGTTCGCCACCACAACAATCACAAACATCTTTGACGGTTCGGTCGATGACTATTACAGGCCGGAAATGCATACTGTAAGTTATTTTGGTAGTTTTGGTTTAATTGTGAACATTTCCTAAATTGTACTTAAAACATTGAGTAACGTAATTTTCAGACGGGGTCTCGTATTATCCAGGATCACTTCTCGGAGCACTTCTCGGAGCCTGACGATGACTCGATGGATGTTGTAGATCCACCACCACAGGTGACCCCGCTCCCTCTAAAGCGGTCGCATAAAATTTCACAATGGTTTCGTCACCCGTTTGGCCAACAAGGATCTACGACACCACCGGCCGCTAAAAAACAAGCAAAGAAAGCGGGGGGAAAGAAGGGAGGAAAGAAAAAGGGAAAGGTGTCTTCACCGGAGCCTCAACCGGCATCAGAAATATTGAGGATGTGCCGGACTGGTCGCCTCCCCCCCTTGATCTTCATCCCTCACTTGAACTTGGAAATCACCCCCTCGTTTTTCAATGTATTGCTGGCCGTTGACCCTTTGGAGTCTGACTTACTGGATGTGGTTAGTATGAAGTTTAATTATAGTCATATCATCAAATATATTTATTTTACATGTCTAACCATCTATTTTTTATGTATAGCACATCGATTGTTGGGTCTCGTTGTTGCAAAGACATCGTGGAACAGACACGAGGTGGACCATGATGTTCAGTATGTTCTTTCATTACTTGTTGATTGAGCATCTAGGTCCCACCTCCGTGGTTAATTCATGCAATGGCGTGGAAGGGACCTCTTGGGCTCTCCTCGATGTGGTATGTAAATCGTTTTACTCTGATTTTATTTAACTTGTTTTGTTGCTAACTAAGTTGTCTAATATTGTAATATTTCAGGTGTATATCCCTATATGCCTTAATCCCCAACATTGGCTGCTTGGAGTGTTTGAACTTGACGCTATGACCATGACCATATATGATAGCGACAGTGCCAGTCTCTTCAGACAGCAATTGGAAGAGCAAATGACAAAGTTTAAAGCTGTGCTGAATGACTTCTTTTGTCGGGTCAAGGATGTTAGACGTCGCGAAATGACATGTGCCTTTCGCTATAAGTTCGCCAAGAATGCACCCCAGCAGGCCGGGATAACTGCAGATTGCGGTGTCTGGGTATGCCGTAATGTCCAAATGTTGATAAATAAAAATGAGGTATGGGTACACCCTGACGAGGCCGAGGTTGTTGCCAAAGATTTCCGCATACATATGGCGGAGTCCATTTATGAACATTGTCAAATAGGGCCACGTTAGGTTGTTTATGTAACATTAAATAATTGTTATTTTTAGTATTAACTTATTTTGTTAAAGTATTGTGATTGACTTACTGTTTACTTCATTTGGTTTTTGCTAATTTCATCAATTTACTCAACTTTGAGTATCGATATCTCTTTCACACATACTCTATTTTGGACGCATTATATATCATTTTGAAGATCTCATATAGAAGAACATAAACCTACTAAAAGTTAGTTATATATAACACATATATATAAATTTAAATGCGTCCAAAGTTTAGTAAAACCCATATTTCCAACACCTAGTAAGTAGGTCTATGAAACTTGCGATAATCCTAATACAGAGATTATTGGATGAACAAGCATTTATTTCTTGATTATTGGGGTATTGGTTCTTGTTGTCTGGAAGTGATTCATATGATGCAAAAATTGGTATCATGTAATGTAGAACAATATCTATATTATAGAAACTTGCATTTGATAGTACCATATAAATCTGATCTAAATTCTCATTAATTAGCTATGTTTGACTACTTAAAGACTAATTTTCTGCCTAATGAAAGACCTTTATTCAAGAGCAGACGAATATTGCAGTTACTTTTTCAGTGGAATCATGCAGACAACTTTTTCAGACGAAATCTATAAACACATTCAAATAATAATAATTTAAAACGATTTAATGAATTAGTTAATATATGATTATTATGTTAATGCGATAGGAGTGTAAAACAAAATTGAAAAAAAAATAAGAGATGTACCATAAATTAAATAATTAACTATAAGAGTATGAATTTTAAATATAAAAAATATTTTTTTATGTAGTGTATAACTGTATATGATATATATTAAAATATATAAATCCAAAAAAATTCACGATTGGGCTCATTTCAAACGTATCGAAGAGACGATTATAATGGTGTAATTTGTTAAAATTAAAACGTATTTTTTTAACGTATTTTAGTTAATAAACGATTATATGTGTTAAATGTAAAATTAAAATAATGAAAGTAAAAGGTATAAAGTAAATTTAGTAAATAAGTATAGGGGTTGAAAGTGTAACATTTCATTTTAAATTCGTAAAAATGGACGAAATGGGGTGAACAGTGCCAAAAATATCAAAATTTTCATAAATGGTCCCTGAAATTTTTCAAAAATGGTCCCTTGCAATTGAAAAGTCACAAAAATAACCCCATCGTGGGATGAGCCCGCGATCGCGGGATTCCATTTTTCAAAAATGGTCCCTGCAAGTTTAAAAAAGTGTCAGAAAGGTCCCTGGCCCGCGATCGCGGGCTCCCATCGCGGATTTTTAGGGTATTTTTGCAAAGTGGAAGAGATTTTGGGTATTTCAGTAAAACATGATCAAACTTAGGGTATTTTAATTAATTTCCCTTAATAATATTAGTGCTAATTATTTTATGTTTCAGATAAACTAAATATCTTTCAACTTAATATCATTAGCTCAGTGTAATAGTGTTCGTTAAGTGTATCATATGCTTGAGGGTGCAAATCCACATCATTTTACCATTATTATTTTTAAATACAGATAAATAAAATTTATAATATAATAAACTAATATCACTCAATTCGTGATGAAGGTGGAGAGGATGATGGTAGCAGGTAGAGATGGTCAAATGGGCCCGACTTGACCTGGTTACGATTTTCATTCGAAAACAAGAACCGACCCGAGACTGGTTATGGGACCCGTTGGATTTTTTATTTAAAATTTATTTGTAAATAAAAATGTATTTGTTAGTGTATTTGATTGACCCAATTATAACAAGATATTTTTTTTAAAACTTATTTTTAAAACACATTTTTAGTGTATTTGATTAACCCAATTATAATAACACGTGCTTGGTAGTGTATTTGATCGACCAAATTATAACAAAAACGATTTGCTAGTGTATTTGATTGCCCAATTATATAAAAAAACTTATTTGTTAGTGTATTTGATTGACCAAATTTTTCAAAAATATTTTTTATAAGTTAAAAAGTAATTAATTTTTTTAAGTGGGACCAGTTTGGGCTTGGTCAGGACCGGTTACGTCGGGGCCGGTTATAAAATCACTATTTAGGGTCGGGTCGGGTCCGAGACTGATTTTTAGCCATCTCTAGTGGCAGGGGCGATGAAGTAAGGTGGTGAAGGGAGTCACTAGCGGAGATGTGATGGTGGGTCAAAGGGCAATATTCATGGTATACATAAACAAATTAAAAGAATGAAATTCGGGTTTTGATTTGAGGAATAAGAGATGGAAAACAAGATTGAAGAAGATGGATAAAAGGATAAATATACCCCATATGAGTGGCACATGTTTGACTTAATGGTTACTTGACTAACAATGTTAACTTGGGTTGTGGTGTATTGGTAAAGCCTTTATGGGATGTAGTGGAAGCTCGTCTATCTAGGGTTTAAATCTAGGCACTGCCAAAGTTCTTATGGCCATGGAGGTTCACCTGCGATGACTCCAGGCCATTCGTGGTCGCTCGGGGATTTATCGGTGTGCCTAAACTGGTCCGAAAACCCACGGTTATCCATAAAATAAAATGTTAACTTGAAGAATGTGTTATTATGTAAAATACAAAATAAGAACCACTAATGTAATTAATAGAGATAAAGATAGGCGTATGTCATAATCAATTAAATTAGATCGTCTTTTAATCGATGTTTAATATGATACTAAAAATACTAATATAAATAACGATTATTTTGACTTTTTCTTTAAATTGAAAAATAATAATGTAATAAAAGGAAATGGAAATAGAGATACAAGGAAAGGGAAGAGATTTGTATATGTTTCTTTATTGTGAAGGAAAACATCTTGTCTAGTTCCTTATCTCAAAATGTATTGGACAAATAAAATTTCAACATCATGTGAAGTTAGCAACACACTTTTAAATGCAACCTTATCTTTATTGTTCTTATATTTTTTATTCTGATTATTCTTATTAATAAATTACCTTTTATTTTAAAATGAATTACACTTTTAGCCCCTTGTGAATACCTTTTTTTGTTTTCGTTCATTGAAATCATAAAGTACAAACGTGTTTTAAAACTCAAATTGACCCCCCCCCCCTCCCACTAACACCGTTAGAATTGGATCCGTTAAGTCAGTCACGTGCCCCTCATGTAAGGGGTGTTTTTGTCTTTTTATCGGTCTTCTTCTTCATATCACTTTCTTTCTCAATTCAATAACTCAAATATATGAAACCCATATTAAACAAATTTCATACCACATTTAAAAAAATTCAAATTCAAATCCAATTGAACATACATTCAAACACAAAATCAATAGTAATTCTATAGAACATCTACAAACCAATAATCCTTTAGTCAAATCCAAACATAAAACTGTCATTAAAAATCTCAATCACAAATCTAAACACGATAATTAAAGAACATGAAACCCTAATTGACAAACTAAATCTACATAAAAACAAACTAGAAAACCCCTAAAATCAACCTGTTTGAATCCGTTGAATCCCACAGATGTATCACAACAATGATGCACAATCTGTTCGATTCGTTGTTCATATTCATTTGTTTTCCATCTGCGTAAGGATTCATCTCCGCTTCGTTATTCATCGTTGTGTACTTCATCGTTATTCATCGTTATTGATTTAAGAATCCTCTATTTCTAGTCAAATATAGGGAAGTTAAAGGAGACGCCATTGGGAGTTTGGGACCAAGAATCCTCTATGACGTTACCTGAGGATGAGTCCTTTAAATTTTTATTCAATAACCCTCTAAATTTAGGAAGATGCCATTGTGGAGAAGACAACACACACACACACACATATACACAGACACACACACATACACACACACACACACACACACACAGAGTCGGGTTCAAACGAGAACAATACCTATTTAAAAGAACAGGAGAACGAACAAAATCATTAGTGATTTTACATTAACACATGAAAAAAGGACTTTGGCCGCGGCTTCAGGTCCGTGTGGCTTTTTTGCGCGTTAATGTGATTTTGTTCGTTCTCATGTTCTTTTAAACAGTTACTATTCTCGTTTGATCCTCCCTCTATATATATATAAAAATTAAAATTTGTACTTATTAGAAACTTAATAAAAGAAATGGTCATCAACTCTTCTTTTATGCCACTTACACCAAATTATGTATGTGTCATTCATGTCATTTTAGTCAAAGCCATGTAAGGAGTGAAAATGAGAGGATGGCCGGTTTAACAGGTAACCGGTTAACTATTGCTATAATAGGTAGATTTTTAAATGTACAATGCATTAATAAAATATTATCTGAAAGTACATTGTTGTAATAAGAAAAACTGAAAGTACAATGCTATAATAAAATTTTTTAGAAAGTACATTTCTATTTTATGCATTTTGCACTTTCAAGAAATGGTGAAAATCCTAAAAACTTCTCCAAATGTCAAGTTAGGTCCAGATCCATCAAATGAGAAAATATAGTTAGGAGAAGTTTAAGAGATAAAAAATACAAGGTTTTGACATATATAAAGCTTAAAATAGTAGGATGAACTCACAATAATAGGTTTTGCTAAAACCTAGAAATCTCTAAAACCTTAGAAACTTCTTGAAGATGAAGAATCCTTGACACTAGCTTCCAATCCTACCTTGATGATGAAGGACCACTTTAAAACTCAAGTATTAAAACCTTAAATTCTCAAAAAATCGTAATAAATAAAGAGGGTTCGTCTTGAGAGAGTATGGAGGTGAAGTGGGAAAGGAATGTGAAGTGAGAAATGATAGAAAGCTGAGAAAAACGAGCATATAACAATCATATAACAGTCTGGTACATCTGGGCGACTTTTCCAGACGACTTTACCATGGCAATGTCGCATGGAATTGTCACATGAGATGTACAGAGTGTGCTCCCAGTTGTGTAACTTTTTCAGGGCAACAGTGACTTTGTCATAGTCACCGTGCATTGTCGTCGGGCCTATACCGAGCCCCAAAATCCGACTTTTCTCTCTCGAAACGTTCTTGACTCTCTTAGGGTTCAAAAGAAATACATTCTAACACGATATCCATAAATTTAAAACCACAATAGACTACAAGGTGAATTTTACTTACCAAAAAATCCGGGTGTTATAACCATCCCCACCTTGGAATTGATTTTGTCCTCAAAATCTTCACTGTGTAAACAAGTTGGGGTATCTTCTTTTCATGTCCTCCTCGGCTTCCCAAGCCACGTTGGGTCCAAGATGATGTTTTCATTGCGCCTTTACCATCATGACCTCTTTGTGACGGCGCTTATATGACTTTTTCTCTAGGATAACGTCGGGTTCTTCCACACAACGGTTACCCTGATCTACTCTTATCTCCGAGAGAGGAATACCGCTCTTCTCTTCCGCTAAACACTTCCGAAGGTAACAAATATGGAACGTGTTGTGAGTTTCATTCATTTCTGGTGGCAATTCTAATTGTTAATCTTGGATCCCCACACGCTTAATCACGATAAATGGTCCAAGACAACGGGGACCTAAACTCTCGCGCTTTTTGAATTGGATGATACCCTTCCAAGGAGATTCCTTCAACATCATACGATCTCTCACTTGGAACTCCATTGGCCATCTCTGCTTATCGGCATAACTCTTTTGTCGATCTTGAGTCGCATTTAATCGCTCCCGGATACCTTTAATCTCGTTGGTCGTTTCTTGAATGATTTATGGGTTGACAAAATTGTTTCTCTCCTCCTTCCAACCAACACACGGGAGTCCTACACTTATGCCCGTATAAGGCTTTAAATGGTGCCATACCAATGCTCGAGTGGTAACTATTGATTGTAAAACGAATAATGATATTTGACCATTTTTTGAAAATATTCATATTATAGGGTTTTGACCTAACTTATGATTTTGGTCAACTATGATGTTATTGATGATTATATGTGCATACTTTTGGTATTGACCTTTATGCACATAGATTGTATTTGTGTATTATGGATATTTTGGAATATTATATGAAATCCTTTTGATTTTATATGTAGTATTGAAACCACGAGTTGCCTATGATGGCATTGTACACATTTCACTTGGATAAATGTGCCTATGGCCTAAATGGATTATTGGACGAACCAAGTTAAGTATACATTAAGAGGATATAGTCTTGGGTGGCACCGTAATGGTATGTACCTAGATCTTCGCCATTCGAGGTAATGCCATGGTTATAGTCCTCGAATGTGCTAGGTCGTTTGGTGTCGCCCATGGTAGCTTGACACTAGGTATATCGACTCTTTGGGTGGAATTTTATTGGTGCTATGGGTCTCCCCTATTGACTCCGAATGTGGAATTATTTCTTATACATGCTCCATATAAAATGTTGATTATTACTCGTTCAAACTCGCTAGGCTTTTTGGCCTAACACTTGTTTGGTGTCGACATGTACCTCAGGTTCTAGCGGCGCCATCTCTAAGAAGGCTTAGCCGGGTTTAGTGTGAGTTTGGGGAGACGATTATTTTTGGGACACCACACTTTAGAAGATCTTCATTTTTGGAAGATTTGGTTGACACCCGATTTGCAATCTATTTCTAGGGAAACTAGATTAATAGGTTGTCATTTCTAGTAACCTTGAATTACAATCTTATATTTGACAGGAGTTTATTATTTCCCCATTTTTGGGAGGCTCATGTGATAACCAGAGTTCTAAATGAAAAGATTGGGAATATTGTGGGAAAAGTTAAGATTCTATAACTTCAGGGGCTAATCCGTAAATTTGGAAGAAAGTATAAAACCCTCAATAATTGCACAAAACCCTAGGTCTGAGAAATCATTTGAGCGGCGCTTTAGAGGAGAGGAAGGGAATTCAAGTTGTTATCCACAATATTAAGCATAGAAGGACTAATTGGAAGAAAGACTCTTCGTCAAGAAATTTTAGGTAAACTTTAACTCTAATCCTTGTTGCCTTGCATGATTATCGAGTTTTAATGGGATTTGAAGTTCTACTGAAAACTTTGTTTTTGAGATGAGCAATCAGACCAATGGATTAGAATGGTAAGAAATGAGCCTTGTATGTTAATCAATGCATTGAATAATCACCTTGCGAATTTGAAGTCCCAACCTATTTGTGAAATTATTCTTGGTAATCGATGGTTGGAAATGTTCGACAAAAACCCCTCGTATCCGGGAATCGCCCCTGTGGGCGAAGTTTTTCGGATGAGTCCGGAAAGGTGATCCGGAAGAGGAGTCCGGAGGTATCCGGATTAGCGATCCGGAAGAAGAGTCCGGAAGTATCCGAATTTGCGATCCGGAAGTATCCGGATTAGCGATCCGGAAGAGAGAGACCGGATGTATCCGGAAGGAGGATCCGAAAAAGGGAGGGTCCGGACACAGTCCGGTACTGTCTGCTGTTTAGAAATAACTTTGGGTGTAAGGCAATCGGCTCACGACTCTTGTTCTCTTTAAATTATAGGTGTTCCGCCTAGAGATTTGAAGCGTAAGTGAGAAGTAGCGAGCAAGATCAGGTGAGTTTTTCTAACTGAAAATGTGATGATACTTATGCTATTTTCTACATGTACGAGATGTTATGAACTGCATGTTCTGTCTTACTTATATAATAGCTTCCTGTGCGTTATGTTCAAGATGGATATGTTTTTGTATGTATACATTTGTGAGTGAGCATGCTACAGCTAAGTCGGGGGGTGTGCCCAGCCAGTACTCATATCTGGGGCGCGGGGGGGGGGGGGGGTGTCCCGTTTATTCCATGGAGGTTGTGTTTCAAATAAGGTAGTATGAGACTGACACGTTGTCACCGATGTATGGGACATCAGTGTGCCAATGCTGGAATGTTGTTCCTGTGGACGAAAGATCATTGTTTTGATATATTATTTGTCTATAAACTGTTTTAATATTGTTGTGGCGCGGAAGTTCTCTGAGGGACCTCACTAGACCTTATGGTCTAACCCTCGCATTTTCAAATCTAAATCAATTTTCATGGAAGCACTTAGTAGGAGGTGCGGGCAAGGGCAAGGAGAAGGCCTAAGCTAGAAGCGAGGAGTAGATAATAGTTACGTTTACCTTGTTTTAATTTGAGACTTTGTTAAGAAATTCTTAGCTGTGTATAGGTTGTTCCGCAAATTAACCTAATTTTGGTATTGGTGGTTTCCCGTAAAATTTTGGGGCCGTTTTGGCTAGTTGTTTAAATTTTAAATTGTTATGCTTTATTTAAGTTTGTGGGTTGTTACATCTCATGATATGGCAATATTTGTACCACATTTTCGTTCTATGAAAGTGTTTGTTTGTCCCAATTTATGGGGTGTTACATGGTGCAATGGGATGAGGGGTAATTTTTTAGGTTAATTGTTTCGATATCTCTAGGTCTCCCTCTTTCGTGTTGTTTTTTCTTCATGTTGGATTCCTTTTCTTTTTTAGATTTCTGCGTCTTATAGAAAGAATCTTCCGTGTTCTTGTAATATGGTTAATTCTTTTAATAAATTTGTTGCTTTTAAGAAAAGAGTATAAAGCTTATATATATATATATATATATATATATATATATATATATATATATAGCGCCAGGTTCATTTGAGAAGTCTAAATATTTTGAGAAATGGAGAAGTAAAAAAACACGGGAGTGTTCATATATGAATGTTCATATATGACTGTTATATATGAACGTTCATATATGAACGTTCATATGAACGTTCATATATGAACGTTGGAGTGTTCATATATGAACGTTCATATATGACTGTTATATGAACGTTCATATATGACTGTTTATATATGAACGTTCATATATGAACACTCCCGTGTTTTTTTTACTTCTCTATTTCTCAAAATATTTAGACTTCTCAATTGAACCCTTCCCTATATATATATATATATAGGGTCAAGTTATTTTGTTAACCACATTTTTGGTATTAACTTTATTAACCATTCTCATCCATTGATATTCGAGATCTACGGTTGAGATGAACCTATTAATAAATACAATAAATTAAATGTTGAAGTGTAATTTAGGATATGTGAACCGAGGTGATCATGGTCAAAATAGGAATTTCTTGGTGGACTTTTTAATTAGGAGTTACAAAATATTCATTAATTAGGAGTTACAAAATTGTGATTTAGCTATTATTAATTTTTAACAAGAATACTAGGTGTGTTGATTTTTCATTCATTCATCAACATTTTTTGTATGAAAATGGACTTTAGATGTGATCAAAACTACATTCAACCCGTTTCGTTGAACGATTGTAATAATTCCACGGGGTTGGACGATGTCGATGGAGGAGACGATATGTATAACTGTTCGTCATTGGACGTGAACATTTGTGAAGTTGAACATGCATGAAACATGTGTTTGTTCATATTTTTAATCAACTATGAAACAATATGAACAATAAATGTTCATGTTTGTTCATAATTTTAATCAACTATGAACAAATTGATTGATCCACACCACACTTGATTTTATTTGAATTTGAGCCCATTCTTACTATCTTCAATAAAACTTTAATAACATGAAATTTGTCCAATAAAACTTTAACAAACGTTCATGTTTGTTCATATTTTAATCAACTATGAAACAACAAATTTGAACAACAAATATTCATGTTTGTTGTTCATGTTTGTTCATGATCAACTACCAACAAATTGTACTAATTACAATCACACAACAGTATAAAGTAATACGGTAGGTGAATACTACGTCCTTAATGTTCGTAAATGTGCACAATCGATAAATATCAAATCTACTCCAGCTAACAACTAATCCATCAAAAATACCGACCGATCAAGACTTTTTTATTCGGTTCAGATATTTCAACGGTGTTGGTACTATCGTTTTGCGTTGCCGCTTCGTCATTGGTGTTGAGTTGTGTTTCATCGACTAATACCGACGACGTATTTCTAAATGTTGAACCATTATTCACACCGACTCCTCCATCGTCAAAGTCCAACCTTGCAGAATTAGAAGAATAGTTCAAGAAATCGAGATGAAAGTGGCATTGATCACGACGAAAATCTATCTTCGATGCAACGAACTTTGATGAACGAGAGCAAACTCAAAACACCTAGATATTTTGATAAAAAAAAGTAAAGAAAATTTATATCAATTTTGTAACTCCCATTAATTATCGATAAATATCAAATCTACTCCAACTAGCAACTAATCTATCAAAAATACTAACCGTTCAAGGTTTTTTTCATTCGGTTTGGATGTTTCATCGGTGCTGATACTACCGTTTTGCGTCACATCTTCATCATGCGAGTTGAGTTGTGTTTCAACGCCTAATCCATCCGATGAACGAACCGTAGAATAATTCAACAAATCGAGATGAATGTGGGCTTCTCACGAGGGAATTCATCTTCAAAGCAACGAACTTTGATGAACCAAAGCAAATTCAAATCACCTAGCTATTTTAATAAAATTTAAGAATTCCTAATTCAAATTCGTAACTCCCCATTAATTATTAAAATTTGTAACTCCAATCTAAAAACTATAAAAAAACCCATTTATAAAATACCAAGAATACCCTCAAACATTAATTAATAGGTTGAAATCAACCAATGTAACAACCCGCTCCAAAATGCCAAAACAAGACATTTATTACAAAAGAAAAACGCCAAAACTTGGCCCAAGGTTTACACCAATAAATTTCAAAATCTGGGTTTGCGGAATAACCCTAGTTACAACTGAGAACATCTAAAAATACTGGAAGGTAGGGAAGTCCACTAATGCAAGCCACGCCCGCCCTCACCTTCTCTTTACCACTAGAGGAACCGCCCTTAACCTGCTCACCTGAAAAGGGTTTCAGTTTTGAAAATGCGAGGGTTAGACCACAAGGTCTAGTGAGATCCCTCAGTTACATCCACACCACATATAGCAATTAAAGAGTTATGCGAAACATAAATCAATATGAAGTTTAATTAATAACATTCACACAATTGACCAAATCGTCCATCCAGTCACACACACACCCGTGGCTTGATCCCAGGGCGCTCAATCACCCTCGTATGGGACACCCCCCCATAAGCATCACACTATGACATATGGGCCACACCCTCCATAAGCGTCATACCACAACAGATGGGACACCCCCCCATAAGCATCACACTATGACATATGGGCCACACCCCCCATAAGCGTCATACCACCACATATGGGACACACCCCCCATAAGCATCACACTATGACATATGGGCCACACCCCCCATAAGCGTCATACCACAACATATGGGACACCCCCCCCCCCCCCCATAAGCATCACACTATGACATATGGGCCACACCCCCCCATAAGCGTCATACCATAACATATGGGACACACCCCCCATAAGCATCACACCTTAATGATTGGGACACGCCCCCCCCCCCCCCATATACCTCGCACCAAGCATAAGTAATTTATATGCAACATATATTAAGCAAACGCACATGTACGAGTAAATGAACAAGTACCATCAAGCTTCAGTTAGAAAACTCACCTGATACGCTTACGGTCCTTTCCTACTCTGACCCGCACTTCCCGATGGTCTACCTGAGCGAAAGGGTAAAACGCATAAGCTGTCAACTCAACTATCCGGACACACTAGTCTCTCCGGGCACACTCACTTTCCGGAAAACACCCTGTCCGGACAACACATCATATCCGGACAACACATCCTATCGGGACAACACATCATATCCGGACAACACCTACCCGGACAACACACCTAATTCGGACAACACACCTCATTCGGACAACGCCTCTATCCGGACAACACTCCTATCCGGACAACACTCCCATCCGGACACACTCACGATTATCGAATACTTACCCGGACACCTTCAACTGATCGAAGTGTCCGGACGTCCAGGAAATGGTCCAGACGCTCATCTGACTCTTATTTGGGCTGAGAAATCACGGATACGACCGAGATCTCACAGATAACGATTAGCAACCACCCCAAGGTCACTAAACACAACAATTACCGAAATCTTAACAGTAATAACGCAGTAAAATGCCCAATTTCTCCCATTAAGCTTCAAACCCAACTTTAACCAAAAACCCACAAAATAACTCAATCTTTAACAACAAATCCGCATATTAGATGTGAAGAGAGGGAATTACCTGATTGATTGATTGGATATGGAATAACACCTTCCTTTTCCACTCCAAGAATCTGAGATTCCTTTCTTCCCACTTGCTCTAGTTTTCTTCCTTCTTTCTTTCTCTCTTCTTCCTTCTCTCATTTCTGCCAACAACCGCCAACCACAAAGACTCAGGAGAAAATCACTCTCCTAGGGTTTTGTGCCCAATATATACCTTACCCACATTTACAAAATACTCCCCTCAACTTCCATTTAATAAACATCCACCACAAGACTTGGGAATCTTCCCTTTTTGGACACGGTTACTACAACACTTCCCCCTCAAAAGAATTCCGTCCCCGGAATTCCATTCTCAAAAGGTGAGGATATTTGGACTTCATATCTGAATCTACTTCACCCTCGCCCCTTATGGTACCTCCACTGGACTTTCTCAAGAGAGAATCCCTTATGGTTCTCCACTTTCGAATCTTGCGATCCACGATCGCCAACGGTTCGTTAACCTACCTTAACCTTTCGACCCCAAGAATGCCTTTCAACGGTACGACCATACAATCCTCCATCAAACACTTCCTTTGGTGGTCTAGAGCCACCCTTAACTTCCTGGCTTATCCGTGGCCGACCGCACGACTTCCGGTCTCATATAACGTCTCTTTCCCGCGATACATCTTTACTCATGGAAGGTTCACGGATAACTGCACAAGCCAACCTCCTTGCTTCTCTATGGGTTCTCTTACCTTCGCTTGCATAACCCTTCAACAACAAAACGTACGCCAACAATTTTCACACTTTCGCTAACTACAACTCTTACCCTAGGAAATTTCGCGTACCACAACTATGACGCCTCAGGCCAACGGTACACAGTACCATCCACACACCTAGACGTACGGTTGCAACGAATTTAGGCTTTTCATCCACGACTTCACTTCTGCGACAGAACAAGTTCCCAACGGTTACCGCCACAACAACATAAATTCCTTAACGAACTCTCAATTCACCAACCTAGCACAAGATCAACCTCGAGTATCACCTCAACTCACCAATATGATCTTCTTCGCCAGATAACACACAATTTTACAATCACTTTCCCCATCACAATATACGTCTAAGGCAGATAACACTTTCTTACCTGAATTGGGTTGCTCACGATCTATCGGTAACAATCCAATCACACGCTTCCACCACAACAACACTCCCACACAACTATCAAGTCCAATCCAATGGTCCTTTTCCCGAACACTACCTTTGACTACTTCCTTCCAATTCCTTTTCACTCATAAAACACGATTCCAAAGATCGGCTCACGGGAAGGTACACACTCTTGATCAACCACACAAGCTGACTTTCCTTGACTCGAAAACCAATCACATACATGCCAATCCCCCTTTCTCATACTCCCACTAGGAGTTCATGCACCCGACGGCGACGTTCTTGAAAACATTGCTTCCACTTTTCGTGCCACTTGCCACACCTTCTACTTCACGCTTACACACCCATCCCAACCTACCGTCCCAATTACCCTATGGACATTTCTCATCCAACTTTTACCACTCCATACACACAATTTCAACGGTTACTATGCCCAACTAACAGTTTCACCACATTTCATACGAGAAACTCTGCCAGGTCAATCCGAATCACACTCGATGTTAGAAGCGACCACACATTTCTCATTCCTCAAAAGATATTAACTCACTCCTTTGCATTTTCTTTTAAAAAAACAAGGATTAGTTTAGTATTCCCAAAGATTTCGTATCTACAACGAGACACTGTAACTACTCAATCCAAGATCACCCCATCTACCTCTTAGCTAGCCACCAACTTTCACCCCAATCTCTTATTCTCGGTTAACAGCACCACACACAACTGAAACACCCTAAAAATGGAGTCAATTTAAACCTTGAAATTTCCATCAGTTATGATCAAAACTTTCAAACTTATATAACCTGAGGATCAAATGTAAGGTTTTTATATACAACTGACATTACTTAAATAACTTATTAATCTAATCACCTCATAACAATCAGATTGATCGAATTATCTAAACAACTGTCCCAAAAACTTCAAAGAATAACTAGATCATTTGTTATCTCTAAGTCTGAATCTCTCCAAAAGTTCTCTTCTCTCGTTCCCGCTACTTCCCGGAGCTTGTACCTGGTAAGAAGATTCAACTTGAAACATTAGGCTTTCGCCTAGTGAGGTTAATCAATTCAAATTTAAAACTCAACAACTAAAACATCAGGTGTCTCAAACCTGCATCTTTCATCTTACCAAATCAAATTCCAACCACTATGACTATTTCACCTAGTCATTAAATAGAATAACAACATCAACTACTTATAATCCCACCAGATTTATAAAAAAATTAAACTCAACAACCCATGAAATGCAAATTACAACTCGATGTAATTTTCTCACACTTCATTATTTAATAAACACCGAAAATGCGAATTACACCTTAATGTAATTCTCTCACACTTCCTATCGCCTGAAATGCAAATTACAACTCGATGTAATTTTCTCACACTTCATTATTTAATAAACACCGGAAATGCGAATTACACCTTAATGTAATTCTCTCACACTTCCTATCGCCTGAAATGCGAATTACACCTCAATGTAATTCTCTCACATTTCAATACCTCACCTCCCTGAATCACTCCACCACTAGAATTACCTTATAGGTCCCAGCTAGTATGCGGTTCCCATTAGACCGTACTAAGTTGCCCACTAGACCAAATGTAAACTCTAGCCATCGCAACACAATAAATATGTATCATCACTCTTTCTATTACATCCATAGTGCCAATAATATCAGATAAATCTCTATATTTAATAACTGATATAAACTCTTCATATGATAATATTTCATGCATAATCTTTATCATTAAATCATGTCAAGAGCATATAAATAATAACATGAAAACTTCACATAAAATCATCATGCATTTTTATCTCAAAAAGCATCAAAGTTCGCAGGCTACTGATTGCGAGTTTCATATAATTCGCAAGCCAAAGCTGCGAATTTCAGAAGTTCGCAGGCTATGGTTGCGAGTTTCACAAAACTCGCAAGCTACACTTGCGAAATTCTTATTTTCGCAACCAACGGTTGCGAACTTTATCTGATTCTCGCAAGCCAAGGCTGCGAGATTCATTCACTGTTCATCATCATCTACCTCTCATTAAGCTGTTTCTTACCAGATTAAGCATTAAGCACATAAAATAATATTTAAGCTCAATAAACACATACACATATGTTTACATGTTAAGTTTTAAGCAAGAATCAATTAAACTCACCTCAAAAGTCGATTTATACACTGATTCACGTAAGAGCTTAACGAACAGCTTAATGGCAGCTTTATCAACAATCTGGAAATAAACAGACTTTTAAAAACTATACATCCTAACCACAAACAATTAAGAAAACAAGTTCTTACCTCTAATTTCACCACTGATTTCTTTTTTTTTCTTTTCCTTCCTTCGTCCTTTCTCTTTTTCTCTCGATCTCTCTGTCTCCCTCTCGGTTTCTCTTCTCAAAACCGAACACACACACACAATGCACATAACACACACACCTTTTAGCTAACATGCTAACTTAATGACACCTCACTAAAAACACATGAGTCATTAACCATATTACCAAACAAACCTCCAACTTTAAAGAAATAACAATACAACCCTCAAATTGGAAATCTTCTTCAATCAACACTTGTAAACAATTACAACTTAACCCTCAAGTTAATTTGTAATTCACAAAATAATATAACTGAAAATTTGGGATGTTACAACAACTTTTGCCACTTTGAACAACTTATCAACAAATCCCGAGCAAGGATCTCCACTTACGCTCATCTCATAACAACATTAATCCACCACTTAACCTCACAACAGTTCATTCCCACCATGCTTCGCATGCTTACTAAATATAAGTTACCGCCTTCATATCTACACAACCCCACACACTAGAGGTTCAATCCTCACGACTACTGTCCGGTCACTAGGCCATGCTTTCTCCCGCCAAACATCACATACATTTGAAAGAGTTGGCGAAAACATTATGCAATAACTAATCTTGCAATTCAACATCCTCACACGAACAACGGAAATTCCTGGCTGGTCACTACACACCTGTGACCTGAACTAGGGCTCACACCCGCCCTTGGGAACAGACCAAGTCTATAAGAACAAACCACATGAGACGCACCCCCCATATATTTTACACCAACAACCTGGGATTTACACACTTATATAAACTAGATGCAAACACACAATAATAAGTATGCACGTTCAACTAACAAACAGGTACTATCAATATTTGATTTAGAAACTCCCAACTTTGCCTTCCTCCCATCTAGATGAACCACGAATTTATGACCGTCTACCTCACTCAATCGGGCCCTTAAATCCGACCGACTCTTCGGATCCACTTGAGACACGCTCAAGTAAATCAAACTATAAGACACACCCTTGCAATCCAACATAGTCTACTTGTCCCACATTAGTTAGCTGACTACCTCCTTCGCAAAAGACATAACTGCCATATAGGATGAATCACTTATCCTACTAACACATCTCCACCTTCAGGATATTTACAAAAGTCGGCCCATCCTCTTGACAGATGCATACCTTTCCACACCGACCTCTCATCTCTGCGCACATACCCGACAAAGTGATCACTCAAAGGCAACCTTTCAAATTCAAATCTCTCGACAACGAATTCAACACCCGCCGTTGACTTCAACCTCAATGCCCGACAATTAGTCTAAAGGCAAGTTAACCACGACCCCGGCTTCATGCCGATACCGTTTCATTCACATACCACGACGTTACATTTCAAAGTAATTTGTCAACTTCGAAATCACCCGGGACACACCTCCCTCGTCGACAGTCATATGTCAACTTACCAAAAGAGTAAGGACTCCACAAGCATTTCCATGGTCAAAGACCAAGACTACAGGTAGACACGGTCCTCCCTATACTGTAACACTAAGGTCACAAATCAACCATCGACGACTCAACCACATTTTCCACTCCCGGAACTTCGCACCTTCTTAGGCCCGATATCGCTTACTACCTAGCGAGCTCATAAAATCATACACGGATATAGGTCCGCCCCTTTATAAAACATTCACGGAATAAGGTCCGCCCCTTTATAAAACATTCACGGAATAAGGTCCGCCCCTTTATTAAACATCCACGGAATAAGGTCCGCCCCTTTATAAAACATCCACGAAATAAGGTCCGCCCCTCGTAAATTGGCACCCTAAAGTCACCCTAGGGTGACAACGAGTCAGTCTCATGCTGCCTTACAGGGCCACACTACCCTTAGCATAAACGGGTCACACCTCCCGACACGGGCTGGTGGGCCACACCCCCCCGACTTAGCCAATTTACACCTCGAACAATGTATGACTCACTTAACATTGAAGGCTATTTGCTCCAGCAGGGTTAACCTTTTTGCAGTTACAACAATTCGACGCCGACACCCTACTTCCAACCAAACCATTCGTTTCCTTACATTAGAGACAACCTTCGGTACCGATACTTTCCTTCACACTTGGATGCTCCAACCCCACAGTCCACTTGACTATAAATACGGCTTCACCTCGGTCCAAAATGGTTTACCGACACCAGTGTTACCAATCCATGCATCTATCACTTCTCATCCACTCCTGTCACTCTTCCACTAACTCGAGAGTGAGACGGCACATCTCCACTATCCGATCCTTGAGTTGAAACTCTCAAGATCTCAATTCGCCAACATCGGGGACTCCCAGAATAAGGACTCATCAGAGATTAGGAGCTCATCTCCAATCATTTATTTCCCTTAAGAACTCTAAAGGTTCTACTTCACACGGACACTCATATCGAATACGATGCCTCTTCTAGGTAGTATCATCAATCACGCCAAGAATAATCTGCACAACACACTAAACCGTTGCCATAATGACAAGGTTAAACTTTACACACAACACAGATTAACAACCGTCCCAAAATAACAAGGCAAGAATGATCGCCGTCATGCACCTGTAAATTCACAATTACACTGGCCAGGTGTAATCCCGAACTTACCTTACATGATAGTTTTCACCACCCTGTTATTCACGCTTCCCAATGAGGTCTTCCTAGGCCTTCCTACATTCTCAGTTGTACTTCTACAGTTTAAGTTTAGGCCCATCCGGTCACCTAAATCCCTTAAACGACGGCTCTGATACCAACTGTAACAACCCGCTCCAAAATGCCAAAACAAGATATTTATTACAAAAGAAAAACGCCAAAACTTGGCCCAAGGTTTACACCAACAAATTTCAAAATCTGGGTTTGCAGAATAACCCTAGTTACAACTGAGAACATCTAAAAATACTGGAAGGTAGGGAAGTCCACTAATGCAAGCCACGCCCGCCCTCGCCTTCTCTTTACCACTAGAGGAACCGCCCTTAACCTGCTCACCTGAAAAGGGTTTCAGTTTTGAAAATGCGAGGGTTAGACCACAAGGTCTAGTGAGATCCCTCAGTTACATCCACACCACATATAGCAATTAAAGAGTTATGCGAAACATAAATCAATATGAAGTTTAATTAATAACATTCACACAATTGACCAAATCGTCCATCCAGTCACACACACACCCGTGGCTTGATCCCAGGGCGCTCAATCACCCTCGTATGGGACACCCCCCCATAAGCATCACACTATGACATATGGGCCACACCCTTCATAAGCGTCATACCACAACAGATGGGACACCCCCCCCATAAGCATCACACTATGACATATGGGCCACCCCCCCCCCCCCCCATAAGCGTCATTCCACCACATATGGGACACACCCCCCATAAGCATCACACTATGACATATGGGCCACACCCCCCCCCCATAAGCGTCATACCACCACATATGGGACACACCCCCCATAAGCATCACACTATGACATATGGGCCACACCCCCCATAAGCGTCAAACCATAACATATGGGACACACCCCCCATAAGCATCACACCTTAATGATTGGGACACGCCCTCCCATATACCTCGCACCAAGCATAAGTAATTTATATGCAACATATATTAAGCAAACGCACATGTACGAGTAAATGAACAAGTACCATCAAGCTTCAGTTAGAAAACTCACCTGATACGCTTACGGTCCTTTCCTACTCTGACCCGCACTTCCCGATGGTCTACCTGAGCGAAAGGGTAAAACGCATAAGCTGTCAACTCAACTATCCGGACACACTAGTCTCTCCGGGCACACTCACTTTCCGGAAAACACCCTGTCCGGACAACACCTATCCGGACAACACATCATATCCGGACAACACATCCTATCCGGACAACACATCATATCCGGACAACTCTTATCCGGACAACACCTACCCGGACAACACACCTTATTCGGACAACACACCTCATTCGGACAACGCCTCTATCCGGACAACACTCCTATCCGGACAACACTCCCATCCGGACACACTCACGATTATCGAATACTTACCCGGACACCTTCAACTGATCGAAGTGTCCGGACGTCCAGGAAATGGTCCAGACGCTCATCTGACTCTTATTTGGGCTAAGAAATCACGGATACGACCGAGATCTCACAGATAACGATTAGCAACCACCCCAAGGTCACTAAACACAACAATTACCGAAATCTTAACAGTAATAACGCAGTAAAATGCCCAATTTCTCCCATTAAGCTTCAAACCCAACTTTAACCAAAAAGCCACAAAATAACTCAATCTTTAACAACAAATCCGCAGATTAGATGTGAAGAGAGGGAATTACCTGATTGATTGATTGGATATGGAATAACACCTTCCTTTTCCACTCCAAGAATCTGAGATTCCTTTCTTCCCACTTGCTCTAGTTTTCTTCCTTCTTCCTTCTTTCTTTCTCTCTTATTCCTTCTCTCATTTCTGCCAACAGCCGCCAACCACAAAGACTCAGGAGAAAATCACTCTCCTAGGGTTTTGTGCCCAATATATACCTTACCCACATTTACAAAATACTCCCCTCAACTTCCATTTAATAAACATCCACCACAAGACTTGGGAATCTTCCCTTTTTGGACACGGTTACTACAACCAACCTAAATGGTGAGCTCTCATTGGTGGAAAAGGAGTTAACAAAGTTAATACCTTTTTTATGGTTAACATTATAACTTGCCTCTCTCTCTCTCTCTCTCTCTCTATATATATATATATATATATATATATATATATATAAGTAAGAGTGATATATATTATGCTCGTAACTTTTATTAATTTAAAATGAAACTAGTGTTTGACACCTCGCTTTGCGTGGTGACGATAAAAGTTTTAGAAAAAATAAAAATTAAATGGGTTGATGGTCACATAACATACATTAGACTAATAAGAATTGATATTTCACCTAATATAAAATATTCTCATCATCCTTAGTTCACTTGAGACTATTTCTTCCAAGCATACATTATCGGTAAAGAATCTTGAAAAAAATTAGGATTTAGTCATATATGTAAAATGAAAGATATTATATTGATTCATAATTTGATTTCAGTTTAAACTAAATAATAATATTGATATAATTATATATTCATGATTGTAGTAGGTTATTCTTTCTAATTTTATATACTTTATTATTCTACTTTAATTTATATATATATGTTTCTATCATTTTTATATATATTACTATATTTCTCTAATAACTTTTAGTTTTTATTATATATATATATATATATATATATTGTTTCTTGGATTTATTTATCTTATGTAATGATTTTAATTAGTGACACTAAATGTAATAGGCATTTTATTTGTTAATGATAGAGTTGGTAATAGTATTTACTTATATGTTAATCTTATTTTGTGATATTAAATGTAATAACGATTTCGTTTATTAAAAAAGAGCTCAATAATAAGTATTTACTTATATATTAATTCTATTGTCATTAATATATATTGGTTGTAATGTCAGTTATATATATATAAATAAATAAATATATATATATATATATATATATATATATTGATTTTAATAAGATTTTAAATGATAATAATTTTTTGAGTTTTATATATTAATTCAAACTTTATATATTTATTCAAATTTTAGATATTTAATTTTATTTGAAGATAATACAAATTAATATATATGTTGTAGTAGAAAAATGATTAAAATTTGTGTGATTGATCATAAAAATATATTGTTTTTCAAATTTTATATATATAGAGTGTTCTAACTGATAATGATCATAATGACGTGAGTAATCGTCTTCATTTATTTATATTAATTATAATAATCATTTTATTATTACATAAATAAAAATACACATATTATTATATTCAAGTCTCATAATAGTAATTCAATTTATATAATAAGTTCTTGAATATGTTGGTATATATATTTATTAAATGCTATGTAAATAAAAAAAATAGAATCATTGTGAAATAAAAGAAATAAAGAAATTTACGTATAAACAAAGAAGACGAATGGTCTAAGTAATTAAACATTTTGTTAATAACTACAATAAAAACTGCAAAATTTGAGAAAAGAAAGAGAGAGAAAAACATACAAACCCAATCAAACATAACATAGACCATAAATGTTATTCCATTTTGATATAGCATTAGGTTGTAGCTTATAAATAATTTTGTTATAAGTTTATTTTAATTTATAGACGGAAAGATGGAGAAATTAAAATGAATGTCTTTAGGAAGTTAGATAGTTTAGAATGTAAAGGTAATTAAATTGGAAGTTAAATTATGAAAAAAGTCTTTTAATGAAATACACATTTTTTTATGTAAGGGTAGAATAATTTTAACTCATTTAAAATTTTAAAAATTCAAAACAATGAGAAATTTCTATTACTTTAACAATGTGTCACATCATTCTTAATAGGTTTCTTTTATCATTTTATTTTTTTGGAGTTATTCTATTCACTTATGTTTCATTGTAGATACAATATTTTTAATTATAACAAATTTCGGTACATACCTCATACATATTTTTATTTGAAAAGATGTATCTATAATATGGTTTCATAATGAAGCTTCAAACTTCCTAACCACACGAAAAACTATCATTTCATTGTACATACCTCATACATATTTTTATTTGAAAAGATGTATCTATAATATGGTTTCATAATGAAGCTTCAAACTTCCTAACCACACGGAAAACTATCATTTCATTACCACGACTAATTCATGTAATAATGATGATCAAAACATGTTGTATTACAATGAGAAAGACAATTTTTCATTGCTCAAGGAAGGGTTCATTGTTTATTGCAAAAAAAATATCCCTAAAGGCTATAAAAACCGTAGAAACCCTAGTTAAAAATCCCATAAAATTTGAAACAATAGTAAAAAAGCCTCCAAGATTTAAGGGATGAAGAAAAGACCAAACTCCTCTTCATGGACACTTCAGTCGCAACCAAATCAACGTCCACTTTCCTCTACAACAGAAAAAATGAAAATCCAAACACAAAATCAAAAGACAAAGTGAGTTTATCTTCAATAGAATTAAGGGTATTGAATGTTGTAGTGACAAAATTAAAAACTAAACCATAAACAACGAACATGATCGAATGTTTGCAATACATGTAAGATATATAAAGCACAAACATCATTTAGCTTTGGCTTCTTCACTAATATATTAGATATATATATAGTACAATATGAATGTTTTCTTCTTTAATATATTGGGAGATGGAGAGGAGTTTGGGAAAATGAAAGAACCAATGTTAAATGCAAACATAATTAATAATCAATGCAAATGGAAAATTAAGAAAAGAAAATGATTAAAATGATGATTAAGGAGAAAAAAGATAATTGAGTTTTCTAGCCCTTAGGAGAGCCATGTCATCAACCTTGGTTTTTGTTTTAATATATATACTAGGGTTCGGTACCGCGCGTTGCGCGGTAATGATAAAATCTTTAGATAATACTAAAGTTAAATGGACTGATGATTATGTATATATATATATATATATATATATATATATATATATATATCAAAATAATAAGAATCAATATTACAGTTGATATGAAGTTGTTCGTAATTCTTAGTTGTTTCTTTTGATATATATAATTAAATAATAGCTAAGAAGTTCTACATCATCAAACTTTGTAATTGACTCAAAATGATAAAAGAAGTGAGTGCGATTATTGATTATAATAATGAGGTGTATAATTAGTTTTGTTTAATTGTGGGACATTTTGGTAAATTGCTTACATTTGTTATAATGTACTCGTTGCAACTTCGGTTAAAAGCTCTCCATGAAGTTCCCAAAATACGGTTGGACGAAAGAGTAACAAAAGTCGTTAGTATTGTGATCACCTCGAGTATATGCAAGCCTAATTAAATTGTTAATTTTTCATCGTTCTAGTTTTTTTTTATTTGCTTGAGACTGTATTCAATAACTTAGTTTCTTTGTAGAGAATCTTGAAAAGAAGGTTTTAGTCATATTGTGTAAAATAAAACATAGAATATCAATTCTAATTTTATTTTTATACTTGATTTCAATTTAAATTAAAAAATACAACTGAAATAATTATATATTGATGATTGTAATAAATTATTCTTTCTAATTTTATGTATTTGGTTATTCTAATCTATATATATATACACACATTTCTATCATTTTTTGTACATATTGCTATATTGATAATAATAAGTTTTAGTTTTGATTATAATTTTAAACTATATATTGATTCATAATAATTTTTTATTTTATGTATTGATTTTAGTAGTGATATTAAATGTAATAAGTATTGTTTTAATTAGTGAAATTAAATGTAATAAGTGTATTATTTATTAATGAGATAGTTAGTAATAAGTATTTGATTATAATATAAATTTATTTAATGATAGTAAATGTAATAAGTATCTCATTTATTAAAAAAGAGGTTAATAATAAGTATTTAATTCTATATTTATTCTAATTTTATTCATATATATATTGGTTCTAATGTCATTTATATTTATATATTGCTTTTAATAGGACTTTAAATAATAATAAATTTTTAATGTTGTGTGTTGATTACTTTATATATTAACTCAAATTTCATTTATACAATGAGTTTTAAAATAGGTTGAATATATATATATATATATATATATATATATATATTCCTTCAATGTTATGAGAAAAAAATTAGAATAATATAAAAAAAATTAAATAAAAAAATTTAGGTGTAAACAAAGAAGATGAATAGACTAATTAATTAAACATTTTGCTAATCACTATATCAAAAATGCAAAATTTGAGGGGAAAAATGAAGAAATTTGGGATTGAGATGCCTAAAAAATGTCATCTCATGTGGTTTTTCTTATAAAGTTACAAATTGAAAAATAAGAAACTATATAGACATAAAAGAATGAAAGAAAAATCCACAACAAAAATCAAGGTAACAATTGTAAATAAATTGAAAGAAAAACCAAAAACTTATTTAACAACAATATGTAAACACACAAACATTAAAAAAATGCAAAGTTTAAAGGAAAAAGAAGGAATTTTGGAATTGAGATGCTTAGAAAATGGCATCTCATATTTTTTTTCTATAAAATTGCAAATTGAAAATTAAGAAACTATGTAGAAATAAAAGAATGAGAAGAAAAATTCACAACAAAACCAATGTAACATTTGTAAATAAATCAAACGAAAAACCAAAAACTTATTAAACAATATGTAAAACACGCAAAACATTAAAAAAGTATATGCAATTTTTTTATAGAAAAAAATAATGATACTGATTGGGAAGATACACACATATACACATATCAACACTATATAACTCACATATATCATTACCTGGAGATTTTATGGAGGATGGGCTAAAATATCCACAGAATGTGAATTCTACAAAGAATAAACAACAAATAAACATACAAACCTAATAGAATATAGCATAGAACATAAGGCCATTCGTAGCGCCCACGGGCTCGGGCTCGGGCTTCGCCAGATGGCAAGCGGGTACGCGCGTAGCGGGCTAGCTGCGGGCTCGGGCTGAGCGGGTTTGTAAGCCCGTGGAACCCGAGTGAAAATTTGCCATATTTTAATGATTTTTAATTAAAATTTACACTTTCAACCCCTATACTTATTTACTAAATTTACTTTATACCTTTTAGTTTCATTATTTTAATTTTACATTTAACACATATAATCGTTTATTAACTAAAACACGTTAAAAAAATACGTTTTAATTTTAACAAGTTACACCATTATAATCGTCTCTTCGATACGTTCGAAATGAGTCCAACATTGAATTTTTTTGGACTTATATATTTTAATATATATCATATAAACTACATATAATTATTTTTTGAGTAAACTGTGATTTTGGTCCCTGTGGTTTACTGTTAATAACGGTTTTCGTCTTTGATCTTTTAAAACTGCTTTTTTATCCTTATGGTTTCTATTTTCCTTCCATTTTCATCCCTCCATCCAACTTTGTTAAAATTAGAGTTAATTCTTCCAAAAATTAATTGAGAAAATTACATATTTGGTCCTTGTTTATTGTATATCAAATTTTACATTTTTATCCTTAAGTTACGACATTTTTTTATTTTGTTAAATAATTAAATGTATAAATAAAAGAATTAAAAAAATGGAAGGTTTGAGGGTAAGGAGAAAAGCTGATGTGGCGCTGAGGTGGCAAGCTAGGGCTTGAGGGTAGTGGTACTCCACTTTTTGAGGGCTTGAGGGTTAGGAGAAAAGCTGATGTGGCGCTGATGTGGCGCTTGAGGGCTTCTACGGAGCGGTACTGATGGCCTAAGAGTTGTTAATTTCATGTTATGAAGCATTAGGTTGTAGTTTATATATTAGTTTGTTGTAGTTCCTCTAATTAATAAATGGAAAGATGAAAAGACTAAAATTAATGTCTCTAATAAGTGAGATAGTTTGAAAATTAAAGCTAATTAAATTGAAAATGAAATTACCAAAGAAACCTTCATACAATGAAATACACAATTTTTATTTAAGGGTAGATTGGTCATTTGAAAGAAGTTTTTTATTTAGTAATAATTAAATTTACTATACTATACAAGTTTTTAAACATAATGTACATGATGTTGTAGCCAAATTCCATTAATGAAGGTGAATGAGTTCAACTCATAATGGTGGACAATCCAAGTAAAGTAATACCATCAAGTGGAGTGTCTTGGCAAATACAACGTATCAACCTCTCATATGTAGTAACGACATTATTGTACTCATGTGTAACATGCAACCGACATTTTTTCTATTTTTAACTTGAAATTTTATAAATAACGTGAAATATTTAAGATAAAACATTCGTTTAATGAAAAATCTCCTTTTGTTATGCCATTTCGAATTAGTAAATACGTAATAAGAGGCAGGTAAGGATGTCCATTTTACCTATTGGGAAAATTGCTTTACTCCTATACAAAAAAAAACGTTTAAAAAGTTGTACTTTTTGTTAGTCCGAAAACAATTGTTGTTTGTAAGTTATCAAATGAGTTCAAATTCGTTTTTAAAGTCATTAAATTGATATATTATATCCTCTCTTCTAAAGCTTTATCAGACTTTTCTTTACCGATTAGTAGATAATTGTTTACATCAATTTTTAAGTAGTGATTTTGTGTTTTCTTTGACTATGGTCCTCATTTTATGTTTATTATGAATATAGTCCATGTGGTATGCAATATATTGTGGCTATGGCCCCTCAACACTAACATCGTTAAGTTTGAAAGGTTAAAGGCATCATGTGCCTTGCACATGATGGGTATAATTGTCAATTTACTTTTCTCTTTCAATTAACCTATACATTTTTTTAAAACAAAGAATACTGAATTGTGGATTTTGTTCCTATGCATCACTCATCATTTTTAAAACCATCTATCATCTATCTTAATTATCGTAACAAAATTTTCCATAACTCTAATATATAATATAAAATGATAATACATTCAATTACATTAAAACCTTATATAAAATAATAATACATTAAATTTCACTATTATTATAATATTAAATAATGAAACATTTAATTTTGTTAGAAGAATTTCTATTTTTTCGATATTTTAATCATAAATGTAATAACCAAGGCTCGCGGCATGTCGAAATAAGAACTTTAAGGAGAAAATGGGAAATATGGAACTTCAGGGGTGATTATGAAATCTAGGCATGTGCATCGATCGGGTCGAGCCCAAAAACCCCAACCCGATCGGGTTTCGGGTGGACAAAACATGCCCCGAAACCCGTCCTAACTAATGTTCGGGTTTTGGTTTTCGGGTATAATCGGGTTTCGGGTTGGCCGGTCGGGTCTATCGGGTTGGGCTTGATCCCAAGCCCATTTTCAGCCATGTTTTGAGCCTTTTTTCGCGTTTTTCAGCCCAGTTTTCGGCCCTGTTTTTCGGTAAGCAACAATAATACAATATAACGTAAAATTAAATAAATCAGAGTAGAAAACTAGAAATAATATATTTATATTTATAATTTATTATATATATTTTTTAAACTTCGGGTTTCGGACGAGTTCGGGTATGAAAAAATCCAACCCAAACCGAGCCGAAGTATCCGATATATAAGATCGGGTTCAGACCATTTCGGGTTTCGGGTGGCCACACTTCGGGTTAATCGGGTTTCGGATCGATCAGGTATTTCGGGTTAATCGGGTTTTGCTCACCCCTAATGAAATCTGAGTGAGAGGGTATAAAACCCACAAGGAATGACACAAAACCCTAGGTCTTGCTATTTTACCTTGGGAGCGGTTGTGTGAGAGCAAATTGAAGAAATCAAGTTTCTAGCTACAACGTTTGAAGAAAGTCCAGGAAAGAATGATGAGTTAAGATAATCTAGGTCAGCAAGTTTCAAGGTATCTACATTAGTATTTTTATTGTACATTTCTTAGAAGTATCTTATAAACTTACATTTTCATAGAACACTCATTTTTATAATACAATTTTTAATTATGTCATAGAAAAAAATCGAAAAGAGATATTATTATAAAAATATTTTAATTTTTTTGTTAAGATGTTTAAAAATGTCATCAAATTATTATAACAAAATTATAGGAAACACAATTATTTAGTCCTATAATCTAGGTTCCATTAGTATTAAAATAAATAATATTATTTATTAAATAATACCAAATTACCGTAACACATTTTTAGAAAACACAATTTGTGGTCTATTTAGACAATTAAACATAATATGACGTTCTACAAAATTGATCTTGTTAGGCCATCTGTAACGTTAGCGGGCTCGGGCTCGGGCTCGGGCTCGGGTAGGGCGGGCTCCAGCGGGTTACGCTACGGGGGGGAGCGGGCTCGGGCTCGGGTTCCAGCCCCGGGTTCCAAAACCCGTTCAACCCGATGTCTTTTTTTTTTTTTTTAATTTTTTTAAATAATTTGAAAATAAAGACGTTGGCAACGGCTATTTTTAATTTTTTTTTCAATTTAATCACACTATATATATAATCCTAAAACCCATTTTATTTTTCACACAAAACAATTCTCTCATTCTCTATATTTTTCACACCAAAATCTCTCAAATTCTCTCAAATTTCATCATGAATCCAAACAAAACACCTACATCCCGTCGTAACCGACCGGATACACCGCAACCGCAAGAAGACCCGGAGCTTGGTTTCCAAGCGTTTTCACAACAAGATTATCATCCGCAATTTTCGCAACAATTTCCGCCACAATTTCCGCAACAAATTCCGCCAAAATTTTCGCAACAATTTTTCCAACAATTTCCCCAACAATTTCCTTACCAATTTACACGTCCCGGTTTGATTCAACAAGGTTTTACTCCGGCCAACTACAATCTTCCTTCACCCGCAATCGATCTCGACGACGATATTGTTCCGGAAACCCAACATTCTAGCCCGCACACACCACAATTCATCTACACACAACAATCTATCCCGGAATCATCAAACCCGACACCAACGAGAAAAGGAAAAAACAAACAATATGAAAATAGAGCCGCCAAACAGATGTGGAGTAAAGACGAGGAACTCGCGTTAGTGTCGGCGTGAGTTGACGTTTCAGAGGACCCCGTTGTCGGTAACGCACAAACCGGTGGTAATATTTTTATTGTTATTATTATTATTATTGTTATTATTATTATTATTAATATTACTATTATTCTTGTTAATATTCTTATACTTGAATTTACATACATGTAGAAAGTTTTTGGACCCGAATCGGGCAAGTGTTTTTTAGTTTTATGGGTCGCGGAAATTATAGAACAACTCATCAACTCAACACCAAGTTCAACAACCTCAATAAAAGAATAAATTCTTTTGGCGGCATCTACAACAACTTGGTCACTAATAGATCAAGCGGAATGAGTGAGGCCGACATTTCACGAACGGCACACGAACGGTACCGAACACAACTTGGGTTTGCTTTCACTCACGAACAAGCTTGGGAAGTCCTCAAAAAATGTCCAAAATGGGGAGCCGTTCCAACGATGACGACAACTTCATCGCGGGGTTCAAAACGTACCAAACATTCCGATGATGACGATGAAGACGTCAACGAGGTCGAGCAACTTCAACGACCCATCGGGAGAAACAAGGCAAAAAAAACATCAACGAGTAATACAAGCGGGTCGAATACGAACGAAAATGTTACTCAGTTGTTGACGAAGTTCAACGAGAAGATTGATGATACAATGGAGTACAAAATGAAAAAACTCGAACGAGAAAAACGATTTGATAAAGACTTCGAGTTTTTCATAACCCCGCATGATCACCTTACGGGAGATATTTTGAGGGCTACTTTGGCGATGAAAGAGAGAATTAGAAAATTACATAATTTTGGGTAATTTTGTATTTTGTAATTTTTATTTTTTTAGTGTTTTGTATTTTGTAATTTTTATTTTTTTAGTGTTTTGTATTTTGTAATTTTTATTTTTAATGAATGATATGAATTTTTATTTTTATTATTTATCTTATTTTTATTTATTAAAAAATATATAAATATTTTTATTTTGTTAAATAATTAAATGTATAAATAAATAAATTAAAAAAAAATGAGGTGGCAAAAGGGCTTGAGGGTTGCGCTACGCCACTTTAGGGTTTGAGGGTTTGAGGAGAGGGTTAGGAGAAAAGCTGACGTGGCGCTAATGTGGCGCTTGAGGGCTTGAGGGTTGCGCTACGGATGACCTTATAGTATATTTTATTAATAATAAACGTTTATAAAATAAAATTACTTCTTTTATCTTTTAAAAAAATTAGTGAATATATATATATGTATATATAGGGTTGGATTCACGTGAGACCAACCTGTTTTCGTAAGACCAAGAAAATTAACACTAAATCTTCACAGTGATTTATTGTGAAGGTAAGAAAAACAACAAACCTTCACAGCAAAAACACTGTGAAGGTTTGCCTCACAATACCTTCACAGTCTTTTGCTATGAAGGTTTAGTGTTAAATTTTTGGTCTCACGATCTCACGAAAATAGTCTGGTCTCACATGATCTCAAGTCTCTCTCTCTATATATATATATATATATATATATATATTTACTTTATATATAACTAAAATAGTTCTTGATATGTTATCTTATTCATCTGTAACTGTAATTATTATAAAGCATTAGTTACATGTTTGGAAAAAAAAAGCTAGCTTATTTTTAGGGTACATGTTTAGATGATCATAAGCTAGTTTTTTGAAAAGCTACTTGGAGTAGCTTATGGGTAGCTTTTTGTAAATATTTCAATTATGCCCTCATTAATAATAATAATTATTATTTATTAAATATTTTTTTAATATGTCATTTTTGGTCATTTAAATGCTCATAAGCTACTTTTTGCCAAACGTGAATTTTTCATCAGCTAACAGCTAGCTTATCAGTCAATAGCTAGCTTATCAGCTACCAACTAGCTTATAAGTCATAAGCTAGCTTATCAGCTAATTTGCCAAACATAGCCCTGGTAATAATGAAATACTCGTACAAAATGAAAATTACGTTTAGTTTTTAAAAGTAATTAAGTAAATACTATTTTTACTTTTACTTTTACATAGGTAAATTAATATTTCCTACCTTTTTAAATGAACAATTGTAACACTCCTTACCAAATAGCCAAATACCAACTGCTGTTACATTAAATACATATTAATTTGTTGTTATTATAGAAATGAATTAATTATTTTAAGAGAGGGCTTAATTATTTGAGAACTCTGTAATTTGTAAGATTTGAGCAAGAGATATGATTACTTCAATTAACTGATACCACAACCAACCTCATGAGCTCTATTATGCTCGATTATGGTTGGTTTTAATTAACATTAAATGAACAATCTTCATGTTGAAGTATATTAAATATCATTCAACCATTTTTGATCCTTGATTTAGTTCAAAATTCCCTTTTTTAACGTTTCCAATAAAAAAGGTTCAAACCTCACCAAAGGTGAGAAGGGTGTGTAAGTTTACTTGTTGCTTTTGCCGTATATAAATATTATATACTTCAAAAAAAAAACTTTTCCAATAAAAGTGGAAACAATCGATGAGCACAACTAGCTTCTAACTACAAATTAAGAAATGTAAGTCGAGTCTTCATAGATATGATTTAACATTGGTTTGTTATTTTATAGTGGTTGATTGAAAACAAAATTTAAAGCTTTTGGATCTATTAATTTATAATCAAATAAATCTTCATGAATCGTAAAGAAAATCGACCCACTTTGTCACGTTGCAATTCCTGTTCCATTTATGTGAAATGGTGGCTAAGAGCAAGTCTTTGAAATTTCTCTTAAATGGAAAATCATAATTCAAAATCTCCTAAAAAGTATATTCAACTTCCATAAATTCTCTATTTTGAAGTTTATAAATTGATTTTTTTTTGGAAGGCAGTGCGGCCACGATCACTCGACCTCGACCACGTAAACACACACACGCCCACCTCCCCGGCGGTATCGGACATCCAAGGACAGTCCACTAATCCGCCGCTCTCCCGGCCCAGCTTCCACTGGGCCTAAGGCCCAACCACATGGCTGAGGGGATCAACCCAGTCTTTGACCGGACCAACCCAAGGAGGTGTACTCCTCATGTCCCACGAATGGGTTTATAAATTGATTATGTTATTAAAATATTTAGTTTCAAGCTTTCTAATTGTTGAAAAAATAAAAAATAAATAGAGTAATACAAATTTGAAATTACAAGACGGTCATCGTGGTATGCAAAAACGTCCGAGTTTTGTCCCTTTATCTAACGGTCGTTAAAAATATTATTAATTGAGGACCATTTTCGTCCTTTTACCATTTTTTTGTTGTCTTTTGCCCAATCGAAAGCCACTAGGACCAAAATTGTAGTTTACTGTTTTAACTTTTTTGCCTTTTTATTTTTAAAATATTTTAATAGTACATATATATGTTTTTGGTCATGGAATGTAATGACTACAATGCGAAACCTTACGATGATAAATTCTTTTGTAAGATTGGATTCAAATTTCATTACTATTTGTCATATACAATGAATGTTATACTTCGGATATAACCATTTCAAGGCAATTATTAAGAATATTCTTCCAAGTATTTATCAGATGTTATTTGTATTATTATCAAACTAGGTAACAGCACCGCGCCTTGCGCGGTGAATACAAATATTATTATAAAGATTAATATACTTTACTAAAAATTGATTTATAAACAGTTGTTATCTTACTAAAAAACCATAATTTATTAAAATAAGTATTGTTATCTTACTAAAAGAAAGAATACAAACATTGATATAGATCTTAGTAAAAAAATAAAAAAATTTAAATTTTTTGATTTATAATCATCGTTAACTTATTAATAAAGACAAAAATTAAATAAATAAAAAATATATTTTATTAAATAAATTTTGATTTATTAGTATTGTTAGGTTACTCCATAAAAATGTATAAATAAAAACATACAATATTAAAAATGTTTATTTATAAACATCGTTAACCAACTAAAAGAGAAATATTTATATATATATATATATATATATATATATATATATATATAACCTATTAAAATAAGTATATTTGATTTATAAGCATTGTTATCTATCTTATAAAATTGGTATAGATATTAATAAAAAAATAAAATAATTTAAAAGTTTTGATTTATAATCATTGTTAACTTATTAAGAAAACAAAAAATTAAATAAATAAAGAATACATTTTATTAAATAAGTTTTGATTTATAAGTACTGTTAGTTTATCCTTAAAAATATAAAAAAAAACAATATTAAAAATATTTTTGATTTATAAGCATTGTTAGCCTACTAAAGGATAAAAAAATGTAAATAAAGAATACATTTTATTAAATAAGTTTTGATTTATAAGTATTGTTAGCTTATCCATAAAAATATAAATAAACAAAAACATACAATATTAAAAATATTTTTGATTTATAAGAATTGTTAGTCTACTTAATGATAAATAAAAATGTAAATAAAGAATTGTAACAACCCAAAATACTTAACATAAATAAAATAATCCAAAAGCCCAAAGAAGGGTCCCAATTACATCAAAGTTTAATAAAAATCTCAAGATCTATGGTTCACGTACGAATACAACCGAGATAATTAGCTAACAAAAGAGTAGTGACAGTCTCTACTCTCTCCCCACCGTCTTAAGCCTTCTCTTTACCTTTGGACGAAGCACCTAAGCCATCCTTACCTGAAAATGGTTTTAAGTTTTGAAAGCGAGGGTTAGACCATAAGGTCTAGTGAATTCCCCTTTTAAAAGTAGGTTCACAAACCATTTAAAAGAACGTATACTTACAATCAAAACAGTAACATTTCAACCATGTTCTCAAATAAGGGTGTACACAGTGGCATGGACCATTATCACCTTACAAAGCCAGGCACGGCAACTCAACACCTTACAAAGCCAGGCACGGCAACTCGACACCTTACAAAGCCAGGCACGACAACTCAACACCTTACAAAGCCAGGCACGGCAACTCAAGGAGTCTTCCACTGTGCAACCCGACTCTACCATAGCAATAATCATAAAAGCATGCTTTGAAAACGTACTTGAGGATAATCCTCCTTCAATGGTAAAATAACACTTTTCATGTCAAGGAAACATATATTCATGATGATCAAGTAAACCAATTTTCAGTCATGTAAATCTTCACAATTCATTTAAAAGATAGGAATTATGCATAAGGGAACTCACCTGATACTCGGCTTAACGACACACTAACCGGAGCTCACTTAAACACCAACCGAACACCTGAATTGGGGTTAACAAAGGAGGTATTAGTCTCCCTAATTATGCCCTAATACATCCCTCAAAACTCTTACGACAATCCCTTAAACATCGCCTCGATTCCAGCCCCAAGCGACGAACGAAACAGGAATCGAGAAACTCCCAACAGAGGGATACGCAGTTTGTGCCGCGGTTTACAAACCGCGCAGCAAGCCGCGTATGTCCCTGGTCGAGCATCCTCAATTCTGCACAAAATCTTAGTCCGAAAACTCATCCAAAAACCCCTAAAATCGATTCCAAATGATTGGTAACTTCTCCAATCGAAGATTAAAACTATACATGCATTAAGGAAAGAATTCCTACCCTCAAAACATACAATTCCTCATCCAAAAACTTCATGAATCACTCCTTTAAGGACAAAACCCCAAACTTGAGCAAAACCAAGAAACCTCCATTGGAAAGGTGAGATTTCAACAAGAACTCCTCATTTTTTTTTCCAAAGAGTTCACTAATCTCACTCTTCCAATTGATTTCCTTCCCAAAACACTTAGAAGAAAAGAATCCCTTAAGGAACACACTCAAAATCTCCATTCTAGAAATCAAAGCAAAGAGATGAAGAGGAAGATATACCTTGCCAACAATTTCTTCAGTTTCTTGCTGAAATCTTCTTCTTCAACCTCCAATTTTGCTGAATTCTAGAGATCCCTTTCTTCTCTCCTTGATCTCAACCGACACTATGCAAATGATAAGGGTTTTGAGAGGGTTTTCATATACACAACTTCCTCCTTTCACTTCTTAGCCACACAAGTTTTCAAGTTTCAGACATTAGCCCCCAAATTCCTGTTTATTCACAAAACCACACGAATTTACAAAATGGGGTGTTACAAGAATACATTTTATTAAATAAGTTTTGATTTATAAGTATTGTTAGCTTATCCATAAAAATATAAATAAACAAAAACATACAATATTAAAAATATTTTTGATTTATAAACATTGTTAGTCTACTTAAGGATAAATAAAAATGTAACATATTAAAATAAGTATTTGATTTATATTGATTGGTATCTATCTTATATAATTATAAAATAAAAAAAAAGTTTTTCTAATTAATTACAACATTTAATGTATAGTTTGTATTTAAAATAAATCAAAATTCTATAAAAATAGATAAATGGACATGGATGCCTCTCCTTAACCCTTCCCCCTACACTAGCTTCTAACTACAGTTTCAGAGTAATAAGGTAGGTTAAGCACATACATGTACCTGTAAGTTCGCAACTACACTGGCTAGGTGGAATTTCAAACTTACCTTACATGACAGTCCTCAGTACCCTATTAGTCCTATCTCTATAATAGTGTCCTCCTAACGCATTTCCTGTATTTACAATAGTGCCCTCCTAACGCATTCCTGTTTCTCAGTTGTGATTTCTACTCCCAAGTTTAAGTTTAGGCCCGTCCGGTCACCTAAATCCTTTAAACTATGGCTCTGATACCAATTGTAACAACCCAGTCTAAAATAAGCATACAGTTCATATAAAACATAACATCCCAAAAATGGGTCCCAAAAAGTTCTTACATAAGTCTCGAAGTTAGGTTGGCGGAAACAACCTATACACAACTGAGAATGAGCTAGCTACTAAAAGTATGAGTGACACTGTCTCTAACTGCTTCTGTCCTCTATCATGCTCTTGCTCACTTACCTGAGCCTCCTATTATCTGCTTATCTGAAAAGGTTTAGTTTGGAAAATGCGAGGGTTAGACCATGAGGTCTAGTGAGTCCTTCCTGACAGTTCTCAAAATCATTTAAAAGCAGTTCATCACTTTCAAATATCTTTGCATAAAACTTTCACATAACTTTTCATGAAACTATCATATAACTTTTCATAAAACTTTCACATAACTTTTCATAAAACTTTCATATAACTTTACATAAAACTTACACGGATAAATCCGCTCCCGTAAATGGCACCCTGAAGTCACTCGAAAGTGACAACGAGTCAGTCTCACGCTGCCTTACTGGATACTCCCTTCCATGGCATAAACGGAACCTCCCCCCGACGCGAGTACTGGCGGAACCTCCCCCCGACTTAGCCAATTTACGTCTACCACAATGTATGCATACATCTCACATAAAACTTTAAACAACTTTCATGCAATAAAAGCATAAGAACAAAACATGGCATTTCTCATCATGTATTCACTTTAAAAAAACACGTTAAAAAGACACGTATTTTAGTTAGAAAACTCATCTGACTTGCTTGCTCCAAAGCTCCTCACTTACCCTTCCGATCTCTAGGTGAAACACCTAATATATTAATAACGTACGTCATAATTCGTTCATTTATTACTCGAGTTAGATCCCGAACTCAACCCAAACTTATCTAAGTTGGTAAATTACACTTCTAGTCCAAAAATCATAACTAAGGGTCTTTGCTTACCCATCCAAATGAAATGCTACACCGGATCATTTACTTTACTCAACTCTAGATTCTTAACATACCAGTAAAAACACTGAATTATAAATCTCAGTCTCAAAATAAACGAACCCCAGATTTATATATATGAAACCGGACCTTAGATTAACTCGCTTACACCCAAGCCCGAATTTAAATAATACATGGAAGCCCAAATTAATTAGCAAATTAAATCCATAGTTAATTAATATCTCGAAGTCCACTAAACCAAATTATTTGACTACCAGATTGCTACTAAAGAGGGTTCGAAACCCATGTCTCGAACACGCATTGCGCAAGCCACCACCCATTCTTTTCTAGACCTCTCAATTAAACCCGATTAAGAGGGAGTTAAATCTTCCTTGTTGGGTTTCATTCATCCAATGTGTAAAACAAAGGTAATTTCAACTCATAGATTACAATTGATACTAGACTTTTATTTCAAACAAACTAAATACATCTCAACCTCACGCCTTCCATTCTATCTCTAAAATTAATTAATCAAGACATTTAATTAGACCATAGCACATACTAATTTTTAGTGTTACAATCCATTACTACCCTCATCAAGAACCCACAAAAACATTTGATTTAATCTTTGACAATAAGCATATGAATTAAAACCCGATAAGTATCCTTATTTGATTTCTCAATTTATATAACGGAGAACAACTAGAAACTTACAACTCTACCAATTCTTGCAAAAGAGAAAACGCAAGGGAATCGTTTCTTACCCAAAATAAACCTCACGAAAAAGGAAGGCTGCTGTCCAGCCATACCGCCGCCGACGACCACCACCGGCAGCCGACTGCCGGCGCTCATCAGCCGCCCCTTCGGTCATCTTCTCCGTCGTCGGCGAACCCAGCCACCATCTTCATCTCTCGTCGTCTATCTCTCTCTCGTAGCCTCCATCTCTCTCACACAGCTCTCTCTCTCTCTCTCTCGCTGCTCTCTCTCTCTCACGCAACTCTCTCTCCCTCTCGCTGCTCTCTCTCCCGCAGTCTCTCTCTCTGCCGGCTGCATACACAAGACACACACAAGACCATCTCCTCTTTCTCTCTTTTTGTCTATCTCGATGACAGCCTCCACAAAACCCTAAAACTAATTGCTTTTCTTTCTTCCAGCAATAAAATCGGCTCATCACAAAAGAAAAAGGGAATTGATTTCCTAATTTCTATATTTTACCCCCACTTTGTGCAATATTCAATTACCATCCCTAACTTTCATTTTAAAAACATGTTACACTATTTTGGGTTATTACAATCTCCCCTCCTTAATGGAATTCCGTCCCGGAATTCACTCTAGCACTAACCGGTGCCCTTGGTTATCAAACTTGAATCTCAATTATCGAAATAAATCTTTCTAATAACAAAACAATAACAACCTACTTTCACGCCTTTGCTGCGCAACTCTGATTTAACTCACAATCTCTATTCATAACCCAAAACATGCAATTATCTTATTTTTCATCTTTCAGTCGAATCTATTACTTCAGGAATGCCACGAATCTCGGATTCTATCCTTCTTTCGATTAACCACAACAACCATAAGATCAGATAGACACGTAAAAACAAAGGTCATCCCGGCTTCCTTCTTTAGATTTACCTTAAATAATTTCTTAACGGTCAGTGTAAATCTCAAATTCTCAATAACACTTTCCCACGAACTCCCGAAATTCCATCTTATAAATCATAACATGTGAACACAAGATGTAAGTATCTCGGTACTTACCACTCCCTAATTATTCTTATCCCCATCACGACCACACCAACAGTTTCCGAACTCAACTGTCTCTCCTGGCTAGTGCAATAAAACCACTGATCCTTACCGCACCCAACAGTACAATTCCTTCTCTTTATCACAAGAAACTTTAACTCGACCCACTCATTTCAATTGATAAACTCCAATTTAGTTGCAATTCATTTCGTTCTAACACCCATAAGTTATCATATTTAATCACTTAATGTCATAACTTAGCATCACATCTCGATATGCTGGCATTCACCACATCCATCAGCCTAAACCGATTTCTTAACTAACAACTCCACTGAGTAACTCTACCATTCACAACTTACCAAATAATTTGAAATTTACATAATCCATCATACTATCATCAACTTCTCACTTTAACCTTTAGATTTTCCCTTATCGACTCTTAGTAAGAATTTCGGTAGAATCATAACGCATTCTGTAATAACAAATAAATGTCATTACTTAACAAATCCATAAAATTTTAATCCACCACACAAAGGCTTATACATCTATCATGACGCTTCAAATCAACTAATGATCATACCACCACTCCGACCCATAATCATCATCATTCTTTAAACATAACCAAATTTTCAACTGTTTCCTTCTAGGATCATTCCCTCACACAAGAAACAATTCATGCTCTTTAGAGATTTAGCATCTACTATAACACAATTTGACTAACACACTCTTCATCCTATTTAAACTTCCAATGATCTCAACATATACCCCCTGAGCGACTATTACAACCAAAAACACATGGTCTCTCATTTTGCTAACCACCCTCTACCACTCTGTCATTTTATCCCGAACATAATCATACCACAACGTCAACTTACACCCTACGTGCTCCAACAAACTGGTTACAAACCGTACACTTCAATCCAAAACCCCAAACAGGCTTCTATCTGACGCTTCCTCTCTCTCTAACACCACATTACTACGACATTAGCTGGCACATTTAGCTTGGCAAATACTGCTACTCCACAACCGTACACTTTTTGCCCATAACATCATACTGCAGACCAGATCTCTCATGATCATTCACACAATTCGAACCTGTCTTCATATCCTCTCGTAAACACAAGCAAGTCTATCTCGCTACGTAGTCCTTTCCCAATTTGTTGAACTATAACTCACGAGTTCTCAACTAATTCCAACACACCATTCTAGCTAGCTCTTTACGATCCGAGCCCTTCCATAGACACGACACATTTCTTACTGACTAATAACATCTACACACTCGCTTCGTTTGTGCTACATACCTCATCATTCTACGTATCCCTCCATACCTCGTAAATGGAACGCTTATTCAGAACGAAAACTTCTCATCTTCTTAACACCCCTACAAGGTGTTCTATCAACTTTCGACCTTCTGGTTCACGTCTTCGGCCTCGATCACACTACACAACCGTCGACTTCTACAACAACAGACAACCAGTAATTACTTTCTTAACCTATTCTTCAATATGGATTCCTTACGGAACCTAGTCCTTCCAACATATCGTAATCATCTTCATGATCCTCCTCCCTCCTTTCAAAACCTACTCATGAAACGTTACTATTACAAGCTCACCTCGAGACTCACATTTCTACACCACAGACATTTCATTCTTCCTTACCACACTACTCTTAACGAGTCGCTAAAACCATTACCTTGAAGACTTCAAGCCCTTCCTCCGGACACAACCTTCCCTTGACAACCGCACTTCCAGTTACCGAACAAGGGTGCAAACCCTCATACAACCGACACCGTAATCCACTACTGACGGGACACATATCCCGATACTACGGCGTTCTCTCCTAATTTGACCAACAACTCTCCACTCTCGGGGTTCTCCCTTAGCTTAAAAATGTAATACTCGATGACCTAGTGAGTTCATAGCCTTCATGCATGACAACGTAACAAATAATTCATTTCGCGCCTTTTATCATTTTAATTAAACAACATTTGAAAACATCTTGGGTATGCATGACCCCATCACCCTTATAATTTCAATGCCCTGTACAACGATCCAAGAAGCGTTTGCATGCATCTTCCCGTGAACCTCAATCTTGCTCAAACTGAACGATGTTATTACGACAGTAATATATTGCATGAAAATCTTTTCATTTGACACAATACTGAAAGAATTTCCGACACAAGGTAAATCAGTCGGTTCTCACACTCATTTGTATGATATCAATCGGTCAAAAAACATTTGACTGTAAAAGTTTGGCTGACAAACGTTTTCCCGACCTTTTTGTAACAATTTAACTTATCATTAAAAGTGTGAGATACTTTGCAAATCGTTAAGCTCAAAATTTTAAATGTGCAAAGTGAATGAAATTACCTTTTCTTTAAACATACGCGTGCACATTCTGACTCATTTTCGATCAAAACTTATATTTACACATTTTACTTAGTTCGTGGAAATTTCACGTTACAAAAAAAAGAACTCCATGCATGAGACTCTACTTGCAATTGAAGGCTACACACTCTAACGAGGTCCACCGCTTCACTCACGCAACTTACCCTTGGCACTTTACCTACGACCAATGGTCACCCTCTCGGTCATGCAACAACTTGCTATACATACATTCAACGGTCCACCTACTCAACCATTTCCTACTATTTTCTCCTTGACCAATTCATCTCGCATTCTACCTCTACACGCTTTCAATTCTCTACTAATATCTCCCTTTACCGTTCCTGCCACTGAAAAGCTCGACCAAAGAGTCAGAGCCCCAATCCTGCACCCGCTATAGAACTTACAGTTTCAATATCTCGACACTGTCCTTTATTACCATCCCCACGGATCTACCCCATCGATTTCTTGAATCGGGACTCTCCTGAACCAGGAGTCTTACTCACAAGCAATTGCTCATCCTCTTCGAATCCACGAAAATCTATCTCCAGACGGCTCTATACATTCCAGCAACTTTCTTCTCTACGATATATACATACATCATATCGTAACTGATCCTTTACGATACCACCCCGACAATGGGTTTCAATCTACTTCTCAGGGATCTTACTGACATTCTAAAGTACTGGCACACGATATAAACACTAGCTTCTGACTACAGTTTCAGAGTAATAAGGTAGGTTAAGCACATACATGTACCTGTAAGTTCGCAACTACACTGGCCAGGTGGAATTTCAAACTTACCTTACATGACAGTCCTCAGTACCCTATTAGTCATATCTCTATAATAGTGTCCTCCTAACGCATTTCCTGTATTTACAATAGTGCCCTCCTAACGCATTCCTGATTCTCAGTTGTGATTTCTACTCCCAAGTTTAAGTTTAGGCCCGTCCGGTCACCTAAATCCTTTAAACTATGGCTCTGATACCAATTGTAACAACCCAGTCTAAAATAAGCATACAATTCGTATAAAACATAACATCCCAAAAATGGGTCCCAAAAATTTCTTACATAAGTCTCGAAGTTAGGTTGGCGGAAACAACCTATACACAACTGAGAATGAGCTAGCTACTAAAAGTATGAGTGGCACTGTCTCTAACTGCTTCTGTCCTCTATCATGCTCTTGCTCACTTACCTGAGCCTCCTATTATCTGCTTATCTGAAAAGGTTTAGTTTGGAAAATGCGAGGGTTAGACCATGAGGTCTAGTGAGTCCTTCCTGACAGTTCTCAAAATCATTTAAAAGCAGTTCATCACTTTCAAATATCTTTGCATAAAACTTTCACATAACTTTTCATGAAACTATCATATAACTTTTCATAAAACTTTCACATAACTTTTCATAAAACTTTCATATAACTTTACATAAAACTTACACGGATAAATCCGCTCCCGTAAATGGCACCCTGAAGTCACTCGAAAGTGACAACGAGTCAGTCTCACGCTGCCTTACTGGATACTCCCTTCCATGGCATAAACGGAACCTCCCCCCGACGCGAGTACTAGCGGAACCTCCCCCCGACTTAGCCAATTTACGTCTACCACAATGTATGCATACATCTCACATAAAACTTTAAACAACTTTCATGCAATAAAAGCATAAGAACAAAACATGGCATTTCTCATCATGTATTCACTTTAGAAAAACACGTTAAAAAGACACGTATTTTAGTTAGAAAACTCATCTGACTTGCTTGCTCCAAAGCTCCTCACTTACCCTTCCGATCTCTAGGTGAAACACCTAATATATTAATAACGTACGTCATAATTCGTTCATTTATTACTCGAGTTAGATCCCGAACTCAACCCAAACTTATCTAAGTTGGTAAATTACACTTCTAGTCCAAAAATCATAACTAAGGGTCTTTGCTTACCCATCCAAATGAAATGCTACACCGGATCATTTACTTTACTCAACTCTAGATTCTCAACATACCAGTAAAAAACACTGAATTATAAATCTCAGTCTCAAAATAAACGAACCCCAGATTTATATATATGAAACCGAACCTTAGATTAACTCGCTTACACCCAAGCCCGAATTTAAATAATACATGGAAGCCCAAATTAATTAGCAAATTAAATCCATAGTTAATTAATATCTCGAAGTCCACTAAACCAAATTATTTGACTACCGGATTGCTACTAAAGAGGGTTCGAAACCCATGTCTCGAACACGCATTGCGCAAGCCACCACCCATTCTTTTCTAGACCTCTCAATTAAACCCGATTAAGAGGGAGTTAAATCTTCCTTGTTGGGTTTCATTCATCCAATGTGTAAAACACAGGTAATTTCAACTCATAGATTACAATTGATACTAGACTTTTATTTCAAACAAACTAAATACATCTCAACCTCACGCCTTCCATTCTATCTCTAAAATTAATTAATCAAGACATTTAATTAGACCATGGCACATACTAATTTTTAGTGTTACAATCCATTACTACCCTCATCAAGAACCCACAAAAACATTTGATTTAATCTTTGACAATAAGCATCTGAATTAAAACCCGATAAATATCCTTATTTGATTTCTCAATTTATATAACGGAGAACAACTAGCAACTTACAACTCTACCAATTCTTGCAAAAGAGAAAACGCAAGGGAATCGTTTCTTACCCAAAATAAACCTCACGAAAAAGGAAGGCTGTTGTCCAGCCATACCGCCGACGACGACCACCACCGGCAGCCGACTGCCGGCGCTCATCAGCCGCCCCTTCGGTCATCTTCTCCGTCGCTGGCGAACCCAACCACCATCTCCATCTCTCGTCGTCTATCTCTCTCTCGCAGCTTCCATCTCTCTCACGCAGCTCTATCTCTCTCTCGCTGCTCTCTCTCTCACGCAACTCTCTCTCCCTCTCGCTGCTCTCTCTCCCACAGTCTCTCTCTCTGCCGGCTGCACACACAAGACACACACAAGACCATCTCCTCTTTCTCTCTTTTTGTCTATCTCGATGACAGCCTCCACAAAACCCTAAAACTAATTGCTTTTCTTTCTTCCAGCAATAAAATCGGCTCATCACAAAAGAAAAAGGGAATTGATTTCCTAATTTCTATATTTTACCCCCACTTTGTGCAATATTCAATTACCATCCCTAACTTTCATTTTAAAAACATGTTACACTATTTTGGGTTATTACAAATAATTTCATTAAATTATTGATAAGTAGGTAATATCGTATCTTTTAATTATTGTTAATGGTTATATAGATATACATAGTATTAAAATATCGTTAAGAAACAAATAAAAAGGTATAATACAATTTTGGTTAATGTAGTTTTTAATTGGGTAAAAGAAAAAAAAAACGATAAAAAAATACCGCCCATTTAACAGGTTTTCTTTAACGACTGTTAGAGGGAGGCACTTCCAGACATTTTTTTTCAAATAACGATAATAATCTTGTAATTTTGAAACTGCAAGGTTGAAAAATATTGTTTTCGACAAACCACATGGAACAAATTTGTTGTTTACTCTAAAAAATATTTCTCTCTCATACAAAAATAATTTTTTCTCCTACTTTCTCGATTTAGAGAATTTATTAGAGCAAAAGACTTTCTAAAATCTAAATTCTAAAGAATCCGTTAGAGATGCTCTAACCTTCTTTTTGCTCAAAAACTTCAAAAAATGGCTCCCTAACTTTTAGCTTTTGACCTTCAATTTCATCCCCCTTGTAAAAGTAATCTTTTTAAAACTATGGGGTTGTTAGGTCGATTTTTCATTAAGTCTTATATGGGTAAAGTTGTTTGTATGGATTAATATGTCTATATTAGGGGTGAGCATCGGGCGGGTTCAGGTGGGAAAATCAATAACCCGATCGGATTTCGGATATGAAAACCAAGCCCCAAACTTTAGGTTTCGGATTTCGGATTACTTCGGGTTCGGATTCGTCGGGTTTCGGGTTGGATTCGGTCGGATTTCGGGTATAATTAAATGCAAAAAATTTATAATATTCGATCGTTTTGGATAATAAACTCAATTAGTTGAAAGGATTGATTAATTGATAGTAGGTTTAGTCTCTTGAAAATAGTACGATCGACTAGAATTTAGTATTTTTGGAGGATAATTATATAAATAAATGTATTATATAATAATATGTGTGTGTATATATATATATATACATGTCGGGTTTTCGGACGATTCGGGTGGCGATAAATCAAACCCAACCCAAACCCAAATATCCCCCAAAATTTCGGGTTTCGGATTTTCGGATTTCGAGGCATTCAGGTTTTACATAAACACCTCATTTTCGGTTCGGGTTTTCGGGGCATTCGGGTTTTGCACACCCCTAGTCTATATACGTTGGAAATGTTTTTATAACACTCGAAATTTTTGGTTAGTAAAGTTAATGTTACTATCTCTTATAAATCGTATTTTGGTTGGGCCAATAGTTAGTAAGTGTTCATTTTTACGTCTCAAGGGAGTCGAGAGCGTTGGGCGAGAAAAGTCAAGTTTTGAAGGGTTCGTGGGCACGTGGTGAGAATGCCAACGATTATGACATTGACAAAGTCGTCATGTCATAATCGTCGAACCCAGCGCCTGATCTTGAGGGTTCCAAGTTATTCTTCATCATCAAGCTAGGAATTAAAGGCAAAGGCTAGGAGTTTTCATCTCACTCTCATCTTCAAAGATTCTCAACCATTGCTAGGGTTTTCTAGGTTTTTATCAAAAACTAACTTGTGAGTTCACACTAACTTTACAAAACTTTATACATGTTAAAATCTTATAGTTTTGGTTTCCTAAACTTCTCTTGATCATATTTCTCATTTTATAAACTTAAATCTCATTTTGAGGAATTTGGGAGATTTTAGGGTTTTAGGTTATTAGACGAGATTTCGCAAATACATCTTCTAAAGAGTTCTGAATGTATGTTTATGATTTCTCGAGGTTATTACTACACATTTACTCTTGATTTAGTCGACGTGGGAAAACCTAGGTCAAACTATGGTTTTGAGGATTTTGGATGTTTTGATGAAGCCGTTATGAATAATGGTTCCATACTCTTAAAGTTTATCTATCTCAAAGTTTTGATTAGTTTTGGAACCAAATGTGTAATTTCCATACTTATGATATTTTGACAAGAATGGAATTTAATTATTTGGTATCTTCTTGTATCTATATGTTTATGTATTAAACAATGGTACTATATATCTTAAAGGTATATACATGTTAGACTATACTGTAATGAATCCATAGGCATAGAAGTTGTATTATATTATTCGTCTTGGGATATTGAATTCCCTTGTTGTAACTTGGAGTGGGCATTGAGTCTCTATGGGAAAGTAAGATGTAAGCCTATATGATCGTGCATCCACCAAGAGCGGTAAAATGTAATTCCATAGCGACATAGGCTAAACTTGGATTTTGGATATCTCAAGGTATAGACTAGTGTGGTTGAACTTGAGACTCCACAAGCAATTGACTTTGAGTAGTTAAGCTTGCTATATCGTTTGATTATGATCAATGAGTGTGACTTATTTAATATGAAGTGTGGTTTTCTCTTGTCAACCGTCACTAATCATGGAAATCAGGCCTCCCCCGTCATCGCTAGATGATGTGCTTGAATTCTTTCGAAAGCTATTTTGACTCAAATGGTACAAGGTGTTGGCTTTAAAGCTACGTTTCTTATTTATTTGTCCTTTAACTTTAATCTATAACTGTTTGATCTCGCTAGGCTTTAGCCTAACACTTTTTTCTTAAAATGACATGTATATCAAGTCTTACTAGCAGTGGGACTCCTCGGGTTTGAACGGAGATTTGAGTAACCGACACATTTTTGGAGAAGAATAGCTTGGCATGTGGTTGTAGGCATGATTTTTTTAAGAAGAGATTGTGATACTCGTCTTTGATCTAGACTGAGACTAGTTTCGATTAGTAGGTTGATGAATTTATCTTTTGTGTTTTTGTATTGTAAACCGCCATACTTTTTTCCCATTTTGGGTGATTCTTTTATTTAAGCCTTTTACCGTGACTTTATTCAGGTTTAAATTTACCCTTAATTTTAGGGGTGTTACGTTTATGTTTTAGAGAGTTTTTTTTTCATATATGGTATGAGCTTGTCTTTTAATTGGAGGGGACACGTTTGAAAAAAAAAACTTGACTTTCTCCATAAAACTCTTCCGTAGAAGCTTATTGAATAAGCCACTTTGTATATTAACTAACCAATACCAAACAGTTATGTATAACTGATCGAATAAGTTGTGAGTCACATTAAACTTTTTAAGCTACTACTAGATATGCGTAGGTTTATGGTTTTGTCAAAACCATCCCATCTAAGATATAGTAGATCAAAACAAATTCAAATGTTATGAATATGATGATGCTATTTTCCCCATCGATTTATCAAGTAAGTTCAAATACATAAAAGTGACAAATTAAACAATTAATATGTCAAATTTTCCAATCAGTTTTTAAGTTATTAATTTTTTGAGTCAACCTTTTTTCATATATAAAAACTTCAAAATATTGAATAATTTGATAATATCTAAGACCTTGAGTACCCGTACCCAATGAACCCACTTGTCACCTCAGCGCCACATCAGCTTTTCTCTTTCCTACCCTCCTTATCCAAAAGTGGAGTACCCGTACCCAATGAACCCAATGAACCCACTTGCCACCTCATCTTTTTTAATTCTTTTATTTATACATTTAATTATTTAACAAAATAAAAATATTTATATATATTTAATAAATAAAAATAAGATAAATAATAAAAATTAAAATTCATATCATTCATTAAAAAATTAAAAATTACAAAATACAAAACACTAAAAATTATGATATTTTCTAATTTTCTCTTTTCTCGCTAAAGTAGCCCTCAAAACGTCTCCCGAAAGGTGATCATGTGGGGATATGAAAAACTCGAAGTCTTGTTGATATCGTTTTTCTCGTTCGAGTTCCAACTTATCTCGTTCGAGTTCGAGTTTTTTCATTTTGTACTCCATTGTACCCTCAATCTGCTCGTTGAACGAGCCTATGGTCGTCAACAACTGAGTAACACTTTCGGTTCCAAAAACTGTCTACATTTATATAAATTCAAGTATAAGAATAATAACAAGAATATTAATAATAATAATAATAATAATAATAATAATAATAATAATAATAATAATAAAAATAATAATAATAAAAATATTACCACTCTTTTGTGCGTTTCCGACAACGGGGTCCTCCGAAACGTCAACCCACGCCGACACTAACGCCACTTCCTCCTCTTTAGTCCACACCTGTCGTTTTTGCCTTGTTTCAAATTTTTTCTTTTTTCCTTTTTGCGTTGGTGTCGGGTTTGATGGTTCCGGGATTGATTGTTGTGTGGAGATCGATTGTGGTGTGTGCGGTTGTTGGGTTTCAGGAACAAAGTCGTCGTCGAGATTGATTGCGGGTTGAGGAAGGTTGTAATTGGCGGGAGTAAAACCTTGTTGAAGCAAACCAGGACGTGTAAATTGATAAGGATTATAACCTTGTTGAGAAAACGCTTGTTGCAGAACATAACCTTGTTGAGAAAACGCTTGTTGCGGAACATAACCTTGTTGAGAAAACGCTTGGAAGCCAAGCTCCGGGTCTTGTTGCGGTGTATCCGATCGGTTACGACGGGATGTAGGTGTGGTGTTTGGATTCATGATGAAATTTGAGAGAAATGGAAGAAGGTATTGAATTTGAGAGAAATAGAAGAAAGTATGTTTTGGTGTGAAAAAATAAGATGATATATGTTAATATATATAGTGTGATTAATTTGAATTTTTTTTTTTGTAAAATAGCCGTTACCAACGGAATTGTTTCAAAAAAATTAAAAAAAAAATACAAAGGCAACGGGTTGATCGGGTTGGTGAACCCGGTACCCGAGCCCGCTCCCTTACCCGATCACCCCCTTACCCGTGCCCGATGAAACCCGATCACCACCTCACCTTACCCGCTCCCGTACCCGCTACCGGTACGGGTGGCCTAAGGCGTGTAAAAGAAAGGATGGAAAATTGAAACTGATATGTATTTAGAAAATTAGAATATTGACAAACAAATAATGTTAGTTTAAATATTAAAGAATAAAAATACTACCAAAGATGAGTATCTAAACTTGTATAAACCGCCTACATTGCATTGTGTCATGTAGTTTTGATTATTCAATAGTTTTGAACTTCCATGATGTGGTTTTGAATAATAAAATTATGGTTCAAATTAGAGATGTACAAAAAGTCCAAACCCAAAGCTCGCTCTAGGCCTAGCTCAAACTTGATCTCGACCTGAAAAAGCCCCAACCTAGGCCTTAAAGCCTGATAAGACCGAAATTTTGGGGGCAACCCCGATCTAGGTCTCAAAGTCTGATTAGAGCGAAATTTCTGGGGCAACCCCTATAACACCCTCAAAATTGGAAGTAGCAACTAAACAAAAACTTAAAAAAAATAATCAAACAAGGATAAAATTCCTTCTACAAACCATCCTCGGAAATACCTCAAAAATAAAACATAATAACTTCAACAATTCGATATCCTAAGTCCTACACCAAGACTACAAATGGTCGGGTGTTACTCAACCAATACAAAGTTGCTAATCCCAAAATGCAGAAGACTTCACCAAGTCACTTACTTCTTGAGCACACAACTAGATCTCCACTCTTCACAGTATCACTAGAACTATTCCCAACCGGAACTTGTTGCACATGCCGACAAATAAAAAGGATTAGGCTAACGCCTAGTGTGTTCAAGAGTTTTCATCATGATTAAAATAGTTTGTTAAACCAAATAAGTACAACTCAAAATCATGATTTTCCAAAAAAGATTATATTTAAACTTGTGAACAACTCATTTTCCAACGCACACAAAACCCGTGCCAAAAGCTCCACGATGAAACATTTCTAAATAATGGATGTAGATCCAAAAACTCACTTAAAACGTGAATGATTATTAAATTTCCAAATAAAGTAAACTTGAGTAAAACTCTATTATTCGAATCCCAACAAGGAGGAGAAATAACACAACACCCATAAGAACATGGAAAAACAATCAAAATACATATAATACGTTCCTGAAAGCATGTGACCAACTCAACAACCCACGCAAAGCGTAATTATAAATAAAGTCCAAATACCCAAGCATGAGAGTAATCATTCAAGCAAACCTTAATATACGTGGATGAGTTCCAATATTAAAGTCAATACTTGTAATTACTCGCACAAGGCTTACGGAAATTAAAACATGCATATCACAAGATTCAATATATTATTGACAACAACGGGGGAGACCCGTATCCATTGAGGGTGGGGGAAACACGTAAGTATATCACGCGTACAACGTTAATCGCATAACACTTCGTGACTAGAAGTCCAAAAGTTCCTACGGCTTCTTAACAAGTTTCACCTCAAGAGACGGTTGACCTTAGTGTCTATTCTCACGAATTCCACCACAAGGTCCGACACGCTTAGGACTACCTCCAATGAATTACCTTCAAAGCGGCGGAGGTCCTAGTGCCTACCTCCAAGGTAGCACCTCCAGACTCAACCCTCCAAGTGCATACTTGAAAAGTCTAAGGTCATAAACATGGGTCCCGGAGTCCAACCGCGCAATACTCATGCAACCTCATAAACATGACCGACTCATACGCTATGCATCCAATGCAAATATAGTCAAACAATTACATGACCCACAAAAGAATGTCCAACATCTTTAACACATGTAAAATTATAACAATTATGACTCAAACACATATAATCTCTAACTCAACATGGAGTAATTTACATTGGACCAATGTGAAGCACCCTAAACTTTTGAATAAGTTTAAACCTTAAATAGACAAGGTTTACAACAACATCTTCCAAAATACTTTCATTCATAAATGGAGAAGTTAGTAAAGAAGGTTCATAATTACAAACGAAATACCATAAACAACCTGCTAATCTAATCTAAAATCAAACCAGTTCAGATTATAGAGGTTGTCTAAGGAATCTCCCAAAAATCGTCATTTTAACTAATCTCTCATTTTTCTCTTCAAAAACTATGATCTGTGTGCCACTCTTCACTCATCCCCTCGATTCCCTGCCTATGCTTGTACCTGGGAAAGAAATTAATTTTGGAAACATTAGGTTTGCGCCTAGTGAGAACATCCAGTTTAAAATCAAAACATATATAAGCTTTGAAAATTAATTCTGTAGGCAAAGCATATAAAATAACCTTTCCTTCTTCTCATACGCACACATCACATCTTTCGATGTCGGGAAACATACTCGATTCCATGAGTATGACAAACACTAAGTAAGTGATATGCATTGATTATTCAATGCATAATGTGCCTTTTAATCCATTTTTAGATAGAATACTTTGCTTTTTCCCAACCTTTGAGTCATTTTATTCTCTTATTTTCATCTTTCTTTTCCATGGAGCTAAGTATATGATTTTACCTGTTTTTACAAAATAGAAGGGCTAACTTGTTCTTAGTGCATGCTATTGCTATCTCATTGCTACAACATTGGAATTTTTGAAGATGGAGAAGGATTGATGTAACAACATTGGTTCTCAAAATTTGATATTTATGAAAGTGCAAGGGGTAAGTGCAATAATCTCGATTTTAGGGACTATATGCTAAATAAATGGAATAAATAGGGCAAAACCCTCTCAATCCATCTCATTTTTTTACTGCAACGATTTAGAGAATAGAGAGGCTAGAAGTTGAGAGAATTAAAGTCTCTCATAGAAAGATTCTTGATGGAAAAGCTTGGTTCAAGAGATTGGAAGATCTTCATCTTCAAGGTGTTCGGTTTGAGCTAAAGTGAGTTTCAGAGTGTGTGTCGAATTGCTAAAGCTCAGGTGAGTTCCCTGAACTCTTTTGTGCAAATGAAATGTTTTGCTAAAGTTTTTATATCTAAACATGGTATTGAGCATGATGGCATGATTAAACACTTTGAAAATCTTTATTATTACATGATGTGGAAATGTTTATTAATGCATGCAAGTTGTTTATATATTCTTTGTTAAGTGGTATGTTGATTTGGAGTCGGGTTGCACAGTGGGAGTAGTGTACCTTGGGATATTATATATCCCTTGGGAGTTGATTATTCACCCCGTACGTATGGAATCTGTTTCCTGTGTATGTAGGAATGGGGAGTCTGCTTGGGCCCCGTAGGCGAAAGGGGAGTCGGCTTGGGCCCCGATCGTGGACACTACCATGTTGTGGAGATTGTCTATGAATATTGTGCAAAATATCCAAGTGTGATGTTGATTGGTTGAAATGTTTTGATGGGCCTTTTAGGCGGTTTGCATATTGATATATGTGGTGGTTAAACTGTTTTCGGGAGGGAATTCACTAGACCTCATGGTCTGACCCTCGCTTTTCAAAAATTAAAACCATTTTCAGGTTAGAGTTTTGTCTGAGGTTTCATCTAGAGAAGATGGAAAGATGTGGCGCTGTAGAAGAGGAGTAGTCTAGTGGAGGCTTGTAGTCCACCGTCGGGCTTCCTGTAGCATCTCAGTTGTGGAGGGGGTTTATCTGCTGCGTACTTAGAGTTAGAATCGATGTAATTTGTATATTTTATGACCATTTTTGGTTATAATGTTGAGAATATTGTTTTATTGAATTTGGGTTGTTACAAATGGTATCAGAACCATAGTTTAAGGGATTTAGGTGACCGGATGGGCCTAAATTTAAACTGTGGAGTAAGGGAGACACAACTGAGATATAGGAAGCCAGTAGGGAAAACCTTAATCATAGAGAATCTTGACAATGATAGTGAGGACCCTCATGTAAGGTAAATTCTAAATTGCATCTGGCCAATGTTATTATGAGTTTACAGGTGCATGGATGTCCTCAGCCTCTATTGTTAGGATGAGTGGTGAGTGTGACAGTATGTAGAAAGTTCTAACCTGACAATTGGTAGCTAAGGGTTGATGTGTCATGGGAGATCACTTATGAAGTGATGTTTATACTTTCTAGAAGAAGTGTTATTCGGTATGTTAATGAGTCGGCTAGGAGTGTAATTTCTTGGGTTCGGAAAGGTTGAATGACAGATTAAGGGTAAACTCCTAGTTTCTAGTGAGTCCCTATTTTTGGTATTAAGGTGTCAATCAGTTGGGGATATGAAGTAAGGATTATGTTGAAATCTTGAAGGCTTCGATTTAAGATCGGGTGAAGGAATCGAGCACTTAACTCTTTAGTCAAGCCGTTTAGTAGCAAGGTATTGAAGGAAAGATATCAGTGGGATTGAAGTATGCGTAAGAGTAGAAGGCAAGGTAATTGGTCAATTTAGAGACCGTGTAGAGTGGTCGAACAGGTGGGTTGTGAAGCACCTGTATGGCAAGCTGTTGCAAGGGTGAGAAAGAGACCGTTGGTCTAAGTAGAGTCTCAATGATAAGTTGTTGTGAGTACAACGGTTGACCTTGTTAAGAGTGAATAGCCTTCAATTGCACATTGAGTTTCATGCATTATGTCATTAAATGTATTACCTGAGTTCTTTCACGTTAAAAGCATATGCGTGCATAATGAATTTCTTATTTTGGAAACAAGTCGATGTGTGCAAGCATGTGTTTAAAGAGAAAGACAAACTTGTTTACGTTGCACGATAAAATTTTGAACTTAGTGACTTGTGAATTATTTTTTATTTTCTAGAGAATCTTCGTTGCGAAAATCAGGGAAACGTTTGACCGCAAAGTTTTTATAACCAAAATGAGTATCGACACATTATTATCATATAAATGAGTGTGGGGGTCGAGTGACTCACTTTGTGTATGTGATTTCGTTCAGAACTTTTCTAGTCGTATTGGAAAAGTTTCAATGGGTACATTTTGTTGTGTTGGCATCGATTTGGTTGGACAAGGTTGTGAATTATCGTAGGGTCTCATGTGAGCGATCCTTGTGGTCGCTATGTTTTACTATTTAGTTTTAGTGGTATTGTGTCATGCATACTCAAGCTTGTTTCATGATATCTTATTTATTGAATTTTCAAATGTGCAAAATGATTTCAATCGTTGTGTCGTCATGCATGAAGGCTATGAACTCGCTAGGTCGTGAAGTATATTACAATTAAGGATAAGGAAAAGTGCTGGGAGTTGAATTGCCGGTTGAGTAGGATATGGTCGAGTTGTGACCTCGTGTTTCCGTTAGAGGAGGATGGTGAATATCGGGAGCCTCGGGAAATGAACTTGAAAATGTTAGTATAATTATAGTTTAGACCCTTGTTTGGTTATTTGAGAATGGTTATGTTCGGGGTGAAGTTCAAATTTGTTCAGATGCTTCTTGTAGTGGCATGTTAATGAGTAGTGTTGAGGTACCTTGGTGAAATGTTATCGGCTTTGAGCCTGAGTATTGAGGTGGTCTTGTAATTAGATTTTGTGCTAAGAAAGTGTTGTGTTTTCCTCAAGTGAGGACGGTGGGGGGGTTAAAGTTGGTTATGATGCATTGGATGGAGTGGGCTCCGTTGAGAATCCTGGTTTGTCAAAAATTATGGAAACACCATCATGTTGTCTATTGATATTGAGGTCAGCGGTCCTTAATATTATCCCAAGTTGAAGGCATTGTCTGGAGATTGGAACTTGAGAAGTAACCCTATTGGGTGTGGATGTAAGAGGCAGTTCGGGGAAAGGCGTATACTGGCATGAGGATTGGACCGACTCGTGTGGGCGTTAGGAAAGCGGAAGATCACTAGTGTGGGTAGGTGATTTTCTAGGAGGGGTTTAATGATTCGTTTATGCGTGAAGTATTTAGCAGCGGAAGTAGATCGCGATGAGTCGACGAGAGAGAGAACTTGTTTGAGTGAGTTAGATGATCATGATTTTATGTTTCAACTAGACTCGAGAAAGAAAAAGTTGTGAAATGACTTTACTTCATATATTGGTGTTACGATTGGTATGAAGAAGGCGGTATCTATTGTGTGTGAAAAGGGAATCATGAAGAGTTGTTGTAGTGTAATGGTTGCGTGGGCAAGTTGGTGGTACTTCGTGCTAAGGGAGTTGTGTAAGTCCTTGTTGTGATAATGGTTTGTCGTTTTGCTGAGTGGTGATCTTGTGTTGTAATATGAGTTAAGAGTAGGTGTAAAAACCTGGTTTGGAGATTTCTGGAGTGGTATTCAGAGGTGGAAAGTATGCTGGAGTGAGGTGTATGTGATTCAAGCGATGTTACGTTAATGCTATTTTGAGATCAGGAGGTTGGGTTATACTTAGTGATTGACTAAAAGATGAACCCGTGTTGTTCTCGGTTCCGTTGGATTTTGAGCAAGTTTATCTCACTCCGATTGAATGTCGAATAGAATGTTGTATGCAATAAAATATGATGCCTTGTTGTGAACTTTAACCGGGAGTGTTGAAGTATTCCTTGGGTGTAAAGGAATACAATGGATAGGTCGACTGTGTTAAAGAGTCAGAAAATTCACGGTAGTTATCAGCATTGAGTATTCCTTGTGAGCATTTGGCTAAAGGTCTTGACTGAGGATTGTGGTGAGACCGTCTGGTTGGGTGCATAACGACTTATGATGGGGGCTTTATGCAAGCACGGGAGGAAGTGTAGATGGTATGTTATAGCAAGTGGTTAATATGAGGGAGAGAAAACGTCGGGAGACATAGAAGAGTGGGATTTTGATTAAAGACTTGTTATTGAAGGGCATGAGAAAAAGGATCATTATGTATGTCATGGTTAAAGAGTTAGGAAAACTAATTATGTGCGGTCGGTCTAAAGCTTGCACATGTTAGTGTGTCGTTCTTTGAAATCATCTTTGATGTTTCCAAGAAGGAGTGGAAACACGTGGGTGAACGTAGCGTTCTGGATGAAAGACCATTAGATTAGACTCGGTATTATCGGGGAAAATGTTCCGTGTGGACTTAGCGTTCAATATTCGATCATTTGGAATAGTTTGAGTGAGCTTGGTCGTTCCTCCTTGTGAGGCAAGTGAATTTTGGAGGTTATTTCGAAATAGTGGGACCACTTAGTGGATGCTGGGAGAAATTGAAATGTGTACCCTTCGGATCGGATCGGCTTGGGGGACTAAAATTGTTCAGATATTAGCCTGCAAAAGTTTTCTTCATATACTTATGTATGAAAGCAGGTAGTGGCGTGATGGTTGATGGGTGTATAGATCATTTGTTTTGATGGCCATTGACGCGTGTATGCTCAATGTGGTCATTGAAATGCTAATTGTGTCTGGTGTACGCTATATTGGAGCAATGCAATTTTTTTAAGGGGTGTTGCCCGATAAAGGAACTCATGATTGTGAGTTTAAAGTGACGATACAAGGATGACCTTGCGATATGTTAACAAATGGAGCAGTTATCCTGTTGTTGGGGATTGTGTTATTGTGGCGTTGCCTGGATTAAAATTATTCCTTTTTAAGAATGTAAAGTGGTGCGTGAAACCCTTAAATTAGACGCGTTTTAAACCCTTGGGTCCAGATGAGGACAAAGCGAGCAATATCTGGTGCGATTGGTATAGTTGACCAAGGAGATTGCAAGTGTGTATGTTTTGCAATTTACCCACCTAAGAACGTTGTGGTTAATCAAGGGGCGATTTCAAGGGATGTCGTACGTTGTTGTTTGGATCAGAAATGTTTTGGTTATTTAATGGAACTAAGTTGTATAGATTGAAAACGTGAGTCTTTTTGGATCTCAAGTCGGGGGACAGTTGGATGGGGAAGACATCCCCATAGAATGGAGTAGCGTGTTTCGAGAGGAAAGTGAAGTTGGGCCACATTTTATTGAATCAATGGCAGTTAACGAAAGAGTTGGAGAGTTAATGTATGAATTGAATGTACTCAATGAAGTTATGGAAAATTCATAGTATGTTTCACATCTATATTTTAGAGAGTGCTTGTTGGAAGTCGATATGGTGTTACCTTTGCAATCAATGGGAATAGACGAGAAGCTGGACTTAGTCGTAGGGTCGGAGACGACCAACTTTCGTAAAGTCAAGAAGTTTGGAAACCGAGCAGTTAGCCTTGATGAGATGCAATAACAACTCCGTAAGAGTTAAGAGATAACGTGGGAAATGGAATCGGAAATGAGGTCTAATGTCTACGCCCTTTTGTTGATGGAATTCCGGGGACGAAATTCTTTTAAAGGGGGAGGTGTTGTAACAACCTTGGTTCTCAAAATTTGATATTTATGAAAGTGCAAGGGGGTAAGTGCAATATTCTCGATTTCAGGGACTATATGCTAAATAAATGGAATAAATAGGGCAAAACCCTTTCAATCCATCTTTTTATTGCTACAACGATTTAGAGAATAGAGAGGCTAGAAGTTCAGAGAAATAAAGTCTCTCATAGGAAGATTCTTGATGGAAAAGCTTGGTTCAAGAGATTGGAAGATCTTCATCTTCAAGGTGTTCGGTTTGAGCTAAAGTGAGTTTCGGAGCGTGTGTCGAATTGCTAAAGCTCATGTGAGATCCCTTAACTCTTTTGTGCAAATGAAATGTTTTGCTAAATTTTTTATATATCTGAACATGGTATTGAGCATGATGGCATGATTAAACACTTTGAAAAGCTTTATTATTACATGATGTGGAAATGTTTATTAATGCATGCAAGTTGTTTATATGTTCTTTGTTAAGTGGTATGTTGATTTGGAGTCGGGTTGCACAATGGGAGTAATATACCTTGGGATATTATATATACACTTGGGAGTTGATTATCCACCCCGTACGTATGGAATCCGTTTCCTGTGTAAGTGGGAATGGGGAGTATGTTGGGAGTCGGCTTGGGTGTATAACAATCAATAGATGATTTCAACTTGTCATCCATGTAACATTGATAAACCTTTCAGAGAGTTTACAATGCTTTTCAATAATGAGCTATGACAATAATGAACGATTAACCTATTTTCTAAGGTTTAATATGCTATTTATATCTAGGCCTAATTTAATCAAGCCCATGGCCCATTACAATTATAAAGCCCAAATACAATTTACATTTAATCCCTTGAACTTCTATTCAATTAGAATTTATTCCCAACAATCTCCCCCTTTGAATCGAAGTTCAATCTCGCACCAGTTCTCGACGTATCTCTTTCGGAGTGCGAACAGAATCTCGAAGCTTCAGATTGCTTTACGAAACTCCATGTGGTCTTCAACAAGTTCCAAGGCTTCTCGGGCGTTTATTTCGTTTCGATTTGCAGCAAACGAAATCCGGAGTTCTTTTTCTTTGGAGATTATGTCTCTAAGCGCATCTCTGACCTTTAGAAGAGTTCCGTCGCAGATTCTTTCAGCTTGACTAAATCTGAGAAACTTCTTCTCGTTATGTTCGTTGAGATAGACGATTCCGAATTCTGGTTGTAGTAGCAGCGAGTTGACAGGATACACATTTGGAGCGTTCTGATCAGGTTTCAACAGTTTGATCTTCTTCGTTCGGTGCTCAACTCCCATCTGAAAATCCGTGATAAAGGACATCATCACCTTGTGTTTCAGAAAACGCTTTACAGCTTCAAGCTCTTTGATGATGTGTAGCGGTCAGATCGTTCGGGTTCGGAGGTCTTTGAGTAAGGCGTGGAATTCGTTCAGTCGTAGGTTCTTGAAGTCGGCTTCGGAGAACTTCCATTCATTTCCATCTTCGCGTTTAACCGTAAAGACTGGATACCAGATCTTCAAGATTCGGCCAGATTGTATATTCACAACTTCGGTGATCTTGTGCTTTGTCCTGACTTGACTGACTGGTAGACACCTTTTCATTGCCTCTAAGTATTGTTTCCTGTAAGCTACGTCGAACTTCGCCAATCCAAGACAAAAGGCTGGGTCGAGCACACGCAGCTTGTGTACGGACAACCTCTTCAAGGAATCCTATAGAAAGGGGATGAGGACGATGATTTTCTCCCATCGGACAGGTTGTTATGGAGGTTGAGGTTGATCAGAAGTGGCTTGTTGTTGCTGAGGAGATGTCGGATGAGTTGTTGTAGAAGTCTCAGGAATCTGATTAGCATAAATCGGGGTACTGTGAAGGTTTTGGAGCAAGAACTGATCGTAGTCTATTTCATCGTCGGCATCGGTAGGATAGATCAGGTTTACCTCGAAGTTTATCGCACTGGCGGCTTTTTGATACCATGCGTTTTCGGTCTCCGGGTCGATCTCGGAATCTGGATCTAACAGATCAAGTGTGGGCCTTTCCGGTGCAGAATATACGATCAATGCCTGAGATTCTTCCTCGGGCTTTTCAACCGTTGGTCTTCATCATCGGAGATGTCCATATCTATGACCATCTCGGCTAGACTCAGCTGGGCTTCAGGTTGGTCTCCAGATTGTGCCACAGCTGATGGTTCCGGTTGAACCGTTGGAGTAGTTTCGGGGGCGATTGGTTCGGACTCTGATAGTCGTTGTCGTTTATTCTCCCCCCTCACGGTGATCAGGATCATCCTGGTCATCGTGACGTCTTTTGAGGCCGCCATCTTGACTTTTGCAGGTGTCTTCGAGAGAGGCGACTCTTTCGGACAAAGTAGTAATGGCTTTCTGAACGTCCTTCAGAGTCGTGTCAAGCTGGTCCAATCGGTCGGTTACGGATGTCGGTTGAGCAGATGTTTGCGATCGTAGAACTGTGATGAGATATGCTTCAGTCGAGGAGTCAGTGTTGTCGTGTTGGAGCAGTTGGGCGAGGAGCATGGTCTTCAAATCATCCATGGAGTATGTATGCTGAGCAGGTGCCGGTGGAGGTGTCAGTCTAGTTTCGGTTTCGACCACTTTTTCCTTCTCTTTAAGCAGGCTTTTGACCTTGTCGAGCTTCGTTCTGAACTCCTTTTCCAATGTCTCGCGGACAACCTTTAGGACGCTGTCTAGATACTCCCTTGACAAAATGTAGGGTAAATCACTGTCGGGATCACTTAGATTACCCGTTGAGGTTACGACTGTTGATTCAAAAGAAGTACCACCTACGTTCATAGTTGGCGTGATGTTGACTATGGTAGGATTTCCATCCGATCCTCGTATTCCGCTCAAGGGCAGAGATACTACGGATGTTCCGATCGGGTCACTAAGAGCACCAATGGTAGCAGTCTCGATCTGTGTCCTAGCCGAAGAAGATGTTATAATATCAAATGGCTCTAGACTCAATGGTGCACAGAAGGAAGTCGAGAACAGGGGAGGTTGTTCTATTGTTTCAATATCGATACTCTCCAAGTGAGAGAACGATATACATTGTGCTATATCCCCGTGAGAAAATGAAACAACCAACTGTTGAGAGCTGGTTGAGTGGCTATGGGGGCTGTGCAATTGCGTCGCTAGGTTCACGACGTCTTCTTGAATGTCTCGTCCCAACAGAAGAGACGAGGCAGCAGATGTGGCTACCTGGGCGACACGGGCTCGGAGTCGCTCATTTTCCTCTCTATTTTGTACGCTCGGTCTCTCATTATTCTTTTTCGATCTCCATTCTCTCCTCCTCACTTGTTCTAAATTTTCAACTAATTCTCCTTCTTCTCTCCTTATGTCTCCCGAAATTGGCTGGGATATAGGGATGTTGGAGAGTGTGGGTGAGTCGGATGGAGATCCTTCAGTTAGGGGCGGTTGACGTCCAATACGGTGTGGTATCATCGATAGACGGAAAGTGCGTTTCGTATCGGAGTCGGTTGTGTCGAAGTCATGGACGTCGGTTTGAGTGTATGGCGAAATCGGTTCAGTTGTGTCCGTTCTGGGGTCCTGTTCGAGTCTTGGGGCGGCAGTGACAATCGGGACCTCGTGTAGGGATGTCGACGGTCTGGCGTCAGTCGTGGTACAGGTGGTGTGTGTAGGGGTAGATGTTCGAACGGTGTGTTGGCGGGGTTGTTGTCTGCTACCGACACGTGTATCCAATGCACAGCCCGCGTCTGTTCCCCTCCCTGGATGTACTCTCAACACGCCCCGTCCGGGAGCCCCAACAAACCAGACTCTACCTCCACGTGTCCTTGGACCCTCACGTCGCTCAGGTCTAACTCCTTGGGAAGGTCTCTCCGGCTCTGGCTCGACCACAGGAGCACCTACACCTAACACTCTTCTATATTTTATCACACTCAGTGCATTGGGGTCTGTTGGTGCAAGTGTACCCAGCTTTAAATATTGTGATATATTTTTGGTACACATAAAATCACATCTCCATATTTATTTTGATGATTACAAAACACACCGCATTATTTGTTATCTAATATTTTATCTGAGTGTGCAGATATTTAAATGATCTCGATAAATTTTTATCTGAAGAATCCAAGTCTGAAGAGTTTCGTCATTTTATTTTAAAATGATAAACACCCTAAAATATTTTATCACTTGGATATTTCGTATCTATATAAATATATTTGAATCAAATATATATATAATATTTTTTATATAAATCGCATGATATATATATATATATGTTATTTTATTAAAATCAAATCTACTGCTACTGTTCATCATTAATTGAAAAGAGTCTCAGCCGAAAGTAACCCTGCGTTGCCATGCTCTCATTGGACAAAATTTCAGGCGGTATACCGCCAAGGTCCACGCGGTATACCGCGATACTATTCACCCATCAGTTCTTCTCTTGTCAGGAACTCTGTCAGGCGGTATACCGCCGTGTGCAACGCGGTATACCGCGGGTACAAGTACCGTTTGTTTTTTGCAGGGTTGACCTTCTCCTTGCAGTGTACTTTTTTCTGACGCAGGTATACCGCGATGGATTGCCGGTATACCGCGAAAGCTTCTGCCCTGTTGCTCATCCAGTATAAATATCATGCAACCACCAGCCTTCAATGCCACACCAACTTCAGCAATAAATTCTCCCTCAGCATTTGATTATTATTCTGCTGCCTTCTTACTCACACTAAATCACTTAAACTGATAAAATTAATTTTTGAGTAAGAAATCTTGAGTTGATAGCAGATTAAAATCTCTCGATTAGTTGAATCAGCAACACAACTCAAGTGATCAAACTCTCTAAAAATATCCAAGTGATAAACCTTATTCAAGAGTGATTATTCATATTAAAATTATACCCTCTTGTAAGTGTTTGAATAAGAGTGAGTGATCCACATTAATCTCTCAAAGTAGAGTGATTCGCGTTTATTGTATTAAGGTTTGTGTTTCTACCGTAAAGAACACGTTTCGTATTGGATCTCCGAGAAGTGTTATTTTCTCGAGGTGGACTAGCCAACTTTGTGTTTGGTGAACCACTTTAAAAATATCGTTGTCAAGTATTCTCTTTCCCTTATCTATTTACATTTCCGCTGTGCATTTAAATTATATCTGTTTATATAATTGTTGTATATTTATTTGTTTATTCTCTGCTTTATTTTTACTGTATTGTTTGTACTGTATTTTTTGTAAAAGAATTTTTTTTTGAAAGTAAAAGATTTAAATACAACCTTCCCCCCCCTAGGTTGTCCAACATTTGGTATCAGAGCAGGTCTTTCAAAAATATTCTGCATAAATTTCTCTTATTCTTCTAAATGGCTCAACAAACTAATATCGTGTTTTCAAAACCTCCTTTGATAGATACTGAAAAGTTTGGCATTTGGGCCGAGCTATTTGAATGTCACGTGCGTGGCAAAAATCAAAAGATTTGGAATATTATAGAAAAAGGGAATTTTAAACCCACCATTGTGAAAGATGATGTTTATATTGATAAACCTATAGATGAATGGACTACTTCTGATGAAACTCATTTTTGTTTAAACTTTGAAGCTAAGAATATATTATATGCTGCTTTAACAACTGATGAAATTGAAAGAGTATATACATATAAAACTGCAAATCAAATATGGGAAAGTTTAAATAATACTCATCGTGGAAACACGGAAGTTAAATCTAGTAAAGTAAATATTTTAGTTCACGATTATGAACTGTTCGAAATGAAACAAGATGAGTCAATTGACTCAATGTTTAAAAGATTTAACCTTATTGTGACTACTTTGAAAGGTTTGGATCGCACTTATCCTAACGAGGACTATATAAGGAAAATCCTACGAGCCCTTCCTTCGGAGTGGATGCAAAAGATAACATCTTTAGAAGACTCCCGTGACCTTTCCATAATGAAGATAGATGACTTGATCGGTAATCTTAAAGTGCATGAAATTGCACTTAAAAGAAACAAAGATCGGGAGCAAGTTAAAAAGAAGTCAATCGCTCTCAATGTCTCAACACCAAAAGTTGAGAAGAAAAAGGAGAAAGCTAGCTCCTCGAAAGATCCATCCGAAACTCTCGATGAAGTCGCCATGTTGGTAAGAAACTTTTCCAAATTTCTTAATAATAATAATAAATTTTCTAACAATGGCAGATTTCAAAGAAACGGTAACTACCGTCGTGGTGGTGAAAATCGAAGTCGTAAGTTCCATAAACGAGACGAAAAAGTTAAGAAAAATGGCGACTCGAGTGAAGACGATAAAGCTAAGCCAAAGAGAGGCTTTTGCTACTCATGTGGTGACAAAGACCACTACGCCAATGAATGTCCGAAAAAGAACAAGTTCCAAAAGAAGAAGGAGAAAGCCTTCATTGGAGGCGCGTGGAGCGAGAGTGAAGAAGAAGATGACTATCAAGCCATTTGTCTTATGGCCGAAAGCGACGACGAGGTAAAATCTTCTTACTCGGATTACGATAGTGATTATGAAAGTGATAATGAAAATAATCTTGAAGAATTATATGAATCTTTTCATAAAATGGCCGCTCTTGCAAATCGTTACCAAGATGAGAATGCTATGTTAAAAGAAACTGTAAATGCATGTAAAAAGGAAATAAAAAATGTTAAACAAAAATCTGAAAATGATATGGATATAATTGCTAAATTAGAAACTAAATTAGGAGAAAAAGATTTTTGTAAATCTTGTGATGCTTTAAATAAAGAAATTGCATGCTTAAATAAAAAATCACATGAAAATATTATTTGTACAAAATGTGATATTCTTGAGAATGAGATTACATGTTTAAAGGCTAAATGTGCTTCATATGAAAAAGATAACATGTTAGCTAAAGCCTTTGAAAGTAGTAATAAAAAGGTACTTAACATGCTTAATATGCCTAACCGTATAAAATGTAGAAAAGGCATTGGTTCCAATACTTGTGTTGATAAATGTTCATGTAAACCCATCAAAAGATTTTATGAATCACCTAAAGTAAATACAAGAAATCAATATGTGCAAAAACCTCCGTATGTGCATAAAATAAATAATGTAAATTATAATACGAGAAAACCGTATGCTCGCATGTACCATGACAAATATTCTAAACCTAATAATAATGCGAATGTAAATGCTTGTTTTTATGTGTATGATAAATATAATCGCAAAATTAAAATGGTAAATAAATGGATTCCAAAAGGAATGTTTAGTAATGATAATCCCGGTGGTATGCGTTTATGGTTTTAAATGTGTTATGTATATATGTTATATATATATATATAGTTTAAATATAATTTGTTGTATATATTATATATATAAGTAATATATATTACTATGTACTGTTTGTTGATATATATATATACGTATTACATATATATATATTTATGGTGTTTGTTTAATATGTTATATATATATTTGTGTTTAATGTATTATATATTAAAGTTGTTTAATATATTATATATTTTTTTTGTCTTACTTGATATGTGTTATATATATATATTAATATGGTTTGATGTATTATATATTGTGTAATGTATTATATATATATATTCTGTTTGACTTTATATATATGCATGTTGGTTGTCTTGGAACTAATTATCAAGGACCCACGAGAAATGGGGACCATAAAAGTTACAACTTCATTATTGTAGATTGACCTCGATATGGACTGGATACTCGATAGTGGGTGCACGCGTCACATGACCGGAAACAATAATCTCTTTTCATCATATAAGTCATGTGATGGTGGTCAGGTAATTTTTGGAGGAAACTCCAAAGGAAATATAATTGGTAGAGGTACAGTCTCTTGCAATAATGTTCAATTTCTTAATGTTAATCATGTTGATAATTTACATTTTAATTTGTTAAGTGTTCGCCAATTGTGTAAAAATAATACAACTGTTGTCTTCGAAGAAGATTCTTGTAAAATCATAAAAAATGGCAAAGTTCTTTTAAATGGTTTTGTAAAAGGAAATTTATATATTTGTAAAACTGTTGTATCTGAAAATGTATGCTTATCTTCTATTAATGATGTTTCTACTTTATGGCATAGGCGTTTAGGTCACGCTAATCTATGATTAATGCAAAACTTAAAAAATAAGGAGCTTGTGAGTGACCTGCCAAAATTAAAGTTTGATAATCATTTTTGTGATGCTTGTCGTGTCGGCAAACAACATCACGTTTCTCTTAAATCAAAAAATGTTATTTCTACTCAAAGAGTTTTAGAACTTTTACATATGGATCTTTTTGGCCCGATGGCTATTCAAAGTTTTGGAGGAAATTTTTATACTTTGGTTATTGTGGATGATTATTCCCGTTATACTTGGACTTTATTTTTGAGACATAAAAATGAGGCTTTTGAAAAGTTTAAAATTTTGGGAAAACGAATTCAAAACCAACAAGGTTGTACGATTGTTTCCATACGTACGGACCATGGACGAGAATTCGATAATGATGTACAATTTGGTGCCTTTTGTGATAAACATGGTATAACTCATAACTTTTCGGCTCCTCGAACTCCTCAGTCAAACGGGGTTGTTGAAAGGAAAAATCGAACGTTGCAAGAAATGAGTAGAACTATGCTAAACGAACATCAAGTTCCCCAAAAGTTTTGGTGTGATGCCGTTGCTACCGCGACCTATGTGCTTAACCGTGTCCTAATTAGAGGTATCCTAAATAAGACACCCTATGAACTTTACCGAGGTAGAAAACCTTCCCTAGCTCACCTAAAAGTTTTTGGTTGTAAATGTTTCATTTTAAACACCAAATCCTACTTAACCAAATTTGACCCTAAAGCCTATGAAGGAGTGTTCCTAGGTTACTCTTGGAATAGCAAAGCCTATAGAATCCTAAATAAGGAGACCATGGTAGTAGAAGAATCCTTAAATGTTAGCTTTGACGAGAGTCCTCCCAAACCTAGTGCACCCTTAGCAAATGACAATATCCGTGAAGGAGACGTCTTAGCACAACAACTTAGCAACTTGGATTTAAGTACCCAACCTTCCACAAATAATATTGAATCTAGTGATGCCCCTCCGTGCTTTATTCCACAAGGTATAGATGATCCTAACCTTAGAACCGCTCGAGGCCATCCCGTAGATCAAATTATAGGTGACCTAAACCAAAGGACAACTAGATCACAAATCCATACCCATTGTGCTTTCCATGCCTTTATCTCAACCATAGAACCTAAAACCATAGATGAAGCTTTAGGTGATGAGGATTGGATTATGGCCATGCAAGAAGAGTTAAACCAATTTTCTAGGAATGATGTGTGGGACTTAGTGCCTAGCCCTAGTAGTCAAACCATTATTGGCACAAGATGGGTCTTCCGAAATAAGGTAGACGAGAACGGTGGAGTCACACGAAACAAGGCACGTTTAGTTGCCAAGGGGTACAGTCAACAAGAAGGTATAGATTATGACGAAACCTTTGCACCGGTTGCAAGGTTGGAGTCTATTCGAATGCTTCTCGCTTTTGCAAATGCTAAAGATTTTAAGTTATTTCAAATGGATGTTAAAAGTGCTTTCTTAAATGGTATTATAAATGAGGAGGTATACGTTTCTCAACCTCCCGGTTTTGAAAGTTTTGAAAACCCGACACATGTTTATAAATTAAAAAAGGCGCTTTATGGTTTAAAGCAGGCTCCGCGTGCTTGGTATGATAGATTAAAAACCTTTTTAATTTCTAGTGGTTATATTATGGGTAAAATTGATAATACTTTATTTGTGAAATATGTTCAAAATGATATTGTGGTTGTGCAAGTATATGTTGATGATATTATTTTTGGTTCCACTAATGAAAAATTGTGTAATGAATTTTCTGCGAAAATGACTAGCGAATTTGAAATGAGCATGATGGGAGAATTAAAATTCTTCTTAGGATTGCAAATAAAACAATGTGAAACTGGTATTTTTATTAGTCAATCTAAATATTGTAAAGATATGTTGAAAAAGTTTAACTTTGAAAATGTCAAACCCGTTGAAACTCCAATGACCACAAATTTGCAATTATCTCGTGACGAGGAGGGAAACGATTTTAATGAAAAGATTTATCGTGGTATGATTGGTAGCTTGTTATATTTAACTGCTAGTAGACCTGATATTATGTTTAGTGTATGTTTATGTGCTCGCTTTCAATCTTCACCTAAACAATCTCACTATGAAGCTGTCAAGCGTATTTTTCGATATTTACGAGGTACTACTAATCTTGGCTTATGGTACGCAAAGAAACCCGAGTTAGAAGTAACGTGTTTCGCCGATTCCGATCTTGGTGGATCTATTGTTGACCGAAAAAGTACTAGTGGGGTATGTGCCTTTATAGGTCTCTCACTTGTATCTTGGTTCTCTAAGAAACAACAATCCGTAGCTTTGTCTACCACCGAAGCGGAATATGTAGCCGCCGCAAGAGCGTGTGCTCAAGTCCTTTGGATGAAACACACACTTACCGATTTTGAGGTACATCTAACCAAAATTCCAATTATGTGTGATAACTCAAGTGCCATAAACTTAAGTAAAAATCCCGTTTTACACTCTCGTACCAAACATATTGAATTGAGACATCACTTTTTACGAGATAATGTTCAAAAAGGCAAAATCGTGCTTGAAAAGGTTGATTCGGAAGATAATTTGGCCGATATTTTTACAAAAGCTCTTAACAAAAAAGCCTTCTTTAAATTAAGACTTGGTTTAGGCATGCTTGAGTATAACCCTTGATAAATACTAACTCTCAAATATTTCATATTTTGAGGGGGAGCATCTTTCGAGGGGGAGCATAGCGTCTTTCCTAACCCTTTTTGCTTCGACAAAAGGGGGAGAGAAACCGAGTATGCTCTCGTGTTTAGCGTTGTGTTTGTCATCATCAAAAAGGGGGAGATTGTTGGTGCAAGTGTACCCAGCTTTAAATATTGTGATATATTTTTGGTACACATAAAATCACATCTCCATATTTATTTTGATGATTACAAAACACACCGCATTATTTGTTATCTAATATTTTATCTGAGTGTGCAGATATTTAAATGATCTCGATAAATTTTTATCTGAAGAATCCAAGTCTGAAGAGTTTCGTCATTTTATTTTAAAATGATAAACACCCTAAAATATTTTATCACTTGGATATTTCGTATCTATATAAATATATTTGAATCAAATATATATATAATATTTTTTATATAAATCGCATGATATATATATATATATATATATGTTATTTTATTAAAATCAAATCTACTGCTACTGTTCATCATTAATTGCAAAGAGTCTCAGCCGAAAGTAACCCTGCGTTGCCATGCTCTCATTGGACAAAATTTCAGGCGGTATACCGCCAAGGTCCACGCGGTATACCGCGATACTATTCACCCATCAGTTCTTCTCTTGTCAGGAACTCTGTCAGGCGGTATACCGCCGTGTGCAACGCGGTATACCGCGGGTACAAGTACCGTTTGTTTTTTGCAGGGTTGACCTTCTCCTTGCAGTGTACTTTTTTCTGACGCAGGTATACCGCGATGGATTGCCGGTATACCGCGAAAGCTTCTGCCCTGTTGCTCATCTAGTATAAATATCATGCAACCACCAGCCTTCAATGCCACACCAACTTCAGCAATAAATTCTCCCTCAGCATTTGATTATTATTCTGCTGCCTTCTTACTCACACTAAATCACTTAAACTGATAAAATTAATTTTTGAGTAAGAAATCTTGAGTTGATAGCAGATTAAAATCTCTCGATTAGTTGAATCAGCAACACAACTCAAGTGATCAAACTCTCTAAAAATATCCAAGTGATAAACCTTATTCAAGAGTGATTATTCATATTAAAATTATACCCTCTTGTAAGTGTTTGAATAAGAGTGAGTGATCCACATTAATCTCTCAAAGTAGAGTGATTCGCGTTTATTGTATTAAGGTTTGTGTTTCTACCGTAAAGAACACGTTTCGTATTGGATCTCCGAGAAGTGTTATTTTCTCGAGGTGGACTAGCCAACTTTGTGTTTGGTGAACCACTTTAAAAATATCGTTGTCAAGTATTCTCTTTCCCTTATCTATTTACATTTCCGCTGTGCATTTAAATTATATCTGTTTATATAATTGTTGTATATTTATTTGTTTATTCTCTGCTTTATTTTTACTGTATTGTTTGTACTGTATTTTTTGTAAAAGAATTTTTTTTTGAAAGTAAAAGATTTAAATACAACCTTCCCCCCCCTAGGTTGTCCAACAGGGTCCGCGTGTGCCAGTAGGGCTTTGGGTATAGGCATGTCTTGGCATTGGACGGGTTACGAATCATAAGGTAATGTAAGTTGAAAGGAGGACATACTGGGTGGTTCATGCGCCGCAGTATGTTCAGATTCGTATCCATATGTTGACTGATGGCCAATGACAGAAACCTTAGGTATGGAAGGAATTTCTTTTCCTTCGTTCTGCCGATCGCCCATACAGTCTGAACTAACTCGCACCCGATGATAAATGCGAAGTCTATGTGACGGTTGTAGCAGGCGGCGTGAAAGAGATGTAGGAAGCCGGCTGTGCGCTGGTCGATCCCCTTCCATCTAGAAGATAGACACCTGTTTAGACTCGTGAACATGGTGTTCCAGATAGGCGCCAGATATTTCTGATTGAAGGTGGATGGGTGGTTGAGTGCGTAATTGTAGCCGAGAGAACGGATGTCGGCGCATAGGGTGTCGTCGTCGACAGTGGGGTCATAAGCAGCATGGCCGCCGGCAGTGGCTTCGGGTAATGCTAGAAGGCGTCTGAAAGACTCCGGTGTAAGCGTGAACGAATGATGATCGGTCATCGCCGTTATCGTCCGAGAGTTGAGCGCCGTGACAACTTGAGCAGTGCGCCAAACTTGATATATGTAAAGGACCGGGACGTCGGTGGTAGCGGTGAGTGCCTCGTGAAGTGGATGTCCGAGAAGGATGTCCGAGAAGGATGTCCACGACCACACGATGTTGTGGTCTGAACTCAGCAACGTCTAGGTGGTGATTATTCGCCACGATTTCATTGCCATGATCTGCTGGAACCAAGGCATTGTCAGCTTCTTCGTCTATGAATTCCTCTTGAGGAGGATTACCTTGTTGTGGTTGTTGATCCGCCATTTGATTACCTGAAAGACACAGAGTTAGATTCCAGGTGGATGCACAATTGTTGGTGCGTACATTGGTAAAAATCAGCTCAATCTGAAACAGATTGAGGACTGGTAGTGGAGCAGGGTACTGGAATCTCCACTTTGTTAAAATTGTCCAGACAGAGGAAGTATCCGGTAAACATAGTGTCCGGATACAATGGTCACCGGATAACAAGAGTTACCGGGTATATTGGTATCCGGATACAAATGATTACCGGTTAAAATGATAGTTACCAGACAAATAGACTTACCGGATAACAAGGTTACCGGACAATCAAGAACATCCAGGATAGTTGAACTTACCGGAAACCATAAGGTTTCCGGACAACTTGGGTTACCGGGTGATGTGACTTTCCGAATAAAATAGGTCACCGGATGATTCACTTACCGGATAAAATATCTTATTCTATGAATGTTTCCGGACGAAGTTGAATGTGTCCGGATAGTTTGAAACTACCCGGACGACATCCGGTCGAATCGAAATCGGCCAAAAACACGAACAAACACAAATCTAAGCATTCTAAGCCTGTTTAAGCGATAAACTAAGCACCAATCGACCACGACTTGGCTCAAAAACCAACCTCGAAGAGATCGAATGTGAACTGTCGGGGTCCGAAAACCCCTATCGATCCATAAATTGACCGATTCGACGGTAAAAAATTGGTGTAAGTGTGCGAAAAACATTAGAGAATCGATAGAAGTATATACCTGTGATTTATAAAGCGAAACCGATCGAAAATAGTTGAACTCCAAGAGTATCCGAACAAGAGGTTTTCGAGAGGGGTTTTTGGTGTTTTTGGGAATCCGAAAAAAAGTGAATAGAAAGGAGACCGGGAGTATATATAGGGCAAGGTATCCGGGTGGGTCATCCGGATACCTATCCGGATAGGATAGTTACCGGGTACCTATCTGGATACTTTGTCCGGATACCATGGGTGGTTCAAAAATGGTCCTGTGGTATTTCCAAAAATGACCTTTCTTTCTCAAAAAAAATTTAAGAAGTTTTGGAAAAATACGCTCCCCTTCAGACTTTACAAACAATGAAATATGTTCCCCCTCGGATGTTGCTGTTTTGCAATCAGACTTTAAAAAACGATGAGTGTGCACACACAAAAACTTGAACTTTTAAGAAAAAACGTGTGACGCTCCCCCTCAAGTTTTGCACAGAAAGAAAAATGCTCCCCCTCGGATCGTGCAAGTGGTGCTGTTTAGGGAAACTTTGGAATGTTCACACACACACACACAAAAACTTTCAAGTGTAAAGAAAAATAGTGTGACACTCCCCCTTAAAAGTATAACAGACTTACCTGATAAGCTTATGTGTTCCCCCCTTAACACATGAACAAGATTGTGAAACGCACAGATGTATCTAAGAAAACAAATAGACGACAGTAATAGAACATGAAAGGAAAACACACGCGAAAAGAAAGCAAGCAAGCGAAATCTACCTAATTAATACAAAGATTTGACAGAAACGTGCATACGATACAAGTAGAATACTAATGCGAGAAAGTGTGTACTCGATCATCTGGAGTTTGGACAATAGATGATGAATAGACAGTCCCTCGTAGGTGTATGGAACTTGTATCGGGCGCACAATTTGGTCAACTCTTCAAGTTTAGCATACCAAGCTTGGACACAAGATAGTTGAAACGTATTTTGTCCAAGGGTTTTGTAAAGAGGTCTGCTAAGTGATGTTCTATATTAACAAAATAGCGTTCTATTGTACGTCTTTCGACGTGATCCTTGATAAAGTGGTACCGAACGTCTATGTGCTTCGTCTTCGTGTGTTGGACCGAATTGCTTGATATTGCAATGGCGTTCTTCGAGTCGCAGTAGATAGGAACTTGAGAGTAGGTCAAGCCGTAGTCTTTGAGTTGAGTGCGCATCCAAATGACTTGCGAACAGCAGCTCGCGATGACCACGTATTCCTCTTCAGCAATCGATGTAGAGACGCACCGTTGCTTCTTGGATGCCCAGCTTACCAAACTATCTCCCAGAAACTGCACATGCCCTGATGTGCTCTTCCGATCCAACATGTTGCCCGCGTGATCGGCGTCTGAATACGCTGTGAGCTCAAAACCTGTCTCTTTCGGGTACCACAAGCCAAGATCAGCAGCAGTGGCGGACGTAGTGTATTAAAGGGGGGGGGGGGGGGATGGGACCCCAGTCAAATATTTTAAAAAAAATTTCCAGGTTAAATATTTTTTTTTGTAAAAAAATTACCCTTTGGTTACTTTTGTCCCCCCGGTGAATTTTTGCAAGGACCCCATGTTCAGCAGTTGGCAGCGGCGATTCCTCCATCCTCCAGCGACCTCCGGCTTAAGGACCCCACTCCATGAATTTCCTGGATCCGCCACTGATCAGCAGTACCTCTTAAGTAACGAAAAATTCGTTTAACCGCAATAAGATGAGACTCTTTTGGTTTTGATTGAAAACGGGCGCATAAAAATGTCGAGGACATAATATCAGGTCTACTGGCCGTGAAGTACATTAAGGAGCCAATCATCCCACGGTAGGTTTTGGTGTCTACATCCTTTCCGTTAGGATCGGCGTGTAACCGAGTACCGGGTGCCATGGGAGTTTTCATTGGTGAGGACTGTTCCATCTGGTACTTCCGAAGAATGTCCCGGATGTACTTAGCCTGGTTTATGAATATCCCGGTCGACAGTTTCTTAACTTGAAGACCGAGAAAGAAATTCATCTCACACAACATACTCATTGGGAAATATTGCCCCATTAGTTTAGCAAAATTCTTACAGTACTGAGGGTTGGTAGAACCGAAAATTATGTCGTCAACATACACTTGAACTAAGACTATGTGACCTTCTTCATTTTTAATAAACAGGGTAGTATCAATTTTACCTTTTGAAAAACCTGATTTAATTAAAAATTTAGACAGAGCGTCATACCAGGCGCGTGGAGCTTGCTTCAGACCGTACAATGCCTTGTCTAGAATGTAGACGTGATTTGGCTTTTTGTCATCCACGAACCCGTCCGGTAGCGATACGTATACTTCTTCCTTGATTTTGCCGTTAAGGAAAGCGGTCTTGACATCCATTTGGAAGACCATGAAGTTCTTGTGCGCGGCGTATGCTAGGAATATACGAATCGCCTCGATTCTGGCAACCGGAGCGTATGTCTCGTCGTAGTCAATTCCCTTTTGCTGGCAGTATCCTTTGGCCACGAGGCGCGCCTTATTGCGAATAAGGACACCCTCTTCATCTTTCTTGTTCTTGAAGATCCACTTCGTGCCAATGACCGTCTTTTGAGATGGACGTAGGACTAGTCGCCATACCTTGAGGGCCTCAAACTGGTTGAGTTCCTCTTGCATAGCCATGACCCAGTCCGGATCATCGAGTGCTTCAGTGACGGTGGTTGGCTGGATCTTGCTGAGAAAGCTGGAGAACAAGCAGAAGTTGGCCGATGCACCGCACGTTCGAACCGGAGTAGAAGGATCGCCGATTATCTGGTGTAGAGGGTGAGCCTTGGTCCATTTGGTGGTGTGTGGAAGTGGCTGTTGAGTCGCGTGAGAGGTGTCCGGATCTACATACCCACCGGTTGGAAGGTCTTGAACAGCTTCAAGTGTTGATGGTCGGTTTCTCGGAGGAGATGTAGCAGGATCCGTCGATGGCTGAGCAACTTCCGGTTCCGGGGAATTCAGAGGTTGGTCATTGAGTGTGGTTGAGGACGAATCTTCAGAAGTGATCTTTGGGTTTGGTACAGGTTCCTCCGGGGGATTATCCGTATCAGTCGTTGTTGTGTCTGTTGAGCTCTGAGGGAATTCCAGTGTAATTTCTGGAGTGCTCGTCGAAGGCGGCGGACCGAAAAGATTCGCCGAGTTCTCGAGTTGAGCAGCTTCAATTCTAGGTTGCACAAAGACACGGGGGTTAGGTAAGTTAAAAAATTCAACACAAAAGTGCTGAAATAGTAAATCTAAATCAGAAAGATGTGATTTTGACGTAGATGCATGATTTTGATTTACTGGGGTTTGTGCAGATCCCGAACATGAAAGTTCGGAAGCTAACACGCCAGTTAAAGCGGGTTCTGAACCGTTTTGTTCAGAAGCCAAATATGCGGCTTCGTCAAATGTCACGTTTACGCTTTCGTCGACGGATTTGGTCCGTTTGTTGTAAATGCGATAAGCCTTAGCCTTCATCGAGTATCCGATGAATACTCATCCGTCTGCCTTTGGACTGAACTTCCCGAGGTCATCCTTGTCGTTCAGGATGTAGCACGTACATCCGAACGCGTGGAAGTACTTGATGTTCGGGATGCGATTGTTGATGATCTCGTAAGGCGTCTTGTTGAACCGCTTGTTGATGATGGAGCGGTTTTGCGTGTAACAGGCAGTTGCAACCGCTTCAGCCCAAAGAAAGAGTGGCAGCTTTGATTGTGACAGCATTGTGCGAGCAGCCTCGACTAGGGTACGGTTCCGCCGTTCTACCACTCCGTTTTGCTGAGGAGTCCTTGCGGCAGAAAAGTTCTGCGAAATACCGACGGATGTCAGGTATTCGTTCACCGATTGGTTCTTAAACTCCGTCCGGATTGTCTGAACTTGTTGTCGGTGGTTCAGCTGAATGGTCTTCAGGTGGTTGATGATGAGTTCTGGGGTTTCGTCTTTGGAGCGCAGGAACTTCACCCATGTGTAACGAGAGAAATCGTCGACCATCACCAGGACGTACTTCTTCTTGTTGATACTCTGAACACGCATCGGTCCGCATATATCCATATGGATGAGGTCGAGGGACCGGCACGTGCTCGGAGCGGCCTTCGGCTTGTGAGTCACTCGCTTCATTTTTCCCATCTCGCATGCCCTGCAGAGTTTGTCCTTTTCGAACTTGAGCTCGGGCATGCCTATCACGTGTCCGCCTAGCACCAGCTTGTTGATATTCTTGAAGTTGAGGTGCGAGAGACGTCGGTGCCAAATCCATGCTTGTTGTGAGTTGGCCTTTGACATCAGGCAGACGTAATATCGGTCTTCAGGGCGGAGAGGTCGATGGTGTAGATGTTGGTCTTTCGAGTTCCAACAAGTAGCTCCTTTCCGTCTTCAGTGAGGATGCTACACCGTTTTGCTTTGAAGTTGACCTCAAGATCTTTATCGCAGAACTGGCCGATGCTGAACAGATTGTGTCCCAATCCCGCGACGTATCATACTTTCTTGATCGTGATTTTTTCTTGGACAATGTCGTCGTAGCCCATAATCGGCGCCTTTTCATCATTCCCAAACCTCACGTCTCCGCAGTATTTCTCTGTGAAGTTCATGAGAAGCTCCCTCCTTCCAGTCATGTGCTTGGAGCATCCTGAGTCTAAGTACCACACATGACCGTCTTGCAAAAACAATATTAACGGATCTTCGGTACCCATTTAAAAATGGATCCTGGAGGGTTAGGTTTAACACCTGACTGAGGAACCCGTTTTGAAATGGGTTTCCTTTTGGGTTTTGGTTTAACCTCTGACTGGGGAACCCGTTTTGAAATGGGTTTCCTTTTGGTCTTACGGGATTTGCGTTTAGGTTTAGAATGATAAACATGATAAGAACCAAACCAATCAGATGCATATCTATTATCGTCAAAATCATTCAATCCACAGTTAGATCAACACAAACAATCATGGGATAACTGAATCAAATGCTGAAGTGAATAAAGTTTAATCGGAAAATTAACACTTTGTTCAACGAAATTATTCAAATGATTCAAACCACCATCATTAATGTTCTTCCTAGAATTTAAAAGCAGAATTAAATGACTTCGATTCCGACTTGTTCTTGACAGATCATTTGGCTACCCACTTTTGTTTTCCTTGTTTTTCCCGACCATTTTTATCTGAAAAATCATTAACGGCATGGTCAGCAGAGTTTGAGTAGGAAGGATTACAATCATTCGATCGACCGGTCTTTTTCCGCGGCTGCGAATGATTTTGTGAACGAGAATCAGTTTTAGAAACTTTGTTCACAGCCGGGGTCTTGGATTTTGAAGAACTTTCGCCTTTTAAGAAAATTGACCGGGCGATTTACCGCTTTAGAAAGAAAGTCGGTGTGATTCGGAAGAGGTTTGTCAAACGGAAAAGATTCAAACTCCTTCATCTGAACTACCATCGGAATTCATGAATGCAGAAAAATCAATATCAGGGACCGATGGAGTAGGATTGGTTGAGGGAGGTGAGGAACACTTTGTGTCTGTGTTTTTAGAAGAATCTGGTGCGGAAGCTTCTAAAAAATTAGATTTTAGATCCTTTTTAACACAATCAGCTTGAGACTCTTTACCTTTTTGTGAAGAAGTTTTTCCAATAAAAGCTTTACACGAAGATGTATCAGACGAGTCTGAGGAAGGTTCGGGTGAAACCATCTTTTCGTTTTGAAGTTGAGTAAGTTTCTCTTGAAGATGAAACTTGCTCGCTTGTTCTTGCATCACTTCTGTTTCCAAAGCAGACAATTTTGATGTGAGCCTATCGATTTCATTCCGAAGGATTTCCTGTCCCTCATCTGACACAGGTTCGGTTTTTACGGATTTGAGTTTCTCAAGTTCATTTAACAACGCTTTCTTTTCCTTTTGAAAAACAGTCATTTCCTTCTCGAGTGTCTCCTCTAACTCGACTATTTTTTATTCCAAAATGAGAGGAGGAACATCGAGTTTAAATTCGTCCATCTCAGTTTTAGGTTCATGTGCTGGGACCTCATCCTTTTTGGAGGAATCCTTGGGCTCGGCAACCTTATAGCCGTCAAAGTAGTCATTCGAAATATACTTGGATTTGTTCTTTTTGTAGGAATAGTTGAGAGGTTCATACGCAAAAGGTAATTGCATTTTAGTGGTGTGTGCGCGTTTGTATTCCTTAGTTTCCTCTTCCTTTTCCTTTTCAAGAGGTCCAGTCCAGTCGATTTTGTACTCGGGGTACTTTTTGTCAAGTACTGTGGGTTATTGTATCCAATTCCCCATTCCTTGTTAAAGTACGTGAATTCCTTAGGTTTGTTCATGTGAATTGTCTGATCAGTTTGACCTCTTTTGTGAAGTTTGGTTTCAAGATCAGTTATTTTCGAAACAAACTCCTTGTGTTGGATTTGGAGAGAGGAACATTGATAAATAATCTTTGCTTTCTCATTCTCACACTGATCAAGCTTTAGATTCAATTCAGATATCTTGGCCCTTAAGTCCTTAGGCGCTATTGAAAGATTTGAACATTTTTCTTTTAGATTAGCATTATCGGACTTGTATTTTTCATAGATACGCTTTTGAACATCTAGCTTTTCTTTTAACGAGTTAATTTCGAGCAGTTGTTCATTAGTGGTGGCCTTATAAGATTCTATTCGTTCAACAAGTGGTTGCATCTGTTCGATTAAGCTTTGATGAATAGGTTCACATACCTGACACAAATTTGTCTTTTCTGATGGAGGAGAATGGTTGCCCATGAAAGCATCAGCGTCGTCAGAATCGCTGTCAGTGTCGGATTGGTTGAGCCAGTGGTCGTCTTCAACTAGCAGTGCCTTTCCCGCAGCTTTTTGTTCTGCCAGTAGAAGTTTGGCTTTGTAGTAGTGTACTTTTTTCTCGACGGGCTTTCTACAATCCTTGGCAAAATGACCCAATTTCCCGCAGTTGTAGCATGTGACGGGTTCGTCCTTCTTCTTTGACTCGGACTTGCGATCATCCTTCTCATTCTTCTCCTTGTGGTCAGGTTTCTTGTACTCGTCTGCCTTTTTCTTTCCTTCATATTTGTCCTTATAATCATGGCGCTTGTGGAAGAAGTAGAGTAGAGCTGATTATTGGATGAAGGTTTCTTGAAAAACTTCTTTTGCTGGAAAGATCTGGTGATTAGGGCCATCGCTTTCTTTACTGCAGTTAGTTCAGGATCAGAATCGCTTTCCTCTGCTTCTTCAGATTCTGGTTCAGATTCACTTAGCTCTTGAGTTCGTTTGGAGTGACGGCTGGAAGATTTGCCTCTTTTTGAAGAAACAAGAGCGAGTGGATCGGCATGTGACTTGGAAGAGGATTTCTGGTTGCTCAGTATCTCCATGACTTCATCCTCGTCTTGTAAGAGCATCTCGTAGAGTTCATGGATTGGAACGTTCTCCATCAGGTTGTTGTGTTTGATGTGAGAAGCGAACATTTTCCATTCTGGCAAGAGGTTGTTCAGAAACTTAAGAGCATTCTCCGTGTTAGATCGAGTGATCTTGTTCTTGTGGAGCTCGTTCAGAAGGAGGCAGAATCGTTCATAGGCTTGTGTGATTGATTCGTCGTTGCGCTGCTTGAAGCCATCAAACTTGGTGATGCGGTTGTTGATCTTCGGTTGGTTTCCAACTTTGCTCCCGCTCATCATCTTCTCTACTTGATCCCACATGCCCTTTGAAGTATGCTTGTAGTTGTCTATGGCTGTGTAGATCCGGTTTGGTAGAGCCTGGACCAGATATCTCTTGGCATGCTTTTCACCATCAAATCTGCCCTTTTCTTCGTCGGTCATCTGCGAGTATGTTTTGCGCTCAGTTCGAGCTGGAGCACCTCCTTCTTGAGCTGGAACGGTAGTCATAGGAGGATCTTGTGGGCCACCAGATAGAGCACGCCAGATGTATTCGTAGTTGTCTTTAGATTCGATGAAGATGAAAAATCTGTCTAGCCATTGGCTATATTCGCCCTGATAGAGGGTTGGTGGCTTGCCGTCGGTGCCGATAGCTAGAGCATCGCGAGACATCTTTGAAATGTGCACTAAGGTGATCGTCATACGTTGGGTTCGATTCAAAGTGAATTCCTAACGCAAGGCACGACGAGTGAAAGTTCTAACGTAGGTTCTAAGAGTGACTTAAAGTGAACTAGTAAGAAATTAAGCTATTCAGAACATACCGGATAGGAATCCGGATGAAAAGTGTCTGATCAGGAAGTGTCCGGATCAGATGTGTGTGAATTGTTCAGATTAGCAAAAGTATCCGGATAATCTGAAGTTACCGGATAACACTGGGTTACCGGATAAAACAGACTTACTGGATAGAGAGTAATTACCGGATAAAATAAAAAATTACCAAGAAAAGAGAACTTACCGGAAACTTAGGAGTGTCCGAATGTGACCGGGAAGTGAGACTTACCGGGTAAAAGTGCTTCCGGAAAGATGGATTGTCCGAACAGAGTATCCGGGAAAAAGGTACTACCGGGAAGTAGACTTGACCGGATAGAATCGTCCGGATACTAATGTAATCCGGATAGTTGTGCGAAAATTGAGGTTGTCCGGAAACTAGAGACAATCCGGATGAAATCTTCCGGAAAGCAGCGTGAAAAAGGAAACTTAACCGGAAACGATGAGATTGTCCGGTAACTGCGGTTGTGGTGAACAAATTGACTTGTATGCGATTAAGGTTGCCCAAAATTGTTCCTGAGAGATTAGAAACCTTTCAAAACACAAAAATAACAATACCCTAAACGATTTTGAAGCAAAATAACAAGCTTTTGATGGAAAAACTTGATTTTTAGAATGAATAGAGACCAAAACTTGTGGATGAATTTTTGCTCAAAAACTATTCAAACAATCGAATTAGAATGAGAAAATTTGCAGAAACGCTAATGAGATCAATACTAATCGAATGGAATACGCGGAAACTTGCAATTTTATGAGAATCAAAGAATGGTAATATGAACTCAAGAACACAGTCGACTAAAGTTCAAGAAACCTTACCAGAAACCTTTTGAATGCTTTGAATCGAATCGTCCGTATGCTCTGATACCAATTGTGGATCCCAGATTAGTGCATACAACAGGAAATCAATAGAATAGTATAACAATCAGTATGATTTCAACTTGTCATCCATGTAACATTGATAAACCTTTCAGAGAGTTTACAATGCTTTTCAATAATGAGCTATGACAATAATGAACGATTAACCTATTTTCTAAGGTTTTATATTCTATTTATATCTAGGCCTAATTTAATCAAGCCCATGGCCCATTACAATTATAAAGCCCAAATACAATTTACATTTAATCCCTTGAACTTCTATTCAATTAGAATTTATTCCCAACATTGGGCCCCGATCGTGGACACTACCGCGTGGTGGAGATTGTCTATGAACACTGTACAAATACCCAAGTGTGATGTTGATTGGTTGAAATGTTTTGATGGGCCTTTAAGGCGGTTTGCATATTGATATATGTGGTGGTTAAACTGTTTTCGGGAGGGAATTCACTAGACCTCATGGTCTAACCATTCCTTTTTAAAAATTAAAACCATTTTCAGGTTAGAGTTTTGTCTGAGGTTTCATCTAGAGAAGATGGAAAGATGTGGCGCTGTAGAAGAGGAGTAGTCTAGTGGAGGCTTGTAGTCCACCGGTGGGCTTCCTGTAGCATCTCAGTTGTGAAGGGGGTTTATCTGTTGCGTACTTAGAGTTAGAATCGATGTAATTTGTATATTTTAGGACCGTTTTTGGTTGTAATGTTGAGAATATTGTTTTATTGAATTTGGGTTGTTACAATTGATGTCATGGAACTTATCTTTTGGGAAGCAAGTCAAGCAAATCCAAATCCAACTAGCTTAGGTACATTTAAATCGGATGCCTTTTGTTTGTAATGAGAATAGTACTATCTAGTTCCTTAAAAATAATATTTTAGTACAAGTATTGTACTTTTTTTAGAATAGTGTACAAATACTTGTAATGAGAATCGTGTACAAGTAGTGTACTTGTTTAGTACTTTTAAGATTTATTTTGATATTTTCATTTATGACATCCCTTCCTTGTATAAATAGGGATGTGTAGTTATGTTTTTGGTAAACTTCCATCAGTTCATAACTGATGTGAAAATCTCTCTAGCTTAATTTCTAATTTATGCAAGTTACTTTTGAATCTTTAATTCTTCTTTTCATCTTAGTCTCTAGTGATAGAGTGCTGCAGCATTACTGACAACATTGCTGCTACATTCTATTACTTTTTGATTTCTTGCACTTACATTCCTGTCTTTTAATTTCTGTTACTTATATTTCTGTTATGTATTTAATTATGTCCTTTATATTTGTTGTAATTTACTTTCAAGCATGAATAGCTAATTTCTCTAGCTTGGGTGTAAGATTGAAGGGTGAGGTTTGAAACACAAAGAAAGGTGGACATTGTTTCTTAATAATGATGTTCATCATTTCATGTTAAGTTTTATAAAAGATCAAGTTTGCTCCATGATGTTTTGATCACTTTGAAAGTGTTAAAGTGCCATGACATCAGGAATGAGCCATTGATATGCACGTCAATCCGAATGACAAAGGAAGTAAGACTTGGAAGAGCTGCTGACAAAGGAATTTGTCATCTCTGTCTTTCGGTTTGATTTTGCCCGATAGGTTGGTCATCTCTAATGGTGATAAAAGTGTTGAGTGTGTATCAGGAATGGACCACTTAGAACACACCAACTTAACTGATATGGGATCAACTTGGAAGAGTGATTTTTAACAAAGTAATTTGTTTATCCATATACTTGGAAGGCATCATGTGTTGCTATTGATAGTCCTGATACAACACCAGGAATGGGTTGATTGAAAGCTAGATCAGCAGTGCAATGATGAAGATCGGAAGGGCACCCTGAAAAGTAGATGGTGAACTTAGTTGTTGATAGACGAATGCTATAGCATTGCCACAACATTAGTCTGATGGAATTTGTGTTTAGACTTCACCCCAACATCTTGCACCCTTGCTTTCTTTTATTATTTGTTTAATCAATCTGTGATAACTCCAACCAAACAATTATCTTCAAATTGATCCTATGAAATCATCTCTTTTCTTAGACTTTTATTGCACTTTTACTCCAATCTCTGTGGGACGATACGTGACTTGTAACACCCTCAAATTTGGAAAGAGCAACTAATTTAAAATTTTCGATATATCATCCGAAACAATAGGTAAAATACCTCCAATTACAAACAATGGTTATCTCCAAGTAATACATACTACACAAGTCTCATTACCAAGACTAAACCCACTTCTGACATCACCTAATCCAAATACAAGTGCTACTTCCCAAGGGTAAATGCGGAAAACATAACTTAAGTTATTCACCTCTCGTGCACATTACTAGCACTCGCCACTTCACAATGTAGCTAGAGCTACCCCAACCTGAGCCTGTTGCACATGCCGACAAATAAAAAGGGTTAGGCTTACGCCTAGTGAGTTCAAGCATTTTATCATGACTATATAAAATCATAGATCGGAAGTTAGTAGTTATAGTCATGGTTTAAATAAATCTTTAAATGAAAGCTTGCGACAAAGACGATCATTTCCAAAAAGATTTCTCAAACGGCATAAACGACTCATTTTCCAACCACTCAAAATCCATGGAAAACCATTCCCGAAAAGTGTAAAGCGTTTTCCAATATGAGTTACAAATCCCAATTCACCCAATTACGTGAATAATTCTAGTTTAGGTAAAACCTTCAAATACGGTTGACAAATCATACTCAACCCATAAAACATGGAAACCATCCATTTAGATATAACCTTTTTTAAAACATAATACGAAGCTAAACTCACGCAAACGTAAAATGTATTAAAATCCTAATACCATAAACTAAAACCCCAGCAGTTAAAACATTCAATAAGAATGTAACATAAATCCGTCCATCAATCCTGGAAAAACAATCCATATACAGGTAATATAACCTCAACAATGTGAATAGATAAAATACCCGAAATCAACACCCTTCGGTGACGGGGGAGACCCGATCTCATCGAATGTGGCAACCACATAAATTAAACCACAATTAAATAAATACAAGTAAGCTTCTTGGATGTGGAAAACGGATGACATCAACCATACTAGGTCTTTAGTCAATCCTCGGCATCAATCATACTAGATCTTTAGCCCATCTTAGACATCAACCATACTAGGTCTTTAGTCCGTCTTTGGCATCAACCATACTAGGTCTTTAGCCCCTCTTAGACATCAACCATACTAGGTCTTTAGTCCATTTAAACCACCAAGTTCAACCATACTAGGTCTTTACCTTGGCAAACCCACCATCCAAAACAAGCTTACTTAACTTAAAAACTTATACATGACCTCAAAAGAATAACCAATGCATTCAAATCATGTAAACCTCAAATATGATGCAACTCATGCAATGCAAACCCCAAGCCCACGTCAAGCTTATTAAAACCGGGCGAATGCCCTCAAGACTCAATTGAGCCCAAAACCGAGCCCTCTGCTCAAAGATCTAATGATCATTTATTGACGTCAAATCATGCAAATAAAAATGCAATTAAGCATATAACACATCCTAGACTCCACCCAGAGCATGTAAAATATCAACAACGTGCAATAATATGCAACACGGTGCAATAAAAGCTACCCGTAAATAAGACTCCACATCGAGCCATTTAAACTGGACAAATGTCCCAAGACTATCGCAAAGTCAAACCGAGCAGAGTGCTCCAAGCTTGCTAGACCCATAATGTCGGTCAAAAACGCGTTTAAACATTGTTTAGGCAAGCTATACTACAAATTCATTATTAACCCCAAAACTCATTACGTGTTAAACAAAAAGGGTTTTCCCAAAGAACTCATACCCTTAAATTCTCAAAATGACACAAAACACTTAAAAGTGCATTTCCCAAATGGTTTACAAAATCATTTACACATATATGATTAGACCACCAAACAAACCTCATTTTGAGCAATCAATCTTTTAAAGACAATTTATGGTTTCTAACCATCCAAATATCCAAAGCCCCAAATATGGGTGTTTTACACATTTATGAAGATAAACACTTCAAAAGAGTTAAATCAACTAAATAACTCCACCATATAAATTTTCAAGTAAAACACACACATATTTGTAAAATACTCATTTTGGCATGTACAACGTTTTCGCAAAGTAACTTGAACTCACCTTACTAGATTTAGCTAAATCTAGAGTTTCTCCAACGTAAGCTCCTTTGATGAAGTTTGCATCCTCAAGCCAAAACATCCAAAAACCTAGATTCAAGAGTTCCCAACCATCAATACCAAGGTTTAACCATAAGGAATCATCATCCAACCATAATACACCAAAATACCCAATTATAACAAAACCCTAACTTCATAAATGAATAGATGAGGAGATTACCTTAACCATACTTGAATCCATCAACCCAAAATGCCTCTATAACCACCAAGACGCACCACAACTCCAAATCTTCAAATGGAGTGGAAAGGTTTGGGTAAAACCCTAGAAATTTACACACTTGACACACTTGGGGATTCTTGTGGAAGCTTTTCAATATCAAGAGAGGGTAGAGGATGAGAATTAATCGTTTAAGAAGGGACCAACTCAAGCAATGAGTAGAGAGGGTGTTTGCTGCTGAGAAATCATCTTTAGGAGGGAGAGAATACGGTACAAGAAGATAAAATGAGGATCCCTAAAATCTGATCCATCGCTGCCCTTATATTTGCCCTAAAATTCTCGCCGGCGATAGTGCCCATGCGATTGTGACATGGCACTCTCGCCATGTCACTTTCGCTGGAAAGGTACCGAGACCCCCCTTTGTCCAGCCAATCTCTTCCCGGCGATCATGACCTCGCGATTGTGACATGGCACTCTCGCCATGTCACTTTCGCTGAGAAGGTACCGAGACTACTCCCTTTGCCCAGCCATTTCTTCCCGGCGATTGTGACCTCGCGATGTCACTTTCGCTGGAATGGTACCGAAGCTCGATTTTCGCCCCGAATGAACCCGATTTGCTGAGCTTCCTTCGTACACTTCTTCCCAACGTTAAACCTTCACTTTAGTAAAATTTCGGGTGTTACATGGCTCTCACCACTTTATTACTTGAATGACGACATTAGATCTCATTGTATATTTTCTTTGAGGTTTAATTAGCACACGTCTATTGGTGTATTAAAAGCACTGTCATTAAGTCACATTGTCATGTTTAAGAGCGCCACTACGAATCGCTGACGATTCTAGATTTCAGCTCACGTCCAAAGAATTACAATTAATCCGTGCCTATTTCTTGGTATGGAAATAGGGATTACAGTTAAACCATGTATATCCCTTATTTCCGATACAAAACGGGAATTTCAATTAAACCATGTCTATTCCTCGTTTTCATAACAACTCTAGTGCCTATGGATCCATTACACTTATTTGCACACGTACACATTAAATGTGATTATTATTTTCTCCTAACATTGACACATTTAGGGAATTTAGGAATCAATAATATATAAAGAAAATTGAGGAATCATCCTCTATCAATTCTACATTTCTTTGGTTTATAATCCAAATATAAATCCTGTCAAATGTTTCCTTCCCTGTACCTTCTTGATTTCCGGAATATTACACTCCCACATAAATCCTAGTTTTAGGAATTTATCCAATTTGATGGTTTAACTCATATCCTGAAATCTTAGTTATAAATGTATTCTAAAATTACATGTATCAAACTAAACCGGATGTCACACTTATCCGGACATTTACCGGAAAATCCCTTATTTCCGGAACTTACCAGAAAACCCATTTATCCGGACTTTACCAGAAAGTCCCGTATCCGGAAATTAACGGAATCTTTAGGAATCCGGATATACCGGAAAATCATCGAGTTCCAGACATTACCGGAAACCCAAGAATCCGAGTTTTACCGGAAAACAACAATCTGATAAATCCGGACAATTGAACAATCCGGATGATTCCGGATTCGATTATATTCCGGACTTTACCGGAAAAACCTGTTTGTTCGAAAGCAGTCAAAATTTCATAACTATTCAATATTTACTCCAATTAGTTTCTTAAAACAACAATTACAATCTACAAACAATTCAAAAGTTCAATTAATCATTCTTTTGATATGAATACATACAATTTTAGTAAGGTAGATGAACTCACAGTGTTCGAACCCTAAAATCGTAGTGAAATCACAATCAGTCCAGCAATCCACTTCAATCCTTTCTCACCACAACCGATTTAAGTCTATGAGAAAGACGAATTGAACTTATAATTATCAATCCTCTCAGGAATCGATCGAAATTACATGAAATCCTTACCGAATAGAACCTTGGAATTATAACTTCTTTCTGACTGGAGACCGACTTCAATTATGTTTCCAAAAGTAGATAATTGGCTAAAGGCCTAACTTTCTATTTATAGTTCAAGCCTTTACTTAACCAATTTAACCCAATACATCCACTTTTGCATTTATTTCCATAATAACCTTACAATGGTTTTCCAGTAAAATTCGAGGTGTTACACAATGACCTCAAGACTCACTTGAGTCAAATACGAGCCAAGGCTCTACAATACAATTGACCAACAATAAGGGCCACCAATACGATAAAATCATAAAATGCATTTAAATATCATATAACAAACACATACCTCCAAGATACGATAAATCCACGAATCCCATCATATTTTTGGTCAAGTTATTTTCCACATAAGTCACAACCATATATGTACACAAATGACCACAATAAATATGCATTTTCCATCATTTTAAAGTGTCCTTTCACCAAAGACCCCCATTTACACAAAAACCTTCCAAACCACCTTTTCTTGAGATACATTTATCAAATTACTCAAAAATCTCAATGTGGGTATTTTATAATGTGTTCAAGATTAAACACTTCAAATAGTCAAAACCCAACAAATGACTCAACCATAGATAATTTTCATGTAAACACATAAACACTTGAAAATGGACATTATTGGCATGTACAACGTTTTCGCAAAGCAACTTGAACTCACCTTGCTAGATTTAGGCTAAATCTAGATTTTCCCTAAACTTGAGCTCCTTTGAAGAAACTTGAATCCTCAAGCCAAATCTTCCAAAAACCTAGATCCAAAAGTTCCCAACCATAGATATTCATATCCAACCATTTAGAATCATTCTCCAAACATTTTACATCAAGATCTCAACTTATACCAATACCCTAATTTTTATAGATGTAGAAAAGAGAAGATTACCTTAACCACAACTTGAATCCACCAACAAAACATCTATGATGTTACCAAAATAAAGGTTTGGGAAGTGAAAATGAACTTACAAATGGGTTCTTAGGAAAACCCAAAGCTTGCTTAACAATGGAGGAAAAGTGATGGAGAAGATGAAGAAGGTGAAGATCTTGAAGCTTTAAAACCCTCGAAGCTTGTTTCATCAAACCCACCTTAGTATTCTTGGAGAAGAGAGAGATGGGAAGAGAGAAATGGAGGATTTAGGGTTCTTGGGGAGAAAAATCGAGTGGGAGAGGAGAGATATTGGATTGGATCTGATTTATAAAAGGTAGGAGAGAAAGGAGGGAAGGTTGAGGGTGAAAAAGGTGAAAATCCCGTCAGACACAATGCGGACGTCCGCTTGGAGTCCTATGCGGACGTCCGCTTGGAGTCATATGCGGACGTCCACTTGCGTCAGGACGAAGTTTCTGCTACTTCCGCGGAAGCACACGTGGACTTCCACTAATGCGGACGTCCATTTGCACCATGCGGGCGTCCACTTGACCCTGGTTTCCTAGTTTATCGCCTGATCACTGTTTTGGTCATAACTTCTTCGTTTTAGCTTTGTTTTCGCTCCGGAAAGGCCCGTTGGATTAGTATTTGAACACTCCATCCAACAAGATCTTAAAATCAAGGATTCAATCCAAAATCCTATTTTTCATATTTATCTTAAAAGATCAATACCTTCCAAGATTGGGGTGTTACAGTTCTCCCAACCTTAAAAGAGATTTCGTCCTCGAAATCTAGTTCCCTTACAACCAAATGTTATCGAGCTCAACACCTTCCATGTTCCCTCGACTTTCAACTAAAATCCAAATTTCTTCAGGCAAAACTGCTATGACAAACTTCCCTGATACTCACAATCGTTGTCCACTTAGGTACGTTACACCTATGTCCGGGTGAACGTTCCATCTACTAGGGTAGCTTCTAACCAGATGACTTCGGTTGTCTCCCAACCTTATGTGCTCCATACTTCCCCAACGGCGGATCTCGACTCTCAATCAGTCCATGTCCACACACTCTTAAACTTTTTCTCCAACTAGCCCAAGGTTTGATCACTACTGAAACCAACAAAACCCCCAATTCCAATTGTTCTCGCTGCTAAACTGTCACTTAATTCTAACGAGCTCCATCAGTCTCCAAATCAGACGGTCGTCACTGACCCATCGATTATACAATTCCAAGAATACGTCCAATTACCAATCATCCAATCGATAGCTTCTTTTACCACTCAAGGAAGGTCATCCCACTAAATTTACTTATCGCAATTGAATTTCTTAAGATCACTACAACCAATACCACTATTCTTTAAAATTGGACTACAACTCTCCAATTACACTAACGGTTCTTGGCCTCAAAATCCAAAAGTTGACACTTAGTCAAAACACCAAGCTTTGAACCACATCAGAACTCCACACACACGAGTTTCATTCGTCGAGCATCCCGAAAAAACCGAAGTTATCCACATGGTGTCTAATGGGTTCTACATGTCCTTTATGCAAAACTAACAAACCCACAACAAGGTTTCCAAAGAGAATGGTTACCACCATCATTAACATAAGATACCGCGAGCCTCACCCGTCCGTTGCACGAAAATACACCGACCTTGCAAACGATACCACTCGGCTTACGGTACTAATACGCGTCGGAACACCCATCCTCCCACCGATAGGATTCTATACGCCATCACCTTTAACCGGGGTTGCTTAACCTTCTCAAGCCTAATGAGTTCAAGGTTTTAAGTGACAGACTCAACAATTATGCCAATCGTAAATTTTATAGAAATTTTCAACACGAAGGTTTTCATAACAATCAATAGTACATGTAAAAATTTACCACCATTTACCCGGTAGTCATGCAAAATGGTCACACTTGACCCACAAGTGAAAACTCGCTTTGGAATTTAATTGATCGTTACTCAGTTACTAACAAGTGCAAAAGTAGGCTTAACAAACTTTTAAAATGAACCGCTACGGTCCTAGCATGAAATTATTTATGTCACATACGTATAATAATTTCCCGAAATAAGATAGCGTGCAACAACATGTTTGTATGAACTTCAAAAGAAGTTTGAATGACATCCAACTCCAAAAAAATTCTTTTTAGCCCAAAAATGACATGCAATAAAATTCATTAACAAAAGTCGCATGTGTTAGTTTATTTCGTAAAATGGCTTAATGGTATATGTATATATACGCGTTGGTTAAAATGTGAAATGACTTGTGCCAGTTTCAAGTTTAAAGCAAAATAACAACATGATTTCATCCTTTGAAAATATCGGCCAAAATATCGTGAAGAAGTCTTAAATCATAATATGCATGCAACCTGTAACACTCGCCTAGTAGTTTCCCCGAAATAATATGACACGTAACAGATAGTCTATACGAAATTTTAAAAAAGGAAATTCGTTAAATCAAATTTCGAAATTTTCGTGTTTAGTCATAGAAGTAGAATCTCCTGACAAGCCTCACACACACATTAAAGTAATTTCTCAGAACTTAATAAAACAGTAAGTGTATGTAATTTGGTTGACACTTAAAAGAATTTAAATCAACTTCAAATTTAGGACCGTACAAATGGTGCACATTAATGCTCCAAAATAGTGGCTATAATGCTATGCATATCATTAAATCAACATAATGCATTTGCGTGAAATGATAACAAAAGAATCAATTAATCGAAAATGCATAAGGCAAAACATTAAGATAAACTATCATGATGTCCTTATATGCATTACTCACGCCCCGTATAAGCCAATTCGCACACCTAACAAGTTGCAACAAAATATGCTACCACAACTCTCAAAAGAAAAACCATGTGACATTAAAACTCCGTAAACGACTCTTTTTGGTGCAATACGACATAAAGTAATAGTTCTCAACAAAACTCGCATGAGACACAATACTCAATAAAAACCCATAGGTTAACGCCGCAATAATTCAAGTATGCACATTACAAAGTGTCACTCATGCACCGCAAAACGTGGTAAAACAAAACTCCACAAAACTTCCATAAAACTCGATGAAACTCAACGGCATCCAATCAATCAAATGGTGCCAAAGTTTTCGTTTCCGATAATCAAATCGCATAAAGCAAGGTTATGACCAAAATGTCACAATTCCCAAAAACTTCTCCTTTATTGTAATACGATATAAAGAGACACCTTTCAACAAAACCCGCATGAAATAAAATTTCTCAACAAGGCTCAAACATCAAAGCAAGAAAAGGTAAACTCTCCGTCCAAACTTTAATATATGTGGAGGGGATCCAATGTTAAAGTCGTAAGTCACAGTTACTTGTCCAAAACCATAAACGACATTAAAATATGGATGTCATAGTATCCAGAAGTAACATTGGACAATAACAAAGAGTAAAACAAGCCTCGGCAAAGTTTGCAAATTCCTGCAATAAAATAATTTCATGCATGCTAAAAAAATCATGGTTTAAAACCTCGTGTGTGCTAAACGTCTTTTCAAAATTTCGTAATACAATCCTCATGACGATATGAAACACAAGAAACAATTGGTGCAATTTATTTAAAAATAAATAAATAAATAAATTTTTGTGTGCATGAACTTAGCCGGCACTCAACGTCTCAAAACCACACTCCTCCAATCCCTCCGATCACACTATCGTCATCCGGGGGTTCAAACATCTTAAGGTAAAATTGAAAGTTACATCGGTTTACCTTACAATACTCCTCGAATTAAATTCGATTCAATAAGCATATGGTTCTAATCCGACCATCAATTTCAATCTGAAACGGTCCACTTAATGCGATCATCGTGCTTATTCCCACTCCAAATGGCAAACGCTACAATCATCAACCTCTTCTAACGGTCACTCGCTTAGAAACTTCTTCACTACCCCCAACGATCGTCACATCAGAGTCGTCCAAGTACTCACATGTAACTTGTAGGTTCACCATAACACTGGCCAGGTGCAATTATGAACGTACCGTACATGATCATCCTTGCTATTCTAGACGTGATTTCTCGTTTCTAGAGACTCCATCAACCTCAAAATATCCTATCGTAAAGTGCCTAATGGTTTACATTCACTCTCATTCACTTAATAGAACGCTAGTTTGAGTCTAGGTATCCAAAATCAACACCTAATTCTCTCAAACTTAATCTCTGATACCAACTTGTAACACCCTCAAAATTGGAAGGAGCAACTAAATAAAAACTTCAAAAAAAATAATCAAACAAAGATAAAATTTCTTCTACAAACCATTCTCGGAAATACCTCAAAAATAAAATATAATAACTTCAACAATTCGATACCCTAAGTCCTACACCAAGACTACAAATGGTCGGGTGTTACTCAACCAATACAAAGTTGTTAATCCCAAAATGCGGAAGACTTCACCAAGTCACTTACTTCTTGAGCACACAACTAGCTCTCCGACCTTCACAGTGTCACTAGAATTATTCCCAACCGGAACCTGTTGTACATGCCGACAAATAAAAAGGGTTAGGCTAACGCCTAGTGAGTTCAAGAGTTTTCATCATGGTTAAAATAGTTCGTTAAACCAAATGAGTACAACTCAAAATCATTATTTTCCAAAATGGATTATATTTAAGTATGTGAACAACCCATTTCCAACGCACACAAAACCCGTGCTAAAAGCTCCACGATGAAACATTTCTAAATAATGGATGTAGATACAAAAACTCACTTAAAAAGTGAATGATTATTAAATTTCCAAATAAAGTAACCTTGAGTAAAACTTTATTATTCGAAACATCCCAACAAGGAGGAGAAATAATACAACACCCATAAGAACATGGAAAAACAATCCAAATACATATAATACGTTCCCGAAAGCATGTGACCGACTCAACAACCCACGCAAAGCGTAATTATAAATAAATTCCAAATACCCAAGCATGGGAGTAATCATTCAAGCAAACCTTAATATACGTGGAAGGGTTTCAATATTAAAGTCAATACTTGTAATTACTCGCACAAGGCTTACGGAAATTCAAACATGCATATCACAAGATTCAATATATTATTGACAACAACGAGGGAGACCCGTATCCATTGAGGGTGGAGGAAACACGTAAGTATACCACCCGTACAACGTTAATCGTATAACACTTCGCAACTAGACGTCCAAAGGTTCCTACGACTTCTTAACAAGTTTCACCTCAAGAGACGGTTGACCTTAGTGTCTATTCCCACGAATTCCACCACAAGGCCCGGCACGCTTAGGACTACCTCCAAGGCATTACCCTCCAATGCAAATATAGTCAAACAATTACATGACCCACAAAAGAATGTCCAACATCTTTAACACATGTAATCAATTAATAATTATGACTCAAACGCATATAATCTCTAACTCAACATAGAGTAATTTACATTGGACCAGTGTCCTCAAACCATAGAGTAATTTACATTGACTCAAACCCACCTTAGTATTCTTGGAGAAGAGAGATATGGGAAGAGAGAAATGGAGGATTTAAAGTTCATGGGGAGAAAAATCGAGTGGGAGAGGAGAGGGATTAGATTGGATCTGATTTATAAAAGGTAAGAGAGAGAGGGGGAAGGTTGTAGGTGAAAAAGGTGAATAATCCAGTCAGACACAATGCGGACGTCCGCTTGGAGTCCTATGCAAACGTCCACTTGCATTAGGACGAAGTTTCTACTGCTTCCGCGGAAGCACACGTGGACTTCCACTAATGCGGACGTCCACTTGACCCTGGTTTCCCGGTTTATCGCCCGATCACTGTTTTGGTCACAACTTCTTCGTTTTAGCTCCGTTTTTGCTCCGGAAAGGCCCGTTGGATTCATATTTGAACTCTCCATCGAAAAAGATCATAAAATCTAGAATTCAATCCAAAATCCTATTTTTAATATTTATCTTAAAAGATCAATACCTTTCAAAGATCGGGGTGTTACAACCCCCAACCTGGAAAAACCTGGAAAATCCTGATTAAGCCCGAAAAAGCTAGGCCTGAAAAAGCCCGATCAGACTCTTTTTCAACCCCAAGCCCGATCTGAAAAAAGTTCAACCTAACGGGCTTGGTAATTCCGGATCATGGCCTTGTGCATCTCTATTTCAAACTAAATATACCAAATAATATTATATATTTTTAAGGAGAAAACAACAAAAAAAAAACCTAGTAACCACTTATTACTCTTAATTCAATGGTTTATATAAATGACATTACTTTAAATCAAAAGGATATTTTGATACATTTCACCCATTAGAAAATCATTTACATTTATTAAAATCCTTTTAATTAAGGAAAGTTACCCTAAATTATGGAAATCTTCATTTATCTTCCGAAGAAACTCGTCAAAAAAAGCTTTTACAAAAAAATATTACTCAATATACAAAATATATTCCACAATCTATAAAAAAAAATCCATGACCAATTACTTTAACCTTTATTTCCTTAGTTGTATGCACATGTGAATGAGTCACCAATTTCATTATCTTTCATTTTCTGGTTACGTTCATACGTGAACAAGTCATTAGATTCATTGTTTTTCAAATTCTTGGTTGCATGCACATGTGAATTAGTCACCGTATACACCATCTTTCAAATTCTAGGTTGTATGTTTATGTTAATGATCCAACATATTCAATGTCTTTTATTTTATAGGTTGAATGCACATGTGAATGAGACACTGTATTCAGTACCCTTTAGTTTCTAGGTTTCGTGCATATCGAAATGAGTCACCATATTCATTTTATTTCAATTTATGGATTGCATGCACATGTGAATGAGTCGCCATATTTACTATCTTCCAATTTCTAGGTTGTATTTACATGTGAATGAGTCATCATCCTCAATGTTCTACATTTTCTGGGTTACATATACATATGAATGCGTCTTTCAAATTTCTAGGTTACATGCACGTGTGAACAAATCACCATATTCACCATCTTTTAATTTATGGATTGCATGCACGTGTGAATAGAACATGTCGATTACCTCAGAAAAATGCCAAGAAAATCGGCGGTGGTGGTGGATGCAAGGATCCAAAAATGTAATCTCATTGAAAAGTGTAAAATAAATCTTGTTGGGCTAAATAAAAATGGATTTTATATCTTTAAGGGTTTTGCATGTCAATTTGGGAAAGTTGGGGATTATTATGCATTTATGCCAAAATAAATAACATGGTATGCCAAATGCCTTAAAGGACCATGAATTTAAATCAACGACTTTGGTTATTCATCTAGCCACAACCATTCAAAAGGTTAAGTATATATATGGAGGAGGTCTTCAAGCGTAGACACAACAATATTCTTGAGGAATGAAACTCGTATAAGAGAGGTGAAAGACGACGATTGTTTGGTGAAGCGTAACGAGTACGACACATTTTCGGGAGGAGATGAAGAACTTCGAGGAATTGTTTGAAGTTACGACTTGTACGGTGAGTTACACGTGATTTATTTAAAAATGGTTGCATGTTTTTTTTGTAATTACATACAAGCTTGCTTCAGGTTTCTCGATATTTCTAATATATCGTAATATGTATAAAACGTATAATATTTTTAAAATATGTGTTTTGAGTTTTTGTGTGGCAACGGGGTGTATGACACTGTGAATCTGTAACTAATGATAAGAGCATGTTTTGTGAGCTTGTCTAAGCCGTAAGTGCGGACATGTTGTGTGAGTTCGCCAAGAAAGTTGTGTGAGGTAGACACCCTCAATAACGTCATTGCTTTTATATGAAAAGTGTTATTTTTGTCAATGCATGCATCATTAATTTATGAAGCCTTGTGAAAATGGTAAATGTAGACGTTGTTGTTCGTGCATGAAAATCGTGGATTCATTGGTCTCTATGCTCACCCAAACTTTTTTATAACTTTTACAACCCAATCGGCTATTAGAGTGGGGAAAAAGGTGGGATAAAGAGAGATATGAGGATTGACACCTAAAAAATAATATACAGATCAAGGCATTGTTATTATAGATCAAAGTTATGTTCGTCAAAATTGTAACGTTGGAGATTTTATTTCCGCTGCAATATAACTGTTTGATCTTCGGATACTATTTTTGATATATTGTTGTATGCAAAATTTTAGGATGTTACAACTGGTATCGGAGTAGTAGTTTAAGTGAACTAAGACGATCCCCTAATCGATGCCTCAAACCTAGCCCAAAACGAGAAACGAAGCGAAAATAAAAAAATGCACAAGGCAGTGGCTAAAGCGGGTTTCAAGCCCCTTTACCCGCTTAAAAGTCGCTTTAGTCTCTTGCACCCCAAAAATCCAACTTGAAATTCTCGGCCAATCCTTCCCAAATCGATTTAAAGGTCTAACAACATAAGATTCAAGATCCAAAACCATTTATGACATCATAATCATAGATTAATCCATCCAAAATCATTTAAGAAGCAAGAATGTAGACTTTCAAAGCTTAAGACCTAAATCCCCATTTGAAAGGTTCCCCCATCTAATTTTTTAGATCCAATGATTTATGGAAGGTTCCCCATCTAATTTTTTAGATCCAATGATTTATGGAAGGTTCCCCCATCTAATTTTTTCAGGTTACCTTTTTAAACATTCTTATATGTATTTCTTTTAGTTGAGTTGCTTTTCTTATATGATATTATCATTTGTGCCCTAGCCTACCTATCGTCTTCCGCAATTCTGCCCTTCCGTAATCATTTTTAGTATACTACATGCATAATATGTCATAAGTTGACCATATATTATCTATGTGTTATCGTATTTTTGTTCAGGTTAAATATCTACCAAAAGTATATTGGTATTCTCGATGTCCTATTGGAGTGGTTAATATTACTCACCATGAAACCATGAACTTACTAAGGGTTAAGTTGCCTGACAGTATATATCTCGTCGATATTCAACAGAAAACACTAAAGACAAGTCTAAGATCTAACATCATATACTAGATGTCATGGACTACAATAATGTTTTGTTTAATTAGAACGATGTTAGTGTTCTGAGTTCTATTAGTTCCATATATGTAATTCTAGTTATTTAAGTTTATACGAATGTTCAATTCTTACGTTATATTGATTATAATATAATGAGATATTCATGATGATGACTCGATATTAAGTCATGTAACACGGTAATGACCCTAAAAACATAAGATCCGACATTATATGATAACCATTTTAGTTGGATTTTTTTTTTGAACGGCAAGTTAACACACACACACATTCCCGAGGTATCCGGGCTCCCACTTAACGGTGCCACCCGACTAATCACCGTCGACCCGGCCGACCCTATGGATCGACCCGACCGGTCAGGTATAAGGGCCCTATGGACCACCCAACCGGCCCCGGTCCCGGCCCCAAAGGACCCGGTCCAAAGTCTGGATATCGCCTCATGCTCACCGCAGGGTTCGAACCCTGGTAGTTAGGCCTTCCAGCACTAACCACCAGGGATGTTACCTTGTCACTAGGCTACACATGATTTGATATTTTAGTTGGATTTTAGTTATAAAAAAATCCAGTGCTTGAGTTAATTATCTCAAAAATTAAAAATATTATTTACAAAAATATAAAAAGCATAGATTTTTATTTGATTTCTATTTTAGCCTTTACACTTACTAAGATTTATGTAAGAACCAATTTTTGTAGCTTAAAAAGTATTTCCTTTTTAAATTCCATCTTAACTGCTTTCTAAATTTACTGTTTTGTTTTAATATTCCGTCACATTTTATATTCCTAAGACTACAGTTAGTGAAAAACTTAAATTTTGTTAGTTTAATACAAATATAAATGTATGTATGTATTCTTACGAACAATTATTCTTCATAATGTGCGATTCAAATTTAAATAGATTAAGGGGTTGTTTGTTTACCTCTTAATAGTTTTATTAAGAGGCAACCTTTGAATCGCTCAAAGGTGAATCTTGTTTGGCAAAAAAAAGTTTGTCTCTTAATGGTTCTAAAACCCTCTGAATGGTTTAGCATCTTGGGTCACCCTTAACCATTCAGCACCCTGGTTTCATTCTAAACAAATACCAAACAATCATATTTTATTTTGCACTATATCATAAAAGTCTTTTAATCATTCTGACCACTTGATCATTCTGCACTAAACGATTCAGTAACCGTCAAACAGCCCCTAAAACTAATTCATCCTAGTTGAGATTGTCATCATCGTCCATCAAAATGAACGTACAGAAAAAGGGCATGAAGATTGGGGAAAATGAAAAAATGGACAGTGCGTCTAAGGAAGGGGGTGGAGCGAGTAATTCTAATCAGATAACCTTATCAAACGACCTTAGAAACATGGATAAGGATGAAGGGCTAGAGTAGTTCGGCAACCAGATTGGGGTGCGTTGGGAACCTAAAATCGTGAATAGAGATGGACAGGAGGGGAGCAGCAAGTGAACGTCGAATACTTGGTAAGTTCGCAATCCTTTTTTTATGAAGATAATATCACTTAATGTAAGAGGATTAGGAACGATTTGTAAGCGGACGTGGGTAAAGGAAATTGGGAAAAAAGAAAACCCCTGCATGTTTGGAATCCAGGAAACAAAAATGACGAAAATAACTAAGCAACAAGTAGCAAATTTGTGGGGTAAGGATGACTTCGATTTTGCACATATAGCGTCATTGGGCAGATCGGGTGGGCTGTTGCTTATGTGGAAGAGAACTTCTTTCAACTGTGAGTTTCTAATAGAAGACGACAACTTTGTGGCAGTGGTGGGTAAATGGGAAAATAAAGATGGACTAATCGGGTGTGTGAATGTGTATGGCCCAAGAGAGCAAAAAGAGAGGGCGGAATTGTGGGCAAAAATAGATATTTTGTGTGCCAAAGAAGAAGTCAAGTGGGTGATGTTTGGTGACTTTAATGAAGTTCGTGGATCGCATGAAAGATTGAATTCGATAACAAACAACAAAGGATCGGAGGAATTTAACGAGTTCATCCGCAGAAATAAATTGACTGATGTGCGACTTGGGGGATCAAAGTTCACAAGAACCAGTAATGACGGCAAAAAATTCAGCAAGTTGGATAGATTCTTGATGACTAACGAGTTCGGAGCCATCTGGAAAAACTTGGGAGCAAGAACGTTGGAAAGAAAGTGGTCGGAAGTGTTGGAAAGAAAGTGGGAGCGGATTTTGGCCCTATTCCATTCAAATTTTTTGACGTGTGGCTCGACGATGGGAGTATAGAAGAAGTGATAAAAGAGGGTTGGGCAAAGGAAGTGTTGTCAAGCAAACCGGATTGCCGATTCCGAGATAAACTCAAGAATGTTAAACTACTGTTGAAGGGGTGGAGTAAAGAGAAATGGGGGAAGGTAGATAAAGAATTGGTGGCCAAGAAAAAGGAGGTGCAAGAATGGGAACAAAAATTGGAATCACGCACGTTAGACAATGAAGAGAGCAAAAGGTGGATTGAAGCTAGAAAGGAGTGGCTAGGTTTGGAGGAAAAGAGTTTGGCAATGGCCAAACAAAAGGCTAAATTGAAATGGGTCAAGGAAGGGGATGAAAATTCCAAATTCTTTCATGCGGCTATCAAAAATCGAGAAAGAAAAAATTTCATTCGAGGCCTCACAATAGATGCGGTATGGACGAAAGATCCCGTCAAATTAAAAGACCACGTATTCGACTTCTTCAAGAACAAATTTGCTTGTCAAGGTAGGCGAAGACCAAAATTATGTGTGGATCGAGTGAGGAAACTTACGGAAGAAGAGGCATCCTTCCTAGAAAGGAAGGTGACTGAGGAAGAAGTGTGGTGTGCGGTGAAGGAATGCGGATCCAATAAGTCACCGGGACCGGACGGATTTACCATAGACTTCATAAAGAAAGGGTGGGAAATTATTAAAGGAGATTTGATGGAAGCCATCGAGTGGTTTTTGGAAAATGGGGAACTAAGTGAGGGTTGCAACGCCTCATTTTTTACCTTAATCCCAAAAAACCCAAACCCGCTTGGTTTAAATGATTTTAGGCCTATTAGTCTCATTGGAATTCTATACAAGGTGATTTCAAAAATCTTAGCGGAACGGATGAAGGGGATTATAGGGAAACTTATTGGGAAGGAACAAAGTGCATTCCTAAAAGGAAGATCGATTCTTGACGGTATCCTTATTGCTAACGAAACGGTAGAATACTTGAGAAAAGGTAAGAGTAAAGGGCTGATTTTCAAAGTAGATTTTGAGAAAGCATACGACTCGGTGGAATGGTCATTCCTTTTGGATGGTTTGAGAGACATGGGGTTTGGCCAAAAATGAAGGAAGTGGATTGAGGCTTGCTTAAAATCGGCAAGGACGTCGGTGCTAGTGAATGGCTCTCCAACGAATGAGTTTCCAATGGAGAGGGGACTAAGACAAGCCGACCCACTTGCCCCTTTCCTATTCTTGGTGGTGGCCGAAAGCTTCCAAGTGATGATGGAAGAAGCCGTAGCAAAAAACGTGTTTAAAGGAATTAAAGTGGGCAAGGATAAAATAGAGATAACACATCTCCAATACGCGGATGATGTCATCTTTTTTGGTGAATGGTCCCCTTTGAGTTTAAAGAACCTTATGAAAATCCTCTTATGTTTTCATGAGGTTTCGGGCCTAAAAATAAACTTATGCAAAAGCAAATTGTATGGTGTTGGCGTGCCGGAGGATGAAATTATTTCTTGGGCGATCGAATTGGGGTGTGGACGAGACAATTTACCGTTCACATATCTTGGCCTTCCGGTAGGTTCGTCAATGAGGAAACTTTCCCATTGGAAACCGGTGATTGAGAAAATGAAAAATAAGCTAGCGGGGTGGAAAGCAAGGGTGATTTCCTTTGGAGGGCGTTGGACGTTGGTAAGATCGGTGCTTGGTAGCGTTTCCTTATATTTTTTCTCATTATTCTGTACCCCGTTGTGTGTGCTAAAATTGTTGGAAAGTGTGAGACGACAATTCTTTTGGGGTGGTGGGGGGGCGGTTTCGGTGAGGGAGTGAATGTGAGAAAAACTTGTGCTTGGGTAAAATGGGATAAGGTGTTGGGATTGTTTGGGAAAGGTGGATTGAACATTGGAGGTCTAAAAGAGGCTAATTGGGGTTTGCTTGGAAAGTGGTGGTGGAAGTTTCACGACGAGACCGAGGCGCTTTGGGTAAAGGTTATTAAGAGTGTGTACGGTTGGGATGGGGGTTTGAGTGGGGTCGATCCAAGAGGGATGAGGGGGAATTCCATTTGGGCAAATATAGTGAAGGTGGGAAGAGAGATTGATAAATTAGGGATTCAATTTACAAACTCCTTTGGTAAAAAAGTGGGCGATGGGAGTGGTATTAGATTTTGGGAGGATAATTGGGTGGGAAATGGGACTCTTAAGGATAGATTCAATAGATTATTCCAACTAGAATCGAGCAATGAAGTGTCGGTTGCGGAAAGAGGGGAACCCCAAGCTGAGGAGTGGGTGTGGAAGTGGGGGTGGAGGAGAGAGCCGATGGGGAGGGGATTAGGAGAATTAGAGGAGCTTAGGAGGACCTTGATGGGAGTTGTCCCTAAGGTGGGTCTAAAGGATCGAGCAACGTGGGCACTAGACACTCAAAATGGATACACGGTTCATTACTTGAGGGAACTAATAGAGGAAAAACGTCCGGTGCTGGATACAAACGCAACAGAAACTTCATGGGAGAAATCAGCTCCAAATAAGGTTTGCATCTTCTTGTGGAGAGCAAAACTTGGGAGAATTCCAGCTAGGGAGGTCTTGGATAGAATGGGTATCGATCTAGATACTATACTCTGCCCAAGATGCGAAAAAGAAATTGAATCGGTTGACCACGCACTCGTCAGTTGTGAAGAGGTAAAGGAACTGTGGAAACTTATGGGTAGATGGTGGAGCTTAGATGTGGATTTGGTAAGTACGCTACAGGATCTGCTCGGGGTCGGCAACCAAATGGGCAACAATACGAAAGGGCGGCGAAGATGAACAGCAGTGGTCTGGAGTACACTGTACCTGATTTGGGCTAATCGGAACAAGAAGGTATTTGAAAAAGCGAACGGCGAGCTGTTAGACAGGTTCTTGGACGTTCAGCTGATATCATTTGATTGGGTTATGAAAAGAGATAGACAATTGGCGATGAAGTGGATAGATTGGCTATCGAGACCTTATGGGCCGTGAGTTGTGCATAGTCGTCACGAGAGGGAGAGACACGGACTACTGCAGTCCTGGACTGCTTCGTGTAGATGCAGCTTCCGTGTGTTTGATAATCTGCAGGTGTTCGAGGGGTGCTAAACCCATTCAGTCGGCTGAAAAAAGTTTGCTGCTCGCAAACGGTTAGCCTTGTTACAACATTTTTCCTGCTGTTTGTTCTGATTTGTATTGCCATTTGTTCCTGTTGGTTTCTCTAGCTAGTGTTGGGGATCGATGGATGTGCTTTGTAATTAAACTTGGTGTTTGTTTCGTTATAATAATACCTACTGTCGTTCAAAAAAAATAGTCACAAATGTTTGATGAACAAAGAAGCAAATTAACTAATCATGTTTTAATTTTTTTATACTATCATGACATCATGTCTTATGCACGTTATGGCATGAGGACTATATATAAATATATTATAATGTATGCATATTTAGGCTCAAACCAAGAATTTAAGCTCTCATCAAAATTAAGGTAGTTATCCACATGAATATATCAAGGTTTATTTTTATGATGCTAATATATTTGTATTTGTTATAAACTTTAAATTCTAATTGAAGGTCATGTAGCTTTCTTCAAACAATCTTGATGGCAACCCATATGTTTTTTAGCATTAAAAAAACTAGATTAATCAAAAAAGATACATAAAATAATAATATGATGATAGTATAGAACCATATCATATGAAGCATTGGTGTATGGCCCTATGCTATGGCATAGGGATTTATTGCATATATGAAACCAACCACCCTAACTCTCATTCATGATGGCATTGAATTAAATTAAATAAGAGAAAACTCTATTTTTGGTCTCTGAGGTTTAGTAATTTTTTTGAAACCGATCCCCATGGTTTCATAAGTCAAGTTTTGGTCCCTGAGGTTTTGATTTTGATCTGGATTTGGGGTCTCGTCCTTAACCCCGTTAATTGGTGGTGTTAGAGGCAAGGGCATAATGGTCATTTCACATTTCAACCAAATTCCCTCTTATTTTAACCCGCCATATTCTTCTTCTTCTTCACTTCATTCTTCTGTGATCTTTCTGTTTCTTCCTTCTTCCTCCTCCTTTCACGATTCAACCTCAAAATCTGGTAACAATCATGGTGTTATGTTATTGTGGAGGTGAAGCAGCTGTGAGAACCTCATGGACCACTGCAAATCCTGGTAGAAGGTTCTACACTTGTGGAAGAATGGTACACTGCTACGATTCTTCTTCTTCAACAATCATGGTGTAAAGTAATCATGTTTAGCTAATAACATTTAGTTTTTCATGTTAACAGGGCCAATGTTCTTTTTTGGGTGGTTTGATCCACCTATTTGTTCAAGGTCCATTGATATCATTCCTGGGCTAATCAAAGCCAAAAACAAAGCTGAAGAATGTGTCAGAGAGAAAAAGAAGGAAATCTTGAAGTTGAATCTGCTCTTGGTCATGAGTTGGAGTTTTTTTGTGTATTTCATGCATTTAGCCTTGAGTTGATCTGTTTTGTGTATTGGTTATCTTTTGTAATCATCTCCTGTTTATCAGGTGTGTTGGTAGTATTTGTAATGACATCCTAGTTGTTAGAATAGTAATGTTTGGTGGTTTGATCCCTCTGTTTTTTGTAGTATTTGTAATGACATCCCTATGTTTTAATAGTAATGTTTGGTGGTTTGATCCCTCTGTTTTTTGCACATTTGATGATAACAGAACTGTAACCTATGTTGTGTACCTGTTTGTTGATCCAAAAACAAGATAACACATCACATAACATGATACAGATAACAGAGAGTAAAACTCTACTTTTGGTACACAACATTGTTGAAAGCATACCTGTTTTCAATCTTTATCTCCAATATTCTCGCATACCAAACTTATCACATCGGCAGTATTAATCTTCATTCAGCATGAGCAGTACTAATATTCTCCAGCAGCACTAATTCATTTCAGCAGTATTAACTCATTCCAGCAGCATTAACTTGTTCCAACAGTACTAACTTGACTAGCAGTACTAACTTGACTAGCAGTACTAACCTTGTTCCAGCAACATTAATGTATCAGCAGTACTAACAATGATCTAGCAGTATTAACTTTGTCTTGCAGTAGTAACCATTGCATAAGCAGTACTAACTTGACTAGCAGTACTAACCTTGTTCCAGCAGCATTAATGTATCAGCAGTACTAACAATGATCTAGCAGTATTAACTTTGTCTTGCAGTAGTAACCATTGCATAAGCAGTACTAACCTTGTTCCAGCAGCATTAATGTATCAGCAGTACTAACAATGATCTAGCAGTATTAACTTTGTCTTGCAGTAGTAACCATTGCATAAGCAGTACTAACTTGACTAGCAGTACTAACCTTGTTCCAGCAGCATTAATGTATCAGCAGTACTAACAATGATTTAGCAGTATTAACTTTGTCTTGCAGTAGTAACCATTGTATAAGCAGTACTAACTTTGATCTGGCAGTATTAAGGTTGTTCTGGCAGTAGTAATGTAGTTCCCAACAACATTGTAACATAAATGTAACCTGTTTTGGTACCTGTTTGTTAACAGAAATGTAACCTCTGTTTTGGTACACAACATAACAGAATAGTAACCTCTGTTTTGGTACACAACATAACAGAATAGTAACCTCTGTTTTGGTACACAACATAACAGAAATGTAACCTGTTTTGGTACACATACAATTCCAGAGAGTAAACACAAAAACAAACCTGTATTCAATACCATACCAAACCATAGATTAAGTAAACATAAAACAAACCTGTTTTGGTACACATACAATTCCAAGAGTAAACATAAAACTAATTGTTTTCAACTAACAACAAACCACAAACCACAGATTAAGTAATTGTTTTCTGCCAACCACAAACCACAGATTAACTAATTATTTTCAACCATATACAAACCACATATTAGCTAATTGTCCTCATTGTCCCCCTTGTCCTTTACAAGTCCTGGAATTGTGCCCTTGATTCTTACACTTATCACAAGTCACAGTCTTCCCTTTCCTAGGAAGTTTACCAGTGTCCCCACTCCTCTGAGACAACTCCTCATTTGTCTTCCTTCTCTTCTTCTTTGGTCTCCCAATCTGTTTATGGTGAGTTGGAGGGAGTAAAGTTGTTGCCCAGTCACCTTTCTCCCATAGCAGGCTTCCATTGATTGGCTCAATCTTGAAGCTATACATTTCCCTCCATGTGCTTACTTTGTACACATCCTCAGCCCAATCTTCAGGTAACACATTGTTACCATTTGCTGCCATGTCCCAGTTTGTAGCCACAGCATGCTTGCATGGAATTCCAGTTCACTCCCACTTCCTACATGAACATGTCCTTTCTCTCACATCTACTATACATTGGTCATTCCAAGGGCCAGAAACCTATAATTCAGTAAATACCATTAAAACAAAGCATAATATATAGTAAATATCATTAAATCAAAACATAAAAACCTATGATTTAATATACATACCTGGTACCTATCTCCTCCACTAAACAAGACTTGATATTTGGAGGCCTCTTTCTTGGCAGTCTCCAAGATTTTGTTTGCTGTTGGGGTAAGTGGGCCATCACAACTGTCTATGACTTTGCATACATTTACTATCCTCTTCATTAGATACACTCTAATGTATTCCAAACATGAATAAATTGGTTTATCCCTAGCATCAACAATTTGTCTATTGAATACCTCACACATGTTATTCAATAACACATCAGAGTGACACCTACCTGTTACCAAAGTATAAACAGGTTGAAATATGTTTACCAAAGTATAAACAGGTTGAAATATGTTACCTGTGAAGTGTGCTCTGCTCCAGGATTGAGGAGGGATGTTGTTCAAATATTCAAAGCAGTCTGAATTGAACATTCTCAAACTTTCCATTGCAGTCTTAAATTGTGGGACAATGGGGGCTGTTGCACATTGCCATAAATGATCCTTGTATGCTTTCCCTTTCCACACAAGTTTCATGTTTTCATGAATATGCCTAAGACAGTATCTATGCTCCGCAGAAGGGAACAATTTGGCAATTGCTGGAAGAATGCCCTATTTTCAAAATAATGTAACAATAACAATACAATTCAATTACAAAACAATAACAATTCAATTGAAAACCACAAACAGAGAAAATAAGTTCATACCTTTTGTCTGTCACTAATGAAAGTGAAGTTGGAATTTGTTTGAAGATCAAGGTCATCTCCAAGGCATTCTAAGAACCACATCCATGAACTTGTATTCTCAGCCTCTACTATGGCATACGCCACTGGATATATGCCCTGATTTGGGTCTATGCCCACTGCTGTTAGAATTTGCTTTGGAAATGGACCTTTCATAAAAGTACCATCTACTCCCAACAGATCCCTTCTACCTGCCCTGAATCCTCTCTTCAAAGAACCTAAACATATGTATACCCTTTTGAATTTCCTGGTGTTACTAGCTGGATTCGGTTCTTGCTCAACTTCAATCTTAATTGTTGTGTCAGGGTTGCATCTTTTTACCTCTGCCAGGTAATCCCTCAGGTGTTGGTATTGTGCCCCATAGTCTCCCCATAACTTCTTCATCGCCATCTGTTTTGCCCTCATTGCCTTGCCAGGTGACACAAAGATCTCAAATTTCTCTGATAAGTGGGATTGAATTGCCTTCAATGGCATATTAGGATCTACCTTGATCTGCTTTGTTATGTGCTTTGAGAGAAATTGTGCAGTGGCCAAACCAACCTCCCTCGTTTGGAAGCATTTATGGGTGTCAAAATAGGTTTTCACAGTCCAGGTTTCTTCATTTTCTGCACATGATGCATACAAAACCCATTTACAACAGGGCCCATTGGACTTTCTCCAAGCACTCTTTCTTCCCTTACTAGGCCCACTGGACTCCTTTACATTTGGCATTGATCCCCTAGAGACGGCCCTAACTCTTACAACATCATTTCGGATCACCACTATGTCCCTTCTAGTCTGAATTGAATGCTGCTTGATTAGGTTGAGAATGGTTGTTTTATTACCAAATGTCTGGCCTAGATAGAATACAACCTCCTTACACTGTATTTGGGCCCTACGTTTGCACAAACTGCCATTTTCATCCCCTGAATTAAAATCATCAACCTCAAAAGGATCAATATCACCTTCCACATTCACACTATCACTTCCCTCTCCATTTACACCAATCCAATCCACATAACCATCTACATAATCCTCCGGGTCATCATCTATACCAAATTCCTCATCATAGTCATTACTATTATGGCTCTCTATATCATCATGGTTGTTACTTCCCTGGATCATGTCCAAGTCCAAATCCAAACATTGGTTCAAGTCCAACCCATTGTCCAAACATTGGTTCAAGTCCAACCCATTGTCCAACCGTACTACTGCTTCCTGTTCTGGTACATCTGACTCTAACCCAATGAAAGGATCAAAGCTATGAATTATATGATACATGCTTTGATTTGGGGTTGACAGGTTAGTTCTACCATGTTCCACAAATACATCAATAAGTTTAATAGCAGGGGCATCAATAAGTAAGAGGTTTAACACATCCTGGTTACTACCTAATCCTCTTAACCCAGTATCCATATCACCTTCAGGAATCAAGAAATGGTAAAATTTGATTTCATGTCTATCATACCCTAATTTCATCACCATTAAATGAAACTCCTCTACATTTAATCCTTCTGTGTTAACCAAATCAACATAATCAGTCTTACCATTCTCGTATCTCCTTCCAGGAATGCTTGTAAAGCAACCTCCATGGTTCATCCTTACTGTAAACAATGTTGGGTATAGCTCTGTATGGAAAAATCAACAGAATAATTAGGTATGAAGAATGTGCAGTCCCAAAAATGGAAAAACATAAATGCATGTGAGCTTACCATATACATCACTTGGGTCAAATCCTTCGGCCAAATCCCTCCTTAATATCCATCCAGGTTCTTCCATCGTATCTTGAGCAGGGAACGATTTTGGTCGATAAAGGAGATTTTTGATCGAGAAAGGAAGAATTTTGATCGATGAGTGTGACTCAACACAGTGAAGAGACTGAGGTTTGAACTCTCAGTGAAGACGAAGAGATTAGTCGTTAGAGGGAATTTGTTTTTGGTTGAAATGTGAAATGACCATTATGCCCCTGCCTCTAACGCCACCAATTAACGGGGTTAAGGACGAGACCCCAAATCCAGATCAAAATCAAAACCTCAGGGACCAAAACTTGACTTATGAAACCATGGGGATCGGTTTTAAAAAAATCACTAAACCTCATGGACCAAAAATAGAGTTTTCTCATTAAATAATGACAAAAGGACATGATTCTATTTATTTTTATGGTGCTTTACTCATGGGGTTTTTATTTATTCAATTCTTGCAATTTATGGAACCAAATTATAGCGTTACATCCCATCATCAAGTCATTTAATCTTTTGAAAATGTAAACTCAAACTAATCTTTTTGTTTCTCTCTCAAAAATTAATATATTATTTCCATCCGTGTTTGATTCTACTTTGAGCTTTGCTTTGGCGTTTTAAAAGATTTGTCCCAATTCTCTTCTGTCAGAAAGAAAAGACACGATTTTCTAATAAAAGAAGGGGAGGCTAATGGGCTAATGGCACCAAAAAAAAGGCTAATGGCACAAAAAAAGTAAAAAAAAGTATGATTTTAATTGCATTGTTTTCATAACCAATTATTTTTTGATTTAAATATATATATATATATATATATAATATATATTTATAATATATATATATATATATATTATTATTTATTTGTTATATATATATATATATATATTAGAAATATAGAAATATATATTATTATTCTTTTTGTTTATATATATAGGGGTGTCAATTATATAATTATAAAAATAAAACATAAACATTGCGATTTAACATATAAATAGAACATAAAATAATCTATATTACATTCGATTATTCTAAAATAACATTATCCGTAGTACAATTAACACGTAAAAGTTGCTGGTACTTCTGTATTCGATCTGAATACGGGGTAGCCCATCCTGCAGCACACGGATAACGGAAGTGGAAAAAATGTTGAGTTATAGTAGGGAACGGGTATCCTTCTGCCATATCTAATTTCACATAATAGTTACCATTAACGTACCCAATTGTAAAAGCAACATGTTGATACCACGCTGGCGGAGTGGACCTAAGCGGCAAGTACGTCATACAGCCTGTCATATTTATAACGTGTAATATCACATTATACTTTGAAGCAATCAAGACACCTATTTCAGGCATTGTCATCCAGTGTTCAACTGGTGCACCTCCATCTGATTGAAAGAAGTTTAAAGTGTTGTAAACAATATTCCAATATTGACCTCCAAAAGTGTTCCAGTATTATGTCTTGTGTGTATCTAACTCTTCCATCAAGTTAGACCGAATTGTGGGTCATGCATCTTCATGAAGACCCAGACAGACAGCTATTGCTCGGAATCCACAATTTCCATCACCTCTCACATCATTTACATGCGTAATGTAAAAATGAATTTTAAATATAAAAAATATTTTTTATGTAGTGTATATGATATATATTAAAATATATAAATCAAAAAATTCAATATTAGGCTCATTTCGGCCGTATCGAAGAGACGATTATAATGGTGTAACTTGTTAAAATTAAAACGTATGTTTTTAACGTATTTTAGTTAATAAACGATTATATGTGTTAAATGTAAAATTTAAATTATGAAAGTAAAAGGTATAAAGTAAAGTAAGTAAATAAGTATAGGGGTTGAAAGTGTAAATATCAAATCAAAATCACAATTTTTGTCGAAAAGGCCTAGGGCCTATAAAGGCCTAGCTATGTAAGATATGTATCACGGGTGTTTGTAGTTTTTTTGACTCGGTCTTACTTTATACATGAAAAGAAATAAAAAAAAATGATTATAATATGAACGATGCTTATAGGAGTCTAGCAGGTTTTAAATACAAGTAATATTATTCATATAAATCAATTGAATAAGATGTTTTGGAAATATTGAAGATTCATTTATTATAACTAGAAGTCTACTCGCGCAATGCAGCTTGATATATCTTGATTTTAACTTTCTAATTTATTTTAATGTGTGGTTTTGAGAAAACGGTCAATTTTTTTTATAATTTTGTTTAAAAATGACGTTTTTGAGGAGTTCATTGATTTGAGGATTTGAAAGTGGGTAAAGATAATGATTAATTAATAAGAGTCCACGATTTAAGAATTTGAAGGTTGTTAGAGAGAAGTATTAATCAAATAATTAGCATTAAAAGCGGTACATAAAACTTCATTAGTTGTTTTTGAATCCCTCTGTGGCTCTCATACCACGTACCAACCAAGTTTAAATAGTTGGTACGATATACCAACCAATTAGGTCGGTACCAACTAAATTGGTACAAATTAAATTGGTACGGTTGGTATGAGAATTGATTGGTTTGTCTCGGTATAAAATTGACACCCATATATATATATAAACAAAAAGAATAATATATATATATATATATATTTCTATATTTCTAATATATATATATATAAAACAAATAAATAATATATATATATATATGTCAAATAATATATATATATTATATAAATATATATATATTATATATATACATTTAAATCAAAAAATGATTGTTTATGAAAACAATGCAATCATTTTTGGTGTCATTAGCACCTTTTTTGTGCAAATAGCACACCCCTTTAAGAAACAACTAAAACCTTAACCACTTTGTTTATAAGAACATATACACATGGCGTGTCTAATTGAGGGGGTTGTACTTGGAGATATGGTCTTTAGAGTTCAGGGTCCTTTGTAGGATTTGGAGTTTTATTTCATTTCAATCTCGTGTTTCTTTTAAGAGAGTCTGTAATTTTTAATTTTTGGGATTATAATGGAATAATCCACCAATTTGATTTAGAAATTGCATGTGGTATTTTATGGGATTTCATATAATTTGTTTGTAAAAATGTTTTAAATAAATTAAAGATATTCATTTTATAATAATTAATTGATAATTTTCTTTAATTATTTTTATAATTATTCATAGTTTGTTTTTATAGATTATTTATAAAAAAAAAGGAATTTCAACGTCAATTCCAAATTATTTCAACTCTAAAATCTTCTACAAAATCAAAATCTTTCATAAACATTATATCAACCAAACCAAATCCTCCTTAAAATATTTCTTAAGATGCTCGGTTTCTCAATTCATTTTTGTGTATTCTTTTGGGTCAAAATAGTCTAAGTTCATCTTGTATTGGTTCTGTTTAACGTGTAAGTGAATTTGCGCTAAATCTTATAAATTATGGACAATATATGGTGTTTTAAGGGTACTTTTGGAATATTTTTGCTCTTTTTCGATCTCTCGCCATATTTATTTATTTTATTTTACTAGTTTTTAAAATTCCTAGTTGAGATTCATTAGCTTCATAAGCATTATACAAATAACAAATCTTGATAATTATGTGAATTTGTCAACATTAATTACTATTTTAATTTATCTTAAAACAAGTGTTCATTTTTTAAAATATATGTTTTGGTACACCTTGAATTGTTACTTGTTTCAAATATCGTTTCTTGCATATCGATACCGTATGTTGGTTTGTGGTTGGATTTGCACGGCGGAAGCAGTGAACCTTGAGATCATGGAATCAATTTTTTGGGAGTTTATATATAAGTTTATTACATGTGGGTCATGAATTAGTTTTTCGAGCAAAGTGGATAGACATTTACTTAGGGCCTTTTTGGTCTAACACTCGTTTTTCAAATCTAAACCATTTTCAAGTAGATGTTATGTTGAAAGTTCGTTAAAGGGAAGATATGAATCACCATTGAGATGACTAAGAGACTTGAGCTTAGTCACCTTTAGTATTGTAATAATTATCAGTTGTAAACCGCTGCTAACTTTGAGATGTATTGAAAATTGTAAATACTTATTACTTTTGGAGCCGATTTAACCATTTATTATGTTTATTGCTATTTTGGGTTTTAGATCATTACAAATAATAATTGCTGTCAATCAGGTTGTAGCGCAGTGGTTGATCGTCTTGGGTGATGTGGTGGAATATCCCATCTACCCAGGGTTCGATTCCAGGCATCCTCAACATTGATAAGACATCTTTAAGTTTCAAAATTGTCAGGGATTAGTCTGGGCTGTGCCTGGAATACCCTTTCCAAAAAAAAATTGCTTGAATGGCTTATTCACTCATTCGTATAAATATGTTTATTTGAAAATTAAAATCGTTAATGACTAACTTTTACGCCCTTAGGTTATACTACGATTTCCACAACTTTTACGTACAATAAAATGAATTTCTAATATTGCTGTATTTTGTTACAGTTTAAAAAAAATATATTAAAAGAATTTTAGATAAGGAAAAAGTCCAAAAAACCCAATGGACTTAGTGTTTGAAGTGATTAAATCCTTGAATAATTTTTTGGAACAAATAAATCCTTAGTCATTCCAAAATTTATTAAATAAATAATTGGAGTTTTGAAAACCTGTTAAATACATCTTTATTCCAATTTTAAAGTTGTATTTAACAGGTTTCCAAAAGTCCAATGATTTATTTAACAAATTCTGGAATGTCTAAGGACTTATTTGTTCCAAAAAAATTGTTCAAATATTTGTAAGAATTGTTTTTGGCAATAAAAATAAATTAATTAGAAAGTAGTTTTTTAGAAAAAAAATTACACTTTGCATTCTTATACATAAAAAAATACGTTTTTTTACAAGTTACATCATTATAATTGTCTCGTCAACACGTTCAAAGTGAGCTCAATATTGAATATTTTTTTATTTAATCTTATATTATTAAATATCATAAATAGGTACGAATTATTTGTAATAATTACACTTTATTTTTAAGATCATTTATTTAATAATACAAGATTAATCTGTATTTATAGGGTATAAAGTGTAAGTATTAAAAACAATTCATACATATTATAATATTTAATAATATAATATTAAATACAAAAATATTCAATATTGAGCTCATTTTGAACGTATTGACGATACGATTATAATGGTGTAATTTGTATAAAAACGTTTTTTTTGATACATTTTAGTTAATATACAATTATGTATGTTAATATAATAAAGATGTAAAATAAAAAATGAAAAAATAATGAATATTAAATAAATTAAATAACTATTTTTAAGTAATAAAAATGTATTTAACAGGTTTTCAAAATTCGAATGATTTATTTAACAAGTTTTGAAATGTTCAAAGATTTATTTGTTCTAAAAAATTGTCCAAAAACTTAGTCATTTCAAACACTAAAGTCCATGAGTTTTATTGAATTTTTTCCTTTTAGATATTTTATTAGTAGTTAAATATTTAAGATATATATGTCAAGAATCAGGATAAGCATTGAAATCGTTTAGAAAATGAAAATAATGTAGTAGTTAGGAATAAAAGTCTCTTGTCACTAAGGTTTATGTTTTTTTTCTTTTGTTAATCAATCGTATGTATATGCATGATCATTTTTAAGAAAAAAGAATAAAAAATTAAGTTAAATAATATTATATTAAATAAAATAAAATAAAGAGTGAATTGTGGATTTGGTCCATGTGGTTTTATGATTTCTTTGACCATGGTCCTCATTCTATGTTTATTGTGGATATGGTCCTCGTGGTATGCAATATGTTGTGACTAAGGTCCTTCGTCACTAACACCATTAACTTTTAATGGTTAAAGGAATCTTTTATAGAGGCATTATTGTCATTTACACTTATCAAAAACATGAGGGACCAAGTCCACAATTGATTTTATTTTATGTTGGAATTGGGAAGACCCCTCTTACGTACGAATACACACCAAAATAGGAAAATGTTATGTCTTTTATTTTGATTTCATTTTTTTAAGCAAAATAGGAAAATATATTTTAGATATTTGATTTATAATAAAATGGTCATCACTCTATAATTGCTTATTTTTAAGGTTTAACAAGCACCACATCCACAATTCACAATTCACTCTATTATCTAATAGAATTGCAAACAAACCTTTAAAATAGGAGAAAAACCTTTAAAATAAGAGAAAACAAACCTTAAAAATTAACCCATCAAAGTAATAAGTGTTTGATATCCAACGTTATATCTCAAAAAAACAACCCATCAAAATAATAAGTGTTTGATTTCAACATTACATAAAAAAAACAACCAATTTGTTATTTTGATTGAATGTATTTTTTGGGATGTAATGTTGATATCAAACACTTATTATTTTGATGGGTTGTTTTTTTGAGATATAATGTTGGATATCAAACACTTATTACTTTAATGGGTTAATTTTTAAGGTTTGTTTTTCTCTTATTTTAAAAGTTTTTTTCTTATTTTAAAGGTTTGTTTGCAATTCTATTAGATAATAGAGTGAATTGTGGATATGGTGCTTGTTAAACTTTAAAAATAAGCAATTATAGAGTGATGACCATTTTATTATTAATCAAATATCTAAAATATATTTTCCTATTTTGCTTAAAAAAAAATTAAATCAAAATAAAAGACATAATATTTTCCTATTTTGGTGTGTATTCGTACGTGAGAGGGGTCTTCCCAATTCCAACATAAAATAAAATCAATTGTGGATTTGGTCCCTCATATATTTTATAAGTGTAAATGACAATAATGCCCCTATAAAAGATTCCTTTAACCATTAAAAGTTAACGGTGTTAGTGACGATGGACCTTAATCACAACAGATTGCATACCACGAGGACCATATCCACAATAAATATAGAATGAAGACCATGGTCAAAGAAATCATAAAACCACATGGACCAAATCCACAATTCACTCTAAAATAAAATAATAACGGGTTTTTATGTATTTAATGAGATGGAAAAGAGATATAAGGTTTGTTTTCTATTATGTTTTGTGAAATCCTTAAACATTGGTTTCACACTTGTAATAAAAAATAATTTATTACGAATTTAATGTTCAACTTATTTAATTATACATATGTATTTGAATATTTGATTTACCTTTGGGTATATTTATTTTAAAATAGTTTTTATTTCCGAGTAACTTAAGTTTTTAACCATCATACAATACAAAGTAGAAAACACTCTCTTAGTAAGAAGTTAAATGATGCTACATGAAGGTATGAAGTCGAAATACAAGTTATTATAAGTATGACGTGAAAGATAAGTAAATTTTCATGTGAATTTTTGAATCGGGATCCATACGCATATAATGTTTTTAGTGTTTGCAAAGTTGTATGAGCATACTATTTGGTTACAACTTATACTTACATGTTTACACATATATACTTAATTTTAGCATGTTAATTATACATATATATATATATATATATATATATATATATATATTCAGTATTTTGAAGAGATGCTATGCATGAAAATACTATATATGGTTACGTGTGTGGGGTGACAAGTGGTACATACATATGTACTCTGCATGTTTAAATATCATTACTACATATTATGAACATTGTACTAGGTAAGTTTCGATGCGATAGAGTGACCCCTACACCATGTCGGTTCAATTTTTAGATCTCATATGCTCAATTATATTTATGTTGTATTTGTATAACACTACTAAATCAAAACTTTTGCTTACAAAACTTTTTCCTCAGAAAGCTGTCGCTAATAGATGATTCGGTCACAAAATTTGTTGGCCGGGTAAACTGTTGATGGGTAATTCAAATCAGTGACAGATTACTCGGGGATTCTCTGGGTGATCCGTTGGTATTTTCTCAAAAAATATCGGATTCTATTTCTACCGAATCATTGGGATTTTCTGGATGATCCGTGGGTAATCACCGACGATAATTTTCTGGATGATTTTTGTGGGTTAAAGTCATTTGTTTTGTAATGTAAAGTTTAATATGATTATGTAGACAACAAAAGTTTAATATTTATTGATTAGCTATATGTGTTCCGCTGCAACTAGTTAGTTGTATATTTATGCTATTATTGATCAATATATTTTTTTAAATTTGTTAAACGTCACACAAGAATGGAAAAATAGGGTATGCCATACTATATTCATCAAAGAATGTAGATTCATCATTGTTTCAAACATTTTGGATGTAAACCTCTTTTCTAAAAGGGAAATTGATTTAAATAGTTATATGTACGTATAAATTAGTCTCCTAATCATTTATCTTCTACTTTTATTAAAATATCACTACATTCATAATAATTATGGACATAGTTAAAGGACACAAAAAATGAATCTGGTCAACTTTTCTTGAAAAAAAGTTATTTGGGTCTGCAATTATATATGGATCTAAGTATGTATATTTTTTAAGGAAATTGACCAGAATCGTTAAAAAAATTTGTCGTTTACCTAGGTCCCCAAGTTACGGACCTTGATATAGGGATGGCAAAAAAGCCTCATGTAATAACCCAAAAATAAGAAATGAGATCTAAATAGAAGTTAGGGGTTGATTTGGTTATTTCGTATAGTTTGAGGGTAAAATAAGAAATTTGAAAAATTAATTCCCCTATCTTTTTCCTGTGCGCCGCTTTTGGCTAGAATTAGGAAAACATGTTTCTTTTTTTAGGGTTTGTTATGTGTTCCTGCTACACCGAAAGAGAGAGAGGAGAAGAGAGAGAAAACACCATGGGAGGTCTGTGCGTTTTGTTTCGTGAGGAGAAAACAAAGAGAAAGGATTAATAGCCTGGTGGGTGTGTGTCCTGTATGTGTGCGCCGAGAAGTAGCAGCGAGAGAGAGAGAGAGAGAGAGAGAGAAGACGAGGAAAGAGAGTTGCGAGAGAAGGAGAGATGGCGAGAGAAAGAGGCAGCGAGAGTGAGAGAGAGAGAGAGAGAGACGACAAGAGAAAGAAGCAGCGAAATGGACAGAAGTGGAACGCCGGCAGCCGGCTGCCGGTGGTGGTCGCCGGCGGTGGTGGCTGAAGTGGTGGTCGCCGGCGGTGGTGGCTGAGGTGGTATCTAAACCGTAAAAATCGCCCTGCTCTTTCTGGTAGCGAGAAATTGAGAGAAACAAACAAGAAGAAGAAAAATGTTTGGACTAAGGTTCCCGTTTCGTGAGGTTCTAATCCGGTAAGAAACTTTTCCCTTGTGTGTTCACTTTTGCAAGTATTGTAGATTGATAAGTTCTAGTTGATCTCAGTTTTGTAAGTTGAGAAAATAAATGAGAGTATCAATATAGAGTTTGATTCTAATCCATGTATGATATAGTTAAAAATTAAATCAAGTATTGATTGTGGAAACTAGTTCAGAGCATAAATGGGGATAACCCTAATTAGATGTCTTGCATAATTAAATTGTTTAGGAGGGTTAATCCTTACGCGGCATTTTGAGTAAAAGTGTTATGATAAGTTTCACTAATTGGGATTATTAGAAAAGAATTGGATTTAGAATCGTTCGGGATCTGTTCGTAATCTGCATGTGGCGCAAAGCAGGGTTGGCGCAAGAGCTTGTTTGGCGCAAAACCCTTGTTTGGCGCAAACCCTCCCGAGACCTGGACCGTTTAAGTGTTGGGCCGAATTAGTTTGTGGGTCGAAAGTATTGTTGGGCCGAAAGATTTCTTAAGTCCTTTTTGGGCTTATTTTGCTAAATTGGGTTGAGCTTATTATTGAAGTCTATAATTATGTTAAGGGGGCCTAGTACGTAATTGGTAGTCTATTTATTTAATTTGGGTCATATTTTTAGTAACATGGTCCATATTGATATTTAGGATCCAGTGTTATTACTATTATGTTGAGAATCTAGAGTTGGATAAATTAATGGATCGGGTATAGTATTTTAATTGGATGGGTAAGCAAAGACCATTAATTATGATTTTTGGACTAGAAGTGTAATCTACCAACTTAGATAAGTTTGGGTTGAGTTCGAGATCTAACTCGAGTAATAAATGAACGAATTATGACGTACGTTATGAATATAATAGGTGTTCCACCTAGAGACCGGAAGTGTAAGAGAGGAGCTTTGGAGCAAGCAAGCCAGGTGAGTTTTCTAACTAAAATATGTGTTATTTTAACATGTTTTCTAAAGCGAGTACATGATGAGAAATGCCATGTTTTATTCTTATGTTTTTTACTACATGAAAGTTGTTTACAGTTTTAAATGAGATCTGTGTATGATTTATGGGGCTGGCCTATCCAGTGTATGAATTATGGGGCTGGCCTATCCAGTGTATGATTTATGGGGCTGGCCTATCCAGTGTATGAATTATGGGGCTGGCCTATCCAGTATATGAATTATGGGGCTGGCCTATCCAGTGTATGATTTATGGGGCTGGCCTATCCAGTGTATGAATTATGGGGCGGGCCTATCCTGTGTATGATTTATGGGGCTGGCCTATCCAGTGTATGATTTTATGTGAAAGATTTTAAATGTACAACTATGTGAAAGTTTTATGCAAAGTTATGAGAAAGTTGTATGCAAAGATATTTGAAAGTTATAAACTGTTTTTAAGTGTTTTTGAGAACTGTCAGGAGGGACTCACTAGACCTCATGGTCTAACCCTCGCATTTTCCAAACTAAACCTTTTCAAGTAAACAGATAGTAGGAGGCTCCGGTGAGTGAGCAAGCGCAGGATAGAGTACAGATGCAGATAGAGACAATATCACTCATGCTTTTAGTGGTAGTTATTCTCAGTTGTGTATAGGTTGTTTCCGCCAACCTAAGTTATTTAGACAGATGTAATGAAATTTTATGGGCCCAGTTTTGGAAATTGTTTATTCATATTGTTATGTATGTTTTATTGAGGTTGGGTCGTTACAGTTGGTATCAGAGCCATAGTTTAAGGGATTTAGGTGACCGGACGGGCCTAAACTTAAACTTTGGAGTAGAAATCACAACTGAGAATAGGAAATGCGTTAGGAGGGCACTAATGTAGATACAAGAAATGCGTTAGGAGGACACTATTATAGAGATAGGATTAATAAGGTACTGAGGACTGTCATGTAAGGTAAGTTTGAAATTCCACCTGGCCAGTGTAATTGCGAACTTACAGGTACATGTATGTGCTTAACCTGCCTTATTATTCCGAAGTAGTAGTCAAAAGCTAGTGTTTATGTCGCGTGCCAGTACTTTAGAATGTCAGTAAGATCCCTGAGAAGTAGATTGAGACCCAATGTCGGGGAGATATCGTAAAAGATCAGTTATGATGTGAGGTATGTATACATCGTAGAGAAGAAAGTTGTTTGGAATGTATTGAGTCGTCTAGAGATAGATCTTCGTGGATTCGAAAAGGATGAGCGAATGCTTGTGAGTAAGACTCCTGGTTCAGGAGAGTCCCAGTTCTAGAAATCATGGGATAGATCAGACGGGATGGTAAGAAAGGACAGTGTCGAAATCTTGGAAGTGTTTTGGAACTCTAAACTTGAAACGAGCTAATCAGTGGCAGGATTAATGAAATAAGATATTAATAGTGAAATGAAAGCATGTAGAAGTGGAAAGTGAGATAGTTGATCAAAACGAAAATAGTATGAAATGGTTGAGTAAGTGAGATGTAGAACGTATGTACTGCAAGTTGTTGAAGGACTGAGAGGACAACCATTAGTCGAAGGCATAATGTCAAGGATAAGTTGTGTGAGGAAAGGGGTTGACCTTGTTCGAGTGAGTAGCCTTCATTCACAAGTAGAGTCTCATGCATGGTGTTCTTTTATGTAACATAAAATTTTCACGATTGAAGTTAAATGTGTAACTATAAATTCTGATCGAAAATGAGTCAGAATGTGCACGTGTGTGTTTAAAGAAAAAGTAATTTCATTCACATTACACATTGAAACTTTGAGCTTAACGATTTGCAAAGTATTCCACATTTTAATGATAAGTTAAATTGTTACAAAAAGGTCGGAAAAACGTTTGTTAGCCAAACTTTTACAATCAAATGCTTATTGACCTATTGATATCATATAAATGAGTGTGAGAACCGACTGATTTACTTGTGACGGTAATTCTTTCAGAATTGTGAAATGAAAAGATTTTCATGCAATATATTACTGTCGTAATAACATCGTTCGGATTGAGCAAGAATGAGGTTCACGGGAAGATGCATGCAAGCGATTCTCGAATCGTTGTGCGGGGCATTGAAATTATAATAAGTAATGAGGACATGTGTACCCAAGTTGTATCCAAATGCTGTTTATTTGAAAGGGATAAAACGTACGAATTGATTTATTTAACGCGTTGTCATGCATGAAGGCTATGAACTCACTAGGTCATAGAGCATTACATGTTAAGCTAAGGAAGGACTACAAGAGTGAAGAAGTGTCAGACAAATCAGGAAAGAATGTTGTAACCTTAGTATTTGTGTGCAAGAGGAAGGGTGAACAGTGGAAGAGTCAGAAGTGAATTGTAGTGTCGAGTGTGTGAGGGTCTGTACCCTTGTTCGGTATCTGGAAGTACGATTGTCGAGGAACGGTTGGGTCCAGGGGAAAGAGTAGAAGTCATCGAAATGTTAGTATTAGAAACTCGTTACGAGTAGTGTTGAGAGGCATAAGCGAAATGCTTGCGGTGTTGGGTATGAGTTTTGAGGTGAGCTGGTAATATTGATGTTACAAGAGCAAGTTCAGAAAAGAGGGAGACGTATTGCGAGGTGATTATGATATGTTGGTAGGATTAGGTTCCGTAAAGGAACCCATGTTTAAGAATAAGTTAAGAAAGTAGTTACAGGTTGTCGGTTGTTGTAGAAGTCGATAGCTGTGTAAGATTGCCGAGGCAGAAGACTTGAACCAAAAAGTTGAGAGTTAATAGAACACCTTGTAGGGGTACTATTGGGATGAGAAGTTATTGTTGATTAAGCGTTTTATTTACGAAGTATGGAGGGTTAGTAGAATGATGAGGTATGTAACTCGAGCGAAGCGAGTGTGTAGATTTTATCGTCCGATGAGGGGGGTTGTGTCCTGTTTTGTAAGGGCACGAATCGTGAAGAGCTAGCTAGAATGTTTGCGCGTGAGCAAATTGAGAACTCGTGAGTTATAGTTCAACAAGTTGGGAAAGGACTACGTAGTGAGATAGACTCGATGGTAGTATGCGGGAGAATATGAAGGAAAGTGTGAATTGTGTACGAATGACCATAAGAGATTTGGTCTGTAGTGTGATGTTATGAGTGAGGAATGTACAGTTATGTAATGGCGTTGATTGCCAAGTTAAATGTACCAGCTAGTATTGTAGTGAGGTGATGTTAGAGAGAAAGAAAGCATCAGATAGAAGCTTTGGGGTTTTCGGATGAGATGTACGATCTGTTAATCAGATTGTTGGTACACATAGGGTGTAAGTTGACTTTGTAGTGTGTTCATGTTCGGGATAGAAGGACGGAGTAGTGGTGTGAGTTTACCCAAAGGAGAAACCAAGTGATTTTGGTTGTAAGAGTCGCTAAGTAGGTTTATGTTGGGATCATTGGAAGTTTAAAGAGGATGAAGAATGTGTTAGTCAAATTGTGTTATAGTAAATGTTAAACCTCTTAAGAGCATGAATCGTTTCTTATGTGTGAGGGAATGATCCTAGAAGGAAACAGTTAGAAATTTGGATATGTTTAAAGAATGGAAAGGTGATGATTACGGGCGAAGTGGTAGTATGATCATTAGTTGATTTGAAACGTCATGATAGATGTATAAGCCGTTGGTTGATTAAAATTTTATGGATTTGTTAAGTAATGACATTTATTTGTTATTACAGGATGTGCTACAATTTCATCGAGATTCTTACTAAGAATTGAAAAGGGATAGTCGATATGTTAAAGTGAGAAGTTAATGATAGTATGATGGAATACGTAATTTTCATATTATTTTGTAAATTGTGAATGGTTGGATTACTCAGTGGAGTTGTTAGTTAAGAAATCAGTTTTGACTGATGAATTTGTGAATACCGAAATAGTGAGATATTGATATTAAGTTATTTAATATGATAATTTATGGTTGGTAGAAAGAAATGAACTACATCTCAATTGGAGTTTATCATTCGAAATAAGTTGATAAATTATATTTGAACTGAGTTGGGCAAGTTAAGGTTGCTTGTGATAAAGAGTATGAATTGTATTGTTTTATGCGGTAAGGATCGGTGGTAATATATCGCATTATTCGAGAAAGGCAGTTGAGTGCGGAAACTGTTATTGTAGTCAAGAACCAGATAAGGATAATTAGGGGCTTGTAAGCATAGAGATGCTTACAACCTCTATTTGTATGATGTGATTTGTAAAATGGATTACGAGGATTCTTGAGGAAGTGTCTTTGAGAATGGCACACTGATCATTAAAGAATTGGTTACGGTAAATCTAAGTAGGATGACTTTTTATAAAGATATCTGATTTTATAGTCGTTGTGGGTAATCGAAAGAATTTTAGAACCTAAGTTTCGTAGTGTTCCTGATGTAGTAAATTCGATTGGAAGATGAAAAATAAGATGATTGCATGTTATGGTTACAAACAGAGATTGTGAGTCTAATCAGAGTTGTGCAGCTAAGGCGTGAAAGTATGTTGCTATTGTTTTGTTAATAGAAGGATTTATTCCGAGAGTTGAGATTTAAGTTTTGATAATCAATTTCGCCGGTTATCTTTGGAGTGAATTCCGGGACGGAATTCCATTAAGGAGGGGAGATTGTAATAACCCAAAAATAAGAAATGAGATCTAAATAGAAGTTAGGGTTGATTTGGTTATTTCGTATAGTTTGAGGGTAAAATAAGAAATTTGAAAAATTAATTCCCCTATCTTTTTCCTGTGCGCCGCTTTTGGCTAGAATTAGGAAAACATGTTTCTTTTTTTAGGGTTTGTTATGTGTTCCTGCTACACCGAAAGAGAGAGAGGAGAAGAGAGAGAAAACACCATGGGAGGTCTGTGCGTTTTGTTTCGTGAGGAAAAAACAAAGAGAAAGGATTAATAGCCTGGTGGGTGTGTGTCCTGTGTGTGTACGCCGAGAAGTAGCAGCGAGAGAGAGAGAGAAGACGAGGAAAGAGAGCTGCGAGAGAAGGAGAGATGGCGAGAGAAAGAGGCAGCGAGAGTGAGAGAGAGAGCTGCGATAGAGAGAGAGAGAGAGAGACGACGAGAGAAAGAAGCAGCGAAATGGACAGAAGTGGAACGCCGGCAGCCGGCTGCCGGTGGTGGTCGCCGGCGGTGGTGGCTGAGGTGGTATCTAAACCGTAAAAATCGCCCTGCTCTTTCCGGTAGCGAGAAATTGAGAGAAACAAACAAGAAGGAGAAAAATGTTTGGACTAAGGTTCCCGTTTCGTGAGGTTCTAATCCGGTAAGAAACTTTTCCCTTGTGTGTTCACTTTTGCAAGTATTGTAGATTGATAAGTTCTAGTTGATCTCAGTTTTGTAAGTTGAGAAAATAAATGAGAGTATCAATATAGAGTTTGATTCTAATCCATGTATGATATAGTTAAAAATTAAATCAAGTGTTGATTGTGGAAACTAGTTCAGAGCATAAATGGGGATAACCCTAATTAGATGTCTTGCATAATTAAATTGTTTAGGAGAGTTAATCCTTACGCGGCATTTTGAGTAAAGGTGTTATGATAAGTTTCACTAATTGGGATTATTAGAAAAGAATTGGATTTAGAATCGTTCGGGATCTGTTCGTAATCTGCATGTGGCGCAAAGCAGGGTTGGCGCAAGAGCTTGTTTGGTGCAAAACCCTTGTTTGGCGCACACCCTCCCGAGACCTGGACCGTTTAAGTGTTGGGCCGAATTAGTTTGTGGGTCGAAAGTATTGTTGGGCCGAAAGATTTCTTAAGTCCTTTTTGGGCTTAGTTTGATAAATTGGGTTGAGCTTATTATTGAAGTCTATAATTATGTTAATGGGGCCTAGTACGTAATTGGTAGTCTATTTATTTAATTTGGGTCATATTTTTAGTAACATGGTCCAATATTGATATTTAGGATCCATTGTTATTACTATTATGTTGAGAATCTAGAGTTGGATAAATTAATGGATCGGGTATAGTATTTCAATTGGATGGGTAAGCAAAGACCATTAATTATGATTTTTGGACTAGAAATGTAATCTACCAACTTAGATAAGTTTGGGTTGAGTTCGAGATCTAACTCGAGTAATAAATGAACGAATTATGACGTTCGTTATGAATATAATAGGTGTTCCACCTAGAGACCGGAAGTGTAAGAGAGGAGCTTTGGAGCAAGCAAGCCAGGTGAGTTTTCTAACTAAAATATGTGTTATTTTAACATGTTTTCTAAAGCGAGTACATGATGAGAAATGCCATGTTTTATTCTTATGCTTTTGACTACATGAAAGTTGTTTACAGTTTTAAATGAGATATGTGTATGATTTATGGGGCTGGCCTATCCAGTGTATGATTTATGGGGCTGGCCTATCCAGTGTATGAATTACGGGGCTGGCCTATCCAGTGTATGATTTATGGGGCTGGCCTATCCAGTGTATGAATTATGGGGCGGGCCTATCCCGTGTATGATTTATGGGGCTGGCCTATCCAGTGTATGATTTTATGTGAAAGATTTTAAATGTACAACTATGTGAAAGTTTTATGCAAAGTTATGAGAAAGTTGTATGCAAAGATATTTGAAAGTTATAAACTGTTTTTAAGTGTTTTTTAGAACTGTCAGGAGGGACTCACTAGACCTCATGGTCTAACCCTCGCATTTTCCAAACTAAACCTTTTCAGGTAAACAGATAGTAGGAGGCTCCGGTGAGTGAGCAAGCGCAGGATAGAGTACAGATGCAGATAGAGACAATATCACTCATGCTTTTAGTGGTAGTTATTCTCAGTTGTGTATAGGTTGTTTCCGCCAACGTAAGTTATTTAGACAGATGTAATGAAATTTTATGGGCCAGTTTTGGAAATTGTTTATTCATATTGTTATGTATGTTTTATTGAGGTTGGGTCGTTACACCTCATCCCCAACGGCGAATCCAATACCCGAACCCGATTTCAGGGAATCCTCAAGTTGACCGGGGATGGGGTTGAAAATGGGGATACCTCTCAAACCCGACCCCGAGTATTTAATAGTAATTTTTATACATATTATGTAAATATTATATATATATAGAACGATAATAAAATGAGAACCACACATATGTTACAAACCCGTGATAACCGATATAAAAGTATTTTTTTTACATGATTCATTTACATCAAAACGTATGATTTAAGATATGTGAAATAAAAAATACGGGTAAAAAATATTCACATGGTGAAACAAATCTATGTGAAACTATCATATTATGAAACAAATATATGTGAACAAGTATATGTGAAACAAAATATCCTAAATCCTAGCATTTTAGGAAAAAATATCATGTAAAAAAATTATATCGGTTTTCACGGGTTTGTAACATATTTATGATTTTCAATTGATTTAACCCCTATATATGTATGTATGTATAGTATAATAAATAATGAAAACTGACAGTGCTTAGAATACACCTATAGACGTGTGCTAATTAAACCTCAAAGCAAGTATACAATGAGATATAATATCGTCTTTCAAGTAATAAAATGGTATCGTCCCACAGAGATTGGAGTAAAAAGTTAAATAAAAAGTAGAAGAATGAAATGATTTCAGATGGCGAATTGGAAGAGATTGATTTGTTTTGTTTGGATTGTCACTTTGATGTTGTTAACAGAGAATAAAGCAAGCACGGGTGTAAAACTTTAAGGTGGGACTTAAACACAAATTCCAGCAGGCCATGTTGCAGGAATGTTGCAGCATGCAGTTTTGTCATAACTAGATCCACCATCTATTTTGAGAGTATTCCTCTCGGACTTCAGTATTCCCACTACTGTTTAGATTCAACTAGACACGTCTCTGTGTAGTCTCCAGCTATTTATAGTGGGGGATAAAGTTCTCAAAATATATGGACGACTAAATCTCTTTGTATCAAAAACCGCTCTCTCAAGCCGATTCCCATATCATTCAAGTTGGTGTGTTCCAAGTGGCTTATCTCTAAGTCCACTACACGTTAACACCTTAGATTGGTGACCACTTGTCGAGAATAAATCAGTTTAGAAAAACATGGATGATAACTGTCACTTTATCAGTAACTCTCTCAAGTCTACTTCCCATATCATTCAAACTGACGTGCATTCAGTGGCTTATCTCTAAGTCCACGGCACTTTAACACTTTAGCAAGTGATCAATTCGTCAAGAAGTGTCATTGGTTTTTATAAAACTTGAATGAAATAATGGAACATCGTTATTGCGAAACAACGTCCACCTTTCTTTGGTTTAAAATCCCACCTTTTCGTTTAACACCCGAACTAATAAATTTAGCTACTCATAACGGAAAGTAAAGAAAGCAATAAATGACGTAAATTAAATTGCATAAATGTAAATGACTGAAAAATAAATGGCGGAATGTAAATTGCAAAAAATAAAAGACAGAAAATAAATTGCAAGAATTAAGTACTTCAAATGCTTAAATTGATTCACTAAGAAATCAAGACCAAGAGTTGTCACCCTCTTAAATCTGATCCAAAGTTCATCTTTAATACATAGAGGAGGGGGCAAAAGAGTAAAATTACATTAACTTGGTCCCAAAGTATCAAAAAGACCTAAAGTACATAAAGTAAAAAGCCTTGAAAATACAAAAGGGGCTTGCACTTAATTAACTCCAACTGGATTTATGAATCTTGGAAGCTGCTTCATTCAGCACCAAAAAACAATTTAGTTCAGCTTCACGTCCAAAAAGTAATCTGTCCAGGCATGTCATGCTGCAGAGATGCTGCAGCATGGGTCTGCACTATGAAATCTGCCAAAATGAGCAACAATCAGCCATTCCCAATCATAAAACAAGTCATTCACTACTCTAGCTCCAATAAACAATAAAGTGGAAAATAAGTAAATAAAATGACTCAAATTTAGGGATGTTAAAGATAAAATGACTCAAAATGGAAAGAAAAATACTTAATATGCATTAAATAATTAATGCATATCACACCCTCAAACTAGAACTGTTGCTTGTCCCCAAGCAACTAAGACACAAAAAGAAAAAGACTCAAGTTGGTAAGATTTGCAAAATGAGAGCAATAAGTGCACACAATGTCATGATATATGCAAGGATACACAACATGGCCATTCATAAATCCCAAGTGACATGATCTTAATCTAAGAATGAGTAAAACCATAAGCTAGCAACATTTTCTCTTTGTTATGCTCTACACATCTCACATCCAAGATCAAAAGGACTTTAAAGTACTGGTTCACTCTTTTTGGCACATTTTGTCTCACTTTGCCGTTTACCTCTCTTTGCTTCAACATATATATATTTTTTTCAATTTTTGGGGCACTTTTGTGCTATTTTGTGTTGAAAGCAATGCACTTAGCCCCAATGGGACTCTTTTAGTGCTTAAAGTCCAAACATGGCATATTTGAAGAGCTATGCTATTTTTTTGTGGTTGTTTTCTTGCCATGGTGGACTTCCCACCCTCAAACTAATGATTGACAATGTCCTCGTTGTTATAGAATGATAAAGTGTATAGGGTGGATGCAAGTGGCTCATGTAGAGTAACAAATGATGGCCTTAGTCACTTCTTAGATGTGTGAGATGTGGATCAAAATGTGTCAGGATCGAATCTTAACAAGACTAAAAATACTTAGAACTCAGAATTAAAGAATCTGCGGAATAGAACTTTAATTCACACAATCAAAGAACAATATATCAGAAAACACACAGCTGTTTGTATTCACTGATTCAACTCACAAGCTTACAACCAAACCTCAATCTTGATGAACAGGCTCAATCAAGACGACTTCTACTTCTCTAGAAATAGGGTTCTAAACCTTGAGGTTAATTCTCTCTAAAACAGAATGTATTCTAAAAAACTCTCGTATATCGCGTATTTCGTATTATTTGAATAGCTATCTATCAACATCTATTTATACTAAATAGTTACAAGATAACTATCAAAAATAAATTGATCTTCTGAATCTTCTTTAAGCATATCTTCATCCATTCCATCTTTATCTCCAAAATCTTCGCATACCAAACTTATCACATCAGCAGTATTAACTTTATTCAGCATGAGCAGTACTAATATTCTCCAGCAGCATTAATTCATTCCAGCAGCATTAACTTGACTCAGCAGTACTAACCTTGCTTCAGCAGTATTAATCTTGACAAGCAGTACTAACCTTGTTCCAGCAGCATTAATGCATCAGCAGTACTAACATTCTTCCAGCAGTATTAACTTTGTCTTGCAGTAGTAATTTTGTTCTGGCAGTACTAACCTTTACTGGCAGTAGTAACTTTGTTCTGGAAGTAGTAATGTTGTTCTGGCAGTATTATCCATACTTAGAAAATCTTCAGTTCCCAACAATCTCCCCCTAACTTGACTTTTAGAAAGAGAAGTCAAGTTCTTCAGATGATGATGCTTCCAAAACTTAATCTTGAACACACAAGTCAGGATTCAATCCCAAACTTTGATTGATGATCCTTCTTACCAGGTATCTTGCCATCTTAGAATCTTTGTTACCCACCAACTTAGTTTTTAGCATTCCTTTCAACCTTGTCATGATGTGCTTGTATACTTTATCCACCAAATAATACTCATGATATGCATAGTCAAGTGTTATGACATACACACCACAGTTTTCAATAAGCATCCAGTTGGTAACAGTTTGAAATTGCCTTTCTGTCAAATACTTAACTGCTTCTGTATTGAACATTAGGCACAAGTATTCAAGTACCATTTTGGTGATGGACATTCCATTCTCAGTCAGCATATTTCCATAAAGCTTCATTCCTACCTTGAACATCTCCTCAATGTCAGATCTAGACCACATCCTGATAAGTCTTCCCCATGAAGAACTGACCTCAAACTTCCCATCTGCTCTTTTTACTCTAATGTACTCCTTTCTCTGATCTTTCAAAGTATCCCAGAAGATGATCTCAGGAGCCATAGAAGCTAATGGTTTAACTTTGATTGGACTAGTATCAACCACAGTAATATACATATCACATTGAGCATTTGTTGGTGATTGTACATTGCTTGGTTGACCTGATGGAGTTGCCACTTCTTCTTCAGCAACTTTTTGATCAGCTTTCTCTTTCACAACTTCCTCCTTAGCTTCTTCTACAATGGGTTCCACCCTAGGCTTCTTTACAACTTTCTTCTTTGAAGCTATAGACTTTGTTCTAGGTCTTTTGTTTGACACCATCTTGGTTCTTTTGAGTGATTTAACAGCTTCAGGAATGGTTTCAGTTGTTTCCTTTGTTTCTGCTGTTTCAGGGATCGTTTCTGCTGTTTCCTTTGTTTCTGCTGCTTCAGGGATCGTTTCTGCTGTTTCCTTTGTTTCTGCTGCTTCAGGGATGGTTTCTGCTGCCTTATGTTTTTCAGCAACATTAACCATTTCTGCTGCTTGAATGGTTTCTGCTGCTTTTTGACTAGCAGCATTAACCATTTCTGCTGCTCTAGCTGTTACTGCTTCTTTTATAATCTTTGATACTGCTGCTTCAACACTATTCTTCACAATCTCAAATACCTCTGCTTCAATCTCAGATTTGGTTACTGTAGATACAGTTACTGTTTCCTTCTCACTTTCAGATACTGCTGCATCAACAAGACTCTTCATAATTTCAGTTACTGCTGCTTCAATCTCAGATTTGGTTACTGTAGATACAGATACTGTTTCCTTCTCACTTTCAGATACTGCTGCATCAACAAGACTCTTCATAATTTCAGTTACTGCTGCTTCAATCTCAGATACTGCAGCCTCCCCCTCAACCTTATGCTCATTCTCCCCCTCAACCTTTGCATCCTCCATGTTTAGTTCAGTTTCTAACTCCCCCTTTTTGGAAGCATCAGTGGTTGAGCTTCTCCTTTTCAGAACATACTGAGCTTTCTTCCTTCTTTGCAGCAGTTTGGTGATCATCTTCTTATTCTTCTCTATCTTGGTGTGTTGATAAAGAACCACCTTCTTAAGCTCATCAATCTCCTTCTGCTGATCCATGACATCAATGTTGATGTTGGCAATGGTTTCCATCAATTCCTCATAAGTATATCTATCCTCACCTGGTTTAGAAGTGTTTACCTCCCTTGCAGGATCATAGGAAGTTTTAGTAGGTGTCTCTTGCCTAGAAAAAGTACAACCTACTCCCATGGTTTCTTGGCGCCTGGGTCCTCTGAATGTTTTCACATTCTGAGTTGCCGTGGGGAAGGTCTTAGTGATGTTACCACTGTCCTTCTCTTTGCTAGCAGAAGTAGTGGCAGCCTTGCAGCCCACATGCTCATCCTTCTCTTTAGAGAGCACCTTCTTGGGGTTGGGAGACACCCCTGTGGTTACCCTTTTGATATTCTCTATTGGAGAATGCTCCAATAGAGGGCTTGTAGGCTTTGGGCTATTAGGAGATACATCAAGGGAAGGAACCTTGTGTACCTTTCTTCTTTCAAACTTCTTGGTGATTTTTGGAGTGGGTCTTAAAAGAATGGACTGTGGGATTTCTTTGGTGATGGAAGGTGGGGATTGGCCATCAGTGGGTGTGTCTAATGGGGGCCTTGACCCTGATGCCATACCTTCAGTGGTGTGGGACACAACCATCATTGTAGAGAACAATGGTGTGTCAACTCCTTCCGAGTCCCTAGGAATTCTTCTCATATTTGAGAAAACCTTCCCTTTAGGGGGTTTTGGCACATATACCTCAGCGGACTGAGGTAAATCCGTCAATTCATGGTTAATTACTTCTAGGACAAACCTGGGATACATGTAAAAGCGCTTTTTGGATTCTAGGTTTGCCACAAGATCATTAAAAATCATTGCTGAAAAATTGAACTTTCTGGCAGTGGCTAAGCAGACCAAGGCATAAGCAATGGTACTGCTAAACTCACTCCATCCAGTTGTTTTCTTTGAAATACAGTGCATAAGAGTATGAACAAAAAATCGCCATTGGGTGAAAAACTTTGACTTGTAGAATTTAAAAATTCCAATGGGACCTTCATACCCCATTCTTGGTAAGGTCGAGAAAAGTTCATCATTAGAGAGATAGGTGATACCTGAGGCATCATCTAAGTGAAGAGTGATGCGAATAACCTCCTCTGTGACCTTCAAGGGTTTGTCACAAACCCTTGTTCGAATGATTTTCTGCCCATCTTCGAATATAACAGTGGCATTCTCCCAAAATTGCTTTTGATGCTCAATATATATGGTTGGGCACACTGTTAGGGCATGAGAGATGTGTGTGGACTTGAGAAAATCCACCATATCATGAAATCATGCGGCCTGCTTTGGCTTCTGAAGCATCGCAATCTCATTGTGCTCATCGACAAACTCCATTGTCGTCATTCTTTCTGAGGATTTGGATAGAGAACACAGAGATTCTAGGGAGAAAAGGTTAGAACGAGAGAGAGAAATTGAATGCAAAGAGACGTTATGAACTTTGGCGGGCTGAAAGAGTATTTATAGCAGTACTAGCCCTGATTTTCTTTAGAAGTAGTATTAACGACTTAGCAGTATTAACGACTGAGCAGTATTAACTACAAGGCATATTAACTACACAACAGTATTAACTACACAAGCAGTATTAACTACTAAGCAGTATTAACTACAAAGCAGTATTAACTACAAAGCAGTATTAACTATTAAGCAGTATTAACTACAAAGCAGTATTAACTACACATGCAGTATTAACTACTAAGCAGTATTAACTACAAATCAGTATTAACTACAAAGCAGTATTAACTACTAAGCAGTATTAACTACAAAGCAGTATTAACTACTAAGCAGTATTAACTACTAAGCAGTATTAACTACAAAGCAGTATTAACTACACATTAGCAGTAGAAAATATGTACTAGCAGTAGTAATTCTGCACTGGCAGTAGTAACTATACTTACACTTTGCAGCACTTGTCAATCTGAGTCATACTGAGGTTCTGAGAAAACTAGTTAGTAACACCAAATATACAAAGAAATACAGGTATAAAAAATTAAAAATCATGAATTTATTCAAGGTTGATCAAGCCCACACTTGCTACCAAGAAAGTGAATCTACCCACATCAAATGCTTTTGTGAATAGATCTGCAAACTGGTCATTGGTATGAACTTTAGCAACTTGAATCAATTTCTTTTCATTACAGTCTCTAATAAAGTGATACCTGATCTCTATGTGCTTTGTTTTTGAGTGTTTGACAGGATTGTTAACAATGCTAATGGCACTGTTGTTGTCAATGAAGATTGGAGTGTGAAGAAATGTTACCCCATAGTCCAACATCTGATTCTGAATCCATAACACCTGAGAACAGCAACTTGCAGCAGCTATATACTCAGCTTCTGTTGTAGATAAGGACACTGTGGTTTGTTTCTTACACTGCCATGATACAAGTCTTGCACCCAAAAACTGACATCCACCTGAAGTAGACTTCCTATCCATGTTAGCTCCACCTAAGTCACTATCTGAGTATGCAAGCAAGTCAAACGAAGATTCATAAGGATACCAAAGACCTAATCTAGGTTGCCCTCTTAGGTATCTAAAAATTCTTTTGACTGCATGAAGGTGTGATTGCTTAGGTGTAACCTGAAATCTGGCACAAACACATACAGGAAACATAATGTCTGGTCTAGAGGCTGTGAGATACATGAGTGATCCAATCATAGATCTGTAATGATGGACATCCGCATCCTCCCCCTCAAGATCTGCAGTGATCTGTTTGTGTGTCTCCATTGGTGTGCTTGCTGGCTTTGAGTCTGTTAAACCATACTTGTCCAGGATGTCTTTCACATATTTGGATTGGCTTATGAAAATCCCATCTTTCCTCTGTTTCACCTGAAGCCCAAGGAAGAAAGTAAGTTCTCCCATGGAACTCATCTTGAAGCTCTTGTGCATTAACTCTTCAAACTCTTTACACATGTGATCATTTGTGGATCCAAAGATGATGTCATCCACATAGATCTGAACAAGTAGTGTGTCTTTCTTTCTCCTCTTAATGAACAAGGTCTTGTCAATGACTCCTCTTTCAAATTCATTTTTCAAGAGATAGGTAGACAGGGTGTCATACCATGCTCTTGGGGCTTGATGTAAACCATAAAGTGCCTTCTTCAACTTGTACACTCTGTCAGGGTGCAATGGATTCTCAAATCCATGGGGTTGACAGACATATACTTCTTCATCAATACTTCCATACAGAAAAGCACTTTTTACATCCATTTGGTAGACCTTGAACTTCATGAATGAGGCATAGGCTAGAAATAGCCTAATTGCTTCAATCCGTGCCACTGGAGCAAAGACTTCCTCATAGTCTATGCCCTCTTCCTGAGTATACCCTTGTGCAACCAGCCTTGCTTTGTTTCTGATCACAATTCCTCTGTCATCCTTCTTGTTTATGAAAATCCACTTGGTGCCAATTGCTCTATGACCTTTTGGAAGGTCCACCAAGTCCCAAACATCCTGTAATTTAAACTGTAGCAGCTCCTCTTGCATTTCTTCTATCCAACTTGGATCTTTCATAGCATCATAAGCCTTTTTGGGCTCAATTTGGGATAGAAAGCAAGTAAGTACAGTATTAACTGTATTCTGCTGATCTTGTAGCTCTTGAAGTCTGCTTTGATTCCTAGTCATCATGGGAGAAGCAATGTCTCCTATAACCAACTCAGGAGGATGATTTTTCTGAGTTCTTGATGGATGACCAGGTTCCTCAACTAAGTTCCCATCCAGATTTGACTCATTTAAGTCTGGATTTTCTTCAGCTTCTTCAAGTACTTCAGACTCTCTTGAAGTCTGATTTTCCTCTATTCTTCTCTCTTCTTCATTCTGAATGGGTTCAGCTTCCTTTTCTGGTTCACAGAAGTCAACAGGATCAATGGTAGGGAGTGGAAATATCACAGACTGAATACTGTTATCTGATGGTGGTGCATCCCTTTGTCCTGCATTCACATCACTACTGAAACCCAAAGAATTAGTGAGTGAATCAATGTCAAATAGCCAATCAGGACCTGAACCAATAGGATTTGGTGTGTGCTCATTGCATTTGACATTGTCACTTTCTTCAATTATTCTAGAAGAGGTATTAAACACTCTGTAAGCCTTACTCTGAGATGAGTAACCAACAAGAAAGCCATTATCTGCTTTGCTATCAAACTTACCTAAGTGAGATTTGGTATTGAGAATTGTACAAGGACACCCAAATGGTTTGAAAAATCCAATAAATGGTTTCTTTTTCAGAAAAAGCTCATAAGGTGTCTTGTTTTTAGGCTTTATGACCAAAACTCTGTTTTGAACATAACAAGCAGTATTAACTGCTTCTGCCTAAAAAGTAGTGGGTAATTTTGAATCAGCTAACAGAGATCTAGCAGCCTCAATCAGTGTCCTATTCCTTCTCTCAGCAACACCATTCTGTTGTGGAGTCCTAGGAGCACTGTATTGTCTCTCAATTCCTTTTTCCTCACAAAAGGTGTTTAGATCAAAGTTTTTAAATTCAGTCCCATTATCTGATCTAATGACTTTCACTTTTTGATTTGATTGGTTTTCAATTCTAAGAATAAAAGATTTGATCAGTCCACTTGTCTCATCTTTAGTTCTCAGAAAATATACCCAAGTAAATCTAGAGTAATCATCAACAATAACTAAACAGTATGACTTCTTGCCAATGCTCATGACATTTGTAGGGCCAAACAGATCCATATGCAACAACTGAAGAGGATTTGAGATAGTGTTTATCTCTTTGGACTTATGAGAAGTTTTGTGTTGTTTGCCTTTGAGACATGCAACACAATGATCATCACATGAATAGACTTTTGATGGTAAACCCCTAACAAGATTATTTTTAACAAGTTTATTCATTGTTTTAAAATTCATGTGACACATCCTTCTGTGCCAAAGTGAAGATTCATCTATTGAAGCTTTTGAAACCAAACAATTTAGAGATGAATCAGATGAAACACTTTCTAAATCTAAACAATACACATTATCCTTTCTAGGAGTTCTCAATAGTATCATGTTTTCATCAACTACTTTGAATCCAGGAGCAAGAATAATGCATTCAGAATCAGTAAATAATATACTATGTTTCTTGTCACAGACCTGTGATACACTTAACAGGTTGTATCTCAATTACTCAACATAGTAAACATCCTCAAATGTCATCTTACCTTTTGACACATCACCTTTACCACTTATCTTACCTCCTGCAGGATTATTTCCAAAAGCAACATGTCCTCCATCAATTCTTTTGAAATTCTTGAGGCAGGCCATGTTACCTGTCATGTGCCTGGAACAACCACTATCAACATGCCAAATGCTCTTCCCCTTGAGCTGTTGGTTGCCCTGCACATCAGATAAATCAGTTAGTTTTTATTGGGAACCCAAGCCGAAGTGGTCTTGGGTCTCCCTTGCTCATCAAAGTACTTGCACTGGGTTTTGATGAGATTTTCAAACTTAGGTACTGCAGAACTGGAGTACTTTGTCAATATGATTGGTCTAGCAGCACAAAAACTAGAAGCAATATTAACCTTGGAAGAAGTACTAACAGTGTTAGCAGCACTAACACTGCTAGCATCAGCATTCTCTTGAAAAGAAGTACTAACAGTGTTAGCAGCACTAACACTGCTAGCAGTAGTATTCTCTTTAAAAGCAGTACTAACAGTGTTTGCAGCACTAACACTGCTAGCAGCAGTATTGTCTTTAAAAGAAGTACTAACAGTGTTAGCAGCACTAACACTGCTAGCAGCAGTATTGTCTTTAGTATTGCTTCTAGCAGCACTATCCTTGTCAGCAGTACTATCTGAGGTAGCAGTACTAACATTAGTGCTTTTGGGGACCCATATATTGACACATTCCTTTTCAGTCTGTTTTCTCATGTGGCTTTTGGTTTCAGCTTGTTTCTTAGCCACATTATTCCTTGCAGGCTTCCTATAACCAGAAGATTTTTGAAAACTTCTTTGAAAACTTTTCTTTTGGTTAATAGGATTGAAATAACAGTGTTTGGCAAGATGATTCAATTTCCCACAAATAAAACAAGGTTTTGGTCTGTTAATCCTTTGCAGATCAACTCCTTGCTTTTGTGCCCACTAGTTATTCCAATTTCTTTGATTTCCCCTCTTTTTATCATGTTTTTGGGGCTTATTCTCTTGATGTTTCTTGCAAGAACAATGTTCACAAGTATTAGAGTTCACAACAGTGGTCTGTGTATAATGAACTCCCTTTCCCTTTCCAGTCCTTTTCATCTCATTGTTCTTAACACATGGACTTACACATTTCTCATCAGATCCTTCTTTTTCAGTCTTATCCTCAACAACTACTTTATCTAATGGATCTACTTCAGTGGCTCCTTCAGGTAAGTCCTTCCTATCCTTGGTTTCTAATAGGTCTGACTTAGGAGGGATGTAGTTGTTGTTGTAGGGTGGGGGTGTGGCATTGTACCTTATGCCTGGTTTCAACTTACTATGGATTTGAGAGTTGATTATGTTGTCCATGACTTTAGAGGCACAATTAAACTTTTCTACATCAAGTTTAACTTTCTCAAGCTCTCCTTTTAGTTTCTCACACTCTTCCCTGGATTCTCTAAGCTGGAACTCTAGACCATCCTTTTCCCATTTCCAGTAGTTTGTATCATAGGAGTGTTGAAGTTCATTGGCTTGAAAAGCCCTAATCTGTTCTTCAAACTTCTCAACAATTACTACATAGTCTTTTCTGTCCTTTTCTAATCTCTTAAGGTCATCACACATTCCCTGATTGTGATCTCTATACCTTTTAACAGTGTCTATACAAGCTTGAGTACAGAGATTAGATTTTACCTCAGTGGGAAGATCTGAAACTTCAGCCATAAGTGCTTCATTTTGGATGGCCTCTTCAGCTTGATCACTCCAATCAAATCCCATTCCTTGTTGAGAGAAAAGAGCTTGAATAGAGTTTCTGTTTTGATTGGAACTTCCAGCCTGAGTTTGTTGATGGTTGTTGTGAGATGTTCCACCTCTGCATTCCCTGGCAAAGTGTCCCATCTTGTGACACTTGTTGCATTCAACTTTGGACTTGTCAAATCCAACACCATCTTCTCTTCTTTGGGAAAAGTTGTTTCTCCCTGTCCTCTTTATGAATTTCTTCACCCTCATAGACAGCATAGCCATCTGCCACTTGATATCCATCTCTTCAAGATCATCAGCATTAATATGTTCTAAGTCATCATTAATCAATGAGGAATTAACATGACTAGAAAAAAAGGCTTCTAGTACTGAATCATTGGTCTTTTCCTGATTGACTCCTCCAGCAGCACTAACTGATTCAGGGTTAGCAGTAGAATCAGGTGATGCTGAAAGGAGTGCAGCATTATGTACATATCCAGAGGGCTTCTTTTTGGCTTCAACCTCTGCTTCAAATACTCTAAGATCATTGTAAAGATCATCAAGCTCTTTATCTTCCAATTGGTCATTCTGTCTGAAGGACACAGTATACATTGTCCACTCTTCACCTAATGATCTTAAGAACTTTCTGTTAACATCATCAGCCTCCATCTTGACTCCCACTGTAGCCAATTCTCCAATCAGCTTATTAAATCTATCAAAAGTTTGAGTCATAGACTCATTCTTAGTAGAAGTAAAGTTTTCATACTGCTGCTTGAGAATTGCCTTCTGATTCCTCTTGGTGCTTTTAGTGCCAGTGAATCTCTTTTCCAATGCATTCCACAGAGTCTGAGCATCAGTGCAGTGATGAAATTGATGCTGATATTCATTGGGGATAGCCAAAAGCATAGTGCTTAAGGCCTTCATCTCTATTTGTCTGACTTTTCTCTCTGCATCAGTCTTTGGAGGAGGTCTTTTGCCATCTGGTCCAATTCTTCCTTCATTACATGGACCATTCTCTATGATATCCCAGATGGAATAATCAGTAAGCAGAATATACTGCTTGATTCTAATCTTCCACATGTCAAACTCATTGGGTCTGAGCATGGGAACCTTAGAAACAAGAGTACTGTTTGATTCAATAGAATTGTCCATTGTTGAGTTCTAAGAAACACAAGCTCTGATACCACTTGTCAGGATCGAATCTTAACAAGACTAAAAATACTTAGAACTCAGAATTAAAGAATCTGCGGAATAGAACTTTAATTCACACAATCAAAGAACAATATATCAGAAAACACACAGCTGTTTGTATTCACTGATTCAACTCACAAGCTTACAACCAAACCTCAATCTTGATGAACAGGCTCAATCAAGACGACTTCTACTTCTCTAGAAATAGGGTTCTAAACCTTGAGGTTAATTCTCTCTAAAACAGAATGTATTCTCAAAAACTCTCGTATATCGCGTATTTCGTATTATTTGAATAGCTATCTATCAACATCTATTTATACTAAATAGTTACAAGATAACTATCAAAAATAAATTGATCTTCTGAATCTTCTTTAAGCATATCTTCATCCATTCCATCTTTATCTCCAAAATCTTCGCATACCAAACTTATCACATCAGCAGTATTAACTTTATTCAGCATGAGCAGTACTAATATTCTCCAGCAGCATTAATTCATTCCAGCAACATTAACTTGACTCAGCAGTACTAACCTTGCTTCAGCAGTATTAATCTTGACAAGCAGTACTAACCTTGTTCCAGCAGCATTAATGCATCAGTAGTACTAACATTCTTCCAGCAGTATTAACTTTGTCTTGCAGTAGTAATTTTGTTCTGGCAGTACTAACCTTTACTGGCAGTAGTAACTTTGTTCTGGAAGTAGTAATGTTGTTCTGGCAGTATTATCCATACTTAGCAAATCTTCAGTTCCCAACAAAATGTGTTCCCAAGAAAAATGATGCTAGTTCTAGCAAAAAAAACTATACCATTAGATTTAGGGATCATGACTTTAGGAAATATTCAGGCTATGTATGCATGCTTAAATATTTCACATATGCTCATCATGCAATAAAAACTAAATCCTAAAAACGTAAGAAACAATCCCAGACTCAAAAAATGTAAAATGAACAAAAATTGGAGCTAAAGAGGTATGAATGAACCTGTCCTACTCCTGAGGAGTAGGTTGTAAACCAAGTGGTTGGAATGAATGTTGCGGCACAAGAATCTGCATTTCCGTCTTTTAACAAGGTGTTCTTCTTTTTCAACAATTGGATCTCTTGTTGACAACTTCTTGAGGAATGGTGGAGATTGCTGGAGCACCTCAGTATGCTCCTCAGCCGTAAGTGTCCTCACCAACTTACTTTGGTGTTTCTCTTTCCACTTATGCTTATATAGTTTTCTCACCACTCGTTTCACTGGTTGATCACGACACAAGATTTTAATGGAACAAATGGGGGAACAGTTCATCCCACAAAGAGTTTTCCACGCACCCGCACCAATAACAGAACTTGATTTTATGAAGCTTCCCGAGTCCTTGGATTGATCATCACATCCCTTTTCAAAAACAACTTGAATATTTTCTGCACAACTTTGTTGCAGGAATGCTGGAGCATCTGCAACAATATGTTCTTTCTGCACAGATTCAAAGTAGGGGTTAGTGACAATCTTGGCATTGTGTTGCACCTCTTCACTATTTTGAAGTGAAGAGGGATTGCTTAAATGCTCAAGTTCTTCCTCATAACTCTCCATCTCTTGACTATTTTCCAAAGTATTGATCTCACCCTCATCCTTACCAACACGTTCAAATTTTTCAATCTCATTTGGTATAAGAATTTGGTTTTGTCTATTGATCTCTTCAACATGAGTTGTTATGTTCATAACTCTTTCGTTTAAGTTCTTTAAGAAATCAATCATCAAAGCTTCAAGAGATTCCGAGTTTTCAACTTGTTCTAAATAGGGCGTAGGGGGTAAAAATGAGTTGTTAAATCCACCCCTTGAAAATTCCCAGAAAAATCAACTTGTTCCTCCTAAGATTGGTCAAAAGTAGTTGCGTAGGTGTTACTCCAATCTTGGTAGGGAGTTATTGGTGATGTGAAAGTGCCATGATCTTGACCATTTAAAAACAAATTAGGATGATCCTCCCATGATTGAGTGTAACCATTGAAGTGTGAGGTATCCCAATTACTATCTCTCATGAAATAACATGATTCGGGGTTCGAAGGACAATTGTATGAGAAATGATTTCTGCCACAGTAGTCACAGAAAACAGTTTCATACTGCCCAAACGAATGTCCCATTGAATCCATATTCATAAAAAGATAAAATCAAAGATTAGTTACTTGTACACACATGGAGACGTATGACAAGCAACAAAGATGTTAGAAAAATCAAATCTTTTTAAAACTTTTTACAACTTTTAGCTTGCCAATCCCCGGCAACGGCGCCAAAAACTTGACAGTGCTTTGAATACACCTATAGACATGTGCTAATTAAACCTCAAAGCAAGTATACAATGAGATATAATATCGTCTTTCAAGTAATAAAATGGTAAGATACCAGATATTGTCCCACAGAGATTGGAGTAAAAAGTTAAATAAAAAGTAGAAGAAGGAAATGATTTCAGATGGCGAATTGGAAGAGATTGATTTATTTTGTTTGGATTGTCACTTTGATGTTGTTAACAGAGAATAAAGCAAGCACGGGTGTAAAACTTTAAGGTGGGACTTAAACACAAATTCCAGCAGGCCATGTTGCAGGAATGCTGCAGCATGCAGTTTTGTCATAACTAGATCCACCATCTATTTTGAGAGTATTCCTCTCGGACTTCAGTATTCCCACTACTGTTTAGATTCAACTAGACACATCTCTGTGTAGTCTCCAGCTATTTATAGTGGGGGATAAAGTTCTCAAAATATATGGACGGCCAAATCTCTTTGTATCAAAAACCGCTCTCTCGAGCCGATTCCCATATCATTCAAGTTGGTGTGTTCCAAGTGGCTTATCTCTAAGTCCACTACACTTTAACACCTTAGATTGGTGACCACTTGTCGAGAATAAATCAGTTTAGAAAAACATGGATGATAACTGTCACTTTATCAGTAACTCTCTCAAGTCTACTCCATATCATTCAAACTGACGTGCATTCAGTGGCTTATCTCTAAGTCCACGGCACTTTAACACTTTAGCAAGTGATCAATTCGTCAAGAAGTGTCATTGGTTTTTATAAAACTTGAATGAAATAATGGAACATCGTTATTGCGAAACAACGTCCACCTTTCTTTGGTTTAAAATCCCACATTTCCGTTTAACACTCGAACTAATAAATTTAGCTACTCATAACGGAAAGTAAAGAAAGCAATAAATGACGTAAATTAAATTGCATAAATGTAAATGACTGAAAAATAAATGGCGAAATGTAAATTGCAAAAAATAAAAGACGGAAAATAAATTGCAAGAATTAAGTACTTCAAATGCTTAAATTGATTCACTAAGAAATCAAGACCAAGAGTTGTCACCCTCTTAAATCTGATCCAAAGTTCATCTTTAATACATCACCCCAAGCCTTCCTTATATAGGAAGGAAGAGGAGGGGGCAAAAGAGTAAAATTACATTAACTTGGTCCCAAAGTATCAAAAAGACCTAAAGTACATAAAGTAAAAAGCCTTGAAAATACAAAAGGGGGTTGCACTTAATTAACTCCAGCTGGATTTATAAATCATGGAAGCTGCTTCATTCAGCACCAAAAAGCCATTTAGTTCAGCTCCACGTCCAAAAAGTAATATGTCCAGGCATGTCATGCTGCAGAGATGCTGCAGCATGGGTCTGCACTATGAAATCTGCCAAAATGAGCAACAATCAGCCATTTCCAATCATAAAACAAGTCATTCACTACTCTAGCTCCAATAAACAATAAAGTGGAAAATAAGTAAATAAAATGACTCAAATTTAGGGATGTTAAAGATAAAATGACTCAAAATGGAAAGAAAAATACTTAATATGCATTAAATAATTAATGCATATCAAAAACCCAAAGATATCTATAATTAGTATATAACACAACAATATAATCAATCTTCGATGTTGAGAAAACTTTCAAAATATATTATAGTATTGGCTTTATAGTTCGGAAAAAAATTTGTGATATGATGTGGATGTATAAAATATCTATTATTAAGTACTGTAATTGATATATTTATTTTTGAATTACTCTTGTACGTACGCAACCACTAAAATTTGATTAACCATAGTTTAGATTAATGCCTAGAGATGGCAACGGGGTCGAGGATACCGAGGATCGCAATTCCCATCCCCATCCCCATCCCCGTCGGCGAACAAAATTCCTTCTCCATCCCCATCGGGGAACGGGGATCCCCACCGGGGAATCGGGGATTTTTCCTCGTTTACAAAACTTAATTTTTTTATATAATATATTTATAAATGTCAATCACGATTGAATGACGTATTTTTATAGACTTTAGTTAACCAACTTTTTAATTTGTTGCGTTTGTAAGAGTTTTTCGGAAATAAATATATTAATTACAATACATAACAATATATATTTTATACATCCACGTTATATAACTAAAAGTTTTCCGAACAATAATACCAATCTTTATAATATATCTTGAAAGTTTTCTCATAATCGAAGATTGATTATATTGGTGTGTTATATATACTATATATACTCATTGGATTTATCATTTTTATTATGTTATATATACGTGTGTATATATATATAGGGTCCGTTTCCGTTACAAACCAAATAGATTGTACAAACTCTGCAAACCAATCTTAGTCGTTCATCAACTCTAATCAATATCTGATTTTATTATGTTTCCTAATCTAAAGTAATGATCATAATTAATGAACGTTATCATCTTCCATATATATCACAATTATTATTAATGAATCGTTATAATTACCATAAATATATCTGTTGTTTCCTAATATAATGGTTTGTAGAGTTTGTACAATCTATTTAGTTTGTAAATGAAATGCATCATATATATATAAACATATACTATATATAAACAAACTTACATTAAATACTCGGGGTCGGGGCCGGGGTCGAGTTTGAGAGGTATCCCCATCCCCAGCCCCATCCCCGGTTAACAAATTCGGGATTCCACATCCTCGTCCCCATCCCTGGTCAACTCGAGGATTCCCCAGTCAAACCGGGTTCGGGTGTTGGATCCCCGTCGGGGACGGCGTTTTTTTCCATCCCTATTAATGCGTCACTTAAACGTGAAATTGACATTATTAAGATATAATAAAAAGTTGAATTATGTAACGAGAAAAAATCACCGATTCCCCAATGGGGATGGGGATGGGGATGCGGAAGGATTTTTGTTCCCTGACGGGGATGGGGAGTGGAAAGCGATGATGGCAATGGGAATTGCGATCGCCGGTATCTCGAGCTCCATTACCATCTCTACCTGGATATTAGAATGTAGTGATATTTGTATAAAATCGGGAAATGAATGGGTAAGAGACCAATTTGGATTGATAGAATGGTTATTTGAGTCAATTTCTTTTTCTAAAAGGTAAATTGACTCAAATAGCCATTTTACATTAATAAATTGGTCTCTTAGTCATTTATCTCCCACTTTTACCAAAATGTCGCAATATCCAAGTCCGTAACTTGCGGACCTGGATAAACGACACCAAAAAATCCCTTTTTAAAAAACTATATTACAGACCTAGGTCCGCAATGCGTATGTGGAGTCCATAATTGCAGATTTGGGCGCCAAAAAAATTATGAAAATTGACCAAATTCGTATTTTTTTCAGGTTTTTGAGCTAGGTCCACAATTACGAAATGGCTAAAAGACCAATTTTATTGTATGCTTTGGTTATTTGAGTCAATTTGTCTTTCTAAAAATTATTAAAATCATTGAGATTGTAGGTGACTATGGTATTAGCTATGATAAACTCAAACGTTTGGTTCATATATTCTAAAGTAATCTGATGGAATTGGAATGTTGAATTCTTTTGACCAAATTTTATTTTTTCGTTTGGGTCATTCTTTCTTAAAGAGTTGTAACAACCCAAATTCTTGTGGATTTTAGAGTTTGGTGGTCAAAGTGAAATAAATGAAAGTTGACTTGAGGGACTAAATTGTCATTTGGAGAAAGAGGGGTAGGGCACAAATCCCTAGGACAGCCCCCATTTCACTAATCAGTATTTTGGTGTTGGTGTTTGGAGGCTAAGAGAGGGAACAAAAGAAAGAAAGAGAGAAAGAAAGGGTTTGAGAAGAAATCAAGAGAAAAGAAGAATCAAGCTAGAATCTGCAAGGTAATACTTCCTAATTAGTGTGGTGCTTCTCCTTCTTATTGTTTTGGATTCTTAAGACAAATGTTAATGATTCTTGAGTTTTCACCATATTTTCTTGAAAATGAGTCTTATGGGTTTTTGTCTCTATAAACCGATTTAAGGGAGTATTTATGGTTTAAATTGGGTATTTGGAGTTAGTGGATGAACCCTTGTAGATATCTAATCAAACTAATGGCAAAAATCGGGTTAATGACCACTTTTAATAGGTCTGGGTTCGAACAGCCGTGTTTTCCGGACACCAATTTTCGGTGGTGTCCGGATAGGTTGCAGGTGTCCGGGTAAGTGCCCATGAGGGTGTCCGGGTGTTTCTTAGTCTCCGGATAAGCTTAGTGTCCGGGTAGTTTTTCCCGGATAAGTCTAGCGTCCGGATTGTTGTGTCCGGACAATGCGGTGTCCGAAAAAGTGTTGTGTCCGGAAAACTGTTGTGTCCGGAAAGGGGTATCCGGACAGTAGGTCTGAGCTATTTATCTTATGCGAATCTATTGCCTTAGGTGTTCGTTTGGGTTAGCTTGGAAGTATTTAAGAAGTGCGTTGTACGTCAAGCAAGGTGAGTTCCCTAAACCCTTTTACGACTTAAAGTGTTACATGATTTTGACTGATTATGGTTTCATTTACGAGCATGAAGTTTTTATAACCGTTACGCATGTTTTCCATGAAATACCTATTTTACTTGAGAAAATGTATTGTACTTGATGAACTGAGAATGACGACTTACTAAGGTTTTAAAGGTGCAAGTTTTATGAAATGAATGACGTGCTATGTGGAGTCGGTCTACGCTGTAGGATCAGAGATAGATCCTCGGGGCTGATGATCCCTTGGATGTTTATGACAGACTGGTAGGTTGGAATCCGTTTCCTCCTATTTCGAGTAGAAAGGGGGTCTGCGTAAGCTCCGGGAAGGGGAGTTTGCGTAGGCTCCGGTTGAGGGCGAGAGGATAACCCATTGGGCCCCGATCGCGGAATGTTTATGTGATCCTATATACAGTGTAGTACCATGCCTGATGTTATGTTAAGGTTTACGTTGATATTTTTTATAAACGATATTATACTGTGTACATGTTGTTTTCGAAGGGAATTCACTAGACCTTTTGGTCTAACCCTCGCTTTTCAAAACTAAACCATTTTCAGGTAAGCGTGCCATGGGTTCTTCAAGTAAGAACTAGGGGCGATAATAAAGGACTCGGAGCTTAGGGCGTCTCCAAGATTTTGTCTACGATAATTATAGAATAGTTCTCAGTTGTGGAATTTAAAGACTCCCGTTGTCAATTTTGCTTAGTGTGAATTATTGATAATGTAAAGACAAGATTTTATGTAATTTGAATGCTTATTTATGGTTGTTGTATGTTATGAAATTTGGGACGTTACAAATGGTATCAGAGCCTTAGTTTAAGGGATTTAGGTGACCAATAGGGCCTAAACTTAAACTGTAAGATGAGGAACACAACCGAGACATAGGATTGCCTCTAGGAACGATCACTGTGTATGCGCTTAGGAATAAGGTGCCAAGGACAAACGTGTAAGGTAAGTTTGGGATTACACCTGGCCAGTGTAATTACGAACTTACAGGTACATGTGCGTGCTTACAATACCTTACTTATGGAAAATTTGTTGTGTCACGTCTAGCAAGGATTAACTATCGGTTTCTTTCAGTTTAGCGCTATGGCTGGGAGAACGTTGAGGAATAGGTCAGCAAGATCCCTGAGGGATAGACCGAGCTCCATTGTTTGGGGAAGTGTCATGTAAGAGTCATTATGATGTGATGTATGTAGACATCGTAGAGAAGAAACGTTGTAAAGAATGTTATGAGTCATCTAGAGGTAGCTCTTCGTGGATTCGGAGAGGATGAATGTTTGAGTTTGAGTAAGACTCCAGTTTCGGGAGAGTCCTAGTTATGGAAACCATGGGATAGATCAGTTGGGAGGGTAAGATCGAACAGTGTCAAAACCTTGAAAGTATCAATGGAGCCCTGACTTTTTAGTCTAGCTTTTCATTGGCAGGATAAATGGAATAAGGTACTTATAGTGAATTGAAAGCATGTAGAAGTAGAAGGTGAGACAGTCGATCAAAGCAAAAATAGTGTGACATGGTTGAGTAAGTGAGATGTGGAACGCATGTACATCAAGTTAGTGCTTGACCGAGAGGGCGACCCTTGGTCGAAGGAAGAGTGTCAAGGATAAGTTGCGTGGGTAAAGCGGTTGACCTTGCTAGGGTGAGTAGCCTTCAATTGCAAGTAGAGTTTCATGCATAGCTTTCTTAAATATAACATGAAAATTTTCACGATTTAAATTAAATGTGTAAATATCAATTTTGATCGAAGAGGAGTCAGAATGTGCAAGCGTATGTTTAAAGAAGAGGTGATTTCATTCCCATTGCACAATGAAATTTGGAGCCTAACGATTGCAAAGTATTTCACACTTTTTATGATAAGTTAAATCATTACAAAAGGTCGAGAAGCCGTGTGCCAGCAAAACTTTTACAATCAAATGAATTTTAACCGATTGATATCATATGAAAGAGTGTGAGAACCGACTGGTTTACTTGGTGTCAGTAATTTATTTCGAAATTGTGTCGTATGAAAGGATTTTCATTCAACGTATTACTGCCGTAATAACATCGTTCGGAATTGAGTAAGATTAAGGTTCACGGAAAGATGTATGCAAACGATTCTCGAATCGTTGTGCAGGGCGTTGAAGTTATAAGAGTGATGGGGTCATGTGTACCCAAGTGTTTTCCAAACGTTGTTTATTTAAAATGATGAAAGGTGCGAAAAGATTTATTTACTGTATTGTCATGCATGAAGGCTATGAACCCACTAGGTCGTAGAGTATTACGTCTTAAGCTAAGGAAGAACTCCGAGAGCGGAGAGGCGTTGGTCAAGTCAGTGGAGAACGTATGTAGTTTTGGTATATGTGTTTAAAAGGAGAGTTGGACCTTGGAAGAGTCGGGAATGGATTTTAGCTCGGTGACTGAGAACACAGTTGCCGAGGGGCGATGGTGTCCGGAGGAAGGACTAGGAGTCATCAAGGTAATGGTTTTAGCAACTCTTTATGAGTAGTGTTGTGAGGCAGGAATGAAAGGTCCACGGTGTGGGTCATGAGTTTCGAAGGGAGCTTGTAATATTGATGTTACATGAGTAAGTTTCGAAATAGGGGCGACGGATTATAAAGTTAACTATGATGTGTAGGGAGGAATAGGTCCCGTAAGGAACTCATGTTAGAGGATAGGTTAAGGAAGTAGTTAAGAGTTGTCTTTTGTTGTTGAAGTCGGCAACGGTGTATGTTGGCCGAGACCGAAGACTCAACCAGACGAGTGTAAGTTGATAGAATATCTTGCAGAGGTGTTAAATTAGTAAGAGACTGTTGTTGTTGAATAGGCGTTCTATTTACGAGGTGAGGAGGGTCCGTAGAAGGACAAGGTGTGTAACACAAGCGGAGTGAGTGTAGACTATTCCAGTCAGTAAGAATATGTGTCGTGTCTAAGAAAGGACTCGGATCATAAAGAGCTAGCTAGGATGTTTGTGTTTGAGCTAAGTGTGAACTCGTGAGTCGTAGTTCGACAAGTTGGGAGAGAACTAAGTAGAAAGACAGACTCGTTTGTAATATACGGGAGAATATGAATGAAAGGGTGAATTGTGTACGAATGACCATGAGATACTTGGTCGGTAGTGTGATGATAGGAGTGGTGGATGTACGAACGAATAGTAGCTTCAATTGCCAAGATATCTGTGTCAGCCGGTGATGTAGTAAGGCGATGTTAGAAAGATGGAGGATTAGAAGGAAGTCCTTTTGGGATTTCGGGTAGAGTGTATGTTTTGCAATCCCAGTTGTTGAAGTACGTGGTTTGTAAGTTGGTGTTATTTTGACTGTTATCGGAATGGAATGTCGGGGCAGAATTGGGTGATTGCCCAGCTGTGAGACCAAGCTTTGTGGTTATGTATGTTGTTAAGTGTATTCTTGAAGGCAGAGTAAGTTTAAAGAAGATGATGAATAGATTAGTCAAGTTGTAGTATAGTAGATGAGAAATCGTTAAAGAATGAAAATTGTTCCTTATGCGTGAGGGAATGATCCTAGAAGGAAATGGTTGGAAATTTTGGTTATGTTTAAGGAATGACATGATGATGATTGTGGGTCAGAGTGGTAGTATTGTAATAACCCAAAAAAAAGAAGGATTTTATATGTTTAGGGACCTAGTATGTCAAGTGCAAGAAGTTAGGGAGTTATGGTTACAATTATTAAAAACTTGGCATGCATATGAAAGGTCATAAACTGCCATTGAATTAACTCAACATTGGCTCTTCATATGATCAAAACCGACGAAACCACCATGTATATAAAGGGGTTGAGCATGCAAGTATAGAGGAAAACAACAAATAAGAGAAGAAGCTAGTATAAGAGAAGAGGAGAACGGCGACGGGTGAAACGTCAAGAGTCCGGCAAAAATTTCGGTAAGCAGTTTTAACTCGATCACTTCGGTTTCATGTACATAAATTTTTAGTCATTCGGTTCGTTCGGATAGGTTCCAATAGGGTAACGATGGCCAACGGTTATCGTTAGCACCCTACCGTATGTAGTCTCCACGACACCGGTTCTCGGTCCCTATATGTAAAAGAGGGTCTGGACCGTCGCCATTTCGGTGGACTAAGGGGTCGAGAACTATTGTAATTAAAGGATTCGTTGGCAACGATAAAGTTAGATATTTCGTTTCGCTGATCACTATTGTTGAAAGAAAGGAAGAAAAGGTTTTTTAAAGTGTAAACAGTAATGTAGGAACTCATATTAGAAATTGAGATTGTTCCCATGGCATATATATATATATATATATATATATATATATATGTTAGATGTAAATGGAGATAGATTGATGGATGTGATAAGAAATTTATGCATGCAAGATAGAATGCAGAACTTGATATATGCGTATTTATATACAGGAATATGCATAGCATGGTAGTTGTTTAAAGTTCTGGTTGACATATAAGCTTCAAAGTACAGGAGATGCGTTCTAGTTTTAATACACATATATACATATATGTGACAGTTTATCCATGCATATATGACAGATTATCTATACATATATGACAGTTTACTTAGAGACTATTTATATATGTATATATATACATACATATGAAATGAGTTAAGCTATTCTCGTGGGTTACATATACCAATTTGGGGTTTTATCAAATATGTGTATATGTATATAAATATACACTTATGGCAACTCTAAGATTTATGAATGGAATTTCGAAGCGATTAGGTAATAGTAATCCATAATCGAAATCGGTTAATTTGAAGTTTAGTCCGGGTGTTGTGCCTTGGAGTTAAATGTGATCGTAAATTGTAGGGAAGGCGTAAGGAACTTCAAGAACGGTTCGGGCTCCGACGAGTACTGTGAGTTAACGTGATTTAAACGGTTGCATACTTTTATAAAATTGCTTAATGTTCTCGAGAATTTTATTATGTCGTTTATGCAATAAATCATGACATGTTTTATGATATATATGTGAAAATTTGTCTGGCAATGGAGGTGTACTATGGTAAGACGAGCATGCTGTGTGAGCTTGTCCAAAGCCGTAAGCGCGGACATGCTGTGTGAGTCCGCCAGGCAAAGCTGTGTGAGTTAGGCACCTTCCATGATGCCGATAGCTTTGTGAATTATATTGTTTTACCGTATGCATGTTAAACTATGATGCTTTGTGAAAATTGTTATTGATATTATTATCATGCATAAAACCGTGAATTCACTGGGCCTTAGGCTCACCCAACTCCTTTTCAAAATAACAATGCAACCAGGTCGTCACTCACTCGGGAGTAGTAGCAAGGGGAAAGAGAAGATCTAGAACCGATTTGGCGTTGGAATAAAGGCGTGATGAAGGATGATTCAAGACTTAGACAAGTTTTATTTTGTTATCTATTAACTGAAAACCTCTCGTTGCGTTGAACAATTAGACTTGCGGATTATTTATATGGATGTTTTTATGTTCTAAGAAAAAAAAAATTTGGGACGTTACAAGTGGTATCAGAGCCATAGTTTAAGGGATTTAGGTGACCGGACGGGCCTAAACTTAAACTTGGAAGTAGAAATCACAACTGAGAATCAAGACATGCGTTAAGAGGGCACTATTGTAGATACAGGAAATGCGTTAAGAGGATACTATTATAGAGATAGGACTAATAGGGTACTGTGGACTGTCATGTAAGGTAAGTTTGAGATTTCACCTGGCCAGTGTAATTGCGAACTTACAGGTACATGTATGTGCTTAACCTGCCTTATTACTCCGAAGTGGTAGTCAGAAGCTAGTGTTTATGTCATGTTCCCGTACTATAGAATGTCAGCAAGATCCCTGAGGGGTAGACTAAGACCCCTTGTTGGGGAAGTTTCATGAGGAGACATGGTGATGTGATGTACGTATACATTGTAGAAAATAAATGTTGTATAGAGTATTACGAGTCGTCTAGAAGTAGCTCTTTGTGGATTCGGAGAGGAAGAATGCTTGAGTTTGAGTAAAACTCCTGTTTCAGGAGAGTCCCAGTTCTAGAAATCATGGGATAGATCAGTTAGGATGGTAAGGAAAGACAATGTCAAACCTTGAAGGTATCAATGGAGCCCTGGGTTCTTGGTCGAGCTTTCCATTAGCAGGATAAATGAAATAAGATACCTATAGTGAAATGAAACCATGTAGAAGTGGAAAGTGAGATCGTTGATCAAAACGAAATAGTATGAAATGGTTGAGTAAGTGGACCGTTGAATGTATGTATATCAAGTCGTTTCAAGACCGAGAGGGCGACCACTCGTCGAAAGTAGAGTGTCCATGATAAGTTGCGTGAGTAAAGCGATTGACCTTGTTTGAGTGAGTAGCCTTCAATTGCAAGTAGAGTGTCATGCATTGAGTTTGTATATGTGTACATGAGATTTTTTTCATAAGAAAAGTAAGCGTGTAAATATCAAATTTGATCGGGTATGAGTCGGCGTGTGCAAGCGTGTGTTTAAAGAAAGATACAAATCCATTTACATCGTACAATGAAGTCTTGAGGTTTACAATTTGCAAAATATTTCACTCTTTTCATGATAAACCAAGAAAACGTTTGAATGCACAACTTTTATAACCAAAATGAGTATTGACATGTTGAAGTTATATAAATGAGTGTGAGGACCGACTGGTTTACTTCGTGTCGGTAATTGCTTTCAAAATTTTGTCGTATGGAAAGATTTTTCATCTAATATTTATTTCTGTCGTAACAACACATTTTTGGGTGGAGTAAGATTAAGTTTTATGGAAAGATTGCATGCAAACGACCCTCAAGATCATTGTGCAAGGCATTGGAGTTATGAGAATGTTGGGGTCGTGTGTACCCAAGTCGTTTTCAAGTGTTGTTTCTTTAAAATGATCAAAAGTGTGAAATGATTCATTTATCGCGTTGTCAGGCATGAAGGCTATGAACTCACTTGGTCGTAGAGTATTACATTTTAAGTTAAGGAAGAACTCCTAAGTGGAGATGTGTTGAACAAATCAGGGGAGAACGTTTGTAGCTTTGATATTTGTGTTCTAGAGGAAAGGTGAGTAGTAGAAGAGTCGGAAGTGGACTTTAGTTGTATGAGGGTATGTACCCTTGTGCGGTGACTGGAAATACAGTTACCGAGGGACGGTTGTGTTCAGGAGAAGGACTAGAATTCATCAGGGTGTTGGTATTCGCAACTCGGTATGAGTAGGGTGGCGAAGTAGGAATGAAACATCCTCGACGTCGAGTAAGGGTTGTAAAGAGATCTTGTGATACTGACGATGCACGAGTGAGTTTGAAATGAGGACGGCGGGATGTGAATTTGATTATGATATGTTAGAAGGATTAGGTTCAGTAAGGGACCCTTGTTGAAGAATAAGTTAAGGAAGTATCAACAGGTCAGCTATAGGCGTTAAAGTCGGCAGTTGTGTAAGGTGTACGAGGCCGAAGTTTCAAATCAGAAGGTTGAAAGTTGAAGGACCATCTTGTAGGAGTGTTAAGATAGTGAAAGACTACTGTTTTAGATAAGCGTTTTACTTATGAGATGAATGGTTCGTAAAGAATGAAGTATTTAGCATAAACTAAGTGAGGGTATAGATTATGTCGATCTGTGAGGAACTGTGCCCTGCCAATGTAATGGTTTGGAATTACATATAACTAGCAATAAATGAGTATGTTGGAGTTAATCAGTAACTCATGTGTTGTGGTTCAGCCAGAGTTGGGGAGAGGCAAGCAGCGAGATGGACTCGGTTATTTATGCGGGAGAACACGAAGGTAAGTTTGAATTGTGTACGAATGACCATGAGGGAACTAGTCTGCAGTAAGATGTTATGAGTGAGGAATGTACAGTTATGTAGTGGCAATAATTGGCAAGTTAAATGTGTCAGTCAGTGTTGTAGTAATGTGATGTTAGAAAGGGGAAGCCTTGTCAAAGATTTCGGTGGAGGTGTTCGATTTGTTAATCAAGCTGTTAGAGTACGTGGGTTGTAAGTGGACGTGTAGAATGTTGGAGCGATAGTGGGTGGTTACCCAAATGAGAAACCAGGTATTTTTTTTTGTTGTGGGAGTCGCTAAGTAAGTATATTTTTAGGATCATTGGAAGTTTAAAGAAGATGATGGACGTATTAGCCAAATGTGGTGGAATAGATGTGAAATCCTTAAAGAATGTGAGTTGTTGCTTATGTGTGAACGAATTGTCTGAGAAAGTAAAAGTTGGAGTTTAAAGAATGTATAGTGACGTCGAGCTCTGGTGTCAGTTCGAGGTGTTTTTAGTCGAAAGCCTTAAGTTAAAATTTTAGTGCAACCGTTTGGTTATGTATAGTAATGAGACAACATTTGTAGCTTGAGAATTGTCGGAATAGAGGGGCGAGTAATGTTGGTGGGCAGTGCTCCACGCTAACGTGGGGAGGTGAAGGCAGTATGTCAGGAATAAGTAAGTAAATCGAAAGTAGTAAACTTGACAGTAATGCCGATATGCGCAGTGTTGTGTAGATTGTCCTTGCTAAGTGTGCGAACTTTTGGAAAGAGTATTGAGGAAGGAAGTTGTGTATGATTTTGTGCAGGAAAGAAGTGGATAAGACAACTGAATGAGGGAAATTAGTGACCTTGTGAGAAACGTTCAAATAAATTGATCGTTTAGTGTAAGCTATTGAGAATAGTAGGGTGTGTTCGTGGTTACCCCTCCTAGTTGAGTGGGAGTAACCGAAGTTATGTTATATGACTGGACGCTTGTGGCAAGCAACGAGAAATTGATGAGCCTGCAGGATAATTGCAATTCGGATAGGTGAGTACTCAAATAAGAAATTATAGAGGTTTCCTACTATTAGACATGTTAAGTGTGAAATAATAAAGTAGTGAGAACGTACGAATTAGTTGTTGAGTTGTAGCCGATGTGATTCGGGAAAGGAGTATGATCTGTATAGACGAATGTTGGTTGGAAGAAATAACCTAGAAATTTCAGGTATACCGAGGAGGGAACTCCTGGGTGCGAACTTGTCGGGATGTACAAAGTTGGCCTTGTGCCAAGTTGTCAGTGAGTGAGTTTTTTTTTTGGTCGAAGATTCTCGTTGTTGTGGCGGGAATTTTCGCCAAATTCTTTCTCTTAAGGAAGTATAAATGTACGAGAGACCTTGTTTAGACGTGTTTAAAACCGTGAGTCCCGATGTATGGACGGAGGCGAGCAAATGGAGGCGCGGTTGGCCTTGGTTTTATCAGGTAGTTTTAAGCGTGTATAGTGATCGAAGAGGGTACAAGTAAGTAGTGCAATAGGGCACGATACAACATGTGGTGTCTCGTCGAGGGCGGTTTCAAAGTATGAGGTGCGGTTATGTTTCCCATCTGAACGGTCTGAGGCAACCAAGTAGAAGTGTGTGGTTGGATTGAAAAACATAAGACTTTGAGCCTTGAAGTTTGAGAAGAAATTCATAGTGTGATGCACGTCTCTTTTGTGGAGAGCCGAGGTGGGAAGTGAGATGATGGCGACCTTCCAAGAGATGCAGACGATAAGAAGTTGACTTTTGTCATTAGTGAGCGAGTTAGAGCAACGGCATACAAGTAAGACTGGTCAGAGGAATTAAAGAATGTTTCTCCGACACTTCATGTCTCGGAAAAAAAGAGGGTGTTTGTCAGATGCCGAGGTGGCTGGTCCTTTGGGGGACATCAGTATAGATGAGAGGTCGACTTACATAGGAGAACCGATTGAAATCGGGAGCAGTAAGATCCGTAGAACAAGGTTATGCTCAAGATCTCACCATGGAAAGGTGTGGTTCACTTTGGAAAGAGAGGAAAGCTAAGTCCTCGTTATATTGGCCCTTACAAGATAACTAGAAGAGTAGGTGAGGTTGCCTATAAGTTGGAGCTTCCTGGAGAACTTCAAGGCATTCATAACATGTTCCACATGTCAAATCTAAGGAAGTGTCTGGCTGATGAAAGTGTTGAGGTAACTCTTAAGGATGTGAAGGTGGACAAAACCTTGATCTACATTGAGGAACCGGAAGCTATCGTTGATAGAAAAGTAAGGAAACTAAGAAATAAAGAGATTGCCCTCGTTAAAGTTTAATGGAGACATCATAAAGGGCCAGAAGCAACTTGGGAACTCGAGAAGGAGATGAGATTGAAGTACCCTCACTTATTTGCATAAGACAAATTTCGAGGACGAAATTTTGTTAAGGGGGGAAGTTTGTAATAACCCAAAAAAAAGAGAAGGATTTTATATGTTTAGGGACCTAGTATGTCAAGTGCAAGAAGTTAGGGAGTTATGGTTACAATTATTAAAAACTTGGCATGCATATGAAAGGTCATAAACTGCCATTGAATTAACTCAACATTGGCTCTTCATATGATCAAAACCGACGAAACCACCATGTATATAAAGGGGTTGAGCATGCAAGTATAGAGGAAAACAACAAATAAGAGAAGAAGCTAGTATAAGAGAAGAGGAGAACGGCGACGGGTGAAACGTCAAGAGTCCGGCAAAAATTTCGGTAAGAAATTTTAACTCGATCACTTCGGTTTCATGTACATAAATTTTTAGTCATTCGGTTCGTTCGGATAGGTTCCAATAGGGTAACGATGGCCAACGGTTATCGTTAGCACCCTACCGTATGTAGTCTCCACGACACCGGTTCTCCGTCCCTATATGTAAAAGAGGGTCTGGACCGTCGCCATTTCGGTGGACTAAGGGGTCGAGAACTATTGTAATTAAAGGATTCGTTGGCAACGATAAAGTTAGATATTTCGTTTCGGTGATCACTATTGTTGAAAGAAAGGAAGAAAAGGTTTTTTAAAGTGTAAACAGTAATGTAGGAACTCATATTAGAAATTGAGATTGTTCCCATGGCATATATATATATATATATATATATATATATATATATATATATATATATATATATATATATGTTAGATGTAAATGGAGATAGATTGATGGATGTGATAAAAAATTTATGCATGCAAGATAGAATGAAGAACTTGATATATGCGTATTTATATACAGGCATATGCATAGCATGGTAGTTGTTTAAAGTTCTGGTTGACATATAAGCTTCAAAGTACAGGAGATGCATTCTAGTTTTAATACACATATATACATATATGTGACAGTTTATCCATGCATATATGACAGATTATCTATACATATATGACAGTTTACTTAGAGACTATTTATATATGTATATATATACATACATATGAAATGAGTTAAGCTATTCTCGTGGGTTACATATACCAATTTGGGGTTTTATCAAATATGTGTATATGTATATAAATATACACTTATGGCAACTCTAAGATTTATGAATGGAATTTCGAAGCGATTAGGTAATAGTAATCCATAATCGAAATCGGTTAATTTGAAGTTTAGTCCGGGTGTTGTGCCTTGGAGTTAAATGTGATCGTAAATTGTAGGGAAGGCGTAAGGAACTTCAAGAACGGTTCGGGCTCCGACGAGTACTGTGAGTTAACGTGATTTAAACGGTTGCATACTTTTATAAAATTGCTTAATGTTCTCGAGAATTTTATTATGTCGTTTATGCAATAAATCATGACATGTTTTATGATATATATGTGAAAATTTGTCTGGCAATGGAGGTGTACTATGGTAAGACGAGCATGCTGTGTGAGCTTGTCCAAAGCCGTAAGCGCGGACATGCTGTGTGAGTCCGCCAGGCAAAGCTGTGTGAGTTAGGCACCTTCCATGATGCCGATAGCTTTGTGAATTATATTGTTTTACCGTATGCATGTTAAACTATGATGCTTTGTGAAAATTGTTATTGATATTATTATCATGCATAAAACCGTGAATTCACTGGGCCTTAGGCTCACCCAACTCCTTTTCAAAATAACAATGCAACCAGGTCGTCACTCACTCGGGAGTAGTAGCAAGGGGAAAGAGAAGATCTAGAACCGATTTGGCGTTGGAATAAAGGCGTGATGAAGGATGATTCAAGACTTAGACAAGTTTTATTTTGTTATCTATTAACTGAAAACCTCTCGTTGCGTTGAACAATTAGACTTGCGGATTATTTATATGGATGTTTTTATGTTCTAAGAAAAAAAATTTGGACGTTACAAGTATGATCATTAGTTGATTTGAAATGTCATGATAGAGGTATAAGCCTTTGGTTGGTTGATTAAAATTTTATAGATTTGTTAAGTAATGACGTTCATTTGTTCTTACAGGATGTGTTACAATTCTTGGGAAAGTGTTATTGAGATTAACACACTGATTATTAAAGAATTATTTAAGGTAAATCTAAGTAAGAAAGCCGGGATGACGGTATATATACATCTGTCTGATTTTATGATCATGGTGGTTAATCGAAAGAATTGTGGAACCCGAGCTTCGGGGTGTTCCTGAGCTAATAGATCCGTTTGTAATAGGGAATCCAAGGGGGTGGATTATTAGAATGAATAGGGGACGTTACTAAGCAACACACTTTGGGGTCATTGGAAGTTTAAAAAGGACGAGGGTTGTGTTAGTCAAAATGTGGTGGGATAGATGTGAAATCCTTAAAGAATGTAAATTGTTGCTTATGTGTGAAAGAAATGTCTGAGAAGGTAAAAGTTGGAGATTAAAGAATGTGTAGTGACGTCGAACAATGGTCTTGTTTCAAGACGGCTTGGTTGAATGCCTTAAGATAAGATCTTGGTGCAGCTGCTTGGTTATGTGAGTATTGAGAAAGCGATACCAGCATGTGGAAAGGTCGGGAGAGAGGGGGCAAATAATGCTCGATGGGCAATGCTCCACGCTAACGTGGGGAGGTGAAGATAGTATGTCGGAATAAGTGAGTAAGTTGGAAGTAGTAAACCTGACGGTGATGCCGAAAGGTGCAGTGTTGTGTAGATTGTCATTGATAAGTGAGCGAACTTTGGAAAGAATTTTGAGGAGGGAAATTTGCGTATGATTTTGTGCAGGAAAGAAATGGATAAGGCAACTGAATTAGTTAGGTTAGCGATTTGTGAGGAATATTTGAATGAATTGGTTGTGCAGTGATTAAGTTAGAGAGAATAGCATGGTGTGACCAGGGTTACCCCTCCCAGTGGAAGTGAGGATATCCGGGGTTATGTTTTATCCGAATGAACGAACGTGGTATCCGGAAGGATTTGTTGTGTTTCAGGATAAGTTTAATCTAAGTAGGTGAATACTTCAACGATGGGTTGGAGGTTCCTACTCTTAGTTACGTTTAAGTATTAGGTGGTGAAGTGGTGAGGATGGGAGAGGTGATTGTCGAACTGCGGTCTATGTGGTCCGAGATAAAGGAAATGTATTTGCATAGACGATTGTTGAGTGGTGCAAGGTGGTGAGTTATAATACGATGAAGGAACTCGGGGTTGTGAGTTGTCGGGATGTATAGGGTTGGCCCTGTGCCAAGCTGTCAAGTGAGTGACCGTTTCTTAGTAAATGAATCTCGTGTTGTAGTGGAGGATGCCGCCAGGTTCCTCCTTTTGGGAAGTGAATATGCTTGAGAAGCCTTATTTATTCTTCTATGGTTAAGACCGATTGAATAGGAACAGTAGCCTGCAAGTTAGAGTACCGTAAGAATTGAAGGGTTTGCATCTAATGATCCATGTTTCGAATCTAATGAGGTGGTTGACTGAGTCAGAAGCGGCTTTACCTTGGGGAAGGGTTTTTTGGGGTGTGGGCATGATACCCGCATATTTTCCAATAAGGAATTCCGAGGACGGAATTCTTTTAAGGAGGGAGTGTTGTAACAACCCAAATTCTTGTGGATTTTAGAGTTTGGTGGTCAAAGTGAAATAAATGAAAGTTAACTTGAGGGACTAAGTTGTCATTTGGAGAAAGAGGGGTAGGGCACAAATCCCTAGGGCAGCCCCCATTTCACTAATCAGTATTTTGGTGTTGGTGTTTGGAGGCTAAGAGATGGAACAAAAGAAAGAAAGAGAGAAAGAAAGGGTTTGAGAAGAAATCAAGAGAAAAGAGGAATCAAGCTAGAATCTGCAAGGTAATACTTCCTAATTCGTTCTTCTAATTAGTGTGGTGCTTCTCCTTCTTATTGTTTTGGATTCTTAAGACAGATGTTAATGATTCTTGAGTTTTCACCATATTTTCTTGAAAATGAGTCTTATGGGTTTTTGTCTCTATAAACCGATTTAAGGGAGTATTTATGGTTTAAATTGGGTATTTGGAGTTAGTGGATGAACCCTTGTAGATATCTAATCAAACTAATGGCAAAAATCGGGTTAATGACCACTTTTAATAGGTCTGGGTTCGAACAGCCGTGTTTTCCGGACACCAGTTTTCGGTGGTGTCCGGATAGGTTGCATGTAACACCCCGAAATTTCCATTGTAAATTAATAAAAGATAAATTGTATTTTGGTACAATTTATATTTGAGAAATATAAGTTGAGGGACTTTTGGTGTATTTGTTCAAAGAATGAGGTGGTAAAGCGGAAATTAAGGTGATGACTCATGTTTAAAACATGAGGTGTCAATTAAAGAATAATTCAGTATTAATCTTGTATACTGATTTTGGTTACCTGCGTTTAACAAAGAAAGAAAGAAAAGAAAACACAGAGAGATAGACTTCGAGAAGAAGAAAAGAAGAGGAGAAATCAGTTTGGTGATTGTTGTGGTAAGAGCTTGTTTTCTTTTGTTATTATCATTCATCTCCATAGATTTAAGTTGTAGTATTTTGTCCAGATTGTGATTAAGCTGTCGATTAAGCCACTGATTTGGAAGAACAAAGTGTTCAGATTTAAGCCAAAGTGTTCAGAGTTCATAAAAGATGAGTTATTCAACTCTCTTTAAAATTAAGCAATGAGAATGTTAATAGATGTGTTGTATTTGTTATTGAACTACTTAGAGTGCTTAATGGTTAAGAAAAATCGAGATTGGCTTAACAGATGAAAGTGACGATGAATAGTAAACTGAAGTTCGCAAGCTTTGGCCTGCGAACTTTAATGATTTTCGCAATAGAGGCTTGCGAACTTTGTAATTTTCGCAATAGAGGCTTGCGAGCTTTGTGATTTTCGCAGCTTTGGCTTGCGAAAATTGGTGATTTTCGCTACAGTGGGTTGCGAACTTTGAACCATTCCAGTATCATTTTTATGGTTTTATGAGGAACATAATCTGAGGTGTATATGCTATTTGTTATATGTTTATAACTCTGTTGTTGATATAAAAACCATGTTATGTTAAATTGTAAGGACTTATTTATGAGTCCGGAACTGTAGTTAATTGTTGAGATGTTGATCCCCGATGCTAAATGGCAAAGTGGGGATAATCGTTGAAATTAATATTCTGTACATAGAGATATAGAATATATGATGAATTGTATAACTTTAGCATACAATAGAAAGAGTGATGATACACAATTATTGTGTGGCGTTGGCTAGAAATATGCATCTCGTCTAGTGGGCATAAAGTACGGTATAATGAGAACCGTTTACTAGCCAGGGACTGTTGGGATGTATTTCTAGTTGTTGGAGTGAATCTTGAATCATCTGTGAGGGTCTCTAGTGGTTGATGATCGCGATAAAATAAAATCTCATTTGGGGGACCAGTGATTCAAGGTGGGGATGAAATGAAATGAGGAATAGCAGACTTAGAGTTGTAATTACCATTTCAAACGAAAGATGAGATATCTTCATTGTAGAGAAGTTTGGAGATAAACCAATGTAGAAAAATTGTAATCTCAATTCAGAAAGAAGCAGGTTTGGAAACTGTAATTTCTGGGAGTTGGAGTTACTTATAATCCGGTGGGATTTATAGTAATTCTTGATGGTAGTATGTTGACTAGATGAATTAGTCATAAGTAAGGGAATAGGTGGATTCCAGTGGTTGATAAGAGCTTGGTATGGTAAGATGGCTGATAACAGGTTTGATATATCTGTTAATTTTTTTATTTGTTAAATTTTAATTTGATTTGGATAATCTCACTAGGCGAAAGCCTAATGTTTCAAATTAAACTGTCTTACCAGGTACTGGCTCTGGGAAATAGCTTGGGAAGTGAGACTACAGTTGAAGGGAATCGGACTTGGTGTTAACAAAGGATCAGGATATTCTTTTGATGACTTTTGGGACGAGCCTTAGATAATCTAGTTGATCTTATTGTGATGTATAATTAGATTGATCAGATTATTTAAGTTAGACGACTTAATGTGTATATAGAAACTTACTTTTTTATCCTTTGGTTTATAAAAGTCTGATATCTTGGTGATCATAACTTTGTTATTTGAGGTTTAAGTTGGCCCTGAATTTTAGGGTGTTACAGTATGGTATCAGAGCATTAGTTTAAGTGAACTAAGTATGTTGAGGAGATACTTAGACTTAAGCTGTGATGAATTAAGTTATGACTTGTGAGATTTGGGTAGAAGTACTAAGACGGGATAGTCTTAGAGTCGACGGAAATAAATGAAATTAGTACTGTAACGATGGTAACGAGGATTCTCATGTATAATATGTTCATAATTCCAATTAGCTACTGTTATTATGAATATATTGTTACGTAAGCATACTTATTTCTGAATTGTTACGGTGACTAATGATCGGTAAAGTACATTTTGTATGTTTTATGTGTATAACCATTTCTTATGGTTATCCCCTTAAGTTATAGTAGAATGATGGAGAATACGCCATTAAGGTCCTTCAATTCTTTGGAGGACAGATCAGTAAATGATTGGGAATTGGAAGGACAACCTAGAACTGGCGGGACTCATGAAAGTCCGCCAAGGCAACCTTTAATAGGTGGATTGAAATGTGTGGAGATAGAATGTGAAGTGATTGATCAAGATAAGAAATAGTATGAAATGGTTGAGTAAGTGGGCCGTTGAATGCATGTATAACAAGTATTACAAAGCCGAGAGGGCGATCATTAGTCGAAAGTAGAGTGTCAATGATAAGTTGACTGAGTAAAACAATTGACCTTGTCTGAGTAAGTAGCCTTCATTTGCGAGTAGAGTTTTATGCATGGTGTCCTAGTGTGTGTTACATGAGTTTTCTTGATTTCAAAACAAATGCATAAATAGCAATTTTAGTCGATGTTGAGTCAGCATGTGCAAGTGTGTATTTAAAGAAAAAGGTAATTTCATTTTACGTCGCACAACGAAATTTTGGAGCTTAGCAATTTTCAAAATACTTCATACTTTACATGAAAAGTTAAATTGTAGCAAAAAGGATAAGAAAAACGTTGGCCAGTAAAACTTTTATAACCAACAAGAGAACTGACTTGATGGTATTATATAAATGAGTGTGAAAACCGATTAACTTACTTTGTGTTGGTAATTTTTTTCAAACTTTTGTCTTATGAAAAGATTTTCATTTAATATGTTATTGTCATAACAATATCGTTTGATGGAGAAAGATTAAGTTGTAAGGAAATTAATATGCAAACGATTCTTGAGATCGTTGTGCAGTATATTGGAGTTATGAGAATGTTGGGGTCATGTGTGCCCAAGTTGTTTCAAGTGTTGTTCCCTTAAAATGAGAAAATGTGCGAAATGATTTAATTATCAAGTTGTCGTGCATGAAGGCTATGAACTCGTTAGGTCGTAGAGTATTACACTATAAGCTAAGAAAGAACTCCAAGAGTGGAGAGATGGTGGATAAACAATGGGAGAATGTTTGTAGTTTTGGTATTTGTGTTCAAAAGAAGTGAACAGTGGGAGAGTCGAAAGGAGACTTTAGTATCGGTTGTAAGAAGGTCGGTACTCTTGTTTGGTACTTAGAAATACAGTTGCCAATGGGACGATCGTGTCCGGAGGAAGGATTAGTAGTCATCAAAGTGACAGAATTAACAATTCGCTATGAGTAGTCTTGCGATATTAATGTTGCACGAATAAATTGAGAGGAAGACGATGGGATATGAAATGGATTAGGTTCAGTTAAGGACCCTTGTTAAAGAATATGTTAAGAAAGTATCGACAGACGACTATTGACGTTGAAGTCGACAGTTGCTTAAATGTATGAGGCCTTTTGCCTGTCACAGGGTGCGGTCTGGGTGCGTCCCGCGTATGCCTGTGCGGGCAGGAACAAAACCGTGTGCGGTGCCGGCATGCTGTTATGCAGAGGGTATCCGCAAAGCGGACAATATCGTGTACGGTGGACTGGGGATGTTACAGAATGGTATCAGAGCAAAGTAGCTATATATATATATATATATATATATATATATCTTGGGAAACACCCATATTTGGGGGATTTTGAGTGTTTGATAAATAAATCACGAGTAAAAGAAGTTTTGGTTAATTATTGCATAAGTGGAAGCTATGTGATCAAAATACGCTTTTTAGAGTTTATTATGGTTGTGCAACAATTATGATGTGTTATGTGCTTAAGTGTCGGTTTAAGTATTGGCCTTATGTGTGAAGACCGTGTGATGATCCTGTATTTTAGTACCTTTGGGACTAATAAACCTTGGTGAATTATATACATTGTTGAGTATAGAAGAGTTGCATATACGTATACATATAGATACAAATATGAATTGGCTTCATTGGGAAGGTAGCAATGAAGGGGCCGTGAGATTATCACACCTCGGAGCATGTGTTGTGTGATGAGGGTTAGATGCATTTTAATTGCATTAGTTGATATTGATAAATGATCATTAGATCCTTTGAACAAATGGTTCGGCTTTGGACTTGGTTGAGTCTTGAGGGCTTTTGCTCGGTTTAATAAGCTCAACGTAGGCTTGGGGTTGGAATTGCAGGAATAGAATTATAATTGAAGTTTACATGATGTGAGTGCATTGGTTATTCATTTGAGGTCATGTATGAATGTTAAGTCTTGAATCAGAAGTTTTAAAATTTGAAGGAATACCTTGAAGGGGTGTCAGAATAGAGAAGGACTGTTGTATTAGATAAGCGTTTTACTTACGACGTGGATGGTTTATAAAAAGATAAAGTATTAGACACGAACAAAGTGGGTGTTCAGACTATATCAATCCGTGGGGGATTGTGTCCTGTCTATGTAATAGTTTGGAATCACAAAAGAGCTAGCAAGAAATGAGTAAATTTAAGTTAATTAAGAAGCTTGTGAGTTATAGTTCAACTAAAGTTGGGGAGGAATATAATAGTGAAATAGACTCAATTAATCATGCGGGAGAACATGAAAGTATGTTTGAATTGTGTACGAATGACCATGAGAGATATGGTCTGCTGTGAGATGTAATGGGTGGAGAAGGTGCGAATGAGTAGTGGCATCAATTGCCGAGATAAATGTGTCAACTAGTACGTAATGTGAAGTTCGAAAGAGGAAACATCCGATGGAAGTCTTTTCGGGGATTCCAGATGAAGAGTACTATTTGTCAATAAAGTTGTTGGAATATGTGATTTGTAAGATGGTGTAGTGGTATGGCTAATATCGGAATAGAATGTCGGAACAGCAGTGAGTGTTTATCCAAAGTAATTTTGGTTGTGTGAGTCGCTAAACAAGTTTATGTTTTCGAATCTTTGGAAATTTAACAAAGATGATGGATGTGTTAGTCAAAATGGGGTGAAGTAAATGCAAAATCTTTAAGGAATGTGAGCTGCTTCTTATGTGCGAAAGAATTGTCCGAAAAAGTATAAGTCGAAGATCAAAGAATGGGTAGTAACTTCGAACGGTGATGTCGTTTCAAGATAACTTGGTTGAATACTTTAAGTTAGAATTTTGGTGAAATTGTTTGGTTATGTATAGTAATGAGAAAATGTTATCGACATGTGGAAAAGTTGGGAGAAAGAGAAAAGTAATACCTGAAGTAATAATGGATGAGGAAAGTCATTATGAGAAGGAACTGGAAGCGATTTTAGAGAAATCTTTTGAGAAGTTACAATCTAAGAATGTGGTTATAAGTACAATGGTTTTATAACATTGAGATGCCGAAGTGACTTTAGCGTCGTAAGAGGATATGATGACTAGATACCCTCATTGGTTTAACTAGCTTTGATTTCGGGGACGAAATCATTTTCAAGTTGGGGAGTATTGTAACACCCCGAAATTTCCATTGTAAATTAATAAAAGATAAATTGTATTTTGGTACAATTTATATTTGAGAAATATAAGTTGAGGGACTTTTGGTGTATTTGTTCAAAGAATGAGGTGGTAAAGCGGAAATTAAGGTGATGACTCATGTTTAAAACATGAGGTGTCAATTAAAGAATAATTCAGTATTAATCTTGTATACTGATTTTGGTTACCTGCGTTTAACAAAGAAAGAAAGAAAAGAAAACACAAAGAGATAGACTTCGAGAAGAAGAAAAGAAGAGGAGAAATCAGTTTGGTGATTGTTGTGGTAAGAGCTTGTTTTCTTTTGTTATTATCATTCATCTCCATAGATTTAAGTTGTAGTATTTTGTCCAGATTGTGATTAAGCTGTCGATTAAGCCACTGATTTGGAAGAACAAAGTGTTCAGATTTAAGCCAAAGTGTTCAGAGTTCATAAAAGATGAGTTATTCAACTCTCTTTAAAATTAAGCAATGAGAATGTTAATAGATGTGTTGTATTTGTTATTGAACTACTTAGAGTGCTTAATGGTTAAGAAAAATCGAGATTGGCTTAACAGATGAAAGTGACGATGAATAGTAAACTGAAGTTCGCAAGCTTTGGCCTGCGAACTTTAATGATTTTCGCAATAGAGGCTTGCGAACTTTGTAATTTTCGCAATAGAGGCTTGCGAGCTTTGTGATTTTCGCAGCTTTGGCTTGCGAAAATTGGTGATTTTCGCTACAGTGGGTTGCGAACTTTGAACCATTCCAGTATCATTTTTATGGTTTTATGAGGAACATAATCTGAGGTATATATGCTATTTGTTATATGTTTATAACTCTGTTGTTGATATAAAAACCATGTTATGTTAAATTGTAAGGACTTATTTATGAGTCCGGAACTGTAGTTAATTGTTGAGATGTTGATCCCCGATGCTAAATGGCAAAGTGGGGATAATCGTTGAAATTAATATTCTGTACATAGAGATATAGAATATATGATGAATTGTATAACTTTAGCATACAATAGAAAGAGTGATGATACACAATTATTGTGTGGCGTTGGCTAGAAATATGCATCTGGTCTAGCGGGCATAAAGTACGGTATAATGAGAACCGTTTACTAGCCAGGGACTGTTGGGATGTATTTCTAGTTGTTGGAGTGAATCTTGAATCATCTGTGAGGGTCTCTGGTGGTTGATGATCGCGATAAAATAAAATCTCATTTGGGGGACCAGTGATTCAAGGTGGGGAGGAAATGAAATGAGGAATAGCAGACTTAGAGTTGTAATTCCCATTTCAAACGAAAGATGAGATATCTTCATTGTAGAGAAGTTTGGAGATAAACCAATGTAGAAAAATTGTAATCTCAATTCAGAAAGAAGCAGGTTTGGAAACTGTAATTTCTGGGAGTTGGAGTTACTTATAATCCGGTGGGATTTATAGTAATTCTTGATGGTAGTATGATGACTAGATGAATTAGTCATAAGTAAGGGAATAGGTGGATTCCAGTGGTTGATAAGAGCTTGGTATGGTAAGATGGCTGATAACAGGTTTGATATATCTGTTAATTTTTTTATTTGTTAAATTTTAATTTGATTTGGATAATCTCACTAGGCGAAAGCCTAATGTTTCAAATTAAACTGTCTTACCAGGTACTGGCTCTGGGAAATAGCTTGGGAAGTGAGACTACAGTTGAAGGGAATCGGACTTGGTGTTAACAAAGGATCAGGATATTCTTTTGATGACTTTTGGGACGGGCCTTAGATAATCTAGTTGATCTTATTGTGATGTATAATTAGATTGATCAGATTATTTAAGTTAGACGACTTAATGTATATATAGAAATTTACTTTTTTATCCTTTGGTTTATAAAAGTCTGATATCTTGGTGATCATAACTTTGTTATTTGAGGTTTAAGTTGGCCCTGAATTTTAGGGTGTTACATTGCAGGTGTCCGGGTAAGTGCCCATGAGGGTGTCCGGGTGTTTCTTAGTCTCCGGATAAGCTTAGTGTCCGGGTAGTTTTGCCCGGATAAGTCTAGCGTCCGGTTTGTTGTGTCCGGACAATGCGGTGTCCGGAAAAGTGTTGTGTCCGGAAAAGTGTTGTGTCCGGAAAACTGTTGTGTCCGGAAAGGGGTATCCGGACAGTAGGTCTGAGCTATTTATCTGATGCGAATCTATTGCCTTAGGTGTTCGTTTGAGTTAGCTTGGAAGTATTTAAGAAGTGCGTTGTACGTCAAGCAAGGTGAGTTCCCTAAACCCTTTTACGACTTAAAGTGTTACATGATTTTGACTGATTATGGTTTCCTTTACGAGCATGAAGTTTTTATAACCGTTACACATGTTTTCCATGAAATACCTATTTTACTTGAGAAAATGTATTGTACTTGATGAACTGAGAATGACGACTTACTAAGGTTTTAAAGGTGCAAGTTTTATGAAATGAATGACGTGCTATGTGGAGTCGGTCTACGCTGTAGGATCAGAGATAGATCCTCGGGGTCTGATGATCCCTTGGATGTTTATGACAGACTGGTAGGTTGGAATCCGTTTCCTCCTATTTCGAGTAGAAAGGGGGGTCTGCGTAAGCTCCGGGAAGGGGAGTTTGTGTAGGCTCCGGTTGAGGGCGAGAGGGTAACCCATTGGGCCCCGATCGCGGAATGTTTATGTGATCCTATATACAGTGAAACACCCTAAAAACGGAGTCAATTTAAACCTTGAAATTTCCACCAGTTATGATCAAAAACTTTCAAACTTATATAACCTGAGGATCAAATGTAAGGTTTCTATATACAACTGACATTACTTAATATAACTTATTAATCTAATCACCTCATAACAATCAGATTAGTCAAATTATCTAAACAACTGTCTCAAAGACTTCAAAGAATAACTAGATCCTTTGTTATCTCTAAGTCTGAATCTCTCCAAAAGTTCTCTTCTCTCGTTCCCGCTACTTCCCGGAGCTTGTACCTGGTAAGAAGATTCAACTTGAAACATTATGCTTTCGCCTAGTGAGAATACTCAAATCAAAATAAAATTTAATAATTAAAACATGAACAGATAACTCAAACCTGTTCTCGCCCATCTTACCGTACGACAACTCCTTTCCAAATCGGGGAATCTACCCCACTCCCATTCCTACGACTAACTCATTTAATTGTAACAACAAAACAAGAGTTAACCCTGAATCATTCCAGATTCACAATCAAAATCACACACAAGAAATTACAAGTCAAAACCTGTCTATTTCTTAATCAGGAAGTAGAGATTACAAATTACTTTATGCCTATCTCTAATCTTCCTCTCATCACAGGGAAATCTCCGATCTTCCCAAATCGAAATGGGAATTATTAAGCACAACTGCCTATTCCACATTCCACCTCAGAATCAATGGTCCCCATGGGATTATAATATCGCGATACTCAAATCGAGACTCATGATTCAAGGTACACCCAATTACTAAAATTACATCCCTTTGGTCTATGGCGAGTAATTGGTTCCCATCATACCGTACCCAAGTGCCCTCGGTGACCGGATGCCTATTTTAGTAAAAGCACATAATCACATAATATAATACAATCGATACTACTATATGCGTCCAGCATAGAATGTATCATTTCTCTGAACATATTCTATATATAAAATAAAGAATATTATTACTCCACATCTCAATCTCTTTATTACCCCTTCTCTGAAATCTGATACGAGGATCACCATCTCAAAATTATCTATATTTTCGAACTCATAGATAGGCCTTTATAATATATCTTAATTTGGTTTCTCAATCACATTTAGAGTTCATAATCATCTAACATATTGCATATAGCAAATAATCATGCTCATTATAAGGAATATGAATAATTCCTGTTCATCAACTTCTTAACTATCCCCTCATAGTAATTTAACACGAGAGTTAATGTATATATATCAATTGTTAATCTATATTTTTGAACTCATGGATGGATCTTTATAGTTTATCTCAATAAAGCTTCAAATCATATTTAGAGTTCATAACCATATAGCAAAATGCATATAGTAGATAATTCATATTAGCATATAAGAATAATAATAACATATTAGCTCATCAACTTTATAGCTAACTCATCATAGAAGTTTTTAGCATGAAAATTAACATAGCACAACTTTTAATTGCTCTCTTGGCTTATCTCGGATTTTAATCAAGTCCATATAAAACATATTCATGCATACATATAAAACATCTAATCCAATATTAATTACTGAATTTTAAAGAGAGTTGAATAAACTCACCTGATGCGTTATCACTCCTTTTAGTCCTTTTTAACTCGTAAGGCTCCTTTCTTCACTACCACAGCTTACTGTATTATTCAGTTTACATATACTGATATTAATTTTCCAAAACAGAACCCTCTACAACTGAAAATCCTTAATCTCTTAAAATTACATCTTAAATCGCAACCAACTGAAGTCGCAATCACCTATTGCGATTTCACTTCCAAGTCGCAACCAACTGTACGACTACAGTACTAAGTCGCAATTCTCCATTGCGATTCCACCCCAAATCGCAACCAACTGTTGCGACTTCAAAACCAAGTCGTAACTGTCCATTGCGTTTTCGACCCAAGTCGCAACCAACTATTGCGATTCCAAAGCCAAGTCGCAATGGTCTGCTGCGACTCCAACTCCAAGTCGCTATTGCTTATTGCGACAATCATGAATGTCGCAACTCAAGGTTGCGACTTCGATGATATTCAACCAAGTCTCAGTCCACTCTGTTCAATCTTAAACCCAGAATTTTGCAGTTTTACTCTATGTTTGTTTATGCCAATTTGCAGATATGTTTCATACACTTATCTTAACATATCCTAAAACTCAGATTCTCATTATTATCATATTTTACCAAAACCCAAACTAAAACTCTCAAGAAAGCTTTTAACTAAAAGGGATAAAGGAATTAATGATGTTTACCTTGTTTGATTCTTGCTTTCCAATTGAAAAGGAAACTGATTTCTCCTTCTCTTTTCTCAAATCTTTCCCAATCTCGGTTCTCTTTCTCTTCTCAAAACCGAAAACACACACACACAAAAGATAAAGTCTCACACTCACAAATTAATCTTGAATATCTTAATAGATGACACCTCAACCTTAAATTAGACATGAGTCATAGGACTCTTACCAAACAAACCTCCAACTTTAAAGAAATAACAATACAACCCTCAAATTGGAAATCCTCTTCAATCAACACTTGTAAACAATTACAAACTTAACCCTCAAGTTAATTTATAATTCACAAAATAATATAACGAAAATTCAGGATGTTACATACAGTGTAGTACCATGCCTGATGTTATGTTAAGGTTTACGTTGATATTTTTTTATAAACGATATTATACTGTGTACATGTTGTTTTCGGAGGGAATTCACTAGACCTTTTAGTCTAACCCTCGCTTTTCAAAACTAAACCATTTTCAGGTAAGCGTGACATGGGTTCTTCAAGTAAGAACTAGGGGCGATAAGAAAGGACTTGGAGCTTAGGGCGTCTCCAAGATTTTGCCTACGATAATTATAGAATAGTTCTCGGCTGTGGAATTTAAAGACTTCCGCTGTCAATTTTGCTTAGTGTGAATTATTGATAATGTAAAGACAAGATTTTATGTAATTCGAATGCTTATTTATGGTTGTTGCATGTTATGAAATTTGGGACGTTACAAGAATGTATCTTCAAATTCCACCAAATTCCACAAATAAAGGATTCCAACATTCTTTCACAACAAGTTGGGATTTGATGGAATGAAACCTTATATTTTCATAATCTCAAATATATTCTTTTAACCCAATTATAATATAATTTAATACTTTTATTTTATTTTTTAACTTTTATTAAACTAAATTTAATATTTTTTGAGGTATAATATATTTATTTAACTATTTTTTGAAATATTTAATATTTTATTTAGGGAAATTAATTAAAATACCCTAAGTTTGACCAACTGTTACCAAAGTACCCCAAAAAATTATTTTCTTACCGAAATGCCCTCTTTTTCCACGATAGGATCCCGCGATCGCGGTCAGGGACCAATTGTGAAAATTTTTGCAAGAAATATTTACACTTTCAGTCCCTGGCCCCCGCGATCGCGGCCCGCGATGGCCCACTATGGGGACTGAAAGTGTAAATAATCTTGCAAAATTTTACACTTTCAGTCCCTGCCCGCGATCGCGGGATTTTATCGCGGAAAAAGAGGGCATTTCGGTAAGAAAATAATTTTTTGGGGTACTTTGGTAACAGTTGGTTTGACTTAGGGTATTTTATCTAATTTCCCTTTTATTTATTCATTTATTTATTTTATTTATTTTTTGAGTTTTTTCAAGTAATTTTAGTTTAAAAAATCAGAATTTCCAAAAAGAGCATTATGGTCATTTATCAATATTTCATTTCATTTTCAAAGCTATATTATGTGAACCAAACAAACATATTACAATTTCTTAATATATAGATTTTATTTCAATGTCTGTCAACCAAACATGTGTTTATACTTATAACTGACAACATTTCATTCTTATTTTTCAATGTCAATTTGTTTTGAGAGATTCAATTTCATCCAAACACATTATGTGAACCAAACGTCATCTAAAGACCCTTGTTTTGATGGGAATGTTTTTTAATGATTTGGATTTTGTGGAATTATTTGAAATTGGAAATTTTTATACTTTTTGATGTGTTTGATTTGCCTTTAAACTTCGTTCTTTATATAAAAATAAATAAAGTACTTTTTATTATTTGATTATTACAAAATGAATGTTTTTTCCAGTTTCTGGCAGATTCCCTCTCATGGCTCTGTTTTACATATATTGTTTCATATGTAAAACAATATACTTCTTTATATGTATGTATATGTATATGTATATGTATATGTATATGTATATGTATATGTATATGTATGTGTATGTTTGGTTGTATCTTCCTTTATGACAGTATAAAGTTGGTATTAATTAAACTTCCTTAAATTATACTTTTTTTTAATTACTTTGAAGATTCAGAAAGTTGCAATAGTTCATTGATAACTCTAGAAAGAGTTTGAAGATAATATTTTTAAGTACAAATTCTAATTTAAATTAATAATGGAGTTTTGAGCAATTTATATATACATATGAATAATGTTGAATGAAGTTCTATTTTGTTGACTTTTAAGTAAAAAGGATAAGAGTCAACTATTGAGCTAAAATCGTTGATTCATAGATAATCTACTTTAATTTTAAAGCTTTTACAAGCTACTTCATTTATTATTTAAAACGAACTCGACTTTTGTTTAGTCACAGGAATATATTTATTGAAATATTTTGAATTAAATCATATATATATAAGTGCTACTTTATATTATTTTGTTTTTATATTCTTTTTTGATTGATTGGAATTTAATATCTTATCGTATATTATAACAACTAATAATAAGATTAAACTAATAAACCGATTAAACCTCGTATTGATTAAAAATAAATAAAATCAAATGCAATAAGTAATTAAAATACTTTACGAATAAAGTAATGATTTACAAAATCAACGTATCATTTTCTCAGGTGAAATAATTCTAATATCTTAATTGATTCTTATTTAGTTTTGAGTTTCATTACCTTATCGTATATGTAATAATTGATGTGAGCTAGTATTGGATAGACGAGGTTACGAAGCGGTTTTTGAGTCACTTCCGTTATTGTCTTGTCTTTATCCTTTTGTTGTTTTTAAGTCCTTTCTCTTTGGGGTTCCTTGTTATGTAATGTTTCTTGTTTAATGAATGGTTTGTTCTGTCTCAAAAAAAATAATTGATGTGAGCTTTTTTAGCCATTTTCTAACTTAAATGCATATATTATTAAATGTTTATCATTTTAATATTATATTTTATTGATACATTTGGTTTATTTTCATTAATCGAGATGTGATAATTGATACGTAAGGTTGAATTATTGATTCTTGGGATAAATCGACTTTCATCACAGAAGTCAGGTGTGCAAGGATTTGTATATGGTCCAAGCAAGGGGTTATATGTAGTGCCCACGAATGTATTTTTTGTGGTGGGCCACAACCGTTATTGATTTCAATCTTATCGAAGTGTGTGTGATTAAATTGCGGCGACTGTTATGGTTAGTTATTTGGGAAGAATGTTAAATCGGTGTGCCCATTTCATCAGTAACTGATTTACTATTTTATATTAACTGGTTTCTTGAAATTGTGGAATTGTTATGGATTTATGCACTAGGCCGATTGATCTAACCCTAATTTTGTTTATAAAAATATGTATTTCAGTTCAACAGCGATTAGGTGATAAAGGAATGAAAAAAAGTTTAAGATATATTATATGAACCGTTTGTTTAAAGCATCCATGTCAAGTTGTATCATGAAGTTTACCTTTGGACCTTTTGCTAAATGAATCTTATGTACGAGATTGTTATACAAGCGAAAAGTGTGTAGTGGTTTTTGCTGTAGTTATACGGTTCTGTAGAACGAGACCAAACATGTATCTCCTATTTGGTATTTTGAATGTAAATTATGTGATATTTGTTTTGTTAATACGCGAGTTGTTACAGTTGGTATCAGGGCCTATGTTTAAGAGATTTAGGTATTAAGATTCATACCTAGGCTTAAGCTGTATGATTTTATGTGAAATTAAGATGTCCTTGTTATATTAGAACTTTGGGATATTATATAATGAGTAGAAAGAACGACATGTAAGGTAAATTCAAATTACATCTAGGCAATGTAATTATAACTTACAGCTGCATGTTGTGTTGAATACTTTATTGTATTTGGGTATGTGATTAAATGTATATATTTTGTGATTTAACACATTGCAAGCAATTCTCGTCGTTCCGGAAGGTTTGCTTCAGTCATAACAGAAGGACGAATCCTCTGATTAATAATGTACCCGTGGACATTTCAAATAGCCGAGAAGTGGGAGACATGGAAGAGTAACAATTGCAACTGAAGCAAATCTTGAAACCACGTCTGTTAAAGGTCAGGGCAGGGGAAGAGGAAGGAGTCGGGTATTATCACTGGAACCGAAAGCTTCAGTACAGGAAAGTTCAAATAGTGGTCGAGGTAGAAGTCGAGCCAGTGGTTAGGGTTGGGCTCAAGCTTCCGAATATGTTACACAAGGGGATCTAAATGTGAAATGAATAGACTTTAAACAAATTTGCAATCTTTGTTTGGACACCCTCATCATAGAAATCGATGAAAGAGAACTAGGGAGTGGTTAGAAGAAGCTAGCTTTTAGGTAACCTTTGCTTAGAGGACCAACTATAAGCCTCAGTTTTTCTTGTCCAGTCGTTTAGTGGACCGTGTGAAAAGATTTTTTATTTTTAATCAAATGAGATAAAAATCTAAAACAACTAAAATACCCCTTATTAAATTGAACTTAACAAAAAAAGTTAACAACCGTTAGATTGAGGGACGAAATTTGTTGGTAATTCACAAATATGAGGACAGGTCTATTGAAACAAAGATAAAAGACGAAAATTGTTAAAATTGCCAAACATTAGGGACCAAAACTAAACTTTACTCGTACTATTAGTTACAAATTCGAGTGCTATTTTGTTGACTTTTTAAGATAAAGACTAGGCTTAATATATTATTTATTGGTCAAAATAGTTTATGTTTCAGAAAGGACAGTGACGTACACCATTTATTATCTAGAAAGTCATATATATTTTAGTTGGAAAAAATATTTAATCTTGTAATTTTGCACATTTTTTAAGTGTCTACTTAAACAAAACCAAGTTTATTTTAATATTAAACATTTCTTTTTGTGAGAAGTGAAATACAACGTACTTTAAAATATACTATTTTGTTGACTTTTTTTAAAAAGTTTAATATTTATGTTGAGTCAAATTCAACTTATAACATTTCGGGCTTTTTACATACGACATCAATATTGTTCTTTTAACGTCTAATAACTATTGAAACTAGATTTGACAACAATAATACCATGCGTCATGTGGTCATTACGTAATGAATATGGCGTCATGAATGAGGCTTATAGCTAAAGTATTATTAATTAAATTTATGCCCAAAACAGTTACATGTCAATAATTTACAAAAAAGAATGAACGTTCAATAAGTCTTTCTGAAAGCGTCTTCAAAAGAAAGACTTTATGACATTCACTCCTCCTACTTAAGAAGAAGGTTCTATTCACCCTTGATGTGTCTTAAAGCGACATATACCGTTCATTTCATGCTCAGTTTAAAATAATGTGAAAACATATCACCTTGGATACATTATAATAGAAAGGATCAACCATAGTAATTACACAACACAACGTATATTATAACTTTTTCCTTTAAACTAAAAAAAAACCTACTTTGAAAATCATGTTATATTAAAACTACATGTGTAACATGTTTTAATTCTTTCATAATAAAACATACATCATGCAAGTTATGTGGACTTGCAACCTCAATTCCAAATAACTTTTATGAGACTTTTTCTTTCAAGAATAAAGTTTACTTGATTTACACATGCAACCTTAAATCCATCATACTCAAACAACAATGTTTTATGCCATTGTAAACATTGGTATAAGAAACTAGAGTCACCAAAATTTACTTGGACTTGGGTAAAATTCTACCTTCTTTAAATCTCATAAAATAAAGTCAATATATAATGTACATCGCCATCGTTTTACAAACAAACATTCGTAAATATTTACTTATTTTACTATCACATCGCATGCATAGCACCAATTTCATGCACCAAGAAAATATTTATCTGGCTTTATATTCTATTTTGAAGTCGATCACTCTTTAATTCAAGTTATATCTCATAAAACTATATTTATCCGAGCTTAAACTGACATTTTAAATCATGTTCAATTCTACACTAATATAAATGATCTATGGAAGCGGAAATATTGCTTTCAATATGTTTAAAATATGACGTTTTGTAGTAAAAGATCCAAAAAATCGATCCGGATATGTAATATCATATATGAAGAAAAAAAATTCAAATTATGTTATAATAATAACTTTTTTCCTTTCTATCTTTATAAAATGCTATAATCTCTCTTGGAAGTTGGAACCCTTGGCCTTGTAGAAGGTCGTGGGTTCAAACCTCACCAAAGGTGAGGAGGATATGTGAGTTTATTTGTTTCATTTGTCATATATAAATATAATATATACTTAAAAAAAAATTAGAACATATAAATGGCCTTTAATCGAAACTTAGATGGGTTTTCACTTGGGCTGAAGTTTTGTAGTTTGTTCAGGTAAAAACAAATACAACCTTATGATTGCAAAACAATTTGAGAAAATTCCTATTATTTATAAAAAATGAAAATACAATAAATGATTTTCATAATATATGATTCATGTAACCAAAAATTAATCAATTTACTTCTAACGATAACAATAAACAAATTAATAGGTAACTTATCATAAATATTTATTCTTAAATATATTACATTTTAGAGTAAATTGAAATTTTGGTCCCTGTGGTTTGTTATTTTTCTCACTTTTGGTTCCTATAAAAATTTTATTGCAAAAAAAACCTTGTGGTATGCAAAAGTGCTCAGTTTTGGTCCCTCAGACTAACTCTGTTAGATCCCCTTCCGTTAAAACCCCTCATGTGCCTTGCACATGAGGGCATTTTGGTCATTTTGCTTATTTTTTTTTTGTTTTCCACTAAAAACAACAAACCAAAGGGACCAAAATTGCAATTTACTCAAAACAATTAAAAGAAAACACTATAAATAGAGAGAGAGAGAGAGAGAGAGAGAGGTCCACTATTTTGTAAACTTTTTTTCGTGTAAACTTTGGATTTCATAGTTCAAATTTTTTTGTGCAACATAAACAAGTTTGTCTTTTTCTTTAAACACAAGTTCACACACATCGACATATTTCAAAAATAAGAAATTCATTCTGCACGTATATACGTTCAGCGTGAAGGAACTCATGTAACACGTTTAATGACATAATGCATGAGACTCAATATGCAATTGAAGGCTACTCACTCTAACAAGGTCAACCGTTGTACTCACAATAACTTATCATTGACACTCTACTTTGACCAACAGTCACTTTCTCACCCTTGCAACAACTTGCTATACAAGTGCTTCACAACCCACCTGTTCGACCATTCTACACGGTTTCCAAATTAACCAATTACCTCGCCTTCTACCCTTACGTATACTTCAATCCAACACTAATATGTTTCCTTCATTATCTTTGCCACTAAACCGCTCGACTATAGAGTCAAACGCTAGACTCCTTCACCCGATCTTGAATTGAATCCTTCAAGATTCCAACATAGTCCTCACTTCCTATCCCCAACTGATCGACACCTCAATACCAAAAATAGAGACTCACTAGAAACTAGGAGTTTACCCTTAATCTGTCATTCATCCGTTTGAATCCCAAATAATTATATCCCTAGCCGGCTCATTAACACACTAAACAACACTTCTTTTAGAAGGTAAAAACATCACATCATAAACGATCTTTCACGACACATCAACCCTTTGTTATCAATTGCAAGGTTAGAACTTTCTACATACTGTCACACTCAACTATCATCCCAACAATAGAGGTCGAGTACACCCATGCACCTGTAAATTTATAATAACATTCTCCAGATGCGGTTTTGAATTTACCTTACATGAGGCTACTCACTACCATTGTCGCGATTCTCCATGATTGAGGTCTTTTCTATTGGCTTCCTATATCTCAGTTGTGTATTCCTTACTTAACAGTTTAAGTTTAGGCCCATCCGGTCACCTAAATCTATTAAACTATAGCTCTGATACCATTTGTAACAACCCAAATTCCAAAAAAATAATTCTCAACATTACAACCAAAATCGGTCCCAAAGTATACAAATTACATCAATTCTAACTCTAGGTACGCATCAGATAAACACCTTCACAATTGAGATACTACAGGAAGCCCGACGGTGAACTACCAGCCTCCACTAGACTATACCTCTTCTACAACGTCACCTCTTTCCATCTTCTTCAGATGAATCCCCAAACAAGACTCTTATCTAGTTTTGGAAAAGCGAGGGTTAGACCATGAGGTCTAGTGAATTCCCTCTCGAACACAGTTTAACTAACCGTAAACATCAATATGCAAACCGCCATAAAAGCCCATCAAAATCATTTCAACCAATCCACATCACTTGGGCATTTGCACAGTGTTCATAGACAATCTCTACCACGCGGTAGTATCCACGATCGGGGCCCAAAACCGACTCCCCTTTCGCCTACAGGGCCCAAGCAGACTCCCCATTCCCACATACACAGGAAATAGATTCCAGGCATACGGGGTATATAAGTACTCTTCCAAGGGATATGTGATATCCCAAGGTACACTAATCACACTGTGTAACCCGACTCTAAATCAATATACCACTTAATAAAGAACATGTAAACAACTTGCATGCATTAATAAGCATTTCCACATCATGTAATAATAAAGCTTTTCAAAGTGTTTAATCATGCCATCATGCTCAATACCATATTCAGTTATGAAAACTTTAGCAAAACATTTCATTTGCACAAAAGAGTTAGGGGAACTCACCTGAGCTTTAGCAAATCAACACACGCCTTGAAACACACTTTAGGTCAAACCGAACACCTGAATTGGACGTCATAAGAACGGTGTTAAATCATCTAGTTACATCCCAAAACATCTCTACTAAGTCCCTAAAGCAACCCCCCAATCGACGCCTCGATTCTAGACCCGAAAAACGAAGCAAACTAAAAAAAGGCGCGCAAACAGAGACTTGCGCCACTTACCACGTGGCTTCAACCCGCGTGGTAAGCCGCGCAACTTCCTGGTCGTGCCTCCCAGGGCTGCACAACAATATTCAGCTTGAAAACTCAACCCCAAGACCCCCAAAATGCTCCAAATCGAATATAATCTCCAAAATCGATGGTTCTTGATACTCCAACCTTTAGGAACCAAAAACCATCACCCAAAACACATTTACCCCAACAAAATCAACCCATTGATTCATGATTTCAAACCTATAACTCAAAAACTCATTCCTTGCCAAGAATGGAGATTATCAAGCAAAAAAGATGAAGTTTCTTAATGACTTGATCAAAACTCATGAGAAAATCAATCCCAAAATATGTTGTTTCCCCTTTCCATTAATTAGAACGCAAAATCTCATGGTTTACAAACCCCAAACTACAAACCAATCACACCCAATTATGAGGAAGAAGATGCACGAGTCATACCTTCAAGATGAGGCCACAAATCTTCTTGATGTTAAGCTTCCTTCCATCCTCCAAGCTAGGGTTCTTGCTCTCCAAGACTCTTTAAAACGCCCAATACGTATGAATGCTTCAATTGACAAGGGTTTAGGGTTTTACCCCTTTTTATTTTCAGATTTTGTCACTAAGTCCTGAAAATTTTACACTTCACACTTTAGCCCCACAATTTTCAAAAGATTCAGACTTTATGGAAATGAGGTGTTACAATTTATGAAATACTTATAATAAAAAGATTTATCTTTCATCAGATCACAACATATACCATATCAGAATATCTATTTAATACAAATTTTCTCCGATCATATCTTGGTTTAAAATCACACTGCTAAATCTTGGATATGATAAGACAAGTGTCCATACCGGCTAAACAATTCCACAACCTATATAAAAATGTGCATAAGGTTAAGGGATAGTGAAATGTATTATTTATAACCCAATAAATGTATATATCTGAACTATTAAAGTTGGACCAATATGAGATAAAATGTCAATGCAGGGGGTTAAACATGGAAATGTTTTAGACCTATAAAACATATAGGGCTACATGTCAACATGAAAAAAGTTTGAGTACCTATTTTGCGAAATTACATCATGTTTGAAATTCAAAATGCTAAAAAGCCTCTCAAACCTGTGGAGTAAAATCCCCACAAAGTAAAGTTCACTTTCTGCGATTTGTACAACAATTGAGCTAATATTTTGACATCACTTTCTGATATTTAATTGTATTTATTGTTAGTTAAAGTTTGATGGTATATTATTTTTCAAGTATATATTCAATGGGTCATATTTAGTTGGAAAATCGAAAAAAATTAAAAAACTGAAGAACATCATGGTAATAATGTATCTGGACTAGGGATGTCAATGAGTTGGATTGATCGGGTTGAAAGAATTTGGACAACCCAACTCAATGCTTCCAGCCAGTGGGCGGCGGCCCATGGCATCAAAAATTTAATGATGCCCAAAACTTTGTAGGTAGAGAAATATAATAATAATAATAATACGATATATAAATTAATGAATAAATTATACAACTTTGTATATGGTATATAAATTTTCTTTTCTAATTTCTATTAGTCCAATGAATAAATTATGCAACATATTTTTCGTTCCCTTAATTAAACTTACATCGATAATTAAGTTATATACTTTTTCAAAAAACTATTTTATAATATATTCTACAAATCCGAATTCCTTAATTCTTAATTTTGTTCTTGAATTTTTTTTGTTTTCTAATTTTTTATTAGTCCGATAAATAAATTATGCAACATATTTTTCGTTTCCTTAATTAAACTTTTTAATGATTTTTTTCCTAATTTCTAATTAATCATCGATAAATAAGTCATATACTTTTTAAATAAAATTTCTTTTATAATTTATTCTACAAATCCAAATTCCTTAATTCTTAATAATTATATATTAAAAAACAAGGGCCACCTTTAGCTTATTGTACAAGGCCTCTCAAATGTCAAGGTTGGCCCTGCTCTATATTGTATCACTTGTTTACTTGTTTAAGACATGTATCCTCGATCACAACCATTAGGTACTCAAAATAGAAAATGAAAAAAAGATAAGAAAATTTGTTTTTTGTTTCCGTAATATAGGGGCATCTTTTTTGCCTTTCGCCATGGGCATCTGAAATCTCAGAACCGGCCCTGAATGCTCCTAACTTGTTTTCTCTAGTTTACTCATAATTCTTTTTCATCGTCAACCATTTCAGTGGCGGAGCCACACCAGGGCCACTTCCACTGGTGCCTCCTGAGATTTTTTATTTTTTTGATATATTTATATTATATATATATTTATATATATATATAGAAAAGTGCCTCATAAACTATTATTTCTTTATCTATTGAAAACTTAAACCATTATTTTTATGTATTGAATAATGGTTCTCCTAAAAACCTTTTATCCATAATTCCTGTCGTATTATTTATTCGCCGTAAAGTAAAAAATTAGATTTGTGAAAGATGCAACCATATCGTTTTAGAAGGTGCAACCGTACCTCGTAATCAACCAAAAAAACCAAAAAGAAAAAAAAACTCTTGAAATCAACCAAAAAACCGAAAAAATCACCCGATATCAATAAAAAGAACTTAAAAATCCTTTGAAATCAAGAAAAAAAAATTATAAAAAATCTCGAAACGGTAGAATTAGACTGAAACTAACATCGGACGATATGGAAAAAATTTAGGTTTGTCAAAGAGAATTCTTTACAGAAGAAAAATAGAGTTCAAGTTCAATTGATGCTCCCTCTCGCATTAGTTTCTGGCTCCGCCCCTGAACCATTTGGTACAAGTTTTTAATCCATGGCATGCCACGGGCTTAACATAACGTAAGATACAAATCTTATGTCATAGTGCACCATAACGACCATACGCCAAGTATTTTAGAACGGCAAAAAAAGTATTTTAGGAAATACAAACTTGGGTCTAAAGGAATGGCCAAATAGGGCTTTTTACGAAATTCAAACTTGGGTCTAATAATTTGAATGCCTTTTTGGGGTGTCTCCACCACTACATGTAACTAGACTTTAAAGTCCAAGGTTCAAAATAGCGTAAGACGTGGCGTGGCGGCGAGGTCAAACCTCAAGCCTTACACGCCACGGTGAGGACGCGGCGCTTTTTAAGGCGTGATAAGGCGGCAAATTTGTATGTCAAATATAAAATTATATATACACGTATTTGTTATCCATATATTATTCTAGTAAGATAATTATATTAAAAAATACATTCATATTAGAAGGAGAACATACATATAGATTATTATTATAAAAATAGTTTTTGATTGAATATTTAAAATAAACTTATAAAGGTAAATTTACAACGTTCGTTTTAATCGTAATTCCATAATGTTTATGAAATTTTGAAACAATGTGTGTCGTGATTAGATAAATTCATAAAGGTGGAAAATATAAAGTAAAAAATGTAAAAACAAAAAAGATAAAAAAATGTGAAAATATCACTTCTTGGAAAAAACTCGCGCCGCGGCGCGCCATGACGCGCCTTGAGACGCCATGGCGTGAGCCACGCCATATAGAAACGTTATGGGTCATTTCGTAACGGCGGAGACGCGTCTTACGTCATATCGCGCCATGACGCACGTCATGGCGCGCCTTTTTGAACACCGATTTAAACACGTATAGCCATTTTATAAAATTTATAAAAAATAGAGCTGTTTTATATGTATATATATATATTTGTTTGTGAAAGAATTTGCTAAACTTGTAAGCCACATGGCATGTCATGTCATCTTAGAAGGTCTTGTGTTGTGCAAGAAGTGTGGATACTCTAACAAACCTCATCTCTTTGTACTGCTTTCTAACAAGCAACTTGGATTGTCACCCAGACCCACAAAAAACATGTGATTTGCTTATCTTTTTTAATTAATTAAGCAATAAAATAGTAGTTTTTGTGATTTTTTACTATAATATCTTATCTACACTAAAAATGATGTCGATATATATATATATATATATATATATATATATATATATATATATATATATATATATATATATATATATATATAGTCTAAAACTAACCGCTAAAAGTAGGTGTCTCACTCACTCGAGATTGATCAAAAGAAGACGATTTTGGTATTGATAGATTCCTCTTGCAGATGATAGATATTGTTTGACTTTTATACAATCGCCATTTCATCACAAACAATTTGTTTGGTCATTTTAGACACTAATAATTAATATAAGAACGAGAATAAAAATTGTTTGATTTATATAATACAATACAACTTATTTTATTCCAAACTAAACTGAAAAAGAAAATAAAATTCATTTAGGTCCTCATTTCCTATCACTTTTTGTAAATTAGTTTGATATTAAGAGGAAGCTGGAAGTGGGATCCAAATAAATGCATACATGAAAATAGGAAATTCAAAAGATTATGCATGAAAGTGGATAATAAAAGGTATGCAAGAAAGTAGGGTGGTAAACGAACACGAACGGAGACTTGTTCGATTTCGTTCGTTTAACTTAACCGCACAAACAAACAAACACGAGCGGTAAATGAACGAATTTTTTGTGTTAATGTTCGTTCATTAAAAAAATTGTCCGTATTCGTTCATTAAGAATTAAACGAACGAACTCAAATGAATATAAAAGAACGAACCCAAATGAACAAAAAGTAACCACTTTTACTCATTATTTCGTTCGTAAAAAAATACCATAACAAAATGAAAAAAGTAGGTTAACTTAGAAGGTATAAAAGGAATTTACTTAATAATTTTACATATTAATATCACATTATATAAATATGTTTATATATAAACAAATGTAAACGAACATAATATAAACAAACGTAAAGAAACATAAACGAACGTAAAAAAACATAAAAGAACGAAAATTAATGAACATAAATGAACAAAACGAGGTCATTGTTCATATTCGTTAATTTAATTAAACGAACAAAAAAATATGATTATGTTCGTTCATTGGTTAAATAAACGAACATAAACAAATTTTCCACCGAACCTTTTACAAACGATTCGCTGAATGTTTGGTTCATTTACAAGCCTACATAAAAGTGGGTTTGAATTCTCCACCTAAAGACAACATCTACGGTCAATAAATGCGGCTTTGGCTTTAGAAACAGTGTGTAATGTTAGTTAGAAAGTACCCAAACCCGTATGATTATTAGGAATGTACCTGTAACCACATCAGGAGTTTCTTCTGCTTCTTGTGCTGTCATTTGGAAGGCCCGACCCCTTGCTCTTGGTAGCTCTGGCCTTTGTACTACTGGTCTAACACCCATTGGTCTCACTGACGTACCACCCTGCTGTACTTTCCCCCGTGGACAATCAGACTGAATGTGATCAGGAGAATTGCATGAGAAACAAAATCGAGTTACCCGACAGTCTTTAGCAATATGGCGGGTCTTTCCACACTTGTAACAAACTCGAGGATCAACTTGACAATTTCCTTGATGAATACGGTTGCATTTTGAACAAGGTCTTTCAGCTGATCTGAAAGGTGGACGACTATCAAATCTCTGAAATCTGGACTTCTTTGGATCATATTGTGGTCCTTCCCATTTTCTTTTTCCAGTACTTTTATCATTAGTATCTTTCCCTTTATCCCGTTCCACATTTTCTGTTGCATCTACTGCGGCTGAGAAGGTATCTGGTCCCTTTGCAATCACTAGACTTCTGATTTCTGAATTTAACCCAAAGATAAACCTTTCCATCTTAAGTGCCTCCGTGGCAACGTAGTACTCAGTGAAACGAGACTTTTCCAGAAAACGAGCGGTATAATCCCGAACTGATAAACTTCCCTGTTGCAGGTTCATGAACTCTTCTTCTAGTTGTCTAACTGCTGCTTGAGGACAAAACTGTCTCTTGAAAGCTATAGTGAATTCTTCCCAAGAAAAAGTAGAATACACATCAGATCCTCTAGAGGTAATAAGAGCCTCCCACCAATATAACGCATCAGCCTTCAGCATTGCAGTTCCATATAATACTCTATCTTCGTCGGCACATTTGCTGGTTTTGAAGATAACTTCTATCTCTTTTAGCCACCTCATAGCCTTCACTGGATCTCTTTCCCCTGAGTAGGTTGGAGGTTTGCAACTTAGAAACATCTTATAATCACACTTCTTTGGCACCGGTATGATAGTAGGTGTAATGGGCATCTCGTCTTCCAGACTAGGATCTGGTATTTCAGTTTCAGTATTACGAGTTCGGTCGAACATAGCTTGTATATTTGCTTGTAGTCTTCCCATTCCAGCCGTCAAATCGTTTCTTGTAACAAATTCAGTACCTCGCGACTGAACTCTGCCTCCTGTTCTGCCCCTACCTCGTTCTCCCCCTCTTCCCCTTGTCCCGACTGTTGGATTCGTTCGATTGGGATTTCCTTCTCCTTCTCTATTCGTACGTCGAGTACCACTTGCCATTCTGTTGATTTCAACAAGGTTAATATACACATAAACACATACCTCATATAATAAGTGTAACACCCTCAAAATTGGAACGAGCAACTAACTTTAATTTCGATAAAACAACCAAAAGGGGGTAAAATTACTTCTACGTATCATCCTTGAAAATACCTCAAATCTTAAACATCACAAATTAAACAGCTAACAACTCTAGGCGGGTGTTACTTAACCCAAATAAAAGTTGCTAATCCCAAAAGTGCGGAAGACTTCACTAAGCATCTCACTTCCCGTGCACTCCTCTAGCACTCAACACTTCACCGTGTAGCTAAAGCTATCCCCAACCTGAACCTGTTGCACATGCCGACAAATAAAAAGGTTAGGCTAACGCCTAGTGAGTTCAAGAGTTTACATCATGAGCAAATCATTTGATAAACCAAACTATTCAACTTAATAATTAATCTTCAAAACGGGTTTGTATAAAAGACATCGACAACCCAATTTCCGAACGCACACAATTCCTGTGAGGAAAGCTTCCAGCGAAAATCGTTTCTCTATAATGGACTTAAATCCAAAACTCACATCAAGAGTTAATGAAATAATAATTTCTCAAATAATCGCCAATGCGAATAAAACTCCAATAGTTAAAACATCCAATAAGGATGAAACATAAATCCGCCCATTAGTTATGGAAAACAATTTGTATGCATAGAATATAACCTCGACAATGCGGATACATAAAATACCCGAAATCAACACCTTCGGTGACGGGGGAGACCCGATCTCATCGAATGTGGCAAACACATAAATTAAACCACAAATAATAAATACAAGCAAGCTTCTTGGATGTGGAAAACAGATGACATCAACCATACTAGGTCTTTAGTCAATCTTCGACATCAACCATACTAGGTCTTTAGCCCATCTTAGACATCAACCATACTAGGTCTTTAGTCCATTTAAAACCACCAAGTTCAACCATACTAGGTCTTTACCTTGGAAACCCACCATCCAAAACAAGCTTACTTGACTTAAAATTTATACATGACCTCAAAAGAATAACCAATGCACTCAATTCATGTAAATCTCAAATACAATGCAATTCATGCAAATCAAACCCCAAGCCCACGTCGAGCTTATTAAAACCGGGCGAATGCCCTCAAGACTCAACTGAGTCCGAAACCGAGCCATCTGCTCAAAAGATCTAATGATCGTTTATGAACATCAACTTATGCAAATAAAATGCATCTAACCCACATCATGCAAACACACGCTCCGAGGCATGATTATCTCACAACCCCTTCATTGCCACTTTCCCAATGAAGTCAAATCATATATGCATCTATATGTACATGTATATGCAACTCTTTTATAACTCGACAATGCATATAACTCACTAAGGTTCATTAGTCCCAAAGGTACTAAGAATACAAAATCATCAAACGGTCTTCACACATAAGGCCAACACTTAAACCGACACATATTCAAATAAATTAAATTAAGCATATAACACATCCAAGACTCCCTCTCGAGTCACTAAAACCGGCAAACATTCAAAAGACATCATTTGAGTATAAATCAAGCCTTTAAGGCCAAAATAAACGTTTGGTTAAATACGTGTCACTCACACGACTACATAAACCAAAATGCATCGTTACCCAAAATCTTTACTTTTTAATTCTTCAATTGGCCTTCGGCCCAAACAAAAGGGTTTACTCGTCTCAAAACATTCATAAGGTCAAAATTGACCAAAATCCCTAAATGTGGGTGTTTTACAAGATTTCTAAACTTCAATACTTTGATTAATCAAAACCCACCAATCCACTCAACAATTGATAATTTTATATTAAGCACGTAAATACTTTAAAAATAAACATTTTGGCATGTACAACGTTTTCACAAATCAACTTGAACTCACCTTGCTAGATTACGCTAAATCTAGATTTTTCCAAACGTAAGCTCCTTTGATGCAACACGAATCCTTAAGCCAAATCTTCCAAAAACCTAGATCCATAGATTTCCAACCATGAATATTCATATTCAACCACTTTAAAACCATTTCCCAAACATCTTATATAAAAATCTCCATTTTGACCAAAACCCCAATATTAACCTAACTTCCCCAAAATCATCCAAACCGAAATTGGAGAAACAAAACACTAGGAGATCATCAATGGAACACTTATAACTCATAGGAAAGTATAGAAGCTAGGAGGATGAACTCACCACTTAGGTTTTGATGAAAAACTAGAAAACCCCAAAAATCTCTAGTGTTGTGGATGAAACTTGCTCTTGCATCAATAAATGAAACCACACCACCAATCACCCTTGAATCTTCCAATGAACTTCAAAACTAGCACTTTATCCTTGAAAAGCTCTAAAAATCGAAACCATGGCACTTTGAATCGCCAAAAACGGAGGTGAAATGAGTGAGATATGAGGAAATGAAGTTTAGGGCTAAAAATCTCGTATTTATGCTCCAGGTACCCGACGGCTAAAGTGACGTGCGAGAGTGACACAAGTGTCACTTTCGCTGGGCACTCTCGCCGGGGTCAAATAGCTCTCGGTACAAAACCGGCGAGAGTGACACGCGAGAGTGACACGCGAGAGTGACACAAGTGTCACTTTCGCTGGTCACTTTAGCCGAGATTGTACCGAAAGTTGTTTTGGCCATAACTTCTTCGTTTTAGCTCCGTTTTCGCTCCGGAAAGGCCCGTTGGACTCGTATTTGAATTCTTCATCCAACAAAACTATAAAATGTAGGATTTAATCCAAAATCCTATTTTTCATATTTATCTTAAAAGTTCCAAAAATCGGGATGTTACAATCCTCCCAACCTTAGAATGATTTCGTCCTCGAAATCCAAATTCCTTACAACCTAGGGCTAACCAATTCAACGCCGACCACGTTCCAATAGCTTTTAACTGAAATATAAAATTTTCCCACACAGACTGCTAAGACAAACCTCAAGCGAACTCTTACCAACAATACCCTCTCAGACACATTGTACTTATGTCCGGGTGAACGCTCCAACCACTGGAGTAACTCCCAACCTTAGGTGTTCCATACTTCCCTGACGACGGATCCCGACTCCAAATCAACCCGTGTCCACACACTCTTAATTTTTTCCAATTAGTCCAAGGTTTGATTACATCTAAACTAACGAACCTCCAAATCTAAGGTTCCCACTGCCGCACCGGCACTTACCTCTAACGAGTCCCACTAGACTCCAATACTGACGGTCGTCACTGACTCATCAGTTACACCACTCCCAAAACACGTCTAATTTCGATCATCTAGTCGACAAATTCTTTTACCACAAGCAGAGGGTCATCCCGCTAAACCATTCGTCACAATCGAACTTAAGTTCATCATAACCGATACCACCACTTATTAAAATTGGACTACACCTTCCAATCACACTAGTGGTCCTTGGCCTCGAACTCCGAAAGTTGACACCTAGTTACATCACCAAACTTGACTCATCACAGAGCTCCACACACGAGCTTCACTCCTCAAATCGTCCCACCAATCCATGGTCATCCCCACGGTCTAAAGGGTCCTACGCGGCCTTCACGCAATACCGACAACCCAAAACAAGGTTGCCGAAGTGAACGGCTACCACAACACCAATAAGGGACACCGCAAGTCTCACCTTTTAGTTGTCCACACGAAATGATTCGTCCTCGCAAACGACATCATACGGCTCACGACAATCACACGCATTATAAACCCGATCTTTCATCGAAAGGTTCTACACGCCCTCACCCCTAACTGAGGTTGCTCAACCTCACCAAGCCTAAAGAGTTCAAGGTTTTCAAGTGACAGACTCAATAACTATGCCAATAAAGTTTTCACTAAATCTTTCAACACAAAAGTTTTTATACTAACATCATATACGTACAAAAAATTACCGCTACTCAGCTAGTGGATGCACAACCATGGACACACTCGTCTCACGTATAAAAAATCATTTTTGAAAAGCTTTCCATCACAAATTAGTTTACTACCGAAACGTAAAAACGTACTCGACAACCTTTAAAATGTACCACCAGGGTCCCATCACGAATTTACTTATGCCTCATGTAACACCCTAAAATTTGGAACGAGCAACTAACTTTAAAATTCAATAAAACAACCAAAAATAGATAAATCATTTCTACAATTTATTCCTCAAAATACCTTGGAATTTAAAACATTATAATTCCCCAAATAAAACAACCTAAACGGGTGTCACTTAACACGACACAAATTGCTAGTCCAAACAAGTGCGGAAGACTTCACTAAATAAATCACCTCTCGTGCACTCTACTATCACTCGCCACTTCACAGTATAGCTAAAGCTACTCCCAACCTGAACCTGTTGCACATGCCGACAAATAAAAAGGGTTAGGCTTACGCCTAGTGAGTTCAAGCATTTTATCATGACTATATAAAATCATAAATCGGAAGTTAGTAATTACAGTCATGATTTAAATAAATCTTTTAAATGAAGTTCGCGACAAAGTCTATCATTTCCAAAAGGTTTCCCAAACGGGCATAAATGACTCGTTTTCCAACGCACCCAAAATCTAGGAGAAAAGTTCCCAAAATATATGAAGCGTTTTCTAAAATGAATTCCAAACCCAACTCACTCAAAACGTATTTGGACGTAAATAACCCAAGAAATACAAACGTGGACAAAACTCCAATATTCCAAAACATCCAAAAAGTATGAAGCATAGAACCCTGCCAATAACCATGAGAACATTTCATGTAAATAAAATGCGTCACCGAAATATGAATAAAAACATATACCCAAAAATAACACCTTTCGGTGACGGGGGAGACCCGATTCCATCGAAAGTGACGGGCACACAAAGTTAGGTCACTTATGATGTTACTGGATTACACCTCAAGTCCCTCACGGGCATGCCCGCTGATACCAGCCTTCCAGCACCCCAGTCCTAGTCCCCATGCCATATAGACATCACAATCCTCGGACCATAATAAAATGCCTTTATTGCATACTCCGTAGAGTTACACATCAAGGACTTACAGGGACCACATTGCATATCCAGTCTAGACGAGTTACACCTCATGGACTCCTGCGTCCCGCACAGGCATGCCCGCTGATACCAGCCTTCCAGCACCCTATACCCATTGCATACTCGCTAGTGGCCCCACGGCCTAACGCATATACCCCTGCGTACCCATAGTCTACTCCTCGTGCACAAAGAGATAGACCATCAAATAAAGACTGACTCACTTGCCTATGGATCCAATGCAACACAGTCTACCAAAACATGCTCAACCCGGAATGACAAAACACCCAAGTATGTAAATATCAATAATGTGCAATAAAATGCATTTAACATCAGTTAGGTATACAAGTACCACAAAACCATTATTAACCCAAAACCTGACACGGTTAAGCAAAAAGGGGTTTTCCCAAAAGGACTCACACCTTTACAATTCCCAAAATAACTCTTGACACTAAATCGGGTATTTCCCAAATGGTTTATAAAATCAATTACACTAACATGATTAAACCGTCAAATAAACCTCGTTTTGAGCAATTAACCTTTTTAAAGACAAAATATGGTTTCTAACCATCCAAGTATCCAAAAGCCCCAAATATGGGTATTTTACACATTTATGAAGATAAACACTTCAAAAGAGTTAAACTATCCAAATAACTCAACCACATATCTTTTCAAGTAAAACACATACATATTTGTAAAATACTCATTTTGGCATGTACAAAGTTTTCGCAAAGTAACTTGAACTCACCTCGCTAGATTAGGTTAAATCTAGTGTTTCTCCAACGTATGCTCCTTTGATGAAGTTTGCATCCTCAAGCCAAAACTTCCAAAACCTAGATTTATGAATTTCCAACCATTAATATCACAATCCAACCATGTGGAATCATCCCTTAAACACTTAGAATCATTTCTCCCAACATAATACACCCAAAACAACCAATACATCAACACCCTAAATTCCAAAATGAAGAGAAGAGAAGATTACCTCAACCAACAAGTGAATCCACCAACCAAACACTTCTACCATACCAAAGTGGGTCTAAATCTTCATTTCACCCAAAGGAAGGGAAAGGTTTAGGAGAGGGTTGGGTAAAACCCTAGATATTGTAGAAATCCCATTAAATGGAAATAAGATGAAGGATTTCAACTTCTAGCTAGAAATCTTGCTAAGAGATAGGAGAGGGGCTTTGATTCACAAGATTTGTGGCTTCAAAGGTTCCAAAATCGGTTTAAAGGGGTTAGGGTTCGGTCTTTGGGAGAGAAAAACGAATTGGTTTAAGTGGAAGTGAGGAAAAATAGGAAAGAAACCCGTAACCCTTATTTTTATGCTCAGCTGACCCTCGGCGATAGTGACATCGCGATAGTGACATGGTCACTATCACCAGGGCACTCTCGCCCACTACCCCTTGGACTCTCGGTACCAAACGCGCGATTATGACACATGCGATAGTGCCTTGGGCACTATCGCCGGGGCACTATCGCCCAAGATGTACCGAACCCAAGTGGCTCACTCTTCCAACCCAAATCTGATTTCATTTAAGTCCCAAACTCCATGTAACTTGGTGAATGTCGAGATACCAATTTTCGGGGTGTTACACCTCACACGCAAAGTAAATTCCGACATTTAAAACAGTGTCTAGCAGCCTGTTTATACGAACTTCAAAAAGGTTTATGCAATGTCGATTTCCAAAATTCTCTTTTTAACCATAAAATGATATGAACAACAATTCATTAACAACTTTACATATTTCAGTTTGTTCACAGAGAAACGAAGCAAACCATCCACACACCTTGGTTAAAACATGTCATGGCTGGGCCATCTCCCAGTTTTTAAATCAAATAACAGGATATTTTCATCATTTGGAAATATCGGTTTAAACATCGAAAGAAATCTCAAATTAAAATTTTGCATGCCAATCTGCAACACTTTCTTAGCAGTCACTCTAAAATGGTATAACATATACCGGATAGTCATTGCTAATTTTCAAAGTAGGAATTCATCAACCCAAATTTCAAAACTTCTCATTCAGTCGCAAAAGGACAAGTAAATAAAATCCTTTGACCAGGCTCACACACCTTAATTTGTTTTTCTCAAATTTTCAGAAAACCATACGTACACATAATTTGATTGACACACCAAATAATTCAAGTCAACTTTAAATCTCAAACCACACAAGCGATGCACACTAACGTCTCAAAATAGTGGCTACAAAACTACTCCTGTCAATCAATCAATATAGTGCATGTACGAGAAAGAATACCAACAATGTCAACAAATGAGAGTGCATAAACAGAACATTAGAGATGTACTATCATGATGCTCTTATATGCTTTACTCACGCCACGTATAAATTAATTTGTACATCTAGCAAGTTGCAACAAATATGCTACCACAATCCTCAAAAGAGAAGCCACGCGACATTAAAACTCCAAAACTACTCTTTTTGGTGCAATACGACATAAACACATTTTTTTTAACAAAATTCGCACGAGGCGCAATACTCACTCAAACCCATGTATTAACGCACACAAGCATTCAAGTTATGCATGCAATAAAGTGTCACCCATGTACCGCAAAACATCGTAAAACGAAACTCGGTCATACTTCACAAAGCTTCCATAAAACTCAATGGAACTCAACCGCATCAAACCAATTAAATGGTGTCAAAGTTTTCGTTTTCAATAGACAACTCGCATAAAACCACGCTATGATCGAATCATACAAATCATAAAACCTCCCTTTTTGTTACAACAAAAAGTAAAACGACACTCTTTCGGCAAGACTCGCAAAATCGAAATTCCCATTAAAGATCAATACTAAAACAAGGGAATGTAACTCTTCGTCCAAGTCTTAACACATGTGGAGGAGATCCAATGTTAAGGTCGCGAGTCGCGGTTACTTATCCAAAATCATAAACGACATTCAAACATGGACATCACAATATTCGAAAGTAGTAGTGGACGACTACAAGGAATAAAATAAATCCCAATCAGGTTCACAACCGCCTGTCGTAAAATAATTTTGTGCATGTTCCAAAATCATAGTTTAAAAATCTTGCGTATGTCAAACTTTTTTCCCAGATTTAGCAGTACCGTCCATCCGACGATTCGAAACATAAGAAATAATCGATGCAATTTATTTTAAAAGCAAACTAAATTTCGTGCATGCATTTTGTCGGCACTCAACGTCTAGGTCACATTCCTCCAATTTCTCCGATCACACTATTGTCATCCGGATACTCACGCATCTTAACGCAAAGTGGAAGGTCACATCGACTAACCCCACATTTCTCCTCGAATCAAGTCACTTCAATATGCCTACGGCTCCAATCCAACTATCAAGTCTGACTAGAACGGTCTACTTAATACAATCAATCATGCTTACCGCCACTCCAAATGGCAAATGCTAAAGTCGTCAACCTCTTTTAATGACTACTCTCTTAGAACTCCTTTACCACCCTAACGGTCATCACGCTAGAGTCGTCCAAGTACTCTCATGTACCCGGTAGGTTCACTATCACACTGGCCAGGTGCAATCCTGAACGTACTGTACATGATCACCCTTGCTGCTCTTGACGTGACTTCTCTCTTCTAGTGACCCCAACAACTTCCGAATATCTTATCTTAGAGTGTCGAATGGTGCAATCTCGCTCTCAATCACCTAAAACAACGCTAGTTTGAGTCTAGGTATCCAAAAATCAACACCTAATTCTCTCAAACTTATGCTCTGATACCAACTTGTAACACCCTCAAAATTGGAACGAGCAACTAACTTTAATTTCGATAAAACAACCAAAAGGGGGTAAAATTACTTCTACGTATTATCCTTGAAAATACCTCAAATCTTAAACATCACAAATTAAACAGCTAACAACTCTAGGCGGGTGTTACTTAACCCAAATAAAAGTTGCTAATCCCAAAAGTGCGGAAGACTTCACTAAGCATCTCACTTCCCGTGCACTCCTCTAGCACTCAACACTTCACCGTGTAGCTAAAGCTATCCCCAACCTGAACCTGTTGCACATGCCGACAAATAAAAAGGTTAGGCTAACGCCTAGTGAGTTCAAGAGTTTACATCATGAGCAAATCATTTGATAAACCAAACTATTCAACTTAATAATTAATCTTCAAAACGGGTTTGTATAAAAGACATCGACAACCCAATTTCCGAACGCACACAATTCCTGTGAGGAAAGCTTCCAGCGAAAATCGTTTCTCTATAATGGACTTAAATCCAAAACTCACATCAAGAGTTAATGAAATAATAATTTCTCAAATAATCGCCAATGCGAATAAAACTCCAATAGTTAAAACATCCAATAAGGATGAAACATAAATCCAATAAGGATGAAACATATTCAACCACTTTAAAACCATTTCCCAAACATCTTATATAAAAATCTCCATTTTGACCAAAACCCCAATATTAACCTAACTTCCCCAAAATCATCCAAACCGAAATTGGAGAAACAAAACACCAGGAGATCATCAATGGAACATTTATAACTCATAGGAAAGTATAGAAGCTAGGAGGATGAACTCACCACTTAGGTTTTGATGAAAACCTAGAAAACACCAAAAATCTCTAGTGTTGTGGATGAAACTTGCTCTTGCATCAATAAATGAAACCACACCACCAATCACCCTTGAATCTTCCAATGAACTTCAAAACTAGCACTTTATCCTTGAAAAGCTCTAAAAAACGAAACCATGGCACTTTGAATCTCCAAAAAACGGAGGTGAAATGAGTGAGATATGAGGAAATGAAGTTTAGGGCTAAAAATCTTGTATTTATGCTCCAGGTACCCGGCGGCTAAAGTGACGTGCGAGAGTGACACAAGTGTCACTTTCGCTGGGCACTCTCGCCGGGGTCAAATAGCTCTCGGTACAAAACCGGCGAGAGTGACACGCGAGAGTGACACAAGTGTCACTTTCGCTGGTCACTTTAGCCGAGATTGTACCGAAAGTTGTTTAGGCCATAACTTCTTCGTTTTCGCTCCGTTTTCGCTCCGGAAAGGCCCGTTGGACTCGTATTTGAATTCTTCATCCAACAAAACTATAAAATGTAGGATTTAATCCAAAATCCTATTTTTCATATTTATCTTAAAAGTTCCAAAAATCGGGATGTTACAATAAGGTATTCCAGTTCAAACATGTAACTGTAAGTTTACAATTACACTGGCCAGATGTAATTTGAAATTACCTTACATGATGTTCCTTCTACCTTTTATATTTCACATCCCTAGGTTCTAAAGTAATAGGGACATCCTACTTCACATGCAATTTAAGTCTAGGTATGGATACGAATACCTAAATCCCTTAAACTAGGGCTCTGATACCATCTGTAACGACCCGGTTTCCCAAACATACATCAAATACATATATTGCATAACATTGTTTCATAACAAAAGATACATCAGATAACATGTACGGTCCCTTAGTCTTTACAATCATAATAAGTATTTCATTACAAACTTTTTGCTAATTAATTTACATTATAACTAGTAACAAGGTTATAACTGCAAAACACGTCATGGTCTTCAAAAACATAAGTCTTCCAAAAGCTAGTCACAGATTACCCTTCTTACTTGCTCTTACTTGATCCACGACCTGGAATACATATTTTTAAAACAAAATGAGGGTTAGACCTAATGGTCTAAGTGAGAAAATCCCTGTCAGTTAAAATCATTTGCACCACACCATATTCATAACATAAATATGAATACCAATTATGACTCATGCATTGTATATTTTCCTGTCTCATTCCCTTGGCTATATTAGGTGGTTGCGAGCCAACTAATCAATTTACTCCGCTGCACTAATATACAGCCAACTCTGATGTCCCTCCGTACAGCCAAACTCCACCGGTCCTAAGCCCGGCCAACGTGCACTCGTGTAGTGTAATAATCATATAAATATAATACACACCTCAATATATCATACTTCATACGTATGCACATTATTACACTATTTACCACATTCTCAATCCACATATATGTATTCCAGTTTGAAAACATTTTAAAGTAAAACTCACCTGTTTGCTTATCAAAACGCTTCCAAGCTTTTCCCAAAAGATTCAGTCTTTCACCCAGAATTCACAGAATCTGAAATAATTTAAATACAATTATCTCCTTACCAACTAAACATATAAGACTTACTAGTAGGCTAAGAACTCTAGATAACTCTATCTAATTCTTATCCTCAAATATTTCCCCCAAACCCGAACTTAAGTCGATTCCACAGTATATCCAGTCCTCATCCATACCCTATCCAAGAGTCGACAAAACACAAGGTTACTGGATACTCAAAAGTATCTAGAATTCTCAAAATGACCAAACAGCTAGAGTTTCCGGATACCATAAAAACTATCCGGACAACATGACCAATCCGGACAACACAACTTTCCGGACAATATAAATAATCCGGACAACATCCGGACACCATCCGGTATCTAATTTCAACCGAAAACTTATAGAAAAGAGGAACTTACCGGACACTTCGACTACCGGACACCATCAAAAGAAACTACCAGACACCATCAAAAGAAATTACCGGACACATTCAAATTATGTCCGGAAACCTCTGTCGGTTTACCCCATTTCTACCCAGAAATCGACTGAAATTAACACCAGACAGAATTTGATAATTCTAATCCGATAGAAACCTTCTACTAACAATTACACACATAAAAAGTAAAGGAAAGATACCTCAAATCACTTCCAATGAATCCAATTTGAAGCCTTAACCTTTCTTTTCTTCTTCTTCTTCTTTTGTCTCAAAACACACACACACACACACACTGATATTTTCTGTTTTGAAAATATCTGGAGGCTTAAAGGGTGTATATTAGACTTAATTTACACTCTTAGGCTTAAACTATTCATTAATGACCAAAACACCACTAAACTTATAAATTAACCCAAACTTACCCTAAACATCCAAATTTAAAGTTAACTAAATTTAACGGAAAAAGAATTTAACTAACGAACTTACCCGGGGTATTACATGGTCTTATATTTGGTTTGCATAATGACTGTGAAATTGTTGGATATTGTGATTCTGACTATGCAGGTGATCGAGTAGGTTGGAGATCCACATCCGGTTATGTATTTACCTTGGGTGGAACAGCCGTCAGTTGGAGATCACGATTACAGTCCATTGTTGCATTGTCGACCACAGAAGCTGCACTTGTTGCGGCGGTTGAATCTGCAAAGGAAGCGGTCTATTTGAAAGAACTGATAAATGACTTGGGCTTCGAGCAAACTTCCGTACGCATTCTCTGTGATAATCAGAGTGCCATCCATTTGGCAACTAATTTGGCTTTCAGCTCCAGGACAAAGCACATAAATGTGCGTGATGCATATCTTGTTAAATTACATGAAGCGAAAGTCGTCTATTTGAAGAAAGTTCTGACAGACGACAATGCCGCTGATATGTTCACTAAGTCGCTACTGCCAGCTAAGTTTGGGCATTGCTCAAACTTGATCCAGCTTCGTTTGTGTTAGTGCCGTTGGGCACTTTGCGAAAGAAAGAAGGTATTACTACAGGTGACAAAACGACATCTTTGGGGAGTTATTACTTGTAACGTGTTCTTGGAGTTGTTGAACTCATTTGTTTCGTTGAGATTGCACACTTGAGGATTTTGCTTTTGGCTTTGACGGGTGATGGCCGAGCCGAAGCTCGTCACGGTCAAAATGCATTTGGTTACCTTGTGTCAATCTCTATCAGCTATTTGCTCGTATTCGTTGTATTTTGTAACGTCCCAAAAATTACAAGCAAATTTAAATTTTTAAATAAACAATTCATTGATAACAACTCAATAAATGATCCCAACGTTTCGTTTGCAAACACATAATTAATGTCTTTATAAAAATAAAACCAGCGGAATAAACGTTTAATTATTAAAATCATAAAGCAACCAGCTCTTCTCGCGCGCCAGTGTGTACTCGTCACGCCTTGGAGCCGCCCGTACCTGAAACCACAGTTTATTGGGAAAGGGTAAGCACGAAGCTTAGTGAATTCCAACACATGCGCAGATAGGAATTATATACACATCACCCCTATCCGCACATAAGCAACAACATCACAGTTACATAAAACGAGTAAACATCTACAAGTAATTATGTATCCAACACCTCAGTACCATCGAGGCCTCGGTCCCACCGAATTGTAATGTATCCAACACCTCAGTACCATCGAGGCCTCGGTCCCACCGAATTGTAACGTAACCAACACCTCAGTACCATCGAGGCCTCGGTCCCACCGAATTGTAATGTAACCAACACCTCAGTACCATCGAGGCCTCGGTCCCACCGAATTGTAATGTATCCAACACCTCAGTACCATCGAGGCCTCGGTCCCACCGAATTGTAACGTAACCAACACCTCAGTACCATCGAGGCCTCGGTCCCACCGAATTGTAATGTAACCAACACCTCAGTACCATCGAGGCCTCGGTCCCACCGAATTGTAATGTAACCAACACCTCAGTACCATCGAGGCCTCGGTCCCACCGAATTGTAATGTGACACATTTATACCAAGCATTCAAACCAATCAAATATTACACACCACAAACAACTAGTTCACACCACAAAGACAATAGTACATACAAACTATTATGACATGCATACAACCCCTAACTACACAGTGAGAGAACTCACCTCGAATGCGCGCCCAGCTTAATAACACAATTCAAGCTTCACAATTACGGTCACTTCCCAGCACCTAAATGCATGTTAAAACGTGTCAATACGAGACCCGGACTCTATGACGCGACACACGCTTAAACCGTCACTAAAACTAAATTCCGCTCACCCAAAACAGGTCTGTTCGGGACCTGTTTCGACCACTTTAAACCCAGAAAATTCCCAATATTATTTCGTGACCAGAAAGTACTCTGAGTTAGGGTTCCAAGGACATATTATACGCCTCCTAACGATTTTTCTACAATTTACTACGGATTTTACAAAAACAGTTTCCGAAACAGCGAAATTCAGCACCTTTCAGTATAAAACGACAAATCGACCCATGCTACGTTCCGAACTGGGTTTTGCACAAAACACAGAAAAGTTTCTAGACACAAAAAGGGAACTTTTGGCACCGAAATCACCCCAATCCGAGTTACGAGGAAAAAGTTACAGCTTACGCAAAACAGTGACCGAACTGCAGTTTCTTTTACATAAAATGACGATTCACTGAACTTACGACCACTTTTCCACCTAGCTAGAGGCCGAACCAGTTTTCCGCTAAAACACGGAAAACATGCCCGGCCCTGAACTGGAACCGTGGGCGCCAGTTTCGGCTCAAACGGAGTTACGACGGAAAAGTTATGATCAAACGAAAACTGGACAGCACGCTTAGAATTTACATAAAATCACGATTTATAGAAACGGTTCAAGGCTTATTCGATTCGGGTTTACGCGACCAGGTACCGGGTTATAGTTCACAAAGGCTGGGCTCAACCGCGCACCACCCACTGCCACCTCCGGCAGTGGTGGTCGCCGGCGGCGACGGCGGCAGTTTACGAAGATCCGACGAGACAAAACGGACCTTTAAACTATCCCGACTTTCCTACACTCTCACCCACCCTCGCAACTCTGATCACGCACGACCCACCCCTAGATCCGGTGGTTCACGCCGGTGGCCACTCCGCCGGCAGCCAAGGCTGTCGGCGGCGGCGGTGGTGGTTTCGATCACGGCTGATCGACGTCGACGCGAACAAAAGAAACGAAAAGACGATGCTTACCTTTCAACAACGATGACGACTAAACGACCACAGCCCGAACTCCGGCCTCCTATCTCGATGCTCTCTCTCACGCCGGCTCCGGCGCTCCGGCGGCGGTGATGCGGTTCTCGGCGGTAGCAGCGGCGGGGGGAAAAAAGGAAAGAGGGGAGTAGGGTTGGTTGCTTGCCGAGGAATTAAACGAGAATGAGAGAGAGAGGTCGTTCCTTTTTTTTGTTTTTGTTTTTTGTGCATAGCAAGAAGTAAACAACAATCAAAGAAAAGTCTCGGTCCCCTCTGCATGGGCCGAAACCCATGTGGGTTTTTGAGCCTATGACACAATTAGTCCCTCCACTTATAACTCTCTTGCAACTAACCAAAAATCCGACACTTTAACGATTTGATCCAACTCGACTAACCCCGTTAACGGAAACCTCAAAAACTCAAACTTAAAAGAAAAAGGATTAATACCAATAAATTAACTACCGGGATACGGGCTTTACAACTCTCCCCCACTTGAATTAGACTTCGTCCCCAAAGTCTATGCCCGTGAATAGCTCTAGATAATTCTCCCGCATCTCAGCCTCGGGTCCCCAAGTCCACTTGGAACCCCTTCGGTGTTGCCACTGGACTTCCACTAACTGGAACCTAATTTCTCACACCGTCAAAATTTCTCTAAAACTTTGCTTACCAACAAAACTCCTTCCAGAACACTCCAACAACGGGAATCGTTCTTAGTCAAACGACTTCGGTTGTCTCCCAACCTTAGGTGATCCATACCTCCCGATTCAAATTTCCAAACTCTAACCATTCTAAAGTTGCTCACAGGATACTCGACTACGATCATTCCTACCCTTAACTGCCGATTAACTTCCACGAATTCTAGTAGACTCCAAAGATTCTTAATAAATTATATTAACAAACATCGACCCCCTGCCGAACATCGGTCCAACCGATTACAATAACAAACATCGGCCACCCGCCGAACATCGGTCCAACCGATTACAATAACAAACATCGGCCACCCGCCGAACATCGGTCCAACCGATCATAATAACAAACATCGGCCACCCGCCGAACATCGGTCCAACCGATCACAATAACAAGCATAAGCGTGGTATTATCCTAGACACTAACACAAATAGATATCCCCTACAATCAAGTCAGTTAACACACACGTAGGTCATTCCACCATAACCATTCATCACAAGCGATCATTTCAGGGTTACTACTACCATCACCGTGATTATCTTTAAATCGGCTACAACTCTCCGATTATACTAAAGGTGTTTGGCCTCAAGCCTAAAAGTCGACACCTAACTATACCACCTACCTCGAAATGGTTGATGCGCATTTATTCTCTTAATAACAAAGGGCATCAATCCCTTAACCGATACTATTTGGCCTACAGTACTAACGCACGTGGAATATCTACCTTCCACCGTCGACGTATCATCCACACTTGCTCTACGAAGCCAAGTCACACCGTATCGAGGATACACCTTGACGTCTACCTCCCAGGTAACGCCTCAAGACTCAGCACACCAGAACTACCTCCCAGGTACGTGCCCACAACTATATCCTCCTAGTACCTACTGGAAAGTCTAGGTTAAAACACATGAATACCAGGGTCCCATCCCGAGACACCCAACCGACCATTACCAACGACTGACTATCGTGTCTAAGGATCCAAAGCAAACAGCCTACCTACAACATGCCTATTCCGGATTGACTCACTCACCCAAACCTGTAAACACTCAACGTGCAAAGAATGCCAAACGGTGCGACAAAAACAACTCATCAACTAGACTCCACATCGAGCCATTAACACCGGGCAATAGGCCCATGACTAACTCCAAGTTAAAACCGAGCAAAATGCTCCACGCTTGCTAGACCCATAGGTCGGAAAATGCGTTTAAACAAAGTTTAAGCAAGCAATACTCTGAAATCAACCTTAGTCTCAGACTCAACACGGGTTAAACAAAAGAGTTTTCCAAAAGGACTCATACCCTGAAAATTCTCGAAATGACACATGACACTTAAAAGCACATTTCCCCAAATGGTTCACAAAATCATTTACAAAATATTTTCAACATCAGGATTTTCATCTCAAAAAGATCGTAAGCAATATAACTACTATTACCAGATCGATAGTTACGCAAAACTGGACACGCTCGTCCCACATAGGAAAAATCACGTTGAAAATCGTTCCATTGCAGTTCGGTTTACTCACACAAAAGCAAAGCGTAAAAAAAATAATTTCTTTAAAATGAACCGCCTTGATTCCAGTATGGATTGACTCATGACATGCACTTAAGGTAACCGCTGACCTTAAACAGGGTCCGACCAAGGTGTGCACATAATTCAAAACAAGTTTCACGACGTTTGATTCAAAAATTCCTCTTTTTAATCATAAATGACGTGGCACAGGGTTCGCCACAAATTTTTCGCGCGTCAGCTAGTCACACAAAACGATGACACGGTTTACAAATATATTTTTGTTAAAACACAATTGTCTCGTGTAAGTTGCAAACTTGAAGACAGAAACCAGTCCGCTTCTAATAATTGGAAATATCGACTAAAAACCTCGTAAAATCTCAAACTGGGGGCAGGCATGCAAGCTTGTAACACTTCCTCAAGTTTCGTACTTGGGACATATAACGCCAAAACATTATAGTTTAAAAAATGTATTTATCGAAAATGCTCAAAATACTCGTTTCCTCCAAAGCAAAAGTTTTTAATTTCCCAAAAAAAAAAGATCGGTAATTCTAAATTAACCGAATGTCAAAAATCTACGCATTTATATTTCCAAAATATAACACATTGTAATCGTATGCATGATGTTCACAACATTAAAACACTCCTTGGATCAAATGGTCTTTCATTTCGACAAAAAGGAACTAAAACATTTTCATGCACGACTCGTTCATCAAAATGCCGAGAACAAAGGTTACCCCAGTATGCATACCCCTAAGTCGATAAATCGCATTTTCATGAAAATGTCAATAAAACCTTTAGCTGACTAAAAAGCGCACTAAACAACTCCTTATGAAATGTTACCAAAATTCCTCCATGCATCACTTATGTCACGCATGAATCAATCCACACACTGAACTATATGCAAAATATACACTTAGTAACACAAACTCTCGAACGAAAAGTTAAGCGACACTAGAATTCCAAACTCATTTTAGACAAATCACTAAAATAGCCTTTAAACAGACATCGTAGAATGTAACTTTCCGTCTCAACTCTAACACATGTGGAGGAGTTCCAATGTTAGAGTCTCAAGCCGTAGTCACTTACCCAACATCTTAACCACCACAAAACACGCATATTATCGTACCCGAAAGAACCGTTGGAAAATAATCAAATGAAACAATCTTTTACAAAGTTTTCAACTCCCGTGATAGAACGGTTTCAAGCATTTTCAAACTATAATTCGAAATCTTGTGTGTGTGCTAAACATTTTCCAAAGTTTCAAAACACAATCCATATCAGGATTGGAAACACAAGGATTAGTTAATGCAATCCTATTTTCAAAATAAACTCTGTGCACGACTCAGTCGAAATTCAACGTCTCGACTCATGCTCCTCTCTACCTTTCCAATCCACTATCGTCCTCCGGACCTTTAAGCCTCTTAGGGCAAGATGGAAAATTACGTCAAATAATCCCTACGATTTTTCCTCAAATCAAAGTCGGCTCTATAAGCCTATGACTCTAGCACAATCTTCCATCTTGGTTCGAAATGATCTGCTTACAACAAATATCATCCTTATCGTCACTCCAAGTGACTAATACTATAATCGTCCTTTTATTCCAACGACTACTAATTTATAACCTTCGACACTACCCCAACGATCATCCCATCAAAGCAAAACAAGTACACACCTGTACTAGTAGGTTTACTATAGTTGTTCCTCCTTGTGATGGCTATTCAGGGCAGACAATACAACGCGTTATTAGCACATAATAACTCATACTAACAACACTCACGCTCAACTCCTTGGATTCCTCGTGACTTCCCCGACTCGAGCATTGATCCTGTGCTTCCGGTAGTAGGAGCTCTACTACTACCATCCACACCTATCATCGCCCGTTCCGAGTTCCATCCCAAGGGGTCCAAGTAGTTTCTCGCCGAAACTATACACATATGCCCGCACCGGCATATGTACACACTCTTCCTAGCTCCCTAGGAATTCCATCCAAACCACTACCCGTGCTACTGCCAAATCCCTAATAGCAAGCAGCAGACATGCAATACAGTGTAACAAGCACCAAGCAAATTAGCATACATACTCCTATGTTCTAGAAAGCAATCTAGCACACGTACTCATACATAAACACCCTTCCCAACTTTCTAGGAACTTCCTCTTATCCCACTACCCTTGCTACTACCAAATCCCTACTAATTATAACGGGTGACCTCGCGAATACCCGATTATATGCAGTGCGAAACAAATAGACAGTCGAATACAAGACTCTATCCTAGAACGGTTGGACTCAAACAAGAGCTGCGCAATAGAACTAAATCGAATATTCTAAGGCTATAAATCTCTTACTGCATACAACCTAGAGGGCATCCACTTAGTAACCTATCATAATTAGCATAAATTCCTAATAGCAAGTAGTTCAACATACAGCATAGTGTCCACAACAGGCAATCTAGCATGCGTACTCTATGATCTAGAAAGCAATAAAACACTAAGTACTGTACCTTTCCCCTTTGACTCCGGCTGACTGTACACACTGCGCCTCCGATCACCGTTCCTCGAACGGGTCTTTACTTTTTCTTTTATTTCCAAAAAGATTTAATAAAGAATTTGAAAATTTCCCAGCCGCAACTTGAGACCAAACACACCGAGGTGCGTTTGATTCACTCAAGCTGTGCTCTGATACCAAGTTGTAACGTCCCAAAAATTACAAGCAAATTTAAATTTTTAAATAAACAATTCATTGATAACAACTCAATAAATGATCCCAACGTTTCGTTTGCAAACACATAATTAATGTCTTTATAAAAATAAAACCAGCGGAATAAACGTTTAATTATTAAAATCATAAAGCAACCAGCTCTTCTCGCGCGCCAGTGTGTACTCGTCACGCCTTGGAGCCGCCCGTACCTGAAACCACAGTTTATTGGGAAAGGGTAAGCACGAAGCTTAGTGAATTCCAACACATGCGCAGATAGGAATTATATACACATCACCCCTATCCGCACATAAGCAACAACATCACAGTTACATAAAACGAGTAAACATCTACAAGTAATTATGTATCCAACACCTCAGTACCATCGAGGCCTCGGTCCCACCGAATTGTAATGTATCCAACACCTCAGTACCATCGAGGCCTCGGTCCCACCGAATTGTAACGTAACCAACACCTCAGTACCATCGAGGCCTCGGTCCCACCGAATTGTAATGTAACCAACACCTCAGTACCATCGAGGCCTCGGTCCCACCGAATTGTAATGTATCCAACACCTCAGTACCATCGAGGCCTCGGTCCCACCGAATTGTAACGTAACCAACACCTCAGTACCATCGAGGCCTCGGTCCCACCGAATTGTAACGTAACCAACACCTCAGTACCATCGAGGCCTCGGTCCCACCGAATTGTAATGTAACCAACACCTCAGTACCATCGAGGCCTCAGTCCCACCGAATTGTAATGTGACACATTTATACCAAGCATTCAAACCAATCAAATATTACACACCACAAACAACTAGTTCACACCACAAAGACAATAGTACATACAAACTATTATGACATGCATACAACCCCTAACTACACAGTGAGAGAACTCACCTCGAATGCGCGCCCAACTTAATAACACAATTCAAGCTTCACAATTACGGTCACTTCCCAGCACCTAAATGCATGTTAAAACGTGTCAATACGAGACCCGGACTCTATGACGCGACACACGCTTAAACCGTCACTAAAACTAAATTCCGCTCACCCAAAACAGGTCTGTTCGGGACCTGTTTCGACCCCTTTAAACCCAGAAAATTCCCAATATTATTTCGTGACCAGAAAGTACTCTGAGTTAGGGTTCCAAGGACATATTATACGCCTCCTAACGATTTTTCTACAATTTACTACGGATTTTACAAAAACAGTTTCCGAAACAGCGAAATTCAGCACCTTTCAGTATAAAACGACAAATCGACCCATGCTACGTTCCGAACTGGGTTTTGCACAAAACACAGAAAAGTTTCTAGACACAAAAAGGGAACCTTTGGCACTGAAATCACCCCAATCCGAGTTACGAGGAAAAAATTACAGCTTACGCAAAACAGTGACCGAACTGCAGTTTCTTTTACATAAAATGACGATTCACTGAACTTACGACCACTTTTCCACCTAGCTAGAGGCCGAACCAGTTTTCCGCTAAAACACGGAAAACATGCCCGGCCCTGAACTGGAACCGTGGGCGCCAGTTTCGGCTCAAACGGAGTTACGACGGAAATGTTATGATCAAACGAAAACTGGACAGCACGCTTAGAATTTACATAAAATCACGATTTATAGAAACGGTTCAAGGCTTATTCGATTCGGGTTTACGCGACCAGGTACCGGGTTATAGTTCACAAAGGCTGGGCTCAACCGCGCACCACCCACTGCCACCTCCGGCAGTGGTGGTCGCCGGCGGCGACGGCGGCAGTTTACGAAGATCCGACGAGACAAAACGGACCTTTAAACTATCCCGACTTTCCTACACTCTCGCCCACCCTCGCAACTCTGATCACGCACGACCCACCCCTAGATCTGGTGGTTCACGCCGGTGGCCACTCCGCCGGCAGCCAAGGCTGTCGGCGGCGGCGGTGGTGGTTTCGATCACGGCTGATCGACGTCGACGCGAACAAAAGAAACGAAAAGACGATGCTTACCTTTCAACAACGATGACGACTAAACGACCACAGCCCGAACTCCGGCCTCCTATCTCGATGCTCTCTCTCACGCCGGCGACGGCGCTCCGGCGGCGGTGATGCGGTTCTCGGCGGTAGCAGCGGCGGGGGAAAAAAGGAAAGAGGGGAGTAGGGTTGGTTGCTTGCCGAGGAATTAAACGAGAATGAGAGAGAGAGGTCGTTCCTTTTTTTTTGTTTTTGTTTTTTGTGCATAGCAAGAAGTAAACAACAATCAAAGAAAAGTCTCGGTCCCCTCTGCATGGGCCGAAACCCATGTGGGTTTTTGAGCCTATGACACAATTAGTCCCTCCACTTATAACTCTCTTGCAACTAACCAAAAATCCGACACTTTAACGATTTGATCCAACTCGACTAACCCCGTTAACGGAAACCTCAAAAACTCAAACTTAAAAGAAAAAGGATTAATACCAATAAATTAACTACCGGGATACGGGCTTTACATATTTGGATTCGTTTCGCTATCGAGGATCACGCGCATCATGGTGGAGTGTTATAATATATTAACATATATTATAAAAGTTGGATGCTACACGTGATTTGAAAATAGAAGGGGTTATTGGCCTTCAAGTTGGTAACAAATTACCAAAGTACCCTTATGCTTGGTCTCCAAGTTGGTAGCCTAAAATTACTAAATTGCCCTTATTCTTGGCCTCTAAGAATTTATTCCACTGTATAAAGACATGAATGCAAGGAGAAGAGAAGACATCCAACATATTACTAGTTAGAAGAAGTTATACTAGACTTCTTCTCCTTCTTCCTCCTTGATCTTCCTCTCGTTGGTTTATATATACATACACACACGTTTATATATATATATATAGGAAGATATTGGTAGCTGATTAGTTAATCGAGAAAATCTCGATAACACGTTGTAATCTCTCCCGGTTGGTAATAAACACTTGCTCTTTCTTTGGTGGACATACACTATCACGGCGATAGTGGAACCACGTTAAATGTCGGTGTTATTGGTTGTGATCTTGCCACACACACACACATATATATATATATATACATATTGTTATTATATATATATATATATATATATATATATATATATATCGTCGATATATACGCTTATAGATATCTTGCTATATATATATATTTATAGATACCAATGTTTTCATCGTTTTTATCTATATATCTATATATATATTTTTCGTGTGGGTTTAATTTTCTATGTTAGAGAATTATTGTTATCCGCATTTGTTGTTGGGTTTATTGTGCACTTTCTACTCATTTTGGAACCTTAGAAATCATTTGTGAGTTTCTCGTATTTTTGGCACGATAAATTTTTCCTAACAACTACTATATATACTATCCTGATGCATTGATGCATTGGGCTTTTGTTTTTGCCATGACAAGGAAGATTTTGATTAAAGTTTGTTCAATTTTCAATCGATTAATCCGTAGCACGACCTTATATAGCTTAGGTTTAGTTCTATAGGTTTTAAGCTTTTCATCTCAATCTTAGGGGTTTTAGTTGTAATTTTGGCTATAACTTTTAGTTACATGCTATATTTTAAAAAACGTATTAGTTAGTCGTCTTGTTTAATTGTAGTTCAGTTCATCTCGGGAATAATAATGTGAAAGAGACGATTTGTTAAGTAAACTTCTTTGTAATTTACAATATTTAACATCCTTGGCCCAATTAAAAAGGTTTATGCACATTATTCATTCAAGTGTCAATTAAAGAAGAAATGGTTTAGGTACAATATAATTGTTATACAACTATATGATTGGAAATATAGTAAATTGCATTTTTTGTACATGTGGTTATATGATTTCTTTGAAAGGAGTAATAAGTCAAAGATTGGTACCTAAGTTATACGATTTTGCTCCAAATCTAGTCCCTGGTCACTAACCCCGTTAAAAAGGCCTGTTAGTGCCAGAGGTAGTTTCGTCCATACCCGAAAGGTACTCCTTTTAAAGAAATCATATAACCACAGGTACCAAAAATGCAATTTACTATTTGTTATATTTTGATTTCAAAGTTACATTTCATACCCCTGTAATTATTTACTTAGTTTACTTTATACCTTTTACTTTCTAATTTTAATTTTACACTTTCATCATATTAACACATATAATCGTATATTAACTAAAATACGTTAAAAACACGTTTTAATTTTAACAAGTTACACCATTATAATCGTCTCATCGATACCTTCGAAATGAGCCCAATATTTAATGTTTTTGGATTTAATGATGTTAAAAAATACGTTTTAACATATCATATTAACATACATATTTACGTTAAAATATGTTAAGGAGTTCGATATATATATATATACTAGTTATTTACCCGCTGTAATGCAGTGAGACGTATAATCCAAATAATTTGATGATTTAATTAATTAAATCAAAAAATATTCTATATTGGGCCCATTTCGAAGGTATCGACGATACGATTATAATGATGTAACTTGTTAAAATTAAAAAATATTTTTTAATGTATTTTAGTTAATATACGATTATATGTGTTAATATAATAAAAGTGTAACAAGTTAATTTGACGATTTAATCAATTATGTATGTTAATGTGATATGTAACAAGTCAATTATGCAATGCAGCGAGACGTATAATTCAAATAATTTGACGATTTAATCAATTAAATCAAAAAGTATTCTATTTTGGGCTCATTTCGAAGGTATCGGCGAGACGGTTATAATGGTGTAACTTGTAAAAACTAAAAAGCATTTTTAACGTAATTATGTATGTTAATGTGATATGTTAAAACGTATTTTTTTAACATATTTTAGTTAATATAAGATTATTATGTTAATGTGATAAAAGTGTAAAACAAAATTGAAAAAAAATAAGAGATGCACCATAAATTAAATAATTAACTATAAGGGTATGAATTATAAATATTAAAAATATTTTTATGTAGTATATATGATATATAATAAAATAATTAAATCAAAAAATATTCAATATTGGGCTCATTTCGAAGGTATCGAAGAGACGAGTACAATGGTGTAGCTTGTTAAAATTAAAATGTATTTTTTTAACGTATTTTAGTTCATATACGATTATATATGTTAATATGTCAAATTAACTTATTACACTTTTATTATATTAACACATATAATCGTATATTAACTAAAATACGTTAAAAAAATACTTTTTGATTTTAACAAGTTACAACATTATAATCGTATCGTCGATACCTTCAAAATGAGCCCAATATAGAATATTTTTTGATTTAATTAATTATATCGTCAAATTATTTGGATTATACGTCTCGCTGCATTACATCGGGTAAATAACTAGTATATATATAGGGGGCATTCAAGGAAGAACTAGTTATTTTGTGGGAACTGTAAGAACCAATGTGAGCCACATATTAAACTATAAATTAGGAAACTATTAATTTTGGTAATTTTGTTTGAAATTTAAATAAAAGAGCATTTTATGTATTTTAAAATCTCATCTCTCATCTCTCATCTCTCCTCTCTCCTCTTGCCTCTTGCCTCTTGCCTCTTGCCTCTTGCCTCCTGCCTCCTGCCTCCTGCCTCCGGCCTCCAGTGACACCAAGATGCCTTTGAAAATGCATTGTGATACCCTTTGAAAATGCATTGTGATACCCTTTGCCTGTGATACCCTTTAAAAATGCACTGTGATACCCTCTGACTTCACTTCTACACAGAAAGATACAAATCCCCTGTGATACCATTGTGATACTGTTTTGAATAAGGGTTGAGACAATATGATACCAAAATAAATTCTAACTGATAGACACAAACCAACCAAGAATCATAATGTGATAACCATGAATCATACCGTGATACACAAATCCAGTGTAATACCAACGTGATACACAAGAATTTTTGAACTGTTAGACACAAATCCAATGTAATCACTGTGATACCCGAAGAACTTCCGAAAAGTAAAACACAACCTGGAGATTGTGATACCCACTATAATACCATTGTGATACCACTCTTCATCGTCGCCGGAGGAATCACATATTTCCTCATCATCGTTGCTTTCAACTGCTTGTAAACCAGCATACCACGTCACTATTTTCCTGTGATACCCTTTACTATATATATAGTAATTGCTTTCAACGAGTTCTTTAATGGCGGATTAGGTCATTGTTCGGAACAACATAGGATGTCTCATGCAGAAGACATCATCTTCGCCGAAAAACTCATACCCATCAACGACCAAATCCAACATGAACAACTACAACTACCAAGAACACAAAATCAGAGTCGTAAACATAAACAAATCCATCGCCGACGGTCTGGGTCAATGTGTGAGTTAAACAGCACCACCAACAAACCTGCAGCAGTAAGTCGACTTGTTAGAAACAGCCATTCTTTGGATTACAAGAAGTTGAACAGGAACTCAAGATTCAACTATGAACCAACGGCGGAGATCCTGTGATAGACGTATATATATTTTTAATTATACATGTTTTCTTTACATAGACGTATGCCTTCCAACATCTATATGCTTCGACTCCTTTTGTACTCTCTATATTTTATCACTAATTAAAAACTCCAAAACACAAACACACACTCTCTGAAATATGTGTCAACGATGACCATGATCAAGATCTGGAATCAGAGCCCTTTTCCTGGTCCAGATCTGAGAAACGAAGAAGATGAAGTAGAGAAAAAGTGAGGGAGATGAGATAGACGTATGCCGGGGGGGTGTGCGGCTCTGTAACGTCCCAATTTTTCCCCCCTTAAAACATATATATAAAACATCCATATATAAATAAATCGCAAATCTAATTGTTCAACACAACGGAAGGTTTTCAGTTACTAAATAACCAAAATAAAACTTGTCTAATTCTTGAATCATTCATCATCATGCCTTTATTCCAATGCCAACCCGGTTCTAGATCTTCTCTTTCCCCTTGCTACTACTCCCGAGTGAGTGACGACCTGGTTGCATAGTTATTTTGAAAAGGAGTTGAGTGAGCCTAGGGCCCAGTGAATTCACGGTTTTATGCATGAAGATAATATCAATAACAATTTTCACAAAGCATCGTAATTTAACATGCACACGGTAAAACAATATAATTCACAAAGCTAACGGCGTTATGGGAGGTATCTAATTCACACAGCCTTGCCTGGCGGACTCACACAGCACGTCCGCGCTTACGGCTTTAGACAAGCTCACACAGCATGCTCGTCTTACCACAATACACCCCCATTGCCACATAAAATATCAAGTATAAGTCATAGAAATCATGTCATGATTTTTGCATAAACGACATAATAAAATTTCTCGAGAACATTAAGCAATTTTACAAAAATATGCAACCGTTTAAAAATCACGTTAACTCACTGAATTAGTTGTAGCCGAAGCGGATCTTTGAAGTTCCTCACGTCTTCCCTACAATTTATGATCACGTTTAACTCTAATTAAATCCAACATCCGAACTATAAACTCTGAGTTAACCCATTTCGTTTCTAGACTACTACTTACCTAAATTCTTCAAGATGTGCTCCCATTATATATATATATATATATATATATATATATATATATATATATATATATATATATATATATATATTTGTGTGACATATACATAGATTATCAAGGTTATTTAACTTCATTGGAACCTACTGGATTGCAAAATTCATCATCTCTTCCCATGCTATACCATCCTACACATATATAAACATACATACATATATAACCATGTATATATATATATATATATATATATATATATATCCAAACCACCAGATTCATTATGATTTGTATAAGTCTTTCTTACCCATCCATTCATTATATCCATATATCGAAAAGCTTCCATTTTTCCGATTTTCTTAACTGTTATAATAATCCAGAAGGTTGTTGAATATTTACCCAACTAGAACCCATGTCCAACGAACCAGAAAGTTCATTATATATCTCAAGGTTTCAAACGAAAGTTTGCACCGAGAACATACAACGAAAACCTCGGTGATACCGGTTGGAACACCGACCACGACCGGTGGTCGAGACCGCTTTATCGAGACCGCAATCATCTCTTCGAGGGTCTGCGGTATTTATATGATATGAACAAAACTGATCGAGTAAAGAAAACACTTACCGGTGAGTATCGAAACCGTTGCGATTCACCAAACCGTCACCGTCTTTCCCTTCTTAGCTTGCTTCTTCTCTCAAATGTTTGTTGCTTCTACTTGCAGGTCTATCACCTTTATATATGCATGAAAATCGTCGATTTTGTCTATCCGAAGAGCCAAAGTCGTGGTTTAAGTGAGTAGCAGTTCCACCGTTTGAGTTACATGGCAATGAATTACATTGCTACTTTCAAGTCAAACCCTTTAGTCTCTTTTCTCATACACAACAGGCCCTTGCGAAATGATAATTATCATTTTCTTTTTTTTTTTCTTTTTGGTTATTACAAACTTCCCCCCTTAACAAAATTTCGTCCTCGAAAATTGTCTTATGCAAATAAATGAGGGTACTTCAATCTCATCTCCTTCTCGAGTTCCCAAGTTGCTTCTGGCCCTTTATGATGTCTCCATTGAACTTTAACGAGGGCAATCTCTTTATTTCTTAGTTTCCTTACTTTTCTATCAACGATAGCTTCCGGTTCCTCAATGTAGCTCAAAGTTTTGTCCACCTTCACATTCTTAAGAGTTACCTTAGCACTTTCATCAGCCAGACACTTTCTTAGATTTGACACATGGAACGTGTTATGAATGCCTTGAAGTTCTTCAGGAAGCTCCAACTTATACGCAACCTCACCTACTCTTCCAGTTATCTTATAAGGGCCAATATAACGAGGACTTAGCTTTCCTCTCTTTCCAAAACGAACCACACCTTTCCATGGTGAGATCTTGAGCATAACTTTGTCCCCAACTTGAAATTCTATCGGCTTCCGTCTTTTGTCAGCATAACTTTTCTGTCTGTCTTGAGCTATCTTCAACTTTTCCCTTATCTGGTTTATCTTGTTGGTAGTTTGCTGAACTATCTTAGGGCCAGCCAATTGTTTTTCGCCTACCTCATTCCAACACAATGGTGTTCGACACTTCTTCCCATACAAAACTTCATATGGTGCAGCTTGGAGGCTAGCATGGTAGTTGTTGTTATAGGTGAACTCTATCAATGGAAGATGACTCTCCCATGAACCTGGAAAATCGATAGCACATGCTCGCAACATATCCTCTAGGGTTTGAATGGTCCTCTCGCTTTGACCATCCGTTTGCGGGTGATATGCTGTACTTAGCTTTACTTGTGAACCCAATTCCCTTTGAAAGCTTTGCCAAAATCTAGAGGTAAACCGACTGTCATTATTGATGATGGAACACCATACCGAGTCACAATCTCATCTATATAGAGCTTAGCTAGTCTTTCCATCGAGTAAGTCTCCTTAATTGGCAGAAAATGCGCTGACTTTGTGGGTCTATCAACGATTACCCATATAGCATCGTAACCCTTTGGTGTTCTTGGCAACTTTGTCACAAAGTCCATTGTGATTTGGTCCCACTTCCACATAGGAATTTCCAAGGGTTGCAACTTACCATACGGTCATTGGTGTTCAACTTCAACTTTCAGACATGTCAATCACCTTTCGACATAATGAGCTATGTCCATCTTCAACCCTGGCTACCAGTAAGATTGACGGGGATCTCGATACATCTTATTGTTTTTCGGGTGGATAGAATACCAGGATTTATGAGCTTCATCTAACACAATTGGTTACGAAAGTTGCCTAAGCGAGGAATCCAAATTTTACTCTTATAGCACTTTAAACCTTGGTTGTTACCTTCAAGAAGCGGAACAATCCCTACCATTCTTTCAACCTTCAAGTTTTCTTCTGTTAAAGCTTCTTCCTGAACTTTCTTGAGTTCAACAATCCAACTAGGAGTCACCTCCATCCGCATTTCTTTAATCCTTATCCGATCACTCCTTTCTTTGCGACTCAGTACGTCAGCCACCACATTTGCCTTCCCGGGATGATACATAATTTCACAGTCATAATCTTTCAGCAACTCCATCCACCTTTGTTGTCTCATGTTTAGTTCTTTTTGATCGAACAAATACTTTAGACTCTTGTGATCAGTATAGATTTGGCACTTCACCCCATATAAGTAGTGTCTCCATATTTTCAATGCAAACACCACCGTTGCCAATTCCAAGTCATGCGTTGGATATCGCTTCCCAAAGTGTTTATGTCCCGTTATGATGTAGTCATTGCACTTTCATAAGAGAAACCCTTTGTTTCTTAACTGTTTATTTTTCTTCATGTCCTTAAAACTTACCACTTCCTTTTTATCTACCAAACACTTCTAGAAATTAGACAATTTATGTCACAAATCTCACTATACCAACTCGTATATTTTCTGAAGCTCTAAACATCTTTTCCATTTTTGTAAATAACTCATTTTCTTATCTTGGAGATCTTCAATACATCCCAACTTGAGCAATATTTTCTAACCAGTGATGGTCTACATTCTGTCTCTTCGCCTTTTTAATGTTAATTCCACAAACCGATTAACAATTGTATTATAACTCTTCAAGTTTCTCTGTTTGAATACTCTTTGATAACCATTAACGTAGGTGAATGCTTTCAACGGTAAGTAGTTATTCCAAGTGTCATTAAATGTTACTCCACATAAGTACCACCTTATCTTTCTTATCTATAAAATATGGCAACGTGATGCAAACGTTCATCATACTTGTCGCAAATTCTTCCACAACTCAAGTATGCATCCAACATCAAACCTTTTTATATCCAAGCACTTATGCATATATGTACTCATCTTTGACACAAGATGTCTTTATCTATTGAGTGTAGTCTACACAATCCTTTATGTAGATAATGCCTCAAAATTTTCGAGCTCCACTACTACTGCTACTAATTTCAACTCATACATTTTCAATTATGATGACGCACATACTATAAAATTTCCCCTTTTCACCATATGCATCATAGTTCCAACATTCGAGCATCAAAAAATAAAAATCATTTGTCTAATCTAGCAGAGACACTCTATGCGCACTTCTTGGTCTTCCTTTCAATGTATGGCATACTTCATTTACTTTTTGGCCTGACTATATCGTATAGTTACATTACATATTTCATAGTAATTCAATCTTGTCGAGTACATAGACATCATTCATCTTGCTCCACTTTTAACACTTAAATATCGTGCTCATATTAGCAATCATAGATACCGAGAGGATGATGTTCACCAAGTAACTCTTAGTTTTCCATATTGTTTTCTATAATCTTTTATCAATTCAACTATCTTTACTTTTAGTTTTACCTCTAATATTCGTTTCTTCATCCTTTTGTGGCATCTGAAACATGTCAAGCATTCTTTGAAGGGTTTTGATTTATCCCTGGTCTTCTCTTGTTGATCCCTAGTACCACACTTTATTTTATCACACTAGATATTTCTTATTAATAGGGATTATTTCATATGCCAAGATGTATGCACATTATTTTTGGTATCTTAAGTTGCTCATGATTTTTTTTAATCATTTCATATTTAAGTGATATGTGCTTAAATATCACATTGCTCATTATGGACTTTCATTAGTAACTAGTCTTCTACTAACCCTTGACTTATTTCGGTATTGTAATTTTTTTTAATTCATCCTTCTGAGGCCAAATAGCTTAACTGAATTCATTTTTTTAAAGAAGAAAAACCTTATGTCATGCCTTATGTTCATCCTAGAGTCTACTCACGACTTTATCTTGATGAAAAACGTATACCATTAACCGGCTTCGCTACTTGTTCTAACAACTAATCAGTTAACTCCCCTATAATAACACATGTGCCACCATTTGGTTCTCATGACCAACTCTATATTTATCATCTGCTGACCATTCTTAAACAAGGCTCTTGATAATGACCATTTACATCCTCATTGCTATTTAGCACATTACGCGTCATTTTTACCTGTGATGGTTCTAAATGCACATCTTCACTTATTTCATCTTCTTCAACCTGTATCACAACTTACTTGTCTTGATTCACTTAAGAAAACATTGCATGCATGTTTGCACTATTCTAGCTATAACGATGCGAACAATTCGAACGCCTCCTTTAATGGCTTAGAAGTTTGGATAAACCTTCTATATAACCACAAAGTTCTTCTTACTTACTACATGTGATACATTATAACAATCATAATACTTTTTTTAACCATCCTCTCGCTTTCATATCTCTCAAATCGACATGCGCTTACTAAAAAGTCACTTTCATCAGATCAAATAAATTAAATCATCCCCCTAACCACTCTTGAGGTGTACATGAAAGACAATGAAACCCTAGTTTCCAACAAGACTAATCAACTGCAGTCTCATACATTCTATGAACATCTCACACACCGATATGGTGTCTTTAGTTTTTAGAAATTAATCTCGTGCACACCCTTAGACCGATTCACGTGGTCTACATTCGATCTTGACATTCCAACTCGTGGTTGTAAAATCCTTCAACTAGTCATGCATCCAATCAAGATATTTGGTTCTTACCAGAACCCGTTACCCTAATTGATGACACTAATGACCTGTTGCTAGTCTCATATTTTACTATCCTTCCTGCCAATTGATATAAGAAATATTCCATATCTAGCTCAAACATGGATTGAATCACTTATTGTATCATCAGTACATTGAATTTATTATATTCTTGAAGCTTAAATATTTTATTGGTTATCCCATAAAACACCCTTTTATCCTTATGTTTTTATTTCTATCTTATCTTACCATGCACATTTATCAATTATAGTGACATCTCTATCAATGACATTATATCCAATGACATTACGCCATCTAATGGCTTCTCACCTTTGATTTGGTTTAAGTCTAACCCAAATTAACTTAAACCACTACTTTCATCACTATAAACCAATCTACGGCCACATATATGTCAAGAATAAAATCTTCCAATCTCAGTTTAAGTCTAGGTCTACAGTAACCTAATTCACTTAAACTTTGCTCTGATACCACTTGTAACGTCCCAATTTTTTTCCCTTGAAACATATATATAAAACATCCATATATAAATAAACCGCAAATCTAATTGTTCAACACAACGGAAGGTTTTCAGTTACTAAATAACCAAAATAAAACTTGTCTAATTCTTGAATCATTCATCATCATTAGTACCGAACCTTCGAGATTGGAAACTCACTAGTGACCTTACGTTCATAGGTTTGAAGTAGGATCATCTCGAAGTACTTGTGGGAGATTCCCGGATTCTATCACTTATCATGTGAGTTCACAACCCCTTTTTCAATGTTTTACATATTTGGGGTGAAAAGCATTTCCTTACTACAATTATTTTACGCACCGATTCTATTACGCATCGATTTCATTGTTTATTTAAAATACCGAATATTTTCTCCGTATACTTATGCGCTATGGTATGTATGCTTATGTTAGTTGATTCTGAGTTTTGCTATTAAGTCCTCGGTGATTTTACATTACCCATTAGCTCATTTTGCAAGCCGCTTGATATATTATGGATAACGTTAAATGGTTTTACCCATGTGGAATGATACCCACCGCTGAGGTAGAACTGAATATATGTCTAAATGGTCTTACCCATGTGGAATGATACCCACCGCTGAGGTAGGACTGAATATAACGTTAAATGGTTTTACCCATGTGGAATGATACCCACCGCTGAGGTAGGACTGGACATGTGTCTAAATGGTCTTACCCATGTGGAATGATACCCACCGCTGAGGTAGGACGTACGGGGCGTGATACAGTCAGTAGGTTTGGGTAGTGGCTCATTACTTTAACATGTAATTGCATACAATACTGTACCTTGCGCATGCTGACAAATGAATTCTTTATCCACTTGTGCGGATTTAAAACTATTTTACGATCGGTTATTTTATCCATTTGTACGGATTTCAACTGCTTTGATTTATCCACTTCTTTATTCTAATGCCAACCCAGTTCTAGATCTTCTCTTTCCCCTTGCTACTACTCCCGAGTGAGTGACGACCTGGTTGCATAGTTATTTTGAAAAGGAGTTGGGTGAGCCTAGGGCCCAGTGAATTCACGGTTTTATGCATGAAGATAATATCAATAACAATTTTCACAAAGCATCGTAATTTAACATGCACACGGTAAAACAATATAATTCACAAAGCTAACGGCGTTATGGGAGGTATCTAATTCACACAGCCTTGCCTGGCGGACTCACACAGCATGTCCGCGCTTACGGCTTTAGACAAGCTCACACAACATGCTCGTCTTACCACAATACACCCCCCATTGCCACACAAAATATCAAGTATAAGTCATAGAAATCATGTCATGATTTTTGCATAAACGACATAATAAAATTTCTCGAGAACATTAAGCAATTTTACAAAAATATGCAACCGTTTAAAAATCACGTTAACTCACTGAATTAGTTGTAGCCGAAGCGGATCTTTGAAGTTCCTCACGCCTTCCCTACAATTTATGATCACGTTTTAACTCTAATTAAATCCAACATCCGAACTATAAACTCTGAGTTAACCCATTTCGTTTCTAGACTACTACTTACCTAAATTCTTCAAGATGTGCTCCCATTATATATATATATATATATATATATTTGTGTGACATATACATAGATTATCAAGGTTATTTAACTTCATTGGAACCTACTGGATTGCAAAATTCATCATCTCTTCCCATGCTATACCATCCTACACATATATAAACATACATACATATATAACCATGTATATATATATATATATATCCAAACCACCAGATTCATTATGATTTGTATAAGTCTTTCTTACCCATCCATTCATTATATCCATATATCGAAAAGCTTCCATTTTTCCGATTTTCTTAACTGTTATAATAATCCAGAAGGTTGTTGAATATTTACCCAACTAGAACCCATGTCCAACGAACCAGAAAGTTCATTATATATCTCAAGGTTTCAAACGAAAGTTTGCACCGAGAACATACAACGAAAACCTCGGTGATACCGGTTGGAACACCGACCACGACCGGTGGTCGAGACCGCTTTATCGAGACCGCAATCATCTCTTCGAGGGTCTGCGGTATTTATATGATATGAACAAAACTGATCGAGTAAAGAAAACACTTACCGGTGAGTATCGAAACCGTTGCGATTCACCAAACCGTCACCGTCTTTCCCTTCTTAGCTTGCTTCTTCTCTCAAATGTTTGTTGCTTCTACTTGCAGGTCTATCACCTTTATATATGCATGAAAATCGTCGGTTTCGTCTATCCGAAGAGCCAAAGTCGTGGTTTAAGTGAGTAGCAGTTCCACCGTTTGAGTTCCATGGCAATGAATTACATTGCTACTTTCAAGTCAAACCCTTTAGTCTCTTTTCTCATACACAACAGGCCCTTGCGAAATGATAATTATCATTTTTTTTCTTCTTTTTGGTTATTACAGGCTCAATTTAGGGTTTCTAGATAAGAGATGCAATTGAGAAGAGAGAGATGCAGAGGCGTGAAAAGTAGGGTAATTTGAATAAATTGAATGAGTTAAATTAGATTTTAATTTGTTATAAAAAATCTAAATTAACAAATTACCATATTATCCTTTTACTTATTTTAAAAATAATATTAATTATTTTAAATGAGTGGCTAATATTGGTTCTTACAGTTACCACAAACTAAATAGTTCTTATTTGATTAAGCCCCTATATATATATATATATCGAACTCGTTAACATATTTTAACGTAATTATGTATGTTAATATGATATGTTAAAACGTATTTTTAACATCATTAAATCAAAAAACATTCAATATTGGGCTCATTTCGAAGGTATCGATGAGACGATTATAATGGTGTAACTTGTTAAAATTAAAACGTGTTTTTTTAACGTATTTTAGTTAATATACGATTATATGTGTTAATATGATGAAGGTGTAAAATTAAAATTAGAAAAGTAAAAGGTATAAAGTAAACTAAGTAAATAATTACAGGGGTATGAAATGTAACTTTGAAATCAAAATATAACAAATAGTAAATTGCATTTTTGGTACCTGTGGTTATATGATTTCTGTAAAAGGAGTACCTGAAAGGGGTATGGACGAAACTACCCCTGTCACTAACGGACCTTTTTAACGGGGTTAGTGACTAGGGACTAGATTTTGAGCAAAATCGTATAACTCAAGGACCAATCTTTGACTTATTGAAGTTCAGGTACTCATTTCAAAGAAATCATATAACCACAGGTACCAAAAATGCAATTTACTCATGGAAATATAAGGTGTCGTTTGTTTTTTAAGAGGTCTGAAGTCTTATTTCATTTCTGATTTATAAGAGGTGTTGCTAAAGTCTGAAATCTGAATAATAAGATTATTTGTTTTTCTAACATCTGAATCTGAAATCAATTATATTATCATATATTTGTATTATTAATAAATTAAAAAAAAAGTTAAAGACTACAAGCCCAGGAAGGACCCATAAGGCCATAACTCACAATGGGCTCTATGAAAACCGTAAAATACCCACTATAATAAATTGACAACTTCAGTCTTCAACTAGGGTTTTTAGTTTATTTAACTTCTCATTCTCAAACAAGATAGAAGCCGCTCAGGGTAAAGAAGAGAAAATAAGATGACGACGACGATAAGAAAGAAGACGGCGGCGGTGAGCCGGTGATGGCGGAGAAGGTGGTGGTGGTGATGATACGGCGGTGGTGTGAAGGACGACGACGGCGGCGGTGACGGAGAAGGTGGTGGTGGTGATGATACGAACGCGGTGTGAAGGACGACGACGGTGGTTGTGAAGGACGACGCTGTGGTGGTGGCGGAGAAGGTGGTGGTGGTAATGATACGACGGTGGTGTGAAGGACGACGACGGCGGTTGTGAAGGACGAAGGCGGCTGTTAGGGTTTCAGTTTCAAGTCAGAGTTTTTAAGATGAAGGTTTAGCTCTTGTAAAATAAGATGATTTCAGAGCTTTTCAGCTCTTTTTCTGAAATAAAAAACAAACGGTCTTAAAGACCAATCATATGACCGAATCAGATTTAAGGGATTTTCAGAGTTTTTTTTTTGAAAAACAAATAGGCCCTAATTGTTAGAAGTGAAAAGAACTTTTTAACAGATCCTTTTTAACGGTGTTAGGGTTTAAGGACTAAAGGCGTGTAAAAATGTAAACCACAGGGACGTTTTCCATAATTATTTTGTTTTAGGGACGCAATCATGCAATTTACTGTAGAATCTTCTACCCACCACTTAACCACTGGAACATAAATCAATACAAAGTACAGAAGAATTCTTTTTGCGGCAACAAAATGAATAATAACATAAATATCTGAAGACATATCTCAATATTTGTTACGATTCATGGTTACTCTTTCAGGGAATAATAAAGTAGGTCGTATGGCAAACAGACGGAATTATCGCTCCAAATCTAGATATTTATAATTAATAGTTATAGATATGATCAATAACGAATTTTAATTTTTTATATTATACATTTTAATAAAATGATTTATTAGTTGTATTTTGTAAAATCCATAGTAATCAAATCCTTTGTAGGATCTCACATATATATTTTTAGAGTAAATTAAATTTTTAGTCCCTGTGGTTTGTTGAAAATTTCTATTTTCGTCCTTGTAGTTTCGAAATTGCGATTATCCTTATGGTTTATAATTCATCACATTTTTCATTCTTATGGTTTAAATTTTATTTCTATTATCATCCTTATGGTTTAAAATTTATTTATATTTTAGTTCTTCATACTCAAATGTAGGTGGCATTTGTTTTTTAAGTGGTGCTGAAGTCTGAAGACTGATTTCACTTCTGATTTTTAAGTGGTGGAGCTGAAGTTTGAAATCTGAATAAAAAAGACTGTTTGTTTTTATAAGCTGAAAGCGTCTGAATACGTACCATTGTCTATTTTATCTCTGAAAATGTGATACTGTCGAATTAAATTAAATTATTCTATTAAAATATGTCTTCATACCAACTGAAATACGTTAATTGGCTCAAATACATCTGTTGAAAGAAAATGAAGACTTTAAATCCATCTCAAGGTCATAAACACCCACAAATAGAACCATAAAATGACACCAGATTCAACAAATCTCTTCATGTCTGTAACAAATCTCTTCATAACTTGCTTCATTAATTGATGTGTTTTCTTGTTTTCATTTTTTGCAGCAGATTCCTTTCAATACACTTTCTTAAATTCTAACCAAAAGCAACCGTAACCTTAGTAATTCGAGTCAATTTCTTACTTCATAGGTCAAACCTCACACCCTGTTTGTTTTGGTTTAATAATAATAAATTGCTTTGCAAAAAAAAACTAACGATAAAGAAAATGAAGAAGATAAGAAGATGAATTTTTAAAGACCAAAATCAAAGTGAAAAAGCTTCCGCCATCACACACCATTTTTACTCGACCCTTTTCAGAAGTTTCAGAAGGATCGGTGTGTGGCAGGTAAGAAAATGAAGACGGTGAGTTAGCATCTCGGGAAAACAGGGGTTTTTCAATGGGTTTTTTTTCCAGGAAGATTACCAGGGCTAGGGGGAGAACCAGAGAGATTTGAAGATCGATTTACGACTTGGGGATATAACCAAAGAGCTGTAAACCTCAAAGTCTTTAGGGATAGAACCAGAGAATTGATTGAAAGAAGGGTCTAGTTTTTGGAGATCGATTTACGATTTGGACAACGATTTACGATCTGGAGAGAGATTTAGAGAACGATTTACGATTTGGAGAGAGATTTGGAGAACAATTTACGATTTGAAGATGGATCTTGACTGATGGAAGTGATCTGGAGAACTTGGAGATGGAAGTGAGGAGCGGCTGTGAATGAGAAAAAAGTGATAAGTGATTGGATTATCACTTTTTGTTTCAGATGAGTTTCAGTTATAAGTGGCTCTCAACAGGTAAAAAAAACAAACAAACTTAATTAGGAGAGATCTAACCGAGAAAGTGTTAATTGGTGAATAAGCTCTTAATATCAAAAAACAAACAGCCCCGTAGTGTTTTGGCCTCGGGACGAAAATAGGAATGAATTGCAAACCATAGGGACAAAAACCGAAACTTCAAAACCACAAGGACGAAATCTGCAATTTTTAGCAAACCATAGGGATGGAAAACGTAATTTACTCATATTTTTAAGAGTAAATTAAGTTTTTCGTCCCTATGGTTTGCTAAAAATTGTGGATTTCGTCCCTGTAGTTTCAAAATTTTGATTTTCATCCCTATGGTTTGCAATTTATTTCTATTTTCGTCCTTGAGGCCAAAACAATACTTTTAAGTATGAAGGACTAAAATAGAAATGAATCGTAAACCATAAGGATGAAAATAGCAATAAAGTTTATATCATAAGAACAAAAAAGGTAATGATATATAAACCATAAGGATGAAAATAGTTAATTTTAACAAACCATAGGGACTAAAATTGTAATTTACTCTATTTTTAATATTGAGGATAGTTTATTTTTTAGTGGGTGTTTATTTATATGTTTATGTACATATACAATGTAAATTTACGGTTTTACCCTCTTAACTAACATATATCCATCATCGGAATCTATGGTGAATGACTGCAAAACCACATCCCCTAAATATATAAGAGGGTTTTAATACCAGTACTCCATCTCATTCCAATTCTCCATTTCTTGAATACAAGTTTGATTACTTTCCCCCAAAATAATTAATTCAGGATGTTGTTCTCAATTTGAGAAATTCTTGGTAATTATCGAAATCGAACTGTACGGTTACGTGTCACATACGAATCTATCGGATCAATCGATTTCTCTTCGGACAGGTAATTTGACCCTGATCTCTGTTGTTTCTCTCTCAATCTCTTCGGAGATTTTGTTTCCCTTGGTTTTCGCTTGAAAATCGCTGCTTTGTTGGTGTAATTTATGTTTTTGGCCGAGATTTGGTCCGATCTCCGTGGGGTTTAAGCTAAACCGCTTTTCTTTATTCGCTGAATTCCCTTAAGAGTATGGAGATCGGATCGGATTCGTACAATTTGCACTTATTTGTCTGATCGCGTTTAATTTGTGATGTAATTTTGCTATTAACAACCTTACGATCTAATTAAGGCGAAAATCCGTTGAAATATCATGATGAAATCGAATTTTGTTTAATTCAGTACATTTATGAACTTTTATTGCTGGGCAGCCTTTTTTTGAGGTATTAAATTGATGTTGCATGTTTTTTCAGTTCTTCTATTTTTCCTTTTCTTGTTTTGCATTTTTTGTTGTTGACGGTGTTTGACCAACCGGACATTGATTTCATATGTGGTGGACTAAGGCCACTTTTTATAGAATATGTCCTTATGTTCTATCATCATTGATCGTATGTCGCAGATCATGAGATATTGCTTCTGGGTTAACAAGGTTTGTAGATTATCTGCTGATTTTATTTTAGTTGGTCAATTCTGGATCACAGCTTTGACCTTTGAGGATTAATTGTTCTTTCAAAGATGTATTACAATATAAAGGTAGGGTAATCAGGAAATAATTGTTGGTTAATGAGTTAAACTAGATCACTAACTTCCTGATGTAAAGGTTTTTGTTGGCATACAAAGATGGCCTTTTTTAATCCGTAAAGGGGATGTAATTATCTGGAAAACGAGTTTTTGTTGGTTTGTTTTATCTTTCAATAGAAGTGCCTTTATATCGCCCCGACATATAGATGGGTGCAAATTGTGTCATGATATGTTTCAAGTGCAATAATGCTGTTTCTTTATCCACTCAACATTGAATGTCAAGTTTATAAACAACTTCGGAGGTGGTTATATACATTTGCTGGCACTCATGATCATTTGGCTCTTAGAACCTTGTTTATTCAAGGATTGATTTGGTTTCTAAACTGATCATGAAGGATAATAAAGATTCTGATTTTTTATATCTTAATAAATCAAGCAGGCCCAACTAGTGCTTTATTCGGTTGATAATCTTTTATTGGCATGCATGCCTAAGATATGGTGTTGAAGAAAAGAAATTATGGAGGATTTCATGGTTTTCTAGCTCCTGTGGTACCTAAAGCTCCTAGATCCCTGAGGGTGAGTGTAAAGTTAACTTTGTTTCATCATCGACATTTCTAACCGGAAATGTGAATTTCTACTGACACATTTGTATTTGTTTCTTTTAGAGGAGGAGTTTGCATAGCAAATCATCAGAACGTGATGGAATTTGCGCATTTGAGTTGTTAGCAGAGGTAGCTGACAAGTTATTGCAGGAGAGTGAAAGTTCTACTTCTAGCACTGGTTCACAAGGAAAAGAACCGACTAGCATTCCTAAAGAAAGCGTTAAGCATGAACCACTTGAAGTCAAAGTCAAACCTCTAAGATCAGAGCTTCATGATCAGGGAAGCTGTGCAGAGAGTGAACCTGTTGCTCCACCCACTAATCTAGAGCTAAAGCAAGAACCTTATTTGAAGGAATTGCCCCATTCCGAGAATGATTCTGGTTTGGAACGCGCTTCTATTGTTACAACTTCTGATTTCATAACGAAAGTCAGTACTGATGGAGTCGGTGACATTCATGGTAAGCCGGAGGGAGGCTCTCCGAGTCATGGGAATTTATGTGATGTTAGCTTGGGTGATAATAGAGGTGAAATAAAGACAGAGGCCATAGAGAAACAAAGTGGAGTATTGACTGCAGTTAAGACATACAGTTTGAAGAACAAGGTGGAATCACATGTGAATACTCGTGTGCCAAAAAAACCAAATAGTAGTGTACAGTTATCCTTTTACAGGGATCTTGCTCCCAGTGCTTGTTTTCCGAGGCATAGGGGCAATTTGAAGATAGATATTAGAGATGATGATGAAAAATATTTTAGGTACAATCACCATAGCACCAGTCGTAAGGCGTTTGGTTCACGATCGCGTGCTGGATACAGAAGAATAAGGAAGATGTTGACTTCTAGATACCGAAAAGTAGCTCCAAAACTGAAAGATTATGAACTCTCAAACACTACTAGTAAGTAAAGATTTTGAGTTAAATATTTTTTTTTGTATAGATACAAGTTATATATATATATATATATATTCTTATTCTTATTAGCTCATGCAATTGGTTCTTTTAGGTGGTGGAGTTAGGTCCTTTTACCATAAAAGGAAAAATATATACATGAGAGAATGGTGTCAAGCAGAGGCTGCATCTAAGAAGCGGAAGCTGTTTCGTCACAGCTCAAAATCTGCATACATTCAGGAGGCAAGTACTGAAAGCATATCCAATTCCCCTGAGAAGAGTGTCGGTGGAGATAAGAGGCGGCCGAATAGAGGTTGTTAATATTAGCCAAGTTTCTTTGATAAGTCCTCTCTCTCATATCAAATTAACTTCTTGTTTAACAAGTCTCTCATGCATGATTTTTCTTGATTTAGTGAAATTTAGCATCAAATCCTTCAAAGTGCCAGAACTGTATGTTGAGGTGCCCGAGACTGCAACTGTAGGTTCACTGAAGGTATGTCAGAGAATGTTCTCTTCTTCTGGAACTATCTAGAAGCTCTTCAGATATTAGCATCCTGTTTTCTCATCAGCTAAAGCATTTAATTGCAAACCATTTAAACTCAAATTTTAGTCCTCATTTTGCTTTATTTTCCAGAGGACTGTGATGGAGGCTGTCAAAGCTATTCTACAAAGTAAATTACATGTAGGGGTACTTCTTGAAGGCAAGAAAGTTAGAGATGACAACAGAACACTCCAACAAACTGGGATTTCCCAGAATTGCAACCTTGAAACTTTAGGATTTACATTGGAGCCTAGTGTACCGGAAGCTTCTCCATCTCTGGTTCAGAAAGAAACTCCAATGTTGCTACCTGGCACTCATCAACAACTATCCAGGTATATGGAATTTCTCTTCATAGATATAAACACATTTATGCTTCTTTTTTAAAATCCTCTAGTTGACTTCATTAGTATTACATACCAGGTCCCCTTGTAGCCCTATTATCGACGTGGGTTTCTCAAATTCTTCCCCAGATCCTTCTCCAATAACTAGTTTGGACGAAAAGAATCAAGAAAGTATAACCTTCCCAGGTGAAGTATCAACAGAAGAACGAGTGGCAGATTCCAAAGCGCTTGTGGTTGTTCCAGCAGTGGACGCGGAGGTACTCTCAATGGTCCCGTTGAGAGAAAAACCATCCAAGAGATATGAACTTTCGCAACGCAGAACTAGGAGACCATTCTCTGTATCAGAAGTAGAAGCACTTGTGGAAGCGGTTGAGACCCTTGGAGCCGGAAGGTGTGAACATCTACTTTGAAGACAGAATTGTGTTTTTATTCAGCAAGCATTAGTCGTAACATCTTTTTGTGAATTCTGCAGATGGCGTGATGTTAAAATGCGTGCTTTTGATGATGCAAACCATCGTACTTATGTGGACTTGAAGGTAAGGAATCCACATTCTATCTTCACCTTCACATACACATAGATTACTAGACCACAGTAACTTTTTATGAAAAGTTGCAGGCTTTGGAGTTAGTTTATTAAAGCTAATGGATTTGATTTATAAACAGGATAAATGGAAAACATTGGTGCACACAGCGAGCATTGCCCCTCAGCAAAGAAGGGGGGAGCCTGTGCCGCAGGATCTTCTGGATCGAGTCCTGGCTGCACATGCGTACTGGTCGCAGCATCAATCTAAGCAAAATGGGAAACAGCAGAAGAGCTTGGTGTAAAATTTAATTAATTAGGAAGAAAATGTAGGTAAAAAGGATTTGTTGATGTAATATGTATTTAGTAATCTTGATTCATTTGGCTCTCTTCTTTCTTTTCAGGAAGTGTAAATTATTTGGGATTTGGGAATAATAATAATAATAATAATAATGGCATTCTAACAAAACCATAAGATTGCCCATTCTGCAGTTTGTAAATTTTCTAATCTCACTTTGGTACATACATTTTGTTCATAAGTTGTTAGGCCATGCGTACCGGAAGCCGGGTAAGACCGCGGGTAGCAGCTGGTTCGAACGGGCATCGATACGGGGGGGGCCCCGGGTAGCAGCCGGGTTCCCCAACCCGATATACCCGTTGCCATTTTATTTTATTTTTTAATTTTATTTTTAAATGTTTTGAAAAAATGCCGTGTCAACGGCTAGTTTGTTTAAAAAATATTTTTTTTTTAATTTTTTTTTTCAAATTAATCACACTATATATATTAATCCAAACATCTTATTTTACACACCAAATTCTCTCAAATTCAACACCTTCTTCCATTTCTCTCAAATTCAATACCTTCTTCCATTTCTCTCAAATTCAATCATGAATCCAAACACCACACCTACATCCCGTCGTAACCGATCGGATACACCGCAACAAGACCCGGAGCTTGGCTTCCAAGCGTTTTCTCAACAAGGTTATGTTCCGCATCAAGCGTTTTCTCAACAAGGTTATGTTCCGCAACAAACGTTTTCTCAACAAGGTTATGTTCCGCAACAAGCGTTTTCTCAACAAGGTTATAATCCTTATCAATTTACACGTCCTGGTTTGCTTCAACAAGGTTATAATCCTTATCAATTTACACGTCCTGGTTTGCTTCAACAAGGTTTTACTCCCGCCAATTACCAACTTCCTCAACCCGCAATCAATCTCGACGACGACTTTGTTCCTGAAACCCAACAACCGCACACACCACAATCGATCTCCACACAACAATCAATCCCGGAACCATCAAACCCAACACCAATGTTTTGTGTTTTGTGTTTTGTAATTTTTAATTTTTAATTTTTTAATGAATGATATGAATTTTTATTTTTATTATTTATCTTATTTTTATTTATTAAAAAATATATAAATATTTTTATTTTGTTAAATAATTAAATGTATAAATAAAAGAATTAAAAAGGATGGGGTGGCAAGTGGGTTCATTGGGTACTGGTACTCCACTTTTGGGTAAGGATTGGGTAAGAGAGAAAAGCTGATGTGGCGCTGAGGTGGCAAGTGGGTTCAAAGGATTCAAAGGGTACGGGTACTCATGGCCTTATAACATATGAATTCAACCATTTCAGTTCTAAATTTGTGTTCAAGCAAATATCATTCGACTTATATCTAAATACAAGTACAATCAATTTATAATTCAATCATATATCTAACTTGTGCTTATTTCAACTTCTAATCCAAGTTATACTTTTCTTAATATAATATTTTAATTGGTATATATATATATATATATTTTATGAATGTGAATATAGCGTGAAGAATCTAATATTTATTATTATTATTATTATTATTATTATTTTATTTAATATTTATTTGTGTAATCGTATATAGACGAAGATCGTGTGAGAAAAAAAACTTAATTTGAGAAGGTAAGAAGGGATTTATACCATATTAATCACCTTTAATCTCATCCCCATTCCATTAATCATGTTTGATACGAGAATTGATTCGGTGTATCTTAATGCATTTTATACTAACGTGCATCCAAAGGTGGAGATCTCTTCTTACTTTTTTTTCATCATAATTTTAATTTTCACTGAAACCCAGCCCGTCATATGTAATATTTACATTTAAAACGTATTCTTATATGAATGAATATCTAGCTTAGATGAATTTTAGAGACTACACAAAAAGTTCAAAAGAAGTATAAAATAGAATATCCGAATCAAAAATAATAAAACCGTCGTTTTTCTATATGTGTTTTTTAATTATATTTTAGAACTTTAACCTAATAAGATAATTTATTTTAATTTTGAAAAAAAATTGTTAACATTATATTTTAGGTTGAGAAATTGTCCAAAATACCCTTTCATTACTAGGTTCTCAATTTCTTTTTTAGTTTTTATTTGAAATCCCCCTCTCTCTCTCTCTCTCTCTCTCTCTCTCTGTAATACTCCTGATTCCTGAAGTTTCCTCTCCTCTGTTGATTGTAAATAGTCAACTCCTCCATTCTCTTCCCCATTTTCTTCAGTTGTTTACTCTCCCTCCCTCTGGTCTAGGGTTTGTCTCTGGTAAATCTTCTTATGACTCACACCTACCTTTTTGTTTTCTGTATGTATATCTGTTCATTTTTATATTTACAATTGATTTAGGGTTTTCATGTTTCATTCCCTTCATTCATAAATGATTATAATCATGGCATCTTTTCATTTACTTCAGTTAAAATCTATTCTTCTGTTTTCGTCTTGATATTTAAAACTGTTGGATTTAAATGATCTTTGATCCTGTATACAAACAAAAGCACAAGTAAATCTGGGGAATATAATTTTAGGAGTTTAGGTTACATGAGTTTGAATTGATAAAAGGATTTGTTCTATGGAATATAGATGTTCATGGAAGGGCGAGTGAATGCGGATTGCGGTTTATTGAATCTAAAAGCAATGAAATGCAACGAATATGCTTCAATTCTATCGGATCAGACTTTTCTGAACGCAGTCAGTCTCAACGAGTCATTCATAGAATGGAATTCTAGGCATCATCCTACAAGGTTGCTTGATTCAGGACCTAGCAAGCATAGTCCTCCATCTGGCTTGAACGATGAATTAGATCTTCATGAGGATTCTGATTTTAGTGATTTAGTTCTTAAGTATCTAAACCAGATGCTTATGGAAGAAGATATAGAGGAGAAGAGCTGCATGCTTCAAGAGTCTGCTGCTCTTCATGCTGCAGAGAAATCTTTTTATGATGCTCTTATGGTAAAAGAACTTCCTTCCAACAGTTCTTATTTAACAGTTCCCTTTAACAGCACTAAAGGTAAAGATGCCACAGCAGAATCCGTCACTTGTTTTGGTGGTTCAGATTTTAGTTTTGATGTTAGTGGTTCTTCTATTTTACCCAATGCTCTGATCAGTTTCGATTCACAGTCTAGATTGCAGCCCTCTTACAGCTCGTTAAGCAGCACTAGTTGCGTCGTAGATGGGTTTGTCGATTCACCTGTGAGTACTTTAAGTTTTCCTGATATGCTTAGTGATGGCCAATCTGCTGTGGAGTTTCAAAAAGGTATGGGAGATGCAAGTAGGTTTCTTCCCAGTGATGGTGGGACCTTAGATTATATGGGCACTGGTGTCTTGTTAGGAAAGGATCAAAAGGATGACAATAATGCTGTTGTAGTCAAAGTGGAGAAGAAACATGAAATTAGTTCCATCCCAGATGAATCAAGAGGAAAGAAGAATCATCATTCCAAAGATCTTCTAGAGGATGGGAGGAGTTCAAAGCAATCTGCAATTTATATTGAGCCAAATGTAAGGTCTAAGATGTTTGATGAAGTGCTCCTATGTAATGAAGGCAAAACTAATCCAGCCCAATGTGATTTTGTTCGCAATGGTGTCATTAATTTACAACAAAAGGGTCAACCCAAGGGATCTAATGGTGTTAAAGGCCGTGGGAAGAAACAAGGTAGTAAAAAGGACGTGGTGGATTTGAGAACACTTTTGAGCCTTTGTGCACAATCTGTTGCAGCCAATGACCAAAGGGCTGTAACCGATCAGCTGAAACGAATAAGAGAGCATGCTTCACCCACAGGTGATGGAATGCAAAGGTTGGCCCATTACTTTTCTGCTGGTCTTGAAGCACGAATGGCTGGCTCAGGAACCGTAATCTACAAAGCGCTCCTTTCTAAACCTACATCAGCTGTTGATGTATTGAAAGCGTACCATTTATTCCTTGGTATCTTCCCTTTCACTAAGCTCTCTCATTTTGTTTCGAATAAGACTATTATGCGCACTGCTCAAAACAAGAAGAGACTCCACATAATAGATTTTGGGATTCTTTATGGTTTCCAATGGCCTTGCCTTATACAACGTCTTTCAACTAGGCCTGGTGGTCCACCTGAACTTCGAATCACTGGTATTGACTTCCCTTGTCCTGGTTTTCGGCCATCCCAGAGGGTTGAGGAGACAGGTTGTCGGCTAGCTAATTATGCAGAAACATTTGGTGTTCCATTCAAGTTCAAAGCCATAGCCCAAAAGTGGGAAACTATCAAAATCGAAGATCTTGAGCTTGACAATAGTGAAACACTAGTTGTGAATTGTTCTTACAGGTTTAGAAACTTACTTGATGAGACAGTGATGGTGCATAGTCCAAGGAATAAAGTTCTAGACCTTATTAGGAAGATGAATCCAGAAATCTTTATACAGGGGATTGTTAATGGGTCATATAATTCACCTTTCTTTGTTACAAGGTTCAGAGAGGCTTTGTTTTTCTTCTCTTCTTTGTTTGATCTACTTGAGGCTACTGTGGCTCGTGACATGCAGGAAAGGATGCTGATTGAGAAAACGATGTGGGGACGAGAAGCCATGAATGTTATTGCTTGTGAAGGCGGTGAGAGGATTGAGCGACCTGAGACATACAAACAATGGCAGGTCAGGAATCAGAGGGCTGGATTTCGTCAGATTCCTTTTGATGAAAAAATGTTGAAGATGGCTAAAGATAGGGCAAGGTTCGGTTACCACAAAGATTTTATGATCGATGAAGATGGTCACTGGACTTTGCAGGGGTGGAAAGGACGCATTTTATATGCAATATCTGCCTGGAAACCAGCTTACTGAATACGTTTCTTCCCTAAGCAGGAAAGATCGTTGGTGGCTTCTCATGCTGGATAAGTTGCATTCGCCAAGTGAATTTTACAGATAATCATATGATTCTATAAGCCATGGTACTTGCCATCATTTATTGGTTTATTTTAGTTCAATCTTTGGAAGTATATAATATTTATATAGAGCAAATGAGCCTTTGGTTTTTAGTTAAATCTTGTTGGTATTGTGCAACTCTATCATTAAGAAAAATGTCATATTTGATATGTTTTATGACAGGCTAAGGAGCAACAAAGTCTGGTGCTGTTGAGTCTGATGGAACATTGACAATGAAACATCCTGGATATGCTAGGAGGTATGTATGTGCATCAACTAGTTGGGTGGATTTTGTAGTGAATGATTATTATCTACAGTCAACATTATATATAGTTTGTGAAAATGGAAGGGGAACTAGTCTTGTTGAAATTTCAATTTAGCACTGATGTAATAAAGCAATTGCCTTCTAATGGAATGCATGCAATTTGTTATGGGTCCACACAAATATACATTTTTTTTTTCAAATTGAATCGACCTTTGCCTTCTGAGTAAAATACAAGACCATGTCTTACGCCTTTTTTAGCTGAAGTTCATCGCTATATTTGGTTTCTTTGGTTGATTTCATAAAATTTTCCAAATTTTAGTATTTGATATTGATTATCCTATGTTTTTTTTCCAACCTTTGCCTACCACCATCGTTCTGCTTCAATCAAAACTACATCACGAATCTTAAATCTTTCTTTCTTAATTCAACTTACCATATATCTCCTTGACATTTCCAGCCACATCTCGGCCCGTATGATAATAGATCTGCGTCTATATATTAGCACATATGATATGGTTAATATATCTCCTTGACATTTCCAGCCACATCTCGACCTGTATGATAATAATAGATCTACGTCTATATATTAGCACATATGATATGGTTGATAGATCCATACCGTGTTATTACATATGACGATATTGATAATAGATTCATGTACGGATATTATGACATACAATGTTTTGTTAATAGATCCATACTGATTTTTTCACGTTTATATATCGTTAATTGATTCATTTGTGATAATACATCCATGTTTGTATATTATCATATGTACTAATGTATAATGTCTGATAACCAAATGACACTGGAAAACGTGAAAAAATGGTGAAAAGAATAATGGATTGGTTGTAATCCAAAAGTAAATGAATCTAATTAAGAAAATAATAAGATTTATAAGGATTCAAATAATTAATTAGATAATACTTAAAATCCAAATAATCTAATTAAGGATGAAATAGTATTTTCTTATTTTGACATTTATTCTCATTTGAAACCAACTACTTGTTTAACTCTCTCTCTCTATTCCTTTGAGAATGAAAGTTATGATGATAAATAAGAATAGATTTGAACCTTGGATCGATCCTAACTAAATAACAACACTAATGAGATGTAACTTATCAATTCCCTTCTAAAGCTCAATTCATGAGTTATTTTGAGATTACAAGTGATATGGGTTCAAATCCCTTCTTACGCTTCTCACCTTAACTCTTTTTCTCACACGATCATTCGTGTGTGTGTGTATATATATATATATAGGGTTGGGTTCTCGTGAAAATAAAAGTTATGATGAGAAGGGTAGGAAAAAATCTCCGCCCTTGGATGCACTCCACCCTTGAGATGTACGGGGATGAGATGCACCAGATTAATTCTCTTGAGAAACACAATTAATGGGTGGGGTGAGATTAAAAGTGATCAAGAGTTCATATCTCTTTCTCACCTTAACTCTTCTTCTCACACGATTCTTTGTCTATATATATAATTTATATTGGGGCATAATCAAATGAGAATTAGATAGTTTGTGGTAATCGTGAGAGCCACTCATTTAATATAATTAATGTTGTTTTTAAAATAAAGTTAAAAAGATAATTTGGTAAATTGACAATTTGGATTTTTCTAATAAATCGATTCCCTATTAATCCTACGGTTACCCTAATATATTAGGTGGAAACCCACCGTCTCCCTCCATCTACTAGCCCCTCCTGCTACCGCCACCACCATCAGTTTTTCTGTTTTCATCATGCTACTGCCACCATCATCAGCCTCCTGCTATCACCACCGTACCTGAAAGAATGTAGCCGACGAGCCTTTGGCAAAAAGAGAAACAAGTTCTTCATCTTCCTAAAACAAATCTTGTTGGTGGTCCATGGTGGAAGATGGAGATCGGAGGAACGTGTGAGGATGGCTTGTAATTTCATCTTCATCAAGACTCCATGATGATCTTGTTTTTTTGTTGTAGAAGAGTGTGTCTAAGAAGATGAATATGGTGAACTCTTCTACTCTCTCTCTCTCTCTCTCTCTCTCTCTCTACATATAGGTTTAGTGGCTACGTATTTATGTATGTATGTATGTATCAAACAGAGATCGAGAGAGGATGAGGGTTTTAGAAACGTCTTTTTTCATCTAAGACTAGTATACATGTATTGTTTCACATATAATCGTTTCTTAATGTTAGTTTCACATGTGTTTGAACATTTTAAGTCTTTAACGTTTGTTCCTAAGAACTTACGTCCAGTAAAACAGTCTATTGAGACACTTACACCATTTTGACGTCCTATAAACCCAAATTTGTTGTAGTGATGTATTGTTTCACATATAAGCGTTTCATAATATAGTTTCACATGTGTTTGTTTCACAATGTGAAACTTTTTAACATGTATATTTAGTTTCACAATGTGAACGAAAGAAAAAGTTTCACATGTATCTTTTTTAAATATGAACACAAACATACACTACATTACTACAACAAAATTGGGGTTTTAAGACGCATAAAATGTTTAAGCGCCCTAATTGAATGTTTTAAAAGATTTAGGTTCACAAGACCAAGCTATAAAACATCCTATTTAAAAGGCTTATTGGACGCTTTTGTACGTCGCAACAAGTTTTTTCTATAATTATGTATGTATTAGCAATTTTATAAGACACTTTTGAAAAATACCCTAGATACCTATCTTTTTATACAACACTTGTTTTTATAGAACATTTTTCAAATAGAGTTGTATAAAAGAACTAATATGACACTTTATTTTAAAAGCATCCTAAATTTTTTTAATACCCCTATGGATGTACACGGGTTGGGTTGGGGTGTTTGGGACTTTTTACAACCCAACTCACTTATCGCGGTTTAGCAAAATCTAAACCCATCAGCACCCTTGCGGATTCTGGCGGGATGAATGGTTTGTTAGTATACATAAAATTGAGGAATACAATAAATACTACTAAAAATATACAAATCAAAAGTTATTAGTTATTACAATCATTAAATATATATTTATAACAACCCAAAATCCAATATAACATAAAATGCAATAATAGCAAAACGGTCACAACCACCCAAACCAAAACAATATAATATTCTCAAGGTTTAGTGCCGAATAAACATATCAACAACTGAGATATTAAAAAAATCTAAAGCTAAATATAAGATCCTCTCTAGTCCTCGATTCCACTAGCAACTTCACAGTTTCCCCTTTCCCCTGGAGGAGCACCCAACCACTTTCTTACCTGAAAATAGTTTTAAGTTTTGAAAAACGAGGGTTAGGGTCTAGTGAATTCTCTCTAAAAAAACAGTTTACAATTTCTAAAACAGTATGCAATCCACCATAAGACCCAATATAAACAGATGATAACACCAACATATACACGGATATTTGCACAATGTTCATAGTCATCCATCATTTCACTGTGATGTCCACTCTCGGGGACCAATAGATTCCCATGCCCCCAGTCGATGTCATTCCAATGTCCACATGGAACAAATTCAAGGCACATGGATATATATATATATATATATATATATATATATATATAGAGAGAGAGAGAGAGAGAGAGAGAGAGAGAGGTGGGTTCAAACGAGAAAGCTAACTATTTACGAGAACACAAGAACGGCCGCCCATGTACAAAATCACATGTGATTCACGTACAAAATCACATGTGATTTTACACTACCTGGAAATCTGGACGTGAATCACATGTGATTTTGTACAAAATCCAGGTAGTGTAAAATCACATGTGATTTTGTACAAATCACGTACAAAATCCAGGTACTGTAAAATCACATGTGATTTTGTACATATGCGGCCGTTCTCGTAAATAGTTAGCGTTCTCGTTTGAACTTTTTTTTTCTCTCTTTCTCTCTCTCTCTCTCTCTCTCTCTATATATATATATATATATATATATACACACACATACATGCCAAGGGATTTCCGTAATCCCATGGTACCCTAATCCCACTGTGTAACCCTATACCAAAACCATTCCATAGTTTCATGCTATAAATTACATAGAACAATGTATGCTCAATGTATGTTCAAACATTGATGAATAAATCCATGCCAACATGTCAAAACCATAATCAGATATTAAAAACATATATCAATCATTTTATAAGTATAAAAAGGTTTAAGGGGTCTCACCTGAGCTTCGGCAATTGACCACATGTAACACCCCCGCCCGCGCAGCCTGAGCCGGAAGGTGTACAATCCGGTAATCGGATCAAAAGTCAAGAACATCACGATTCAGAGCGGTACTAAGCTTCCCAAAAATAATAGTTAAATTTGTAACACCCCGCTTACCACGACACAATATTGTCCGCTTTGCCCCACTGGCTCACGGCTTTGTTCTTGGCGACCTGGCGAGGACTTCCCAGGGGGTCACCCATCCTGGTACTACTCCCATCCAAGCACGCTTAACCACAGAGTTCCCAAGGAACCCGCATGCTTGTGGCCCCAAAACGCGTTGTGTCTGGTAAGGCCAAGGTTTACTAATATACCCAGCATCTCTCCTGTCCACGGCCGATGTGGGATATGCCTAAGGTGTTACACACACCCCCCTTAGGGACTCATCGTCCTCGATGAGGTTTGCCCCACCATCCCGAACGGCACAGGAGTGGCTCTGATACCATCTGTAACATCCCAGGCCAACCGTACCAGATACTGTCCGCTTTGTCCGCACACCTGGACTCACAGTTTTAAAACGCGTCTGATAGAGGAGGTATCAAGTCCCTTATAAGGCAACCTTTGTTCCCCTCCCCAACCAATGTGGGATCTTACAATCCACCCCGCTTGGGAGCCCAGCGTCCTCGCTGGCACAACATTCCGGTTCCCGGCTCTGATACCATTTGTAACACCCCGCTTACCACGACACAATATTGTCCGCTTTGCCCCACTGGCTCACGGCTTTGTTCTTGGCGACCTGGCGAGGACTTCCCAGGGGGTCACCCATCCTGGTACTACTCCCACCCAAGCACGCTTAACCACAGAGTTCCTAAGGAACCCGCATGCTTGTGGCCCCAAAACGCGTTGTGTCTGGTAAGGCCAAGGTTTACTAATATACCCAGCATCTCTCCTGTCCACGGCCGATGTGGGATATGCCTAAGGTGTTACACAATTGTAAGATCCCACATTGGTTGGGGAGGGGAACAAAGGTTGCCTTATAAGGGACTTGATACCTCCTCTATCAGACGCGTTTTAAAACCGTGAGTCCAGGTGTGCGGACAAAGCGGACAATATCTGGTACGGTTGGCCTGGGATGTTACAGATGGTATCAGAGCCGGGAACCAGACTGGTGTGCCAGCGAGGACGCTGGGCTCCCAAGCGGGGTGGATTGTAAGATCCCACATTGGTTGGGGAGGGGAACAAAGGTTGCCTTATAAGGGACTTGATACCTCCTCTATCAGACGCGTTTTAAAATCGTGAGTCCAGGTGTGCGGACAAAGCGGACAATATCTGGTACGGTTGGCCTGGGATGTTACAAAATTAAAATGAAACTTAAACATAATTACAAACCCAAAATATTAATGATCCCAAAAGATGTAAGTTGATCTTAGTTCCTTTTAACTCACATTGGTATCTCGATCTTTCAACCTGTCCCTGGAGTGAAACCTAAACCTGCCGAGGAAACATAAAACACCTCGGCTGAGCAATGTCGCTCAATGGGCGGATAATGTGCATAACCGCGTGAACATAATATAAGCTCAAATAAAGATTAACGTAAAACTAACTTTAGTGAAACAATTCTAAGAATGAGTAAAGGATGTAGAAATCATGTTTTCTTAAAAAAAAATCAATAATTCACCCGTATTGCAATAATACATTGTCTAATCGGATGATCAGTCCAATCAAACTTGGAATGTCAATGTCGGGCACAACATCACCCATTCCCCCGGTAACCAGTTTAGTTCTGGTATTCGGCTCTATCCGGTAACCAGACATTTTCTGGTATTCGGCTCTTGGATGCATCCTACGTCCCCTATTTGGCTTGGCATTAGCCTTTACGAGAACGCCATGGTCATTAATAGCCACCACGGAAGGCATCTCAACACCCGTGGCCCAAGTGTTGAGTCTAGTTCAAAAGCAAGAAAACTCGTGTCGTTAAATCATTGATTCCATCAATTTTAAAACCAAATCTCATATTTCACAATAATCAATTTCAACCGATAACGGGTCGCATCATAATATTCAAAACAACGAAAACGATTCAGGGAGTATTTGTCAAATCAACCGAAAACGGATCGTAACTTCAAAAATCAATTCATTTAGAAATAATGCAAATTACGTTTAACACGAAGTCGTAAAGCATAAAATTAGACTTTTTCGATAAGATGCTCAAATCGTGAAGCATATTCATTGTAATAGCATAAACCAAGATCTTGAAACGTAAACAAACTTTCTTATAAAGTATCCGGAACCGTTAGGCTCGGATCACATCTATCAACATAGATGGGATTTCCGGAATGCAACCGGTTACCCTCGAGTCAAAGGAATAGGATATCTGTACCTTAGATGTGTTTTAGAATTGATCACACGAGACTTGAGGCTTATGAGCGGTTCCCTCATTTCGGGTTACCTACACTTATTCATAAAATGCTTTTAGATGATTTTCGGTAACAATTCTCATCAATTTCAAGTTCCTACAAGCCTTTATACATTAAAAGAGACTACAAACCTTCAAACATACTTAAAATAACCTTATGTCACTTCATGAACACTTCACACAATTCTAGGACCTTAAACAACATTTGCAAAAATCCAAATTCCACACTTTCAAACAGTAGCTAACAGTTTCTTTATACCAAAAGTTTAAGTCTTTTTCTCATGCTTAGAGGCAGAACCAAACTTTCTTGTTAACATGAAAATTGTTCATATACCTCTTAGGATTTCATAGCAACTGGATTCACATAATTTGGAGCGATGGTCTAATTTCTACAGAGCTTATACTAACAGTATGCAATTTTGATTGTCTGCAGAACAGGTCTGTACAAATCAATGATTGCGAGCCACCTACAGTCCGAACTAGACTTCGGGGTAAACTACAAACATGTTCTACACTCACTGACCTTTCCATCGATATAAAGAACACCTCATTTGGACAAATGGTTGATTTTATACGGATTTTTAAACTTACCACAGTGAATCTGTCACTTCTCACAGCACCAACTTGAAGAATTTCCACTTCAATTCTTAAATCTTACACCTATGATAATCATACATAACTTAGGGGCTGTTTGGTTGGATGGAATCTGATGGAATTGGTGGAATTGGAATGGTCAATTCCGTTGACCAGATTCCATTCCGACGTTTGGTTCAAGGTTTGTAATGGAATGGAATGTTTAAAATTCTTTCAATTCCATAAAATGGGTATTTTTCATTCCATCGATCAGGCTTGGGATTGTAAGGAATGGAATTGTAGAAATGGTCAATTCCAAAATTACCCTTGCTCTCTCTTCGTCTTCTCCATTGCACACTCTGTTAAACTGATGGGCAGCGGCGACGGCGAGTTACGAAGGTGGGCAGCGGCGACGGCGAGTTACCTGGGATGGGAAGAGCCGACGAAGGAGAGGGAGTCACGAAGGTGGGCAACGGCGACGACGAGTTACCTGGGATGGGAAGAGCCGACGAAGGTGGGCAGCGGCGACGGAGTCTTTGTCAGATCTGCAGTTGCCGGCGACGAGAAGAGCCGACGGGATGGACGCCGGCGACGGGAAGCGCCGACGAAGGTGGGCAGCGGCGACGGGAAGAGCCGATGAAGGTGGGCAGCGGCGATGGGCAAACCCTAGCTAAATTTCAGAGAAAATTTCATTCCAATTCTTATTTGTTCAAAAAAATTAAACTTATATTAAAAGGGTATTTTGGTCATTTACCAAAAATTCATTCCAATTCCAATACTACATTTTGTCAACCAAACAGGTGGTCAAACCTAACAACATTCCATTCCAATTCCCTCAAAGTCAAATTCCTTTGACATATTCCATTCCATCCTAAAACATTCCACGAACCAAACGCCACCTTAGGGTTTAACCCATTTGTCCCAAAACTAAAGAAATTAAACAAATTAAACCATGAACATACCTTATCTTGAGATCCTAATTCCAATTCTAACAATCAATCTTCAAGAACATAAACATTTAAGTTGATTTTTTGAGATTTTGAGATGAATTTGAGAGTTTTCTAGAGAGAGGATGGAGAGATTGATGAGTAGAGAGAGAGAGAGAGAGAGAGAGAGAGAGAGAGAGAGAGAGAGAGAGAGAGAGAGAGAGAGAGAGAGAGATCTGAATATGGTTTGATTTATTTCATAAATCATATAAATATTTATTGTAAAACTTTACTATATAAACCCCCAACTTTGGCTTTTAACAATCCAACCCCTATATGCCATTTTCACTACATGTTTGGTCCTAAACTATGGTTAATTTGAATAACTTTGGTCTCTAGTTAACTTGAACAACTTTGGTCTCTAGTTACCACCATACTTCTCATTGTCTAGGACAAAGTACAAGATACTAACAAACAATTAAAGCACAAAAAATTAATATATACCTTAAGAACGAAAAGTAACACCTAAACGGTTATAACGAAAATCGGGGTATTATACCACAGGTCTTAAACCTCAAATATAATCAAACCTAACACCTGAATTGGACGATATAAGAATGGTGTTAAACCATCTAATTCATTATAAAACCGTCTATTTCATCCCCTAAGACAATCCCCTAAACAATGCCACAACCCTAGCCCAATACGAGAAACGAAGCAAAAACCAAAAACAGTCAAAGCAGTGTGTCAGGCGATATCCAGGCGACAAACCCGCTTGAAAGTCGCTTTAGGTACTGTTTGGCCTTGCACAAATCTACCAGCAAAAATCCCTAAAACCTCTTGCACCCCATCATTCCCAAATTGGGTTTAAGCTCCAAACTCGATAGAATCAATATTCTAAACCATTTTAACCAATATCCTAGCATCAAAACAACATTTAATCCAATCAAAATCCATCTCTTAATCCATCATTTAAATAAAAAACAGAAACCCTTGTATTCTTGATAAACCCAAGAACAATGGTGAGGTTTTTCCCCAGAACAACAAGAAATAAACAAGAATCAATCTCCAATACTTTCTCTACTAGTTTTGAATCCACATAATAAAAAAAGGGTTACAAATCCCCAATCACACCATAAACCCATTACCTTAAGCATAAAGAGGAAGATATATAGCATACCTTGGAAGATTCCCAACCCTTTGAGCAATGGTTCCTCACCAATATCTCCAAATGAGAGACTCAACTTTCTTTTAGGTGTTGTTTGTTTGTGGCTTAATGGTCTATATAAGCCTTATGGCTGATTCGGTCAGCTATAAGAAGCTGTTCGTTTGCAACTTATTCACTTAATTGAGTGCTTATTCGCTCAGCTTATATACATCACTCCTATGGGCTCAACCCTTACTAATTCCACAAATACCCCTCCCATATAACGAAAGAAGCTCACCACAAATAAACCCTGCTCCAGTGTTTCTCCATCGAAGCTCACACCTGCAGACCTGCTACTTCCAAGATTCAAGAAGACGACCTTCGTCGCCGGTGTTTCTCCGTCACCGGTGTTTCTCCATCTCCGGTGATTCTTCCTCCATATCTCGTTTTTGTTTGCCATATTTCTTCCTCCATATCTCGTTTTCGTCTGCCATATTTCTTCCTCCATATCTCGTTTTCGTCTGCCATATATCTTCCTCTATATCTCATTTTCGTTTTTTCATATCTCCACTGTTAATAGTTGATAGTTTTTCATATTTCTTTGTTAATAATTTTAATTCCAGCTCTGATTCATTGTTGCTTATAGATCTTTTTACAAAGGCATTAATATTGCTCAACTCATTCTAATAGAAGATGAAGTCTCTAACCGAAAGAAATTGTTTGACTTATTGTAACTTCCCTCTTTTTGATTTCCATGGCTATTATTTAGATACTGGAGGTATGCAGAGAAAGAAGAAAAGTAATGATTTTCTTTTTTTCAAGTTGATTCTTTATTCTCCTTGTTGAATTAAATATTAAATTAAAAAATTACTAGAATGTGGTGAACTTTTTGTCATCCAAAACTATTTATTAAATGTTTTTTTTATCATACGGTTATTATATTCATACAAAAATATAGCATGAGGGTAAAATGATCATTTTTAATATTTAGACTGTTTATTCAGCACATCAACCGAACACCAACTTATCTGTTAACACTCAGACAACCATATCCACTCAGACAGTTATATCCATACAGGTCTTAACACAAAACGAATCGAACAACCCCCTTAGTCTCTTTTCCCTCTATTCCTCTACACGATGGCAACACAAATGAAAGGGACGAGAGGGTTTCCCCTTCTTTATTCCTCTTATTTAGCCCCAAGTCCCTGAATTCATAAAATTTTCACTTAACTCCCTAGACTTCTATAGAAATCAGATTTTATGGACCAAGGTTATTATAATAATTAAATCCTTAAAAATTTTAATCAAGTACTTCAAATCATTAATCAAGTATTTCAAAAGTTTGAATAATAGATGTCCGAAACCACCAAATCATCAATTCACTTACTATATAGTATTTTTCATTATAATTATAAACACATTTGGACTCCTTTTTTGTAAGTGATACCAAATGTTTGAGATTTTGCCTCTTTTTTTTAGACGTGTTTGGTTCATCATTATCTTTGATTTCTGGAGACTTAAGAGTATTTTTTGTAGTGTTACGTTTAGACTTTGGACTTGGGTTGTAAATATTTGGGTTGTAATGTTCTAAATTATATAATATATACTTTTGGCTATAGAAATTTTAAACAGTGTCATATAAACCTATTATAACACTTTTAAATATGATTTTTTCTGTCCCGACCTATAAAATATTTCATTAGCATGATTAGACATTTTTAGGCACAGTATAAACCTAATTTTATTACAATAATTTATAAAAAAATACTTTAAATTATCACCTTTTATAAATAAATAAAAAGGACGTAAAAATAATATTGTAAGATTATTGATTTAATATTATATAATTGTATGTTTGTGTTTTATGCCAGAGTAATCAAAGATTCCTCGTCCTAAACTGTGGATTGTAAAATCAAAAGTCAGTTGTCTTCATGTTTCTATGCACCTTCATCATGGGTTCGATCATACTATTTTTTCACTTATGCTTAAATCCAAATATATTTTGTTTCAAAATAAAATATAGCTTTTATTTTTCAACTTCTTTTTAAGGTAAAAGATGGGGAAATTGACCAAAATAGCCAAATCCAAAACCAAACTTGAGAAAATAGCTAAATTCTCTCTGGATTGACCAAAATAGCCACGGGTCCACACTCGGACCCGACCCGGTCCAGTGCGGACCACACTCCACCACAAAAAGACAAAAAAACAAGTTTTTATTTTATTTTATTAAAAGTAGTTCTCTCGGATCCGGCACCGCAAGTGCGGACCCAACACCGCAAGTGCGGACCCGAGCTAACCCTAACCCTAATTTTTTTCTTCAAACCCTAATTTTTCGATTGCTATAAAGTCTGATTTTCCCATACGATTTTTCCCAAATTGTCTGAAACAAAATTTTCAATTGTCTAGAATTTTGTCTCTGTTTTCTCGTTTTTCTAGAAATGAGTTTCTTACCTGATAAAATTAAGCTACGTATTTGGCCTGGAGGTTCTTGGCAACAGAACGGGACGGATTGGGAGTATGTTTCCGCACTCCTGATAATGCGAGTCATGGTGCCAACCAACATTACACATTCTAAGCTTGTTAGGTGTGTTCAAAGCAGATGTGGATTCAACCCTAATTTTGGTATGACTAAAATAGTGTACCAATTTTCTGGCCAACTTTATGAGTTACGAGACACTAACGATGTACAAGCTTTTATGGAATCTGCTGCGGCTGTAAGAAATCCACCAACACTTTGTGTTTATATCGAGCTTGCGGGCTTCGACACAAACAATGTTGGTGGTGGTTCCAACAGCGTACGGGAGCCTGATGTGTCTGTTGCTGAGCAGAGTCAAGCTTACGTGCCTCATTTTCAGTCTGAAGATGCGCATGTGTATGGGTATAATCCTGATTTTCATACTGAAGATAATTATGGTTATAACCCCGAATTTGTTCCGGAGACCCAAGAACCGGTAGAAGAACCACATGAAGAAGAAGCAGAAGAAGAAGAAGCAGAAGAAGAAGAAGACGACGAGTCCCATGTTTACCATTTGGATATTCCTGGTATTGTGTAATGCCCCAAAATCCGGGCCAATTTAAACCTCAAGTTACAACAGGTTATGACAATAAAATTACCACTTATATAGATAGCAAAGGAATTAACCATCAAGAGTGTATTTACAATACAGGATACTTCGAACAACCTATTAATCTAATCATGACACTATAATCAGATTAATTGCGTTATCTAAGCTATCCTTCAACAATCTCTTCTTTGTTAATTGCCACTTCTGCTATTCCAAAAACACTCGTCCCACAACCCTTTATTTGCCTGAGCCTGCACCTGGTAAGAAAACATCATATGAAACGATTAGGCCAACACCTAGTGAGAACATTCGTTTCAATAATAACATTTGCAAAAATCAATGTAAACATGTTATAACAAACCTGTTTACTCATTTTCTTACCGTACGTATAACTCTACTTCATTACACAATTTCATCCATTCCCATGACTATGACTGACAACAAATCCATCAGCGTATCATACTCCAGAGCCACACTACGAATCTTCTCAGATTCTAGATCAATGCTCTCCACTAATAAATCGCGATTACACACGCCCATTTATCAGCATTTCATACCCCAGAGCCACACTACGAATCTTCTCAGATTCTAGATCAATGCTCTCCACTAATAAATCGCGATTACACACGCCCATTTATCGGTAAGGAAGCAGAGATCACAAGCACTTATGTCAATCTCACTCTCTTCCTTAGAAATCAGGAATAACGATTAATACCACACGCCTATTCCATGATTTCCCACACACACTGGAATAACGATTAAACGAGTAATACCACACGCCTATTCCATGTGATTACCAAACTTCAGTGCCTATGGATCCATTACACTACTTGCACTCGTACCGGTATTTATTAATATAGATTCCTCATAACAATAAGTATGAGCAAATCATATTTATACCTCCTAGATTCCTCCCTCATAGCAATACAGTTTGAGCCAATCTTCTTTACATACACCAAACACCTGCCTAGTATCAAACTGGCACAATCATCAAGCCTTACATACTACCCTTCGAATGTACGTATGTTCATGCTAAACTAATTATGTCTCAATCACTAAATCACAACGATTCACAATTAACAGAATTGAAAATTGCCCAGTCTGTACAAAGTGTCCGGACAACAAGATGTGTCCGGATAACCTAACTTATCCGGACAACCCATCCTTTCCGGTAAATTCCTACTTTTCCGGACATATTTCAAATCCGGACAACATCTGGATTCTATGATCATCCGGATACCATCCGGTACTAATTTCATCCGGATTCTTGTAATAACATAAAACCTACCCGGATACTTCCTGCGTCCGGAAACATTCATCATTGGAGTTTTCCGGATACGAAGATTCATCCGGAAAAGTCGGGTCTGCAGTCTAAAATTCAATCTAACTTCTTGTCTGTTCGATTCAGCTCATTCCCAGTACAACCATACAGTTCATAACCACTTTATACAACTATTTCACGGTTCAATTTAACATAAGAACACTGATTTAAGCAAAGTACAAATGAACTCACCTTAGGTTTGCAAAACCCACTTTAATCCTCCATCTGATGCTTCAAATCTGATGTTACTGATATGTAAATCAAATCCAAAACATAATTTCGTTCATAATCTAACACATACAATAATCACAACTGAAAACATCAACAAATCCCTTACCAATTTGATGAACAAACCCTTGCTTTCCTTCTTTTTCTCTTTTCTCTCTTTCTTTCAGCCTCCTAAACCGACCCAACCACAAAATGAGATAAAGTATCTGATTTTTCAGCTATTTTATTCATACCCACTTTCCAAAATGACCAACCACACCTCCAAGATTCATTATTTCCACAATTGACACCAAACCTTAGTTCTTTGTATTTTAACCTTATTGAATTATAAAACTTCTATATAATTCCAGGTTACACCAAAATACCAATACATCCCAATTCTCATTAAAAACTATTACTGAAATTTCAGGATGTTACAATACTCCCCAACTTGAAAATGATTTCGTCCCCGAAATCAAGATCAGGTAAACAAATGGGGATGTCTCTCTTTCATATTCTCTTCCGACTCTAAAGTCACATTAGCACCTTGATGATGTTTCCACTTTACTTTCAACATAGCTACTTCCTTGCTAATACGTAGCTTTCTAACCGATCTTTCCAAAATTGCCTCTGGTTCTTCCACACAACGATTCTTCTCATTCACTCTTACTTTAGTAAAAGAAATCACATCATATCAACATGAAATATTTTGTACATCTCTTCCTTTTAAGTCTTACATACTTAATCACAATTAAAAGTCCAGAAAGAACAAGAATTCATTTTTTCATATTTTCTGAACCTTACCTCTTTCATTATTATCCGCTCCCCAACTTGGATTAGCAAACCTCCTTAGAGTCACTGTTCATCATCAAATCTTTACCCGACTATTTCTTAGTCTACCATACCGACATTAACCGTAACTCGATCTCTGGTTTCAAAATAAAATTACTATCTACTGCTTGAAAATCTATACTCACCTTAAATTGAGTATACTCACCACTTTGAATACTCCGATAAATACGACAAACCTTTGTTATATCCATGACTCACACGTTTCTTTAGTACACAGTGCTACCATTTCCTCACACCATTATTGCACTATGCGACCATATTGCAACCAAATACTAAAGTGTTGTATAATAAGGGTAATAATTCCATTGAACCTGTAGTATAACTACATTCTTAGGCCCGATCTTTTTATCATTTCTTCCCACGTTAGCATGGAGTACTACCCTCCAAACATTACTTGTCTCTTTCTCCCAACTTTTCCACATACTGATAACATTTTCTCATTACTATACCTAACCAAACAGTTGTACCAAAATTCTAACTTAAGGCAATCAACCTAATTATCTTGAAACAACATACCGTTCGAAGTTACTACCCATTCTTAGATCTTCAACTAATCGTTTCTCGTACAATTGTTTCACACATAAGGAGCAACTTATATTCCTTAAGGATTTTGCATCGTTTACATCACATTTTGACTAACATATCCATCATCTTCGTTAACTTCCAATGATTCAAGAACATAAACTTACTTACCTAGCGGCTCACACAATCAACATTGCTTTAGATAAACACCCACTACTTTTCTGCCATTCTATTCCGATATTAGCCATATCACTACACCATCTTACAAACTACATACTAGTTTGACACACTTATCTTGGCACTTGATGTCACCACTCGCTCGTACATTCTCCACCCATAACATCACACAGCAGACCGGGTCTCTCATGGTCATTTGTACACAATTCAAACGTACAATCATGTTCTCCCGCATGATTAATTTAGTCTATTTCACTATTATAATCCTCCCCAACTTTAGTTGAACCACAACTCGCGGTTTCTAATTAATTTCAACTTACTTGTTTCCTGCTGGCTCTTCGTGATTCCAGGCTTAATATTCATACCTGATCTCCGAAATAACCAATGTATTCATCTCATGTAAACTTTAATTATAATATAATTCATATAATTCCAACCCCAAGCCTACGTCGAGCTTATTTAAACCAGGCGAATGCTCCCAATACTCAACCGAGTCTAAAACCGAGCCATCCGCTCAAAGGATCCAATGATTATTTATCAATATCTACTCATACAATTAAATACATCTAATTCACATCATGCAACACACGCTCCGAGGCATGATAATCCTACGACCCCATCATTGCTACTTTCCCAACGAAGTCAACTTATATAGGTATATATATATGCGTATAAGCAACTCTTTTATACTCCATACTGTATCTATTTCGCCAAGGTTCATTAGTTTCAAAGGTATTAAGAACGCGCAATTTATCAAACAGTCTTTACACTTAAGACCGACACTTGTTCAAAATAGAAAGCAATTAAGCATATAACACATCCGAGGCTCCATCTCGAGTCACTAAAACTAACAACCATTTAAAAGACTCATTTGAATATAAATCAAGCCATTAAGGCCAAAATAAACGTTTGGTTAAACATGTGTCACTCACACGATTACGTAAACCAAAATACATTGATACCCAAAATCTTTACCCTTTTTAATCCCATAATTGGCCATCGGCCCCAAAACAAAGGTTTACCACTCTTAAAACTTTACATGGTCGGATTTACCAAAATCCCCCAACCCACATGTTCACATTTTTAAAACGTAAAACATCATAAATATTGCACATCCACAATAAACATTAAAAGCGTGTTTTGACTACATATCTTTCGCTTGCGCAACAATAACTCGAAACTTCTTTCATTAGTAATTTATTCGTCAATTACTCAAAATCTTTAACTATGTCGTACACGATAAAGTTTGCTTTGCGCATACCCTCTGCATAACAGCATACCGGTACCGCTCACGGTTTTGTTCCTGTCCGCACAGGCATACGCGGGATGTACCCAGACCGCACCCAATGACGGACGAAAGGTCTCATACACCTTACACAACTATCGACTTCAAAGTCAATATTTGACATGTCGACACTTCCTTAACTTTAAGGTCCCTAACTGAACCTAATTCTTCCTCCGGAGACAACCGTCCCTCGGTAACTGTATTCCTAGTCAGCGAACAAAGGTACAGACTCTCATGCAACCGACACTAAAGTCCACTTTCGACTCTCACACTGTTCATCTCTCATTTGAACACAATTACCAAAAATACAAACTTTCTCCCAAGGTTTATCCAACACCTCTCCACTCTTGGAGTTCTTTCTTAGATTATAACGTAATACTCTACGACCTAGCGAGTTCATAGCCTTTATGCATGACAAAAATCATTTCGCACATTTTCTCATTTTAAATAACCCTACGGGGAAATAACTTGGGCACACATACCCCAAAGTACTGCACAACGATCTCGAGAATCGTTTGCATATTAAATTTCCGAAAACTCAATCCTTCTCAACCAAAACAGTGTTGTTATGACGGTAATATACTAACTGAAAATCTCTTCGTATGACAACAGTTCGAAAAAGTTTGACCGACACGAAATAAACTAGTCGGTTCTCTCACTTATTTATATGATGTTTAATAGGTCCATACTCCTGTTAGTTATTAAACGTTTTGCTGACCAACGCTTTCTTGCTGCAATTCAACTTTTCATGTAAAGTAAGAAATACTTTGTAAAAACTTCAAAAATTTCGCTGTGCGACGTAAATGAGATTGCCTTTTTTTTTAAATACACTTTCGCACATGCTAATTCAACCTTGACTAAAACTGTTATTTATGCATTTGGTTTGAAATCAAGAAAACTCCTGTAACACACACTAAAATACCAGGCATAAAACTTTCCTCGCAATTGAAGGCTACTTACTCAAACGAGGTCAATCGTCTTACTTACGTAACTTATCATTGACATTCTACTTCCGACCAGTGGTCGCCCTCTCGGCCTTATAACATTTGCTATACTGGCATTCCACGATCCATATACTCCACCATGTCATACCATTTCCATCTTGATCAATCATCTCATACTCTATCTCCACACATATCAATCCACCTACTAAAGGTTGCCTTGGCGGACTTTCATGAGTCCCGCCAATTCCAGGTTATCCTTCCAACCTCCAATCAAAACTGATATGTCCTTCAAAGGACCTTGGTGGCGTATTCACCATCATTCTACTAAAACATAAAGGGATAACCATAAGAAATGGTTATACGAGTATAGACATGCAAAACGTACTTTACCGATCATTAGTCACTGTGACAATTTAGAAACAAGTATGCTCGTGTAACTCATATTCATAATAACAGTAGCTAATTGAAATTGCGAACATACTTTACATGAGAATTCTCGTTGCCATTGCTACAGTACTAAATTCACGTATTTCTGTTGACTCTAAGACTATCCCGTCTTAGTACTTCTACCCCTTTCTCACATATCGTAACTTAATTCATCACATCTTAAGTCTAAGTATCTCCTCAGCATACTTAGATCGCTTAAACTATTGCTCTGATACCATATTGTAACGCCCCAAAATCCGGGCCAATTTAAACCTCAAGTTACAACAGGTTATGACAATAAAATTACCACTTATATAGATAGCAAAGGAATTAACCATCAAGAGTGTATTTACAATACAGGATACTTCGAACAACCTATTAATCTAATCATGACACTATAATCAGATTAATTGCGTTATCTAAGCTATCCTTCAACAATCTCTTCTTTGTTAATTGCCACTTCTGCTATTCCAAAAACACTCGTCCCACAACCCTTTATTTGCCTGAGCCTGCACCTGGTAAGAAAACATCATATGAAACGATTAGGCCAACGCCTAGTGAGAACATTCGTTTCAATAATAACATTTGCAAAAATCAATGTAAACATGTTATAACAAACCTGTTTACTCCTTTTCTTACCGTACGTATAACTCTACTTCATTACACAATTTCATCCATTCCCATGACTGACAACAAATCCATCAGCGTATCATACTCCAGAGCCACACTACGAATCTTCTCAGATTCTAGATCAATGCTCTCCACTAATAAATCGCGATTACACACGCCCATTTATCAGCATTTCATACCCCAGAGCCACACTACGAATCTTCTCAGATTCTAGATCATCGCTCTCCACTAATAAATCGCGATTACACACGCCCATTTATCGGTAAGGAAGCAGAGATCACAAGCACTTATGTCAATCTCACTCTCTTCCTTAGAAATCAGGAATAACGATTAATACCACACGCCTATTCCATGATTTCCCACACACTGGAATAACGATTAAACGAGTAATACCACACGCCTATTCCATGTGATTACCAAACTTCAGTGCCTATGGATCCATTACACTACTTGCACTCATACCGGTATTTATTAATATAGATTCCTCATAACAATAAGTATGAGCAAATCATATTTATACCTCCTAGATTCCTCCCTCATAGCAATACAGTTTGAGCCAATCTCCTTTACCTATACCAAACACCTGCCTAGTATCAAACTGGCACAGTCATCAAGCCTAACATACTACCCTTCGAATGTACGTATGTTCATGCTAAACTAATTATGTCTCAATCACTAAATGACAACGATTCAGAATTAACAGAACTGAAAATTGCCCAGTCTGTACAAAGTGTCCGGACAACAAGATGTTTCCGGATAACCTAACTTATCCGGACAACCCATCCTTTCCGGTAAATTCTTACTTTTCCGGACATATTTCAAATCCGGACAACATCTGGATTCTATGATCATCCGGATACCATCCGGTACTAATTTCATCCGGATTCTTGTAATAACATAAAACCTACCCGGATACTTCCTGCGTCCGGAAACATTCATCATTGGAGTTTTCCGGATACGACGATTCATCCGGAAAAGTCGGGTCTGCAGTCTAAAATTCAATCTAACTTCTTGTCTGTTCGATTCAGCTCATTCCCAGTACAACCATACAGTTCATAACCACTTTATACAACTATTTCACGGTTCAATTTAACATAAGAACACTGATTTAAGCAAAGTACAAATGAACTCACCTTAGGTTTGCAAAACCCACTTTAATCCTCCATCTGATGCTTCAAATCTGATGTTACTGATATGTAAATCAAATCCAAAACATAATTTCGTTCATAATCTAACACATACAATAATCACAACTGAAAACATCAACAAATCCCTTACCAATTTGATGAACAAACCCTTGCTTAGTTCATTATTTCCAAAATGACCAACCACACCTCCAAGATTCATTATTTCCACAATTGACACCAAACCTTAGTTCTTTGTATTTTAACCTTATTGAATTATAAAACTTCTATATAATTCCAGGTTACACCAAAATACCAACACATCCCAATTCTCATTAAAACACTATTACTGAAATTTCAGGATGTTACATATTGATAGCGATAAAGAAGACGATGAAGAAGACGGTGAAGAAGATGAAGAAGATGAAGAAGAAGAAACCAGTCCTATTAAGTCATACGGTGGAATAAATGATTTTTTTGGCCAACCTCCTCCCCTTCCAGATCGGGATGACCATTTCATAACACCTAACCAAGAGCCCGTAGCTTATAATCGTAGTAACATACTGAATGAAGGGGACATATTCGCCACGAAAGACGACCTGACCCTCGCCCTCGGAAGAAAGTTTATTGAAGAGGGTTACAAGTATTATGTGGAGAGATCTTCAAATACCTGATTCGAAGCGAAGCGTAGGGATGCTAACTGTGATTGGCGTGTGTATGCTGCAAGTGTCAAAGATACCACTATGTTCCAGGTACGCAGGATGAAGGACGTACACATTTGTTCAAGGACCCAGATACATCCAAACCACCGTAATGCCAATAGGAGAGTACTGGGTAATATAATCCTGCCTAAAGTACAAGATGAAAGCCGTAAACTCCGTGGATCCGACATTGTGAAGGACATCAAGGAGAAATACAATGTAGATATCTCGTATTCACAAGCATGGCGTGCGAAAGCTTTTGGTCTAGCCTTGGTGCGGGGCGACCCCCACGATTCTTACAGGAGACTCCCTGGGTTTTTCTATAATTTGGAGCTTCATAACCCTGGTACCTTTTCCCGAATAGAGAGAGATATTACAGGACGTTTTCACCTCTGTTTTTATACCCTTGGTTGCGCGGTATATATTATTTCCTCTTATACAGTCTACACTTTCACTATACTATAAGTATTCTAACGTTTTCAGCATAACTTTTCGTAGATTCGATCGTTTCCGAGCTATTTGCGCCCGATCATTATAATAGACGACGTTCATTTGAAGGGGCCTTACTTGGGCACAATGTTCTTAGCCGTTGCTATGGACGCCAATAATCAAATTTTCATGCTCGCTTTCGGAGTTGGTAGGTCTGAGAGTGGAGAGGGATGGACTTATTTTTTGGCCAACCTGAAGCAATGTATCGGCGAACCCGAAGGGTTGGTGTTCGTGTCCGACAAGGCGGGTTCAATACGCCAAGCTATCAATACGATGTACCCACGTGCCCATCATGCGCTGTGTTGCCGCCATCTCATGATGAACATGAGAACCAGGGATACTAGGATCGACCATAGGAGGACTATGTTTTGGAAGGTCTGTAAAGCGTACACGGTGCGTGACTTCGAACTTAGAATGGCAGCTCTACGAGTTGCTGTACATGTGGGAGTCCAAGTTTTGGAATCCGATACTACGCCAGAAAGATGGTCTAGGGCCCATTTTCCTAGAATTCGTTACAACATAATGACTTCAAACAGTGTCGAGTCTGTCAATGCACTATCCCGTTATGCTCGGAGGTTACCTATCGTGTCCCTCATGGATTACTTTCGATCAATGCAACAAGACTGGTATGCAAAGCGTCGGAACAAAGCAAGTTATCATCTATACGTACATCAACCTACACAATCTACTTTTGTTACAAAAAATGAGAATATTTTCAGTATTTTGACTATTTGTGTTTCTGCAGCCAAATGGGTAGATTTTCTAACCCCATATGCAATGACAAAAGTTAAAAGGAGACAAATGAAGTCGGCGAGGTTTATTGTCCATGAAACTGGTCATGGTTTATACGAAGTTTGCGATATGCGCAGGGACGCCAAGGTGGCTTACAATAATCGTAGTTGCACTTGTATGAAGTGGCAGATGTCCGGCTTACCTTGCAGTCATGCAATCGCCGTTGCAAGACATCTCCGGTGTACATATGTGACCCACCTGGTGCTTGGTTATTTCACGACGGCTAACTGGCGAGCAACATACTCAGAGGTCAACATCCGGCTGGGCCTCCTGATACGTGGGTTGTTCCAGACCCACCATTTATGACCGTTAAACCTCCATTGTTGAAGAAACGCGTTGGTAGACCGAACAACCACGATCGTATCCCATCCCGTGGTGAGGATCCGACACCGAGAAAATGTTCTCGGTGTAAACAAAGCGGACACAATCGGTCAAACCGTCATAATGATTTTCTAGTGAATCAAGGAGCGTCTAGTAGCCGCCAACGTCCAAGAGCATCGGGTAGTCGCCAACATCAAAGAGCATCCGGTAGCCGGAAAACTCAAGCAGATGCGACTCAGGAGACCAATTACGGAAGTTCTAGACATCATACTTTCGATCTAAACATTGATTTGAACGAGTAAACCTGTTTGAAGTCTCAATTTATGGCTGTTATGTTCAATTGTCTTTCAAGCTTCTTGTCCTTATGTTTACTGTTGATTTCAATGTACTTTGTTGTGTCTGTTAAGTGTTCTTGTGTGTAAAATAAAGTAAACATGAAAGTTGCATTTTATTGATACTCATAAAGCATGGAAACTAGTACATTTGATGAAATCTACTAGTACAGTTGATGAAAGCTACAACTACGGGTAGATGTCCTGCATTTTGGTGATCCAGGCAACCTTTTCAGCAATAACCTACTCCATTCCCGTGTAGCTCTCTGTGAGCTCTGTAATCTCTTCTTCTAGTTCGCGAATCTGTTTTTGCACATCCCGAAGGTCCCGCTTCCTTTGTGCCAGATCTTCTTTCTTCTCCTTCAGGCACTCCTTCTTCTCTTGAATAATCGACCTGTTTTGGTTCCACAAATGTTTTATGTTATTGATCTGGCCGATCGCGTCATCAATGGGATTTTTAACGGAGCTAGGCATTCTTTGAGTTCCTGTAAGATCCTCCGTCTGGTTAGATTGATACATTGGTGGTTCAATCAAGCGATGGTCGAGGTAGTATTGCTCCCATGCAGCGTTCCACTGATCTGTCTCCTCTTCCGTGAATGGATAATCGGCCCTAATTTGGCCCCATTCTGCCCACTCCTCTGTTGTTACCGGTACCCACCAGGTACTCCTGTAATCTCCATCATATAAGGGTTGGTTGTCGTTTTGTCGTGAAATTCCAGCCCCATTGGTGGACCTTTTCCCTTTTGAGCTTGAACCCCCAGCCATAATAGTGGCACGAAATGGTAGAGACTGTTTGCAAACGTTGTGGTTGGTAGAAAGGATTGATAGCAACTTGTGAAATTACTAATTCATTGGACCACCTACTTATAGTCCTGGAAAGGTAGGTTCGCACTTGCGGAGCTGAAAAGGTAGGTTCGCACTTGCAATGTTGTGGCTATAAATACCCATGTTAATTCCAACTTAAGACTCACAACACTCATACAACTTTGTACTCTCATCTTTCACCAAGCACATGGCTGGAAATGCGTCTTCTTCAAACCCACAGTCTTCACAAGTAATGCCGGATAGATTAAAGAAGGAGGTAATTTTTTTGAAAAGGAGATCGAGGAATTCACTGTAGAGTGGAAACAGTTGTTGGCTAGGAAGGAGGGACACCTGAAAAGGATGGAAGATTAAGAAAAGGAGATAAAAAGAATGAAGAGGGAAATCAAAGATAAGGAGTCCCGTATTCGTCAAGAGAACTTACACGTCCACAACATTGTACAAGAGTTCGCAGTTCTTCAAGCGAAGATAAGCGAGAAGCAAGCCTTCATCGATCAATGTAATGCACTTTATCCTTAGGTGGTGGTAGTGTTGTTGCAGTTTATGTGTTGTGGTTTCATGTTGTACTTTGCATTTTCTATGTTGTTGTTTTTTCATGTTGTAGTTTGGTCATGAATAAATGATTTTGGTTCTTAGTAACACTTTAGCAAACGTTGGGATCGAAACGACTACAAATCAAATATTCAGTCCACATGAGTAGTACAAAATTATTTAAATGTCAAACTTCTGCTACACGATGCCTGGGATTTTTGCAATCCCCACCGACTTCTTACATGCTCTGGTGAGACGAGTCTGGAGTTGCTAGCTCCACTTTCTCTATGTACACTTCAATCACGGAATGTCCGTCAACAAAATGACGTATATTGGCTACATCTTCATCGGTAGTCAATTCTATCAGTCCAGTCAACAAGTCTGCATTCGGCCGTTTAAAATACAACTTTAAATATTTTGGTTCGTCGTACTCTAGCTCTCTCATTATCTGTTGAAGCAGCTGCATTGAAAGGTCATCCACGTCTAACATGTCAACATAAATTTCTAGACCACGAAAGTAATGTCTTCTAGGTGGTTCTGTGAAGTACACTTGATGGTGGGCTTTCATGGTGAATAATTGTGGATGTGCATCTGTTCATGAAAATTAACAAACTTAGCATTACACTATGTTGTTTCACACAAGCAAAACCCGAAATTCAAAACTTACTAACCGTATAACTCTCTGGCAGTGGCTGAAAGGGGTTGAGATAAACACCTAAAGGTCAAAACGTGAAGATTTGGCGATGTCGTCAGAAGTCGTTATTGAATAATTTTTCTCGTCTGCGTGTTTTACAATTCATCTAGCGTATTAAAAAAGCTAGGTTCGCAAGTGCGGATGCGGGTAGGTTCGCAAGCGCGGATGCGGCTTTCTATAAATACCCCCATGGAGTGGTGGAGAATTCAACGATCACCGAAGCATCCTTCAGTATGTAGTTTATCGCTTTCTAGTTGTAGTATCAAACGATAAACGTTTATGTAGCCTTTATTGTTCACATGGTAAAGGAGAATTCAATGGCTACTTCTTCTTCTAATCCATTGAATAATCTGAATTATAAGAAGAAGTAGCCTTTGAATTCTCCTTTATCATATGAACAATAAATCCTACATAAACGGTTATCGTTTAGTATGTATTTGTATGTGTGTTCAAGTTGTAGATCAGTTCTTTCAAGTTGTAGATCAGCTCTTTCATAAGTATGTACTTTACCTTTTTTATAATTGTAGTTTCAATGAATTCCTTTTATGTTATTGTGAGAATTGTGTAACTACTGTGAAGTTGATTGAGGTAAAGATGTATGTAAGTAAAGACCAAATAATAAAAGTGAAACACCAAACAATAAAAATTAAACCGTAAATAACAAAAGCTATACAACTTTTAAAAGCTAATTCGACGCGGAGGCCCAAAATATATTTGCCATTTCTCTCTGCCAAGCCATGATATCGATATGCATGTTAGGCTGTTGTCCGCTAACCCTATATGTCAAAAATCGACACGTGAAAGCACCACAGTCGCCGAGCTGACCAGTCTGCTGCGGAACATCCTCTGCATATCTCCATGTGAATTGGTCCATCTACATAGCTCGTTCATTGTCTCCTAGACACCTGAATACGTACGACATATTTCGCCGGAATATTTGAAGCAACGGAGGAATTCTAGGAGCTAGGTTCTTGACCCGATAACTATCATATAAAACCAGTTCCATGGTCCGTAAGGAGTACTCCCCGAGCACCCAATGATAGTTATCGACGTTGATGGGAATAAGAACCTGAAAACATAAACTTAACATTAGTTAGATAGTATAAATTCATAATGTTTGAAATAGGGAAACTTAGATTACATACGTTGTTCACAGAAGATGACCAGCACGGAAATCTGTCCGTCAAAGTCATTGACCCGTCGATTTGCGTAACTACCTCACCTAGGTTCCCAAGTTGCAGCTGTGCCCACCACTATGGGACGACAACGTCCAGTCGCTCTCGGGAGAACGTGAAATGAGCAACATTCGAACCCATGCCTCGATATGCTATAAATAAACCATTCAATGATAAGCTACAATGATGTTTTTTTGGTATTCAAATTGTAAGACTATAATAACATATGAATGTACTAACCGGGTCTTCAAGCCATCCATCGTCTAAATACCCCAATAATTGCCCCCAAAACGTTGGCCCTACATCAAGATTAGGTAAATAAGGAATCCTCATAATGCCCGGCAACTGGTCTTGGAGGTAGAGTTCCTCAACTGAACGTGGAGCGGTGGCAGGACCACTCGTCTCCTAAAGCTGCAGCCTACTGGTCCAGTCGGACGGGGCCTGGTGGGGGTAGTATCAGGGCACTGCGTATAAGGAGACGACTGCCATCTCGAAGTGAAACGCTGGCGTGCCCCCTACCAAGGGGCTCCTCCATCTGAGGTGGGGTTGGGTCAACGACAGGACTGGCGAACAAGGGTGACATGCCCACGCCAGCTTCTGGAAGCGGCATTGATGTGCCCACGCCAGCTTCATGAAGCGGCATTGACGTGCCCATGGGAAAGCCAGATTGCGGCATGAAGGAAGGTCCTGGTGGACGAAACGACGCATCCGGTTGTGATGGCCCGGGAGAAAAGATATTTTCAAACCATAGGGGGGACAAAGGAGAAAAAGGACGAGGAGGGGGTGGCTGTGATGGCTCCTGCGTACAAGTACCAAAATGTTAAACGATGTTAGTAAGTTTGCATATCAAAATGTTAAACGGTGTTAAATGAAATACTTACATTAAAACGCGCCTGAATCCCGTCAACACGCGCCTCAAGCCCAACACAAGCCTGCTGAATCAGACCCACCCGCGCCCAGTTCGGGTCATCGGACGGAAACTCCTAAGAGGGCATATCTGAGAAACGGACTGGTGGTGTTGGAGCCCTGAATACCTGATGATGTCACGTGGTGAAGCCCGGAATCCCTGATGTACCGTGCTCCTGATCGTTAACGGCCTCGTCCTCGTCATCATCGTCGTCCTCGTCATCGTCGCCGTCAGGGTCACCACCGGCTTCACCGCGGAAGAACCTCTGGCTGGACCTATACCACGCCATTCCCTCCTCTTCAGCTGTGGCGACAAGTCTCGTGAGTGGGTGGTCCTCCTCCTAAGGGGTTATCTTCATACAAACCTCCAACTTTGTAAAAATTCTTACCCGCACCGTCACCAACAAAATGTTATCAATTTCGGGTGTATATAATACTTTTCGTCTCCTAGCCCAACGACTTATCCTAGGAACCCGATTTTGCTGCACGAAATACTTACTCGAGCGAGGAAAAGTCTCGACAATCCATATCTGTGGAAAAAGTAATGTTACGCCTACAAAGTCATTAACAATTGTAGAAATATTTAATATTGTGGTAACTAACCTTGAACGGCTGGATAAAGCCCGTTAACGTCAGCTTCGGCTTCTTTTCACGCCGACGCTCAATAAAACCTTTCATCTGCTTATATGTTGCATCCCAGATGAAACTGCCCCAAGGATATCGGTTCCAAGCCCCAAGATTCTCTATCAACGTAAGGACGGTGGGCGAAATGGGCAAATGATGTTGTCGGCCAAGGAAGAACTCCTCCACCATCATCATCAAACATATTCGTACAACATCAAGGTCCGAGTAACGGTCTCCACCAACTTGGTTGCTGAAGGTGTCAAACAAGGCCTTGAGGCGGCCAATGGTCAATTTTCCGTTCCCAAATATTGTATGAACAAATCCCCGAGGCCTGGGTGCAGGAAGGCCCGACATCGGGCCAAAAATGAGTCCCATCATAAGACAGAACTCCTCCGGGCCATACCTAAGTGTGTGCCCGTGAAAACGGTAATATAATGACTCCCTCGGCTGACCACCAGGGGGATATCTCCTTCTTCAAAATGGCAAGAACAAGCGCATGGTCGTTATTTAAGTCCTGAGAATACAGCAACGCACCAAAACAAGTGTCGCGAAAAAGATCAAGCCTACGCTGGGTTAACTGCGCACGGATTTCTCTCAACCGGCATAGCTTTGACTTAATCGTAAAAGACTCACTAGTTTCCCCCAAAGATTCACTAAAGGCCTCTTGCGTATATAAATATCCAAGTTTAGGGGCCTAAAGTGCCAATTTTCAAAGTTTAGGGACCTAAACGGTCATTTTTCAAACTATAGGGACCTAAGCTGTAAATTTCCAGAAAACAGAAGTTTGTAAATGCATGGGACTACTTTCCTAGAAAGTTGGGGGAAAATCCAAGTTTAGGGGCCTAAAGTGCCAATTTTCAAAGTTTAGGGGCCTAAACCGTCATTTTTCAAACTATAGGGACCAAACATGTAATTTTACAGAAAACAGAATTTTGTAAATCCATGGGACTACTTGCCTAGAAAGTTGGGGGAAAATCCAAGTTTAGGGGGCTAAAGTGCCAATTTTCAAAGTTTAGTGACCTAAACCGTCATTTTTCAAACTATAGGGACCAAACATGTAATTTTCTAGAAAACAGAATTTTGTAAATGCATGGGACTACTTGCCTAGAAAGTTGGGGGAAATCCAAGTTTAGGGGCCTAAAGTGCCAATTTTCAAAGTTTAGGGGCCTAAACCATCATTTTTCAAACTATAGGGACCTAAGCTGTAAATTTCCAGAAACAGATTCTTGGAATTCTATGGGACTACTTTCCTAGAAAGTTGGGTGAAAATTCAAGTTTAGGGGCCTAAAGAGCAAATTTTCAAAGTTTAGGGACCTAAACCGTCATTTTCCAACTATAGGGACCAAAATTTTCCAGAAAACAGATTTTTTGTAAATGCATGGGACTACTTGCCTAGAAAGTTGGGGGGAAATCAAAGTTTAGGGTCCTAAAGTGTCAATTTTCAAAGTTTAGGGACCTAAATCATCATTTTTCAAACTATAGGGACCAAACATGTAATTTTCCAGAAACTTCTCAAATTCCTAAAAAACTATTTCTAATTTTCCAAATAACTTAGTACGCCTTTTTTTTCAATTTCTAAAAAACTATTTCTAAATATTTTAATATTTAACTTTATAAATTATATTTGAATTCAAATAATTGACATATTTAAGAATATGAAAAAATTGTTATGTGTTTAAAGTTTGTTTTAAGTTTAGTATATTAATAATTATATTTTATTATAAAACATCTAATTTATATCTAAAAATATCATGCCTTTTACAGCACAATACTAAATAAAATTTAAACATCATTAATGAATAAAATTTAAACAACATTACATAGTCCAAAAACGAACAAATGTTAACAAAAACATTATATTTCATACAATACATACATTAATAAACTTACACAAAGTTCAATACAAACTTAGATTAACAAAAACGAAATAAAATTTAAACATCATTAATGAATAAAATTTAAACAACATTACATAGTCCAAAAACGAACAAATGCTAACAAAAACATTATATTTCATATAATACATACATTAATAAACTTACACAAAGTTCAATAAAAACTTAGATTAACAAAAACAAAATAAAAGCACACAAAAACACAAAAAATCAAAAGACTTGCCTCGTCCGACATTGCGTAACAAATAGCGTGTATCCCACTCTCGTTGACTTCACGTGGACAAAAATGCGGCGTATGGAGGCACAATTGCGGATGAGGAACAAGGAGGGGGGGGGGGGGGGGCAGTGTTGTTTTAAAAAATTGGGGTTGTGGGGGCTCATTATTTTAAAAGGAAAGATACGGCTAGGGTTTCGTTGGGTCCGCAACCGCAATGGCGGATGCGGAGGGCCCAGTGCGGTCCGCAACCGGGCCGGGTCAGGTCGAACGGGTACCACCCGGTTCCAGGTAATTTCTTTGTCGTTTAGCTGTCGAGTGCGGTCCGCACTGGACCGGGTCGGGTCCGAGTGCAGACCTGTGGCTATTTTGGTTAATCCGGAGAGAATTTGGCTATTTTCTCAAGTTGGGTTTTGGATTTGGCTATTTGTGTCAATTTCCCTAAAAGATGCTGTAACATCTCGATTTTTATAAAATGTGATGTTTGAGTTTATTAAATAATTTGAGTATAATTATTTAATAAAGTTGTGATCGTTTATTTGATAAATTAATTTTAGAGTTTATCCCCGATTAAGTTGCGTAATTTATTTTGAGGAATTATAAGTCAAGGGTAAACTTTAATTTTAATTTATTAGAAAGGGATTAAAGTTGACAAGAGTTGAAAGTGAGAGGGGTTGTTTGGTAAATTGGAAAATCAGCACCGCCTCATTTTGATTGTAAAGGAATGAGGTGTCTTATTTAGAGACACTTTACATTTTATATTGTGTATGTGTGTGTCAGTGTGTGTGTTGCTTCACGAAAAGAGAGAGGAGAGAAAGAGAGTGAGCCGTGAGAGGAAGAAGTTTACAAGGAAAGAAATTTTCTGCAACAATTTGAGGATATAAATTGGTACAGCAAAGGTACGTTTTTAATCATAAACTTGTTATGGATAGTTGTATTTATATAGAAATAAATTTTATGAGTTTAAAATTGGGTATTGATGTTTGTAAAGATTGTTGTAGTAACCGTGTCCAAAGTGGAAGAGTTTAAAGTCTTGTGGTGGAAATTTAATAAAATGGAAGTTGAGGGTAGTATTTTGTAAATATGGGACAAGGTATATAATGGGCACAAAACCCTAGAAACATTCCATTTTGGCTGAATTAGTGTGTGTGTGTCGGCTGTGTTTTGGGAGAAAGAGAAGGGAGGAAGTTTTTGGAGCTCTTGTGGTTTTTGGAGAAGAAGGAGCTTGGTGCTTGGAAATCTAAAGCCAGGGTGTGTTTGGGATTCGAATTTGCAGCAAGAAATCACCAGGTAAACTCTCATTTTAATCTCGAATCTGTGGTTTGATTATCAGAATAGTTATTTTGGGGTTTTGGTGTTGAAAATGGGATATGAGACTAAATGGGAAGAGTTTGGGCCCTGTAGTGTGATTGAGCTGCTATGATTTCAGGAACTTTTGAGGTTAATGACTTTGGTATTGCTGCTAATCTTCTTTTCGAGTATTTCGAACTATTTAGTTAATTTCAGCTCCAAAAAGGGAGCAGGCCGACGTCCGGAAAACCCTCTGGACGTCCGGACTCCTTGTCCAGATGAAGGAGTCCGGGTAGGTGTCCGGTAAGCTTGTGTTGTCCGGGTATTGTGTTGTCCGGGTATTGTGTTGTCCGGAAAAAAGGGTGTTGTCCGGAAAAGGGGTGTTGTCCGGAAAAGGGGTTTTGTTCGGATAAGTGATGCAGTCGGCTTATGCGTTTTCGTCCTTTCGCCCAGGTAGGTCGTTTGGAAGTGCGGGTCAGAGTAGGAGAAGGACGTAAGCATATCAGGTGAGTTTTTCTAGCCAAAGCTTGATGGTACTTGTTTATTTACTTGTACGAGTGTGTTTACTAAATGTATGTGCATATATGTTACTTATGCATGATGTGAACTATATAGGGGGTGTGTCCCATACGATCTGATGCGGTACTTATGGGGGGTGTGACCCATATATGATGGTATGACGCTTATGGGGGGGGGGGGGGGGGGGTGTCCCATATGTCATAGTATGATGTGTTATGGGGGGTGTGTCCCATATGTTATTTGCCAAACTTCATATTGATTTATGTTTCGCAAAGTTTTAAATGATAAATGTGGTGTGTTGTAACTGAGGGATCTCACTAGACCTTGTGGTCTAATCCTCGCATTTTCAAAACTGAAACCCTTTTCAGGTAAACAGGTTAAGGGCAGTTCCTCTAGTGGTAAAGAGAAGGCGTGAGAGCGGGCATGGCGTGGCATTAGAGGACTTCCTTTACATTTTTGTTATTAGAGACTCTCAGTTGTAATTAGGGTTGTTCCGCGAACCCAAAGTTTTGAATTTTGAAAGTGTGAACCTTGGGCCAAGTTTTGGCGATTTAATATTACGTCTTGTTTTGGAATGGGTTGTTACAATTGGTATCAGAGCCGTAGTTTAAGGGATTTAGGTGACCGGATGGGCCTAAACTTAAACTGTAGAGTACAACTGAGAAAATAGGAAGGCCTAGGGAGACCTCACTGGGATGCGTACATAATAGGGTGGTGAAAACTATCATGTAAGGTAAGTTCGGGATTACACCTGGCCAGTGTAATTGTGAATTTACAGGTACATGACGGGGATCACTCTTGCCTTGTTACTTTGGGGCGGTTGTTAATCTATATTTTGTTTAATGTTTCAGTAGTTGAAAATGTCAGAACGAAGTTTGAGGAGTAAGTCTGTGCCGTTTGTGGAAACCGTGCCGGCGAGGGAAATCCGCGTGGAGGAGATTTTGGAGGATAGATCGGTGGGTTCACCGAGACAACCGGCTACCCGCGGGAGAGGCGGAGGCCGTGGAAGGGGTCAGGGAAGGGTACCCCGGCGAGCTGCCACCCAGACTGGGATAACGAGATGGTGACCAGAGGTAAGAAAAGGGCGCCGACCGTCCGTCGGGCTAAGAGTGCGGGAGCACCAAAGGTACGCAAGCCGGCCCAATCTGAGAGTACCGCTTCAGAGAAAGAGAGTCCGAGTCTGGACCGCAACCAGGCTTTTGTGACGGAAGAAAAGTGTTAGTGCAATATGTCTTCAAGGTTTTAATATAGAAAGGTCAAAGTCAAAGTCAATGTATTGAGTTGTATTGTGTTGTTTACACTTTGTAATGTGTTTAGTATAAATAGGTTTAGTTGTGTGTTAGTATAGGACTCTAGACATACTTAACTCACATTCTTATATTCTAGAGAGAGAAACACTTGTACAGAACTCCTAATCTTGTAATGTGTTCTTGAGTGAAATGGATGACAAATTCATATCTTCTCTATCTTGATTAGATCTTGGTTAAACAATTGGTATCAGAGCAGGATCAAGATTCAGAGAAGAATTTTGTTGATCAATTAGTAGAATTTGAGGATTTTTCAAGAAGATTTGATTGATTTTCTTGATTTTTCAAGAAAATCTCGTTTTCTTGAGATTTTATCAAATTTTGTTGATTTTTGATCGACTTCGTTCGTGAATTGGTTTTCTGGATTCGTTTTGGTGTTTAGATCATATTTCATTCAGAGATCGAAAGCTAATTTGTTCGTTTTGAGGTTCGATTTCGCGAATTTCAGGTTTTTGCACTGTTCGTGAAAAGTTCACTGTTCGATCGGCTGTTTTTGTGATTCCGAGGTTTTCAGACATTCGTTTGTGAAGAAGAAGTGATCGTATCAGTATTTCGAAAGTATCTGTGAAGGTTGTTTTCAGAGATTTCGATATTTCAGAGGATTTCAGTTGGATTTTTGAAGAACTCGCTAGATCTGGACTTTTCGCAACATTCATCTTCTTTTCGCAAGATTCATCCAAGTATACTTTTCGCAACCCTCTGACCCGAAAACCTTACTTTTCGCAACCCACTGACCCGAAAACCTTACTTTTCGCAACCTTCTTTTGCGAAAAGTGATCTTTCAGCGTTCAAGTTTCTGCCCAAGTCTACTTTTCGCAACCATTGCTTGCGAAATCCTCATTTCTCGCAACCGTTGCTTGCGAATTTCTCATTTCTCGCAACCGTTTCTTGCGAGTTTCTGCCTTGTTAAAAAAAAAAACATATACTGAAAATTTTTTGAGAAAATTTTCTATACTGAAATTTTCTTGCGAGTTTCTGCCTTGCGAGTATTTTGAGAAAATTTTCTATACTGAAATTTTTTCTATAGTGTATTTCATACTTTTTAAGAGTTTTTCAAGAAAAAGTTTTATATAATTTTTTCAAGATGAATTATCAAGCTTCAGGTAATCGTCCTCCGATGCTTAACAAGGATTCGGATTTTGTGAAATGGACGGTCGACTTCATGGATTTCATTTCGAGAAGAGAAAATGGAGATTTAATGATAAAATCTTTCACCGAAGGCCCGTTGATCCTTTATAAACGGGAAGAAGATTTTACTAAAGAAGAGATATATCGGAAGAGAGCTGATAAAGATGCAACATCATATTTGATCCTTGTTATTTCCAAACTTCCACAATATACTTGTGCTCGATTAAATGCTTTCAAAAATAATCCTATGTTGTGTTGGAAGGAATTAACGAAGCTAATGCATGGATCGTATGTTGATTTCAGGGTAAAGAAAGTGAAGAATGCTGATAAGGAGGATACAAATCAGACAACATCAGAAATTCACAAAGAGGAATCGTCAAAAGCGGAAGAAAAGAAAGTTGATTTAGAGAAAAAGGAAGACATGAAGGATGTGATAGAAGATTCTGAGAAGATTACTGAGCTTACAAAGAGACTATCAGATTTAGAAAAATTAATAAAAGATGAAAGAGAAGAACATAAGAAAGAAAGAGAGGGTCTAGCTATAAGAATTTCGGATCTTGAAAAGGAATTGAAGATGAAGACTAAAGCTTGTGAAGATAACAAAGCTTTTGAACTCCAATTCCAAAGACTTTCCAAGCAGAACTCAGATTTTCAGAAAGTATTATTTTTAGAGAAGCAAAAGGTGGAGAAGGAAAGGGCCGAGTTTGAGGTTAAAAGGAAAGAGTTTGAAGTGAAGAATGGGAAGCTTTCAGAGAAAATTTCTGAGCTTCAAAAAGAGTTAGATAAGGAAAGTGAAGAGCTTGAAAAGATGAAGAAAGCTGATTTTCAAGCCAGGAGCGTAAAGGATGATTTTTCTGTAGAACGGAAGATATTTCAGCAAGAAATTCAGAAACTCACGAAGAACTTGGCGGGTTTATCTACAGATATCATGAAGGAAAAGAGGGTGAATTGTGATATTCGGAAGAAGCTCGAGTTGATGACAAAGGAACGAAATGCCTTAAAAGACAAAGTGAGGTCGTTCAACAACTCCGAGTATTTTTCAGAATGTCCGATGCGTCCTTCTAACATTTTCTACGAGCATTCTGTGGATATGTCTTCCAAATACTATGCTGATCTTCCTTCCTACAAAAGAGTCAACATGCAATGGAAGGTAAAAGGTAAATTTCCTGGAAAAGATGTACCAAAATCATCATTTCCAAATAAGAATTTTACAACGAAAGTTAATTCTTTTGTTAATTCTTATTGCGGAAATTATGATTTTGTTAATAATAATAGTGTTCAATATTGGTATGGTACTTACCATTTTCCTTCTTATAGAGCTCCGCTTAACGTGTCAGGACCCAAGACTCGTTGGGTACCAAAATCTACTTAATCTGTTTTGCAGATTTAGAGACAAGCGTTGAACTCTCGGAAGATGAAGTACTTGTGCTTTCAAAGAAGACATTGAACATCACATGATTTCAGGGAGTTTTCTATCTTTTAATATATACATGGGATATTTGGTAAATCTTTTGGTATTTTGTAGGGGGAGAGATATAAAAGACAATGGCTTTTGAACACATCAGTTCAAAACCCGCACTTCAACGGTAATGGCTTTTGAACACATCAGTTCAAAACCCGCACTTCAACGGTAATGGCTTCTGAACAATTCAGTTCAGGACCCGTACTTCAATGGCTATGACTTCTAAATAAATCAGTTTAGAACTCGTACTTATCAGGTGATATCTTTTTGAACTTTAACTGCCATATCTTTTTGTTTCTCAAATCAAGTGATAAAAAGGTAACATTATGTTATATTTTATTTCTACTAACGTTGAAAGTTTGAACCTTCACAAATTTAATTCAATGAAGTGAAATTCTTCAATTTTTTCATTCAATGAATAAAATGTGTGTTAAGGATGATTTTACGAGCATTTTTGTATCGTCGGAGTTATATTTGTTTCTACTTTCGCTTCTGAAATAAGTCGAAAGGTCAGCGAAACATGTTTGAGATTTTGATATAAGCGCAAAATTGTGTAAATCTAGACTTATTAAGAATACAATGCTCACAAAGCCTATTCGTCTTAATCATGAATGGAAACGAAAATATGGGGGAAGCACTACGTTTTTGAACCAAGTGATTGAGATGCTAAAAAATATATATATATATATATATATATATATATATATATATATATATATATATAATAAAATCATTCAGTTTGATAGTCTGTGCCTGTGGCCTATCTGGTTTAGGAGATTAAGTCCCAAGGGGTACTCGTTACCTAGCCCCTAAGATCAACTGATCTGGGATTGGCTGACCCAAATCCTGCTATAGAACCAGGTAGAAAGCCATGTTCTACTGGTACAGATGGGATTAAGGTATATCGATGTAGCCTTTCTGGTTCGGGAAAGTAAGTCCCAAGGGGTGCTCTACACCTAGCCCCTAAGGCCAACTGGTCTGGGATCGGCTGACCCAAATCCTGCTATAGGACCAGTTAGAAAGTTACGTTTACGGTGTATCTTAGTCTTAATAAACTGTTTGATTATAAAAGATGCCAATGAGCACATAATAAAAGTTGCCAATGTGCACAATATGAAAAGATGCCTAAGAGCACACATCTCTTGAAACTTGGGGAAAATACAAAGTCGCAATAAACCTGTAAATTTGTGAAAATTCTTTTTTTGGACAAATAGTGTGAGTAAGAGCAAAATAATCTTATAGGTTTTAGAGGTGCATTTGCTTGTTGCTAATCATATTTCGCATGCTAGTCCACCAAATAGATTTTATAAAGGAGTTGAAATTGAACTTTTGTAACTCGATATGCGATGATGTCTTGTTTTTGAATCCAAACGCATGCATTTGATTTCACTTGATGGAAATATCTGTTACATTTCATTAAGTTGAATTTCTTTTGTTTGGTGTTCAAATGATTAAATGTTAGTAGTAATAAAATGTTGTTCAATGAATTCTATTTTCTTTATATAAGTTTGTTAAAATGTGCGCTTATATGCTTTTTATGCAAATTTTCAGGGGGAGAAAATCAACTTGCTCTACCATTCTTATTTTTAGGGGGAGCAAGATCTTTCGCTTATGGGGAGATTGTTCGTGTTTTTCAAGGGGAAGAAATTTTTTTGAAGAGGGAGATTGTCCGTGACTGAAATTGAAAAGATTTTCGATGCTCGTGATGCTCACTTTCATCGAAAAAGGGGGAGAATGTCTACATCAATTTCATGTCAAAGAAAGTTTAAAATCAAAGATTCGTTTTAATGTCAACGGGGAGATTTGTAGAAAGAAGACGTCGTTTCAAGAAATGATAGGGGGAATTTTATTCTTCAAGAGTTTTTAAGAAATCGATTGATCATTTCAGTGATCTCTTTCTTTTGAACTCGCGCGTTTATGAAGATCGACACTGAAGAATGAAATTCTCAAGTCAATGGAAATGGGGAGAATTCTTCAAGAGTTTGAGGAAAATCGATTGATCCATTCTGTGATCTCTTTTTCTTGAACTTGTGCTTAATTGTATTAAAAAGCTTTGTGTGAAGACTCATATTCTCCTGCTCGAAGAAAGAAGTTCGTTATTTGCCGTTTGAAGATTGGATGACGTTTTGACTTTGACAAGCTTTGATGAAGTCCGAAGATTCAAGAAAGCTAAAGCTTGCTGATCGCATTTGTTTAAACCTTGAATCCAAGGGGGAGATTGTTAGTGCAATATGTCTTCAAGGTTTTAATATAGAAAGGTCAAAGTCAAAGTCAATGTATTGAGTTGTATTGTGTTGTTTACACCTTGTAATGTGTTTAGTATAAATAGGTTTAGTTGTGTGTTAGTGTAGATAGGACTCTAGACATACTTAACTCACATTCTTATATTCTAGAAAGAGAAACACTTGTACAGAACTCCTAATCTTGTAATGTGTTCTTGAGTGAAATGGATGACGAATTCACATCTTCTCTATCTTGATTGATCTTTAGGGTTTAACAAAAAGTTTACTGCTGAAATGGGTAAACTGCAAGAAACTTTGCAGGCATTGCTGAAGCATCGTACTGGGTCGACATCGGAAGGGCAAACTGAAAGTGTGAAAGAAACTGAGGCTGAAGCATCCAAATTACCTACAACTGAGGTGGGGAGCCACTCCCAGGTGACCCCATTTGTGGCAGGAGAGTCAAAGTCGGTAAAGGGCTGTACCTTCAAAACCTTTATGTCTTGTAAGCCTCCATCTTTCAGTGGGGAACGTGACCCGGTTTTGGCAATGAGGTGGGTTCGGGAGATGGAGCTGGCGTTTGACACAAGTAAGTGTGCTGAAGAAGATAAGGCGTTGTTTGCCATGTCAATGCTGAAGGCAAATGCTATCTTTTGGTGGGATGTGGAGACAGGAGGTAAAGGTTCGGAAGTGGCAAAGAAGACATCGTGGGAAACTTTCACTGGAAGGTTCCTAGCCCAGTTTTTCCCATTGGCGGAAAGAAAGAGATTGGAAGGGGAGTTTATGGGACTTGAGCAGGGGTCGATGTATGTGCAAGAATACACTTCTAAGTTCATTGAAAAGGCACGTTTTGCTGAAGTATATGTACCTACTGAGGAAAGACGAGTTGAAAGGTATGTGTGGGGACTGAAGAGCAGTATAAGGGAGCTAGTGCAGAATCGTGGCCCCGCGACGTTTCAAGCGGCGGTCGATGTGGCAGAGTTAACTCAGAAGGAAAAGAACCGACAGATGTCAGAGAGGAGTGGGGATAAGAGGAAGTGGGATGGACCCGTGCGGGATGTGAAGAGATCTAAGACCTCTAGACCCGAACTGCGGGGGGGACCAAGGTTCAGTGATAGACCGTGTGGGAAGTGTAATAAAGTGCACCGTGGAGACTGCTTTGAACCTGATGGTTGTTATAAGTGTGGAAAACTGGGGCACATGGCGCGAGAATGTTCTAGCCCGAGAACGTGTTATCAATGTGGCTCTCCAGATCATATCAAACCTGATTGCCCGCAGTTGAGGAAGGGATCTTCAGGTGGTTCGGGAAGGGGTCAAGGAGGAAGAGGTGGAGAAAAGAAGGTGGAACCAGGCCGAGTGAGGGCTAGGGCTTTTCACTTGTCAGCGGAAGAGGCGGTTGATGAGCCTGACGTGGTATCAGTTACATTTCTTGTTAATTCGAAGCTTGCTAAAGTGTTGTTTGATTCGGGTGCAAACCGTTCGTTTGTATCGCCGACCTTTGCTCAGTGTCTGTCTGTGATGCCTAGAAGGTTAGAGTGTGGTATTGAGGTTGAAATTGCAGACGATAGTCGCGTCTTGGTGAAGGAGGTGTATGAGGGGTGTAGTATGGAAGTAGAGGGTCATACTTTTTTATTGCGCCTATACTCGATGGGTATGGGAGAGTTTGATGTTGTGGTGGGGATGGATTGGTTGTCTAGTAATGATGCTAGCATTGTGTGCAATAAGAAGATGATTCGTATCGCATTACCGGATAAATCCGAGGTAGTGATCTATGGGGATAGGCGTGAGCGTAAGTCCTGCCTCATCACGGTGATGAAGGCGAGGCATTGTTTAGAAAAGGGGTGTCAGGGTTTTCTAGCATATGTGTTAGACGCTAAGAAGGAGAAGAAAAGTTTAGAAGACGTCCCGGTGGTGAGTGAGTTTCCGGAGGTATTTCCGGATGACCTGACGGGTTTACCCCCGGATCGACAGGTCGAGTTTAGAATTGATTTGATGCCCGGCGCGGCACCGATAGCGCGTGCGCCGTATCGGTTAGCACCGGCGGAGATGAAGGAGATGATGACTCAGTTGCAAGAGTTGTTGGATAAGGGGTTCATACGCCCTAGTTCGTCACCCTGGGGAGCGCCGGTACTGTTTGTCAAGAAGAAAGACGGATCAATGCGAATGTGAATTGATTATCGCGAGCTCAACAAGGTAACGATCAAGAATAAGTATCCGCTTCCGAGGATCGACGATTTGTTCGACCAGTTGCAAGGGGCGAAATTCTTCTCGAAAATAGACCTGAGATCTGGCTATCATCAGTTGAAAGTAAGGGAAGAGGATGTGCCGAAGACGGCTTTTCGTACGAGGGACGGGCATTACGAGTTCTTAGTCATGCCCTTTGGGTTGACTAATTCTCCGGCGGTATTCATGGATCTGATGAATCGAGTGTGCAGCGCCCTATTAGACAAGTGCGTGATTGTGTTCATCGACGACATCCTCATTTATTCCAAATCTGGAAGTGAGCATGAAGAGCATCTTCGCTTAGTGCTAGGCCTGTTGCGACGAGAGAAGTTGTTTGCGAAATTCTCTAAGTGCGAGTTTTGGCTTAAAGAAGTCCAATTTTTAGGACACGTGGTGTCGGAAGATGGTGTCATGGTAGACCTGGCTAAAGTGGAGGCCATTAAGGGGTGGGAGACCCCGAGATCGCCATCGGAGGTGAGAAGTTTTCTTGGGTTAGCAGGCTACTACCGGAAGTTCATCCAGGACTTTTCTCGGATAGCTACGCCGTTGACTGCTTTAACCAAAAAGAATTCTAAGTTTGTGTGGACTAAGGCCCAGGAGGAAGCGTTCACCAAATTGAAAGACAAGTTGAGTAGTGCTCCGGTTCTATCCTTTCCTAATGGAACCGAAGGATTTGTAATCTACAGTGATGCATCTAAGTTGGGGCTAGGGTGCGTTCTGATGCAAGACGGAAAGGTGATTGCCTATGCGTCCCGTCAGTTGAAAGAGCACGAGAAGAATTATCCTACGCATGATATGGAGTTAGCGGCGGTGGTTTTCGCGCTAAAGATTTGGAGACACTACCTATACGGGGTTAAGTGTCAGATTTATTCTGACCATAAGAGTCTCCAGCATTTGTTTGATCAGAAAGAGCTGAATATGAGACAGCGGCGTTGGGTGAAGCTTTTGAGTGATTAAGATTGCGAGATCCTTTACCATCCGGGTAAAGCGAACGTCGTGGCCGACGCCTTGAGTCGGAAAGAAAGGAGAGAAACAACGAAAGTGGTGGCCTTTCGAGTAGATGTGGTTCCTAACCTGCTGGACGAGATCAGGAAGTTTCAAGAGGAAGCTCTAGTAGAGGAGAAGTGGAAAAGTGAGAGGATTGTCGGCTATGTGACATCCTTAGAGTGTGATGCGAGTGGGGTGAAGTGTTTTGAAAACCGAGTATGGGTCCCTAAGTTGGGAGGTCTGCGTGAACGAATCTTAGAAGAATCGCATAAATCGTGATATTCTGTTCACCCGGGTACTAATAAGATGTATCGAGACCTGAGGCAACTGTATTGGTGGTCGGGGTTGAAGAAAGATGTCGCGTACTTTGTGGAGCGTTGTGTAACCTGTTTGAAGGTCAAGGCTGAGCACCAAAGGCCGTATGGAGAAATGCAGCCCTTAGAGATACCCGTGTGGAAGTGGGACTGTATTACCATGGACTTTGTAACAAAGTTACCAAGGACCCCGAAAGGTCATGATGCTATATGGGTGATAGTTGACCGTCTCACCAAGTCGGCTCACTTTCTACCTATTCGGGAGAGCGACTCATTGGAGAGGTTGGCCAAATTGTATGTCAATGAGATAGTGACGAGACATGGAGTGCCGTCGTCCATTATCTCCGATCGTGATAGTCGCTTCACGTCGTCGTTTTGGAGGAGTCTGCAAAGGGAGTTAGGCACGCGGCTTTGTTTGAGCACCGCCTATCACCCCCAGACGGATGGGCAAAGTGAGAGGACAATCCAGACCTTGGAGGACATGTTGCGTGCCTGTGTGATAGATTTCAAGGGTTCGTGGGAATCCCACCTACCGTTGATCGAGTTCTCGTATAACAACAGCTATCACGCCAGTCTTCAAGCGGCTCCGTTTGAAGCATTGTATGGGCGTAAGTGTAGGACGCCGTTGTGTTGGAATGAGGTGGGAGAGAAGCAGTTAGCAGAACCGTAAATCGTGCAATTAACTGCCGATAAGATCAGTGTGATCAGGGAAAGATTGAAGATGGCTCAGGATCGTCAAAGAGCGTACGCGAATAAAAGAAGAAAACCTATCGTGTTCGCGGTAGGGGATAAGGTGATGCTCAAGGTATCACCGTGGAAGGGAGTTGTCCGATTTGGAAAACGGGGGAAGCTAAAGCCTAGATACGTTGGGCCTTTCGCCATCACCAAGCGTGTGGGAGAGGTGGCATACATGTTGGAATTGCCGGAAACATTGAGCAGAATTCACTCGACGTTTCATGTGTCCAACTTGAAGAAATGTTTGGCCGAGACTGATGTGGCTATTCCGTTGGAAGAGGTCTGTATAGACGAAAAATTGAGGTACGAAGAAGAACCAATAGAGATTGTGGACAGTAAGGTTCGGAAAACAAGGAACAGGGAGGTCAGACTGGTTAAAGTCCAGTGGAGATATCACAAGGGACGAGAGGCGACGTGGGAAGTGGAATCAGATATGATGTCCAGTTACCCGCATCTTTTCGAGGATTGAATTCCGGGGACGAAATTCTTTTGAGGGGGGAGTGTTGTAGTAACCGTGTCCAAAGTGGAAGAGTTTAAAGTCTTGTGGTGGAAATTTAATAAAATGGAAGTTGAGGGTAGTATTTTGTAAATATGGGACAAGGTATATAATGGGCACAAAACCCTAGAAACATTCCATTTTGGCTGAATTAGTGTGTGTGTGTGTGTGTGTGTCGGCTGTGTTTTGGGAGAAAGAGAAGGGAGAAAGTTTTTGGAGCTCTTGTGGTTTTTGGAGAAGAAGGAGCTTGGTGCTTGGAAATCTAAAGCCAGGGTGTGTTTGGGATTCGAATTTGCAGCAAGAAATCACCAGGTAAACTCTCATTTTAATCTCGAATTTGTGGTTTGATTATCAGAATAGTTATTTTGGGGTTTTGGTGTTGAAAATGGGATATGAGACTAAATGGGAAGAGTTTGGGCCCTGTAGTGTGATTGAGCTGCTAGGATTTTAGGAACTTTTGAGGTTAATGACTTTGGTATTGCGGCTAATCTTCTTTTCGAGTATTTCGAACTATTTAGTTAATTTCAGCTCCAAAAAGGGAGCAGGCCGACGTCCGGAAAACCCTCTGGACGTCTGGACACCTTGTCCAGATGAAGGAGTCCGGGTAGGTGTCCGGTAAGCTTGTGTTGTCCGGGTATTGTGTTGTCCGGAAAAAAGGGTGTTGTCCGGAAAAGGGGTGTTGTCCGAAAAAGGGGTTTTGTCCGGATAAGTGATGCAGTCGGCTTATGCGTTTTCGTCCTTTCGCCCAGGTAGGTCGTTTGGAAGTGCGGGTCAGAGTAGGAGAAGGACGTAAGCATATCAGGTGAGTTTTTCTAGCCAAAGCTTGATGGTACTTGTTTATTTACTTGTACGAGTGTGTTTACTAAATGTATGTGCATATATGTTACTTATGCATGATGTAAGCTATATGGGGGGTGTGTCCCATACGATCTGATGCGGTACTTATGGGGGGTGTGACCCATATATGATGGTATGACGCTTATGGGGGGTGTGTCCCATATGTCACAGTGTGATGTGTTATGGGGGGTGTGTCCCATATGTTATTTGCCAAACTTCATATTGATTTATGTTTCGCAAAGTTTTAAATGATAAATGTGGTGTGTTTGTAACTGAGGGATCTCACTAGACCTTGTGGTCTAACCCTCGCATTTTCAAAACTGAAACCCTTTTCAGGTAAGCAGGTTAAGGGCAGTTCCTCTAGTGGTAAAGAGAAGGCGTGAGAGCGGGCATGGCGTGGCATTAGAGGACTTCCTTTACATTTTTGTTATTAGAGACTCTCAGTTGTAATTAGGGTTGTTCCGCGAACCCAAAGTTTTGAATTTTGATAGTGTGAACCTTGGGCCAAGTTTTGGCGATTTAATATTACGTCTTGTTTTGGAATGGGTTGTTACAATTGTGAGAAAATCTGAGGTTATGATTATGTTCTGCTGGAGATATTAAACATATCTGCGTGTTTTTAGAAACATATATGATTTAAATTTGTAAAATTCTGGGTTAAGGTACGAACACAGTTGATTGAGATAGTTTTGAATATCTTTCAGTTAGTCGCGATAGTTATGAAGATTTGCAGAATTCATAAGTGTCGCAACCTTGGGTTGCGACAACCACATAGGTATCGCAATGGTGAGTTGCGATAAGAGAAATATCGCAACAGTTGGTTATGATAAGAAGGATTATCGCAACAGTTGGTTGCGATAAGGGGGAATATCGCAGCAGTTGTTTGCGATAAATACTGTTGTTGCGATGAGGGTTATCGCAACTAGTTGGTTGCGATAAGGGATGGGGATTTTAGGATTTTTGGTATTTAAATATCCTAAACAATAGATTAATACCAGTGTGGGTATTTCAGATCTCTGTGAAGTCAGTGGTGGATATTCCTACGACTTCGAGAAAGGAATAGTAGCTCTTCAGCTGTCAGGTGAGTTCATTCTTACTTTACCCTTTTTATAACGTTTTAAATTATGGTAAGGTGTATTTTATAAATGACTTATTTTGGGTGGATTTTGGAAGAAGGATTTTATAAAGATTTTATAAAATAAAGTCTATTATTTCAAATTGATGGTTGTGCTTAAAATCATTAATGACATTGGAAAATGACTTACGACAAGAATATGTACGAGTTGTAATTATTGTATTTAATGGACAAGTGAAATTACAACAATATTTATATCAAAGACCGTAAGTGATAATATGGATGGTTAGACTTCCATTATAAGAAATTGACATATTAAATGTGATTTGCTTATAATAAATGATATAAAGGAATTATAACGGAGATTCGCTCATACGGTTGCTATGAGGAATCTATGTGATATAAATAATTCGCTTATACGATTGCTATAAGGAATTTATGAGGTATAAATATAATTCACTTATACGGTTGTTATAAGGAATTTATATTGAGTAGATACCTGTATGAGTACAAATAGGTGATATGGATCCATAGGCACTAGTGGTTATGGACACGTGGAATAGATGAGGGTTATTCATTATTCCGATGTGTGTGAGAAATCGTGGAATAAACGTAATTCCCGATTTCTAAGGAAGAAAAAGGGATTGACATAAGTGCTTGTAATCTTACTTCCTTTCCAATAAATGGGCATGTGTATATTGCGATTTATTGGATAAGAGCATTAATCTAGAATCCGATGAGATTCGTAGTGCGACTCTGGACCATGAGAAATGATTGACTTAATGTCAGATCGTAGTCATGGAATTGGAACATGAGAAATGATTTACTTAATGTCAGATCGTAGTCATGTAATCGGGTTTAACCCGTTATCAAAGGATGGTTACGCAATGGGGTAAGAAAAAGGGTAAACCAGGTTTGTTATGCCTTGTTTACAATGTTTTATAAATATTATTTTGAAATCGAATGTTCTCACTAGGCATTATCCTAATTGTTTCAAATAATGTTTTCTTACCAGGTACTAGCTCGGGAAAGAAAAAGGGATGTGGGACGAGAGCTTTTGGACTAGTGGAGAAGTTAATGGATATTGAGGTTTTGATAATTCGTTTAGATATCATAGTTAATCTAATTATAGTGACATGATTAAATTAATAAGTTATTTGAAAATACTATATGTGTATGGATGATCCTCATAATTGATTCTCCACTTATGTATAAAGCTTAGAAAGTTGCGTTTAAATCTTGTTGAAATTGAGGTCTAAATTAGCCCTGTTTTTAGGGTGTTACAGATGCTATATATAATAAGCAGTAGTGACGGATCCAAGATTTTAGGTGAACAGGTGCACGAACGAAAAATTTAAGAAATTGTTGTCGACGTGTATTTAGCTGAATTCTGTCTTCAGGGGACTTTTTAAGCTTTTAGTTAATTTCGAGATATTTTTTCCAGTCTTTTGGTTGATTTCGAGGGATTTTTTAAGTTTTTTTGATTAATTTTTTTGGTTTTTTTGTGTCGAATCGACATAATTTTTTTTGGATGTTTTGCAAATCAAAATTAACTATGAATATATACTTTTGAGTAAAAATAATCAAATCAATAACTAAAAACAAATTAGAAATACAAAGATGAAAATTTTATAATTTTGGAGAAATTTAATGATCAAATAACATTATATTAAATTAATAGAGTGTTTAATGTGTTATTAAATGTAAATTATGAAGAAGAGTTATGATCTTTCTTATGTTAACAAAAACTAAATACCCAAGTGCTAAGAGTGAGAATCAAACCCCAAATCTTTTGAAACTAGAAGCCTAATTAGGTCCAGACAAACCGTCTCGCCAAAAGCTCGTTCTGGTTACAATTTCAGTTTAAAAATACTTAAGAGCACTCTCAAAATTAAGGAGGTACACCTTCAAGCGGTCTACATTTTTTTTCCTTTACGGTAATCAAGTGAACGGGTGTACGGGACCCACGAGGCGAAGGTAGGTCCGCCCCTGATTTGAAGGTAGAATCTATATAAAAGTAAAATATATGTAAACCTTTATCATAAAGGGTTTAGGGTTTAGCCTGAGAAAGAGACTAAATATGTTATAGAACTGAAAAGTAGTTTGAGGGACAAAATATATTATACTAATAAAAAGTAGTATGAGAAACCAAATCTGTTATAAAATGAAAAGTGGTTTAAGGGACCAAATCCATTATAGAAAACAATGTTCTAAAAAACTCGCCGCACAGCCGCCATGGCGCGCCATGACACCAAGGCTTGTGTCTCACGCCACGTTAAGCCCATGGCACGCCATGGCCTAATGCGCAGTTTTCGTAATCCGATATTTGATTTTTCTTTACATTTTAATGTATTTTGCAAATTCTTTTAATATATAACATAATTTAACTTGCTTATTACTATTGGCTCATTGAATAACACTACAAAACATATCTTTTTATATATAATATTATATATGAATTAGAAATTTGACGCCATAAGTCACGCCTTGAAAACGCCATGGCTTCGCCGTGGCTCCTAAGGCTTGAGGCTTGAGGCTTGGCCTCGCCGCCACGCCACGCCTCACGCCATTTAGAACCTTGATTGAAAACGTAAGTTGAGGGAGAGGAGAGTGAATAGACAAAACTGCCCTTCACTAACGGAAACTTAACTTAAGGAGTTAGTAGGAAGGACCATATCCGTTATAAAAATAAAACTAACGGAAGGTCCCTCGTTAATAATTTTTTTCAAGAACCTTACTCGTTAATTTATTTAAACTATAGGGCCAATTTTGCATTTAACTCTTTTATATATTTTTAACCTAGTCCATTTTAAAGGGGTGTTTGGAATTACTTATTTAAAGTGCTTATTAATTTTTTTTGGTGTGGTGCCGGTGATAAGAAGTTTTTTGTGTGTGGATTGAAAAAAATGAACTACTTATATCGGTTTGACACCGATAATAAGGAATTTTTGATAAGTTACTTCTTTTTTATTTATGAACTTATTTGCAACAACTTATTACTTTTTTGGTCATTTTATATTATAAGCAATCTCAAACACCCCTAAAACATAACTTATCAGTTTATTACGTTTTGATACCGTCATGAGATAATTCAAACATTTTTATAAAACTCCGATTTAACACCACATAAATTGATAAATACTTTTACAAAAAACATAAATTGTTTTAAATAAGCAATCTCAAACACCCAAAGTCATCTCAATAGCCAACGGCTAATATTTGTACGAATTGACTTCGTAAAGATTGGGGATTATATAAAAGTGGTTAACAAATGTAATTAAATTCAAGATATTATGTTAACTAACGAGACGATATATAACACGAGAGTATGTTTATCATCGAGAGTTATATTGGGATTCAATCTGCATCCATTAAATCAATACTAATTAAAAGTGATCATTGATTTAAATTCCTTCTTATATTTTTTGCCTTTAACTTTATTCTCATACTACGGTCATTCATCATAATATGATAGATCGTTCTTAATTGAACAAATACTAGTAACCATTTTAGATTTTGGGGAGGAGCCTATAATACGATCTCTAAATCATGGATCATGTTGTGATAATTGTCTTGGTGCTTTATTTTTAGGGAAATCAATTAAAATACCCAAAGTTCAAAAAATCTCATTTAATTATTTAACAAAATAAAAATATTTATATATTTTTTAATAAATAAAAATAAGATAAATAATAAAAATAAAAATTCATACCATTCATTAAAAATAAAAATTACAAAATACAAAACACTACCAATTATGAAATTTTTGAATTTGCTCTTTTCTCGCTAAAGTAACCCTCAAAGCTTTTCCCGTAAGGTGATCATGCGGGGTCATGAAAAACTCGAAGTCTTTCTCAAATCGTTTTGAGCGTTCGATTTCGAGTTCTTGTTCCAACCTATGTCGTTCGAGTTTTGAGCGTTCGATTTCGAGATCGAGTTTTTTCATTTTGTATTCCATTGTATCATCAATCTTGTCGTTGAACGTCGTCAACAACTGAGTAACACTTTCGTCCGTATTCGCCCCTGACGTATTACTCGTTGATGTTTTTTTTGCCTTGTTTCTCCCGATGGGTCGTTGAATTTGCTCGTCATCGTCATCATCGGAAGGTTGGGTACGTTTTGAACCCCGCGATGAAGTTGTCGTCATCGTTGGAACGACTCCCCATTTTGGACATTTTTTAGGACGTCCCAAGCTTGTTCGTGAGTGAAAGCAACTTTATGGCGTGCTAGATACCGTTCGTGTGCCGTTCGGGATATATCGGCCTCACTCATCCCGCTTGATCTATTATTGAGCAAGTTGTTGTAGATGCCGCCAAATCAATTAATTCTTTTATTGAGGTCGTTGAACTTGCTATTGAGTTGATGGGTTGATCTATAACCTGGTTCACGACCCATGCGAGTAAAGAACACATGCCCGATTCGGCCCCAAAAACTTCCTACATTTATGTAAAATTAAGTATAATAATAATAATAATAATAATAATAATAATAATAAAAATAATAATAATAATAATAATAATAATAATAATAACAATAAAAATAATTACCACCGCTTTGTGCGTTACCGATAACGGGGTCCTCCGAAACGTCAACCCACGCCGACACTAACGCGAGTTCCTCGGCTTTACTCCACGTTTGTTTGGCGGCTTTCGTTGGTCTCGGATTTGATGGTTCCGGGTTAGATTGTGTCGGGATAGATTGTGGTGTGTTCGGGGTAGAAGGTTGGGTTTCCGGAACAATGTCGTCGTCGAGATTGATTGCGGGTGAAGGAAGATTGTAGTTGGCCGGAGTAAAACCTTGTTCAATCAAACCGGGACGTGTAAATTGGTAAGGAAATTGTTGGTGAAATTGTTGGTGAAATTGTTGCGGATATTGTGGCGGATTTTGTTGCGACCATTGTGGCGGAATTTGTTGCGACCATTGCGGATGATAACCTTGTTGTGTAAACGCTTGGAAACCAAGCTCTTGATCTTCTTGCGATTGTGGTGTATTCGGTCGGTTACGACGGGATGTAGGTGTTGTGTTTGGATTCATGATGAGAGAGGTGTGAAAAATAAGAGGTTGAGAGAATTTGAGAGAGTTTGAGAGGTGTGAAAAATAAGAGGTTGAGAGAATTTGAGAGAGTTTGAGAGGTGTGAAAAATAAGAGGTTGAGAGGTGTGAGAAATAAGAGGTTGAGGGTTAAATATATAGTGAGATTAAATTGAGATTTTTTTTTACAAAGAGCCGTTCAACGGCATGATTTTTAAAAATTAAATTAAATTTTTTTTTAAAAACCCTTCGGGATGAAACGGGATGGGGAACCCGGATTCCATCCCTTCCCGCAGACCATCCCGAGCCGTAGCCCATCCCTGCCATCCCGCAGACCATCCCGAGCCCCATCCCGCTTGGGGTACGGATGGCCTTAAGGATTGAGTGAGGGATGAAAGAAAAGCTGATGTGACGCTGATGTGGACCTGAAATCTTTGAAAGATTCCTGAATCGGGTAAATAAATATAGGCCAATGTTGTAAACAAAAGTAACTTTTTAGAATCGACTTGACATTTCACTAACTCTCTCTCTCTATCACACACACACAAACACTCATATATATATATATATATATATATATATATCATTAGATTGTGTGAAAATGACAGTTATAATGAGATGGTATGTAGAACACTTTTGAGCCTTTGAATAAGTTGATTTTTTATATTTTGTTTTACTTACCTTCAACTACTTTCATCTTCATGTTTATCTTTACTTTTAGTTATTTTCACAAACTTTTACATTAAGGGGCCGTTTATAAAACGTTTATCTGGGTAAGTGCTGACGAAGTCACATTAGCTTACCGGATGAATATGACAAGGACTAAGAATCTTACCCGGTAAGAGCGGAAGCAAGAACCGATAGTCTTACCCGGTAAGTGAGTGCGACGGCTCTTACCACGTTAAACGCTTACCGGCTAAATTGTTGCATACGATGCCATTTTGGTGGACTAAAATCTTTTCCGGAAAGTAAGTGATAGTGTTGAATTTTACCGGTAAGCACTTACCCGAGTAAGTGATTAGGTAAACGGCCCCTAAATTAATTTTATATGTATGAATTTGTAAGAGTTCCGATCATGATAATATAAACTAGGTTAATAAAGTTCATTGTTTTAAAAAAGGAGTTGGGAAATGTACAAGACCATATTTTTGTTGAAAACCTTCATCAACTTTTAACTGATTGACTTATATCAAAAATGGATTTTCATCTGCTTTTGTTCATCTTTACAAGTTATTCATACCACGTAATTAAATAAAATATATTAATCAAAATACTTCAAATTTATACATATATCTATTTTTTTTGTATGTACAAGTTAAAATAATAAAGGGAAATTAATTAAAATACCCTAAGTCAAACCATCTTTTACTGAAATACCCAAAATCTCTCCCACTTTGCAAAAATACCCCAAAAATCCGCGATGGGAGCCCGCGATCGCGGGCCAGGGACCTTTTCTGACACTTTTTTAAACTTGCAGGGACCATTTTTGAAAAATGGAATCCTGCGATCGCGGGCTCATCCCGCGATGGGGTTATTTTTGTGACTTTTCAATTGCAAGGGACCATTTTTGAAAAATTCCAGGGACCATTTATGAAAATTTTGATATTTTGGCACTGTTCACCCAATTTCGTCCATTTTTACGAATTTAAAATGAAATGTTACACTTTCAACCCCTATACTTATTTACTAAATTTACTTTATACCTTTTACTTTCATTATTTTAATTTTACATTTAACACATATAATCGTTTATTAACTAAAATACGTTAAAAAAATACGTTTTAATTTTAACAAATTACACCATTATAATCGTCTCTTTGATATGTTCGAAATGAGCTCAATCTTGAATTTTTTTGGATTTATATATTTTAATATATATATCATATACAGTTATACACTACATAAAAAAAATATTTTTTATATTTAAAATTCATACTCTTATAGTTAATTATTTAATTTATGGTACATCTCTTATTTTTTTTTCGATTTTGTTTTACACTCCTATCGCATTAACATAATAATCATATATTAACTAATTCATTAAATCGTTTTAAATTATTATTATTTGAATGTGTTTATAGATTTCGTCTGAAAAAGTTGCCTGCATGATTCCACTGAAAAAGTAACTGCAATATTCGTCTGCTCTTGAATAAAGGTCTTTCATTAGGCAGAAAATTAGTCTTTAAGTAGTCAAACATAGCTAATTAATGAGAATTTAGATCAGATTTATATGGTACTATCAAATGCAAGTTTCTATAATATAGATATTGTTCTACATTGCATGATACCAATTTTTGCATCATATGAATCACTTCCAGACAACAAGAACCAATACCCCAATAATCAAGAAATAAATGCTTGTTCATCCAATAATCTCTGTATTAGGATTATCGCAAGTTTCATAAACCTACTTACTAGGTGTTGGAAATATGGGTTTTACTAAACTTTGGACGCATTTAAATTTATATATATGTGTTATATATAACTAACTTTTAGTAGGTTTATGTTCTTCTATATGAGATCTTCGAAATGATATATAATGCGTCCAAAATAGAGTATGTGTGAAAGAGATATCGATACTCAAAGTTGAGTAAATGGATGAAATTAGCAAAAACCAAATGAAGTAAACAGTAAGTCAATCACAATACTTTAACAAAATAAGTTAATACTAAAAATAACAATTATTTAATGTTACATAAACAACCTAACTTTGATTTATTTGACAATGGGAATAAATGGACTCCGCCATATGTATGCGAAATGCCTTGGCCTCGGCCTCGGTCTGGTCAGGGTGTACAAATACCACATCGTTATTTATCAAGATGTTGGCATTACGACATACCCAGACACCGCAATCCGCATTCATCCCGGCCTGCTGGGGTGTATTCTTGGCGAACTTATGGCGAAAGAGCTCTGACCTATCGCGACGCCTCGTGTCCTTGACCCGACAAAAGAAGTCAAATAGCACATCTTTAAACCTTCTCATCTGGTCTTCCAATTGGTCTCTGAAGAGATTGGCACTATCGCTGTCATATATGGTCATGGTCATAGCGTCAAGCTCAAACACTCCAAGCAGCCAATGTTTGGGATGAATGCATATTGGGATGTACACCTGAAATATTACAATATTAGACAACTTAGTTAGCAACAAAACAACTTAAATAAAATAAGAGTAAAACGATTTACATACCACATCGAGGAGAGCCCAAGAAACCCCTTCCACGCCGTTGCATGAGTTGGCCACGGAGGCGGGACCTTGATGGGGGAGCACCAGGTAGGCAAAGAAAATACTATACATTATGGTCCACTTGGTGTCTGTTCCACGATGTCTTTGCAACAGCGTGACCCAACAATCGATGTGCTATACATAAAAAATAGATGGTTAGACATGTAATATAAACATATTTGATTATATGACTATAGTTAAACTTCATACTAACCACATCCTGTAACTCAGACTCCAAAGGGTCATCCGCCAGTAAGGGACGAATATCATGGGGGGTGATTTCCAGGCTCAAGTAAGGGACGAATATCATGGGGGAGAGGTGACCAGTCCGACACATCCTCAATATTTCCGATGCCGGTTGAGGCTCCGGTGAAGGGACCTTTCCCTTTTTCTTTCCTCCCTTCTTTCCCCCCGCTTTCTTTGCTTGTTTTTTAGCGACCGGTGGTGTCGTAGATCCTTGTTGGCCAAACGGGTGACGAAACCATTGTGAAATTGATCGCGACCGCTTTTGAGGGAGCGGGGTCACCTGTGGTGGTGGATCTACAACATCCATCGAGTCATCGTCAGGCTCCGAGAAGTGATCCTGGATAATAGGAGACCCCGTCTGAAAATTACGTTACTCAATGTTTTAAGTACAATTTAGGAAATGTTCACAATTAAACCAAAACTACCAAAATAACTTACAGTATGCATTTCCGGCCTGTAATAGTCATCGGCCGAACCGCCAAAGATGTTTGTGATTGCTGTGGTGGCGAACGACGACATGTGCTGTGCCCCCGACATCCCGGCCTGCGTGACATTGATCATTAAAATAGTTACAAAATTAGGATTATCGATATATAACTATAATGGTTACTCAGTGTCACTAACACTCTCCGGGATAGTCGAATATGATGTGGTGGCGAACGCCGGCGGCATCTGCGAGGTGTAGGCCCCCGACATCCCGGCCTGCGTGACATTGATCATTATAAGAGTTACAAACTTAGGAACAAACATATAACTATAATGGTTACTCAATGTCACTTACATTTTCAGGGAATGACGGATGGGATGTGGTGGCAAACGTCGCCTGTGCCCCCTGTCCGAACGGAGCGGGGATCGGTGTCGTACTCGACAGCTAAAACAAATTTAGAACGTAATATTAATATACAAACTAAATAAACGTGGCCAACAAATTAAGTTAAACACTAACATTGACAACGCTAAACTGTCTGTAGACTTCCTCCAGATAGTGTACACGTGTCTCTAGCGGCCCGTGGACGTAGTCCCACAGGACTTCATGTGAGCCACGCTGTGGCTCGTAGGAAGGGGCCGCCTGATATGGATTGTAGGAGGAGGAAGGGGGCGCCTGGTAGGAGGAGGAACGGGCCGGCTGGTAGGAGGAGGAAGGGGGCGGCTGGTATCCACCGGAAGGGGGCCTGTCGTCGTCTTCCTCATCTTCGGAAGTAGGGGGACGTCGAGCCCTTTCCGCCTCTGCGTCAATAAAGGCCACGCTGTCTCTGTACCAATATGTGCCCATCTCGTCGACAGTAGGCACAAGGCGATCGGCGGGCAAGAGTGGCTGCTAAATATATGATAAAACATAAAAGAAATTAATAAGCGGGACTAACGTATGCAAATTGTAAACATAGTAAAAGAACTTACATTTCTAGACGCTTTGAAGAACTCAATCCAAAGCGACCTACTTAGGGTAACACGCTTGTCCCAACGGGTTCCCCTAAGTACTCGATCGTCGCGCTTGACGAAATATCGGATTGATGCGGGAAACACCTCCAAGATCCATATATGGAATTAGACAAGAAGAGCAAGTACGTAAAAAGAAAAGCCAAACAGTTTGTATGTATTATTAACAGTTGTTATACTACGTATCTAACCTTGAAAGCGTATGTAAAACCACAAAGATTCATCTTTGCATGTCGATCGGCGCGTCTGCCTATGGCTCGGTGCAGATTAGAGTAGCAATGTGTCCAGATATGGCTACCCCACGGGTAGCTGTTAAACAGCTCAAGGTCCTCGACGGCCCTAAGGACCGTCGATGAAGCATGCTGGCTATACTCACGGCCCAGGAAGCCCATATCCACGATCACCACCAAGCATACACGGACAGCATCGTCGTCGGTTAGGGCACTAAGGCCCTCTTTCATCTTTTCCCGGGCTGCCTTCAGCTTCAAACGAGATGCTGAAATGCCGAAAACCCTAGGAACGAAGGAGCAGTCTTCTAAGGGAGGAAGGGGGGGAGCCTCTCCAAAACGTAGTCCTGTAATTAGACAGAACTCCCGACGCCCAAAATGCAATTGAGAGCCGAAGAAATCAAAATGCATCTCCTCCGGCTCAGCGTTGGCGTCCTCGACCTCCAACTGTAGAAACATGTGTACTAGCGTAGGGTCGCCACCAGAGTAAGACACATCCATCCATGGCCCGAACGGTGTCCCTCTATAGATGGTCTCAAGGGTATCTGCGCGATCACCTAATCCCCTAAACAGCGCTCCTAATTCCTCGATGTATGAAACTTTGCACCTTACCGTCAAGTCGATGTTAAAGAAATCCTTCTACATAGTCATTCACAGATGTTATAGTTAGTGTTATATATAGATGCTGCAGTTTATTTTATTTTATATAGATGTTGCGGTTTATTTTATTTCAACGTATAATAGTGTTATATATAGATAAAGTGCGGTTTATTTTATTTCAACGTATCATATTGTTATATATAGATAAAGTGCGGTGGTATTTTATTTCAACGTATAATAGTGTTATATATAGATAAAGTGTGGTGGTATTTTATTTCAACGTATAATAGTGTTATATATAGATAAAGTGTGGTTTATTTTATTTCAACGTATCATATTGTTATATATAGATAAAGTGCGGTGGTATTTTATTTCAACTTATCATATTGTTATATATAGATAAAGTGCGGTGGTATTTTATTTCAACGTATAATAATGTTATATATAGATAAAGTGCGGTTTATTTTATTTCAACGTATCATATTGTTATATATAGATAAAGTGTGGTTTATTTTATTTCAACGTATAATAGTGTTATATATAGATAAAGTGCGGTTGTATTTTATTTCAACGTATAATAGTGTTATACATAGATAAAGTGCGGTTGTATTTTATTTCAACGTATAATAGTGTTATATATAGATAAAGTGCGGTTTATTTTATTTCAACGTATAATAGTGTTATATATAGATAAAGTGCGGTTTATTTTATTTCAACGTATCATATTGTTATATATAGATAAAGTGCGGTTGTATTTTATTTCAACGTATAATAGTGTTATACATAGATAAAGTGCGGTTTATTTTATTTCAACGTATAATAGTGTTATATATAGATAAAGTGCGGTTTATTTTATTTCAACGTATAATAGTGTTATATATAGATAAAGTGCGGTTTATTTTATTTCAACGTATCATATTGTTATATAGAGATAAAGTGCGGTTTAGGGACCCTAGTTGTCATTCTTAAAAGTTTAGGACCTAATTGGCATTCTTAAAAGTTTAGGGACCTAAGTTGTCATTCTTAAAACCGTAGGGACCTAAGTTGTCATTCTTAACATTTTTTTATAAAAAACACATATTTAACAATTTTTTTATAAAAGGTGTTTTTTTATAAAAAAATTGTTAAGAGTGTGTTTTTATAAAAAAATTGTTAAAAATGTGTTTTTTTATAAAAAATTGTTAAGAGTGTGTTTTTATAAAAAAAATTGTTATAGTTTTATGGTTTTATGTTTGAATGTGATATTTGTATGTTATAATGTGTATGTTGTTATAGTGTGTGTTTTCATATAAAAATTGTTAAAAATGTGTTTTTTTTTTTTATAAAAACACACCCTTAACAATTTTTTATAAAAACACACTCTTAACAATTTTTTTTATAAAAAAACCTGTTTTTATAAAAAATTGTTAAGGGTGTGTTTTTATAAAAAAATTTGTTAAGAGTGTGTTTTTATAAAAAAAAACATTGTTAACAATTTTTTTTTTTATAAAAACACACTCTTAACAATTTTTTTATAAAAAAACACTCTTAACAATTTTTATATGAAAAAACACACTATAACAACATACACATTATAACATACAAATATCACATTCAAACATAAAACCATACATATCATGTTAAACATTGAACATATTCAAACATAAGTTATAAACACTATAACAACCTACAAATCATATATCTTAACTTAAAATAACATACAAAAAATAACAAATAACATAAGGAAAACATACCAAAGAGGTAATACGAGACATCTTCACAAAACCCGAACGCGTATTCCACACGACAAAATTGAGAGAGTGGGAGAAAATTGAGAGAGTTTGATTAAAAATTGAGAGAGTGATTAAAAAAATTGAGAGTGGCCGTGTCTTGGTCCCCCCCCCCCCCCTTATATAGTGCGGCCGAAGAAACAATTAGGGTTTAGGGTTCGTCAAAGGGATTTTAGGGTTAACCCTGTGCCGACACGTGGCACAGGAGCCCGCGATCGCGGGAGGTCAAAGAAAGTCAATCGCGGGCAGGGACCAAAAATGCACACGCGGGCATTCTTGAGGGGGGAAAGCTGTACCGCGGGTATTCTTGAAGGACCAACGCGGGCAAAGTGGGCAAACTTTGGTGACACGTGTAGCCCGCGATCGCGGGGGTCAATGAGTCAAACGCGGGCAGGGACCAAAACTGCACACGCGGGCATTCTTGAGGGGGGAAAGCTGGACCGCGGGCATTCTTGAGGGACCAACGCGGGCAAAGTGGGTAAACATTGGTGACACGTGGCCTGGAGCCTGCGATCGCGGGCTCCATCGCGGATTTTTAGGGCATTTTTTCAAAATGGGAGAGATTTTGGGTATTTCAGTAAAAGATGATCAAACTTAGGGTATTTTAATTAATTTCCCAATAATAAGTACTATAAAATTTGATTATGACCATATTCATCTTGTAGTACTTTTTGATCCGACTAATTATATATTTAAACAGATTGATTCTTTCGATTAAATTTTTAATAGTGGAATAGTAATATATAATTGAAAGACATTTATACCCCTATAGTGTATGAGGCCCTATATGTGCATCAAAATATTGAACTTAATTAGAGTAGTGTAGTGTAGATAAATGAAATTCGAAATTGAGTAATGCCATGCCCCTACCTTCAACTCATTCTGTAACAACCCAAAAACCAACATACATGTATAACGATAAATATAACTCTCAAATGGGTCCTAATTACAAAACATATCCGAATTACAAAATTTTATAGTTAGCAGCGTAAAAACTACCACAACCAAGATGTAACTATCTAAACCATACTAGATTCAAGACTAAGTGCTCCTCACGCCTTACTTCTCACCGGCACGGTCTACACTTTCTCCTTTCCGGATCCCGAAGCACCACTAACGCGCTTCCCTGAAAATGGTTTTTAGTTTCGAAAAGCGAGGGTTAGACCATGAGGTCTAGTGAATTCTCTCTCGAAAACAGTTTAAACAAATCTCATCTTTAACACACGTAAACTACCATCATATGAAACAAAATAACAGTTGAACATAACAATCTCCATATAAGGGTATTTGCACAGTGGTCTCCACGCCCATCACCTCCACATGATGTCCACACTCGGGGCCCCTAGTAGATCCCCATGCCCCCCCAATAGATGTCACATATGTGTGCACGAGAAACAAATTCTAGGCACACCGCTCACCAAACTCCCAAGGATTCTCAATAATCCAAGGTACAACCAAACCCATTGTGCAACCCGACTCCACATATAAGCATATAATCATGAAAGCATGTAAGTCATGAGTATGCAGTAAAACGTTCTCGCAGTTATAAAATAACATGTCTCATTTCAATGTACATATCAAAATCTCGATACCATAATCAGTTATAGAAAAATATGAACACATTAATTTTCACATAAAAATGGTGTAAGGGAACTCACCTGGTTATCGAGGTATGGGCAGATGCTCACACTTTACGTCCTCCTGAAACGACACCTAAAAGACCAGACACTGTCCCCACAATCAGAACAACTATCCGGACATCACTATCCGAGAAAAATTACCGGGAACTCCATCCGAGAACTACCTGGAATCCATCTGGGAACTACCGGGAATCCATCCGAGAACTACCGGGAATCCATCCGGGAACTTATCCGGACAGGGCGACGTCTGGGTACTTCGTACTGTGAAAACCCCAGAACTCCCAAAAATGATTTAAGCACTAATTAAGCCATTGACCAGATTAGAAAAACCATAAGGATCTATATTTCAACTTTAAATGATCACTTATTCCCACAAACAGTCTCAAAACGATCCAAATCATCCCAAAACCCAAATATCTTATTTGGAGAAGAACATAGTGAACTCAAAAAGGGTTTCCCCTCAACAAATTTACTTTACCAAGATTGCAGGATTGAAAGAGATTGCAAGGTTTTAGGCTTACCTTCAGATGATGATTCTTCACAAACGATTTCTTTGAACCAAACCCTTGCTAGAATTCTTCTCAGCCTCCACATCTCTCTTCCTGATGGAATTTCTCATACAAAATGGAAGAATTAGGGGTTTTGGTCACCATTTATACCTTGTTTAAATTTCTACTTGAGACCTTCAAGTTTCTTTCCTTAACTTTTAACCACAACACACCAAAGGCTTAACATTTTAGGACACAGGTGTTATAACACCTCCCTCCTTAAAAGAATTTCGTCCCCGGAATTCCTTGGTCAATCAGACACGGGTGTCTGACCCTCGTCTCGGGTTTTGCTTCCCAAGCAGCTTCTTGTCCACTTGTACAACTTATAATGACAAACCATACCGGCTTTCAACCAATGCTCTCAAAATTAGAGGCGCGAAACACATTACAAATCCCACAAGGTTACCCGGTCCCTTTGCCAATCCTTCAATCCATTAAACAAAATACAACCAACTTACTAAAACATGGCTCATCCCTCTTTTCTTTCGACATATCTCAAAACCAAACCAAACCAAGCCGATCGAACCGAACCAAACTGAACCAAGCTGAACCAAACCGAACCAAGCTGAACCAATACCCTTGGCATCGAACCGAACCCCAAGTTAGGTTTCACGATTCGCACTTCCAAAATTTACAACTTTGGTTCCAACTGATCTTCCAAGAACTTCTGTATAAGACCACATCTTCCTTAGGTTGGGAATACTCACATAATGTACTTATAGTCTTACCGAAAATTTATACCAGATATAAATGTAACACCTCAGGCCAACACCCCGACCAAGCCCACTAGTTAGAGTTCGCTTTGTCCACAAGTCTGGACTCAAGGTTCTTAAAATACGTCTCATCACGAATTTCGCATACCATTTCACTTCCTTAAAGAAGAATTTCACCGAGTTCATGCAACAATGACATGAATCCTTTACTAACGTCGGCAACCACCCAATTTGCCCATCTTAGCACCAGGTCAAACTTGAATTTTCCAATCCACCTTCCTATCACGACAAACGCCTAACACAAAAGTATTTCTTTCCTTCAAAACACGTTGACCACAAGTCAACATTACATACCGATACATACACTTCCACTACGTCCTCTTTCCATACTTGTACACAACTAACCCACCATCCGGGAAAAGGAATAAATCACCTTGAAGATTTACATTCGCATTTTCACTGCATCCAACAGACGTCCAACTAAAAGGAGCGATCACGCCTACTCCAAACTATTCCAAGTAACACATTGTTGAACCCTACGTTAACTTCGGAATATTTAACATCCCAATACTTATTCAAATCTGACGGTCTTACACTTTGAGTGTCCCGTATAACCACTTATGCCATGCCTTTCAGAAGGTATAGATCACATTCCTTCAAGGAAAGATTTATTGACTCATACGTGTCTCTCCACACTTAAACCAATACATACACCAAAGTGCCACCCTCTCATAACTACACGATTAGTTCAAATACCCATCAAGAGCACCGTTTTATACATTTCTCCACCCATATGTTGTCAATACCAATCTTCTTACTTTCAGTTCTTCCATTTGCTTAAAAATATCGTCCTAACCTCCTCTTGCTAGCCTGGGCATTGTCCGCCTATCAACATCCATTTCATTCCCAATCGTTCCAAACATGACGACCACACTTTGCGTTACTAAGCCTAACCAACGGTTTCACCACCATTCTAATTTAAGATAATCAACCAAGTCCTCTTGTATTAACATTCAATGTTTCCCATTTCCCAAGTAGGGTCAACCTGCTTACCAGAATTTCTTCGTCGGTCTTTCATTGATCCCAACATGAACTCACTCAGTGACTCATGCCCCTAAAACACCTGGTTCCTCTTTTGGGTAACCACCAATCACCGTTTTATTCTGACAATAACCATATCATAACCCCAGCTTACAATCCATGCATCCCAACTACATGCTTAATACTTTGCACTCTCACCCACAACATCACACCGCCGACCAGGTGCTTCCGGCCATTTGCACACATAACAATCTTGCTTTCATTTCCACCTAAGTTTGTAATTAACCAAGCATGTCTCTGAATTTAGACAAACCACAACTCACGATTTCCCGTACTTGCTCAAATATACGTCCCTTGATAGACCATTGCAAGCTCCTCGAAAAATCATCTCAAGTTCCCAACGACAAGGGACCATCCCTTATAGATTGATTACTCCAAGCACCGACTTTAGTTATGCTGACTGCCTCATTCCTCCTATACAGGTCATCATATCCCTTAAGGCACACATAGCTACATCAACTGCTTTACGTTCAACATACCCACACGTAATGGTCCAACATCTCACCGCGTATACATCTTTCCCGACAATCCCTCATTTCCTTGAATAAATTATGTGATATAGCCGCATCAGAATTCCTTCTCGTACTTCAGCCTCCTGATAATGATTTCAAAACTAGACACGTTTAACCGTTATCAACTTTAGCATACCTAACTAACGCGGTAAAAATTCCACCATTTCGCCGACACACAAAGATTCCCAATGGAACCCAACGCTTACCACGCATCACAACTAACTGTGTACCCTACAGTCCTTACACAATAAAGAAAAAGACTCGTGTGGTACGTAGTCTAATTACAGTACCATTCACCACTGTTGATCCCTGATATTATCTCAACAATGATATTTAAACCACAAATATACAAAACAAAGTATAATAAGAATTAAGTGCAGAAGCGTTTTAACAATCTGTTTGGGTTAAACTGTTTTGGTAGAAAACACACAAGAGAATAATGAAGACAAATTAAATGACAATAAGTAAGCTCAAAGATTCATCTTCATTGATTCACCACTTTTACACCAAGAACACCACAAAGTGTGTGTTTCTCTCTCTAAATGCTATCTTTCTAGGTGTGAGTGCGTGTGTGCTTCGTTACAAGAAAATGTCTTGTAGAGACCTCTATTTATACAAGACAAGGGGACAGTAGTACAGGAGACAAGGTCGTGGGACGCATCATGGTACAACATTGAGTTTGTGCGCCGATAGTAGTACACTGTAAAAGTTGCACCCTCTCAGAAGATGACACATGGAAAGTAGAGGAGCGTGCCTTGTACTATTTGATCTTCAGAGTCTTCGTACAACAGAGGCACGTGAGGTGCACACTTGTCTTGGTCTTCATGAGCCTTGATCTTCATCTTTAACATCTTCAGTTCCACAAAGGTTCTGTCAGGTTTAACAAAAGCTCTGTGGTCTTCGTTTTCATTCTTCCAGGATGATGATCGACAGAGGCTCTGAGGTCTAGGCGTATCGGCAAATGCTTTTTCCAGATTTGTCAGCCTATTTTTTCAATACTTCTTAAAGTTATACTATTGGAGCTAACAATCTCCCCTAAGTATTGAAAAATTAAAATTTGGAAAAATGCATACAACTTAGGCTAAAAGAACAAGAGGTGAAAGATTCAACCTCTGTAAAAGAGAATGTGTTCATTACGACGCATGCCAGAGGCATTTACAGAATTTTGGAAATTGAAAGTTACAAGACTTGAAAAGATAAAATTGAGTACAAAATAAATCAACAGCGCCTATATCTTGGCATCTGGAAAGTCATCTATCTTCTTTTCGAATCCTCCTTCATTTAGCTGTGTATAGTAAAATACACACATGTCTCTGAAGCGAAGGGTTACATTGATGGCCTCTATGAGTTGATCCGCGTCCTCAAGGTTAACGAATTCCGATCCTCTGTTGGTGAGTAGATCATGCCTGAATTGAAGAAGTGTCTATGTGGCATACTTCTGGCAGTCAAATTCGACGAACAGTTTCTTTCTTCCTTGTGGATCAAGGAACACGTATTCGACTCTGGGATGTCTGTTAATGGAGTGAGGTCATATATCAGAGGAGGAGGGGCAATATTCATCAGGGGTCGTGAGGGTAATCTTTTTTACTCCGAGATCCAGAGCTACCTGAAAATCGATCACGTTGAAGTATAGTAGCCTTTCTCTCATTAAGGTTCTGATGGCGTCGTAGGCTTTTCTGTGCCCAGTTCTTCCATGCACGTACATACCTTTTGCCCAAGTATAGAGTTTTGAGAGATCAAAAGGATGGAGGTTTCGAAGGTCTGCGTCAGTAAATTTCATCTTTGACCCATCTTCTCTCAACACATAGTATATATTATACCAGAAGTTTCTGCATATGGTGTGCGAGAGTTTGACTCCCAAGACCTCTTTGATTTTTGAGTTCGAGAATACATGATCTGGCTTCTGCGCTTTTTCTCTGAAGAACTTGTCCTTGAGTTCTCCAACTATTCTCTCATTCAGAGTGGGTTTGGGCAGAGGGTCGTTCAGGCCTCTGCTGTACAAGTAGTTATAAACCACTTCTTCCATGTCACATTTGGGCGCAGGATGGGGAGGCATAGGTTTTCTCAGAGCGTCCATTTCCCTGACAACTTGAGCTACCCTATCCTCTGTTGGTTTTGCAGAAGGGTCAAGGGGTGGGATAGCTGACAGAGGTGGTCCATAAGCCTAGTCCTCTTCCTCTGGTTTGGGAGTGATGAACGAGTCGAATGCACTATTCATTAATTTTTCTGTGGGTTGGGGCTTTAGCTTCTTGGGTTTCGAATCCTCTGTGGTAATTGCCTTCCCTTTGTCTTTGGCGCTTGGTTTGGGTTTAGGTAAGGATGCCTCTATTGTGCTCTTGGTTTGGACTTTAGGTGAGGGTACCTCTAATGGTTTCTTCTTCTGTTGTATGCTTGGAGGATTTTGGGTTGTTGGTTTTGGTGAGGGTACCTCTGCTGGTTTCTTCTTTTGTAAAGTGCTCTGAGGTTTGGTTTGGGTCTTGGATTGTACCTTCAGTAGAGCTTCTATAGGGTTGGTTGTGGAGTTGGTTTTGGTGTGGGTTGTGGTTGACTCTGAGTTTGAACTTCTTCACGTTTGTCAGTTGGGTTTTTCTTTGCCAGATAGGATCTAGATTTGTTGGCTAGGGTTTTGACCCTTGGTGTTTTAGGTCGGGGTTGATCTTCTGTAGGTGTTAGGAAGGGTAGGTTCGTCTCTGTTGGGGGTGGAGGAAGGTCTTTAGAAAATTGGTTTGGGTTGGTTTCCACAGAGGTATGTGTTGCCTCTTTGGTCTTCTGTGTGGAGGGAGTGGTTTCTTGTTGTTATGGGACTTGTTGTTATGGGACTTGTTGTAGAGGAAGAATGCTCAGTGGTTGGCTCGTAAAAGATGGACCTGATGTTTTGTTGCCTTTGTTCTCCCCCTCATGATGATCTGAGGACCCATCATTATCGTCCTCAGAATCATCATGCTTACCCTGACCCTAACTTGCCTCTGCCTGGCATGAAGTGGGAGGCTTCTTCGGCTGATTGGCCCCAGCAGCGATCATCTTTGCACATAGATCATCGAAGATCCCTAGAAGGTTAGCGACTTTTGCTTCGGAGTTGAATCGCAGCTTCCCCACTCTGGCTTGAAATTCTTTGACATAGGAGGCATTCGCAGTCATGAAAGTCTTAATGAACTCTGTGATGTCATTAAGAACGCTCTGTCCAAGTTCAGTTAGTTGCGCTATGGTGATATAGTCCTGGGGTTTCAGAGCCTGCATCTGCTCTGTTGTGGTTTCTTGCACTTGCTCCAGAGCCTTTCGTAAATCTGCAGGTGTTAAGGATGGAGAGGCTTGTGTGATTGGTTTAGACAGAGCCTCTGCTACGGCTCTTGCTTCCTTTAGTTCCTTGGTCAGTTGGTTGATTGAAGCCTGGGTAGCAGAGGATGCAGAGCTCTGTGCAGATGAACTCTTGAGGGAATTGAGTATTTAAGAGAAACCCTTAACTTCTGTGGAAAATTTATCGAGATTGGTTGATAGATCATCAAGGGCCTTCTGTAAGAAAATTTACCAAGCTTTTCAACTCGGTAAGTTGGGTGGTCACAGAGGTGACGAAGGTTTGGAACTCATCCCTCGTGACATGTATACCTGGTGTAACCTCTGCGGGGACACATTCGTCCGCAGAGTGAACCTCTGTTCTTTAGGTGCCTGTTTTCGACCCTGTTTTTGGGTTGAGGTCGACAGGACTTCCATCCAATCCTCGAGAAGAGACTTTAGAAGCCTCTGCCTCTATGGATGTTCTGCCAGCGTTCACACTCTGAGCCACTCCAGAGGTGGGCATTGAGGGAATGATGGGTTGACTTGGGGATTTGTCTAGAATCCTTTCGTCGATGTGCTCTCTACGCTCCTCTGAAGAGCGGTTGGTACCTAGATTGTGCCTGTCAGAGGAAACGAATTCCTATGTAGGGATTTCTGGTGTGACATTGGGCGATTTGTCACTAGAAAGATTTGTGTCCTTTAAAAAGGACATAATCTGTTGGGCTTCCCCGAACTGTGTGGGCACAGATGATGAAAATGGTTCATCTGGTTGGTTGGTTTGGGTAGGGTTCGAGCCATGCTGCTTTATTTCAATAGTCTCCTCTGCCACTAGACTGGCGAGACTAGGAATGTGGGTTGCATAGGGAGGGAGCAAGGTATATGTGCCTCTGCTAACTACGATATCTTGTACACTCTGTTGTTCTCCTACACCTCCTAAAACTTCTGGAGTATCTACTCTGGACTCTACTTCTTCGTCCCAAACTTCTGTCACCACTAGTTCCTCTGTGTGCTCAAGATTTGGATCAAAGTCTGTGAATTGAGGAGAGGTTATGGGTTCAGTTTGTGCAGAGGTAACTGGTGACTCTACTACCTGTCCTTTTGCGGTACCTTCTGCCAGTTCTAGATCCGAATCCACGTTTGCCACCGTGTATTCAGGAACATCATTTATGTTCCACCCAGAGGTATCCATGGCAACTCTTTCGAGAAATGAGCCAAATGATTCATTTGGTGGGGCCTCTTCAGTGTCGTGGGCGTACGAGGGTTGGGCTTCACCTTCTGCAAATCGAAGAGGGGTTGGGAACGAAGTTCTTCCAGAACTTGGGTCTCATCCTCTGCAATAGTTCGCAGAGGGGACTTGTGTTTATGGGTTTTCTTCTTCTTGGGCTTGGGTGCACCTTCCTCTGAGAACTTGGATTTCCTCTTTTTCTTCTTTTCCTTCAGAGGAGAAGGTGCAGGGGCTTCAACATGAGTTTGTTCAGGGACAAGGGTTTTAGGGATGACAGGGATTGGATCCTCTGAGGGTTTGGCCTTCTTGGCCTTTTCTTCCTGGGGGTTGTTCTGTCATTTTTGGTGGAGCGGCAGAGGTTTTAATCTATGTACGTTCTGGTATTTGGCTTTCAGGGTTGGCAGAGGTGGATGTTTCTATTGTTTTGGCCTTCTTTTTCTTTGGATCTTGCGTTGGGGAGGAAGGGGGTTGTTCTGCAGGATGTTGTTCTGTCACTTGTTGAGGATTAGTATTTCTTCTTCTTTTGGCTTCCTCTACCCTTAGCGTATGCTTCTCTAGAGCTATTCTATGTTCTTCTGGCGTCATCCTCTCCACTACCTCTGTGCCTATGGGAACTTCTAAGAGTGGGGGGTCATAGGACTCGGTCTGGGAGTCCTATGTACACGTGTATATTCTGCAGCTAACGCTTTATCACTCGCAAGTTCTAACATTTTTTCACTCAAATGTCTGCAGTGTGGATACCAAGAGGCATGGTTAGTTGGAGTCATTCGTAGCAGAGGGTAGGTCTTGACTGTTGGTCCCTCAAAGCTCCATCCTTCTTCTTGTAGCAGATGTTTTAAGATGATTCCCAGAAGCCTTTGAAATTGGAGAGAAGGCAGAGTTCCTTTGGCCTTCTGTGTGCTCTGTTTATGTTCAACTGTAGAGGCAAGCTCTTGCAACACTAGACGGGCATAGTCCAGAGGCAAATTGTAGTAGATGCTATACATTATGATGAGGATCTGATGGGAGCTCTGATCTGGGCTTCTAGTCTTCCCTGTTAGGCAACGATTGAGAATTGAGAATAGGGTATTCCATAGAGGAGGGAGGCGGTTCCTCCTGAAGTCATTTCTCTTTGACAGTGGTTGACTATACCCTAGCATAACAACAAACTTGAAGAGCTCTTCATCACTTGGTTCCTCTGCATACCTCCTAAGACCCAGAGCGCTTCTGGTGGGAATATCAAATTTTAGGGATATCATAGCTCTGTTGATCCCTATGGTTAAGGTTTGAGAGTTATCTTGGGTAGACATGTATCCAACCACATAGTTTATTCCATCGTCGTAATGGCAGCTCTTCCAGAATTGATGCAGGTATCTGGTTGGAATGTTCTTCACGTTTCTTGTTAAAATGTCGTTTAAGGGATGGTTTTGCAAGATATTTATCAAGATTGCCAGTTCTTGGCCAAAAGTGTTCATGTTCAGAACCACATAGTGGTTGTTTGGTTTTAAGGGTAATGGGGTTTCATAACAATCGTGGTCCATAAAGTTTTGCAGGTTGGTCGACGGTTGGTGGTGAACTGAGTTTTCACTATTTGATTGTTCTTCTTGGTTCCTGGGAGTGATGAGGTTTTGGGATTTAGCAGTGGATTGAGCAGGGGATTAATTGGTTGCCATTGAAGATGTTTCTTGAATGTGTCTTGAAGAAATAAAGAAGGAATTTACAGGTTTTGCACTTAAAGTTGCAGGTTCGCTAGAGAATTCAGAGAGAGAAAAGCTTGGGAAAATGGAGAAGAAGGGGTGATTTGGGTTTTATAAAGGGTGAAATGGGATAAGATTTGGGCGGTAAAAATTTTATTACATAAAATTTGGGGTCCACACTCGAGTTTACAGCTGTTAGAAGACGTTTCAGTACTGACGGTAGAGTGCCACGTCGAATTAGAGAGTGCCACGTCAGTGGTGGCGATGCACGATGGAACGTCGTGCGCCTCCCATTAACTCTACACGCATGGCAGTTGCTATACCCAAATGTCTGTAACTTTAGAAATAACCCGCACCTCAGATATATTCAAAACACATAAGTGTTAAGAATCACAGAAGCTCTGTGGTGGAGTGAGCTTCTGTGGTCTGAGGTCTTCTTCAACACGCACTAAAATTGCACCTTTTCTTTACCAAAGACATATGAAAAACCAATGAAATGATCGAGAGAGCTTCCACGAGAAAATTCATGATCGCAGAGACCTTGTGGCACAGAGGCTCTATGAAACGTCACAGAGGCTCTTTGACCAAAATATTCTAATTGTGGAAAGCTCTCAAAAGATTTTGATCATCCAAAGTTTTGACTAGTTTAAATAGGTAATCCAGGACATATTTGGAAAGTTGTGTCCGAGAAAAGTGCTTTGGAAAGTGGGTTTGTGCGATGTGCTTACCAAAAATCTCTCACTGGTCTCGACATGATTACCTTATTTTGTGGATTGTCTCGAACAATGAACTTCTGTGGCTCCCCCTTGAATGATCAGCTTCTGTAGATCATTGCAAGGTCTCCTTCTGCTCCCCCTTGATCTATGCTTGGGTCAGATAATGATAAGTAGTACACAAGACATGGATCAATCTCCTAAGAGTCTCTGTGACAATGGGCAGAGGCTCTGTGCCATATCACAGAAGCTCTGTTGGTTACAGAGTTGTTAAGAAAAAGATTGTACATACTGAAACATGAAAATATTTACAGATATACAGGAGGATTTTTCACACTTACAGAGGGATTAACTCAAGTTCAGCATACCCAACTTACCCACCAAGAATAGGAATCTCTTCTCATCTAGTGCTTTGGTGAATAGGTCAGCAAGCTGATACTCTGTAGGCACAAAGTACATCTTGATTGTGCCTTGTTCAACGTGATGCTTTAGAAAGTGGTACCTGATATCTATGTGATTTGTTTTCGAGTGTTGTACGGGGTTGGCAGAGATAGCTATGGCACTTTTGGAATCACAGAGGATGGGTATCTTTTGGATACTTAGACCATAGTCTTTGAACTGAGTTCTCATCCACAGAACTTGTGAACAACAGCTAGCAGCAACAACGTATTCAGCTTCTGCCGTGGATGTGGACACACAATTCTGCTTCTTTGAAGTCCAACTTACTAGTTTACCACCCAGGAATTGACAACTTCAAGAGGTACTTTTTCTGTCTAACTTGCATCCCCCATAATCTGAATCTGTATAAGCCATTAGATCAAAGCCAGAGTTCTTTAGATACCAGAGACCAAGATTTTTTGTTCCTTTAAGGTATCTAAAGATTCTCTTGATATCATAGAGGTGGGATTCTTTGGGATTAGCTTGATACCTTGCACAAAGACATGTGGCATACATAATAGTTGGCCTACTAGCAGTTAAGTATAGAAGAGACCCAATCATGCCTCTGTAGATCTTGCACTCAACAAATTTACCCTCTGGATCTGAGTGTAACTTAGATCCATTGGCCATGGGGGTCTTCATGACAAAGGAGTCAGAGAGTTTGAATTTTGAAAGAATATTAGAGACATATTTAGATTGGCTAATGAAAATTCCCTCTAACGATTGTTTGACTTGAAGCTTGAGGAAGAAATTTAATTCTCCCATCATGCTCATTTCAAGCTCACTCTTCATGAGTGTTTCAAACATTTTGCATTATTTTTCATTTGTAGAGCCGAATATGATGTCATCCATATAAATTTGTACAAGTAGAATCTCATCACCTTTTCTCTTGAAAAACAAGGTGGTGTCGGTGGTACCTCTTTCGAACTTATTGACAAGAAGGAAGGTTGAAAGTCGTTCACACCATGCTCTTGGGGCTTGTTTGAGTCCATACAGGGCCTTATCCAGATAGTAGACATGATTAGGGTATTTAGGACTTTAAAACCCTGGTGGTTGTTTGACGTAAACTTCTTCTTGAATCTGTCCGTTGAGGAAGGCAGATTTGACATCCATTTGGTACACCTTAAATCCTCTGTGGACTGCGAAGGATAAGAAGATACTTATTGATTCGAGCCGTGCGATAGGGGCAAAGGTATCCTTGTAATCAATTCCCTCTTCCTAACAGTATCCCTTGACCACCAATCTTGCCTTGTTTCTAATGACCACCCCTTCCTCATCCTTCTTGTTTCTAAAAACCCATTTGGTCCCTATTGATGTTTTTCCTCTTGGCAGAGGTACTAGGAACCATACTTTTTGCGCTCAAATTGAAGAAGCTCCTCTTGCATGGCTTCTACCCAATTTGGATCGTCTAGGGCTTCAGATACTCTTTTTGGTTCGATCATACTGATAAAGTTTGTATAGAAACAACAGTTAGCAGAAGTTGATCGAGTCGTTATTTTGCTTGAAGGATCGCCAATAATTTGTCTCTGTGGATGATCTTTTGTCCACTTGGTCATCCTTGGAAGGTGGTCATTTGTAGCATCTAATTGAACTTCTGTTGGTATGTATGATGGTTCATGCACAGCTGTAGAAGGTACTTCTTCTGTGCTTGTGCTGGGAGTTTCAGCTTGAGTTGGTATTTCAATAAGAGTGGGAATTGAATCCTCTGAAGATGTAGAAACAGAATCCTCATTCTCCTCTGGTGTTGATTCCTCTGTAGTCACATGGATAGGAATTTCCAATTGCTCTGTCGTGGAGTCCTTGTTTACAGTGTCCTCTGAATGTTCCCCTTCAACGTTTGTACCTACACAATAAGTAGAAGAGGGTGAAGTATTTGAAGGACCAGTTAGAGATATACCTTGACTTGTCTGGTCTGCAGAGGATGGCTCTCCAGAAGCTCTGTGAATCTCAGTAGGGGGATCAACTTCGTCGTTAAACACATCTTCAAATAACATATTTAACTCTGCTTCTCTTAATGTTGAGCCAGAGGCTTCATTGTCTAGCCCGAGTTCTGAACTGATTTGTTCAGAAGTGTTTTGGAATGAATCATCAAACGAAACATTAATGCTTTCAACAATGGTTCGAGTCCGCAGAACATAGATTCTATAAGCTTTGGAAGTGGCAGAGTACCCAATGAACTTCCCCTCATCTGCCTTTCGATCAAACTTCCCAAGGTGTTCTCTGTCGTTTAGGACAAAGCACCTACACCCAAACACGTGAAAGAATTTGATGTTTGGCTTCCTCTGGTTTATCAAATGATACTGTGTCTTGATGTGCCTCTTCACTACTGTTGATCGATTTTGAGTGAAGCACGCAGTAGAAACAACTTTTGCCCAGAAAGAAGTGGGTAATCTAGATGCTATGAGCATGGTTCTTGCAGCCTCCACCAGCGTGCAATTTTTATGTTCAACTACGCCATTTTGTTGTGGAGTTCGTGCAGCAGAGAAGTTTTGTGAGATTCCTTCCTATGTGAGATATGCTTCAATGGTGGAGTTTTTGAACTCTGTGCCATTGTCGCTCCTCAGCTTCTGCACCCTACACTAATAGAGAACCTGGATTCTTTTCATTAGATTGATCAAGATGCTTGGGACATCTGACTTCTTTCGGACAAACTCTACCCAAGTATATCTTGAGTATTCATCAATCAGTACAAGCATATACCTTTTGCCACCTAGGCTCTGTGTAGCAATAGGACCGCAGAGGTTGACATGAAGCATGTACAGAGGCCTAGTGCAAGACACGTTAGATTTGCCTTTATGGGAATCTCTTTTGAGTTTTCCCATTTCACAGGCTGAGTAGAGATGATCTTTGTCAAATTTAACATTAGGCAGACCGCTTACCAGATTAAGCTTCACAAGTTTATCAAGAGTGTGGAAGTTTAGATGACAGAACCTGTTGTGCCATAACCATGCTTCTTCATTTTTGCTTGAAATAAGACAGAGCTTGTCACTTTGGTTTTTGGCCTTGAAATTCATGAGGTATAAATGTTGATCCAAACCTCAATGATTTGATAATAACTCTCTGAGAAACACTTAGTGAAAATTGTAAGTAGACAATATGTATTAGTTTCACTATCGCTGATAAGTACTAAGACTGTTTCAGTACCCGTTGATAGGAACTCTCGTTCTTTAATTTATACATTCAGCGAACACTGTTCATCAGTGAGCCCTGAGTCTGTTCAGCCTCACTGATGATCGCTGATAAAATATGTTGTTTACTTATGATCCCTGAAGACAAGTTTCACGTCAACTATGTTCTACGCTGAAGTCGAAGATCAAGCCAAAGAACCAACGACAAGTCTACTAATGAACTGATGCGGATATCAGCGAAGCCAAGACCTGTCCACTCAACGTGAAGTTTCAAGTAGAAGACTTCAGCGAACGCTGAACTTTATCACTCGCTGATAAAGATTTATTCAGCGAACGCTGATCATGAAGCCTCCTCTACAAGTTACTTTTCTCTTATCCCCTTGCACGTCTCCGTACGATCTGTCAGAACGGACATCCCTTTTGTCTATGATCGTACAACCAACTCTGATTCTACACCGTTCATCATGCGGCCATTGTTTTGTCTACTAAAGTCAAACCATGCAACCAACCAGCGGCTACCACGTGTAAAGTTGTATTGTTGTGCATTAAATGCATGCAGTATATAAAGGAAACCTTACTTCAGAAATGAAGTGCTCGTCCATCTCCTTCTTTCTACTATTATGTGTGTTAGAATATTATCTTTAATATTCTTATTTTTTCTCTATCTTATATCTAGTGCAAGAAATCTTAGTGATTCTCTTAACTTGTTTAGATTAGGTTTATTCCTTAATCTTGTTCCGCAACAAGTTATAAATTGTTTGATACATATCAATAAACAATTTAGAAAAGTAAAAATCGTGTGTTTGTATTCAACCCCCCCCCCCCCCCCCCGCTTCTACAAACTTGTATAACCCTTACGGGACCAACAAGTGGTATTAGAACAGGTTGTTTAATCTCATAAACAAAATCTTGCTTATACTAATCTCTTTTCTCATCCTTGCTATTTTCCATAATGGCAAACTCCACAAACACAAACTACATTGACAATGGTTCTCTTGTAAAACCCCTTAGATTTTCCAGAGATAACTTTAATCTATGAAAAAATAGGATGATGCTATTCTTGGAAGGTGTAGACCCTATTATGCCTTACTATATCGAGAATGGTCCTTATATCCATGTCATGCTTGATCCTGCTGTTCCAGCCACTGCTACTAGAGCTGCCATCCCTGAACGAGAAATTCCCAGGCATCCTAACACATGGAGTGATGAAGACAAGAAGAAGGTGGCCATAGACACTAAGGCCAGATCCATTCTCTCTATGGCTCTTCCTGACGAAGTCTACTATTCCGTCATGAACCTGAAAACCTCCAAAGCCATGTGGGACACAATCTGTGTTCAATATGAAGGCACGTCTGAAGTCCAGGACTCAAGAAAGATCAACCTGGTAAGACAGTATGAAAGCTTCATTTGTGGGAAGAATGAATCTCTCTCTGAAGTGCATCAGCGGTTTAACTGTTTAATTATTGATCTAAAAACCGTTGGTAAGGAATATTCTAACTTTGAGATCCTGACAAAGTTTCTAGAATGTCTTCTTGAAAGCTGGGACAGTTATTCAATGTGTCTCAAGCTATCAAAGGATCTAAAATCTATGACCCTTTCTACCTTATATGACACTATGCTCAATCATGAGCAGTCGTGTCATCTTAAGAAGAATCTTGTAAAAGATTCCAAGAGCACACCTGTTTCTTTACTCTCTTCAGAGTTGGTGCCTACTCAGCGATCTACTGTCACTATCACTGAGTTGGATTCTAACTCTGATGACTCATCTAAAGCTGATCCTTCAGAAATAGATGAGTCTCTGGCCCTCCTGACTAATTCTTTCAGGAGACTCACCAGAAAGAATAACTTCAGAAGAAACAAACCTCTTGCACTCACTGACAAGCCAAAATCATCAACCCCTGTTGATAAGGCTACTGCTACCTGCTTTAACTGTGAAAAAGTAGGACACTTTGCTAGTGAATGCAGGTCAAAGAAAGTCTTTAAACCCTCATCCTCCTCCAAGAAATCCTCTAACCCCAGGGCTAGAGATGACAAGTATCAAAGGCTGAAAGAGAAGTATGCAAAGCTGAAAAGCTTTAAGAAGAAAGGCAAAGGCCTGATGGCTGACTTTGACTGGGCTGCCTCTGATGAAGAAGAATCATCTGACTCTGAAGATGATGATGAGGCCAACCTCTGCCTCATGGCCAAAATAGAAGAAGAGGAAGAACAAACTGAAATTCCCTCTACTTCTGCTTCCACCTCTCAGGTATCAACTTCTCTCACTGATACTCAAGCTTCAGCTCTTAGTGACATCGAAAGACGTCGGACCGTCGATCTTTTGACTATTGATTTATACGATGCCATGAATGGCAAGACCAAGGCTGAAAAACTAAATATTGATCTTGTTGAACACCTTAAGAATTGTCACTTAGAAATTCAAAAGCTCTCTAAAATAGAAGAAAAATTAAAAGATCAGGTCTGTATAAATCAACTCATTCGTATCGAATGAGAAGATGCAGTCGAAGCACTAAAAGTTGAAAAGGCTACTGTTGAAGGATGGTGTAAATCCTCAACAACGATCACTGAAATTTTAAGGTCTCAGATTCCCCTGAGTGATAAGAGTGATCTTGGTTTTAAAGCTGATACTCTAGAACCAACCACTGATCGTTCCATGCTCAAATTTGGAATGTTCGTATCCTCAGTCCCTGACACCTCCTCATCTCAGTGTTCCTCTTCTAAAACTCCCATCCCTGAGTAAAAACCTACCTTAATCTCTAAAGGAAAAGGTAAAGAAAAGGTTTTCAACCAAAAACCTCAGAAGGGTACCTTTGTACCTAAGCTGAATGCTTCTAAAGCTTCAGTGACTTATCCCTCTACTTCTAAGAACAAGATCCCTGGATTTATTCAGTGATCTACTCCTAGACTCATAGTGGATATAATTGGTAAGAAATCTGAAGAACTGATTGTTCCTCCCATTTCCAATGCCAAAGGTATACTTGGTGCTGGCCCTGCTCATTTAAAAATCTCGGCTAAGCATGTAAATGGTCCTAAAGCTACTTTTAGCTATAGGAAATGTTATCACTGTGGACTTACCGATCATATTGCTAGTAAGTACCCCACAGCTACCAGAGCTGAAAAGTTAGCTAAGGTGAAGATCAATGCCTCCAAGGCAAAGAAGACCAATCCTGGTGCAAATCAGGTTAAGGTGAAACCCTCCACTGAGGTTAAGAAATTAACCAAAGTGAAGACTAGTTCTGAAGCTGAATCTTCAAATGCTGTGAAGATTGCTAACCTTCCACTTCCTCTACCACCACTGACAAGAGTGGGCCCATGGTTAAATGGGTGCCCAAGTCAAACTAATCTTCCTTTGTTTGCAGGTTCAGAAGGGTATCTGGTATCTTGATAGCGGATGCTCTAGACATATGGCTGGTAAGAAAAACCTGCTCACTGAATACAAGGAAGAGAAGGGTCCCTCAGTGACCTTCGGTGGAAACGGAAAAGACTATACCCGAGGGTTTGGTGTACTCGTTAATGGTACAACAACCTTCAAAAGAGTCGCATATGTTGAAGGACTGAAGCACAATCTTCTGAGCATTAGTCAGTTGTGTGTCAAGGATAACAAAGTGATTTTCACTAAGGAATCCTGCTTTGTTACTGACAAAAAGGAGAAGATCGCTCTCAGCGGATATCGTATGGGAAATGTTTATGTTATAAACATGGACTCTACAACCACTGAGAACTCCTGTTTCTTCTCAAAAGCCTCATCTGATGTCAACTGGCTATGGCATAAGAGGCTCTCTCATCTAAACTTCAAGACACTGAATACTCTTTCTTCAAAAGAGTTGGTCACAGGATTACCTCAACACTCATACGCTAAGGATTCTCTATGTTCAACGTGTGAGAAAGGGAAACAAACCAAGGCAAGCTTCAAGTCTAAACAAGTTTCCTCAGTGTCATCTCCTCTACAACTTCTCCATATGGATTTGTTTGGTCCTGTTAACAAACAATCCCTCGCTGGAAAGAAATATACATTGGTCATAGTTGATGAATTCTCTCGCTATACCTGGGTAATGTTTCTCCGTTCTAAGAGTGACACCCCTGAAGAACTCATCACTTTTGTCAGGAAAATGGAAGTCCTAAACAACATGACCGTTCGCTCAATAAGGAGTGATCATGGGACTGAACTCAAAAATAGTTCCCTTGATTCCTTCTTTGAAAGCAAGGGTATTTCTCACAACTTTTCTTCAGTGAGAACACCGCAACAAAATGGAGTTGCTGAAAGAAGAAATCGAACTATCATCGAAGCTGCACGTTCAATGCTCAATGATTCTCACCTACCTACTCAGTTTTGGGCAGAAGCTGTCAACACTGCTTGTTTTACTCAAAACAGGTCGCTGATTGTCAAAAGATTCAAGAAGACAGCCTATGAACTTTTCCATGGGAGAAAGCCTTCAATTAGCTTTCTTCACATCTTTGGATGTCAGTGTTTCATACTGAACAACAGAGATGCCCTTGGAATGTTTGATCCTAAGGCTGATGATGGAATCTTCCTTGGATACTCTTCGGTCTCTAAAGCCTTCAGAGTCTTCAATCCAAGAAGACAAACTGTAGAAGAAACAATCCACGTCACTTTTAATGAATCCCGTTTAGCGACCTCCAGACCTTCTGCTGATACTGAAGAACTGAATCAATGGATGTTTTCTCATCTAGGTGATTCAGAAGATGTTCCCACTCCTCCATCTCATACTCATACCGCTGAATATGATGATCCTACTATCATCCCAAGCATGCAGACAAGTGAAGCTGAATCCTCATGGGTCTCAACTGTTCCTCTCAACACTATGCCTGCTTCTGAACCTTCTATCTCTGACATGCTATCTACTTCACAGCAATCAGTGAATGAAATAACATGTGAACCTCTTCCTCTCTTGGCTGATATACCAGAAGTTGCTGAAGCCTCGTCTTTAGCTCCTCCAGAAGTTCAGATTGAGTAAGAAAATTATGCTCCGGCTCAGCGATGGACTATAAATCATCCCATTGATCAAATTCTTGGTGATCCAAACGCCGGTGTTCAGACTCGACGAAGTGCAGGTAACATTTGTTTATTTGTTAACTTTATTTCTCTGATTGAACCAAAGAAAACAGATGATGCCCTCAGAGATCCAAATTGGGTCAGTGCTATGCAAGAAGAGCTGACAGAATTCGAAAGAAACAAATTTGGAAGCTCGTTCCACGACCATCCGACAAGTCAGTGATAGGCACTAAATGGGTCTATCGAAACAAGTTGGATGAACATGGAACTGTAACTCGCAACAAGGCTCGTCTTGTTGCTCAGAGATACAGTCAAGAGAAAGGTATAGATTACGACGAAACATTCGCCCCAGTGGCAAGACTCGAAGCCATTCGTCTATTCTTAGCTTACGATGTACACAAAGACTTCAAGGTTTATCAGATTGATGTTAAATCAGCGTTCCTTAATGGAAAGCTGAATGAAGAAGTCTACGTGGAACAACCTCCAGGATTCTCAGATCCTAAGCATCCAGGTTAGGATTATAAACTGGATAAGGCACTTTATGGCTTAAAGCAAGCTCCTCGTTCATGGTATGACACTCTCTCTTCTTATCTCCATATTGAAAAAATTGAGCGAGGTAAAATCGATAAAACTCTATTTTTCAGGAAAGTTAAAGGTCATATTATTCTTGTTCAAATATATGTCGATGACATTATATTTGGTTCCGCTAACCCTAACCTATGTACTTGTTTCGCTGCTAGAATGAAAGCTGAATATAAAATGAGTATGATGGGTGAGCTGACATATTTCCTTGGTCTTCAAATCAAACAGAATGAAAAAGGAACTTTCATTCATCAAGGAAAATATGTTAAAGATATGCTGAAAAAATTTGATTTATCTCAGAGCTCAGCTATAAAAACCCCTATGGCACCGCCGATGACACTAAACAAGGATCATTCAGGGAAACCTGTTAATGTCATGACGTACCGTGGGATGATCGACTCCCTTCTGTATCTTACAGCTAGCCGACCTGATATTATGTACGCAACCTGTTTGTGTGCACGATATCAAGCTGAACCTAAGGAATCTCATTTGATCGCTGTAAAGCGAATCTTTCGATATCTTAAGGGTACTCCTAACCTAGGTCTTTGGTATCCCAAAGACTCAGGGTTTGATCTAATCGCCTATTCAGATAGTGATTATGCAAGTTGAAAATTGGATAGGAAAAGCACCACAGGAGGCTATCAACTCCTGGGTGGAAAGCTGGTGAGTTGGACAAGTAAAAAGCAAAACTCAGTGTCCACCTCAACCGCTGAAGCTGAGTACGTAGCCGCTGGAAGCTATTGTTCTCAGGTCTTGTGGATGAAAAATTAGCTACTTGACTACGACCTTCAGCTCTCGAAAATTCCAATCTATTACGACAGCACTAGTGCCATCGCTATAGCAAATAATCCAGTGCTACACTTAAAGACCAAACACATCGAGATCAGGTATCATTTTATCATAGATCATGTGATGAATGGAGATATAGAACTTCATTTTATTCCAACTGACTTTCAGTTAGCTGATCTATTTACCAAACCCCTTGATGAGACAAGATTCAACTTTCTCATCAGCGAGATTGGAATGCTGAACCTAGAAGAGTAAAATCCTCAGCGGTTCACATTCGATCAGTGATTATAAAATGAACTTGTATAACTCTATTAATCACCTACTCTCTGAACAAAATTGATTCGTTGATATAAAGGTATGTTCTCTCTTGCTCGCTGACGTTCGCATCAGTATGTAGATTTTCAAAACAAATTGAATCGCTGAAAATCTCTTCCTTTCAGTGATACTTTGAAATTCTAAAACAAACACTGATATTTTTATTCAGTGCTTCTCTTTTTTTCAAAATGTCCCTGAGTTTTTCTAAAAACCCTCAGAGACACTTTAAAATATGAAAGGACGTATATGACATCATCAAACGGATAACAATGGCACGCCTGTTCTCTGACACGTTCGCCCGTTTCGTTTACCTTGTCCAATCAAATTCAAGGGACGTGTCCGTGTCATCATGAAAAACTTTTCGCGCTCATAGTTTTTCTCTCTCTACTCTCACTCTATAAACCCATTGTGTTTATATTTTTACCTTTTACGTGAACATCATCTCTCTCAAGCAAGAATCAACTGTTGCATTTGAAATATTTTCTCAAAGAACCTGTTCATCTTCATCTCCTTCAACGCTACAGGTTAATATTTCTTTTATTTTGCAACTAATAAACTTGTTTTTGATCTTATTGTTGGTTCTAAAAGATCAAACAAAAGAACTTTCTCAAATAAAATCATTTTCTTCATGGTTTTATGAATGCAATCTGTTCTCAGATTGTTCTTCAAGTTTAAAATAAGAATCTTAAACTTTGACATTCTTATATGTTTTTCCAGGATCCTTTCCTTAAATGGAAACTGGAAAACAAGAACATTCACTATGTTTTGTATTTTTATTCAAAACTAGAAAAACCCTAATTTCCATTTCTTTCTCTAAATGGAAATTACAAAACCCTAAAACCTCTTATTTTGGAAACTCTTTCCACATTAAGACATTATTCTTTATCTTCTTCATGTTTATATGATATAAACAAAAATGGCATCTACTGAAGCTCCAAATACTCAGTCTCCTACCACTTATGAAAGGACTGAACTTGTCAATGCCCCACATGTCAACTTTGAAAAAGACCAAGTCGCCTTTCAAGGAAACAATCTTTATGCTCTCTTCAACTTCCCTCCGAAGAAGAAGATCATACACCTGAATGACGCTGTAAATTTCCTCCAGACCTGTCCTCTGGCGACAGCTATGACTGTGACACCTCCTGCTCACAAGAACCTTCTCGTTCAGTTCTGGTATACTGCCAGAAGAGCTCAGATCACCTCCACCAAAGACCCTAAGAAAAAGATCGATGTCATCCTCTTCGACACCGAACATGGTTCTGCCAAGATTACTCTCGGCGCTATTAGGTCTGCCCTCAACCTCCCTGGCAGTTCAAGGGAGAGACGCTTCGTTCCTCTACCTGATCCCAAGAACGCTGCTGATAGAGATGCACTCATTGCATTATTTGATGCAATGCAATATGTTTGGGGAACAGGGAGAGACAAACTCCATGAGAAGAAGCTGACCTCCATCCTAAAATCCAAAATGCCAAGCGAGATGAACTTCATCTTCGCACACCTTATCAACTGCATGACAGCTAAGGTTGGGTCAACTGACCAAGCCTCCAAACCCCAACAGGCTATGGGGTACGTACTGCTGAAGGGCCTTCACATCGATTGGGCAAAAATAATTTTCGACGACATGATGCTCAGAATCGACGAAACAAAGAGGCCGCTGACTGTTCCATATCCCCCTTTTCTCAGCACTCTCTTCCAACAAGGGCTCGGGGACAAATACCCGAAGGTGGGCGACCTGAAGTTATCACAGGTTGGCCCTAAGGTTCTCGACTTCAAGCCCCTGCCAAACGAGGTACGTCTCTCTACTCTTTTAGCTCTTCTCAGACATCCTACTTCTTCTACTTCTGCGGCTACCTCCACGGTAATCCCAACTGCTGGTACCCAGGCTGCAACATCCACTTCTTCTCGAAAGAGAAAACCTTCTGACACCCCACTTGGCACCCATAAGCCCAAAAAGTCCTCCAAGGAGCAACCCCCCAAGCCTTCCCAGGCTGAAGACTCCACGTCTCTCTATCCACAGAAGACGCTGGATAGTTCCGTGGTGCGCTCCACCACAACTGCTGAATCAACCCCTTCAATACCCGCTTCAGCGTCTCTAAACGCTGAGGTTGTCTTGGAACAGAACCTCCCTCCCTCAGTACCTCTAAGTACTGCGGAAGTATTCCTCGGCGGATCCAATGCTGAATCCGGCACCCAATCCCTCTTCTCAACCATCATTCCTCCTACTATTTCTTTGGTCACTCCACCTCTATTCCCCCCATTCACTACTGCAAACACCATTCACCTGCATGATACATCTACTGAAGATCTACAGCGGATGATGGATCAAAACAAAGGACCTGCGGGTACCTCTCAGCGTCAACCAACTATGGAAGACGATTACGAGCGTTACAGTAGTCACCAGAATTTCGATGACTTCACCAACCCACCCGCAGGTATACATAAAATCCTAAACACTCCTCTCTCAAAATCCCTAACTTCTGAGCTTTCCTTTGTTCACAAGTTTAAATCTGTTACAGGTCCTAACTTGGGGACAATCGACGAGTCCCTCAAGGATTTGTCTTCAAAGGTGGAATCTCTCACCACCACACTCTCGGCAAACTCTTCAGTGGTTACAAACGCTGGAGAGGCTCTCAAGACACTCACCTCCGAGGTGAAAGACAAAGCCTCCAGTGTTGATTTGCTGAAGGTGGAAGGTAGTCTCTCTAATGTGGCTACTGCTCTCGCTGACAACTCCACCTCCATCAACACCCTGAACTCTACCAACATCACCCTCTCCAACAACTTCACCACCTTGTCCAACGAAGTCACATCGTTGAAGACAGTGGTCGGAAATCTTCAGGGAGAGGTGTCTACCTTAAAGTCAGAGGTGAGCACTGCGACGAATCTCTTGCAGCAAATTCTCGATCGCCTGAACGCTCCAACATGTCCTCCCTCACACTTTACTCAGGTCGATCAGGAGAATCTGGAAAAGATCAACCCTGCTATTTCTGGCCTGGAAGACAGAATAGCAAGGGTGGAAACTTGCGTTGGGATCACTGGCCTAGAAGACAGTGACCCAAAGCATGCTGATGTTGCTGCTACTACTGTATCCTCCCCCATCCGTCATGTGGAAGAGGGGGAGAAGACTCAAGAAGACCTTCCACATAACTCTGAGGGGGGGGGGGTATTATTTCTGGTGCTACTGAAAAACCTCAGGGAATTGAACACCCTGAGGGAACCGAGTTCTCCCAACATAACGCTGAATCTGAGGGGGAGCAACTCGATAAAGAACTGGAAGCTGATACAGTTCATGTTCCTTCTGAGGACGAGGCTGAAGAAGAAGAAGACGAAGAAGATCTCGATCTTGCTGATGATGAACCATCATCATCCCCTAAAGATGATGATGATGATGACGATGATGAAGATCTCGACTTCTCATTCAAGCCTAGAAGGGCTCCTGCTCAAAAAGGGGTAGTAATAAACGAATCATCAGGGGAGGGGACCGCCAAAAAGCCTGCAGCGTCTGAAGCTGACAAAGGCAAAAACAAAGGTGTCTCATCTGAGGACAACTTGGCTATTCTCTTCAGCAAGTGATAACGCCACTTTTTGGCGTTATTTCCGGTTCTCAAACCAATGAGATTGGCTTGTATTCAAGTAAAAAGGCGTGTATTTTACGGGTTATCTAGTGATTTACACAGGTTATCCAAAAGGCGGCACTCCTCGAGAAAAAAGAAGCTAAAAAGAACCCAAAACGAGTCCAAACGAAAGCCCAAAAGTCAAGCCCAAGACCCGCGACCGAACCAGGACCCGACCCGCGAACCAGAAATCGACCCAAGCAGCATTTAAGACACACGCGACTTACCACGCGACTTGCAAGTCGCATGGCAGGTCTTGTAACCCTCTGTTTCGCGACTTTCAGCTTTAAATCCGATTTTAGGTCATTGTTTTCGGGATCAAGTTTTCACGTTACGGCCAGAGCAGTCCCGGGGGAGATTTCCGAAGCCAAGTGACACCCGTTGGAGCGGAGATAGAGAGAGGATCAGATACACATTCATCGCGCGACGTAGAGACGACCACGATAGAAGGGAGTAACCATTACATTCACCGTTATCACGATTATCATGTTCACATACTTATTTTCATCTTTTTCTATTGTGTTTGAATCCACCACCGATATGAACTAACCGGTTCATGTTGGGGGTTGGAATGAATGTGGTTTGAACTTATAAACAGATGACTTGAAACTTTTATCAGTTTTCTTATTGAATGAATGAATGCAATTTGGTGTTTAATGCTTTTGTGAGATTAGCTACCTTGCAACTGTTTTATTGTTTTCAATTAATGTTCGAGAGAAGTAATTGAGAAACAGAATTAGGAATTGCATAGCTAAGGTAAGAAAGGATCGAGAGATACTGAGTAAATCTTAGTCCCGTTTGAATCTTAATCTTAATGCATTTTGAAACCTGTATGTTGAGATCGAAAGATAAAACTATTGTTTTCGAAATAGAAATTACGGTTGCTTGAAAAAGGAATCGTGCTTTATAAATAAAATCGGTGTTACTTGAGAGAGAACAACGATTAGATAAAGATTGGGCATTCATTGATAGGAATAACTGGTAATTGAATTGAGTCAGATGTTTGTATGTAAGAACCATAGGAGTTCCAACCCTCAGCTTTTCTCTCTATCAAAGTTTTCAAAGCTGTTATGTTTTGTCTTGTGTTGATTTGATCTCATTTATTGCAATTTAATTAGTCTATAAACCAATCTCTAATTTCGACAGTCCAGTTAATAGAATCTATAGTAATTGTGATATTTAGTTCCTAGTTCCCCGTGATTCGATACTCGTACTTCTCCAGTACTATTACTTGACTTCGACCCGTACACTTGCGGTTAGATTCGCGGGGTGTCAAAACCCCGTGTCAAGTTTTTGGCGCCGTTGCCGGGGAACTAGTTGCAACTAATAGCACTACCAGCTATACGCGCTATTAGATTGGACATTTTTTTTCGTATTCTATTTCATCACTTTGAATTTCTGGATTGCTAAGTTCGTGTAATTGCGATTTCAGGTGCTGCTTGGTTTATGCCAAGGAAAACCCGAGGAAAAGAACTCGAGCCTATCGACCCAGAGATCGAAAGAACCGCTCGTCGTCTACGAAAAGAAGCAAAAGCGAAAAGGAATCTTAAATTCGAAATGTCAGACGACGAGAGACCACCTCGCTGCAATAATCCACCACCACCACCTCCGGAAAGGGTGCCTATGCGGTCATTTGCCAATCCGAACGTGGCAACCGCACGGATAGGCATCCAACTGCCCGCCACCGCAGCAAACTACTTCGAGCTCAAACCGAGTACCATTGTCATGGTACAACAGAATCAATATGGAGGAGCGCCGACTGAAGATCCTCATGCACACCTCCGTGCATTCGAGAGGATCTGTAACACATTCAAGATCAATGGCATGAACGAGGATGCCATCAAGCTGAGGTTATTCGGGTTCTCTCTCAAAGGCCGAGCCGAGACATGGACCGAGAGCATCCAACCAGACTCGATTACCACTTGGGCGCAACTGAAGGCAGCCTTCCTTCAGAAATTCTTTCCACCGGGAAGAACCGCGCAGTTAATGGCGGAGATCACCCATTTTTCTCAATAGGATCAGGAAACATTATATGAGGCTTGGGAGCGCTACAAGGACATGATAAAGAAGTGTCCTCATCACGGGCTACAAGGCTGGGTCATCATCCAGACCTTCTTCAGTGGACTCCACCCGCAATTCAAGAACGATATCACTGCTGCCGCGGGTGGAGCATTGATGGATAGATCATACGAGGAAGCATGTGAGCTGATTGAAAACTTGGCCGAGCATAGTTTTTCTACACCGAGATCAGCCGTTAGAAGAGTGGCAAGTATTCAAGAGTCATAAGATATGAAGGAACTGAAGGCTCAACTAGCCTTTATCACAAATAGGGTTAATGGTGGAAATCTTCAAGAACCTGATCAGGTCCATTTTGTGGCAAACCGGAACCAACCGAGAAACGATCCGTTCTCGAATACGTATAACGAGGGGTGGAAAAGGCATCCCAATCTTTCATGGAATCAGCCGGGTCAACCACAGTCAGGTAATTTCCCTAACTCTTCTAATTTCTCTAATACTAACAGTGCTTATCGTCCTCCAGGTTTTCAGCAAAGAAACGCAGGACCATCCAGGGAGAAGAAGCCGGGACTCGAGGACATGATGACGAAGTTCATGTCGAAAATGGACAGCACAGTCGAGGGATTAGCAAGCACAATCAATACTGTCAAGGCGGCTACCGAGCAAAACACCGTCGCCATCAAGATCCTCGAGAGGCAAGTGGGGCAGATTTCCGAGACCCTACAAAACCGAGCCCCCAGGAAACTTCCGAGTCAACCCGAAAGACAAAACCGGGAGCATTGCAATGCCATCTACCTTAGAAGCGGAAAGGAGTTGACCAGAGATCCGGTAAGCGAGACTTCATCAAAGGAGACCGGTCCGGAAGAGGAAGAGTTCGAGATGATAGACATGGGCGAGTTAAAGGCTGACAAAGAGTTTGAGGTGAAGAACAAGAAGAAGGAGGAAGATGTGATTGATCGAGAGAAGCCGAAGGAAAAAGTGGCACCACCGGCCAAGCCGGAAGTTCCAAACGTGCCTTACCCGAGCAGATTGAAAGCGCAAAAGGATGATGTCAAATTTTCAAAATTTCTTGATGTTTTCAAAAAGCTAACTATCAACATCCTTTTTGAAGATGCACTTACACAAATGCCCTCTTACGCTAAGTTCATGAAGGAGATTATATCGAAGAAGAGGACACTTGATCACCAGGCCACCGTTGCACTCACTGAAGAGTGCAGCGCCATCTTCCAGAATAAGCTTCCCCAAAAGCTCAACGATCCAGGGAGTTTTTCTATCCCTATCCAAATTGGGAAGTTTTCATTTAATAAAGCGTTATGTGATTTAGGGGCGAGTATTAACTTGATGCCCCTTTCTATTTTCAGGAAACTTGGATTGGGTGAAGTGCAGCCAACGTTCATGACGCTTAAGCTGGCTGATCGATCGATAAGGTATCCTTACGGAGTGATAGAAGATGTGCTTGTCAAAGTCGGTAAGTTCTACTTTCCGGTAGACTTTGTGGTGATAGATATAGATGAGGATGAAGAGGTCCCGATGATCTTGGGACGATCATTCCTAGCCACCGGGAGAGCGTTAATTGATATGGAAGAGGGAGAGATCACGTTCAGAGTCGGCGGTGAGAACGTGAGATTCAAGTTGCTAGAAAGAAGAGGAAGTCAGAGAGAAGAAGAAGGCGGAGCTGGTCATGGAAGACCAATTGTGAAAGAGTCCGCGGGGAATCGCAAGTGTGGGCGATTCGAGTCTGCGGATACTGAGCCGAACTGAACCCACAAAGTCGTGCCACGACTTTAAATACGGCGCTGGGTGGGAGGCAACCCACCAAGGTTAGTTTCCGTTTATTATTTTTCTTCTTGTGTGTGTTTTAATTCCAGAAAAACCATAAAAATCGAAAAATTGAAAAAAAACCAAAAATAGCTGGAACAGGGACATACGCGACTTTCCACGCGGTTTGCATACCGCGTGGTAAGCCGCGGGACCCTCTGTTTGGTTTTCTGAAACAGTGATTTACGCGGCTTACAATCCGCGCAGCAAACCGCGGGTGTCCCATGTTCATTTTTTCGTGCAGTTTTTGTTTCCTTTCTTCCTTTGTGTGCTTCTTGTTTTTGTTTTGTGTCTTTCCCTTGTTTTGTGTCTTTCCCTTGTTTTGCTTGTTCTCTCCGTCTCCCCTCCGTCTCCAAATGCTCAGTCTTTCAAGAATCTCCTCTGGCCGGGCAAAACAGGTATGTTCTAATCATTTCTATGCTAAAAGAGTGGTGTTTGATGTGTTGTTCTATTTTAATTGCACGAGATGCAACAAACTTAAGTTTCACTTAGGTTTGGGGTGCCTCATTTTTGAACCATCTACACACTCACTTTAGATCCTGTGCAAACCTCGGTTTTACCGAGGTTTGGGGTTGGCCTCTTTTTGGCTTTTATTTGGCAAACCTAGGCCACGGCCTAGGTTTGGGGTGCCTAGTTTTAGAAAATTTGGGTAGTCTTTTTATGCTATATATGTAATGCCTTGCCTGTTCTTTTAATAACTGCACAATGAGTCGCATCACCCACGACTTTACTTGCACATTGGGGACAATGTGTGGGTAAGGTTTGGGGTTGCCCAATCGGGCCCAAGTTATGCACGTAGATTTCCTGCACTTCTGAGTGTCTAGATCAAAGTAGCTAAAATTTTTGTTTTGAATGATTGAGACCGACCATTGTGGGAAGAATCTTGTGACAGTGACGTGACCGTTAGGGAAGGACCGGGAAAGGACATGACTAGGGACATTAGTGGAGACCACCCGATAGTGAGTTTTGAGCCTAAAAGACGTTTTTTTTCATTTCGAGGGATTCATACACCAAATTCATACACACTTTTTCGAATTCCTTGTCGTGAATGTAGAATGATCTCGCTACATTATTGCATTGAGTAGCAAAGACGAACATCGGGATTAGGTAAGGGTATAGTAGACCATATCGTGTGGACCTTAAGATATGATTCCAGGCATTGTGTGTTTTATTTAACCTGTTTTTAGCTATCGTACCTTTTACCCTTCTGCGTGTACCCTTAGCCCCTTTGCAGCCAAACACTCACCTTTTCGTTTCTAAACCCATCATTAAACCCTTAGCCATAAGCCTTAGCCAACCCAATCCGAAAGTGTGTCAATCGGAAGAAGTAATGAACTTACAAAAGACAAAGCAGAAAAGAATAGAACAGGCCAGTCAGGTGAATAAAATGGGTCAATGTAACCCAGGAAATGGAAAAGAGGACCAATGAAGTCCCAAACTCAAAAAAAAATCGAGTTAATTTAGATTTTATCTATAGCAGTAAATAAGAGAGTCAAAGCGACTCCAATAGTGACGAAGAGGGCCAAATAATAGAGCGAAAAGCTATAGAGTTCGGAACTACAATTGATTGACACGCCAAGGATTTTTGAACCATTTTACCCTTCGTTTCATAGCCTTAAACTTAGCCCCATTACAACCCTTGTAAAGACCTGGATGATCTTCTGGAAAATGTGATTAGAGTCTATGACCACCTTTACCGAGATTCCCTGTCTTGTTACTTAATTCCTTCGGAGATCAACATTTTGGACAATTGTGCGTCTTTCTTTAGAGTTGTCATGTAATTATTGCGTATTATTGTACATAACCTCCATACACATGACAACACGAGCGATAACCTAGGTTCGAGCGAAAAGAGAGTATCCTGAGAGGTAGGGTCGAGGCGAAATGTTTTCCCTAGCATGTTTGGACCTAGTCTAACCTTAGCGTAATCGGAACGATCACGAGTTCAACTCCCAATGGAAGGTCATAGATCGGACAAAATAAAAATGAGGCGAGAGTGAGATAGATATTCACGGGTATAGGAAATCACCGATGCATCGCTTGGTACCGATTGGAAATTTTGCAGTTATTGTTATTTCACTATGTGCTTTTATTCTATTTTATCGCTAATTTGCTTGGGGACAAGCAACGCTCGGTTTGGGGTTGTTGATAACGCCACTTTTTGGCGTTATTTCCGGTTCTCAAACCAATGAGATTGGCTTGTATTCAAGTAAAAAGGCGTGTATTTTACGGGTTATCTAGTGATTTACACAGGTTATCCAAAAGGCGGCACTCCTCGAGAAAAAAGAAGCTAAAAAGAACCCAAAACGAGTCCAAACGAAAGCCCAAAAGTCAAGCCCAAGACCCGCGACCGAACCAGGACCCGACCCGCGAACCAGAAATCGACCCAAGCAGCATTTAAGACACGCGCGACTTACCACGCGACTTGCAAGTCGCGTGGCAGGTCGCGTAACCCTCTGTTTCGCGACTTTCAGCTTTAAATCCGATTTTAGGTCATTGTTTTCGGGATCGAGTTTTCACGTTACGGCCAGAGCAGTCCCGGGGGCGATTTCCGAAGCCAAGTGACACCCGTTGGAGCGGAGATAGAGAGAGGATCAGATACACATTCATCGCGCGACGTAGAGACGACCACAATAGAAGGGAGTAACCATTACATTCACTGTTATCACGATTATAATGTTCACATACTTATTTTCATCTTTTTCTATTGTGTTTGAATCCACCACCGATATGAACTAACCGATTCATGTTGGGGGTTGGAATGAATGTGGTTTGAACTTATAAACAGATGACTTGAAACTTTTATCAGTTTTCTTATTGAATGAATGAATGCAATTTGGTGTTTAATGCTTTTGTGAGATTAGCTACCTTGCAACTGTTTTATTGTTTTCAATTAATGTTCGAGAGAAGTAATTGAGAAACAGAATTAGGAATTGCATAGCTAAGGTAAGAAAGGATCGAGAGATACTGAGTAAATCTTAGTCCCGTTTGAATCTTAATCTTAATGCATTTTGAAACCTGTATGTTGAGATCGAAAGATAAAACTATTGTTTTCGAAATAGAAATTACGGTTGCTTGAAAAAGGAATCGTGCTTTATAAATAAAATCGGTGTTACTTGAGAGAGAACAACGATTAGATAAAGATTGGGCATTCATTGATAGGAATAACTGGTAATTGAATTGAGTCAGATGTTTGTATGTAAGAACCATAGGAGTTCCAACCCTCAGCTTTTCTCTCTATCAAAGTTTTCAAAGCTGTTATGTTTTGTCTTGTGTTGATTTGATCTCATTTATTGCAATTTAATTAGTCTATAAACCAATCTCTAATTTCGACAGTCCAGTTAATAGAATCTATAGTAATTGTGATATTTAGTTCCTAGTTCCCCGTGATTCGATACTCGTACTTCTCCAGTACTATTACTTGACTTCGACCCGTACACTTGCGGTTAGATTCGCGGGGTGTCAAAACCCCGTGTCAGCAAGCCAGTTTGTCAAGTAACATATATTTTCTTCCCTTACACTGCATCCCTCCTCTATCCCTTCTCAACCTCAGTTCTCCTCTCCATAAAACATCTATACACTTAAACCTCATTATTTTCTCTATCTCTTTTCCCAAATGATCTTACTTAAACAATCGTTGTATTTCAGCTAGTCCTCTCTCCTACTTGAGGATCAAGCTGAAGTTCCTCCAGCTACATCAACAATAATCCCAGCCCTGAGCGCTGAAGAAATAATCCCGGTCTTAGACTTCGCTGAGACTGATGAACCAGAAGAAGAACTGCTCTGTCATAAGAAAAGACCTTCCTTGGCTCCTCAAAAGCTAAGTGAAGAAGAACTGAAAAGAAGAGAAGCAATGATCAAACAGCTTGAAGATCAGCGAATCGTCCTTGCCCCTTGTTTCAAAATAACAAAAAGGGAGATCGCTGAACACCTCAAAGCTGAAAAACAACTCGCCGATCGAAGGAGAACTGAAGAAAAAGATAAAGCTTATGCCATTGAGCTCGTCCAACAATCGGTGAAAGACCCTAAACTGAAGAAAACTCCTATCTCAATTCAGCGTCAATTGTGGAAGGACGCCCAAAAGATCTTCGAGAAGAAGACCAAAGTTTCTGACTCAACCCTGAAATGGTGCAAAGAACGACTCAACTATCGATTTCAGGCATCTAGAATAAACAAGGTAAACATCAGGGGAAGAATGTCCATAAACGTTCCAGTTGTTAACGTCGACATATTCAGAGAAAATGGTAGCAAGGAAACCATCTACGCTTCATCGATCATCAAGTACGGTTTCTCTGAGTGGTTGAAGATGCGAATAGCCATTCAGCGATCACGCTCAAGTTTTAAAGACTTTATCGAGAAAGTTTTGAATAAGCAGATCGACTTGGTTACATCTGCTGTGGATATTTCTCCTCCTCCTCCTGCTCCTGTTCAACGAAGAAGGCCTGCTATAAAGAAAAAAACAACACCTTCAGACTCAGGTCCTCCTATCAGAAATGAAACCGGAATTGGCTTTTCACGCGAAGAAGTTCTTGGTCCTAACCCTGATCTCTCAGTACTCGATGTCACTTTGCCCCTTGGTGAACGCTTTGTCCCTGGAAAAGTATTAAGCGAACCTTATGGTATCTTCTTCAGAGACTACGATGGACGAGAATGCTTTCAACGCATCTCTGAGCTACACATTGCTCCTAACGAATAGCTCAGGGATCTCGTCTATTGGTGCGGTTTTAGAGATGATCTTCTCAGACACTTCATGAAGCCCCTGATCTTTAAAGAAGCAAAGCGAAGACGGGATCTTGGAGAGAAAGTCCCTGATTGGATGATCCCTACCACAAATACCCTTGATGAACTTCTTATCAACGATGAACCTGAATAGTTGATAGAATTCTCTTGTAAATTCTTCTTCATTTTATCAACTGTATCTTGTGTTGTAATTTTTATTTACTGTACTTGTAATTTTTCCACTTCCCTCTGTAACTTATACGAAGTTTAAAGAAAAATTTCAGCGAATGTACTTTACTCCATCAGTACTTAAAAGATCCCCGAAAACAGTAAATGGGACAAATATTTTATGAGTTCTTTTTATCCTTATGTTTTCTTACTTAGCAATTTTCTTTTATTGCTATGTCATAATCAAATAGGGGAGATTGTTGATCCAAACCCTCAGTGATTTGATAATGACTCTCTGAGAAACACTTAGTGAAAATTGTAAGTAAACAATATGTATTAGTTTCACTATCGCTGATAAGTACTAAGACTGTTTCAGTACCGCTGATAGGAACTCTCGTTCTTTAATTTATACATTCAACGAACACTGTTCATCAGTGAGCCCTGAGTCTGTTCAGCCTCACTGATGATCGCTGATAAAATATGTTGTTTACTTATGATCTCTGAAGAAAATTTTCATGTCAACTATGTTCTACGCTGAAGTCGAAGATCAAGCCAAAGAACCAGCGACAAGTCTACTAATGAACATGCGGATATCAGCGAAGCCAAGACCTGTCCACTCAACGTGAAGTTTCAAGTAGAAGACTTCAGCAAACGCTGAACTTTATCACTCGTTGATAAAGATTTATTCAGCGAACGCTAATCATGAAGCCTCATCTACAAGTTACTTTTGTCTTATCCCCTTGCACGTCTCCGTACGATCTGTCAGAACGGACATCCCTTTTGTCTATGATCGTACAACCAACTCTAATTCTACACTGTTCATCATGCGGCCACTGTTTTGTCTACTAAAGTCAAACCATGCAACCAACCAGCGGCTGCCACGTGTAAAGTTATACTGTTGTGCATTAAATGCATGCAGTATATAAAGGAAACCCTACTTCAGAAATGAAGTGCTCGGCCATCTCCTTCTTTCTACTATTCTATGTGTTAGAATATTATCTTTAATATTCTTATTTTCTCTCTATCTTATTTCTAGTGCAAGAAATCTTAGTGATTCTCTTAACTTGTTTAGATTAGATTTATTCCTTAATCTTGTTCCGCAACAAGTTGTAAATTGTTTGATACATATCAATAAACAATTTAGAAAAGTAAAAATCGTGTGTTTGTATTCAACCCCCCATCCCCCTTCTACAAACTTGTATACCCCTTACGGAACCAACAATAAATCACCTCTTCTTTCAGCTCTTAGAAGTTCTATGTCTGCGTCGTCTCCAAGTAAAGAGCAATAAGTTCTTTTGAACTTCACATCGAAACCTGTGTCGCAGAGTTGGCTTACACTGAGTAGGTTGTGCTTGAGGCCATCCACATACTCAACTTTGCACACGGTCACATCTTCCTTTTTGATGACTCCATAGCCTCTGATGTACCTATTTTTATTGTCTCCAAAGGTTACAGATCCTCCACTAAGTTTATCTTTATACGAGGACAGTAAACCTCTATCGCCAGTCATGTGCCTAGAGCACCCGGAGTCTAGGTACCAAATAGGCACATACTGCTTCTGCTATACAATTAGAGAGATTTAGGTACCCATTTCCAAATGGGTCCAATCTTGTTAGGGGTCTTTAAGGTTGCCTTAGCATCCTTAGTTTTGGTTTTAACTTCTTTAGAAGAACCATTTTGTTTCTTCTGACCCTTGAATTTTGCATTCTTTGCTTTGGGTCTAGAGAGGAAACAGTGAGGACCCGAGAAATGTTGATTCAACTGATATATAAGTTTAAAGCAATGACAGTAATCAACATGTGAAGAAACTTGCTTAAACTTTTCATTAAAAACATTGAACATGGGTACAGAGGCTTTATGATTGCAATCTCTCCTAGCATCAGACTTTCTGTTACAGAATGACCTATCTAGGCTAGATTTATTTTTATAAAAAACTCTCTTCAGATGAGCCATCGGTTGTACCCATCTTCTGAGGTGAACTTTTGTCGATTTCACTATCATAGAAGAAAAAGACTTGTTATTTTCAATCCATTTTCCCTTTTATTGCCATGTAAGTTTTTCTTGAGTTGGCCTTAAAGGGTTTGAAGCTTTTGGAGTTTGAGAGGATTTTTCCTTTTGTTCCTTAATCTTTTCAAGCTCAAGAGAAGTTTTAGCTTGTATGCACATGTCTAGAAAATCTGGACAGATAGGAATTCTTGTGAACTTCTCCTTTGGAGGAATTGTTCTGTTAAGAATGCCATAGGGAAGTTTAAATCCCTCTGATTCACAAGGTACTATCTCTGAATCGTCAGAATCAGTCTTCGAGTCGACAGAGGTTGAGTCATCCTCATATACTGAGTCTGAGTCAAGGAAATCTCTATCGACAAAGGCAAGGTGTAACATCCCAAATTTCATAACAGGCAAACAACCATAAATAAGCATTCGAATTACATAAAACCTTGTCATTACATCATCAATAATTCATACTAAACAAAATTGACAGCGGAAGTCTCTAAATCCACAGCCGAGATTCTATCTATAGTCATCATTCAAAACCTTGGAGTCGCTATGAGCTCCACACCTTTCTTGGCTTCATCTAATTCTTACTAGAATTTCCCACTGTACGCTTACCTGAAAATGGTTTAGTTTTTGAAAAGCGAGGGTTAGACCAAAAGGTCTAGTGAATTCCCTCCATAAACATTTATCACAGTAAAAAGATCATTTCATAAAGGAAATACTTTCACATCTTTCTCATAACATCAACCAAGGTTAAACACGAGGTTCAGGGAATTGCATAAGCTACTCCGATCGGGGCCTAACGGACACCCTCTCGTCTACGCCGGAATCCAAATGGACTCCCCGTTCCTTCATGTAGGAGAAAACGAATTCCAACCTACAAGCTAACCTCTATATGCCCAAGGGATCAGAGATCCCAAGGTACCCTGGCCCCACCGTGCAACCGACTCCACATAGCATACACATACATTTGAAACCATATGCATGAAAACATTAAACATCTTTCGTTCGGGTGTAAACATGTAAATCATGAAAGCATGCATAACTTTTATAAATCAATTCATGCTCGATAAAGGAACCATATTCAGTAAAAATGGTACGTCATAAAAAGGAGTGAGAGAACTCACCTTTGATTATCGTAGAGCGTACTTCTTATATACCTCCCAGCTAAACCAGTCAAACACCTAAGGGCATTAGATTCGGATAAGATTAAACGGTTCAAACCTACTGTCCGGATACCCCTTCCCGGACACAACACTTTTCCGGATACAACACATTTCCGGACACTAGACATATCCGGGCACAACACTTTTCCGGACACTAGACTTATCCGGACGCAACACTTTTCCGGACACTAGACTTATCCGGACGCAACACTTTTCCGGACACTAGACTTATCCGGAGACTTCAGCTACCCGGAAACTAAGAAACACCCGAACATCCTCACAGGGCACTTACCCGGACACCTGCAACATATCCGGACACCACCGAACACTTGTGTCTGGAAAACATTGATGTTCGAATTTTAACAAGTCCAAAACTGATTTATACTCCGATTTAACCATTAAGTCGATTAGATATCTACAAGGGTTCATCCACCAACCTCAAATACTCATTTAATCCATTTATAAACTTCTAAATCGGTTTAACAAGACAAAAACCCTTAAAACCCATTTAGAAGGAAAAGAGGTGAAAACTCAAAGAATCACTACAACAAATCCCAAGAATCCAAAACCAGTAGAGATCGAACACAAGAATAAATGATGAATAAGGGTTACCTTACTGATTTCTTCTTTGATTCCTCTATGATTCTTCACCCTCTTGCTTTCTTCCCAAAAACCTCCTTCTTCTCCCTTTTCTCTCTTAATCGCCAACCTCACACCAACAATACTGATCTTAGGGAATGGAGACTGCCCTAGAAGTTTGTGCATTTATATACCTTCATCAAATGACAGAAATGGCCCCTTAACTTAACTTTTGTTTCTTATATTTTGACCACCAAACTCCAAGACTCACTAGGATTTTGGGTCGTTACACAAGGTCTCTGTACATGTGACATGTTCACTTTCTTCCTTGTTTTCAGAAATGTCTGAGTCTTTTGAAGTACAAGGAGCAACCTCTGTGGTCTCAAGAGAGTCCACATAGTCCTTTTCACCCAGAACATGTTCGACAGAAGATTTCTCATGATTTTCAACAGATTGATTTTCACAGGTTTCCTTTAAGACATTTTTAGAATTATTTTGCATCATATTCTCTGTGAACGAAGGTATGAACTCAGGTGCCTCTGCGTATAACTCCTTTTCAGGGTTTATCATGCATACAAAGGCGACTTGGGTTTGTGTCTCTGGATCCCCAAACTTGAAGAGATCTATCTGATCCTGTATTTTCAGATATTTCTTTGGTCTGGATGATCTTTTGGCAGAGTCCAAAGATGGAAAATCTGCGTTATGATACCACACATTAATCATCTCCAGAGGTTTCCTCTTGTGAGGTTCCCCAGAGGTTTTCGTCTTTTGTTCACAGAGAGTAAGTTAGGAAAACCTGGTTTTATAACATCCCCCACGCAAAATAGGGAAGATAAGGATTGTTTCTTTTGGTTCCTGTATAAGGATCCAAACCGCAGAAGCAAATCCCTCTTCTGCCTATTTGAGTATTTACCTTTTCATGCACCCACTGTGCGTCTTGATATTTTCTAATCATGAGGTCTCTGTCAAGTAGGACCTGGTGAAGAACTTCTTTTTCTTTTTGGAATTTTTTTAAGAGTAAGTATATTCAGCCTGTCACTCTCATTATTCAAAAGCTCTTTGTTTTTGGCTTTTAAGGCTAAATCAAGATCAGAAATCTTTTCTTTCAAAGGATTTATTTCTTTATACCATTCCATTTCAAGATTTTCCTTTTCCAAAGCTATCTTTGCCTTTTCCTGAGTGAGAAGTATGGCTTCTCTCTCATAGAAGGCAAGTTTTTTCTTTATATCAACACAAGTCTTTTCAAGTTCATTATAATCTTCTGTCAGTTTAAGCAAATTTGCTTCTGTGTCATTTGAGGATGAATTAGAAGTGGATACCTCACAGTCGAAGTCAGAGCTGCTAACCTCTGCCATCCCACAGAACAGCGCATTTTTCTTCTCTCCCTCATCAAAGGACTCGTCAGACACCCAGTTCTCTTGTTCTACCATAAGAGTTTTTTGAGCATAATATTCTACCTTTTTCTTGTAAAAGGCAGAATCTCTCTAGGGTCTATTGGGTTGGCTTCGGCAATCTGCCACATAGTGGCCTGGCTTACCACACTTGAAGCACCCTGAGTTTTGTGGAGCCGTGGCAGTTTATCTCGAGCTCTGTGCTCCTCCCTAGGCATACCCTTCTGAGGGTAATCATTCCGCCTCTGTTGATGTTCTCATCCTCCCTTCTGCTCGTATCCTCTGTTGTCATACGTCCTCTGCTGGTCATGCAACTCCTCTCTACCTTGAGTTCTCTGCTCATATCCTTGCGGTGGCCCATAACTTTGATATTTTCCACCTCTGTCGTCTCTCCCATCTCTGTCATTCATCCCTCTGTTGAATCCTGACTTCTTCCTGAACCCTCTATTCCTAAATTCCTTGGTCAGCAAAGCTAAAGATTTAGCTATCGAGGCCATTGTTTCCTCATCCTCATCCATTATCTCTTCCTCATCACTGTCAACAACCAAAACCTTCTTTTTCTTCTTCTCTTTCTCCTCAAGAGCCTTGTCCTTCTTTGGCTTTTGTTGTACCTCTGTGGCTTTACCTACAAGTGCCAAAGGTCCACCCTGTTGGGCTTTAGTCTAGGCTATTTGATTTTCTTGTGCAGCAAGAGTGCCATAGAGGTCTGTGAGAGTCCAAGTGTCCAAGTCTTGGTTTGTTTGTAAAGGCATGGACAGATGAAGCCACTCATCATTTAAGCTCTTAAGGAACATAACATTGTTTTCCTCTGAAGTTCTGTGAATACCAAACTTTTTGCATTTATTAATCAAGGAGTTGAATCTGTCGTAAGTGCTCTGTAGGGATTCTGATGGCAGAGATTTGAACGCATAATACTCGTTTATGCATTGAGCTCTTCTATTCTTTTGGGTCTCTCGCCCCCTTCTAGTCGTTTTTCGAGCTCTTTCCACAACTCGTATGCAGATTCACAGGCGTCTAAGGACTGGAAGAGGTCAATTGGTATTGCCATTATCATAAGATGTTTGGTTTTCTTTGCCCACTCATACTTTTCCCAATCTTGTGTGAACCATTTGTCAATGTCTTTTGTTTTTTCATACTCAGGTACCTCTGGTGATGTAGGAGTTTCAGGTACCCTATGGACAGTAACCATGGGGATATAAGGAGGGTTATGGATGTAAGTCAAAAGCTCTTTGTCAACACCTTCAAGAAAATGGATCATTCGAATTTTCCATTGTGAGTATTCGTCTCTAAGAAGGGTTGGTGGCTTGGTTAAAGAACCAGCAGTGAAGAAGTTCGCTGCATTAGTCATTTTTGATGAAAATGGAGTTTTCGAAAAGAAGCAGAAAACAGAGTATGGAACATGAACCTTTAATAGATGGAGTAAACTTGAAGTATGAGTTTGAACTTAGGAAGAATTTGAACAAAGCACAAAATGGAGAGATTTCAGGGATAAGAACAGTTCCTAGTTGTGAGTCAAGATCAAACTAGTTGAAAAAGACACAAAACATGGGCTGTTTCACGAAGCTGAAGAATATTTCCAGAAATCAGTCCATAAACCTACCAAAAACAGATCGAAATCATTGCAGAGTGGATCCTTCGATATTGAGAATCAAAGACCGTTGTGATACCAATTGTTGATCCCTGATATGATCTCAAAAATGATATTTAAACCACAAACATATAAAACAGGGTATAATAAGAATTAAGTGCGGAAGCGTTTTAACAATATGTTTGGGTTAAGCTATTTTGGTAGAAAACACACAAGAGAATAATGAAGACAGATTAAATGACAATAAGTAAGCTCAAAGATTCATCTTCATTGATTCACCACTGTTTACACCAAGAACACCACAAAGTGTGTGTTTCTCTCACTAAATGTTATCTTTCTAGGTGTGAGTGTGTGTGCTTCGTTACAAGAAAGGGTCTGGTAGAGACCTCTATTTATACATGACAAGGGGAAAGTAGTACAAGAGACAAGGTCGTGGGACGCATCATGGTACAACGTTGAGTTTGTGCGCCGATAATAGTACACTGTAAAAGCTGCAGCCTCTCAGAAGATGACACGTGGAAAGTAGAGGAGCGTGCCTTGTACTATGTGATCTTCAGAATATTCGTACAACAGAGGCACGTGAGGTGCACACTTGTCTTGGTCTTCAGGAGACTTGATCTTCATCTTTAACATCTTTAGTTCCACAAAGGCTCTGTTAGGTTTAACAGAAGCTCTGTGGTCTTGGTCTTCATTCTTCCAGGATGATGATCGACGAAGGCTTCTGCCAGATTTGTCAGCCTATTTTTCTATACTTCTAAGAGTTATACTATTGGAGCTAATAATCTCCCCCTAAGTATTGAAAAATTAAAATTTGGAAAAATGCATAGAGCTTAGGCTAAAAGAACAAGAGCTGAAAGATTCAACATTTGGTTCCTATTAGATACTAAAAAATTTGTGTCTCTTTTATTGACTGTTTTTTTAACTAGTACTATATGCTATATAGTATATACTAAAAAAATTGGGGCCCTACTTTTTGTGGGCCGTTAATATAATGTTAAATTATTTTTGGGTGCTATTAGATATTAAAAAAATTATGCTTTTTTATTGACTAATTTTTTTGAACTAGTACTATATAGTATATATTAAAAAAATTGGGCCCCTACTTTTTGTGGGCCCTGGGCGTGCGCCCGGCCCGCCCTCCCCTTGGCACGGCCCTGTTACATAGTTTTGGAAATTGAAAGTTACAAGACTTGAAAAGATAAAATTGAGTACAAAAGAAATCAACAGAGTCGATATCTTGTCATCTGGAAAGTCATCTATCTTTTTTCCAAATCCTCCTTCCTTTAGCTGTGTATAGTAAAGTTAGCTAGAGATATGTCTACCATTAATTTCATAATATAATATCTCAACCAAATCCAAGGTAGCTAGCAACCACAGAGAACTCGATGGTAATATTTATTGTACACTGCTTGTAGAACATAATTGAGGGATCAAAATTCATAAAACCACATGGAGGAGGAAGGCAACTTTTACTTTGAAAGATAAGATGAGGGATGAAAATTCATAAAGAAGAAACCATAAGGACCAAAATCATAATTTATTCTAATAAAATTGAAATGTCGATAGTTGCAAATTAACTAAAATGATTAAGTAAATAAAAAATAAAAAAGAATATAAAAAAGGTACAATGATAGTAATAAATAAAGAAAGAAAGAATGTGTCGTACGAGGTCGGGGGAATCAAATATCATACAATGAAACTGATCAAAGGTTTGGGGTTGGTGACTGAGAGTGATAGAAAGACCTTTTCGATGCTTCCCAATGTTCCTCCTATGCCAATACTCCTAGTATTATTATTTTTATTTTATTTTATTTTATTAAAAATACAGCAAGTCATTAATAAATAATAACAAACACTTTTTTCAAATTTATTCAGCAAAATTTCCAATATCCTACCATTTTAATGTTATGCTAGAAGGTACTCATGCAATGTAGCGTGTTATATATTGATTTTAATGTTTTGTTTTTACTTTTTATCATTGTCGATTTTATAAAACGATTTTGTGTAGTTTTGAGAAAATTATAATATTTTATTTATAAATTTGTACAAAGAATGACGCTTTTTAAGGGTTCATGATTTGAGGATTTGAAAGCGGTTAAGAGATAAGGATTAATTAGATAACTACTGAGGATTAAAGAATGATGTTTTTTTAGAGGTTTACCATTTGAGAATTTGTAGGGAGTTAGAGATAAGGACTAAAAGGAATGAGTTAGAGATAAGGACTAATTAAATAATTAGCATTAACAGTGGTACATAAAGCTTCGTTAGTTGTTTTTAAGAAAGTGTAGGTAATCATCATTAAATAGCAGTACATAATGCTTTATGGATTGTTTTTAAGAGTTTTTCATAAATGCTTTATAATATAGTATAGATAACTTATAGTTTTATTCTGCAAAACTTCTTAATGTCTTACAAACCTTAAATTGTGGTTTTTCCTATTAAATAACCTCTTCCCCTACCCCCTTTTGTGAAAGTTTTAAAAAACGATTTTAACAACCGTTAAGATGTAACGACCCGGACCTTTTCGAAGTGTTTTGGGGTTAGTGTGGAGTTGTAAATAAAAGTAGAAGTTGAGGGGCCATTTGGTAAATAAGGAAAGGGGTATAAAAGGGCACAAAACCCTAGGGAACATTTCATTTCTACTGATTTGTATGTGTGTGTGTCGGCTGGAAGTTAAGAGAGAAAGAAGAAGGCAATTGAATTTTAAGGGGTTTTGGTGCAAGAGAGGAGGAGGATCATCAAGTATTGGAAGAAGAAGAAAGTTTTGGATTCAGAATTCGTTTCTTGCAGCCATCAGCCAGGTAATCCTTACTCCATAACCTCTTCTAAAGATTCGTCAAGTGATTTGTAGTTTTGGGAGTTCTCTTGCAAAAAGGGTTTAAGACCAATAAGGGAGATTTAAACGTCTTTGGGTTGTGTTTAGGCAGTAAAACTTGGTGGAATTGGTATTGGGCCTGTTTATATAGTTAATCGTCGCATTATATTACCGTTTAATGGGTGTTTGACCTGATTTTGAGCATTAAACTCAAAACAGCGTCTCGTCCGGAAACCTTCGTGCGAAGCAGGTGTCCGGACGTCATCCGGATAGCTTCTTGGCACAGGTTACCGGGTAGGTGTCCGGAAAAGGGTAGGTGTCCGGAAAAGGGTAGGTGTCCGGAAAATTGAAGTGTTCGGACACTGTGGTGTCCGGTAAATAGGAACTTCCGGAAAAAAATCAAGAGTGTCCGGTAAGAGACATCCGGATAGTTTGATTAGCCAGCTTATGTGTTTATCCTTTAACTCAGGTAGATCGTTTGGGGAATACAGAGCAAGGTAGGAGGGAAGTAAGCACATCAGGTGAGTTTTCTAAACTAAAACGTATGGTTTTAATATGTTTTCTGAAGCGGATAAATGATGAGAAATGCCATGCTTTATGCTTATGCTTTAAATTTGCATGAATTGATATTTGAAAATTTATGTGGAATGTATGCATACATTGATCTTGATGTGAATTGACTAAGTCGGGAAGGGGTCCGCCAGCTCGTGCCGGGAGGGTGTTCCCGTTTATGCCAAGGGCGGTGTGACCCTGAAAGGCAGCATGAGACTGACTCGTTGTCACCTTAGTGTGACTTCAGGGTGTCAATTTATGAGGGGCGGATTCATATCCGAAGTGATATCATTTGAACTGTTTATGTATGATTTATACTGAAAAGGGAATTCTGTTTAAATGCTTTGATAACTGTTGGAGGGACTCACTAGACCTCATGGTCTAACCCTCGCTTTCTTTTAAATTAAAAACCTTTTCAGGAAAGCAGGTAGTGAAGGGTTCTGGCAAGTGAGCAGGGCGTAGCAGGAAGACTTGACCTCTTAGTAACACTATAGACATTTAGTTATCTCTCAGTTGTGTAGGTTGATTTCGCCAACCAGATTTTGAACTGATGTAAGAAATTTTGGGACCCGTTTTGGGGATAATATTATTATTATGATTTGAAATGTTCATTTTTGTTTGGGATGTTATAGTTGGTATCAGAGCCATAGTTTAAGGGATTTAGGTAACCGGATGGGCCTAAACTTAAACTTGGGAAGTAGAAATCACAACTGAGAAATCAGGAATGCGTTAGGAGGGCACTACTATAGAAATAGGACTAATGAGGTATCGAGGACGGTCATGTAAGGTAAGTTTGGAGTTACACCTGGCCAGTGTAATTGTGAACTTACAGGTACATGTATGTGCTTAGATTTCCTTATTACCCTGCTGCGATAGTACTTTATGGTCTGTGGTATTAAATTAGTCGTTCATTGTTGTTGTGTATCAGAATGTCTGCGAGGACCTTGAGGAGTAGGTCAATCCCCGTAGCGGAAGACGCGCGGACAAAGAGCACTACACTACGGGAGGAGGCTGTGAGGAGCGAAAAATTTACTGAGGATGAACCAGTGAATCAGCCAATAGTGGCGGCCACTCGTGGACGAGGAAGAGGTCGTGGGAGACCCAAAGGGACGGTGCCGAGAAAGGCTGTTACCGAGGTAGGGGCGGCAACCACCAAGGGCAAGAGTAAGAAAGGGAAAGCGCCGGTTAAGCGCAAGGCAAGAAGTGTGGAGGAACCCGAAATCCAACTGATGTCCGAACAAGAGAGTTCGGCACCGGCGAAGAAAGCAAATGCTAGGAAAGGGGGTAAACACGAAGCTACACCGGCTTTCGTGACTGAGGATAAGTTTGCAGCAGAGATGGATAAGTTGGAAAAGACTCTCCAAGCAGTGTTAGACAACCAGAACAAGGCTACGTCTGGGGAAAGAACCAAGAACAGTACAGGGAAGAAGTCTGGGGAAGATAGTGAACCGCAGACTGAAATGGGGAACAACTCGGTGACAACTCTGATTGCTACTTCCGAACCAAAGGCAGAAAAAGGATGCTCATTTAAGACCTTCGTTTCGTGTAAGCCTCCGACGTTCAACGGTGAGCGAAATCCTGTTCTAGCTGTGAAATGGGTTCGTGAGATGGAGTTGGCATTTGATACTAGTAAGTGCGCCGAGGAGGATAAAGTGCTGTTTGCCAGGTCGATGTTGAAATCTGAAGCAATCTTTTGGTGGGATGTGGAAACCGGAGGAAAGGGGTCAGAGGTAGCTAAGAGCATGTCGTGGGGGACGTTTGTTGGAAGGTTCAAAGCACAGTTTTGCCCCCTTGCAGCAATCAAGAAATTGCAAGAAGAGTTTCTGAGTTTGGAGCAAGGGTCAATGTCGGTTCAGGAGTACACGTCGAAGTTCATCGAGAAAGCTCGGTTTGCTGAATTGTACGTGCCTACTGAAGAAAGGCGTATCGAGAGGTACATTTATGGACTGAAGAGCAGTGTAAGAGAATTGGTGCAAGCGAAGGACCCAGTTACTTTTCAGGCGGCCGTAGATAAAGCAGAACTTACTGAAAAAGATAAGAGCAGGCAAATGAACGAGAGAGTGGGAGATAAGCGTAAGTGGGATGGGCCGAATCGAGACAGTAAGAGGCCGAATTCAGCTAGACCCGATCTGCGGGTGGGATCTAAGCCAGTGGATAAACCGTGTGCAAAGTGTAATAAAATGCATAGGGGTGAATGTTGGGTTGAAAGGGAGGGATGCCTTAGGTGCGGAAAAGTGGGACATCTAGCTCGAGATTGTCGTAATCCGAAGAGCTGTTATCAGTGCGGATTGTCGGGCCATGTCAAGTGGGATTGTCCACAATTAAAGAAAGGTTATGCAAGGGGTGAGGGTGGGAGTAGCGGAGGAAAGAGCAATGAGAAGAATGTGGAGCCGGCTCACGCCAGAGCTAGGGCTTTCCACATGTCAGCTGAGGAGGCGGAGAACACACCTGATGTGGTGACAGGTACCTTCCCTATAGACTCGATGTTTGCTAAAGTGTTGTTTGATTCGGGGGCCAATCGTTCGTTTGTGTCGCCCCTTTTTGCTCAAAAATTGCATGTGAAACCCAAGAGGTTGAACTTTGGGTTTGAGGTAGAGATAGCTGGTGATTGTCGAGTCTGGGTAAAGGAGGTATTTGAGGGTTGTAAAATAGAGGTGGATGGCCACTTTTTCCCGTTAAAATTATATCCTATGGGGATGGGGGAGTTTGATGTAGTCCTAGGGATGGACTGGTTAGCGGATAATGATGCTAGTATTGTGTGCAATAAGAAGCTGATCCGTATTTCTTTGACCGTTAAGAAGGAAGTAGTAATATACGGGGATCAACGAAATAGGAAGTCGTGCTTAATTTCGTTGATCAAAGCTAGACGATGTTTAGGAAAGGGTTGTGCGGGGTACCTAACGTATGTAATAGATGCTAAGAAGGAAAAGAGGAGTGTGGAGGACGTGCCAGTGGTGGGCGAGTATCCGGAAGTGTTTCCTGAGGATTTGTCGAGTCTGCCTCCAGATCGTCAAGTGGAGTTTAAAATTGAACTGTTACCTGGAGCGGCACCGATTGCCCGTGCGCCCTATCGGTTAGCACCAGCGGAAATGAAGGAGATGATGACTCAATTGCAGGATCTGCTCGACAAGGGTTTCATCCGTCCGAGCTCTTCGCCTTGGGGAGCACCGGTACTTTTCGTTAAGAAGAAGGACGGATCTATGCGAATGTGCATAGATTACCGTGAACTCAATAAAGTAACGGTGAAGAATAAGTACCCACTCCCGAGGATCGATGACCTCTTCGATCAACTACAAGGTGCGAGTTATTTCTCAAAAATAGACTTGAGGTCGGGTTATCATCAATTGAAAGTTAGAGAAGAGGATGTGCCAAAAACAGCTTTCCGTACGAGGAATGGACATTACGAGTTTTTAGTCATGCCTTTTGGGCTGACTAATGCGCCAGCGGTGTTCATGGATTTGATGAATCGAGTGTGCAGCTCGTTGTTGGATAAGTGTGTGATCGTCTTCATTGACGACATCTTAATTTATTCTCGAACACGAGAAGACCACGAGAGGCATCTTCGAGCCGCGCTGGAATTGCTAAAGCGTGAGAAGTTGTACGCGAAGTTTTCGAAGTGTGAGTTTTGGTTAAGGGAAGTCCAGTTCTTGGGTCATGTGGTGTCGGCGGACGGTATCAAGGTAGATCCTGCTAAAATTGAAGCCGTTAAAGATTGGGAGGTGCCAAGAACCCCATCGGAGGTGAGAAGCTTCCTTGGTTTAGCAGGATATTACCGGAAGTTCATTCAAGACTTCTCTCGAATAGCTTCGCCACTGACCTCTTTGACAAAGAAGAACGTCAAATTTGTGTGGGCTGAAGCGCAAGAATCTGCGTTTGAAAAGCTGAAAGAAAGTTTAAGCAGTGCTCCGATTCTATCTTTACCCGATGGATCGGAGGGTTTTGTGATATACAGTGACGCTTCTAAGCTTGGGCTGGGGTGTGTGTTAATGCAGCACGGGAAGGTAATTGCCTACGCTTCCCGGCAGTTGAAGGATCACGAGAAGAACTACCCTACTTACGACATGGAGCTAGCGGCGGTGGTGTACGCTCTAAAAACATGGCGACACTACCTATTTGGAGTAAAGTGTCAGATTTACACCGATCACAAAAGCCTGAAACATCTGTTTGACCAGAAGGAACTAAATATGAGACAAAGAAGATGGATGGAGCTGTTGAACGACTATGACTGCGAGATTCTGTATCACCCAGGCAAGGCTAACGTGGTGGCCGACGCATTGAGTCGGAAGGAGAGGAGAGAACAGACCAAAGTCATAGCTTTCAGAGTCGAAGCAACCTCGAACCTTCTGGAGGAAGTTAAGAAATTTCAAGAGGAAGCGTTGTTGGAAGACAACGTCAGAAGCGAAAGGGTAGTCGGGATTACATCGTCGTTCGAAAGTAATAATGATGGGATGAAGTGTATAAAAGATCGAGTGTGGGTTCCTAAGCTGGGAAACCTGAGGACAAGCATCTTAGAAGAAGCACACAAGTCGCGGTATTCCATACACCCGGGGACGAATAAAATGTATAGAGATTTGAGACAATTCTACTGGTGGCCGGGAATGAAGAAGGATATTGCGCACTTTGTGGAGCGGTGTGTGACGTGTTTAAAGGTTAAGGCAGAACACCAACGACCTTATGGGGAAATCCAGTCTTCAGTGATACCGGTGTGGAAGTGGGATAACATTACAATGGATTTCGTCACTAAGTTGCCGAGGACCCCAAAAGGGAATGACGCAATTTGGGTGATCGTTGATATTCTCACCAAGTCAGCACATTTCTTACCTATTAAAGAGTCGGATTCGTTGGAGAAGCTAGCTCGATTGTATGTTAACCAGATAGTGTCTAGGCACGGAGTGCCGCGATCCATTGTGTCTGACCGCGATAGTCGATTCACGTCGGCCTTTTGGAGAAGTTTACAACGAGAGTTGGGGTCGCAATTGAAGTTAAGCACGGTATATCATCCTCAAACTGATGGTCAGAGTGAGAGGACCATTCAAACGTTAGAGGACATGCTTCGAGCGTGCGTTATCGACTTCAAGGGGTCGTGGGAAGTACACTTACCTTTGATAGAATTCTCGTACAACAATAGTTATCATGCTAGTATCCAAGCAGCACCATTTGAAGCCTTGTATGGGCGAAGGTGTCGTACGCCGTTGTGTTGGAATGAGGTAGGAGAAAGGCAGTTGGCCGGACCGGAAATTGTACAAGTAACGGCGGACAAGATTGAGGTAATCCGGGAACGGATGAGGATCGCGCAAGATCGACAGAAGAAGTATGCAAATAGACGAAGGAAGCCGATTGAATTTCAAGTAGGTGACAAGGTAATACTTAAAGTGTCGCCTTGGAAGGGCGTGATACATTTTGGGAAAAAGGGGAAATTGAGGCCGAGGTATGTTGGACCTTTTTCTATCATTGAACGAGTGGGCGTGGTAGCTTACAGGCTAGAATTGCCGGAAGAATTGAAAGGGGTTCATCCGACCTTTCATGTGTCCAATCTGAAGAAGTGTTTGGCCGAGACCGATGTGGCTATTCCGTTGGAAGACGTCAGCATCAATGAGAAATTGATGTTTGGAGAAGAGCCAATCGAGATCGTAGATAGTAAAGTACGAAAGACGAGGAACAAGGAAGTTCGCTTAGTGAAAGTTCATTGGAGGTATCACAAGGGACGAGAAGCTACGTGGGAGTTAGAATATGATATGTGGTCCAAGTACCCTCACCTTTTCGAAAATGGAATCCCGGGGACGGAATTCTTTTGAGGGGGGAGTGTTGTAACGACCCGGACCTTTTCGAAGTGTTTTGGGGTTAGTGTGGAGTTGTAAATAAAAGTAGAAGTTGAGGGGCCATTTGGTAAATAAGGAAAGGGGTATAAAAGGGCACAAAACCCTAGGGAACATTTCATTTCTACTGATTTGTATGTGTGTGTGTCGGCTGGGAGTTAAGAGAGAAAGAAGAAGGCAATTGAATTTTAAGGGGTTTTGGTGCAAGAGAGGAGGAGGATCATCAAGTATTGGAAGAAGAAGAAAGTTTTGGATTCAGAATTCGTTTCTTGCAGCCATCAGCCAGGTAATGCTTACTCCATAACCTCTTCTAAAGATTCGTCAAGTGATTTGTAGTTTTGGGAGTTCTCTTGCAAAAAGGGTTTAAGACCAATAAGGGAGATTTAAACGTCTTTGGGTTGTGTTTAGGCAGTAAAACTTGGTGGAATTGGTATTGGGCCTGTTTATATAGTTAATCGTCGCATTATATTACCGTTTAATGGGTGTTTGACCTGATTTTGAGCATTAAACTCAAAACAGCGTCTCGTCCGGAAACCTTCGTGCGAAGCAGGTGTCCGGACGTCATCCGGATAGCTTCTTGGCACAGGTTACCGGGTAGGTGTCCGGAAAAGGGTAGGTGTCCGGAAAAGGGTAGGTGTCCGGAAAAGGTAGGTGTCCGGAAAAGGTAGGTGTCCGGAAAAGGTTAGGTGTCCGGAAAATTGAAGTGTTCGGACACTGTGGTGTCCGGTAAATAGGAACTTCCGGAAAAAAATCAAGAGTGTCCGGTAAGAGACATCCGGATAGTTTGATTAGCCAGCTTATGTGTTTATCCTTTAACTCAGGTAGATCGTTTGGGGAATACAGAGCAAGGTAGGAGGGAAGTAAGCACATCAGGTGAGTTTTCTAAACTAAAACGTGTGGTTTTAATATGTTTTCCGAAGCGGATAAATGATGAGAAATGACATGCTTTATGCTTATGCTTTAAATTTGCATGAATTGATATTTGAAAATTTATGTGGAATGTATGCATACATTGATCTTGATGTGAATTGACTAAGTCGGGAAGGGGTCCGCCAGCTCGTGCCGGGAGGGTGTTCCCGTTTATGCCAAGGGCGGTGTGACCCTGAAAGGCAGCATGAGACTGACTCGTTGTCACCTTAGTGTGACTTCAGGGTGTCAATTTATGAGGGGCGGATTCATATCCGAAGTGATATCATTTGAACTGTTTATGTATGATTTATACTGAAAAGGGAATTCTGTTTAAATGCTTTGATAATTGTTGGAGGGACTCACTAGACCTCATGGTCTAACCCTCGCTTTCTTTTAAATTAAAAACCTTTTCAGGAAAGCAGGTAGTGAAGGGTTCTGGCAAGTGAGCAGGGCGTAGCAGGAAGACTTGACCTCTTAGTAACACTATAGACATTTAGTTATCTCTCAGTTGTGTAGGTTGATTTCGCCAACCAGATTTTGAACTGATGTAAGAAATTTTGGGACCCGTTTTGGGGATAATATTATTATTATGATTTGAAATGTTCATTTTTGTTTGGGTTGTTATATAAGACTAGCAGTAAAATGCTTAATAAAAAAGTACAAACCCTAATGATAATTAGGATAAAAACCAAAATTTTCAATCATCATAAAAAATTTGTTTAATACATTTTCTTTAATATACACAATAATTATATTTTTCTTATACAAGTTATGATAAAAAAAAAAATACGAACATGTACGTATATGTATCTTTCTTTTTCATGATAATCTTAAAAAAAATCCAATGGATTATATTTATATAAATTCTCTTCTATCTCATCGTTCTTTGCTCTATTTGATTTTGTACCTTGACGAAAGAAATAAAATACTATCCCAACTCATTTGAAATTTTGTTGCTAAATAAACTAATCATATCATAAAATCAACGTCATTTTTAATACCGTAATAAATAACCTTAAATTCTTCTCAATAAAATTAGATTCAGGCTTCTTCCTTGATAACAAGTCCAACAACCTAACAAGCGGGTCAAAAGTTTTCATATTACTTAAACTGTAACATCACAGGCCAACCGTATCAGATATTGTCCGCTTTGTCCGCACACCTGAACTCACGGTTTTAAAACGCGTCTGATAGGGGATGTATCAAGTTCCTCTTATAAGGCAACCTTTGTTTCCCTCCCCAACCAATGTGGGATCTTACAATCCACCCCCCTTGTAAGCCCAGCGTCCTTGCTGGCACACCAGTCCGGTTCCCGGCTCTGATACCATCTGTAACATCCCAGGCCAACCGTACCAGATATTGTCAATCTGAAAGGTTTTGAGCAAACTTACAACCACATGATATAGGCAACGGAAGCATATTTAAAATATCATCTATGGCAATACAAACTAACAACCTATAAGGATACATATGTTCTAGATAATTAACTACAAAAGAATGAACCAAGAATACTTACTTGTTTATTGTGATTGTCGAAAACCACAATGATGAATCAAACCTTTGATCTCGCTTCTTGGATGTCAAGGACCAATAGTATGAATCCCTCTAGTGGCTCACACTTAAGAACACCAAATGCCAACAATCAAGAAGAGGCTTAAACCCTAAACCCTTATTAGGGTTTACGATTTGGGAGAGAAAGAGAGAAAGAGAGAGAGGGGAGGTCGACGGCCACCCGAGAGAGAGAAAAAAAAAACCAACTAGGGTTTGACCCTTAGCAGTTTATTTATAACCCCTCTTCTGCTTCTCGACCAAGTTATCTCTATTTTACAACTAACCCCCTTGAACCGATAAGCTTGTTAAAACTTTTTTAACCAATTATCATTTAGTCCCTGTACTTTATATAATTCATCTAATTAATTATATTGTAGCTTATAATTAATTTATCATCAAATGACAAATTAATAAACTAATTGCTTTAACTCCCTTTTTATTCTTCTGGTTGTTTATTTGGGTCTTAAGGGCAACCCAAAAGGACCCTGCTATTATTAGAAATATTAGCAATAGTTAATGACTCTGGACACTATATCCAACAGTCTCCCACTTGGACAAGTTATTAACTCTATTTGGTTCAACACTTTCAAATAATCAGCAGAGAGCAAACCATCCAATGCAGCTGTCGAACTCTGATAAAGATTCGGTCCTAAAATAAGTGATTTAATGTTCCTTTGTTCTACAAGATATCATATGAATCTGAGACATGGATAAATGTCTATCTCATGGATCAAGATTATGTTTCCCGATTTCCGATATGTGTTGAATTCATCAGACTACTCAATTGGACACGTCAATTCTAGTCAGGGTTTGGCCAAACACTTAATGTCAACACCAAATCATCGAGGGGCCCATGGATATCGCTTCTCCTGTTTAGGCAGAAGGAACAAATAAACTTTGACTACACAGTTCATTTCTACTCATCATATTATACATGGACATACCCTGTATAGCTGCCAGTTACGGTCAGTGTTGGAGCACACCAAAGCATAACAGAATCCTAGAGCAAAACTCTATGTATCTCCGTTTGAAGAACATAAAATATTATCATCTCAAAATTACTCTGACTTAATCCATGAAGTAAACTTTTGAGTGCGGGTTGTTCCAATACCCAAATCACCATTAAGTACTCATGAGTGTTAGTTGCATTCTCTATGCTTCTAACACTCCATGACAGTCTTGAATCACTACTTACTTCCATGAGTATGACTGACTGTGGAGGTTTAAGTAAATTAATACTCAGGAAGTTGGTTCTAAACATGCAAAACGAAACACGATAATAAATTAAATGTAAATGGACGCAATCCAGCATATATTATAATCTCCATATAATAATCTCCAAATCAAATACAATTTATTACGTTTTTAATACATCAAACTAACAACTAAAACATTCAAGGTATATTGATAATTCTAACACCTATGGCTTCAGTATGATACTCATGTTTGGGTCGAGTTAATGCTTTCGTGAAAGGATCCGCCGGATTCTCTTCAATCGGCACTCTACTCACCACGATCTGGTTTTCCGCAACCTTGTGTCGCACAAAGTGATACTTCCTCTCTATGTGCTTTGACTTCCCATGGTCTTTAGGTTCTTTAGTCAATGCGACTGCACCTTCGTTATCACAGAAGATTTCAATGGGTTCACTGATGCTTGGTACAACGCCCAGATCACCTATGAAATTCTTCAACCATGCAGTCTCTTTCGCTGCTTCACTAGCTGCGATATATTCTGATTCAAACGTGGAGTCAGCCACGGTGTCCTGTTTAGAACTTTTCCAAGTCACGACCCCACCATTCAACAAGAACACCCATCCTGACTGCGAGCGGGAATCATCCCGATCTGGAAACTCGCATCAGTATAACCTGTTACTCGTAATTCATCTTTTCCACCATAGACTAAGAACACATCTTTAGTCCTCCAAAGATACTTAAGAATGTTCTTTACAGCCGTCCAATGACTTTCGCCTGGGTTCCCTTGATATCTACTCACCATGCTTAAAGCAAATGAGACATCAGGTCTAGTACATGTCATGGCATACATGATTGATCCTATAGCAGATGCATATGGAATTCGACTCATTCTGTCCAGTTCTTTACTAGTGCTGGGACATTGATCTTTACTCAATCTTATGCCATGTTGCATGGGAAAATACCCTTTCTTGGATTCACTCATATTGAATTTCTTCAATATCTTATCCAAGTATGTACTTTGGCTAAGTCCAATTAAACGCTTGGTTCTATCTCGATAAATTCTTATTCCAAGTATGTATGCTGCATTTCCCAAATCTTTCATAGCGAAACATTTCCCGAGCCAGACCTTTACATCTTGAAACATCGGAATATCGTTTCCTATGAGTAGTATGTCATCAACATACAAGGCTAGAAATACAACATTACTCCCACTAGCCTTAACATATACGCAGGACTCATCTTCGCTTCGAGAAAATCCAAACTCCTTGACCTTTTCATGAAAACAAAGATTCCAGCTACGAGACGCTTGTTTAAGTCCATAAATGGATCTTTCAAGCTTACACACCTTATCTGGATACTCGGTATGTACAAAACCTTCAGGTTGTGCCATATACACATCCTCATCAAGTTTCCCATTGAGGAAAGCGGTTTTTACATCCATTTGCCATACTTCATAGTCATGAAATGCAGCTATGGCAAGCAATATCCTGATAGACTTAATCTTTGCCACTGGTGAGAAGGTTTCATCATAATCAATCCCTTGAGTTTGAGTGTAACCTTTCGCAACCAGTCTAGCCTTGAATGTGTGCACATTCCCATCCATGCCGGTCTTCTTTTTGAAGATCCACTTACACCCAACTGTCTTGCGACCTGGTGTATGATCAACCAATTTCCAAACTTGGTTATCGTACATAGATTGAATCTCGCTCTCCATGGCCTCTTTCCACTTGGCAGCCTCAGGGCCTGCCATCGCTTCCTTGTAGTTGGATGGCTCACCCGCACTATCAAATGTTTTATCATTAACTAATGTATCTCCTTCCTTTGTAATATGAAAACCATAATAAAACTCAGGAGGTCGATTAACTCTACTAACTCTACTAGTTCTGCGAAGAGGTGGTGGAGGTATGTTAGTTTCCTCAACAGGTGGTTCAACCTCATGTTGAGGGCTAGTGTCAACTATAGGTTCATCATTGGTTGTTTCTTGAATTTCTTCAAGATCAATACTGCTCCCACTATCCTCTTTGGAAATGAGCTACCTTTCTTGGAAGACTCCCTTTCTAGCTACAAACACTTTGTTCTCAGAAGGTTTGTAAAATATATATCCAAAGGATTTGTAGGGATAACCAATGAACCGACACTTCTCTGCTCTAGGTTCTAGCTTGTCGTTAGTTTTGCGCCGAACGAAGACCCCAGCCCTTTATATGTGCTAACGAGGGACGAATCCCAGTCCACATTTCAGAGGGTGTCTTTGCAACCTTCTTAGTTGGAACGAGGTTTAAGATATGAGCTGCAGTTTCTAAGGCATAGCCCCAGAACGATATTGGAAGTGTAGCACGACTCATCATGGACCGAACCATATCAAGTAGCGTTCGATTTCTTCTCTCATCAACACCATTGAGTTGTGGTGTTCTGGGAGGAGATAATTGCGAAACTATTCCACAATCCCTTAGATAGTCGTAGAATTCATGACTCAAGTATTCTCCACCCCTGTCGGACTGGAGCATCTTGATCTTCTTGTCCAGTTGGTTTTCTACTTCGTTTTTGAATCCTTTGAACACTTCAAAGGTGTCCGATTTGTTTTTCATCAAATAGATAAATCCATATCTACTTAAATCGTCAGTAAAGGTAACAAATTATCTCTCACCGTTTCTCGTGGCAGATCTGAACGGTCCACATACATCTGTGTGGATTAAGTCCAACAGATCCTTACCCCTTTCCATTTTTCCTTTGAAAGGTGCTTTTGTCATCTTGCCTAGTAAGCAAGATTCGCATTCTTCATCCGACTTTAAGCCAAATGGTTCCAAGATCCCGTCTGATTGGAGCTTGGCGATGCGTTTCTTGTTTATGTGGCCAAGACGATGATGCCATAACGACGATTTATCCAATTCACTATTGGAGGAACCAACATTTAGAGTAAAGTTATTATTATTTCTACCAACACAAATCACGCTTTCATACACGCCATTACAAGGAGAGGCTTTAAAATAAAAACAACCATGTTTATAAACCAAAATGCAACCATTATTATTATCAAATTGAAATTCAAAACCATCCTTGTACAATGCATGAAAAGAAATAATGTTTCGAGCCATTTCCAGCGAGTAGCAACAATCTAATAACTTTATTGAAAAACCACTACTAAGCACGAGCTCAAAATCTCCAATCTTGGTAACAACGGCAGTCATCCTGTTTCCCATGATCAGATTCAGCTCCCCATGCTTCATCGTCCTACTTCCATTTAGTCCCTGGAAATTAGAGCAAATGTGAGTACCACATCCCGTATCAAGGACCCAAGAGTTAGAAATCGAAGTACTATGGAGTTCAATTGTAAAAATACCTGAGGTGCCACACCCTTTGACCTTGTTCATTTTCAAGTCCTCCAGATATTTTGGGCAGCTTCTCTTCCAATGGCCCCTTTCTTGACAGTAAAAGCATATGGCCTCTTTAGGGTCACTTATGGGTGGTATGTCAGAAGAATCAGTTTTTCTCTTAAGGCCTTTGTTGCGAGGAACAACTTTAGCCTTTCCCTTCCCTTTGGGATGATAAACTTTCTTCTTCTTACAGCCACCTTCCCTAATGGCCAGGACGGGATCAGTTGAGTGAGCACTTTGGGTCTTACCCATACTTGCTTCAGCAGATCTCAACATGCCATGGAGCTCCATCAAGGTCTTGTCCATATTGTTCATATTGAAGTTCACTATGAACTGTTTATATGCCCAACTAAGAGAGTTTAGCACCATGTTAATGGCAAGCTCTCTTGGGAAATCGACACCTAGATTGCCTAACCTGTCAATGTACGCTTTCATCTTTTGCACATGCGCACATACAGGGGCACCGTCATGTTGCTTACATTCTACAAGCGATTTTACGACTTGGAACCTTTCTTGCCTCGCTTGCTCCTGAAACATTTCACGAAGCTGCTCATTTAGTTCAAACGCCCCCATGTTCTCGAAACTCTTTTGAAGTTCCGGGGACATGGACGCCAACATGAGACACGCGACTTTTGTGGATTCCGCGAATTGCTTGTTATATTCAGTTACTGCTTCAGGGCTTGCATCATCATTAAGTATAGGAAGATCCTCGTCGAGCAATATTCTTTGTCTTCGTACCTCAAGGCAATTCTCAAGGCACGAATCCAATCCAAGTAGTTTGGCCCAGTCAGCTTATCTTTACTTAGGATAGAGAGTAACGTAAGGTTGGATGTTGAGTGAGTAGGAGGAGGAGGAATGTTTTCAGCCATCTGTAGATATAGTTTTTTTTAGTTAGTTTGATATTTAACCCTTAAAAAATAATTATCCAAAAATATTTAACAAGGCTAGGATCCATATTTTACTCTATGATGCGAAAAGGGATGCCGTAATCACATCACAAGGTTATTTAGGTAAACAAATGCTATTTGTTAATTTCATTCACTATGAAACTCCTAGGTCTTTTGAGATTCACTGACTTATGTCAATGGCATGTTAATCTCGATTATGCTTATCTTCTATTTGTGACTGGGATGCCGAGGATCACAAACTAGATGGTGAATCGACCATGCAAAAACACATGGACCCCTCGGCTCAAGTACGCTTGAGAATCACGAGCGCCACATCATTTTCGACTATAGTTTCACATTAACGTGTCGGCAAACCGCACATGCTCCGTTAACAAACTATAAGAATATGTGTGTTCTTCTCATGGGTAGCATAAGACTTTCACATTTTTTAGTATATCTAAAACGGGATTTTGGTTTTATACTTCATAGTTAATACTTTTAACTTGTCACATTGACCTATCAAACCTTTTCGGTAATTCCACTAGTCCACACAAGAGGCGGTGAGTATGGTAACGCAGGGCGTTTTAAAAACCATTGACTCATTCGGCAACCATATTATTATAGTGAGTACGCCTAGTCTCGGTTTGACTATCAATGTATAATTTAATTTTATATATATAATTAAGGTCTAATATATATATAAATTGAATGGAATTTTAAACAATTTAAAATTACGATTATCTAATTAATTCTAATTAACCATGTGAGGACACATTTAATAATTAATATAATCGTTTCCATAATTAATTCCAATTAAACATGTAAAGACACATGCTAATAGTTAATGTAAATATTTGACATACAATTTATATTCACTATATAAATAAGGGAAATTAATTAAAATATCCTAAGTTTGACCATGTTTTACTGAAATACCCAAAATCTCTCCCACTTTGCAAAAATACCCTAAAAATCCGCGATGGGAGCCCGCGATCGCGGGCCAGGGACCTTTCTGACACTTTTTTAAACTTGCAGGGACCATTTTTGAAAAATGGAATCCCGCGATCGCGGGCTCATCCCGCGATGGGGTTATTTTTGTGACTTTTCAATTGCAAGGGACCATTTTTGAAAAATTCCAGGGACCATTTATGAAAATTTTGATATTTTGGCACTGTTCACCACATTTCGTCCATTTTTACGAATTTAAAATGAAATGTTACACTTTCAACCCCTATACTTATTTACTAAATTTACTTTATACCTTTTACTTTCATTATTTTAATTTTACATTTAACACATATAATCGTTTATTAACTAAAATACGTTAAAAAATACGTTTTAATTTTAACAAATTACACCATTATAATCGTCTCTTCGATACGTTCGAAATGAGCCCAATCTTGAATTTTTTTGGATTTATATATTTTAATATATATCATATACAGTTATACACTACATAAAAAATATTTTTTATATTTAAAATTCATACTCTTATAGTTAATTATTTAATTTATGGTACATCTCTTATTTTTTTTCAATTTTGTTTTACACTCCTATCGCATTAACATAATAATCATATATTAACTAATTCATTAAATCGTTTTAAATTATTATTATTTGAATGTGTTTATAGATTTCGTCTGAAAAAGTTGCCTGCATGATTCCATTGAAAAAGTAACTGCAATATTCGTCTGCTCTTGAATAAAGGTCTTTCTTTAGGCAGAAAATTAGTCTTTAAGTAGTCAAACATAGCTAATTAATGAGAATTTAGATCAGATTTATATGGTAATATCAAATGCAAGTTTCTATAATATAGATATTGTTCTACATTACATGATACCAATTTTTGCATCATATGAATCACTTCCAGACAACAAGAACCAATACCCCAATAATCAAGAAATAAATGCTTGTTCATCCAATAATCTCTGTATTAGGATTATCGCAAGTTTCATAAACCTACTTACTAGGTGTTGGAAATATGAGTTTTACTAAACTTTGGACGCATTTAAATTTATATATATGTGTTATATATAACTAACTTTTAGTAGGTTTATGTTCTTCTATATGAGATCTTCGAAATGATATATAATGCGTCCAAAATAGAGTATGTGTGAAAGAGATATCGATACTCAAAGTTGAGTAAATGGATGAAATTAGCAAAAACCAAATGAAGTAAACAGTAAGTCAATCACAATACTTTAACAAAATAAGTTAATACTAAAAATAACAATTATTTAATGTTACATAAACAACCTAACGTGGCCCTATTAGACAATGCGCATAAATTGACTCCGCCATATGTCGGCGGAAATCCATTGCCTCATCGTCGGTTTCGTTAGGGGTACCCATATCTCCTCGTTATTTATCAACTTTTGGACATTACGGCATACCCATACACCGCAATCCGCATATAACCCGGTCTGCTGGGGTACTTGGCCGGCCATCTTTGTGCGAAAAATACTTGACACTTCGCGACGTCTATGATCCCCGATCAATGAAAAGAACGTATATAGTTTTGTTTTAAACGATTGCATCTGCTCTGTCAATTGTTGTTTGCAGAGACCGTCCTTTTCGCTGTCATATAGGGTCATGACCATAGTGTCTAGTTCAAACACTCCAAGCAGCCAATGTCTGGGATGCAAGCATATGGGGATGTACACCTGAAATATTACAATATATGTCATATATGTTATTAAATAAAATAACAGTAAAACGATTTGCATACCCTATCGAGGAGAGTCCAAGAGTTCCCTTCCGAGCCATTGCATATTTCGATCACGGAGGCGGGACCTTGATGCTCCATCAGTATACACTGAAAGAACATAGTGTGCATGATGGTCCACCTCGTGTCTACGCCACGATGTTTTTGCAACAGGCTAACCCAAGAATCGACGTGCTATGCATAAAAATAGATGGTTAGACATGTAATATAAATATATTTGATTATATATGACTATAATTTAACTTCATACTAACCGTATCGTCTAAGTCAGAGTTCACAGGGTCATCCGCAAGCAATTTTTCAAAAAACAAGGGGTTGATTTCTAAGCCCCCGTAAGGGGTGAATGTCAAGTTGGGGAGGCGACCAGTTCGGCACATCCTCAATATTTCTGATGCCGGTTGAGGCTCCGGTGAAGGCACCTTTCCCTTTTTCTTTCCTCCCTTCTTTCCCCCGCTTTCTTTGCTTGTTTTTAGCGGGCGGTGGTGTCGTAGATCCTTGTTGGCCAAACGGGTGACGAAACCATTGTGAAATTTTATGCGACCGCTTTAGAGGGAGCGGGGTCACCTGTGGTGGTGGATCTACAACATCCATCGAGTCATCGTCAGGCTCCGAGAAGTGCTCCGAGAAGTGATCCTGGATAATAGGAGACCCCGTCTGAAAATTACGTTACTCAATGTTTTAAGTACAATTTAGGAAATGTTCACAATTAAACCAAAACTACCAAAATAACTTACAGTATGCATTTCCGGCCTGTAATAGTCATCGGCCGAACCGCCAAAGATGTTTGTGATTGCTGTGGTGGCGAACGACGGCATGTGCTGTGCCCCCGACATCCCGGCCTGCGTGACATTGATCATTAAAATAGTTACAAAATTAGGATTATCGATATATAACTATAATGGTTACTCAGTGTCACTAACACTCTCTGGGATAGTCGAATAAGATGTGGTGGCGAACGGCGGCGGCATCTGCGAGGTGTATGCCCCCGACATCCCGGCCTGCGTGACATTGATCATTAAAATAGTTACAAAATTAGGAACAAACATATAACTATAATGGTTACTTAGTGTCACTTACACTCTCCGGGATAGTAGAATAGGATGTGGTGGCGAACAGCGTTTGGGACATCCCGGCCCCCGACATCCCGGCCTGCGTGACATTGATCATTATAAGAGTTACAAACTTAGAAACAAACATATAACTATAATGGTTACTCAATGTCACTTACATTTTCAGGGAATGACGGATGGGATGTGGTGGCAAACGTCGCCTGTGCCCCCTGTCCGAACGGAGCGGGGATCGGTGTCGTACTCGACAGCTAAAACAAATTTAGAACGTAATATTAATATACAAACTAAATAAACGTGGCCAACAAATTAAGTTAAACACTAACATTGACAGCGCTAAACTGTCTGTAGACTTCCTCCAGATAATGTACACGTGTCTCTAGCGGCCCGTGGACGTAGTCCCACAGGACTTCATGTGAGCCACGCTGTGGCTCGTAGGAAGGGGCCGCCTGATATGGATTGTAGGAGGAGGAAGAGGGCGCCTGGTAGGAGGAGGAACGGGGCGGCTGGTAGGAGGAGGAACGGGCCGGCTGGTATCCACCGGAAGGGGGCCTGTCGTCTTCCTCATCTTCGTCGGATGTGGAAGTAGGGGGACGTCGAGCCCTTTCCGCCTCTGCGTCAATAAAGGCCACGCTGTCTCTGTACCAATCTGTGCCCATCTCGTCGACAGTAGGCACAAGGCGATCGAAAGGCAAGAGTGGCTGCTAAATATATGATAAAACATAAAAGAAATTAATAAGCGGGACTAACGTATGCAAATTGTAAACATAGTAAAAGAACTTACATTTCTAGACGCATTGAAGAACTGAAACCAAAGCGACCTACTTAGGGTAACACGCTTGTCCCAACGGGTTCCCCTAAGTACTCGATCGTCGCGCTTGACGAAATATCGGATTGATGCGGGAAACATCTCCAAGATCCATATCTGGAATTAGACAAGAAGAGCAAGTACGTAAAAAGAAAAGCCAAACAGTTTGTATGTATTATTAACAATTGTTATACTACGTATCTAACCTTGAAGGCGTATGTAAAACCACAAAGATTCATCTTTGCATGTCGATCAACGCGTCTGGCTATGGCTCGGTGCAGAATAGAGTAGCAATGTGTCCAGATATGGCTACCCCACGGGTAGCTGTTAAACAGCTCAAGGTCCTCGACGGCCCTAAGGACCGTCTCGGAAGCATACTGGCTATACTCACGGTCCAGGAAGCCCATATCCACGATCACCACCAAGCATACACGGACAGCATCGTCGTCGGTTAGGGCACTAAGGCCCTCTTTCATCATGTCCCGGGCTGCCTTCAGCTTCAAACGAGATGCTGAAATGCCCCAAACCCTAGGAACGAAGGAGCAGTCTTCTAAGGGAGGAAGGGGGGGAGCCTCTCCAAAACGTAGTCCTGTAATTAGACAGAACTCACGACGCCCAAAATTCAATTGAGAGCCGAAGAAATCAAAAAGCATCTCCTCCGGCTCAGCGTTGGCGTCCTCGACCTCCAACTGTAGAAACATGTGTACTAGCGTAGGGTCGCCACCAGAGTAAGACACATCCATCCATGGCCCGAACGGTGTCCCTCTATAGATGGTCTCAAGGGTATCCGCGCGATCACCTAATCCCCTAAAGAGCGCTCCTAATTCCTCGATGTAGGAAACTTTGCACCTCAGCGTCAAGTCGATGTTAAAGAAATCCTTCTACATAGTCATTCACAGATGTTATAGTTAGTGTTATATATAGATGTTGCGGTTTATTTTATTTTATATAGATGTTGCGGTTTATTTTATTTCAACGTATCATATTGTTATATATAGATAAAGTGCGGTGGTATTTTATTTCAACGTATAATTGTGTTATATATAGATAAAGTGTGATGGTATTTTATTTCAACGTATAATAGTGTTATATATAGATAAAGTGCGGTTTATTTTATTTCAACGTATCGTATTGTTATATATAGATAAAGTGTGGTGGTATTTTATTTCAACGTATAATAGTGTTATATATAGATAAAGTGCGGTTTATTTTATTTCAACGTATCATATTGTTATATATAGATAAAGTGCGGTGGTATTTTAATTCAACGTATAATAGTGTTATATATAGATAAAGTGCGGTTTATTTTATTTCAACGTATCATATTGTTATATATAGATAAAGTGCGGTAGTATTTTATTTCAACTTATAATAGTGTTATATATAGATAAAGTGCGGTTTATTTTATTTCAACGTATCATATTGTTATATATAGATAAAGTGCGGTGGTATTTTATTTCAACGTATAATAGTGTTATATATAGATAAAGTGTGGTGGTATTTTATTTCAACGTATAATAGTGTTATATATAGATAAAGTGTGGTGGTATTTAATTTCAACGTATAATAGTGTTATATATAGATAAAGTGCGGTTTATTTTATTTCAACGTATCATATTGTTATATATAGATAAAGTGCGGTGGTATTTTATTTCAACTTATAATAGTGTTATATATAGATAAAGTGCGGTTTATTTTATTTCAACGTATCATATTGTTATATATAGATAAAGTGCGGTGGTATTTTATTTCAACGTATAATAGTGTTATATATAGATAAAGTGCGGTTTATTTTATTTCAACGTATCATATTGTTATATAGAGATAAAGTGCGGTTTTTTTTATTTCAACGTATCATATTGTTATATATAGATAAAGTGCGGTTTAGGGACCCTAGTTGTCATTCTTAAAAGTTTAGGACCTAATTGGCATTCTTAAAAGTTTAGGGACCTAAGTTGTCATTTTTAAAACCGTAGGGACCTAAGTTGTCATTCTTAACATTTTTTTATAAAAAACACATTCTTAACAATTTTTTTATAAAATGTGTTTTTTTATAAAAAAATTGTTAAGAGTGTGTTTTTATAAAAAAATTGTTATAGTTTTATGTTTGAATGTGATATTTGTATGTTATAATGTGTATGTTGTTATAGTGTGTTTTTTCATATAAAAATTGTTAAGAGTGTTTTTTTATAAAAAAATTGTTAAAAGTGTGTTTTTATAAAAAAAAAATTGTTAAAATGTGTTTTTTTTTTATAAAAACACACTCTTAACAATTTTTTTATAAAAACACACTCTTAACAATTTTTTTATAAAAAAACTGTTTTTATAAAAAATTGTTAAGGGTGTGTTTTTATAAAAAAAACACATTTTTAACAGTTTTTTTTATAAAAACATACTTTTAACAATTTTTTTTATAAAAAACACTCTTAACAATTTTATATGAAAAAACACACTATAACAACATACACATTATAATATACAAATATCACATTCAAACATAAAACTATAACAATTTTTTATAAAAACACACTATTAACAATTTTTTATAAAAAAACACATTTTTAACAAAAAAAATTTAAAAACTGTTTTTATAAAAAAAAATTAACAATTTTTTTATAAAAAAACACATTATAAAAACCATAAAACTATAACATTTTTTATAAAAACACACTCTTAACAATTTTTTTATAAAAACACACTGTTTTTATAAAAAATTGTGTGTGTTTTTATAAAAAATTGTTAAGGGTGTGTTTTTATAAAAAAATTGTTAAGAGTGTTTTTATAAAAAAAAACATTGTTAACAATTTTTTTATAAAAGAACACTCTTAACAATTTTTTTATAAAAGAACACTCTTAACAATTTTTTTATGAAAAAACACACTATAACAACATACACATTATAACATACAAATATCACATTCAAACATAAAACCATACATATCATGTTAAACATAGAACATATTCAAACATAAGTTATAAACACTATAACAACCTACAAATCATATATCTTAACTTAAAATAACATACAAAAAATAACAAATAACATAAGGAAAACATACCACAGAGGTAATACGAGACATCTTCACAAAACCCGAACGCGTATTCCACACGACAAAATTGAGAGAGTGGGAGAAAATTGAGAGAGTTTGATTAAAATTTGAGAGAGTGATTAAAAAAATGAGAGTGCCGTTTTTTGGTCCCCCCCCCCTTATATAGTGCGGCCGAAGTAACATTTAGGGTTTAGGGTTCGTCAAAGTGATTTTAGGGTTAACTCTGTGCCGATACGTGGCACAGGAGCCCGCGATCGCGGGGGTCAAAGAAAGTCAAACGCGGGCAGGGACCAAAAATGCACACGCGGGCATTCTTGAGGGGGGAAAGCTGGACCGCGGGCATTCTTGAGGGACCAACGCGGGCAAAGTGGGCAAACTTTGGACACGTGTAGCCCGCGATCGCGGGGGTCAACGAGAGTCAAACGCGGGCAGGGACCAAAACTGCACACGCGAGCATTCTTGAGAGGGGAAAGCTGGACCGCGGGCATTCTTGAGGGACCAACGCGGGCAAAGTGGGCAAACTTTGGTGACACGTGGCCTGGAGCCCGCGATCGCGGGCTTCATCGCGGATTTTTGGGGTATTTTTGTAACATGGGAGAGATTTTGGGTATTTCAGTAAAACGTGGTTTGACTTAGGGCATTTTAATTAATTTCCCTATAAATAATGTTAATATTTATCTTACAATATTATTCAAACTTTAAATGTATCTATATAAGGTAAAGAGAATATGTAAGATTATCTATTCAATATTTGCCAAAACTCAATATTTTGTATTTTTTTAGGCAAGTTAGGAAACTAGCCAAAAACAATTAGGGTATAACATTGCATAAAAAAACGACTACCCTATACCCTTTAGGGATTTCGATAAAACTTAATCGCTAATAATACAAAACTTTTTATGCAAGTAAAAAATTTTAGTTTCCAAACAAATTAGGTTTTGAGGTTATGACCATGAAACCCTAACTTAGGGATTAAGCAATCCAATGGCCGCAAAAATTTTTGAAATCGATTTTGTAACCTCAAACACTAAATTTCGAAAACCCTAAACCAACATAAACGGTTTTGCAAATCAAATTGAAACTACTTTTGAGCTAATATCTAAGAACTATGGCTCTGATACCACTGAAAGGTTTTGAGCAAACTTACAACCACATGATATATGCAACGGAAGCATATTTAAAATATCATTTATGGCAATACAAACTAACAACCTATAAGGATACATATGTTCTAGATAATTAACTACAAAAGAATGAACCAAGAATACTTACTTGTTTATTGTGATTGTCGAAAACCACAATGATGAATCAAACATTTGATCTCGCTTCTTGGATGTCAAGGACCAATAGTATGAATCCCTCTAGTGGCTCACACTTAAGAACACCAAATGCCAACAATCAAGAAGAGGCTTAAACCCTAAACCCTTATTAGGGTTTACGATTTGGGAGAGAAAGAGAGAAAGAGAGGGGAGGTCGACGGCCACCCGAGAGAGAGAGAGAGAAAAAAACCAACTAGGGTTTGACCCTTAGCAGTTTATGTATAACCCCTCTTCTGATTCTCGACCAAGTTATCTCTATTTTACAACTAGCCCCCTTGAACCGATAAGCTTGTTAAAACTATTTTAACCAATTATCATTTAGTCCATGTACTTTATATAATTAATATAATTAATTATATTGTAGCTTATAATTAATTTATCATCAAATGACAAATTAATAAACTAATTGCTTTAACTCCCTTTTATTCTTCTGATTGTTTATTTGGGTCTTAAGGGCAACCCAAAAGGACACTGCTATTATTAGAAATATTACCAATAGTTAATGACTCTGGACACTATATCCAACATAAACCACACCTGAATATCAATGGCTTAGAATGTTTGTTGTCGAGAAATAATAATCATAATTTTAAAAAGTTTATCATCATGAAAACGAGTTATGTTTGTTAGGAGTAATCAATCATACAATAGAAATTGTGTAGAAGATATTGAAAACTTGCAGAAATTTACAACTTTATATATGTGTATATTGTTTATACAACATGAATTCATACATCAAATTCAACAAATAACGTAAACCTTACTTGTATCCGTTAGAGTGTCGTCGATATCGAACCGATTGAGGCCTGCACGAAGCAGTGTCCTAAGACAAAATTTCGCCGGTGGTACGGGCGTTGTCTAGAGGATACAACAATCGTATTCAAGTTTGTAACTTGAATCTATCGAACCATCATATGTTTGGCGAAGAACGAGAAGGAGAGAAAACCCAGAAATATGAAAGAAATTTGTGTCTCTTGTCTTGAAAACGAAAGGGAAGGAGTGTTGTTTATATACGTATGCACAGTAACCGAAACAAACTGTCAGGGTGTCCGCGCTACTTGCGGCGCTAGTAAACTCGCGCGGTGTACTGCCCATCGAACCCAACAGAAGCCCGCGCGCCTTGTGGCGCGGTCCTGGTCGCGCCGTAGTGCGCGCCGTTCACTGGTTCCACGTTTTTTCCGAGTCCCGCGCGACTCTTCCCGCGGCTCGGGTCGTGCCGTGATCCGCGCCAGATCCTGCAAGCATACCACACTCGTTCTTCAATCGTAGATTCTCGACCCCATCGAGACCCACCAAGAACACCACACTCCAAGCCAAGCAATTAAATGATTCATTTAATGCTCTCAAGTTTGAATTTATTAAGTGGTGTAGACTTTGCCTTGGCTCCTATGTGGGACTAGATTTCTTACATCTCAACTAAGTTCCATCAATGTTTTATTATTTCATTACTACGTATTTAATTGGCATGACAAACCATTGTAATCGAATCAATCTTTTATCAAAAACTTACTCGGTTAAAAAAGCTAATTATTGTAAATATTATTAATATATTAAATACTTTTGTTGTAATAGCAGTACAAGTTAATTGTATTTGTGATGTGATTATTTTTTTGACAAAATATTTTATGTTTTTATGAATATAAATTTTAAAATCATAGCTAAAGTTATGACATCATAAAAAGAAAGTTTAAAAATGTTTCTTGTTTAATGAATGGTTTGTTCTGTTTCAAAAAGAAAGTTTATAACAGGTCGCTGAAAATAACAAGAGACTTGCTAAAATGAGAAAGAGAAAAAGGGGGTTTCTATTAAAAGAAAAAGTTATTGAAAATATTTTAAAAATTCAACAATATTGAAATGCAATAAATTATTGGAAAATTAAATAAAATGCTCCAAGTTCATTTTTTCTTACATAAATACCACATCTCTCTCCTGGTTTGCAAAAGCGTTCCAGGAACCCGTGATTTGACCCTTGATTGCGGATTAAAATGGTGTCCTCGATTTTGTGGTTTGTGGCTGAGTGTGGGTCCGCGATTTTTTCAAACTTATCGCGGACACCATTTTAATCAATTTTTAAACATTAAAAATGATTGTGTGGGAGTCATTTGGTGGGTGGGTTGCGGACATGCATTAAATGTTCCACTAAATGTGAATCGTGGACTACTCCTACAGACACACACAATAATTAGAGTAAACCTCACTTTTGGTTCCTGTGGTTTGCAAAAAATAACGAAAATCGTCCCTATAGTTCATTTATTACAAATTAGACACTGTGGTTTGCATTTTTGCCCGAATTTGGTCTCTCTCACTAACGGAGGTTAACCTTCATCCATTAAATGAAGAGTATTTTAGTCTTTTAATATATTTCTACACTTTATTATTAATTGTTTTGAATTTTTTGGTTTTTGCCGCCTTTTCTCTCCCCCACCCCCACCCCTACTCCCTTTCCCTCCCCCCACTCCACCCCTACTCCCTTTCTCTCTCCTATCTTCTTCTTCCTCAACTTACCCTAAAATAGCACAAAGAAAATGCAGAAAAACACACACATAGAAGAAACCCAATCTGGGTCTTGTATATATTTATACAATCTCCCTCATACACACACGCACACACACACACACACACACACAAACACATATATATATACACATATATAGGGGGTCATTCAAGGGAGAACTAGTTATTTTGTGGTAACTGTGAGAACCAATGTGAGCCACATATTAAGCTATAAATTAGGAAATTATTAATTTTGGTAATTTTGTTAGAAATTTAAATTAAAGGGCATTTTAGGTATTGTAAAATATCCTCTCTCCTCTCTCCTCTCTCTCCGGCCAATCGTGATACCGAAAATACATACAAGAACTTTTGTGATACCACTGTGATACCCATTGCCATCCAATTCAGCATCACATTCATTACTTTGGTAATACTCCAAGAACATCTGTGATACCAATGTGATACCCACTGTAACCATGTGTTACCTTTGAGCATAATACATGAAAAATTCCATAAAACATAGATCTTCAAACACAAACAAACCTCATATATTGTGATACACTTAGTAAAGCAATACCACATGATATTTTGTGATACACTTCGTAAAAAAAGAAAATACACTGTGATACTCTACTGTTATACCATATGTGATACCACTATACGTTGTTGTGATACCCGTTGTGATACCCAGATCTGTTTCTGGGGTAGAGATAGAGAGGCGGACGAGACGAGGTTGACATACCGTTGATGATGGTGGTCGAGGGATGGGGACGGGAATGGCCGCCGGTGGTAAAAGAACTATTAGCGGTGGTGTTGTAACCCAAAACGGTGATGCCATATCTTCACCACCCAAAAACCACCACCACTACGACCACCTCCAACCACCCACACTCCTCCCAATCAAAAGCAACACCAACGACAACACCACCACCACTGCCGCCAACGACGACAGTGAGGGAGAAAAAGTGAGGGAGAGGAGAGAGACGATCGTCGGTGGGGAGGGGGTGTTCGACGGCTGTGATGAAGGTGAGAGAGATGATTGCCGATGGGGAGGGGGTGTGCGACGGCTGTGATGAAGGTATGGAGGCTCTTAGGGTTTTGTTATTTGGTAGATAGAAAAAGTGAGGGAGAGGAGAGAGACATACATTGAATAGTGAATATAGGGAGATATTTTAGGATTTAATTATTTAATTAGATTTAGGAAACAAATTTACTAAAACACCCTTTTGTTTAGACACCCACGTGTGTATATATATACAGACATATATAAAAAAAAAAAGACTAAATTACATGATTGGATGAAGAAGGATGAACACCATGGCATGAGAAGAAAATCCATGGCGGGAGATTGCTTCTGTGCCGGGTCCATATATATATACACACAGAGTAAATAAATAAATATATATATATATACACGCAGTACGTACTACGTAGTGTGTTATATATACACATATACATAGTAAAATTATATATATATATATACATATACATACAAATATAAATATAAATATACACGCACTACACAGTACACAATGACTTTGAATGGGGTTCATGTGGGTTTTTATGAAGAATGGATGTGGGTTCTGTATGAATAAGAAGAAATTAAGTAATAGGTGGAGAGAGAGGAGTTATGTGTGAAACAAGGTGAGAGAGCCATGGGGATAAACAATAAAGGCAAATCAAACACATCACAAAAAAACAAATGTCTAACAAAAAAAAACCATGAAGATGTTATAAAAAAAACTCTTGTTTTCAAAGCATTATGCCAACATGTCAAAACCCTAATCAAAGATTAAAAACATATATCAATCATTCTGTAAGTATAAAAAGGTTTAAGGGAACAACTCAACTTCGGCAATTCACCACACGACTTAAAACTCAAATATGATCAGACTGAACACCTGAATTAGACGACATAAGAATGGTGTTAAACCACCTAATTCGTCCTAAAACCATCTATTTTAGCTCCTAAGACAATCCCCTAAACGATGCCCCAAACCTAGCCCAAAACGAGAAAAAAAGCCAAACCGAAAACTACCAAAATAGTGTGCCAGACGACTTTCACGCGACCAAACCTGCTTGAAAGTCGCTTTAGCCACTGTTTGGTCCTGCACGAAATTTCCAGCAAAAATTCCTAAATCCTCTTGCACCCAATCCTTCCTAAATTGTTTTTAAACTCCAAAATCGATAGAATCAATGTACTAAACCATTTTAACCAATATCCTAACATCGAAACAACATTTAATCCAATCAAATTTCATCTCTTAATCCATCATTTAAATAAAAAAACATAAACCCTTGCATTCTTGATAAAACCAAGAACAATAGTGAGGTTTTCCCCAAAGAACAACAAGAAATCAACAAGAATAAATCTCCAAATACTTTCTCTGCTAGTTTTGAATCCAAATAATCAAAAAGGGTTACAAATCCCCAATCATACCATAAACCATTACCCTAATGAAAACTCTGAACCCTTTGAGCAATGCTTCCTCACCAAAATCTCCAAATGAGAGACCCAACTTTCTCTCAGTGTCTTTTCTCTCTATTCCTCTACACAATGGCAACACAAATGAAAGGGATGAGATGGTTTTCCCCTATTTATTTCTCTTATTTAACCCCAAGTCCCTGAATTCATAAAATTTGCATCTAACTCACTAGATTTGTTTAGAAATAAGATTTTATGGACCAAGGTTATTACAATAATTAAATCCTTAGATTTTTGAATCAAGTACTTTAAATCATCAATCAAGTATTTCAAAAGTTTGAATAATAGATGTCTTAAACCACCAAATCATCAATTCACTTACTATGATAAGTATAGTATTTCTTGTTATAATTATAAACACATTTGGACTCCTTTTTTGCAAGTGATACCAAATGTTTGAGATTTTGCCTCTTTTTTAGACGTGTTTGGTTCATCATTATCTTTGATTTCTGGAGACTTAAGAGTATTTTCTGTAGTGTTAAGCTTCAGACTTTGGACTTGGGCTGTAAATATTTGGGTTGTAATCAAGGACGGAGCTGGGCCTGGCCCAGAATCAGCATAGGCCCACCCTCAAGTCTACAAAAATTTTGTAATTTTTTAAAGCCCAAAATTTCACTAGCCCATCTACTTCTTCTTAATTAGCGGCCCACCCTCAGTCCAGAACTTCCTTGAATCAGATAGAAAATAGAAATTACGGCTGCTTTGCTTCTGTTCGACTTCATCGCTTATGTTCGACTTCTTCGCTGAATCGCTTATGTTCGACTTCGACTTCATCGTCTTCAATTCTCACTTGGCTTTTGTTCTCGAAATCAGTCTTCGAGTTCGATGGATTGTTTACTGATCTGAATCATCAACTCACTTTTCAAAAATCTGGTTGCTGTGAGTTTCTAATTTCTAGCCTAGGGTTTCACTTTCCACAATTTGACATTTTGTTTTGTTTGATTTTTATGTAATCAGTAATTATTCAGTTGTAATTGTATAATTTGTATTTGATAATTGTATCAGTATTGAGAAATTAGAAATACAATATGTTTCACACTTTCACTTTCACTTTCACTGTGAAATTGTGAATTGTTAAATTGTGAATTGTGAATTGTGACTATTTCTGACTTTCTGTATTTGAATGTGAATTGATTATTTATGTATTTGAATGTGAAATTGTGAATTGTGAAATTGTGAATTGTGAAATTGTTTATTGAATTTCATTTGGTATTTGAATATTGTTTATTGAGAGTTTGAGACTATTTCTATATTTGACAGTTGACACAAATTGGTTGTTTTCAACTTTCTACTGATACTTGTGGTATTTGCAACAGTTGAGAGTGCATTTTCTGCTATGCATATTGTAAAAAACGGGATGCGTAATAGAATGAGAGATCAATGGATGAACGACAACTTGGTAGCTTATATTGAAAAGGAGGTGTTTGCAAACGTTGAGAATGAAGATATCATTGATATGTTTCAGAAAATGAAAACGCGTCGAGTTTATTGTTGAATCTGTAAAGGTTAGTGACTTAGTGTTATGGCTTTTGAAAATGTATGTTTACATTTTGAACAAATTTGTCATGAATATAATATGAATATAATATCATCGTACATCTTTTTTTTGTTTTATTAAAGAGGATCACCCTTGGCAAAATTCCTGCTCCGCCCCTGGTTGTAATGTTCTAAATTATATAATATATATTTTTGGCTATAGAAATTATAAACAATGTCATATAAACCTATTATAACACTTTTAAATATGATTTTTTTCTGTCTCGGCCTATAAAATATTTCATTAGCATGATTAGACATTTTTAGGCATTGTATAAACCTAATTTTATTACAATAATTTATAAAAAAAAATACTTTAAATTATCACCTTTTATAAATAAACAAATAATGTAAAAATAATAGTTTAAGATTATTGGTTGTCACCTAAAACTTTTTATAGATCTCATTTAATATTATATAATTGTATGTTTGTGTTTTATGCCAGAGTAATCAAAGATTCCTCGTCCTAAACTGTGGAGTGTAGATTGTAAAATTAAAAGTCAGTTGTCTTCATGTTTCTCTGCACCTTCATCATGAAGAGTTGAAGTAATCCCATAATTTAAATATTCTTAATACTAAATATATGTAACGACCCAGTCTAACATAAAGCATGCAATTCATATAAATGAAACATCCCAAAAACGGGTCCCAAAATTTCTTACATAAGTCTCAAAATTCAGGTTGGCGGAATCAACCTATTACACAACTGAGAATTTCTAGGACTAAAAGATAATAGTGTCACTGGTTCTACTGCTTCTATCTTCTAACTGCTCTGTTCACCTGCTAGAGCCTTTCGCTACCTGCTTTCTTGAAAAGGGTTTTAATTTGAAAAGAGCGAGGGTTAGACCATGAGGTCTAGTGAGTCCCTCATGACAGTTCTCAAAATCATTTAAAAACTTTTCATAACTTTCAAATGTATACAAGACTTTCAATAATAAACTTCCACATAGCTGAACAGTAAAATCTTTCACGGATAAATCCGCTCCCGTAAATGGCACCCTGAAGTCACCCGAGGGTGACAACGAGTCAGTATCACGCTGCCTTACTGGGACTCATTCCCATGGCATAAACGGAACCTCCCCCCGACGTGAGTACTGGCGGAACCTCCCCCCGACTTAGCCAATTTACGTCTACACAATGTATGCATACATCTCACATAAAAACTTTAAACAACTTTCATGCAATAAAAGCATAAGAACAAAACATGGTATTTCTCATCATGTATTCACTTTAGAAAAACACGTTAAAAGACACGTATTTTAGTTAGAAAACTCACCTGGTACGCTTGTTTGCTCTTCCCTACTCTGCTCTTTACTTCCAAATTGTCTACCTGAACGAAGGGACAGATTTATAAGCTAACTAGAACTATCCGGACACTTCTCACTTGCCACCTTACTATTTTCCGGACATCACTACTTTTCCGGACAACCACACTTTTCTGGATAACCACGCTTTCCGGACACACTGAGGTTACCGGACAACTTATAGTCTCCGGACGATTAACCTATCCGGATGGCACACTTATCCGAACGACTAAACTTATCCGGACAACACAATATCCGGACACCTTCTACAACCCGACCAAGAAGTTTCCCGGACACTCACCCGGACACCTTCATACTTGAAGGTTTCCGGACGAACGCTGGAAAAGCTTTATGGTCTGAAATCTTGCTGAACACTTCGAAAACAGTGGGATAATGCAACAAATCACTTACTTAAACATCTTTAAACAATTCCCATAAACTTTACTGAGTAAACTCGATTTAAGGGTGTTTAAATCTCCTTTAAGGGTCTTATAATGACTTTATCAAGAAAACCCTCAAACTCGAAAATCACCAAATGAATCTTAAATGAAGTTATGGATTAAGGATTACCTGATAGATCACTTGCAAGAAACGAAATCCAATCTTATTCCTTCTTCTGATTCAAGACTTGATGATTCCTCTCTTCAACTTCACAAAAACCTTCAAAACTCTAATACCCCTTTCTCTCAACAAAACTCAGCCGACAAGCACCATAAAAATCAGGAAAATGCAAAGTTGTCTAGGGTTTTGTGCCCTTTTATACCCCAACTCTTATTTACCAACTAGCCCCTCAACTTCTGCTTTTATTAAAAACTCCACACCAAACGCAAAACACTTCGAAAAAGGTCTGGGTCGTTACAACACTCCCCCCTCAAAAGAATTCCGTCCCCGGAATTCCGTTTTCGAAAAGGTGTGGGTATCTGGACATCATATCTGATTTTACTTCCCACGTTGTCTCTCGTCCCTTATGATATCTCCACTGAACTTTTACTAGTCAAACTTCTATGCTTCTCGCTTTGCAAACCTTACTGCTCACGATTTCAATCGGTTCTCCTACGTAAGTCAACCTCTCATCTATACTGATGTCCCCTCAAAGGAACAACCACAACGACCTCTGACAAACACTTCTTTAAGTCTGAGACATGAAATGTCGGATGAACACTCTTTATTTTTTCTGACCAGTCTAACTTGTATGCTACTGCTCTAACTCGCTCCTTAATGACAAGGTCAACTTCTTATCGCCTGCATCTCTTGCAAGGTCGCCATCATCTCACTTCTCACATCGGCTCTCCACAAAGAGACGTGCATCACCCTATGAATTTCTTCTCAAATTCACATCGAGTACTTCAAGATCGCGCACTATCTATTCAACTTTCATGCTTCGACGAATCCGCAGACTTAGTCCACCTTACCTCTCTCTCAAACTTCAAGGCTCAAAGCCTTATGTTTTTCAATCCAACCACTCAGTTCTACTCGGTTGCCTCAGACCGTTCAGATGGGAAACATAACCACACCCCATACTTTGAAACCGCCCTCGGCGAGACACCACTTGATATATCGTGCCATCTTGCACTACTTACTTGTACCTTCTTCGATCACTATACTCGCTTAAAACTACCTGATAAAACCAAGGCCAACCGCGCCTCCATTTGCTCGCCTCCGTCCACACATCGGGACTCACGGTTTTAAACACGTCTAAATAAGGTCTCTCATACGTTTATACTTCCTTAAGAGAAAGAACTTGGCGGGAATTCCCGCCACAACAACGAGAATCTTCCACCAGGAAAACCCCCTCACTGACAACTTGGCACAAGGCCAACCTTGTATATTCCGACAAGCTCACCCCCAGGAGTCCCCTCCTCGGTATACCTGAAATTTCTAGGTTACTTCTTCCAACCGACATTCGTCTTTGCAGATCATACTCCTTTCCCGAATCACATCGGCTACAACTCGACAACTAATTTGTACGTTCTCACCACTTCATCATTTCACACTTAACGTTTCTAATAGTAGGAAACCTCTATAATTCCTTATTGGAGTACTCACCTATCTGAATTGCACTTATCCTGAAGGCTCATAAATTTCTCGCTACTTGCCATAAGCGTCCAGTCATATAACATAACTTCGGTTACTCCCACTCAACTAGGAGGGGTAACCACGATCACACCCTACTATTCTCAATAGCTTACACTGAACGATCAGTTCGTTTGAACGTTTCTCACCAAGTCACTAACTTAACTCACTCAGTTGTCTTATCCGCTTCTTTCCTGCACAAAATCATACACAATTTCCTTCCTCAATACTCCTTCCAAAAGTTCGCACACTTATCAAGGACAATCTACACAACACTGCGCCTATCGGCATTACTGTCAAGCTTACTACTTCCGATTTACTTACTTATTCCAACATACTGTATTCACCTCCCCACGTTCGCGTGGAGCACTGCCCACCAACTTTACTCGCCCCTCTCTTCCGACAATTCTCAAGCTGCAAAAGCTGTCTCATTACTATACATAACCAAACGGTTGCACTAAAATTTTAACTTAAGGCTTTCGACTAAATCACCTCGAACTGACACCAGAGTTCGACGTCACTATACATTCCTTAAACTCCAACTTTTACTTTCTCAGACAATTCGTTCACACATAAGCAACAACTCACATTCTTTAAGGATTTCACATCTATTCCACCACATTTTGACTAATATATCCATCATCTTCTTTAAACTTCCAATGATCCCAAAATATGCTTACTTAGCGACTCTTACAACTAAAAACACTTGGTTTCTCCTTTGGGTAACTACCCACCACCACTCCGTGATGCTATTTCGAACATAATCATATCACTACGTCAACTTACACCCTACGTGCTCCAACAACCTGGTTAACACTCGAACACCTCATCCGAAACCCCCAAAAGGCTTCTATCTGATGCTTCCTCTTTCTCTAACATCACATCACTACGACGCTAGCTGGCACATTTAACTTGGCAATTATTTCCACTACATAACTGTACATTCCTCACTCATAACATCACACTGCAGACCAAAACTCTCATGGCCATTCATACACAACCCAAACTTATCTTCAAGACCTCACGCATAAATAACCGAGTCTATCTCACCACATTGTCTCTCCCCAGCTCTAGTGGAACCATAACACCCGAGTTTCCGATTAATTCTAACATACTCGTTTCTTGCTAGCTCTTTGCAATACCAAACCATTCCTCACAGATCGACATAATCTATACTCTCACTTCGTTTGTGCTAAATACTTCATTCTTTACGAACCATCCATCTCGTAAGTAAAACGCTTATCTAAAACAACAACCTTTCACTATCTTAACACCCCTACAAAGTGGTCCTTCAACTTTCAACCTTCTGATTCTAGTCTTTGGTCTCATACAGCTTACACAACTGCCGACTTTAACGTCAATAGTTGACCTGTTGATACTTCCTTAACCTATTCTTCAACAAGAGTCCCTTACTGAACCTAATCCTTCCAACATATCATAATCAAATTCACATCCCGCGTCCTCATTTCAAACTCACTCGTGAAACGTCAATATTACAAGATCACTTTAAAACTATTATTCGGCGTCGAGGATATTTCATTCCTACTTCTCCACACTACTCATAACGAGTTGCTAATACCAATACCTTGATGACTTCTAGTCCTTCCCCTGAACGCAACCGTCCCTCGGCAACTGTATTTCCAGTCACCGCACGAGGGTACAGACCCTTATGCAACCGACATTAACGTCCACTTCCGGCTCTTCCACTGCTCCCCTCTCCTCTAGAACGCAATTACCAAAGCTACAACCATTCTCCCCTGATTTGTCCAACACCTCTCCACTCTAGGAGTTCTTTCTTAGCTTAAAATGTAATACTCTACGACCTATTGAGTTCATAGCCTTCATGCCTGACAACGCGATAAATGAATCATTTCACACTTTTGATCATTTTAAAGAAACAACACTTGAGAACAACTTGGGTACACACGACCCCAACATTCTCATAACTCCAATGCCCTGCACAACGATCTTGAGGATCGTTTGCATGCAATCTTTCCGTAAAACTTAATCTTACTCAACCAAAAATATGTTGTTACGACAGAAATAAATATTGGATGAAAATCTTCCCATACGACAAAATTTTGAAAGAAAATTTACCGACACGAAGTAAACTAGTCGGTCCTCACACTCATTTATATAACTTCGACATGTCAATACTCATTTTGGTTATAACAGTTGTGCATTCAAACGTTTTCTTGACTTATCATGAAAAGAGTGGAATATTTTGCAAATCGTAAACCTCAAGACTTCATTGTACGATGTAAATGGATTTGTATTTTTCTTTAAACATACGCTTGCACACGCCGACTTATATCCGATCAAATTTGATATTTACACAATTATACTTTTCTTATGAAAAATCTCATGTACACATATACGAACTCAACGCATGAAACTCTACTTGCATTTGAAGACTACTCACTCAATCAAGGTCAATCGCTTTACTCACACAACTTATCATTGACACTCTACTTTCGACCAGTGGTCGCCCTCTCGGCCTTGCAACGATTTTCTATACATACATTCAACGGTCCACTTACTCAACCATTTCATACTATTTCGTTTTGATCAACTATCTCACTTTCCACTTCTACATGGTTTCATTTCACTATAGGTATCTTATTTCATTTATCCTGCTAATGGAAAGCTCGACCAAGAACCCAGGGCTCCATTGATACCTTCAAGGTTTTGACACTGTCTTTCCTTACCATCCTGACTGATCTATCCCATGATTTCTAGAATTGGGACTCTCCCGAAACAGGAGTCTTACTCAACTCAAGCATTCCTCCTCTCCGAATCCACGAAGAGCTACCTCTAGACGACTCGTAATGCTCTATACAACATTTCTTCTCTACGATGTATACGTACATCACATCACCATGACTTCTCATGAAACTTCCCCAACAAGGGGTCTCAGTCTACCCCTCAAGGATCTTGCTGACATTCTAAAGTACTGGAACACGACATAAACACTAGCTTCTGACTACCACTTCGGAATAATACGGCAGGTTAAGCACATACATGTACCTGTAAGTTCGCAATAACACTGGCCAGGTGGAATCTCAAACTTACCTTACATGACAGTCCTCAGTACCCTATTAGTCCTATCTCTATAATAGTGTCCTCCTAACGCATTTCCTGATTCTCAGTTGTGATTTCTACTCCCAAGTTTAAGTTTAGGCCCGTCCGGTCACCTAAATCCCTCAAACTATGGCTCTGATACCAATTGTAACGACCCAGTCTAACATAAAGCATGCAATTCATATAAATGAAACATCCCAAAAACGGGTCCCAAAATTTCTTACATAAGTCTCAAAATTCAGGTTGGCGGAATCAACCTATTACACAACTGAGAATTTCTAGGACTAAAAGATAATAGTGTCACTGGTTCTACTGCTTCTATCTTCTAACTGCTCTGTTCACCTGCTAGAGCCTTTCGCTACCTGCTTTCTTGAAAAGGGTTTTAATTTGAAAAGAGCGAGGGTTAGACCATGAGGTCTAGTGAGTCCCTCATGACAGTTCTCAAAATCATTTAAAAACTTTTCATAACTTTCAAATGTATACAAGACTTTCAATAATAAACTTCCACATAGCTGAACAGTAAAATCTTTCACGGATAAATCTGCTCCCGTAAATGGCACCCTGAAGTCACCCGAGGGTGACAACGAGTCAGTATCACGCTGCCTTACTGGGACTCATTCCCATGGCATAAACGGAACCTCCCCCCGACGTGAGTACTGGCGGAACCTCCCCCCGACTTAGCCAATTTACGTCTACACAATGTATGCATACATCTCACATAAAAACTTTAAACAACTTTCATGCAATAAAAGCATAAGAACAAAACATGGTATTTCTCATCATGTATTCACTTTAGAAAAACACGTTAAAAGACACGTATTTTAGTTAGAAAACTCACCTGGTACGCTTGTTTGCTCTTCCCTACTCTGCTCTTTACTTCCAAATTGTCTACATGAACGAAGGGACAGATTTATAAGCTGACTAGAACTATCCGGACACTTCTCACTTGCCACCTTACTCTTTTCCGGACATCACTACTTTTCCGGACAACCACACTTTTCTGGATAACCACGCTTTCCGGACACACTGAGGTTACCGGACAACTTATAGTCTCCGGACGATTAACCTATCCGGATGGCACACTTATCCGGACGACTAAACTTATCCGGACAACACAATATCCGGACACCTTCTACAACCCGACCAAGAAGTTTCCCGGACACTCACCCGGACACCTTCATACTTGAAGGTTTTCGGACGAACGCTGGAAAAGCTTTATGGTCTGAAATCTTGCTGAACACTTCGAAAACAGTGGGATAATGCAACAAATCACTTACTTAAACATCTTTAAACAATTCCCATAAACTTTACTGAGTAAACTCGATTTAAGGGTGTTTAAATCTCCTTTAAGGGTCTTATAATGACTTTATCAAGAAAACCCTCAAACTCGAAAATCACCAAATGAATCTTAAATGAAGTTATGGATTAAGGATTACCTGATAGATCACTTGCAAGAAACGAAATCCAATCTTATTCCTTCTTCTGATTCAAGACTTGATGATTCCTCTCTTCAACTTCACAAAAACCTTCAAAACTCTAATACCCCTTTCTCTCAACAAAACTCAGCCGACAAGCACCATAAAAATCAGGAAAATGCAAAGTTGTCTAGGGTTTTGTGCCCTTTTATACCCCAACTCTTAGTTACCAACTATGTAATAACCCGAATTAAGCATTCTAAATTAAAAATAAAAGATAGGGGTTGATTGGCTATTTGTGAGAAAGTGTGAGGGGTAAAATAGATAAAAGCTAAAAGTTGAGAAACTTATTCCCTTCTTTTGTTTCCTTGCGCCGCATCTGATGAAAAATGGGAGAGCACCCCATTCTTTTAGGGTTAAAGGCTTGTGTGTGTGTGTATTGCTGCATGTCGAGATGAGGCAAGAAGAAAGAAGAGGGGGCTGTGTGGATGTCTTGTGTGGGTGTGCGCCGGGAACAAATCCGCCGGCGAGTTAGAGAGAGAGACGAACAAGAGAGAGATACAACCGGAGATAGAGAGAGAGATACAGCCGGAGAGAGGGAGAGAGCAGCGAGAGGAGAGGGAGTCGTGTGAGAAGAGAGAGAAAACTGCACGTTTCGGGAGGAAGAAGAGAGAGAGGGACGCCGGGGAAGACAGCCGGAGGGAGAGAAAGAGACGCCGGAGGGAGAGAGCTGCGAGAGAAGAGAAGAGAGAGAGAGAGCTGCGAGAGAAGAGAGATGTCGAGAAAGAGAGAAACAACCGAGAGAGAAGAGAGAGAGACGATGAGAGAGAGAAGGTGGTGGATTTCGCCGGTGGTCGGCGGTGGCCGGCAGTGGTGGTCGCCGGAATTCTAGGCAACAGTTTCCTTTTTCGCGAGGTTTTATTCCGGTAAGAAACCCTTCCATTTCATTGCTCTCTTATTCAAGAAATATTAGACTTGTTAGGTCTCTAGTTGCACTTGGCTATGTGAAATGAGAAATCAAATAAGGGTATTAATGTCGAGTTTTGATTATAATTCGTGTTGTCATAGTTAAATCAAATATTTATGTGGATTCTTGGTTAGAGAATGGCTTGTGTAAATTAAAAGGAAGAATTGTGGTCATTATGGGGTAGAGTTTGATTAATGGCGAAATATGTGGGTTTGGTTTTGAACCGTGTGTATCGGAAGTCGGTATGTTCCGGGAGTGGGCCCGTAACTCAAGTTTGGGCCGGGATTGGTTTATTGGGCCGAGTTGGTTGTTGGGCCGAAAGAATTATTTTAAGTCCTTGTGGGCTTAATTTTTAAGATTGGGCTTAGTTTTTTGTATTGGACTTAATTAATTATTAAAGTCTATAATTTTATAATAAGGGCGTGATAGGCTAATTATTAAATTTGGTCATATTATTATTAACGCGATCCGATTTTATTATTTAGAATCAAGTGTTATAATTTTATGTTGAGGACCTAGAATCGGGTAAATTAATGGATCCGGTATAGTAGGTCAATCGGATGGGTAAGCAAAGACCATTAATTATGATTTGGACTAGAAAGGGTAACCACCAACTTAGATAAGTTTGGGTTGAGTTCGGGATTTGACTCGAGTATTTAATGAACGAGTTATGACGCACGTTATTAATATAATAGGTGTTTCACCTAGAGATCGGAAGTGTAAGTGAGGAGCTTTGGAGCAAGCCAGCCAGGTGAGTTTTCTAAATTAAAACATATGGCTTTTAAAGTGTTTTCAAAATGTGTTATGAATGTTGAGAAATTGCCACGCTTTATTATTATGCTTGTTTGCATGAAAGTTGTTTTAAAGTTTATGTAGAATGTATGCATACATCGAGGAGACGTAAACTGGCAAAGACGGGAGAGTCGTCCCGCCAGCTCTCGTGCGGGAAGAGAGGTCCCTATATGCCAGGAGCGAGGCTCCGCAAGGCAGCATGAGGCTGACTCGTTGTCACCTTCGGGTGGCCTCAGGGTGTCAGATTACGAGGAGGCGGACTTTAGTCCGTATACGATTTATTTACTGTGTTGAGTATAAATGTTTTATGCTGAAAAGATGAACTGTATTTAAATGCTTTGATAACTGTTAGGAGGGACTCACTAGACCTCATGGTCTAACCCTCGCATTTTCAAATAAAACCCTTTTCAGGTAAGCAGGTACAGAAAGGCTCTAGCAAGTAAGCAGGGCGTTAGCAAGAGAAAGATGGATAGTGTAGCGACACTATAGCTTTTCTTAGTTACTTCTCAGTTGTATAGGTTGTTTCCGCCAACCTAAGATATTCAGTCAGATGTAATGAAATTTTATGGACCTAATTTTGTAGTTGTTTAATATTAATACTATGTATGCCTTAATTGAGATTGGGTTATTACAGTTTGTATCAGAGCCGTAGTTTAAGGGATTTAGGTGACCGGACGGGCCTAAACTTAAACTTGGGAGTAGAAATCACAACTGAGAAATAGGAAATGCGTTAGGAGGACACTATTATAGAGATATGACTAATAGGGTGCTGAGGACTGTCATGTAAGGTAAGTTTGAAATTCCACCTGGCCAGTGTAATTGCGAACTTACAGGTACATGTATGTGCTTAACCTGCCTTATTATTCCGATAGTAGTCAAAAGCTAGTGTTTATGTCGCGTGCCAGTACTGGAGAATGTCAGTAAGATCCTTGAGAAGTAGATTGAGACCCATAGTCGGGATATATCGTAAAAGATCATTTATGATATGATGTATGTATACATCATAGAGAAGAAATACTGCATAGAGTGTTATGAATTGTCTAGAGGTAGCTTTTCGTAGACTCGAATAGGGGGAAAGTTTGAGTTGAGTAAGACTCCTGTTTCGGGAGGGTCCCAGTTCTAGAAATCATGGGATATGTCAGACGGGATGGTAAGAAAGATCAGTGTCGAAATCATGAAAGTGTTATAGAACTTAATTTTTTTATTATTTAATCGAGCTTTTAAATGGCAAGGTTAATGAAATATGATGCATATAGTGAAATGAAACCATGTAGAAAGGGAAAGTGAGATAGTTGCTTAAAACAAAATTGTATGAAAGGGGTTGAGTAAGCGAGATGTGGAAAGCGTGTTCTGCAAGTTGTTGCATGACCGAGAGAGCGGCCGTGGTAGTAGGGAAAGTGTCAAAGGTAAGCTGTGGAAGTAAAGAGATTGACCTTAGTTGAGAGAGTAGCCTTCAATTGCAAGTAGAGTCTCATGCATGGTGTTCTTTATTGTAACCCGAAATTTTCACGAGTTAAGTTAAATGAGTAAATATGAATTTTAATCAAAAACGAGTCAGAAAGTGCACACGTATGTTTAAAGAAAAGGTGGTTTCATCCACGATGCACATTGAAGTTTTGAGTATAACGATTTGCAAAGTATTCCACATTTTTAGGATAAGCTAAATTGTTACAAAAAGGTCGGGAAAACATTTGTCAGCCAGAACTTTTACAATCAAATACCTATTGTTTTATCGATATCATACAAGTGAGTGTGAGAACCGAATGATTTACTTTGTGTCGGTAATTCTTCCAGAATGGTGTCAAATGGAAAGATTTTCATGCAATATAATATTGTCGTAATAACACCGTTCGGTCGGAGTAAGATTAAGTTTATGGAAGGTTGCATGCGAACGATTCTCGAGATTGTTGTGCAGTGCATTGAATTTATAAGAGTGATGCGGGCATGTGTACCCTAGATGTTTTTAAGTGTTGTTTATTCAAACTGATGAAACGTACGAAATGATTTATATATTGCGTGTCATGCTTGAAGGCTATGAACTCACTAGGTCGTGGGATGTGGCGTTTTAAAGCTAAGAAAGAACTCAGAGAGTAGAAAGTTGTTGGTCAAATCAGGAAGGACGTTTGTAATTTTGGTAGGTGTTCAAGGAGAGAGTTGATCAGTGATTGAGTCAGAATTGAATTATGGTGTCAATTGTATGAGGGTCTGTACCTTGTTCGGTAACTAGAAGTACGGTTGTCAAGGGACGGTTGTGCCTAGAGGTAAGACTTGAAGCCTTTAAGGTGATGGTTTTAGCAACTCGTTATGAGTAGTGTGGTGAGGAAGAATGAAATATCTTTGGTGTGGGAATATGAGTTTCAAGGTAAGCTTGTAATGTTGTCGTTACATGAGTATGTTTCGAGAAGAGGGAGACCGATCAGGAAGGTGATTAGGGTATGTTGGAAGGACTGGGTTCCGTAAGGAACCCTTGTTTAAGAATGAGTTAAGAAAGTGGTTACAGATTATCTGTTGTTGTAGAAGTCAATAGCTGTGTATGATGGCCGGGACCGAAGTCGTGAACCAGAAAGTTGAGAGTTGATAGAACACCTCGTAGGGGTGCTATGAGGATAAGAAGTTATTGTTTTGATTAAGTGTTCTATTTACGAGGTGGAGGGATCCGTAGAATGATGAAGTTTATAGCACAAGCGAAGCGGGAGTGTAGATCTCATCGTTCAGTGAGGGATTGAGCCCTGTTTTGTAAGGGCACGAGTCGTGAAGAGCTAGCTGGAATGTTGCGTGTGAGCTAATTGAGAGCTCGTGAGTTATAGTTCAGCAAGTTGGGAAAGGACGACGAAGAGAGATAGACTCGATTGTAGTATTCGGGAGAATATGAAGGAAGGTGTGAATTGTGTATGAATGACCATGAGAAGGTTTGGTCTGCAGTGTGATATTATGAGTGAGGAATGTACAGTTATGTAATAGCATTATTAGCCAAGTTAAATGTATCAGCTAGTATCGTAGTGAGGTGATGTTAGAGAGGGAGAAAGTATCAGATAGAAGCTTTTGGGGTTCACCGATGAAATGTACGGTCTATTAATCAGATTGTTGGAGCATAGAGTGTAAGTTGACTTTATGGTGTAAGTTTACCCAAAGGAGAAACCAAGTGTTTTTGGTTGTAAGAGTCGCTAAGTAGGTATATGTTGGGATTGTTGGAAGTTTAAAGAGAATGAAGAGGGTGTTAGTCAAATCGTGTTACAGTATATGCTAAACCTCTCAAGAGCACGAATTGTTCCTTATGTGTGAGGGAATGATCTTAGAAGGAATCAGTTAGAAATTTGGTTATATTCAAAGAATGGCAAGATGATGATTACGGGCGGAGTGGTAGTATGATCTTTAGCTGAATTGAAACATTATGATAGAGGTATAAGCCTTTGGTTGATTGATTAAAATTTATGGATTTGTTGAGTAATGACCTTTATTCGTTATTACAGAATGCTTTATGATTCTACCGAGATTCTTACTAAGAATTGATGAGGGATAGTCGATATGTAAAGTGAGAAGTTAATGATAGTATGATGGAAATAGGTAATTTTCATATTATTTTGTAAATTGTGAATGGTTGGGTTATCCAGTGGAGTTGTTAGTTAAGAAATCAGTTTTGACTGATGGGTTTTATAAATACTAGCATAGCGAGATGTTGATGCTAAGATATTATATATGATAAGTTATGGTGGGTATAAAGGTATGAATTGCTTCTCAATTGGAGTTATCTTTTGAAACAAGTTGATAATTATAATCGAAATGAGTTGGTCAGGTTAAGGTTGCTTGTGGTAAAGAGAAGAATTGCATTGTTTTGTGCATTAAGGATCGGTGGTTATCGTGCACTAACCGAATAAAGCAGTTGAGACGGAAATTGACAACGTGGTCGTTAATCGGATAAGGATAATCAGAAGCGGTGAGTTTAATCAGAGTTGCGCAGTTAAGGCGTGAAAGTAAGTTGTTAATATATTTTTTTTTATTAGAAAGATTTGTTCCGAGAGGTCGTGAGAAAGTGCTAGTGAGATTTAAGTCTTGTTAATCAAGTTCGTCGGTTATTTTGGAGTGAATTCCGGGACGGAATTCTGTTAAGAAGGGGAGATTGTAATAACCCGAATTAAGCGTTCTAAATTAAAAATAAAAGATAGGGGTTGATTGGCTATTTGTGAGAAAGTGTGAGGGGTAAAATAGATAAAAGCTAAAAGTTGAGAAACTTATTCCCTTCTTTTGTTTCCTTGCGCCGCATCTGATGAAAAATGGGAGAGCACCCCATTCTTTTAGGGTTAAAGGCTTGTGTGTGTGTGTATTGCTGCATGTCGAGATGAGGCAAGAAGAAAGAAGAGGGGGCTGTGTGGATGTCTTGTGTGGGTGTGCCCCGGGAACAAATCCGCCGGCGAGTTAGAGAGAGAGACAAACAAGAGAGAGATACAGCCGGAGATAGAGAGAGAGAGATACAGCCGGAGAGAGGGAGAGAGCAGCGAGAGGAGAGGGAGTCGTGTGAGAAGAGAGAGAAAACTGCACGTTTCGGGAGGAAGAAGAGAGAGAGGGACGCCGGGGAAGACAGCCGGAGGGAGAGAAAGAGACGCCGGAGGGAGAGAGCTGCGAGAGAAGAGAAGAGAGAGAGAGAGCTGCGAGAGAAGAGAGATGTCGAGAAAGAGAGAAACAGCCGAGAGAGAAGAGAGAGAGACGATGAGAGAGAGAAGGTGGTGGATTTCGCCGATGGTCGGCGGTGGCCGGCAGTGGTGGTCGCCGGAATTCTAGGCAACAGTTTCCTTTTTCGCGAGGCTAAGAATTATTACAAGGCCCAATTAATTCAACAATTAGATTATTGGAGTTATCGTGTGATTAGCCTAGGATTTATCTTTTTAACCATAGGTATTCTTTCAGGAGCAGTATGGGCTAATGAAGCATGGGGATCTACCACGAACAAATTTCCTTGGTTAACAATAATTGTAGTTTTACCAATATTTGCGGGTTCCTTAATTTTCTTTCTTCCACATAAAGGAAATTGTCATTGACATAACATATGTCATTTCTATTCTATCTCTTTCTATTTCTTTTCTATATATGGAAAGTTTCAAAATCATCATATAATAATCCAGAAATTGCAATAGAAAAGAAAAAGGGAGGTTTGTGATGATTTTGAAATCTTTTCTACTAGGTAATCTAGTATCCTTATGCATGAAGATAATCAATTCGGTCGTTGTGGTCGGACTCTATTATGGATTTCTGACCACATTCTCCATAGGACCCTCCTATCTCTTCCTTATTCCGGTAAGAAACCCTTCCATTTCATTGCTCTCTTATTCAAGAAATATTAGACTTGTTAGGTCTCTAGTTGCACTTGGCTATGTGAAATGAGAAATCAAATAAGGGTATTAATGTCGAGTTTTGATTATAATTCGTGTTGTCATAGTTAAATCAAATATTTATGTGGATTCTTGGTTAGAGAATGGCTTGTGTAAATTAAAAAAAAGAATTGTGGTCATTATGGGGTAGAGTTTGATTAATGGCGAAATATGTGGGTTTGGTTTTGAACCGTGTGTATCGGAAGTCGGTATGTTCCGGGAGTGGGCCCGTAACTCAAGTTTGGGCCGGGATTGGTTTATTGGGCCGAGTTGGTTGTTGGTCCGAAAGAATTATTTTAAGTCCTTGTGGGCTTAATTTTTAAGATTGGGCTTAGTTTTTTGTATTGGACTTAATTAATTATTAAAGTCTATAATTTTATAATAAGGGCGTGATAGGCTAATTATTAAATTTGGTCATATTATTATTAACGCGATCCGATTTTATTATTAGAATCAAGTGTTATAATTTTATGTTGAGGACCTAGAATCGGGTAAATTAATGGATCCGATATAGTAGGTCAATCGGATGGGTAAGCAAAGACCATTAATTATGATTTGGACTAGAAAGGGTAACCACCAACTTAGATAAGTTTGGGTTGAGTTCGGGATTTGACTCGAGTATTTAATGAATGAATTATGACGCACGTTATTAATATAATAGGTGTTTCACCTAGAGATCGGAAGTGTAAGTGAGGAGCTTTGGAGCAAGCCAGCCAGGTGAGTTTTCTAAATTAAAACATATGGCTTTTAAAGTGTTTTCAAAATGTGTTATGAATGTTGAGAAATTGCCACGCTTTATTATTATGCTTGTTTGCATGAAAGTTGTTTTAAAGTTTATGTAGAATGTATGCATACATCGAGGAGACGTAAACTGGCAAAGACGGGAGAGTCGTCCCGCCAACTCTCGTGCGGGAAGGGAGGTCCCTATATGCCAGGAGCGAGGCTCCGCAAGGCAGCATGAGGCTGACTCGTTGTCACCTTCGGGTGGCCTCAGGGTGTCAGATTACGAGGAGGCGGACTTTAGTCCGTATACGATTTATTTACTGTGTTGAGTATAAATGTTTTATGCTGAAAAGATGAACTGTATTTAAATGCTTTGATAACTGTTAGGAGGGACTCACTAGACCTCATGGTCTAACCCTCGCATTTTCAAATAAAACCCTTTTCAGGTAAGCAGGTACAGAAAGGCTCTAGCAAGTAAGCAGGGCGTTAGCAAGAGAAAGATGGATAGTGTAGCGACACTATAGCTTTTCTTAGTTACTTCTCAATTGTATAGGTTGTTTCCGCCAACCTAAGATATTCAGTCAGATGTAATGAAATTTTATGGACCTAATTTTGTAGTTGTTTAATATTAATACTATGTATGCCTTAATTGAGATTGGGTTGTTACAAACTAGCCCCTCAACTTCTGCTTTTATTAAAAACTCCACACCAAACGCAAAACACTTCGAAAAAGGTCTGGGTCGTTACAATATATATGGGTTCGATCATACTATTTTTTCACTTATGCTTAAATCCAAATATATTTTGTTTCAAAATAAAATATAGCTTTTATTTATCAACTTTTTTTAAGGTAAAAGATGCTATATACAATAAACAATACATATATGAAGGTAGAATCTATAAAAATAAAATGTATGTAAACCTTTAGCATAAACAGTAGAACTACTATATTTTAAAAAAAAAATAAGTCTAGAAAATGTCCTCGTGGTTCTCATTTTGCTCTGATAATATATTTTTATTTTTTAATGATATATATATAATTATATTTTCATTAGTTTTTTAAAAAAATATAAAATTAATAATAAGACTGAAATGCCCTTTGTTCTAACGGAGAAAGTTAAGGGAGTTAGAAGAAAGTTAACGTAGTTAGGAGAAAGTTAACGGAGTTAGTGATGGGGGGTCACTTTCAGAGCAAAATGAGAATCACAAGGACAATTTCTAGACTTACTAAACCACATGGACCACTTTCAAAGATTTCTATAAACCACAAGAACCAAAATTAGAGTTTACTCTAAAAAATGATATAAATAATATAGACATTGTATCATGTTTTGTCAAAGCGATTATATATATATATATATATATATATATATATATATATATATATAGGGGTGAGTTCAAATAAAAACTCAAATTCAATTGTAAACGTGAGGACAAACCACAGCCGTTGATTAATAATCTGGTGAAGAGATCAATGGCAAAAAAACACGGTGGCAATTTTGTAAATAAGTTGAAAACTCTGTCCATGACTTAGTAAATATTTAGCGCGCAGGGGTAAAATTGGAAAGATTAGAATCAGCGCCTATTTTTGTTGAATTTTTATTTTCTTTTTTAATTAAAATTTTTTTACCCCTTAAATTTTAAAATAAATTATCTCAAAAATTACTAACATTTTAATCAAACAAATTACATCAAAAAAACGAGAATTTCGTGCTCTTCGATATGACATCCATCATGATATAGTTTTTTTCGATTTAACCGTTTTTACGTGAAATCGTGTATATGTGTTATATTCAGTCTGAATATAACACATATTCAGACTGAATATAACACATATTCAGTCTGAATATAACACATATTCAGTCTGAATATAACACATATTCATCACTCACGTCTTCTTTTGTTCACATCTATTGCTGCATTCTTTCACATTGCATATACATGCCACGCATGCATACTAAGGCCATTCTCCCTTAACCATCTGTGTTGTTCATCGAATATTGTTGTTGTTATTATCCATCTTTGGCTTTCTTGGTGACATACATATCAATACATCGCATGAATTTTTTTGATTTGGTTATTGTTCAACTACCGCTAGCCTCATATTTTTCAGCTACATCTCGGTTTGAAGAACTTGATCATCACGTGATATCATATACCACATATTAGGTTTTACCACACAATTATTGGTCGTGTTTATCGCATGGTTTTATGTGTTATATTCAGTCTGAATATGTGTTATATTCAGTCTGAATATGTGTTATATTCAGACAGAATATGTGTTATATTCAGACTGAATATGTGTTATATTCAGTCTGAATATGTGTTATATTCAGACTGAATATAACACATATACACGATTTCACGTAAAAACGGTTAAATCGAAAAAAAACTATATCATGATGGATGTCATATCGAAGAGCACGAAATTCTCATTTTTTTGATGTAATTTGTTTGATTAAAATGTTAGTAATTTTTGAGATAATTTATTTTAAAATTTAAGGGGGTAAAAGTTTTTTAATTAAAAAAGAAAATAAAAATTCAAGGCGCTGATTTTAATTTGACGAAAATACCCCTAAAACTGAATTTTAGGAATGAATTAAATATGGCTGCGATCAATGGACGAGATTTGTCCTCATGTTTACAATTGAATTTGAGTTTTCATTTGAACTTTCCTCTATATATATATATACTAGCAGTGTACCCGCGCAATGCGACGGGATGTAATATTTAAATAAATATAAGAAATAATATAACAATGCAAATGTGTTTTTGCCATATAAACCAAATTGATTCGTGGATTGAATCAAGTGGTATTACCAATGTACTCAGTCGATTATATACAAATTTTACCAATGGTGGTATAGATATACATGATATAGAGATTTATCGTCATAAATAACACTTTAAAAAACGTTGTGGCTTATGTTGAAGCCTACGGCTTGAGGCTCACATCATTTATAACTTTAGTAATCAATTGTTTATTACATGGCATTCAAACACATTTAAAAATATGTATTAAAATCTATGGAATTATATATGACTAATGTCAATTTTTTGTTTTTAACACTTCTACTTAAATATTTTCTAATTGAAAATCAGAAATGTTTTTTAAAGAAATTATGTTTCAAAATTAATGCAAATGAAAACTAATGTTATTTAATTGAAATCAGTAATGTTTTTTAAGAAAATTACGTTTCAAAATTAATGCAAAAGGAAATTAATGTTTTTTAAGACTATAAAACTTTATGCATAATTATGTTGTACTCTATGCTTAAAACTTTGTTTTTAAGATTTTAAGACTTTAAGCCTAAATGTTTTATAAGATAGTATAGATTAAAAAAATTAGTATAAAGATTGATAACATATATTTAAAAAATTTAGTAAATTTAAAATAATTAATTGACTAACCAACAACGTATCTTCTAGAATAATCTTTGATATCACGTTTTGATATTTGACAAATGAAAAATCAAATAGAGAACCATTAAAATCCAAGCAGCTGGTAATCGAAATTTCCTTAAAAAACATATTAGAATGTAAGTCCCTACAAACCTTTAAGGCTATTTACACTTTGACAAAATCTTTTGGTGTCATGTGATCACTTAGTTTATGAAATACACTAATAATATTAACAATTTTGTGGGTTTTGGTATGAGGCCAAAAATGAGATTCAATTAAAACCATTACGGTATTTTTTGGGCTTTTGGCAAGAGGCCAAAAGATGTGTGTTTTAACTTTTAGAATGTAATTATGGTTTATGATAAACAATTAGAATTTCGATATGGCTATTTATCTTTTTATAAGAACTTTTAGCAATTAAGTTAAATATTAAGTGTTATAGAAATTTAAAGCGGTTTTTGGCATGATGTCAAATATACCAGGCATAAAAGGGGGGAACTCTAAAATAAAAAAAAACTTTAAAAACTATAAATAAATTAATAATTACTTAAAAACATGTTATAAGTTGAGAATGAAAATATCGAACAAGGTAAGTATTTTTTTTATTCAAATAATTATTAATTTATTTAGAAATTGAATATTTTATTCAAGGCAAGTATTAATCATTCAAATATTAAAAGATCTTAAGATTGGCTTAAATAAGTAAATAGCATTGACACAAATCAATTTGCCAAAAAAAACATGTTCAAATATGTAAATATTATTATATAAGGAAATCACGTTTTATGAAATATGATTCTTAATTAGATATTTATTAATCAGTAATAATAAAATATTATTTATGAACTTATTAATTAAGTAAAAGCATATTAACATCATGAATGCAAAAATACATGTATCACAAGTTTAAAAAGTCTCATCAAACAAACAACAAAGATGAATGATAAGAATTTTCATAAAAGATTATGTCATAATTATTCAAATATTTTTAATATATATATATACATGTTTGAAACAATAATCATTCTTGATTAATCAACAATATAATCCCCATTTTAATCTTCATTACCGATAAAGCTTACATATAAACAATCTTAAATAGATAGTAATGGTAGCAAACTAAAACTACAATGATTTGAATGTATAAACCCAAATTAATGAAATCCAATAAAAAAACTTAATTTGGTATTGTTTAACTATAATTTATAATTATTATTTTTTTGCATAATCAATAGCCCAATTAAAAAAATTTTAAGAACTTTTAGCAATTAAGTTAAATATTAAGTGTTATAGAAATTAAAGCGGTTTTTGGCATGATGCCAAATATACCAGGCATAAAAGGGGGGAACTCCAAAATAAAAAAAAACTTTAAAAACTATAAATAAATTAATAATTACTTGAATAAAATATTCAATTTCTAAAAACATGTTATAAGTTGAGAATGAAAATATCGAACAAGGTAAGTATTTTTTTTATTCAAATAATTATTAATTTATTTAGAAATTGAATATTTTATTCAAGGTAAGTATTAATCATTCAAAGATTAAAAGATCCTAAGATTGGCTTAAATAAGTAAATAGCATTGACACAAATCAATTTGCCAAAAAAAACATGTTCAAATATGTAAATATTATTATATAAGGAAATCACGTTTTATGAAATATGATTCTTAATTAGATAATTATTAATCAGTAATAATAAAATATTATTTATGAACTTAATAATTAAGTAAAATCATATTAACATCATGAATGCAAAAATACATGTATCATAAGTTTAAAAAGTCTTATCAAACAAACAACAAAGATGAATGATAAGAATTTTCATAAAAGATTATGTCATAATTATTCAAATATTCTTAATATATATATATATATATATATACATGTTTGAAAACAATAATCATTCTTGATTAATCAACAATATAATTTCATTTTAATCTTCATTACCGATAAAGCTTACATATAAACAATCTTAAATAGATAGTAATGGTAGCAAACTAAAACAACAATGATTTGAATGTATAAACCCAAATTAATGAAATCCAATAAAAACTACCTCAATTTGGTATTGTTTAACTATAATTTATAATTAATTTTTTTTGCATAATCAATAGCCCAATTAAAATTAAGAAGCAACAACCTAAGATATACGATTAAAACTTTTCTTTTCTTTTTCTTTTTCTTTTTCAAGAATGTATGGTGTCGACCAAAAACAATTTCTTTTTCTTAATTATTATAAGAAAATCAGTTTTTTTTGCTGATCCAACAATCAAGAACGTAGTGTCAAATCTTAAAAAAAACTAATTTTTTAACAACGGTATGAAGGTGTATGTCGAAATAGAATAAAAAAAAACTCTAATATTAAGAGAATACTTTAATAGATCAAATTTTATGTAAATAAAATTATCAATATGTAAAGAAAAACAGTTTAAGATGCATGCACATGTGGTTTTGTTGATGGATATCATTGCGTAAAAAGATCAATATAGATATCAAACATGTAACATAGCAATATTTACATACATCATATGATTATAAAAAATCGAGAGAGAAGGAGAATCATAACTAACCAGTTTGGTTCTTCGAAGAGCTTTTGGGGAGCACGTGCTGATAACGTGTAAAAGAAGATAATATTCTTCCCATCCATTATTCTGTAATACATAAAAGATTAATTAAATAAATGGTTAATCAATCCTTCATTTGGATGAAAGCTAAACAGTTCATAGAGGTTATAGCACATACAGTTAAAAAACAAGATTGTTATAGCGTATACCATAAAGAACATGCAGACTGGAGCAAAAAAACCAAGCAGAAGTAGAGAAACCAAATCGTTGGAAGTTTAAAAATTGAGATCATAAAACTTACATGTTGTGAAGCAAACCAGATTTCCAGAATTCGTTGGAGTCTTGATGGAGGTGCTTACCAGATTTCCAGAATTTGTAATAGCCAAAATATTATTTTTAGCCAAAATATATAGGAGGAAGAAGGGGCTTATTTTTGGGGCTTAGTGCAAAAATTAATGCAAATTAATTTCGAAATTAATGCAAAAAAATTAATCAATTTGGAAAGTAATGCAAATATTAATAAATGTTGATTATTCAGTTTCCAAAAAAAAAATTAGCTTTCTCTCCCTCTCATTATGGTTTCTGGTTTCCAAAACAAATTCCTGGTTTCCATATAAAAAGAATTAGCTCTCTCTCTCTCTCTAGAAATTAAGTAAATAGGCTTTAAATTGTAGTACATAGTGCTTAAATTGTTGTTTTTAAGAGTTTGGGGGCTTCATGCTTTATAATATAGTATAAATATATATATAAAATTGAAAATAGCTCGAGTAAGAAACCAAATATGTTATAAAACTGAAAAATAGCTTGAGGGACCAAATATATTATACTAATGAAAAGTAGTATGAGACCAAATCTATTCTAAAATGAAAAGTGGTTTAAGGGGCCAAAACCGTTATTGAAAACAAAAGTTAAGGGAGAGGAGAGTGAATAGACAAAATTGCCCTTCAATAGCGAAAACTTAACTGAAGTAGTTAGTAGGAAGGACCATGTCCATTATAAAAATGAAATTATAGGAACGTCCCTCGTTGATAATTTTTTTCAAGAACCTTACTCGTTAATTTATTTAAACTATAAGGGCCAAATTTGCATTTAGCTCTTTTATATATTTTTAACCTAACCTATTTTAAAGGGGTGTTTGGGATCGTTTATTTAAATTGTTTATTAACTTATTCCGGTTTGTTACTGGTAATAGGAGGTTTTTAATGTTTGGATGAAAAAAAATGAACTACTTATACCGGTTTGGCTCTGATAATAAGAAGTTTTTGATAAGTTACTCCCAAACACCCCCTAAACAACTTATTATTTTTGAAACAACTTATTATTTTTTGAAACAACTTATTATTTTTTTGGTCATTTTATTATTAACTTATTTGAAACAACTCATTATTTTTTTGGTCATTTTACACGTATAAGCGATCCCAAACACCCCCTAAACAACAACTAATCAGCTTATTACGTTTTGTTACCGCCATAAATAAATCCAAACACTTTTTATAAAACTTTAATTTAACGCCAAATAAATTGATAAGCACGTTTACAGGAAAAAAAAAACATAACTTATTTTAAATAGGCAATCTCAAACACCCAAAGTCATCTCAATAGCCAACGGCTAATATTTGTACGACTTGAGTTCGTAAAGATTGGAATTATATAAAAGTGGTTGATGATAACACTTAACATATGTAATTAAATTCAAAATATTACGTTAACTAATGAGGCGATATACAACATGAAAGTAGGTTTAAGATAAGAATAGTAATTATTGTGAGAATTGTATGTAATAGCAATAAAATATAGACTTTAAATATAAGTTTTTTTTTAAGGATAACTCCAGACAAATATATTAAGAGCGGTACAAACAGGAACAAAACAACCGAGTCTAGGCATACAGCCTCACACCCAAACACCTACGCCCCTTGGTAGCTAAATTATACCAAGCAAACAAATGGCCAAATCCAACAACAGTCACAAAAACCCATCCACATGCAAAAGAAAATAAGAACCCTATACAAAAACACCATACGGCCCAATCCATATAGTTACGTTGACCGCCCATTAGCAAAAGAAACATGCGGTCTCCCCCTCCAAGCCATACGAGTACGAACCACCTCTCTTATATTCTTCACCACTTGGTCAACCGACCTCTTCATTCCTTTGTATAGTCTATCATTCCGCTCCCGCCAAATGAAGTATAAAGTGGCGCAAAGACACATCATTGCCGCAAGGGTCTTCGGGTGATCATTAGACATTTCGAGGACAATGTCATCCCATCGATTTGGCCACACGTTGATCCTTTCCTCACTTTTGATCCGAGCCCAAACCTCCATCGAAAACCTACAAAGAAAGAAAAGGTGGTTGTGCAAGTCCATTCCTTCTTCACATAAGGGGCAAGTCCACGCAGCATCCTCTCGAGTCCAAATCGCCAATCTATCTTGTGTAGGGAGCCGGTTGTGGCACACAACCCATGCACAAAAGGCATGTTTGGGTATATGCCCCTTAAACCAAACACACTTATGCCATGGCGTTATCGGAAATGAGCCATCCAACGATTGCCAAGCTGCCTTTACCGAGAAATCCACGCTAGCATTTTGGTTGTCAACCCAACACAAGCTATCACGCTGATCATCAAACACCTCGGGAAACTGATAGTTCATGAGAGCGGGGAAGAATTGCACCCACCTTACCGGCCAAACCCCCGAAAACCGATCCCTTACCTCCCGGAACGACGTAGTAGGGGACAAACCAGCCGAGATTATAAATCGATACGAAACAAACGACGAGATAGGTTCCCCATGCGCCCAACGGTCCTCCAAGCATTACTGGTCGTACGATCCCCGAAACGCGTTAATATAAATTGACGCAAGCATGGGCGCAGATCCATAAGTTTACAAAGGCACCATGACCACCTCGAGCTTTTCTGAACCAACCAAAAGTGTGTGGACCGCAAACAGTACAAATAGACCCACCTAACCCATAAAGAGTTTCTACGGGTGAGAATGTCCCACACATGTTTAGCTAGGAGGGCCTTGTTCCAACTTTCCAACCTTTTAAAACCAAGCCCACCACAAGAGGTTGGCCTACAAATTTGATCCCACGAGATCTTGCACCTTCCCCTCGAGCTATTACCCTGGTTCCAAAGAAATTATCTGAACAGGGCTTCAATATCGTGAATCACGCTTGCGGGAAATGCGAACGACGACATCCAATAAAGTTGAAGTGATTGGAGGACCGAGCGGATGAGTTGACGACGTCCCCCAAACGAATAGAATTTAGCCTTCCAGTTTTGGATGCGCCTCTTCACCTTATCAATAACACCCCCAAAATCAGCCACCTTTAAACGAACCGGCGATAGTGGGACTCCCAAATATCTAATGGGAAACGTGCCATGTCTGAATGGAAGACATTCAAGAATAGCCGATCGGGTGTTAGCCGGGACATTTCCAAAAAATACCTCACTCTTTTGAAGACTAGGTGCAAGGCCCGACTTCAATTGGAATAAATGGAGGGCTCTTTTCAAAACCTCCACCGACTGCACATCACCCCGACTGAAGACAAACAAGTCATTCGCAAAACAAAGGTGGGTAATTTCCAACGCTTGACAATCCGTATGGTATCCAAAATTCCCCGCCTTTTCGATACACTTTTTTAAAATCATTGAGAAACCCTCCATAACAATGGTGAATAAGTATGGGGATAAAGGGTCCCCTTGGCGAATACCCCTACCACCCTTGAAAAAACTATGCGTATCCCCTTTGATGGCCAATGAATAGGATCGGCTACACACCATCTCCTTCACCCACTTAATTAGCACAGGGTGAAATTCCAATCCCTCCAACATGGAAATAAGAAAATTCCAGTCAACTGTGTCATAGGCTTTCTGGATGTCTATTTTAAAAGCACACCTTGGGGGACCCGAATCTTTCTGGTATCCGCGAACCAATTCGTGAGCCATAAGAATATTATCCGAGATTTTTCGACCCGGAATAAAAGCCGATTGAGTTGGACTTACAAGATCATCCAACTTGCTTTTCATACGATCACCAATAATCTTGCTAATACATTTATAAAGAACTGAACAGCAAGAAATTGGCCGGTAATCAGAAACCCTCGACGCATTTTACTTTTTGGGAATAAGGCATAAAAGAGTATGGTTTAGCTCACGAGCGAGCCGCCCAGAGTAGAAAAAGTTGTTAATCGCAATTTCCACATCTGGACCAATGACGGGCCAAGCATGCTTGAAGAATTTTGACGAGAAACCATCCGATCCGGGAGCTTTATCATTACCAATGTCAAAGATTGTTGATCGTATTTCCACGTTTGAGATGGGCCGAATCATGAAATTAGCGTCCCCTAACGTGAGTTTTTTAAAGAACACCATATCCGCCAAATTGGGAACCACGCTAGCATCCCTTGCACCAAAATAGACCGAAGATGGTCCACAAATGTGACTGCAACGTCGTCACCATAGAAATACGAGCCATTCATATCGCACACGGAATGAATAAAATTGGAATGACGTTTTTCCTTTACCACTTGGTGAAAATATTTCGTATTGGCATCCCCCTCGTTTAGCCACTTTACTTTTGCCCTTTGCCTCAAATCCGCCTCTTCATCAAAGCGAGCTTGATGGTAGGCCACTCTTAAGACATTTAGACCTTCTCGCAATTCCGGATTAAACGGTTCCACATCGCATTCCTCTTGGATTAAATCCAGTTCACGTTTAAGAGTGCCAACCCGTTCCGCCAAGTTTCCATAAGAAGCGCGAAGACGCCTAAACGGCACTTTTAACAACTTCAGTCTCGACGTCACCTTATACATAAACGAGCCATGTACCGGAGATGACCAAACATCTTTTAGAATCTGCAAAAATAAAGGGTGATCAACCAAGAAATTATCAAACTTGAAACCCCAAACCTTTTTCCGAGTGCCACCCGAAAACGAGAGCATAGCCAGGGAGTGATCCGAGACGCCTCTCGGCAGGAATGAGTCTGAGATATCCCCAAACCGAGAGGTGATCTCCGTGTTGGCCAACACTCTATCCAATTTTCGTCTCACTCCACCCTCTTCGTTTGGTTTTTGGCACCAAGTGTATTGAATTCCGGAGTACTTGACGTCAAACACCTCTATATCTTCTACACAAGAATGGAATTCCATCATGTATGGTTTTCTTTTCGAAGAGCCTCCTAGGCCGTCATGGGGGAAAAGAATGGCGTTGAAATCTCCCATAATAGCCCACGGTTGAGGTCCCAAAATAGCCCGGAACATCCTTAGGCCCGACCAAAGTTCCCGCCGGCCAATGGTGTTATTTGCCCCATAAACAACCGAAATAAAAATATGGCGCGTCTCCCCATTTAAGCGCACTTCACAATGCATATATTGGTTGTGCGTTTCAAGCACCATAACGTCCATGCACCGTATGTCCCATGCAATAATTATCCGAGTACCTCCCTCCGAAGACGCATGGTTGGATCGCCACTCCCATCTACCAAACGTGCGCACGCAAACTTCATTTAGACAAGCATTTTTAACATGAGATTCCACAATACCACAGAAACTAAGATTATTGTTTTGAATAACAATTTTGACTTCCCTTTGTTTTATGGAGTTGTTCAAGCCCCGAATGTTCCAAGAGGCAAACTTAACCATTAAGACTTAATGGTAATCCCCTTTCTCCCCCATGACCCTTCTTGGTCTTCATTACCTTTCCCATTAGCCTTACTATCAATCAAAGAATCCTCTTCACCACTTGAGTTACTATCTGAAAGAGTTTCAAACCTGTTTGCGATGGATGTCCTACGGCGGGGTCTAAAGGTAACCCCGTGTCGGTTTCGTTGTTGGTGCAATGGTTGGGACATTGCAGGCCCCTCCATCCTGATATCATCTATGACAGTCCTTTCTTTATCGTTTCTCACATCCACATCCTCCCTTTGCGTTCCAAGGCTAATGTTTTCCGCCTCCATTGCTTCCGACCCCACTTTCCACGTCTTTGTTTGCTTAACACCGTTTTCCCCCCAGCGAGCCCCGGTTTCCTTTTGACTTCCGTTCACTCTCTCCTTGACGATTCCTGACGATGAAGGGACATCCACCCGATTTTTGGGATCGGAGGGATAGTTTGTATTTATCTCTAACCATACTTTGTATTTATCTCAAATGTAATACTTGTATATAAATTGAATACATTGCAAACCCTCAGATTAAGAGGGATTAGAAACTTCTCAGTATGAATAATCTCTACTTTTGGATCAATCTAATTAATTGAAGATTAGTTGAAAATGCCATTTTAAGCTAATTTATGAGTTATTTTAGGACTTAATCTGAATCCATTAGATCAAGACCAATTAAAAATGATCAATGGTGTAAATCACTTCTTACATTTTTCATCTTAACTTTATTCTCATATGGTCCTTCGTCATAACATGATAGATCGTTGTTAAGCTGAACAAATACGAGCCTATAATACGACCTCTAATCCATGGATCATGTTGTAATAATTTATTTGGTGCTTTATTTTTAACTTTGGTTTGATACTCAATATCATGACTAGGGGTGCTCAAATTTCCGACCAACCTGACCAACCCGGCCAACCCAACCCAACCCGAGGCAAAAAAAACCGAACTGCACGAACCCGATGTAGCATCGATAATTTTTTTGAGTAAACCGCATGTATTGGGTTGATAACGGGTTAGGCCCAAAAATTTCCGGCCCAACCCGCCAACCCGTGAGAAAAGGGGTCCAAAAATTTCAGCACCATCTATGCTTCCATCCAGCAGCATTAAGCTGTTTGGCAGCACTATACTGCTGTTTGGCAGCAGCAGCATTAAGCATTAAGCTGTTTGGCAAGGTGCTGTTTGGCAGCATTAAGCTGTCGTTTGGCAGCAAGGTGCTGTTTGGCAGCACTATACTGCTGTTTGGCAGCATTAAGCTGTCGTTTGGCAGCAAGGTGCTGTTTGGCAGCACTATACTGCTGTTTGGCAGCCTTAAGTTGATGTTTGGCAGCATTAAGTTGCAGTTTGACAGCAATAAGGTGTTGTTTGACAGATTAAGCTGCTGTTTGGTGCAGCAATAATGTGCTGTTTGGCCGATTAAGCTGTTGTTTGCCTTTCGATAACTTAGTTGATGGTGAAATGACGAATAAAAGTTTCAACCCGACCAACCCGACCAACCCAACCCAACCCGAACGGTTTGGGTTGGGTTGGGTTGCACTTCTAATTGGGTTGGGTTGGGTTGAGAATTTTCAAACCGCAATGATTGGGTTGGGTTGTTAAAGTGCCGTCAAATCGGCCAACCCAACCCGTGAGCACCCCTAATCATGACCACATCTTTTTTAATCTATCCACAAATACAAAGCTTTACTGACACCAAAGAAAACACTTTTACATTCAATATCTTTCTTAGATATTTTAGCTTTAATATAATAACACATTTTTAGATTATAATGATAACATTTTTTATAAACACTTATGAAAACTTGTTTTAACATAAATAGAAGCCAATGTTGTAAACAAGAGTAGCTTTTTAGAATCAAATTGACGTTTCAATAATACAACACACACACACATGTATATATATATATATATATATCATTAGATTGTGTAAAAATAACAGTTATAATGAGATGGTAGGAACACTTTTGAGCCTTTGAATAAGTTAATTTTTTGATCTTATTTCATTTACCTTCGGCTACTTTATCTTTACTTTTAGTTATTTTCACAAACTTTTTTATAAATTAAATCAATTTTATATATATAAACTTGTTAAAGTTTCGATCATGATAATAACAACTAGGTTAATAAAGTTCATTATTTTGAAAAGGGAATTGGGAAATGTACTAGCTAGACCAGATTTTTGTGGAAAACCTTCATCTATGATGACTTATAACAAAAGTGGATTTTCATCAAATTTTTTACCTTTACAAGTTTTTTATACTAGGTAATTAAATAAAAAAATATTAATCAAAATACTTCAAATTTATACATATATCTATTTTTTGTGTATGTACTAGTTAAAATAATAAATACTAAAAGATTTGATTATGACCATATTCATCTTGTAGTACTTTTTGATCCGACTAATTATTTAACAAGATTGGTTCTTTCGATTAAATTTTTTATAATGGAATAATAATAATAATAATAATAATAATAATAATAATAATAATATAATTGAAAGACACTTATACCCCTATAGTGTATGAGGCCCGATATATGCATCAAAATATTGAAGTTAATTAGAGTAGTGTAGTGTAGTGTATGAGATTCCAAATTGAGTAATGCTATGCCCCTACATTCAAGTCATTCTTTCATCTTATGTGCACTACCACTCTCACTTCTTATATCTAATTTTTGGGAGAAGCATAATTGTGAGATTAAAAGTGATTAGTAGTCTAAATCCTAGTTTAATTTTTTTCTCATGTCATCATTCGTCTATATATACTAATTGTATATGTAAACTAACAATATATATAGCTAGTGAGATATAAAATTAAGAATATAAAAATTAATGTAGTTTCTTATTAATATGACATCGTTGCCAATTAAGGTTTTTGAGGAACATAACTCTCGTGTATATTATATTTGACCATGTAGTTTTTTAAGTGGTTCGACGTTTTGTAGGCTTTTCGTCAAATTAAGTTTGATATTACAGATACTTGGTTGTTTCGTTAAACATGAGATTTTGTCGATTAACATATTACAAAAGTATATGTTTTCATCCCCTCAATCTGTTCAAGTTTTGATTAGAATATTTTTCATGGCTTGATATAAGAAAGTTAATTAGAGACATGTCCAACATTATTTTCATAATATAAGATCTCAACGAAATCCAAGGAAGCTAGCAACCGCAGAGGACTCGACGGTAATACTTATTGTACACTGCTTGTAGAACATAATTGAGGGATCAAAATTCATAAAACCACATGGAGGAGGAAGGCAACTTTTACTTTGAAAGATAAGATGAGGGATGAAAATTCATAAACAAGAAACCATAAGGACTAAAATCATAATTTATTCTAATAAAATTGAAATGTCGATAGTAGCAAATTAACTAAAATGATTAAGTAAATAAAAAATAAAAAAGAATATAAAAAAGGTACAATCTATACATATAATAAATAAGTAACTAGCATGCCACGTGTCGTCTTCTGCTGAGCCGACTTAAGTATTTTCCCGCCTAAACATGTATCTGGACGCAGTTTACATTATAAGTTCAATTAGCACACCCACATTCACTTCTTCTTAAATCTCTCCTTAATTCAAGTTTTTTAATTTATACATTACATTTACTACCCTTATAATTAGTTATGCAGTTTACTTTTAATCCCTTACTTTTTTATTTTTCATTTTATACTCTTATCATATTAACATAAATAATGTATATGAACTAAAATGCATTAAAAAACATTTCTATTTTTTACAAATTATACCATTGTAATCGTTTCGTCAATATCTTCGAAACGAGCCCAATATTAAATATTTTTCGATTTAATTATATTATTAAATATCATAAATATATACGAATTAATGTGTCGTGATTAGTATGGATTTGTTGAAATTAGTATGGATTTGTTACAAATAATCACTAAATTGTCGTGATTTTTTTTTGCAACTTGATATCAATTTTTATTTCAAAGTCGAATTTCTTCGACGAATTACAATTCTATCAAATTCCATTTTGTCAACGAAACACCCTTAGAATTATCATAAGAGTTTTAATTACTTGGAAAAAAAATATCACTTATCAACTGACTTTTGGATTATGAGTTCGAATCTTTTTCAAAAATATAAATATGCAAATATTATAGTTTAGTATATTTAATTATTTATACTTTCTTAATCATGATTATATTTTTCCTCTAACTTACATAATATCAGTTATCAACAGATGGTTAGTTAACGATCAAAGTCAAATTGTTATGTTTCCCGTCAATTCACTTCAAAATAATCTTTCTTAATAGTTGATAAGTTTTCTGGTATAATTTAATTTTTTTTTAAATTATCCCGTGTAATACACTGTTCGAACCTAGTGATAGTAATAAATAAATAAAGAAAGAAAGAATGTGTCGTACGAGGTCGGGGGAATCAAATATCATGTAATGAAACTGATCAAAGGTTTGGGGTTGGTGAGTGAGTGAAAGAAAGACCTTTTCGATCCTTCCCAATGTTCCAATGCCAATTGCCAGCCAATACTCCTACCATTCGCTCCTACTATTATTATAATTTTTAAATTTATTTTATTAAAAATACGGCAAATCATTAATATGCCTAGGGGTGTTCGCGGTCCGGTTTGGGCGATTTAACCCCTAAGAGGCTAAGACCACAAACCAAACCGCAAGTGGCGGTTTATTAAATTTTCAAACCGAGCGGTTTTAACATCAAGTGTCCAGACTGGTCAAACCGGACCGCGGTTTAGGCGGTTTGGTCCGGCCGGTTTAAACGGTTTGGGCCTTTTATAGGCTTTAAAGCTTAAACTAATATATAATTTGGAATTTTAAAGCTTCATTGGCTTGAGTCCACAAAAAAATAAACGAAGTCTATAGAAAAGTAAACATAATCCACAAAAAAAAGTTAACAAAGTCCAAAAAAAATTAATAAATTTCTTGAAAAACGTAAACAAATATCCTAACAAAACACTAAAAAGGAACATGCAAAGTTGCAAATGATATATATATATATATATATATGTATGTATCAAAAATAATATATATATATATATATAGGCCTAACTTAAGTACATGATGTATATAAAAAATGGAAAAAATGGAAAAAATGAAAAATATATATGTATTAGGCGGCCGGTTTGGTCCAAATCGCCCAAAAAAAACTCCAAACCGCAGACCGGACCGGACCGTCCGGTTTGACAATTTTTCAAACCAGACCGGACCGCCAAACCGCTTAAATCGTAAAAAACGGTTCGATTTGACTTGGTTCGACCGGTTTGAGCGATCCAACGTTTTTTTGAACACCCCTAAATATGCCCCTTAAATTTCGATGATAAAAAGATATAATATTAATAAGAGTAAATTACATTTGTAGTCTCTGTGGTTTGTTGAAAATTTCAATTTTCGTCCTTATGGTTTTGAAATTACGATTTTCATCCCCATGATTTATGATTCATCACATTTTTCGTCCTTATGATTTAAATTTATTGCTATTTTCATCCCTATGGTTTACAATTCATTTCTATTTTAGTCCTTCATGCTTAAAAGTACGGTTTTAGTGTCAGGGACGAAAACAGAAATGAATTGCAAACCCTAAGGATGAAAACCGAAATTTCAAAACCACATGGACGAAATCCACATTTTTTTACCAAACCACAAGGACGAAAAACGTAATTTACTCTATCAATAACTAGGGGTGTATATGAGACGAACAACTCGTGAGCTATTCGAGATCGACTCGGTCAAAACTCGACTCGAATAGACTCGACTCGAACTCGAGCTCGACTCGACATGCTAACGAGTCGAGTCGAGCGAACTGATACTCGACTCGACATGCTAACGTGATATAGAGGAGATATCAGCACAAATCGAGAGCCAGATGATCGAGCGACACGGAGGAAAGCAGAAACGAAAGAAAACCAGCGGCGCTGGTGGCGGCGCCATCTGTCCCGCGCCACGGGTCGCGCCGGGAACTGTTTGGCAAAACGGCGCCCATGCCGGCGCTAGTGGATCCGCGCCATGGGTCGCGCCAGGGGGCTGCTTCGGTTTCCTTATCCAAATCGATCCCCACAAAGCCATTTTCCATAATTGTCTAAGTTATCTAAGTTTTTATTATTATTATTAGGCTATTTTCCTATTTGAATAAGGTTAGGTTATTTAGTGCTTATCGTTTTCTTAGTCTAGATTATAAATAGGGTATTAGGGTTCTTTTGTTAATCATCTATCAATTAATAAACATTCTCTTAAGAGTTTTCTCTTAATTTTTGAGTTTACTTTTAGTAACCTCGATTGTCAAAAGGGTTTAGACGTTTGTCGATCCTTCCGCAAATCGACGCTGCGTCAAGTGGTATCAGAGCAGGATTCGCCTGTCTTTTCACCATCCATGGCAAATCAACAACCCGCTACCAAAGCAGACTTAGTCGATATGAACGCGGCCCTTACCGCGGCAATCGCTGATCTGATGGCGGCTGTTAACCGACTTCAACCCAACGCCCTACACGACAACCGTCGACGAAGAGACAGGTTTGAAGAACCGATTATGAGGCCACACAATGGCAATCGTAACCGGATCAACCCTTTTAACTCTGAATCCGAAGAGGAGGAGGAAGAAGAGATGATCAACCCCCAAAGAGACGAGCATGTCTATTGTATGAAAGCGGACATCCCGATTTTCTATGGAACCATGGGAGTTGAAGAGTTCCTAGACTGGCAGATCGAAGTCGATCGATTTTTCGACATAATGGAAGTGCCCGAGCATAAACAAATCAAGATGGTTGCTTTCCGTCTCAAAAGCACCGCCGCCGTATGGTGGGACAAACTCGTGGTCCAACGGCAACGACAACGAAGGGGTCCGATTTGATCGTGGCGCCGAATGAAACAATTGATGATCGAACTATTCCTACCGGAAGACTACGAACAGATCCTCTATAGGATGTATCTCAACTGTAACTAAGGCCCGAGATCCGTAACCGACTTCACCACTGAATTCCTACGGTTAACCGATCGTAATGAAATCGGGGAATCCGAAGGACAAAAGGTAGCCCGGTACATTCAGCGGCTTGAAACCCTCAATCCAAGACAAATTGGACTCCAAAACGTGTGGACCGTGACCGAAGCTTCCAGCTTGGCTCTAAAGGCCGAATTAATGGAAAAGTCTGCACGTACCTCTAACTCGTATCGACGATTTCCAGGATCCAACGAGAACTCCAACAGCACCGTTGACAAACGCAAAAGCATCGCAACACCGCAAGACATAAACCCGACTCCCAAGACTAATACCAGCAATCCCGTTGGGGGACCACAAGGAAAGTTTGCGCATCCCAAGACCCCCAACCTGTACGCCAAACCGATGAGCTCAAAGTGTTTCCGATGCGGCCAACCAGGACATCGGTCCAATGAGTGCACCAATCGAAGAACAACAGCACTAATCGACGGCGAAGAAACCAAGGAAAACCACACCTATGAGGGTGCCGACTTTGCCGAAGAGGAATCTAAAAAGAGGATCAACATCGTACTCCAACGAGTGCTTCTCTCGTCCAAAGAAGAGGGCCAAAGAAAGAATCTTTTCCGATCTCACTGCTCCGTTCATAAGAAGGTATGTAACCTTATCATCGATAACGGAAGTTGTGAAAATCTAGTGTCTCGAAAGCTAGTCGACTATCTTAACCTACCCACTCAACCCCATGAGGCTCCCTATTCTCTCGGGTGGGTCAAGAAAGGCCCGCAAGTTAGGGTCACGCAAACTTGTCGGGTACCCATATCGATCAGGAAATACTACCAAGAAGAAGTTTTATGCGACGTTCTTGATATGGATGCATGTCACATCCTATTAGGCCGACCTTGGCAATTCGATAACGATGTCACCTATAAAGGGCGAGACAATGTCATGTTATTCCATTGGGGCGACCGAAAGATTGCCATGGCACCCGTTAATGATTTCGGAAAGACCCCCGACAAGAAAAGCAACAATTTGATCATCATAACCAATAGCGAGCGGGAGATGGAAGAAGATGCCAAGAAAGTCGAAGTCTTTTGCCCTATTGTCGTTAAAGGGCTAATGAGTGCAGAAAAGCTCAAGACCGAAATCCCAAAAGAAGTAAACGAGATACTAAAAGACTTCAAGGAACAAGTCGCGGATGATTTACCGCCCGAACTACCACCCATGAGGGATATTCAGCACCAAATTGACTTGATCCCCGGAGCTAGCTTATCGAACTTGCCCCATTATCGGATGAGCCCCAAAGAGAACGAGATCCTAAGAGAACACGTCGAAGACCTACTAAGAAAATGGTTTATACGAGAAATCATGAGTATGTGTGCCGTACCCGTACTCCTAGTGCCAAAGAAGAACAAACAATGGAGGATGTGCATCGATAGTAGAGCCATCAACAAGATCACCATCAAGTACCGGTTCCCTATCCCACGATTAGAAGACATGCTTGATGAACTATCCGGCTCCACCGTTTTCTCTAAAATCAACCTTAGAAGCGGCTACCATCAAATCCGTATCCGACCGGGGGATGAATGGAAGACCGCCTTCAAAACACTATTCGGACTCTACGAATGGTTGGTTATGTCGTTTGGCACGTCTAACGCACCAAGCACCTTCATGAGGACAATGAATCAGGTACTACGCCCTTTCATTGGAACTTTTGTAGTTGTTTACTTTGACGATATTCTCATATATAGCCGAGAAGAGTCCGACCACCTTGACCATCTTCGCCAAGTCTTAACGGTTCTCCAAGAAAATAAGCTATATGTTAACTTGAAGAAGTGCACTTTCTGCACCAACAAACTTGTGTTCCTTGGTTTCATAGTCGGAGAACACGGTATCGAGGTGGATGAAGAAAAAGTGAAAGCCATCCGGGAGTGGCCGACACCCAAAACCGTTACCGACATCCGTAGCTTCCATGGGCTAGCGACGTTCTATCGGAGATTCGTGCGAAATTTCAGCACCATTACCGCCCCGATCACGGAGTGTCTAAAGAAAGGTAAGTTTCAATGGGGACCGAACAAGACAAAAGCTTCGCCCTAATCAAGGAAAAACTCAGCACCGCACCCGTTCTAGCTCTACCTGATTTCGACAAAGTTTTTGAAGTGGAATGTGACGCAAGTGTCATTGGGATCGGTGATGTCCTAACCCAAGAGAAACGACCCGTCGCCTATTTTAGCGAAAAGCTTAGCGAGCCACGACGAAAGTGGAGCACGTACGACCAAGAGTTCTATGCGGTAGTTCGAGCCTTACAACAATGGGAGCACTACTTGGTTTAAAAGGAATTTGTCTTGTTTACCGATCATCAAGCCCTAAAGTTTATCAACAGTCAAAAGACGGTCAACAAGATGCACGCTCGTTGGGTAAGTTTTCTGCAGAAATTCCCGTTTGTAATTAAGCACAAATCTGGCAATCTAAACAAAGTGGCCGACGCCCTTAGCCGAAGGTCCAATCTACTCATCACCCTATCAAACGAAATCGTCGGTTTCGAAACATTGAAAGAGCTTTACAGCGACGATAACGACTTTAAAGACATATGGGGAAAATGCAACAATGGTACCCCTAGCGGTGATTTCTATGTTCGAAACGGTTACCTTTTCAAAGGCAACCAACTATGCGTTCCCGATTCCTCCCTACGGGAGAAATTGCTTCGTGACTTACACGGAGGAGGATTAAGCGGTCATCTCGAACGAGACAAAACAATCACTAGTTTGGAAGAGCGGTACTATTGGCCACACTTGACGAAAGATGCAAGTTCGATTGTGAGGAAGTGCTATATTTTCCAAACCGCAAAGGGACGATCACAAAACACCGGTCTCTACACCCCACTCCCGATTCCCGAAGACATTTGGCAAGACCTTTCGATGGATTTTGTGTTGGGTCTTCCCCGTACTCAAAGGGGGGTGGACTCTATCTTCGTCGTGGTCGACCGTTTCTCCAAAATGAGCCATTTCATCGCTTGTAAAAAGACCGCCGATGCGAGCAATATTGCAAGACTTTTCTTCAAAGAGGTGGTACGCCTACATGGTGTCCCAAAAACGATCACATCCGACCGTGACACAAAATTTCTCTGCCATTTTTGGATCACCTTGTGGCGGTTGTTTGGAACTGCTCTCAAGAAAAGTAGTACCGCTCACCCACAAATCGACGGCCAAACGGAAGTCACTAATAGAACCATGGGAAACATGCTTCAAAGCTTGTGTGGTGACAAGCCGAGACAATGGGACGTGGCATTAGCTCAAATCGAGTTTGCCTACAATAGTGCGGTCCACACCGCCACCGGTCACTCTCCTTTCTCCTTGGTTTACACATCGTCTCCAAGACACGTGGTTGATTTGGTCCAACTCCCACGAGACCCGGGATTTAGCATCGCAGCGGGCAACATGGCTAGAGATATACAAGCAACAAAAGACGCCGTCAAAATAAGCCTCGAGGAAACCGGTTTAAAGAACAAAGCAACGGCCGACAAACACCGTCGGATGAAAGTATTCAAAGAAGGAGACGGAGTCATGGTTTTTCTCCAGAAGGAAGGATTTCCTATCGGGAATTACGGGAAACTCCAGCCCAGAAAGTACAGACCGTTTAAGATCACAAAGAAAATCAACGACAATGCGTATGTCGTTGCCCTCCCGGATTCGTTACACATATCGACTACTTTCAACGTCGCCGACATATACGAGTACCACAAAGATGATTCCATTCTTTTAGAAGAGAACTCGGGGTCGAGTTCCTCCGAAGTGGAGGAGACTGATATAGAGGAGATAGCAGCACAAATCGAGAGCCATATGATCGAGCGACACGGAGGAAAGCAGAAACAAAAGAAAACTAGCGGCGCTGGTGGCGGCGCCATCTGTCCCGCGCCACGGGTCGCGCCGGGAACTGTTTGGCAAAACGGTGCCCATGCCGGCGCTAGTGGATCCGCGCCACGGGTCGCGTCGGGGTCTGTTTGGCAAAACGGAACCATGCCGGCGCTAGTTGATCCGCGCCATGGGTCGCGCAAGGGGGCTGCTTCGGTTTCCTTATCCTTGATCCCCACAAAGCCAGTTTCCATAATTGTCTAAGTTATCTAAGTTTTATTATTATTAGGCTATTTTCCTATTTGAATAAGGTTAGGTTATTTAGTGCTTATCGTTTTCTTAGTCTAGATTATAAATAGGGTATTAGGGTTCTTTTGTTAATCATCTATCAATTAATAAACATTCTCTTAAGAGTTTTCTCTTAATTTTTGAGTTTACTTTTAGTAACCTCGATTGTCAAAAGGGTTTAGACGCTTGTCGATCCTTCCGCAAACCGACGTTGCGTCATAACGAGTCGAGTCGAGGGAACTGATACAATTGCAAGGTCTTTCATGAAGGTGTAGGAGGTTAACACACAATGAAAAAAATGGCTATATTAATTAATTTCCCTTTATTATTTATCTTTTAATAATTATAGAAAAATACTAATGTTATTAAATTTTTGTCACAAAATTATGGTGGTTTATCTTTAATAAATACTAGATATTGGATCAACAACAAACCTTTTTTATTTAACCATGTGTCTTACTGAGCAGAATCTTTTTATTACAATCGGTATTGGAATACGAAGGTTTTCTCATTTACATTTTTAATTGGATATGTGTTGTTTCATGGATGAAACAACACCATGTAGATATACAGTGTTAATATAGTGTTGTTTTATAGCTGAAAAATTAAATAAATGTTTTGCATGTGAAAGAAAAACAAAAATATACATTTTACATAAAATACACACTCCTATTCACAAACAACAATAAAACATGTGAAACAACATGAATTATCGATTAAAATTAAACTCATTGGATGACTTTTGATTTGAAGTGTTTAATTTTCATATGTATTGTTTTATCTAGGATACAATACATGAAATTATTTTTTATGGTTTTTCATATGTAACAACCCAGTCTAAAATAGGACATTGCATAGCATTGAATCATAAACATTACAATACTGGGTCTCAAAATTTCGTTACATCTGATTCAAATAAAGGGTTGGCGGAACAACCTATACACAACTGAGAATGTACGAGCTTCTATAAGTGATAGTGGCATTGTCTCTATCTGCATCTGTACTCTATCCTGCTCTTGCTCGCTTACCTGAGCCTCCTACTATCTGCTTACCTGAAAAGGTTTAGTTCGGAAAATGCGAGGGTTAGACCTTGAGGTCTAGTGAGCTCCCTCCTGACAGTTCTTAAAATCAGTTAAAAACAGTTTATAACTTTCAAATATCTTTGCATAAAACTTTCACATAACTTCACATAAAACTCTCACGGATAAATCCGCTCCCGTAAATGGCACCCTGAAGCCACTCAAGGGTGACAACGAGTCAGTCTCACGCTGCCTTACTGGATACTCTCTTCCATGGCATAAACGGGTCACTCCTCCCGGCGTGAGCACTGGCGGGTCTACCTCCCGACTTAGCAGTTTACGTCTAACACAATGTATGCATACATCTCATATAACTTTCAAACAAGTAAAAATCATGTAAAATAACATGACATTTCTACTCAATCACTAACTTTGAAAACACGTATAAAATCACGTATTTTAGTTAGAAAAACTCACCTGGCTTGCTCGCTTCAAAGCTTCTCACTTACACTTCCGATCTCTAGGTGGAACACCTATTATTTAGGAAATGTATATAAAAATCTAATAATTTAATATCGATCTTACTTCCGAATGTACCCTCAATTATCGTATTTGATAAGTTACATTTCTAACCCAAATACTTATGTTCTGGACTTCACTTACCGGCCCAATTAAAAGTATCGGATCCACTAACTTACCCCATCACCGGAACTCTTTAATATTACATACCGGATCACGTGGCTCATCGATTCTTGAATTACAATTATTGCACACGTGGTCCACAATTCTTGATTTACAATTGTAGTTCACGTGGCCCAACAACAAATTTTGCCATACCTGAGGTCTACATCCAAATCCGCACACGTTGCCCATCAAGAAACCAAACTGGTCACGTGACTTTGGTTCATTAAGTTCCGGACTACTATGGTTGATTCCGGTTCAAGGCCCAATTGATAAATAATTCCGGTATTTACATATTAGCCCATACCGGATCTTGTTTAAGAAATAACTTTCGGATCTTGCATATATAAATTAAATTCCGGCTCGAACAGATATATATTCCGGAACTCCATAAGTTAGCCCAATTCCGGAACATAGTAATTTAGAGTCCAATAAATAAAGTTTCGGATCCTCTAAAATATTAAATTCCGGATCCACACTTTAAAAACTCATTTCGGATCAGTTTTATTATAATAATTCCGGAACACGAAATTATAACTCAGTTCCGGAACACCTTATTATTACGCAGTTCTGGAACACAGTAAGAAATATGGCGATGCGATTCTGATTAAAATTAACACTGAGGATTATTCTATTTAAAATCGATACCAAGTCTCTTTCCACAAAACAACTATTTTAACTCTATTAGTCATCTGATTAAGATTATTAAGCTATAATTAGTTCTCCTATGAGTCGATCACTTTACCAGTAGAATATCTAAAATAAAGACTAGAATTAGGGATTACCTGCTAGAGACGATGCTAGAGACGATGTAGGATCAGACCCAACTTCCACTTTCTCTTCTAATTGATGATTGATTAAGCTTTCTTCTCCACTTGTTCTTGAGACCACAACTCTCCAATTCTCTGCCTTTTTCTCTCTAAGCCGCCTTACACACACATACACAAAATGATTTGCTACTAGGGTTTTGAGCCCAAATTTGGGGCTTTTATACCCTCTCCAAGATTTACAATTTAGACCCTGAACTTTTAACTTTACAAAAAAAATTCCCACTGAACTTAATCTTTTTAAATTAAGATCTCGGTTATTACAACACTCCCCCCTCAAAAGAATTTTGTCCCCGAAATTCCATCGTCGAAAAGGTGAGAGTACCTGGACCTCATGTTCGCTACTATTTCCCAAGTTTCCTCTCGTCCCTTAGGATACCACCAAAGGAACAGCCACATCAGTTTCTGCCAAACATTTCTTTAAGTTTGCGTCATAAAACGTTGGGTGCATTCCCTTTAATTCTTACGGTAACTCCCACTCGTAGGCCACTGTTCCTACACGTTCAATAATGACAAAGGTCAACTACGCATTGCTTGAATTCTGTAAGGTCGTCCTCATTTGTTCTCCAAAAATAGAGACGTGCATCACACTATGAATTCTTCTAAAATCCTTTCGGGCACCGCAAAATCGTACACTATCTACGCAACTTCCGTAACTTCAACGGTTCCCAAAAAGTAGTCCACTTCACTTTCCTCCCAAACTGTTTCTGCCCTCGATGAGTCACCACTTTGCTATATCGTGCCATCTTGTACTATATACTTGTAAACTCTCTGATCACTATACTTGCTTAAATAACACCTGATAAATCCAAGGCCAATCGCACCTCAATGTGCTCGCTTCCGTACACACACCGGGACTCACGGTTTTAAAACACGTCTAATTAAGGTCTCTCACACCTCTTTACTTCCTTAAAAGAAGGGACTTGGCGGAATCCCCCGCCACAACACGAGAACCGTTTACCAGGAAACGGTTACTCACTCGACAACTTGGCACCAGGCCAATCTCATACATTCCCAACATACTCACACCCAAGAGTTTTGTCATCGGATTACATGCAATTCTAGATTAATTCTCCCAATCGACATAGGACTAAGCCGATCATACTCCCTTCCCGAAATACATCGGCTACAGCTCAACAACTAATTCATACGTTCTCACCACTTCAACACTTCACTCTCATACGCAACTAAAAGTAGGGAAACTTCTATAATCTCTCATTGAAGTGTTCACCTATCCGCATTGAACTTTTCAGAAGTCACATCAATTTCTCACTGCATCCTACAAGCGTCCAATCATATATGACAAAACTTCGGTTACCCTTACTCAACAGGGAGGAGTAACCATGCTCACACAAAACCATTCCCAATAGCTTATCACTGAACGACCAATTCGTTTGAACATTTCTCACATCGTCACTAACTCAACTCATTCAACTACTTTATCCACTTCTTTCCCGCATAAAAACATGCACAAATCCCTTTCCTCAATACTCTTTCTAGGAGTTCGCACTCTTATCGATGGCAATCTACACACACTACTCCACTTTTCGGTGTTACTGTCAAGCTTACTACTTCCAACCTACTCGCTTATTCTGACATACGATCTTCACCTCCCCACGTTAGCGTGGAGTACCGCTCACCAAACATTACTTGCCCCTCTCTTCCGACCTTTCCACTTGCTAATAACGCTTTCTCACTAATATACATAACCAAACGGTTGCACCCAAAATTCTAACTTGAGATAACCAACCAAGTTATCTCGAAATGACATCGGTGCTCGAAGTCGCTACACACTCCTTGATTTCCAACTTCTACCTTCTCGAACAATTCCTTCACACATAAGAAGAAATTCACATTCTTTAAAGATTTCGCATCTACTACACCACATTTTGACTAACCCATCCATCATCTTCTTTAATCTTCCAATGATTCCAAAAATACACTTACTTAGCGACTCATATCACCAACACTTGGCTTCTCCTTTGGGTAACTACCCACTACTGTTCCGACATTCTATTCCAATAATAGCCATATCACAAAGCCAACTTACAACCCACGTGTCTCAACAACCTGATTAACAGATTGTACACCTCATACGAAATCCCCCGAAAGTGCTTCCATCTGATGCTTCCTCTTCCTAACATCACATTACTACTACACCAGTTGGCACATTTATCTTGGCAATTGATGCCACTACTCATCCGTACATTCTTCACCCATAACATCACACTGCAGACCAGGTCTCTCATGGTTAATTGTACACAACATCAAACTTGCCCTCATTCATTCACATATATAACCAGGTATATCTCACTACTCTGTCTTTCCCAAACCATTACATAGACAGGGTACATTCCCTCACAGATCGATATAATCTATACGCCCACACGAGGTGTTCTATCATTATGGATACTTCTTTCCAGAACGACCTCCTACATTTATCCACACCGTGGTAATTCTCTTCGTTTCCAACCTCTTGACAACACCTTCAACTCTAGACATATAAATAGCTGTGGACTTTAATAATAACAGTCGGCCTGTGGATGCTTTCCTAACTTTTCCGTCATCAAAGGTTCCTAACAGGACCTAGTTCTTCCATCATACCAGGATTATCTACACATCCCGTCATTCTTATTTCAAAACTTACTCTTGCAACGTCAATATTGCAAGATCGCCTTAAAACTCTTATTCTACGACGTGAATATTTCATTTCTGCCTCACCACGCTACTCATAACAAGTTGCTAATACCAACACCTTGATGACTTCTAGTCCTTCCTCTGGACACAACCGTCCCTCGGCAACTGTATTTCCAGTCACCGAACAAGGGTATAGACCCTCATACAACCAACACTAAAGTCCCCTTCCGACTCTACCACTGTTCACCTCTCCTCTTGAACACAAATACCAAAACTACAAACATTCTCCCCTTATTTGTCCAACACCTCTCCACTCTCGGAGTTCTTCCTTAACTTAAAATGTAATACTCGACGACCTAGTGAGTTCATAGCCTTCATGCATGACAACGCGATAAATAAATCATTTCACACTTTTATCATTTTAAAGAGATAACAATTGGAAACAATTTGGGTACACATGACCCCAACACTCTCATAACTCTAATGCTCTACACAACGATCTCGAGAATCGTTCGCACGCAACCTTTCAGCAAAAACGCCATCTTACTCAACCAAAACGATGTTGTTACGACAATAACATTTTGAATGAAAATCTTTTTATACGACAAAATTCTGAAATAAATTACCGACATGAAATAAACCGGTCGGCTCTTACACTCATTTATATGACATCAACATTTCAATACTCATTTTGGTTATAAAAGTTTTGCTGGCAAACGTTTTCTTGACTTTTTGCAACAATTTAACTTATCATGAAAAATGTGAAGTATTTTGCAAATTGCTAAGCTCAAAATTTCATTATGCGACGTAAATGGAATTGCCTTTTTCTTTAAATACACGCTTGCACATGCTGACTAAATCCCGACCAAAATTGCTATTTACACATTTGCTTTTAATCACGAAAACTCACGCAACACTCACAAGAACGCAATGCATGAAACTCTACTCGCCAATGAAGGCTACTCACTCAAACAAGGTCAACCGTTTTACTCACGGAACTTAACATTTGCACTTTATCTTCGACCAATGGTCGCCCTCTCGGCCTGGCAACAACTTGCTGAACATGCGTTCCACGGCCCACTTACTCAACCATTTCATACTATTTTCGTCTCGATCAATTATCTCGCATTCTACCTCTACACGTTTTCAATCCGCTACTGCAAAGCTCGACTAAAGAGTCAGGGCTCTAATCCTCCACTCGCTCTTGAATTGACGCTTTCAAGATCTCGACACTGTCCTTCCTTACCATCCCAACCGATCTACCCCACGATCTCTAGAACTGGGACTCTCCTGAACCAGGAGTCTTACTCAGAAGCAATCACTCATCCTCTTCGAACCCACGAAGATCTACCTCTAGACGGCTCATAACATTCCAAACAACATTCGGTTTCTACGATGTATACATACATCACATCATAAATGATCTCTCACGATACTTCCCCAACAATGGGTCTCAATCTATCCCTCAGGGATCTTGCTGTCATTCCAGATTACTGGAACACGACACATAAACTAGCTTAAGACTACAACTTCGGAATAATAAGGAAATTTAAGCACATACATGTACCTGTAAGTTCGCAAGTACACTGGCCAGGTGTAATCCCAAACTTACCTTACATGACTATCCTCGGTACCCTATTAGTCCTATATCTACAATAGTGTCCTCCTAACGCATTTCCTGATTCTCAGTTGTGATTTCTACTTCCAAAGTTTAAGTTTAGGCCCGTCCGGTCACCTAAATCCCTTAAACTATGGCTCTGATACCAATTGTAACAACCAAGTCTAAAATAGGACATTTCATAGCATTGAATCATAAACATTACAATACTGGGTCCCAAAATTTCGTTACATCTGATTCTAATAAACGGTTGGCGGAACAACCTAAACACAACTGAGAATGTACTAGATTCTATAAGTGACAGTGGCACTGTCTCTATCTGCATCTGTACTCTATCCCGCTCTTGCTCACTTACCTGAGCCTCCTACTATCTGCTTACCTGAAAAGGTTTAGTTTGGAAAATACGAGGGTTTAGACCTTGAGGTCTAGTGAGCTCCCTCCTGACAGTTCTCAAAATTAGTTAAAAACAATTTATAACTTTCAAATATCTTTGCATAAAACTGTCACATAACTTTTCATAAAACTTTCACATAACTTCACATAAAACTCTCACGGATAAATCCGCTCCCGTAAATGGCACCCTAAAGTCACTCAAGAGTGACAACGAGTCAGTCTTACGCTGCCTTACTGGATACTCCCTTCCATGGCATAAACGGGTCACTCCTCCCGGCATGAGGACTGGCGGGTCCACCTTCCGACTTAGCCAGTTTACGTCTAACACAACGTATCCATACATCTCATATAACTTTCAAACAAGTAAAAATCATGTAAAATAACATGGCATTTATACTCAATCACTTACTTTGAAAACACGTATAAAATCACGTATTTTAGTTAGAAAAACTCACATGGCTTGCTCGCTTCAAAGCTTCTCACTTACACTTCCGATCTCTAGGTGGAACACCTATTATTTAGGAAATGTATATCAAAATCTAATAATTTAATATCGAGCTTACTTTCGAATGTACCCTCAATTATCGTATTTGATAAGTTACATTTCTAACCCAAATACTTATGTTCTGGACTTCACTTACCGGCCCAATTAAAAGTATCGGATCCACCAACTTACCCCATCACTGGAACTCTTTAATATTACATACCGGATCACGTGGCCCATCGATTCTTGAATTACAATTATTGCACACGTGGTCCACAATTCTTGAATTACAATTATTGCACACGTGGTCCACAATTCTTGATTTATAATTGTAGTTCACCTGGCCCAACAACAAATTTTGCCATACATGAGGTCTACATCCAAATCCGCACACGTGGCCCATCAAGAAACCAAACTGGTCACGTGACTTTGGTTCATTAAGTTCCGGACTACTATGGTTGATTCCGGTTCAAGGCCCAATTGATAAATAATTCCGGTATTTACATATTTGCCCATACCAGATCTTGTTTAAGAAATAACTTCGGGATCTTGCATATATAAATTAAATTCCGACTCCAACGGATATATATATATTCTGGAACTCCATAAGTTAGCCCAATTCCGGAACATAGTAATTTAGAGTCCAATAAATAAAGTTTCGGATCCTCTAAAATATTAAATTCCGGATCCACACTTTAAAAACTCATTCCGGATCAGTTTTATTATAATAATTCCGGATCCACACTTTAAAAACTCATTCCGGATCAGTTTTATTATAATAATTCCGGAACACGAAATTATAACTCAGTTCCGGAACACCTTATTATTACTCAGTTCCGGAACACAGTAAGAAATATGGCGATGCATTTCTGATTAAAATTAACATTGAGGATTAACCTATTTAAAATCGATACCAAGTCTTTTTCCACAAAACAACTATTTTAACTCTATTAATCCTCTGATTAAGATTATTAAGCTATAATTAGTTCTCCTATGAGTCGATCACTTTACCAGTAGAATATCTAAAATAAAGACTAGAATTAGGGATTACCTGCTAGAGACGATGCTAGAGACGATGCAGGATCAGACCAAACTTCCACTTTCTCTTCTAATTGATGATTGATTAAGCTTTCTTCTCCACTTGTTCTTGAGACCACAACTCTCCAATTCTCTGCCTTTTTCTCTCTAAGCCGCCTTACACACACATACACAAAATGATTTGCTACTAGGGTTTTGAGCCCAAATTTGGGGCTTTTATTCTCTCTCCAAAATTTACAATTTAGCCCATGAACTTTCAATTTTACAAAAAAAAACACGAAACTTAATCTTTTTAAATTAAGATCTCAGTTATTACATCACATGTATTGTTTTATCTATAAAACAATACATAAAATTGCTTTTCACAGTTTTTAATTTTTGAAGGAATTTTATTTTAATTGGTGGCCCATATATTACTTCAATATTTATTGCAAGTCAGTAAAAGTTGAAGGTAGCATAAAAGGAATCTTACTCATGACACTTGCACAAGTAATGTATTTTTGGTTGCAAGAACATGTACTCTTTCAAAAGAACTGTATATGATACAATATTTATTTTATTGATAAATATTTAAAATATTGATCATAACGTGATTTATTAAAAATGAACAAGACTTTTTATTGAAATTTTATTATATTAGGGTGGGACAAAAAATATTTTTTTTTCTCAATTTATTGTTGTGTAAAAAATGAGACGATTTGTTTTACATTTTTTTATTCCGTCATGTTTCACTTGCCAAATAAACCTCAAATGTTTGTCATACACTAGCCTTAATTAGGGGCCAATTACCAAATGTTAATCGGATAAACGTTTAGCGACAAGAACATCCCCATCATTTATCTTATTGGTTACATTTTTATCCCTCAAAATGTAATATTGGTAAACGTTTTTTTACCTGGTAAGTGTATACTGGGTAGAAGCTCCTCACTTACCTACTAAGATTTTTGATACTTGTCATTCCCTTTACCGGGTAAGATTATACATAATTGTCATATTCATCTGGAAGGTAAATAACACCTGTAAATTAACACTTACCAAATAAGCATTTGGTAAACGACATTTGAGTTTTATTTTATCTTTTACCGGTAGTTCTAATACTTCATTTTGTCATTTCTTATTTGCTTAACATATTTCCCGCACATCTGTCTGAGATGCACTTTTTGTTCTTGTTGCTTATTTGTACACACGCTTGTAGTATTTTTGCTCTCTTTGCAAGCCGGTGGTTTTTATGAAAACATCATGCCTTCAAAACTATACATTAACGTGTGATATGTATGATTCATTTGGTTTGCCACTATAATAAAATTAGGCTTATACGATGCCAAAAATTTCTAAACGTTATAATAGACCTTTTCACAAGACTTAATTTATAAGACAAAAAAATAAAGTGTCATATCAACAGGTGTTGTAATACGTTTATATGACACTTTTGGGTGTTGTAACAAGTTTTTTATCAAAAAAACGTCATACTATCTATTTTATAAGACCTTAATTGAAAAAATGTCCTATAAAAACAAGTGTCCTGTAAGAAGATGGTTTGTAGGACACTTTCTAAATGTTATATAAAATAGCTAATGTGACGTTTTGTATTGAAAGTGTCCTAAAAAACTTATTAAGAAGCCGAAAAGTGTCATATAAACTTATTACAAGATGTGACTTTATTTTTTAATACAATAAATTAAGTCTTATAAAACAGTCTATTATATTATTTAGAAAGAAAGAAAAAAAAGCATGTTTAATAATATCCTTAAAACCAAATTTGGTCGGAAAAGGATTGTTAAAAAGTTTTAGTAAAACTTTTCAATTCCTTCATAAAATGTTACTATGTTACGATGAAGTATCGTTTTTCAAATTTGTCAATTCTTAGTGACGTTTTGTTGGCTTTTGGATACACTATGAAACCATTCCCTAAAGTTGTACAAATTTCAAAAAAATTGAATTATCTAAATACGCACATTCAATTATGTAATTACATGATCAGTTCATATGGTTTACATGTTTAAACATTATGGGTCCCTGTTTTAAAATATCTATGCATTATATCTTTATGGTTTATATAATTTATAACGATTGAATTGAATCCTTAAATCTAACTCTGTTCAAAAATTTCTATTAAACAGGTTAAGTATAGGGGTATTTTAGCCATTTTATTTATTTTTTATTTTTTATTTTTTATTAAAAACAACATGGACCAAACATGTCATTTACTCTATATATCCTATTATAATAAAATATACACCGTTACCATTCCCCCACTTATCTCCAGCGAATATAGGGACCCTCCCCCTTGTCATCTCCGACGAACACATAGACCATTCCCTTCTCTGGGTAACATAGATCGAGCCATGAGAATGAAGACCAATTCCCCTACTCGTCCATCGTCTTCTTCCCACACTTCTCGATGAACCCCCGTCCCCTTCGCACCTCCATTGCTGCAACTACACCACCACAACTTCAAGCCTATGAAAATTCAGCCCCACCATCACTACAACTACCCCCTTCTTTCTAGTGTTTGTGGACCTGTAAACTAGAGTTGTTCACAAGCGGTACAACCTATAAAAGCAGGTTTGGACAATAAATTCTCGAATAAATGGGTGGGCTCGGGCCGGATCGCTAAAATTAATGGGCAGGCCTTTTAGGAAATGAAAGAAAATCCAGACAAGTCCGCCTGTCCCGTTATATTATTATAGTTGATTAAATTTTATATATAGTTAATAATTTATTGATTTTTATTAAAATGATTTAGAGGTGGCTTTGCGTTGGATTCTCTCTACCAAATGATTTTTATTAAAATGATATAGTATGTTTCGAATCTCAATCTTGGGATATTAGGTGAATAGCTATTTTGTTATTGAAAAAACCCGAACATTGAAAGTTGATACACCATTAGAGAACAAATGTCCATGTTCCATATATTGTGAAAATATTTTTTCAAACGCTATGTACATTGATATCTCTTACGTCTTATGCTAGAAATAACTTATGTAATTTAAACGATTTATAGAAATTATGATTTTATATAAGTTTGTTTTTCAAATGTAAATAAAAATAAGCCCGCTAGCCCGTGTGCAAGCCCGACACGTTTATGCGGCGGGCACGAGAAAGTCCATAAGCCTGCAAAAGCGGGTTTGTGTTTGCTATATTAGGCCCGTTGGACAAAAAAATTATGTTAGGCCCGACCCAGGCCTCGCCCAAACCCGCAAATGATCGCCTCTGCTCTAAACCCCTCACTCTCCTCGTGCATTACTCCAACCAAAAATCCATAGATTCTCCATCATCACGCCAATAAACCTACCATTTTCCGGTTTCCCTTCACCACAAATCTACCAACACCAGAAAACTCTAGTTTAGGACTTCAAAACCATGCCAACTATGGCTTCGCAAGGCAAAATTACCGAATCGAGCTTGAGAATTTCAAATCTTACAAACGTCATCAAATAATGTGTCCTTTCTATGACTTCACCGCCATTATTGGTCTTAATGGGTCTAAAAGTCTAACCTCAGCGCGAACAATTGAAGGACTTGATTTATGCTTTGTAGACCGGGAAAAAGAGTAAGATATCGTAGGAATTCTCGTCAAGGCAAGGAATTTTCTTATTTTTGTATTCAATAATTGTTTTCTTAATTTGTACTTTCCTCAATCTGTTTGTGTTAGACAAATTTTCGTTGTGTTGATAATGTTAATGATTAATGTTTAGAATTAATCTCTTAATTTTGTAATTAATTTAAGTTTTTGATTGTTGTTTGGGTTGAAAAACGAGGAGGCACGATGAAAAAAGGTTGAAGGTTTGAATAGTTGACAGAAAAACCTCTTACGGAAAGGAAGAGGGACACATGGCAATATATTATTGGTGTTTGTTTTTATTTTCAATGTAAAATAAGGAAAATGCGTAAAATGACCAAACTATCCATCATGTGTCGTGCACATGACCACTTTAACGGACATATTTCAAACGGAGTTTGATTTAGGGACCTAATACGTTATAAAATGCAAACCACAATGATGTAATCCATAAATATTTTAAAATAGTGATCCAGAGTATTAAAACACATAAACGAGAGGGACCAAGAATGTAATTTACTCTTTTAAGATTAGTAAGGTAATAAGTTTGATTTTTGGTGTTTTAATCAGTTTTTTTTTAAATATTTTTAAATATACTATGATATTAATTATTTTATAGGACTATTTGACAAAAAAAAGTTCTATAAACACAAATTTCCTAAAAGAAGATGTGTCTATAGGATTTATTTCAAACTTATCCTATAAAATAACTAATACATCATTTATTTTATTAATGTTTAAAAAAGCTTGTTAAAATGCACAAAAACATTCTATAAACTTTTTGATACGACGTTTTATTGTTTGGTCTTATAAACTCAAGTCCTATAAAACAGTCTATTATGAAACTTAGACATTTCATAAAAACCTGGTTTCGTTGTAATGTATTGTCTTCTATGTCACATCCTTATTAGGGTTAAAGTCACACGGTTTAGAAACGAGTAATTATTACACTTTTTAATTAATAAAAGAACAATTTTACTCATAATTATAGATAGAGAAATTTTATCCACCTCATAGCTAAGGCCTAAGGATAGAATAAGAAAGTACCATTTATTTTTTAAAAATAATACTTATTTTGCAACAAACAAAAATAGTAATGTAGATATTTCTTTTGGTACGAATAGAATATTTTAGACATAATAAAATAAGAAATCGATGGTTTGTAATAATTGTAAGATTTAATATGATTTAGGATAATTAATGTTATCTTGAAAACACAATAGTCTTTACGTAGGAGAAAGTTTTAGGTAATTAAGCTATCTTTGTTTTTTAGTTTATAACTAAGTTAAGTTAAAATTTTAAAAATTAATGAAATTTTTAAATAAATGAGAAATAGTTAAAACTAATTAAAAATACAATGGTCGGCAATGGGAATCAAACCAGGTTTAGCTCCCAAACGACATAAAGCATTAACCAACATAATTAGAAGGCAGATTGTGTAATTTTATGAATTATATATTTTATATATCCTAAGTATATTATATATATAGAATTTGGTCAGGAGGTTTTCCCCTAAGGGGTTTCCTTCTGCGGTGATGGGGAGAGGTTCGATCCATGTGAGCGTCAAATTATAATGGACGGTGTTAATGCCAAAAATCGCACACAAGTACAACTTGAGGTTGATTGTGGAGCTTAACAACTAAAGAAAAGAATCTCTCGACAAAGCGTGCGATTAAGGTAAAAAATGTAAAAGAGACAGAGAATTTTGGTGACGCGGGAAAAACCTCAACGAGGCAAAAAACCCGCGGACTACTGTGGAAGTCGTCGCTGTACTATGGTCGCCAAACATGGGCGATGTCCTTATGTTCCAGGTGTCGATCGTACAGAGATTACAATACAATTGAAGGAAAGACTTCGAAATGTAAAGTAACAAGTGTTTTGAATGTAAAAACAAGGTGCGTCGTGTGTATAGTCTGTGTGCCGTGCGTAAAAGCTATGTGTTGAGCGTGTGAGTCGTGCGTCGATATCGATCACTTGATAGAAAGTTCTTTGCTTCAGAGGTTCTTGAGTACGCAGTGTATGATTCTTGGAAGTGATGTAATGTGTCAAATGATAATTCGATCCCTGAAATGTTGATTGAGCTCTATATTTATAGTCTTCGGGTGCTTTGATTGATGCTTTGCGTAACTGTCGTAACGAACGTTGTCCTTTAATGCTGTTAATGGGCTTTTACTGGTTGCAGCCGTTGGTCATTGATGACGTTGACTCCTGCATTAAACACTGAACAAACGTAACAGTCATAGTGAACGTTAGTTGGTCGAGGTCGCACGGTCTTATGCGACGGTCGTGAGAACTGGACGACATCGTGGTCGAGTGTCGTGAGGTAAATAACTTACGATTCGATTTTTAACCAAGGAATAAAGTACTATGATTTTACCTTGTCGCCGGGTGAAATAAAATAAGTGTTTCCCTTACTTTGGTCGTGGTCGAGACTGGTGAAATTTTGCCCAAACAGTTTGCCCCCAAAATTTGAAAAAGTGGAGTGGCAAGTTCAAAAAGTTTTTTAAATTTTGCTTGTCGAAGGTTCGAGGTTATGACACATGTCGAAAGTTACCTTGGTTGTCATGGAGCTGAATCGGTTCAATTCAAACTAGAGAGGGAAGTCGAAAAGAGGGTAAAGTCGTGACGTCATGCTGACGCACGATGATGCTATGCAGCTGTCACAAACAGGTGTCGGCGATCCGTGTGGTCATTCAAAAAGACAGGGGCGCGTGTCGGTTATCGAAGGATTTGATCTGACACGACCGTTTACATAAATAGAGACCATGATGGGTCTATTTTCGTTTATGTTCTCGAAAGGTTTTGGGCAAAGATTTTATCTTGATCTCCTTGTTGTTCTTTACTCAATATTTTCCAAGTTTGCCAAGATTTAAGGCTTCGAGGCTTTGGAGTATCTATAAGGTATGACCTTTTTCTCAAGTCTTCAAGGATTTCTGAATTCATCTTTTATCGTTTTTATGTTTGTCTCGTGATGGGGGGTGCCGATTATTTCTGCTAGAAGAATGGCACATCCCGAGTTTGCTTGCAAAGACTTTGATTGTTACGTTGAGGTTTCAATAAAGTCGAAGATGACAGCTCCGTGGGAGACGTCTTCGAAGGCGTGGATTGCGTTTGACGCGATATCGGAGGTCCTTGCGCATCTGGCACCGATGTCCCCTGTAGCCATGCCAATCCCTTTGTCGGCCGACAAGGGCCAGGGTGTAGAGATGGGAGAGGGTGAGAGGAAAGTCACGTCGGTCAACTTTATATTGCCGTTGGACTTTCTCGATGACGATGTCCTAGACGGGACAGATTCATTTCCGTATCTGGGGAAATATCAGCTCCTATCTTTCGGGGAGCGTTTTTCGAGGGATCTCCGTCGCAAAACGGGATCACATATAGCCATACAGGCGTTCGTTGTAAGTTTTTCTTTCAAAACTCATGTTTTCGATGTTTTTGCTCGTTAACATCACTAAAGTCGAAGATGACAGCTCCGTGGGAGATGTCTTCGAAGGCGTGGATTGCGTTTGATGCGATATCGGAGGTCCTTGCGCATCTGGCAACGATGTCCCCTGTAGCCATGTCAATCCCTTTGTCGGCCGACAAGGGCCAGGGTGTAGAGATGGGAGAGGGTGAGAGGAAAGTCACGTCGGTCAACTTTATATTGCCGTTGGACTTTCTCGATGACGATGTCCTAGACGGGACGGATTCATTTCCGTATCTGGGGAAATATCAGCTCCTATCTTTCGGGGAGCGTTTTTCGAGGGATCTCCGTTGCAAAAACGGGATCACATATAGCCATACAGGCGTTCGTTGTAAGTTTTTCTTTCAAAACTCATGTTTTCGATGTTTTTGCTCGCTAACATCACTAAAGTCAAAGATGACAGCTCCGTGGGAGATGTCTTCGAAGGCGTGGATTGCGTTTGACGCGATATCGGAGGTCCTTGCGCATCTGGCGACGATGTCCCCTGTAGCCATGTCAATCCCTTTGTCGGCCGACAAGGGCCAGGGTGTAGAGATGGGAGAGGGTAAGAGGAAAGTCACGTCGGTCAACTTTATATTGCCGTTGGACTTTCTCGATGACGATGTCCTAGACGGGACGGATTCATTTCCGTATATGGGGAAATATCAGCTCTTATCTTTCGGGGAGCGTTTTTCGAGGGATCTCCGTCGCAAAAACGGGATCACATATAGCCATACAGGCGTTCGTTGTAAGTTTTTCTTTCAAAACTCATGTTTTCGATGTTTTTGCTCGCTAACATATTTCTTTTGTTTTACAGATGCTTCGATCTCTGTTCGTTCGATATGCGAATATAGAGAAGACGCTGGTCCAGAAGTCGATTGTCGAGAGTATCATATTCTTTCCTCCAACCTTAACATTAATCTTAAGAGCCGCATTCTCAAGACATTGCGGACTTACCTTCACGGCGTGTCATGGCATAAGATACTGGGAAACAATTCCCAATCTTGTCTTTCATACTCGTTTGATCCTTGTATAAGTTCTTTAATGCGCTTCAGGGTCGACGAGGATTCTAAGGTCGAGACTTCGGGCAAAGACGTGGCCGACAATCTAGCCTTAGGATAAATTTCTGTTTTACGAAACTTTCATACCTGATCGTTAGCGATCGAGTTGTCTAATGTAATTATGTTTAAGTATGAAATGAAGTTTCGTGAGTTTTGTTCACTACAAGCAATTGCCGAAAGTAATTTCAATTGTATAAACGTATCTGTAAATCGAGTGTAACCGTAGATACGTGTGGCTAAGGCTTTTTATTGAAAGATAACAACTATAATATATTAGTTGTATAAAAATCGAGTATACATGCGTTCATAGCACTCATTCAGAACATGAGGCCTTTCTAAGTCGAAAACACTCAGATTGTGGGTCGATTGCACAATCGAATCGTGTGATCACATATCGAGCTGTGTGATCACATATCGAGCTGTGTGATCACATATCGAGTCGTGTATTGGACTTATGTTATGCGATCTTGGGAAAGTCACACGATAAACTTTTGTCATGCGATCCTGTGATAAAACATTGTCAAAGGTTGGTCGTTGGATAACCAACGACCCTCCGATGCTTAAGTTAGTTACCGTCGAGGTGAAAAAAAAATCATATGGAAAAGGGTTTAGAAGAAATACCTCTTCAGGTGCGTTGCATTCCAGTTGCGTGGGATTTCTTGGTCGTCGAGGGTCTGGAGTCGATAGGCTCCTTTACCCACGACTTCAGATATACGATAAGGACCTTCCCACTTAACGGAAAGTTTACCTGCATTGAGCTCTTGAGTGTTTTGGAACACTCGACGGAGGACGTAGTCGCCTTCTTGAAAGACTTTGATTTTGACGTTTTTATTGAAATGCCGCTCGACCGCTTGCTTTGTGATGCCATTCTAATCAAAGCTGATTCTCTAAGTTCTTCGAGGGCATCGAGGTCGTATCTTAAATCGACCAAGTTGTGATCGACTGCAGTATGCCTTGAAGTTGGGAGTTGGGCCTCGACCGGTAGAACTGTTTCACAGCCATAGACTAGAGAAAAAGGGGTTTGTCCTGTGGATATGCGAGGTGTCGTGCGATTTGCCCATAGGACTGAAGGGAGCTCTTCGACCCATTTTCCTTTTGCAACTTTTAGTCTTTTATTTATTGAAGCTACAATGGTCTTATTACTCGACTCGGCAAGTCCGTTGGCTTGGGGGTATCTGGGAGTCGAGGTTGTTAATTTAATGTTTCTATCTTCACAGAACTGTTGAGTTCTGTCGCTGATGAATTGGGGTCCATTGTCACAGACAATTTCGGATGGAATCCCAAACCTGCATATGATGTTAGTCTGGATAAAAGAAATGACTTCTTTGTCCCTTATTTGGGAAAAAGCAGCTGCTTCAACCCATTTGGAAAAATAATCGGTGAGTACAAGGAGGAATACTTTTTGTCCCGGAGTCGGGGGTAGCTTGCCGACAATATCCATTCCCCACCTCATGAAGGGCCATGGGATAAGTGTCGAGTGTAAAGGTTCAGAGGGTTTATGTGACATACCTGATGGTCGTTGACAAGGATAACAGTTTTGAACATACTTGATGGCGTCTTGTCGCAGTGTTGGCCAAAAATACCCTTGTCGAGAGATACGATTAGCCAAACTACGACCTCCTGAATGATTGCCACATTCGTCGTCGTGCATCTCTTGAAGGATTTTCTGGGCCTGACTTTTGCTAATGACGCATCTCAGGTTTAAACCTGTTGACGATCGCCAATAAAGCTTATCTTCAATCATGACATATTTGGATGCTTTGAATCTGATCTTCCGGGCTTCCATTTTGTCTTTTGGGAGTTGGTCGTGCATGAGGAAGTTCCGGATGTCGCACGACCAATCATCTTCTTCTCCCTCGATCTGAACGACATCGACGTTTTCGATGGACGATGCCGCCAGATGAATCATGGGAATAGTGTCAAATATAGATTCGACTAAAGCAGACCCGAGATTTGCTAAAGCGTCGGCCTGAGTATTCTGGTCCCTCGGGATTTGTTCAATAGAAAAAGATTTGAATTTTTCAGATTTTTCTTTTGCTACCTTCAGGTACGCTGTCATTTTTGAATCTTTGGTTGCGAATTCTCCATTGATCTGGTTTACCACCAGGAGAAAATCGCTTTTGACATGTAACGCGGTTGCCCCCGAGTCGTAGGCCATATTCATCTGTAAAGCCCGTGTCCCAGTATGATTTATTTTTGCGTATTTATTTATTTATTATTTTTTTTGTTTAAAACGAGCTTTGTTAGGGGGTTTAACGAGAAAGACTAATTAGGATATCGATGGGAAAATTTTAATCAAATTGGCAAGGTAGTGGAAAGTCAAGGGACCAAAAGTGTCATTTAAGTGGAAGAGTGCATGGGGATCGGCTTAAGGACCGACCCCCCCTCCCTTCTTCTCGTTTTCTTTCTTGCGAAACACACCACAACCCCCAAAACCCTAGCTGAGTTCAGCTAGTGGAAGATTCTGATCCCCATGCACTCTTCCACTTAAATGACACTTTTGGTCCTTAACAGCTACCACGCTAGCATCGGTAGAGCGCCGTACGAAGTGTTGTATGGCAGGAAGTGTCGGACGCCCATTTGCTGGGGCGAGGTTGGTCACAGGGTGCTGGGGAGCACCGATATTGTGCTAAAGACGACGGAAATGATCCAGATGGTGCGGGATCGGTTAGTCACTGCTCAGAGCCGACAAAAGAGTTACGCCGATAAGAGACGATCGGACTTGGAATTCCAAGTCGGAGATTACGTTCTTTTGAAAGTGTCACCCTGGAAGGGGGTAATCCGTTTTCGCAAGCGGGGAAAGTTGGGTCCCCGATATATCGGACCATACAAGGTCATCGCGCGTGTGGGGAAAGTAGCTTACCGATTAGAGCTACCTGAGGAGTTGAGCCTGATCCACAACACGTTCCATGTCTCCCAGTTGCGAAAGTGTGTGTTGGATGAGTCTGCAGTAGTTCCCCTTGAGGATATTCAGATTGACGAGCGACTCAACTATGTAGAGAAGCCGGTAGCCATCGTCGAGAGGAAGACGAAGACTCTACGCAACAAAGTCATTGGATTGGTGAAGGTCCAGTGGCAGCACCGGAAAGGTTCGGAATGGACGTGGGAACCAGAAGCCAAGATGCGGGAGAATTACCCGGAGCTGTTTGCAGGCGTGGACTTCGGGGACGAAGTCTAGTCCAAGCGGGGGAGAGTTGTAAAGCCCGTGTCCCGGTATGATTTATTTTTGCGTATTTATTTATTTATTATTTTTTTTGTTTAAAACGAGCTTTGTTAGGGGGTTTAACGAGAAAGACTAATTAGGATATCGATGGGAAAATTTTAATCAAATTGGCAAGGTAGTGGAAAGTCAAGGGACCAAAAGTGTCATTTAAGTGGAAGAGTGCATGGGGATCGGCTTAAGGACCGACCCCCCCCCTCCCTTCTTCTCGTTTTCTTTCTTGCGAAACACACCACAACCCCCAAAACCCTATTTTCTCCCCCCCCTTCCTTCCTTGCGGCTGCCATCGCCGAGAGAGAGAGAGTGGCCGAGAGAGAGAGAGTGGCCGAGAGAGAGAGTAACCGAGAGGGAGAGAAATTCGTCGGTGTAGAGAGTGCAGCAAAGGAGAAGAGAGACCGCCGGCCGCCGACATCGCCGCCGGGAATCTGCCGGAAAGAGAGTTGGGGGTGCCGTTGGTTCGTCGCCGAGAGGTAATACCCTCTTCTTTCCTTTTCCTTTTATTGGTTTTCGTTTGCCGAACCACCACCACCGTGGGTGGTGGCCGCCGCCGCCAACCACCACTGCCGGAGGTGGCAGTGGGTGGTGGTTGTGTTGTTCAGCCGTAGTAGCCTAAACCGTAACCCCAATCGCGAAAACTTTAACCGTTTCAAAATCGTCATTTTATGTGAAACCCTATTCTGTCACTGTTTTGTGACGGTAATAACTCCTCCGTCGTAACTCCGATTGAGCCGAAACTGGCGCCCACGCTTCGAGCTCGGGACCGAGTACGTTTTCTGTGTTTTGGCGGAGAACTGATTCGGCCTCGAGTTGGGAGAAAAAGTGGTCGCAAGTTCTGCGGTTCGTCATTTTATGTGATGTTCCTGGAATCTGCCACTGTTTTGCGTGGACCGTAACTTTTTACTCGTAACTCGTTTTGAGGTGATTTTGGTGGCCATAGTTCCCTATTCGAGTCGGGAAGGTTTTTCGTGTTTTGCCGAAAGTCTGATTTAAACCGTAGCTAGGCTGTTTTGGACCGTTTTTGCAGCTGGACCGAAACTGGCAGTTTCGGGTAACCGTTCGTATTTAATTCATAGTTAATTATAGAAAAATCGTTAGGAGGCGTGTAATATATCCTCGGAAAGGTATTTCAGGGCACTTTTCAACCGTGTAATAAATCTGAGTTTTTCTGGAGTTTTAGTGGTCAAATCAGGTCCCGAACAGACCTGTTCGGTGTGACCGAAAGTTAGTTTTAGTGACAGTTTTGGGATGTGTCGCGTCGTGGGGTCCGGGTCTCGTATTGACGTATTTTATCGTACGTTTAGGTGCCGGAAAGTGATCGTCGTTGTGTGGAGCTACTTACTATTTTTAGCTAGGCGCGCACCCGAGGTGAGTTCTCTCACTACAATTAATTAATAGTTGTTTATTATTACTGTAGCACGTGTGTGAAAATTGTATGCGGGATTGTTGGGGGCTAGATAGTGGGACGTCTAGTTAACATTATGTGCTACATTATTCGGCGGGGCCGAGTCCCGACGGGGACGGAGGTGTTTTACGCAGTAGGCGTAAAAGGGGCGTTTACGCAGTAGGCGTAAAAAGGATGTCACACGCAGTAGGCGTAAAACGGGTGTTTCCCGCAGTAGGCGGAAACGTGCGGCGGGGGCCGTAGACCCGACATCCGCCCGGGGATTTTTTTTATGTGGTGGTTATTATACTTGTTTATGATTTGTTCGTAGACTTGTATGTGGTGGTGTGATCCTTTTTGCCTTAGGGGTAATATGAGATAACCATTGTTAATTGTTGTGTTTGAATTCACTAAGCTTCGTGCTTACCCCTCCCAATTTACAGTGGCTGCAGGTACAAGTGGTACGAAGGCATGACTGGCACACACTGACGCGCAAGATGGATGAGTCGAAGGATTTGCTTATTAAACATTTTCCCGTTATTGAATAAACAATTTAATTTCCGCTGTTGACTTATGTTTTAATAACGCTCGTGATTGCAATTATTATTTTGGGTTTAATAAATGGAGACTTATTATTAAATATGCGCGTTTAAATTTTTTTAAATTTTCTTGAAATTATGGGGCGTTACAAATTGGTATCAGAGCACAGCTTGAGTGAATCAAACGCACCTCGGTGTGTTAGGTCTCAAGTTGCGGCTGGGAAATTTTCAAATACTTTATTAAATCTTTTTAGAAATAAAAGGAAAAGTAAAAACCCGTTCGAGGAACGGTGGTCGAGGGCGCAGTGTGTACAGTCAGCCGGAGCCAAGGGAAAGGTACAATGCTTAGTGTTTTCTCATCTTATCGCTTTCTAGATCATAGGGTATGCATGCTAGATTGCCTGAGGTTGACACTATGCGATACGTTGGATTACTTGCTATTATGATTTTCTTGCTAATTATAGTAGGTTTCTAAGTAGGTGCCCTTTAAATCGTATGCGGTAAGAGGCTAATAGCCTTAGAATATTCGATATAGTTCTATTGCGCAGCTCTTGTTTGAGTCCAACCGTTCTAGGATAGAATCTAGTATTCGAATGGCTATTTGTCTTGCACTGCATATGATTGGGTATTTGCGCGGCCACTCATTATGATTAACAGGGTTTTTATAGTAGCGAGGGTAGTGGGTGGAATATAATTCCTAGGGAGCTAGGAAGGGTGAGTGCATATGCCGGTGCGGGCATATGTGTTGAGTTGCGGCGAGAACTACTTGGACCCTCGGGATGGGACACGAAACGGGTAATGATAGGTGCGGAAGGTAGTAGTAGAGCTCCTACTACCGGAAGCACAGGATCAGTGCTCGGGTCGGGAAAGTCACGAGGAATTCAAGGAGTTGAGCGTATGTGTTGATAGTGTGAGTTATTAGCTGATAATAACTCTTTGAATTTCTCCTTCTTATAGAATGGTCAACACTAGGAGACGCGGTGAGGCTGAGCCGAGGGCTGAAGCCGGGATCACTGAGGAGCGGATCCAAGAGATGATTGCAAATGAGGTTGCACGAGCTGTTGGGGATGCAATTCCCGAGATTATCACCGCGATTCAGAATCAACTGGTGACTCTAGTGGAGGAGCGGTTTGCAGCGATGCCGCCGCCTGTTGGGGGACAGCCCCGTGCCCGAGACTTCCAGTATCGGGACCTTTCTGCCTGCTCTCCACCAGAATTCAAGGGTGACTCTAACCCTATCGTTAGCATGCGCTGGATATCCGACATGGAGTGCGCTTTTCTGACAAGCGGCTGTCCGGATAACTTGAAGGTTCGATTTGCAGTGAATCTACTTCGCGAGGGAGCGAAAGACTGGTGCGCCACGGCATTGACTCTGGCCGAGCGTACCACTCTTACTTGGGACGAGTTCGTTGTTCGTTTCCGTGCTGAGTACGTGCCGCCGATAGAGATGGAAAGAATAGCGAGGGAGTTCTTGGAGCTGAACCAGACTACGGAGACCATAAAGGAGATGAACAAGAAGTTTACCGAAATGGCGCTATTCTGTCCCCAATATGCGGCCTCAGAAGAAATGAAGATGGCGAGGTACAAGGACATGCTTCGGACCGAGATCCGGGAAATTGTGAGCGCAGTGCAACATCCTTCGCTGTCGGCTATGATGGATGCAGCGCGGAGAAGAGAGTTAGAGTTGGAGACCCAAGCGAAGAAGAGGAAGGCGGCACAGGCGGTGACGCCTATCTCTGCAGTGCCAAAGAAATCGAAGTTTGTTGATTCTCGTGGGCACACGAAGAGTAGCGGTTCTAAGGCCCGGGATGCGAGTGGTAGAAGATCTGATGCATGTTACAAGTGTGGGCAGCCTGGCCATCTCAGTAGAGATTGCAGGTCGCCACTGATGTTATGTTTCGGCTGTAAACAGGCTGGCCATGTGAAGGCCAACTGCCCGAATGCTAGGGCAACTGATGGGGGTGTGGCACAGAGGGCTCCTGCGAATGCCCCGCTGCGCATCACCGACGGCCGTACGGGTCAGCCAGGGACAGAGGCAGCCCGAGGTAGAGTCCACCAGCTGAAGGTGGAAGAGGCGCAGGCGACGCCTAAGGTGGTGACAGGTACGTTTCTAGTTAACTCGGTGCCTGCGGTTGTAATGTTTGATAGCGGGGCTACTCATTCATTTGTGTCTCGCACTTTTAGCGAGAGTTTGGGCCGAGTGGTGGGACGGTTAGGATGTCCTATGGTAGTCGAGGTTGCCGATGATAGGACCTTGACGGTTACGGATGTGTATCGGGGATGCACGTTGGAAATCTCGGGTGTGAGGTTTCCCATAGATTTGATTCCGATAACTATGCGAGAGCTTTGTGTGATTGTGGGCATGGATTGGATGGACGCGTTTGATGCGGAAATTGTTTGTCGCCACAAACAAGTGCGGGTTCGAACCCCAAGCGGGGGAGAGCTGTTGATTCAGGGAGACTCGCCCAGACGGTCTACGGCAATATGTTCAGCGGCGAGGGCTCGGAGACACCTTCAGCATAGTGGTCAGGGGTATTTGGCGTATATGATAGATACGCGCCTTGATGAGACGAAGAAGACTGCCGTGGATGTGCCAGTCGTGAGGGAGTTTGCCGATGTATTTCCCGACGAGTTACCGGGGATACCTCCCGAACGACAGGTGGAATTTCGAATCGATCTGGTTCCGGGTGCTGCTCCGGTGGCCAAGGCACCCTATCGCTTGGCTCCACCGGAAATGAAGGAGCTTTATGAGCAGCTGCAGGAGCTTCTGGAGAAGGAGTTCATCAAACCGAGTTGTTCACCGTGGGGAGCTCCGATTTTGTTCGTGAAAAAGAAAGATGGATCTCAGCGGATGTGCATTGACTACCGGGAGCTGAATAAGCTTACGGTGAAGAATCGTTATCCTTTGCCAAGGATTGATGATTTGTTTGATCAGTTGCAGGGAGCCTCGTGGTTCTCTAAGATTGACTTGAGATCCGGGTACCATCAGATGCGGGTGCGTAGCGAAGATACGGAGAAGACGGCCTTCCGGACGCGGTACGGCCATTACGAGTTCGTGGTGATGCCTTTCGGGCTCACCAATGCACCCGCAGCGTTCATGGACCTCATGAACAGGGTGTGTAGCCCGATGTTGGATCGTTCGGTGATCGTGTTCATCGACGACATTCTTGTATATTCCAAGACGAAGGAAGAGCACGAGGTGCATTTGCGGGAAGTGCTAGAAGTTTTGAGACGGGAGAAGCTTTATGCTAAGTTCTCCAAGTGTGAATTCTGGTTACGAGAGGTCCAATTCTTGGGACATGTCGTGAATCAGAATGGTATCATGGTCGATCCGGCCAAGATTTCGGCAGTTATGCGGTGGGAGGTGCCGAAAACTCCTACCGAGGTGCGAAGTTTTCTCGGTTTAGCAGGGTATTATCGGAGATTTATCCAAGATTTCTCCAAAATCGCCTTGCCTATGACTAAACTAACAAAGAAATCTGCAGCTTTCAGTTGGGGTGAGGAGCAACAGAAGGCTTTCGAGGAGCTACGCAGGCGGTTGTGCGAGGCTCCGGTGTTAACCTTGCCTGAGGGCATGGAAGAATTGGTGGTTTACTGTGATGCTTCGTACCAAGGGTTGGGTGCCGTGCTTATGCAACGCGGCAAGGTCATCGCTTACGCGTCGAGGCAGTTGAAGCCTCATGAGGCGAACTACCCGACTCATGATTTGGAGCTGGGAGCGGTGGTGTTTGCTTTAAAAATATGGAGACACTATCTTTATGGTGTCAAGTGCACGATCTATACCGATCACAAGAGCCTTAGATACCTGATGGACCAGCAAAATCTTAATATGCGTCAGCGGAGGTGGCTTGATGTGGTCAAGGATTACGACTGCGAGATACTTTACCACCCCGGTAAGGCGAATGTAGTCGCGGATGCACTTAGCCGACATCCGGTCGGGGGATCTTTGACGGGTTTTTGTCAGCGATTAACGGTAGTTGCACCACTCTTGGAGTCAATCGGTATCGCTCAAGAGGTGGCCGTGCTGGAGGAAAATGCTAAACGAGAGAGAGTTTCGGGAGAAATTCCGAAGTTAGTACGGGATAGTCGGGGACTGTTAACCCGTTATGGTAGAGTTTGGGTTCCATACACTGGTGGGAATCGCCAGACACTATTGGACGAGGCGCATAAGTCCAAGTTTTCGATTCATCCCGGAGCTACCAAGATGTACAGGGACCTGCGTGAAGACTATTGGTGGCCCGGCATGAAGCGGGATGTAGCCAAATGTGTGGAAGTATGTTTGACCTGTCGGAAGGTCAAAGCGGAACACCAACGACCGCATGGGAAATTGCAGCCGTTGGAGATTCCGGTGTGGAAGTGGGAGCAAATCGCGATGGATTTCATCACTAAGCTTCCCAAGACTCAGCGAGGGAATGATACTATCTGGGTGATCGTGGATCGTCTGACGAAGAGCGCTCACTTCTTGGCGATTAAAGAGAGCTTTTCGGCGGATAAGCTTGCGGAGGTTTTCATTCGAGAAATTGTAACTCGGCACGGGGTGCCAGTCTCAATTGTCTCGGATCGGGATACTCGTTTCACCTCCCGGTTTTGGGAGAAGTTTCAGAATGAGATGGGTACGCGGTTGCATTTCAGTACAGCATTTCATCCTCAGACGGACGGACAGAGTGAGCGTACTATTCAGACACTTGAGGACATGCTGCGAGCATGTGTGATTGACTTTGGTGGTAGTTGGGATCAGAATCTTCCACTAGCTGAGTTCTCCTACAATAACAGCTACCACGCTAGCATCGGTAGAGCGCCGTACGAAGTGTTGTATGGCAGGAAGTGTCGGACGCCCATTTGCTGGGGCGAGGTTGGTCACAGGGTGCTGGGGAGCACCGATATTGTGCTAAAGACGACGGAAATGATCCAGATGGTGCGGGATCGGTTAGTCACTGCTCAGAGCCGACAAAAGAGTTACGCCGATAAGAGACGATCGGACTTGGAATTCCAAGTCGGAGATTACGTTCTTTTGAAAGTGTCACCCTGGAAGGGGGTAATCCGTTTTCGCAAGCGGGGAAAGTTGGGTCCCCGATATATCGGACCATACAAGGTCATCGCGCGTGTGGGGAAAGTAGCTTACCGATTAGAGCTACCTGAGGAGTTGAGCCTGATCCACAACACGTTCCATGTCTCCCAGTTGCGAAAGTGTGTGTTGGATGAGTCTGCAGTAGTTCCCCTTGAGGATATTCAGATTGACGAGCGACTCAACTATGTAGAGAAGCCGGTAGCCATCGTCGAGAGGAAGACGAAGACTCTACGCAACAAAGTCATTGGATTGGTGAAGGTCCAGTGGCAGCACCGGAAAGGTTCGGAATGGACGTGGGAACCAGAAGCCGAGATGCGGGAGAATTACCCGGAGCTGTTTGCAGGCGTGGACTTCGGGGACGAAGTCTAGTCCAAGCGGGGGAGAGTTGTAAAGCCCGTGTCCCGGTATGATTTATTTTTGCGTATTTATTTATTTATTATTTTTTTTGTTTAAAACGAGCTTTGTTAGGGGGTTTAACGAGAAAGACTAATTAGGATATCGATGGGAAAATTTTAATCAAATTGGCAAGGTAGTGGAAAGTCAAGGGACCAAAAGTGTCATTTAAGTGGAAGAGTGCATGGGGATCGGCTTAAGGACCGACCCCCCCCCCTCCCTTCTTCTCGTTTTCTTTCTTGCGAAACACACCACAACCCCCAAAACCCTATTTTCTCCCCCCCTTCCTTCCTTGCGGCTGCCATCGCCGAGAGAGAGAGAGTGGCCGAGAGAGAGAGAGTGGCCGAGAGAGAGAGAGTAACCGAGAGGGAGAGAAAGTCGTCGGTGTAGAGAGTGCAGCAAAGGAGAAGAGAGACCGCCGGCCGCCGCCATCGCCGCCGGGAATCTGCCGGAAAGAGAGTTGGGGGTGCCGTTGGTTCGTCGCCGAGAGGTAATACCCTCTTCTTTCCTTTTCCTTTTATTGGTTTTCGTTTGCCGAACCACCACCACCGTGGGTGGTGGCCACCGCCGCCAACCACCACTGCCGGAGGTGGCAGTGGGTGGTGGTTGTGTTGTTCAGCCGTAGTAGCCTAAACCGTAACCCCAATCGCGAAAACTTTAACCGTTTCAAAATCGTCATTTTATGTGAAACCCTATTCTGTCACTGTTTTGTGACGGTAATAACTCCTCCGTCGTAACTCCGATTGAGCCGAAACTGGCGCCCACGCTTCGAGCTCGGGACCGAGTACGTTTTCTGTGTTTTGGCGGAGAACTGATTCGGCCTCGAGTTGGGAGAAAAAGTGGTCGCAAGTTCTGCGGTTCGTCATTTTATGTGATGTTCCTGGAATCTGCCACTGTTTTGCGTGGACCGTAACTTTTTACTCGTAACTCGTTTTGAGGTGATTTTGGTGGCCATAGTTCCCTATTCGAGTCGGGAAGGTTTTTCGTGTTTTGCCGAAAGTCTGATTTAAACCGTAGCTAGGCTGTTTTGGACCGTTTTTGCAGCTGGACCGAAACTGGCAGTTTCGGGTAACCGTTCGTATTTAATTCATAGTTAATTATAGAAAAATCGTTAGGAGGCGTGTAATATATCCTCGGAAAGGTATTTCAGGGCACTTTTCAACCGTGTAATAAATCTGAGTTTTTCTGGAGTTTTAGTGGTCAAATCAGGTCCCGAACAGACCTGTTCGGTGTGACCGAAAGTTAGTTTTAGTGACAGTTTTGGGATGTGTCGCGTCGTGGGGTCCGGGTCTCGTATTGACGTATTTTATCGTACGTTTAGGTGCCGGAAAGTGATCGTCGTTGTGTGGAGCTACTTACTATTTTTAGCTAGGCGCGCACCCGAGGTGAGTTCTCTCACTACAATTAATTAATAGTTGTTTATTATTACTGTAGCACGTGTGTGAAAATTGTATGCGGGATTGTTGGGGGCTAGATAGTGGGACGTCTAGTTAACATTATGTGCTACATTATTCGGCGGGGCCGAGTCCCGACGGGGACGGAGGTGTTTTACGCAGTAGGCGTAAAAGGGGCGTTTACGCAGTAGGCGTAAAAAGGATGTCACACGCAGTAGGCGTAAAACGGGTGTTTCCCGCAGTAGGCGGAAACGTGCGGCGGGGGCCGTAGACCCGACATCCGCCCGGGGATTTTTTTTATGTGGTGGTTATTATACTTGTTTATGATTTGTTCGTAGACTTGTATGTGGTGGTGTGATCCTTTTTGCCTTAGGGGTAATATGAGATAACCATTGTTAATTGTTGTGTTTGAATTCACTAAGCTTCGTGCTTACCCCTCCCAATTTACAGTGGCTGCAGGTACAAGTGGTACGAAGGCATGACTGGCACACACTGACGCGCAAGATGGATGAGTCGAAGGATTTGCTTATTAAACATTTTCCCGTTATTGAATAAACAATTTAATTTCCGCTGTTGACTTATGTTTTAATAACGCTCGTGATTGCAATTATTATTTTGGGTTTAATAAATGGAGACTTATTATTAAATATGCGCGTTTAAAATTTTTTAAATTTTCTTGAAATTATGGGGCGTTACATCATCCCTATGATCAGGGCCTCATACTCAGCTTCGTTGTTGGTGGTTTTGAAGTCGCACCAGACCGAATATACCATCTTGCCCCCCTGTGGCGACTTTAAGACGACGCCTAGTCCTGAATCTCTAATGTTGGATGAACCTTCGACATGTAAGATCCAAGGCGCGTCGTCATGAGTCGCCACAGTTGACACTTCGAGCTCTGCTTCTTTCTCCAATTCAGGGCTGAAATCAGCAATGAAGTCTGCCAAGGTCTGCGATTTAATTGCAGTCCTGGGTTTGAAATCAATGTCGTAACTGCCGATATATATACTCCACTTTGCTAAGCGACCTGTCAACTCAGGCTTCCTTAAGACAGACTTTAGAGGAAAGTTAGTCACGACAGTAATAGGATGCGATTCAAAATAGTGTCGCAGTTTTTTAGCAGCTGTGACTAGCGACAAAAGTAATTTTTCCATCGAGAAATACCTGGTTTCTGCGTCCAAAAGATATTTACTTACATAGTAGATCGGCAGTTGCTGCTTTTCTTCTTCCCGTGTCAGGACGACACTTACTGCGTTGGGACTAACAGACAAATATAGTTGTAGTGCCTCATGATCGTGAGGTTTTGACAATAAAGGAGGCGACGTCATGTACTCCTTAAGTTTCTGCAATGCTCGTTCATGATCGTTGGTCCAGTCGAAGCCCTTGTTCTTCCTGAGGACATTGTAAAATAGATGGCACTTGTCTGAGGATCGAGAGATAAACCTGTTTAGCGCTGCTACTCGACCAGTTAGCCTTTGGACTTCAATTTCTCGGAGATTTTATTTCGATAATGGCTTTGATCTTGTCAGGATTAGCCTCGATTCCTCGACGGGTGACCATGTAGCCTAGAAATTTTCCAGCGCTGACACCGAAGGAACACTTGGTTGGGTTACGTTTCATGCTATACTTTCGAAGGATGTCGAATGACTGCTTCAAGTGTTCGACGTGGTCGACTGCTTGCTTTGACTTGACGAGCAAGTCATCTATGTACACCTCCATCGTGTCGTCAAGGCGATCTTTGAACTTCTTGTTCACCAGGCGTTGGTAAGTAGACCCTGCATTTTTTAGATCGAAAGACATAACTTTATAACAGTAAATACCTCGGTCTGTCATGAATGCGGATTTTTCTTGGTCCTTGATTATATCCGGAATAGGCATCCATGAACGTCAATAGTTCGTGCCCCGATGTTGCATCGACCATGGCATCAATATGTGGCAATGGAAAAGGATCTTTTGGACAAGCTTTGTTGAGATCGGTGAAGTCGATACAGACTCTCCACTTGCCATTTTTCTTCGCCACGACCACGACGTTAGCAAGCCAATCGGGATATTTTACTTCGCGAATCTTTCCCGTCTTGTGAAGGTTATCGACCTCGTCATTTATCACCTTATTCCTTTCAGGAGCAAATTTCATTCACTTTTGCTTGATGGGCTTGAATGACGGATCAATGTTGAGCTTATGAGAGATGACGTCCGGGTCGATACCGACCATATCTTCATGCGACCAAGCAAAGCAATCGGCATACTCCTGCAGGAAAGATATTAACTTGTCTTTAATGTTGGGATCGAGGGACGATCCTATAAAGACTTTTTGATCATGCTTGCTCTGATCTAAAATGATTTCTTCTAAGCGATAGTCATCCCCTATCGTAGGGGGATCCCGTGTATCTTTGAGCTCTTCATGCATCTGGGCAGTGGTTTGCTCTGGATTTTCGATGCCTGCCATCTTCCTGAAAAAGAAAATAGAAGAGACTCCAAGAAACCGTTAGTACGACGCACGTTTGTCGAAGATTTTCTCTAGATGGGGCCCCACGGTGGGCGCCAAACTGTTAATGCCAAAAATCGCACACAAGTACAACTTGAGGTTGATTGTGGAGCTTAACAACTAAAAAAAAGAATCTCTCGACAAAGAGTGCGATTAAGGTAAAAAATGTAAAAGAGACAGAGAATTTTGGTGATGCGGGAAAAACCTCAACGAGGAAAAAACCCGCGGACGACTGTGGAAGTCGTCGTTGCACTATGGTCGCCAAATTATTCAGGTTTAAATTTACCCCGAATTTTAGGGTGTTACAAAAACATTCTTCAGAATCAGATGTTTCTTCATGTAAAGCATTTATGGGAAATACTGTCTTTAGGAGCTCGACGGTTGATGACCAAGAAGATTTTGAATCTTGGGACTTGGAAAATCAATTAGTTAATGATTCTCCTGAGATATATTTTCCTACAGAAGAAGATAAAGCTTTTCGAAAACAACAAAATGAATTTCTTTATCCTAAGTCTTATGGTATCTTTCACACATCCTATGATATTGAGTCTGATCTTAATAGTGAGAATGTTTGTGAGTACAAAGGTAAAGCTATAAGTGAAGTGACTGTTCAATTTAACTTTAACGCAAAGCTTCCAGATCATTCTGATTTTATAATCAAAGAAGAAGCACCTAAGAAGGTTTTCTTTGAGGGTGAATCTTCAAAATCTGTTGAAAAACCTTCTGCTAATGATTATTATTCAAAATCTAAATCGAAACAATCATTACAGAAGAAGAAAAGAAAAACAAAAAGAAAGAACCAAAATAATTCTTTTCAAGCTCAGAATTCCAATGCTTACAACTCATATCTTTCTGGTATTTCAGATCGTTATTTGAGAAACAATACGCGTCTCGAGTGGAGAATAAAGGAGTCCACACAGGATGTGGCCCAGAGAAAATCATCCCACGTCGTTTTAAATTCCAAGAAAAACAATTTTGTTTCAAATGTTAGTGATCATGGTGTTGGCAATAGACAAAAAATTGTAATCCCATACAAGCTTTATTCAACGCAACAACTGATTAATTTAGCACATGATCAAATTTGTTGTTCTTCTTGTGGTGTGGATGATTTTATCTGCAAATCTGACTATAACCGTTGGTTTTATTCAAACAACTACTTTAACACATGTTATAGATATCATAATGTCAAGTCCAAGCCTACTAATCAGAAAGGACCCATTTGGAAATGGGTACCTAAAACCATCTAATTTCCCTTTTGCAGCCCAGTCATGTATGATATTTGGATTCAGGCTGCTCAAAGCACATGACTGGAAGAAAGGAGCTGCTTGTTAATTTCTTGGAAAAATATGGTGGTAGGGTTAAGTTTGGGAATGATCAGTATTCTCCAATTCTGGTTCATGGAGATATCGTCAAAGACAATGTCAGAATTACTAAAGTCAATTACGTCGAAGGTTTAGGACACAATTTGTTTAGCATAGGTCAATTTTGTGATAAAGATCTAGAAGTCCATTTCAAGAAGACCCGGTGTGCAGTTCTAACCGAAGGAGGAGATGAACTTCTAGTTGGTTCGAGGAAGTCCAATCTTTACACCATTGACCTATCAAAGCTCAAGCCTAAGAATGACGTATGTCTAATGTCTAAAGCATCATTGGAGAAAAGTTGGCTGTGGCATAGACGACTTTCTCATCTTAACTTTCGTTACATTCAAAAGATGATGTTGGGAGAATTAGTCATAGGTCTACCAGTGCTGAAATTTGAGAAAGACAATTTCTATACCGCTTGTGAGAAGGGGAAGATGAAGCGAGCTCCTCACCCACCAAAACCTGAGCCTAGCACACATAAAGCTTTAGAAATCCTTCATATGGATCTCTGCGGTCCGATGAAGACTCAGAGCATAAGTGCCAAACGATATGTGTTAGTCGTTGCCGATGATTATTCGAGATACACATGGGTAAAGTTTCTACGATCAAAAGATGAAACACCTGACTTAATCATCTCATTAATCAAACAGCTTCAAGTGAATCTCCAACAATCAGTTCAGACCATCAGATCAGATAACGGGACAAAGTTTAAAAACAAGACTCTTGATGACTTCTTTAAGTCAATAGGAATATCTCATCAATATTCTGCGGCCAGAACACCTCACCAGAACGGAGTCGTTGAAAGACGAAACCGTACACTTGTTGAAGCCGCTAGAACGATGTTGTCATATGCTGATTTACCTCTGTTTCTGTGGGCTGAAGCTGTATCGACGGCATGCTATACACAAAATCGTTCAATTATCCATCGACGGTTTGGCAAAACTCCATATGAACTGATTAACAATAGAAAACCTGTAATACACTACTTTTGTGTCTTTGGGTGCAGGTGTATCGTGCTAAACGATAAGGACAACTTGAACAAATTCAGTCCTAAGGGAATTGAGGGTGTTTTTATCGGATACTCGCTCACATCAAAAGCATACAGAGTCTATCTCAAGTCTTCCAGAACTGTGATAGAAAGCATAGACGTCAAGTTCGACGAGACTGAAGAAATGGCTTCTGTGCAAAACAGTACAGAACCCGCAATATCCGGAGTACTAGCATCTGGACAAATCCGTCTAACGATGACTAGGACGTCAAACAAGGATCAATCTTCCATTTCTAACTCTACTCCTAACGAACTTGATATATTGTTTGAACATTTTTATGATGATTACTTTGGAAGTGATAAATCTTCTTCATCTGTAAACAACATGAATCAAGTTGATACACCACCAGTACAAGCTACAGTGTCAGGGCCTTTCACCGGTGCTGACTTCATCCAATACTGGTGCAACTACTCATACAACTTCTCCAAGGAACACAACCATGACATCTACGCAAACAATCTATCAAGATCCTCTCGAGTAGCAGGTCAACTGACGCAGTAGGAGTTCCAAACACTTTTCCGAGATAGAAAAACACCTTGATAGCTCTTGAATTCTCCCTACTTCAGTATATAAGATTTAAACCTCGATCAATTCTATTTTCAAGAGTTGTTTTAGAAAGCAATATAATGAATTTTACATATTCTTACATAGTATCAGAGTTGATGTCTATCAATTTAGTCATCTAGACACTCAGTCACTTTGGCAATGTGTACTCCTCTCACCCCCTCAAGCTTCTAACCTCTCTTAACACTCTTACAACATGTGTCCCTCTAATCTCCATTAGAAGTTCACATTATGACCCATGAATTCTCTATGATGATAAAAAGAAATGAATAAAGTACACGATAAAAAAATGGAAGTGAGTAAGAATTAAATTAAAAATTAGGGTAGTACTAGTCCCCAATGAACACTCGCCATCCAATCAAATAATATATTTACACTTCTCCACTTGGTAATTAAAAGAGAAAAAAGGGTCTCTCTGAACTCTGAAGGCTGAAGCAGTTGTTTGATCTCCTATTTTGTCACTTCAAGTATTTATTTGTAGACCAAATACTTGTATTAAACGCAACGTATCCTTCTTGGATCAAAAGGGCAAATCTTCATTTCTATTTATTTTCCATTCTTAGTCTCCATTATTCTCTTCACATCTGTGGGGGTGGGCCTGTGTCAGTTTGTATTCAAGCTTTGGGTAATTTTTGGTACTTCGGATTGCGATTGCTAACTGTTCTAGTTTCTCTCTCTCTCTCTCTCTCTCTCTCTCTCTCTCTCTCTCTCTCTCTTTCTCTCTCTCTCTCTCGCTCTCTCTGATACACACACACACCCCACTCCCTTAATTCCCGTAATTAATACTCATCCCTTCCTCCACCTATCTCGAGTCCTCCTATATATAGTTAACCCTAAACCCTTTCTAGACATGGATTCTTGAAGGGAACCCTCCTCCATAGCTTTGGGTTTTTAAACAAAACCCTTCATAGCTATGGATTCTTTAAGAAACCCTCTTCCTTTTTCCTATCTCTTTACCCTAAATCTCTCCCCTTTTCCAGTTCTTCGTTCATCGTGTTTCTTTCGAATCCTTTACCAGTTTCTTGTTCTATTATTATAATGAACCCAATCATATATCATATTTAGGGTTCTGTAAATTGAAGGGTTATTGAACCAAACCTTTCACTTTTCTCTAGGGTTTCTTTTCTTGATGGAGATCAGATCTCAAGTAAAGCATATATAACAGTCAGTTCTTTCTGTTGGAGCATCTTCAAGATTCACAAAAGACTCCGTTTTTAGGGTTTCATAAGTTTTTTTCTTTTTTCACTTAAAAGGAAAAACGAAAGTGATTTATGGGTCCCTTTGAGGGCTTTGAGAATCTTGATGATGCTGCAGTGGCAATTACTGGCTAAGTTTCCTGTTTTACCGAGTAATATGGATTCCGGTAAGTGGTGAGTATAGATTTAATTTTAAAATTAATTAATAGTTTTCATAATCACCCATTAATGGTTGTTTTTGCAGGTTATTTTATTATATTCTTTGTTGTTTTATGAGCCAGGGCTTTTTTATGGTTTTAGGGTTTTGCTAATAATAAGGTGGTGTGTGTTTGAAATGTCAGTTTTCTCCCTACCTTTTTCATAAAATTTATCATAGTGGCTCTCTCTCACCCATCTCTCTCATTATGTGTGTGTGTGAGAGAGAGAGAGATAGACAGAGGGGAGATCTTTCAGGTGTTTGCAGTAGTACAAGAAAATACACATCTCACCTGCTGACTCGATGGGTATGTCTGTACCCTGTACTTGAGTGGATTAGCAAGTTGTACTGTACAACTTGAATCATGGGATGCTTTTTTTCTTCACTTTGTGTTCTTGGATTTGCTATCTGAACAGATCCATAAGGTCTAATCTTATTTACAAGATTTTCATTACCATTTCTGATTGTGTTTGACTGAATACAGCTTAATTTGACCCTTATTAATTACATTATGGCTTCAAGAAATCACAAAAAAAATTATATACATATATCTCTTCTCATTCGGTGAAGATCTAAGAGCATCTACAATGGTGAGGTTCTTAGCCACATCATCACTTGATGTACCGGTCTACTAATTTTAAAACCATTGAGACAGAAGAGGTTTATGCCACATGGAAAGAAAAGGTGTATGCTGATGAACCGGTTCATGCTGGAAATTTGTGGAACCCATTCATGTACCTCTCTCTCTCCCCTAGAGATGGCAACGGGGCCGGGGATACCGGGGATCGCAATTCCCATCCCCATTCCTGCTCCCCACTTCCCATCCCCGTCGGGAAACAAAATTCCTTCCCCATCTCCATCCCCATCGGGGAACGGGGATCCCCACCGGGGAATCGGGGATTTTTCCCCATTTAATTTTTTTTATATAAAATCTTTATAAATGTCAATTTTCACGATTGAATGACGTATTTTTATAAACTTTAGTCAACCAACTTTTAATTTGTTGCGTTTGTAAAAGAGTTTTTCAGAAATAAATATATTAATTACAATACATAATAATATATATTTTATACATCCACGTTGTATAACTAAAAGTTTATCTGAGCAATAATACCAATACTATAATATATCTTGAAAGTTTTCTCATAATTGAAAATTGATTATATTGGTATTATATATATATACTAGATACGTACACGCGCGCGATGCCGCGCGAAGTATATCGAATCTAAAGCCAAGAATTCGAAAAAATAATTTTGTTTCATGTTCATATTTATTCGATTTTAAATCGTATATCAGGTGTATAAAATTAAAGGTCAATATGGTTAATGTATTTTAGTTTATGTATGTTGATATGATAAGGATGTAAAATAAAAAATGAAAGAAGAAGGGATATAAAGTAAATTAAATAACTAATTATAATGGTATAAAGTGTAATTTAAAAATAATAAATAATTTTATTTTAATTATCATGTTGAACATGGGAGGTTTTAAAGATTTTAAACTTGTACATGATGTATTGAGATTTGTATTTCTTAAAAATTCAATAATAACCGTAAATGGAATTATTTTTAAAGGAGTATAGTCGATAAACATAGATAAGAGCGTAAAATGTACAAGTTAAAAAAATCTCGGTACGTCATTCTTAAAAATTCTTGATACGTATTTATGATATTTCACAATATTATTAAGTTAAAAAAATATTCAATAATAAACTTATTTTGAAATTATTGACGATAATATTGTAATAATATAATTTGTTAAAAAAATTCATTTATTAATATGTTTTAGTTAAACTATGATTATGTATTTTTAATATTATAAGGGTGTAAAATGAAAATGAATAATGTAAGAGATATAAAACAAATTAATTCGTACATGTTCATGATATTTAATAATATAATTAAATCCAAAAATATTAAATACTGGACTCATTTCGAAGGTATTGACGAAGCGATTACAATGGTATAGTTTGTAAAAAATAGAAATGTTTTTTTAATGCATTTTAGTTCGTATACATTATTTATGTTTATATGATAAAAGTCTAAAATGAAAAATAAAAAAGTAAGGGATTAAGAGTAAACTACATAGCTAATTATAAGGAGAGATTTAAGAAGGAGTGAATGTGGGTGTGCTAATTGAGCTTATAATGTAAATTGCGTCCAGATACATGTTTAGGCAGAAAAATACTGAAGTCGGCTCACCAGAAGACGACATGTGGCATGCTAGTTACTTATTTATTATATGTATAGATATACACATTGGATTTATCATTTTTGTTATGTTATATATATGTATATATAAACACATACTATATATATAAAATCTTATATTAAATACTCGGGGTCGGGGCCGGGGTCGGGTTTGAGAGGTATCCCCATCCCCGGTTAACAAATTCGGGGATTCCCCATCCCCATCCCCGGTCAACTTGGGGATTCCCTGGTTAAACCGGATTCGGGTGTCGGATCCCCGTCGGGGACGGGGGTTTTCGCCATCTCTACTCTCCCCTACTCTACTTTACATTTTTTTAAATTTGATTAATTTTTAATAATGTATATTTGCAATAATGTATGATAACAACATTGGTAATTTTATTCTATTTGATATTCTTTTTTATTATTTGAATATGAATATTTTTATATTAACAATACATTATTGCAATATTATAATTTTATTATATAATATTTTAAATAAGGATGATTTTTTATTAATAATACATTATTATAGTATTATAATTTTTATGATTAAATACTTTAAATAAGGGTGATATTTATTAATAAGTATGTTTTAAATATTTTAATTTTTGTTGTTGTATTTTTTTTTAATTTATAAACTATGAACCGGTCCATTATTGAGAATAAAAAATTTATGAAGTGTGTAAGAAAGTGAAAGCTGATATGGCAAGTTCATTAACCTCTTATGAGGTTCATGATTGTGAATGCTCTAAAATATATATTTCGTCGGATTATTTATGTTTTTTTTGTTATTAATTAACCATTCATCTTACACAAAAGTAAGGTTTTTTTTTTCTTTTTTTTTCTAGTATATGAGCGATTTGGGTGAGAGAGAAAAAAACAAGCATAGTAGTTGTAGATTTAAATTTTCAAAACTTACAAAAAATATTATAGAGTAATAAAACTTTTTAAAAAATAAAAATATCACAAAGTATATTTATGACAAAGAGAACCATGGTCGAAAAGTTCATTACTCTTCAAAATATTCAACGATGCAAATAAGTATACGATGTGAAGTCTTTTTCAGAAAGAACAAAAAATGGTACCTGTAATAAGTAATTCTATCTTGATGTTTATATTTATTATTTTTTGGTTATTCAATTAAACATAGAATATTACTTATAAGACCAACACTACTAAATGAAAAACTTTTACCTACGAAATTTTCTCAGGGAAATCTGTCGCTAAAAGGTGATTCATCACAAAACCGTCAGAAAAGTTGGTGGGTAGATTTTTGGTGGGTAATGCAAATCAGTGAAAGATTACCCAGGGATTCTCTGGGTGATCCATGTGTATTTTCTCGAAAAACATCGATAAACGTTGTGGTCTCGCCGTGCTTCTAAGGCTTAAGACTTGACCTTACCGTCACGCCACGCCTTACGCTAATAAGAACCTTGGTTTCACGTTATGTTTAGAATAATCCTGATAAACTTTGACTGTAACACATCAACTCTGATAAACATCAGTGACCCCAGTTGTCGTGGACGTATAGTGTTCTAGATTGTGGTAGCAATCTTTGTCAATTTCTCATACGATTTTGATGTTTAAATTTCTTGCAAAACAAAATGCAGAGATATAAAGTTTAATTAGTGTTTTTTAATACATTATTTGAAAGAAAAATGTCTTAATAAACCAGGTGGCATATAAAAATATAAGGCCATCAGTACCCCATCCCTCCTATCTGTGAAAGATTCTCTGCCACGTCAGCGCCACATCAGCTTTTCTTCCATCCCTCACCCCATCCCTCACGATCCCTAAACATCCGTACCCCATTCCCTCAAACCCCTTTGCCACCTCATTTATTTTAATTCTTTTATTTATACATTTAATTATTTAACAAAATAAAAATATTTATATATATTTTTAATAAATAAAAATAAGATAAATAATAAAAATTAAAATTCATATCATTCATTAAAAAATTAAAAATTACAAAATAAATTTAAAAATCTACTCGTCGTCATTCCAATCATGATATTTTTTAATTTGCTCTTTTCTCTTTAGCGTAGCCATCAAAGCGCGGCCCGAAAGGTGATCATGCGGGGTTATGTAAAACTGGAAGTCTGCATCAAATCGTTTTGCTCGTTCGATTTCTCGTTCGTGTTCCAACCTTTGAAGTTCGACATCGAGTTTTTTCATTTTGTATTCAATTGCACCATCAAACTTGTCGTTGAACGTCGTCAACAACTGAGTAACACTTTCGTCCGTATTCGTCCCGGACGTATGACTCGTTGATGTTTTTTTTGCTTTGTGCGTTACCGACCACGGGGTCCTCCGAAACGTCAACCCACGCCGACACTAACGCGAGTTCCTCGGCTTTACTCCACGTTTGTTTGGCGGCTTTCGTTCGTCTCGGATTTGATGGTTCCGGGTTAGATTGTTGTGTCGGGATAAATTGTGGTGAGTTCGGGGTAGAAGGTTGGGTTTCCGGAACAATCTCGTCGTCGAGATTGATTGCGGGTGAAGGAAGATTGTAGTTGGCCGGAGTAAAACCTTGGTCAATCAAACCGGGACGTGTAAATTGGTAAGGAAATTGTTGCGAAAATTGTTGGTGATATTGTTGGGGAAATTGTTGCGGAAATTGTGGCGGAAATTGTTGCGGAAATTGTTGCGAGAATTGTGGCGGAAATTGTTGCGAGAATTGCGGATGATAACCTTGTTGTGTAAACGCTTGGAAACCAAGCTCTTGATCTTCTTGCGATTGTGGTGTATTCGGTCGGTTACGACGGGATGTAGGTGTTTTGTTTGGATTCATGATGAGAGAGATGTGAAAAATAAGAGGTTGAGAGAATTTGAGAGAGTTTGAGAGGTGTGAGATTGAGAGAATTTGATAGTGTGAAAAATAAGAGGTTGAAAGATGTGAGAAATAAGAGGTTGAGAGGTGTGAGAAATAAGAGGTTGAGGGTTAAATATATAGTGGGATTAAATTTAGAAATTTTTTTTTTTTTTTAAGAAATAGCCGTTCAACGGTTGTTTTTTTAAAAAATTTAATTAAATTTTTTTTTTTTTATAAAACCCTCGGGATGGCTCGGGAACCCAACCCCGCTCACCATCCCGCCCCGCTAGCCCATCCCGAGCCGTAGCGCCACCCCGCAGCCACCTCAGCCATCCCGAGCCCCTTCCCCGCTGGGGTACGGAAGGCCTGAGACTTTTCTAAAGTGTTTATAAAAAATATACGACACTTATTTTAAAATATTCTAAAAACTTTTTTTTTGAAGGAAAAATATTCTAAAAATTTATTAAAACATCTAAAATCATTTTATATAATTACTGTATACTTTTAAAATAATAAATATTTATTTAATTTTATAAACTTGAGTTTTAAAAAAATTAGACTTTTTGGAATTTAATTTGCTTGTAACACGTAAGTAATTAGTTATCGTACAATGGTTTATATGTTCGCGTCAAAGTTTTCTCTCAACCTTGTCTGAGTGTGAGAAAACTATATTTGTTATAACAATTTTAATTGCATTTTGACAAATTAATACAAGATTTCATTTGATGTTTTAATTTGTACTATCACTACAAGGAAATTAACTATCGTCGAAGAGTTATCATGATTTCCTATGGATCTCCGATCGACAAAAATCACACGGTTGTTAAATTTTCCGATAAAAACCAGATCCATCGGTAATTTGACGTAAATCACCGATGGCCACGTAGATTTTGATAAAAAGAGAAAAAGAAAATGTTTTATAATCCGTCGGATATCCGGCCATGTAGATTATTCAAATTAAAAAGAAGAAAAAAATGTTTTTTAATCCACGGGTGATCCTTAGCAAATTACCGACGAATTAATATGTTTTTTTTTCTTTTTTTTTCGAAATCCACTGGCAAGAAGATGGTTGATTCTCAAATTGGTACTAAATGTTATAGAAAAAATCTTGATGGCTTTGCACACTTGAGTTTTTTCTTTTAATTACATGTCTTATTCTTCCCCAATCTTCAAAATTTAAATTCTAGTCAAAAGTTCGACTTTTTGGGCTCCTAACATTAACGTTTTCAGAGATATAATGAGGTAGGGAAGAGGGTAAGAGACGCCTGGGGGAGGATCCCATGGTGGCAGCCACTTACGTTATTGAGTATGTGAGGGGGTTTCAAGGGGAGAAATCGAGGAACGATAGAACTGCAGGAACTATAAGAAGAAGAGGGGTAGGCGGAGGAGGGTGTTGACCGATGGTGCCAGTGGCGATGGTGGTTATGATATCGATGAAATTTGTAGTACTTCTGGAAAAATTCTGGTAGTGGAATCGATAGGCCATGAAGTTCAGACTCTAGAAATGAAACATAACTTGAATTTACTAGGGATTCGGGTAAGGAAGTCTATCTGGATATAGACATAAGGGTTACCCTAGTGTAGCTGAGCCTGTGAATGATGTTGAAACACCTGTTTCTAAAATGGCAAGTTGTGAATCTAATATAGCATAAACTCAAATATTCGTGATGGCTCAAGATTTGGCACTTAATGCTGAAAGAGGGTTTTCTGTGTTTGATCTAAATCAAGAAGTTTCTTTTGAAGAAACTGAATGTCAAGTGGATCATGTAACACCCGTACTTTTCTGATAAGTACAACTTCGAATCAGTGTAGAATCGATCTTCTAAGATAAATATGAAAATAGGATTTTGGATTGAATCCTAGATTTTATGGTCCTGTTGGATGGAGAATTCAAATACGAGTCCAACGGTCCTTTTCAGAGCGAAAACGGAGCTAAACCGAAGAAACCGGGCGACCAGCGCCAATGTTGGAGCTAGTGGACCCGCGCGAAGATTTGCGCAGAGCGTCTGATGACTGGCGCTGGTGTTGGTGCTAGTTCATCCGCGCGGCGATCCGCGCGGAGCGTCTGATGAGCATAAATACGGGATTTTTAGCCCTAAACTTCATTTCCTCATATCTCACTCATTTCACCTCCGTTTTTGGCGATTCAAAGTGCCATGGTTTCGATTTTTAGAGCTTTTCAAGGATAAAGTGTTAGTTTTGAAGTTCATTGGAAGATTCAAGGGTGTTTGGTGGTGGTAAGTCTCTCATTTCTCACTCTCAAATCTCTTCTCTTCTCTCCAAATCGTTTCCTCTCTTTCCCTCACAAACCCTAACTGATTTTGGGGCTTTTCATGGAGATTAATGTGTTCCTTCTCCATTTTATGCTAGTGGTTTCATTTATTGATGCAAGAGAAAGTTTCAACCACAACACTAGAGATTTTTGGGGTTTTCTAGGTTTTCATCAAAACCTAAGTGGTGAGTTCATCCTCCCAACTTCTATACTTTCATATGAGTTATAAATGCTCCAGTGATGGCTTCCTAGTTTGTATGCTTATCAAATCTTGGTTTGGATGATTTTGGGTAAGTTAGTTTAATATTGGGGTTTTGGTCAAAATGGAGATTTTGATATAAGATGTTTGGGGAATGGTATTAAAGTGGTTGAATATGAATATTCATGGTTGAAAAATTGTGAATCTAGGTTTATAGAAGATTTGGCTTGAGGATTCAAGTTTCTCAAAGGAGCTTACGTTTGGGGAAAACCTAGATTTAGCCTAAATCTAGCAAGGTGAGTTCAAGTTGATTTGCGAAAACGTTGTACATGCTAAAAAGGTTATTTTCCAAGTATTTGTGTGTTTTACTTAAAATTATCAATTGTTGAGCTATTTGGTAAGTTTGACCCTTTTGAAGTGTTTAACTTTATAAAGTTTGTAAACACCCATAATTTGGGATTCTTGAATATTTTGATGTGTAGAAATCATAATAATGTCCTTAAATGGTTTATTTCTCAAATGGAGCTTATTCAATGGTTTAATCGTGAGAGTGTAATTGATTTTATAAACCGTTTGGGAAAATGCACAATTTAGTGTCTCGAGTCATTTTGAGAATTATGAAGGGTATAGGTCCATTTGGGGAAACCCTTTTTGTTTTAACCCGTGTCCAGTTTTGGGTTAATGATGATTTTGTGGTATATGTATACCTAAGCGATTTTTAAATTCATTTTATGTTATGAGGTCCGTTATTTATGGGTCTAATGAGTTTTGAGTATTTTGGCTCGGTTTTGACTTTGAGGGAGTCTTGGGGACATTTTGTCCGAGTTTGATGGCTCAATATGGAGTCTTATTTATGGTTTGCATTTATTGCAACTTGATGCATTTTATTGCATATTATTAGTATTTACATGCTCGGGTGCTTTAGTCATTCCGGGATGGGCATGTTATTGTAGACTGTGTTGCATTGGATCTATAGGCACGTAAGTCAGTCTTTATTTGATGGTCTATCTCTTTGTGCACGAGGAGTGGACTATTGGAACACATGGTTATATGCGGTAGGCCGTTCGGGGCCACTAGCGAGTAGGCAATGAGGGACATTGGAGTCCTTGAGGTGTAACTCGTCTAGACTGGATAGGCAATATGATAATTTAGACAATATTTAGATACTACATATAAAAATGTCTAAACCAAATATGATCAAATAACTTGACGTCTTCAATTTGCATATTTTTTAAATCTTAAAATATTGTCATCAACTGTTTTTCTCAATTTGCATATATATGTTAACATTTACTATATATATATATATATATATATATATATATATATATATATATATATATATATATATATATATAGTCTTAGGTTCAATAGAGAAGTCTAAATATTTTGAGAAATAGAGAAGTGATCTTGGCCATTTATTCGGTCAAGATCGGTTATAATTGGTCAAAAGTTGCGACTTTGACTAGTCAAAAGTTGCGGTTGTTCCAAAAATAGAAGGACAATTTCGTAACTTTTACAAAAAACACGGGCTGAGTTCATATATGAATCTGTGTGATTCACATATGAACTATACGTTCATATATGAACCTTTGTAATTCACATATAACTCTTTATAACTAATTCATATATGAATCTTGCGATTCATATATGAACCTTTGTGTTTCATATATGAAACTAATTAATTGTAGGTTCATATATGAATCAGTTGAACCAATTAATTGATTCATATATGAATCTTTGTGTTCATATATGAATCTTTGTGTTCATATATGAACCTTTGTGATTCATATATGAATTTTTTTAACTAATTCATATATGAACCTTTGTGTTCATATATAAATCTTTGTGATTCATATATGAAATTTTTTAAACTACTTCTCATATGAACAAATTAACTGATTCATATATGAATCACAAAGGTTCATATATGAATCACAAAAGTTCATATATGAATTAGTTAAAAAGAGTTTATATGTGAATTACAAAGGTTCATATATGAACGTATAGTTCATATGTGAATCACACAGATTCATATATGAACTCAGCCCGTGTATTTTTTACGAAACTACCCCTCTATCTTGTGCAGACCACGCGAGTAATTATCCGCTGCTTCTCGGTCGAAGCCGCCGATCTTGACCGAATAAATGGCCAAGATCACTTCTCTATTTCTCAAAATATTTGGACTTCTCTATTGAACCCTTCCCTATATATATATACATTCAATCTCTTATCCATATATATATATATATATAGAGAGAGAGAGAGAGAGAGGCTCCGTAAAATGCAAACCTTGCATTTGTTGCACACCTTACAAACCACATTGTGTATATGTGCAGAACCAGTGTGCATATATGAACAATGTGCATATGCATACGTGCAAGAATATACATATAATGGACATACATTCATATGGGATAATGCATATATGCATCTCAGATTATGCATATATGCAAATTGGTTTGTAAGAGGTGCAACAAATACATGGTTTGTATTTGATTTGTACCCTATATATATATATATATATATATATATATATATATCGGGTTCATCGGGTTGGGTTGGGTTCAAATTATCGTAACCCGATATCAACCCAATACATACGGTTTGAAGATTTTACAACTCGATTGGACATCGGGTTACTTCGAGTTGGGTTATTTCACGTCGGATTGGGTTGGGTTGATCGGGTTGGTCGGGTTTTTGAGCACCCCTAACTGTTAGTTACCTTTTGGTCACACAAAATATTAAAAATCATAGCCAAATGCATCTCATATAGTTACGTTTAATTTTTAAAAACGTGACTATAAGTTACCTTTTGGTCACACAAAATAATGTAACAGTGGCCTATTCAAGACATATAGTTACACTTAAATTTTAGAAGCATGATTATTAGTTATCTTTTGGTCATGTGAAATATTAAAGATAAAACATTTATTAGTAACACAATTGATTCGTTAGAGTCGTGGCTATTGGTCAGATTTTAGTGATAACAAATTATTTTAATCGTGGTTTTAGCTATACTTGTAGCTAAACACATTTCATAGTAATTGTGGCAAAATCATCACATATAATTACACTTTAAATTTATAATTGTGACTATTGGGTACCTTTTGGTCACACAAAATGATAAAAACCATGGCTATTGACACCCGTGACTTTTGGCCACGTTTTACAAATTTCCGTGGCTACATATATTTCTTTTGGTCACGGAAAAGTGGTTTCATGTGGCCATATGTCAGTATATGGCCAAAGATAATAATTGTCACAATATAAAACCATGCTTTATACAAAAACCATGGCTATTTGTTTGTCTATGGCCACAGTTTTTAGTCGTTACTTGCCACGGGAAAAAACATTATGGCCATAAAGAATCATTTAGTCACGGTTTTATCTAAACCATGGCATTGTGTTTAAACATTTTTTGTAATGGTCACGTTTATTGAGTTAAATCGTGGCTAACCCAATACTGAAATTTTATTTATGACTTTTAGCCACGGCTCTAAACCCAACCGTGACTAACTTAAATTTTCAAAACCGTGGCAAAAAACCATTTTTGTACTAGTGAATGTGGTCCCATAAGTCCTTGAGGTGTAACTCGACGGAGTAGACAATAGAGGCATGGGTAAGGTTTGAGGTTGTGATGTCTTTATGGCATGGGAACTAGAACCGGGACTTGAGGTGTAATCCAGTAACATCATAAGTGACCTAACTTTGTGTGCCCGTCACTTTCGATGGAATCGGGTCTCCCCCGTCACCGAAAGGTGTTGTTTTTGGGTATTTACTTTTATCCATAATTTCGGTGACGCGTTTTATTTATATCAAATGTCTTTCATGGTTTATTGGTGGGGTACTATGCCTCATCCTTATTGGTTGTTTTGTATTTTGGAGTTTTATTCACGTTTGTATTACTTGGGATATTTAACGTCAAAGCACATTTTGAGTGAGTTGTGGAGTAAGTTTATTTTTGGAAAATGTTTCATATGAGAGCTTCCGGGTCAAGATTTGTGTGTGTTGGGAAAATGAGTTGTTTACATAAGTGTTATAAATTCTTTTGGGAAAATTATGTTTTCAAGCTACATCCTCCTCGTTTATTGATTTACACAATCATGATAAAACTCTTGAACTCACTAGGCGTTAGTCTAACATTTTTATTTGTAGGCATGTGCAACAGGTTCAGGTTGGGATTAATTCTAGTGACACTATGAAGACATGAGTGCTAGTAGTGTGCTCGTGGAGTGAAGTGCTTAGTTAAGTCTTCCACATTTATATATTATGGGAATAGCAGCTTGTACTTGGGTTAAGTAACACCCGATGTGGTTTAGTCTTTGTAATGAAATTTGGGTTATAACTGTTGAGGTTAATCATAGACTTTAAATTGAGGTATTTCCCGCATTAGTTTGTAGGGAGAATTTCTATTATTTTGGATGTATTATCGAAATTTTTATTTAGTTGATCTTTCCCAATTCGATAGTGTTACAAGTTGGTATCAGAGCATAAGTTTGAGAGATTTAGGTGTTGATTTTGGATACCTAGACTCAAACTAGCGTTCTTTTAAGTAAATGAGAGTGAAATTTCACCATTAAGCTCTTTAAGATAGGATGTTTTGAGGTCGGTAGAGTTGCTAGAAGCAAGAATCACGTCGGGAGTAGCAAGGATAAGCATGTACGGTGCGTTCATAATGACATCTGGCCAGTGTCATGGTGAACTTACTAGTTACATGTGCATACTTGAACTACTTTAATGTGATGACCGTTGGGGTAGTGAAAAAGTTTCTAAACGAGTGGTCGTTGGAATAGAAGGACGATTTTAGCATTAGTCACTTGAAGTGACAATAAGCATGATAATCGTATTAAGTGGACCATTTCGTGTCGAAGTTGATGGTTGGATTAGAACCATAGACTTATTGAATCGACCTTATTTTGAGGAGAAATCGTAAGGTTAATCGATGTAATTCCCAACTTTGCCTTAAGAGGTTTGAGCATTCAGATGACGGTAGTGTGACCTGAGGGATTTGGAGGAGAATGGTTTGAGACGTTGAGTGCCGACTAAGTTCATGCACAAAATTTATTTTAAGATAAATTGCATCAGTTATTTCTTGCGTTTCTAATCCTCATGTGGATTGTGTTACAAAATCTCGGAAAAACGTTCAGCACACACAAGATTTTGAATCATGGTTTTGAACATGCATGAAGTTATTTCATTGCTAGAAATTGCAAACTTTGTGACTTGCTTTATTTTGTTGTTGTCCAACGTTACTTTCGGATACAGTGGTATCCATGTTTTAATGTTATTTGAGGTGTTGGACAAGTAACTACGGCTTATGACTTTAACATTGGATCTCCTCCACATATGTTAAGGTTTGAACGGAAAGTTATCTTCCATTATGTCTATGACAAGCTTTATTGGAAAGTTTATTTAATGCATGATTTATTGAAAAGTGTTATTTATAGTGTATTACAACAAAAAGAGAATTTTGGAATTCTGACATTTTAGTCATGATTTTGCTTATTGCAATTCGATTTATGGAAGCAAAAGGTTTGGTGTCATTTTGCTGATTTGAGGCCATTGAGCCCCATTGAGTTCATGAAGTTTTGTTTTACGACGTTTTGTGTCGCGTGAGTGCAATTTCGTAATGTGCACACTCCATTTATTATGTGAGAACTTATGGGTCATATTGAGCATTTTGTCTCATGCGGGTTTTATTAAGAAATATTATTTTATGCCGTAAGACAACCAAAAGGAATGTTTTTTTTGGTACTTTGGTGTCGCATAATTTCTCTTTCGAAGATTTGTGGTTGCACATTTCGTACAACTTGTTCAATGTACGTATTGATTTATACGTGGCGTGAGTAATGCATGAAAGAATATCATGCTCGTACTTCTTAACGATTTGCTTCATGCGCTTTCGGTTAATTGATTATTTTATTATCATTTCACGCTAATGCATTCTATTGATTTAGGGATATGCATAACTTGGTAGACACTAATCCCCGACACTTTGATAAATAAATCGTGATTAAAAGTGTTTTATTAATTTATTGCATAAATGGTGGTCGTTTGTTCAAGATATGTTTTAGTGTTGTGGGGATTATGCACGGTTTACGATACGGTACATTTTGAAAATACGAATGTGTGAGTCGTTGAACTTTGGTCAATTTTGGCTCAATGAACATTTTGGAAATTGTAAACCTTTTGGTTTTGGAGAAACGGTGTATTTTGATTATCTTGATGAGTAAATTTTAAATAATGACATTTTAACGATTTATGTTACGAGTGTAAAACTTTGGGTTTAAATGCACCGTGATGGGGAATTCAGAAAAATTATTTGTCTTAACCTAGGGTGTGTGGAATTATTTATGTTTTGAACATTTATGCGCATTGTTTGCATGATTCGAAATTTGAAGTCGATTTAAACCTTTTTTGGTGTCAACCAAATACAAGCACTTACAATTTTCCTAAGTTTTGAGAAAATACATTAATGTGTGTGAGTCTCGTCAAAAAGGTTTTGTTCGTATGCCATTTTATGACTAAATGATAAATTTTGAAATTAATTTAAAGAATCTCATCTTTTGAAATTTCGTATGAATCATCTGATGCATGTTATTTCATTTCAAGAAAACTACTAGGAAAGTGTTACAAGTTTGCATGCATATTCCAATTTGAGATTTCTTCATGATGTTTTAGTCGATATCTTCGAATGATGAAAACGTATTGATTTTGTCTTTAAACTTGGAACTGATACAAATCATTTTGTATTTTAACCAAAGTGTATATATTGATTGTTTCACTGTTTTTGCGAAATAGACTGACACTTGCGAATTTTGTTGGTGAATTTTATTTTGTGTCGTCTTATGGTTATAGGAGAAGTTTTGGGAGTTGGATGTCGTTTAAACTTCCTTTTTGAAATTCGTACAAACATTTGGTTGCACACTATTTTATTGCAGGAAACCACTTCACGCTCATGGCATAAATAGATCTGTGTTAGGACCGTAGCGGTTCATTTTAAAAGTTTGTTGAATATACTTTTGCATTGCTAATAAATCGGGTAGCGATCGAGTAATTTTCAAATGATTTTCATATGTGGGACGAGTGTGCCCATTTTGCACAACTACTGAAGAAATGGTGGTAGATTTTATACGTACGATTAATTGTTATGAAAACTTTCGTGTTGAAAACTTCTATAACATTTTGATTGGCATAATTATTGAGTCTATCACTTAAAAACCTTGAACTCATTAGAACCTTGGAAAGGTTAAGTAACCTCGGTTAGGAGTAAATGTGTATAGAACTTCGACAGTGAAAGGTTGGGTATTCTAAACGTGTTGGTACCGTAAGCTAAGTAGTGTTGTTTGCAGAGTCAGCGTATTTTTGTAACTGGAAGGTTAGACACGCGGTATCTTCTGTTAATGTTGGTGGTAACCGTTCTTATCGACAACCTTGTTTTGGGTTTTGGTCAATTTTCGCATAAGGGACGTGTAGGACCCTTTAGTCACCACATTGATAACCTTGGTTTTGTGGGGGATGTTCGACGAATGGAATTCGTGTGTGGAGTACTGCAGTGGTTTGAATCTTGGTGGTATAGTTAGGTGTCAACTTTGGATTTTGAGGCCATGAACCGTCAGTGTATTTGGAGTGTTGTAGTCCAATCTTAGGGGACAATCATATCGCTTGTAGTGATTTTAAGAAGTTCAGATTGTGATAAGTGGATTTAGTAGGACGACTTTCCTTGAATGGTAAAAGAATTTTCAGATTGGATGTTTGGTAAAAGGGTGTATTCTTGGAGTTGTATAATCGTTGGGTCGGGGATGACCGCCTGTTTTGGGGTCTATTAGTGCTCGCTAGGGTCAAATGTCAATTCAGCGGCGGGACGGTTGGATTTGAAGATTTTTTCGGTTTCGGTGGTAATCAAACCTCGGGTTGGTTGGGGAAGAAACTTTAAAGCGTGTAGATCTGGCTGATTGGAAGTCGAGATCGGACGATGAGTAAGTATGGATCACCTAAGGTTGGGAGACGACCGGAGACATTCAGTTAGAGGCTACCTTAGTAAATTAAGCGTTCACTCAGGTATAAGTGTAGTGGGTCTAAATGGACATTGATTGTGAGTATCGACAAGAAGTTGTCATAGCAGTTCTGGCAAGAATGGATTCGAAATTTAGTTAGAAACTGAGGTGACATGGAAAGTGTTGAGTTCGATAACCCTTGGGTGTTTGGGAGCAAGATTTCGAGGGCGAAATCATCCTAAGGTTGGGATGATTGTAATACCCGTAATTTTATGATAAGTACAATTTCGAATCAGTGTAGACTCGATCTTCTAAGATAAATATGAAAATATGATTTTGGATTGAATCCTAGATTTTATGGTCTTCTTGGATGGATAATTCAAATATGAGTCCAACGGTCCTTTCTAGAGCGAAAACGGAGCTAAAACAAAGAAGTTATGGCCAAAACAGTGTTTAGGGAGAAACCGGGCGACCGGCGCTTGCTGGTGTTGGCGCTAGTGGACCCGCGCGGAGATTTGCGCAGAGCGTCTGATGACTGGCGCTAGTGCATCCGTGCGGGGCATCTGATGAGCATAAATACGGGATTTTTAGCCCTAAACTTCATTTCCTCATATCTCACTCATTTCACCTCCGTTTTTGGCGATTCAAAGTGCCATGGTTTTGATTTTGAGAGCTTTTCAAGGATAAAGTGTTAGTTTTGAAGTTCATTGGAAGATTCAAGGGTGTTTTTTGGTGGTAAGTCTCTCATTTCTCACTCTCAAATCTCTTCTCTTTTCTCCAAATCGTTTCCCCTCTTTCCCTCACAAACCCTAACTGATTTTGGAGCTTTTTCATGGAGATTAATTTGTTCCTTATCCATTTTATGCTAGTGGTTTCATTTATAGATGCAAGAGCAAGTTTCATCCACAACAATAGAGATTTTTGGGGTTTTCTAGGTTTTCATCAAAACCTAAGTGGTGAGTTCATCCTCCCAGCTTCTATACTTTTATATGAGTTATAAATGCTCCGTTGATGGCTTCCTAGTTTGTATGCTTATCAAATCTTGGTTTGGATGATTTTGGGTAGGTTAGGTTAATATTGAGGTTTTGGTCAAAATGGAGATTTTGATATAATATGTTTGGGGAATGGTTTTAAAGTCGTTGAATATGAATATTCATGGTTGAAAAATTGTGGATCTAGGTTTATGGAAGATTTGGCTTGAGGATTCGGGTTTCTCAAAGGAGCTTACGTTTGGGGAAAACCTAGATTTAGCCTAAATCTAGCAAGGTGAGTTCAAGTTGATTTGCAAAAACGTTGTACATGCCAAAAATGTTATTTTCCAAGCATTTGTGTGTTTTACTTAAAATTATCAATTGTTGAGCTATTTGGTAAGTTTGACCTTTTTGAAGTGTTTAAGTTTATAAAGTTTGTAAAACACCCATAATTTGGGATTCTTGAATATTTTGATGTGTAGAAATCATAATAATGTCCTTAAATGGGTTATTGCTCAAATGGAGCTTATTCAATGGTTTAATCGTGAGGGTGTAATTGATTTTATAAATCGTTTGGGAAAATGCACAATTTAGTGTCTTGAGTCATTTTGAGAATTATGAAGGGTATGAGTCCATTTGGGGAAACCCTTTTTGTTTTAACCCGTGTCGAGTTTTGGGTTAATGATGATTTTGTGGTATATGTATACCTAAGCGATGTTTAAATGCATTTTATGTTATGAGTTCCGTTATTTGTGGGTCTAATGAGTTTTGAGTATGTTGGCTCGGTTTTGAGTTTGAGGGAGTCTTGGGGACATTTTGTCCGAGTTTGATGGCTCAGGTTGTGATTAATTCTAGTGACACTATGAAGAGATGAGTGCTAGTAGTGTGCTCGTGGAGTGAAGTGCTTAGTTAAGTCTTCCGCGTTTATTATGGGAATAGCAGCTTGTACTTGGGTTAAGTAACACCCGTTGTGGTTTAGTCTTTGTAATGAAATTTGGGTTTTAACTGATGAGGTTAATCATAGACTTTAAATTGAGGTATTTCCCGCATTAGTTTATAGGGAGAATTTCTATTATTTTGGATGTATTATCGAATTTTTTTTTTAATTGCTCTTTCCCAATTCGAAGGTGTTACAGATCATGTCTTAACCCCAGTCTTGGTTGTTTTTGCCTCCACAGCGGATGCAACCGATGGGTTACCTATTGCTTCTTTGCATTTTGAGGGTACCCTTGGTTGGAATGGTCAACCAATGTGATATATACAATGTTTGTGATTGCATTTAAACTTTTATTGTATTGTGTTTGAATTATGTTTTTTTAATCACAAAATTGATATAACTTCTTTTGTCTTTTAAGGATGTTTGTGGATCAAAGTGTATCTGATAGAGGTTTTGGATTTTGTAGAAGATGCCACTTGTTGGTCCTGGACCATAATGACTTACACAGAAAGTGCTTGTAAAAGGGGGTTGAATACAAACATAGTAAATTTTCTCTCTTTAATTAGTTTTATTTCAAACATAAAACTATATGTTGCAGAAGCTAGAAGGCAAGTCATTTACACTAAACTATCTGAGGGTGACAAATTTTTCCCACTGAAAAAGAGAAAAAGATAGCTATTTTTCAAATCTGAGAGACTAAGGGGGTGTTTGGGATTGCTTATTTAAAACAACTTATGTTTTTCTGTAAAAGTGGTCATCAACTTATGTGGTCAAACCGGAGTTTTATAAAAAGCGTTTGAATTAGTTTATGGTGGTACCAAAACGTAATAAGCTAATAAGTTGTTATTAGGGGTGTGTGGGATTGTTTATACATGTAAAATAACCAAAAAACTTATAAGTTGTTTCAAATAAGTTAATAAGTTGGAATAAAATGGCTTATCAAAAACTCTTTATTACCAATGTCAAACCGGTACCACATCGGAATAAGTTAATAAACACTTAATAAGCAATCCCAAATACCCCGCTAAGATAGCTCTCAGATATTGACGCCAAATTTAATTTGAAGCAATCACATATCTGTGTTTTCAAAATGGGTGGTTTGAAAACTAACACAATGAACACCTTTTATAGCCTCCATTGCATTAAATGCAGTCTTCCTGATCCATGCGTTCTTATACTTTTCACTTCAGCCTTTTGAGTTGATGTAAACAAATGTTAACCTTTCTCATCCCTTCGTATGTAGAGGGAACACTAAAGTATGACTAGCATTATTAAAATAATGTTTAGAACATGTACCTTGGCTAACATGATTTTGCATGTTCCCATACTAGGATGTGATTCATGGAGAGTTAGTGAAACAAACTTGTTGGGCAAGTTTGTACTTAGAAGTTCGGCTTGCCAGTCGTACTATTTGTCCGACTACAACTCACTGTATCTTGAACCAATCTTCTTTTGGCTAGACGACAAACCAATCCGCTTTGCTGACAATCTAACCATTCTTCAACTAATCTTCGACTTTGCTGAAGGCTTTTTACTTTGGGATCAATCAAGATGGTTACATGGACTTTTACAAGTAAAAAATTCTACATTGTCTATTCTAAAGTATAAGTTATACAACAATTTCCAATTATAGACATTTATGAAGAATAGTCATGTCGGACATTAAATGCTTGGAATAATTAAAAGGTGTATGAAATCCGTTGTGGTTGAGAATCCGATGGTTGCTTAATAGATTTTATCGGATTTCAATCTTATCTTAAACATAGAAATCCGATGGTTATAAATCCGATGATTTGAGATTGATTCTCTTGAGACATTGAATTTCTAACTTTATTACACAAATCCAATAGATAGAGTTTTATTATGTAAAACCCGTATTTTCGGAAAACCAGAGTTTTGCATCACGTGTGCCTCAGCTCAAAAAAGAAAACTAGAAAACGGGTTCGGTACAATCTGTGCGAGTATGCTCGCGATTGTGATAGGGTGTCACTTTCGCCGGGCAATCTCGCAGGATCTGTACCGAGAGCAGGGAGAAGCGGGCGACTATGCCCGTGTTTGAGACAAGGTGTCACTCTCGCGGGGCAAGGTCGCCGTCGGGCGACCTGTTGTATAAAAACACGATTTTTCCCACTTTTGCTCATTTCACCTCACCCATTTCGTTTTTCTTCCTCAAGAGTCGAACCCTAACCCCTAAAACCATATTTTTAGGCTTTCTTGGTGCTTTTCCTTGTGGTGTAAAGAGATCCCTCTCAATCTAGAGAAGTTTTGGTAGCAAGATGTGTAACTTGAAAGTACAAATGACCACTAAGACTTGATTTGACATATTTAGTTAGCTGAAAAGGATCCCAAGGGCAACAAAATTACTTTTCCACTCCAAAAATTCAGCGTCCCATTCTTCATCATTTTATCATCCAAAAGACACCCTATCAGATCCTTGTTGCTCCAATGCTACAGCATGACCTGTGTTCAAAAGAGGTTTCCAAAAACACCTAAATTAGCCATCCAACTTTATAGAAACAAGTAAATCATAGACTTTAGCTCCAAAACTCAACATGTGGAAAATAATATAGAAAATGGCTCAAATTTGGGATGCAGAAATGGAAAATCCTATCTAAAAGCTTAAGAAATAAGTGCTTAAGTACTAAAAAATGAGCACTTATCAGTCATTTTAAATTATTTACTTCACGAATGTAAGCCTTTTGGTATAAATGCACTTTGATGTGTACTTTGGAAAATGACGTGTCTTAATTTAAGAGTTGTGTGGAGTTATTCGTACCCATGGAGCATGTTTCGCATAAACGTGGGTTATATACGTTTTAATGCATTATTTGGCTTTTACGAGTGGTTAATTGATTTTGGTTGAGCTTATGGCTCGGTTTATGACTTTATTGATTCTTGAGGGCATTTGTCCGGGTTTTAACAATTGAATGTGGAGCTTTGGTCGTCTGTTGCATTTATTACATTTTATTTGGAGAGTACATGTTTCGAGTGCGTGTGTCATTCAAGTGGAGTCATGTACTATTAGACCGTAAGGCATTGGATCCATAGGCATATGAGTCGGTCATATTTTATAGTGGAGAGTCTTGGCATTCTCACTTTGGGAAATACGCCATTTTGGCATTGTGTGTCACGTCGTTGTGGAAATGAACCGTATTGGTTTGTACTCCGGGATTTTGGGTTTATGGTTGATGTTCTAACACGTGTGCACGAGGGTTGAACATCTTGAGTTATCAAGTAAGGAGCCGAGACGCTAATTCTTGAATGCTAGAAAGTAGGCAATGAAGGTTCAATGGAAACCTTGAGGTGTAACTTACTAGAGAATGAACACGCAATAAGATCGTGTATCCTTGAGGTGTAGATGGGCAAAGCAGACAATGAAGGATACGGTGGTTCCACCTGTTGCTCGGTGTGGGACTTGAGGTGTAGCTATATTATAACAGGCAATGGAGTCTGACTTGAGTTGGGGCTTATTAAAGCAGACAATAGAGTCACGATCTGAGGTGTAGTTCAATAACATAGTTATGCGGCTTAACTTTTTGTTCCGCCACATACAATGGAATCGGGTCTCTCCCGTCATCGAAAGGTGTTTTTTGGGTATTTATATTTATCCATGTTTTCGGTGACGTATTATATTTATATGGATTGCTTTCCATATTTTATAGGTTGTGACTTATGCCTCATCCGTGTTTGGGATGTTTTGAATAATAGATATTTATTCATGTTTTTATAATTTTGGAAATCATATACTTATTCACGTTTTAAGTGAGTTTTGGGTTGAGTCCAGTTTTTAGAATCGTTTTATATTGGAGCTTTCATCACGGGATTTGTGTGCGTTAGAAAATGGGTCGTTCGCATTTTAAGTAAATCCTTTTTTAACTCATGATTTAAATTGCACATTTCTCGTCTTACGAATTATATAACCATGATAAAAACTCTTGAACTCACTAGGCGTTAGCCTAACCTTTTTTATTTGTCGGCATGTGTAACAAGTTCCGGTTGGGATATAATTCTAGTGACACTGTGAAAGGTGGAGAGCTAGTTGTGTGCACAAGAAGTAAGTGGTTTGGTGAAGTCTTCCGCATTTGGAGAATAGCAACTTGATATTGGGTTGAGTAACACCCTACCTTTTGTAGCCTTGGCGTATGACTTAGGTTTTGAATGTTGAAGTTTTTATGTTTTTAATATTAAGGAAATTCCAAGGATGGGTTGTAGAAAGAATTCTATCTGTATTTGGTTATTTTATCGAAAGTTTTATTTAGTTGCTCTTTACAATTTTGAGAGTGTTACATATTAGACTTAGACTATTTTTGTGGCAAACTATTCTAAGGGGTTGTTTGGTTGGTTTTTCATTAAGTCCTTTATGGATATTGATGTCTGTCTGGATTTATCTGTCTGCATAGATTGTGATATCTTGTTGTTTGTTTGTTGTACTGAACAAACAGTCTGAATGTCAGAAATTACTATTTTACTCTCATTGTATATATTACCAGTAGTGAAATTGAAGAAATAAAACACACTTGTAGCTGAATCTGATGTCTACAACAAACAAGTCGAGATGCAGCATTCAAACTTCTCTACTAAATTCTTCAGTCACCTGAGGCAGGAATCAAGAGCTTTATTCAGTTCCCAACTACAACCCCTTCCCCTATACAAGCCCAGAACTAAATAAACAAACTTCATCTTCTGGTTTATCAAACAATACCAAAATTTTCTTGATATAACTGTGTTAGATTTCAATTCTTCATCAACAAAAGAAAAAGATGACCATAAAGCAATAAACTTGTATTCAGCTCAATTATTCAAATCACTGCAGCCATCGATGTTAAAAAGGGCCAAGGTTAATGGCTTTGATGAATTCAAAGTCCTAGATAAAGCAACAAGGAAATGACTCAACTATGACGAAAACTCTAAATCAGAACGAGAAAACAATACTGATCAAAAAAATACGAGTCTATGAAGATGTGGCTTCCTCCTATTTGGGTTCAGCGAGCTCCGATTTGGTGTTGTGGAGGAAAATGGATGACAGCGAGACGACTCTGTGAGAAGGACGAACCAGGGAGAGACTGGAACCGGATTACTTGGGCTAAGCGAGATTTTAATGGGAGGGGTATTGAGGGAAAAATATGTCTGTCTCTATAAAGGGTCCTCTCCAAATCTGAGCAAATAAGCCATGGTCTATTACATTAAGCCCATACCAAACACTCAGATTGAGCTGAGCGAATAAGTTGAAGATATCATTCAGCTCATTAATCCGGTACCAAACATGCTGTTAGTGCCTAATATTCTAAGTTGTACTATGTAGAGGGACTAATATTGTAATTAGAAAGTTTCATAGTATATAATGTTTGCTATGTCTAGTTTTTCTAATTAGGTCATCAATCACCATTTCACACAAAGTACACACATAGTATTTCTCTCAACATTCATCTTGTACTTGGTGTGATTTGATCTTCATTGAATATATATTGGTGGCCATCTTATTGCTAAATATGACTTGATTACTTGTTTTGGGATCACAATTGGTATCAGAGCACAGTATTTCATATAGATTAGATTAGTATTTTTGAGATTTTTTTGCAATTTTGAGTGTTCTTCATTTTTTCATTCAATTATGTTCGATTTTAGCCATTTGAGTGCTTCAAATGGATTAGAATTGATCTAGGAGTGTTTGATTATCTTCCCTGTGTGTTTTGATTCCGCAATTACACCAGGATCTGTCTCAATTTGTGCAAAATCAGTTTTTTCGGACTTTTAGAAGAAAACTCAATGTTTTGGTTTAGAAATCACTGTTTTAGTGGTTTTTTGGACAAAACTTGAAGAATTAAAGTTGTCCAGAATATTGTTGCGACCCTGCGTACCAATTTTCAGAGCAATTTGATCATTTTTGAAGAATCGACTCACGATCCTCTGCATATTCAAAACTATCGCAACTTGGATATTCATAACTTTCGCAACTTTGAATATTCGTAAATTTCACAACATTCAGTGATTCATAACTATCGCAGTCTACTAGAAGTAAACAGTATACTATCGCAACTATATGTTGCGACAAGTCACAACTATCGCAACCTACATGAGTTTGAACAGTACTTATCGCAATCCTCAGTTGCGATAAGAATTTATATTGGATAGTATCGCAACCTGTTAGCTGCGACAAGTTCTTGGTTGCGATAAGGAGTGCATTGCGACAAGTAGTGGGTTGCGACAACAGTGGGTTGAGACAAGTCAGTGTGAAGTTAATTGTTACTAATCCAATCTAAGGAATACTTAACGATCATCAACAAGTAATCATTATGACAGCGAGAGACATATTAACTATTGGGTCGAAGGACAAACCACCTGTTCTTTTTCCCAAGGAGTTTAAGAGTTGGAAAGACAGATTCATCGATTATGTTGAGCGACAAGAGAACGGGGAATTTATTTCTAATTCTCTTAAGAATGGTCCCATGGGGAAACAAACAAGAAGAGGAATTATTACTGATGGTGACCCTATTCCAGACTTGGTTGAGGTTCTACCAATACATTATTCTCCTGAACAAAAGAACAAAGCATATGGAGACAAAATGGCAAAGTCTCTTGTTATTCAAGCCTTAACCAGCGATATTTATCGAAAGGTGGATAGCAAAAATTATTCTGGGAAGGCCATGTTTGATGAACTGACAAAGCTGTATCAAGGATCTGAAATAGAGAACCAGATGAGGATCTCTAATGCTATCAACTTGTATGAAAATTTTAAACAGAAGGAAGGAGAGGCACTTGATTCTGCTTATGACCGTTTCACTACCATCCTGAATGAGCTGAATAGGTACAATATAAACAAATCTATAATCGAGCATAATGTGAAATTCCTGAGTGTTCTTCAACCGGAATGGAAGAAGTATGCTCACCGAATGAAACAGAATGCTAAGTTAGCTGATTTGCCTCTACAAGAGATGTATGAAACCTTGAAGCAGGATGAAGACGATGCAGATGCAAAGAGAGCTAAGAAGAAGAAGAAGGAGAAGAAGGAAGAGAAAAGAGAGGTTAAGGAAGATGAGTTAGACCCACTTGCTTTATTGTCTAACAGGAATTACTCAAAGAATATGGGTAACCAGTCTGATGAGGAACAGAATGAAGTGGGTGTGATAGATGATGTTGAAAGCATGAAGCAAGCAATGATACTCCTTACCAGATCTTTTTAGAGACAGTTTGGGAAAATCCCCAGTTCTAACAGTCAAAGGTATGCTTCTGGCTCTAAGAACTTCGAGCACAAAGCTCATGTTGAATCGAGCAAGAAGTTTGAGGACAAGAGGGTTGAGTATAAAAGGCAAGATGAGTATAAGAGGCCAGATGAGAAGAAGGTATTTGAGAAGAAGGATGAAGCACCCAAGTGCTACAATTGTGGGAAGACTGGTCATTTCTCAAAAGAATGTTGGAAGCCGAAAGTGACGGATTCCAATTACTACAAGAACAAGTTGATGCTTGCTGAGCAGAAAGAATCGGGGATTGCGCTGTTGGTTGAAGAAGAATATTGGCTTGATCAAACTGATGATGAAGCAGATGATGAGAAACTGGCTCAAAACAAGATGTGTCTCATGACCAGAAATGCCGATGAAGAAGGGTCAGAGTCTACTTCAAATGAGGTACATCTCGATCTCTGTAATCAATTCTTTATTCAACAAGCATATTTAGAAAAGAAGTTAGAAGAACTAACAACTGACCAGAACATAGCAGATGAGATAATTTCCACTCTAAGAAAGAAACTAATTGAACAAGACAGTTAAATTCAAGAATTAGAAAAGAAAAAGACTTAGTTCGATATTGGTCATGCGTATTTTTAAGATAAAATAACTGAACTATCAGATAAATTAATGAGTTCGGAAACCAAGAGTAATGAGTTTGAAAGTCTTTTACATGCTTATAAAGATAGAAATGATGAGTTGTGTGAAAATGTCAAGGATCTGGAAAATAAACTGTACAAAGCAGGTCAAACTGAACAAACAGTTCACATATTTCAATTCAAAGTGGGGTATCGGGTATGACAATCCACAGTACCTGAGCAATGCCTTAATAAAATCTTCCACTCTTTATAAATTTGAATGGATTGAACTTGCAATACATTCTAACTATCAAATTAAATGGCTTAAAATGGATGGTGAAGACTATGAGGCTGAGGAAGAAATAAAAAGAAAAACCACTGTTAAAATGCAACTTCCTTTTTGGTATGGTCCTGATAATGCAAAGGCATTAAATAACGAAACAACCTTACCAAATGATTACTTTAAGAGCTATATTGTTAAAGAACCGGAGGAAACGGAAAATACACAAAAGGATAATACTTAAAAACCTATTTTGGAAGGTAAAAGGTATTTTCCACCAATGGTTCTTGAACAAAAACTCATGGACCTCGAAAGCAAGATCAAAAGTACTATTGAAGAAGTCCTAAATGACGAGAATCTTGTTTTTGAGATAAAAAAGGAAGTTATGATCACAGTGTTTTCGGAAAGCTTAAAAGAAATGAAAACAAAACTTGTGGAAATATCTGAGGAAAAAGTTTCAAAAGAAAAACATTCTTCAGATTCAGATGTTTCCTCATGCAAAGCTTTTATGGGAAATACTATCTTGAGGGGCTGGACAGTTGATGACCAAGATGATTTTGAACCTTGGGATTTGGATAGTCAACTTGACCCTGAGATATATATCCCTACAGAAGAAGATAAAGCATTTCGAGAAGAACAAAATAATTTTCTTTATCCAACATCTTATGGTATCTTTCCTTCTCCATTGAAGAGTCAGTTTGATTGTGATTGTGATAGTGAGAATGTTGGTAAGGACAAAGGTAAAGCGGTATGTGAAGTGCCTGTTCAATTTGACTTTAGCGCCAAACTTCCAGATCATACTGACTTTCTAATAAAAGAGGAGGAACCTGAAAAGATTATCTTGGAAGGGGAATCTTCAAAATCAGCTGCGAAAATTTCTGCTAATGATTACTATTCTGAATCTAAATCAAAACAATCATTACAGAAAAAGAAAAGAAAAACAAAAAGAAAGAAGCATGTTAATTTTTTTCAAGCTCAGAATTCAAAAGCTTACGACTCCTATTTGTCTGGTGTTTTAGATCGTAATTTGAGAAACAACACGCGCCTTAAGTGGAGAATAAAGGAGTCCACACAGGATGTGGCCCAGATCAAATCATCCCACGTTACTTTAAATGTATTAAATTCCAAGAAAGACAATTTTGTTTCAAATGTTATTAATTATGATGTTGGCAAGGGACGAAAACTTGTAGTTCCTTACAAGGTTTATTCAATGCGACAACTGATTAATTTGGCACGTGATCAAATTTGTTGTGCTTCTTGTGGTGTGGATGATTTTATCTGCAAATCTGACTATAACCGTTGGTTTTACTCAAATGATTATTTTAAAACCGGTTATAGAAAACATAATGTCAAGTCTAAATCAACTAATCAGAAAGGACCCAATTGGCAATGGGTACCAAAAGCTGTTTAAATTCTTTTTTTTTGCCGCCCAGTCATGTGTGGTATTTGAATTCCGGTTGCTTAAAACACATGACTGGTAGAAAGGAGCTGCTGAGCAACTTGGTGGAAAAGCTTAGAGAGAGAGCAACTTTGTGGAAAAGGAGCTACTGAAAACACATTGACATAAGGTATCATTTCATAAAAGATCATGTTGAGAAAGGAACTGTTGAATTGTATTTTGTTACAACTGAGTATCAGCTTGCCGATCTCTTTTTAGTATGAAAAACGTTTCAATTTTCTAGTATCCAAGCTCGGCATGCTGAATATGAAAGTTTAACTTCCATATATTGATCATATAATAGATGGAAATATTTGTATCTCAATCTAGACATTGTCTCTAGATTGATACACTCAAATTTTCATCATATTCTATTCTCCATATATGTTATTTAAATTTTCATATCTTAGTTGTATTATAAATATTTCCTCAACTTGTTCTTTCTTTCTCTTCTTTTAATTGTCTTATCTATGATTTGTTATGATACCTGTATCTGCACAAAGGTATGTTCATGGTTTCAGGGGGACTGTTAGTACAGATCTTATGCACAATAATAGGGGGAGTGTGCATAACTGCCAAATCATGTAAGTATAGATACATTGTGACTGTTGCTTCCGAGAAGCCAAGGTAAGTGTTATGACTTGTTTTAAACACTAACTCTTAAATGATGAAAACAATTTTTCAAATCTATGCATCATTTAAGGGGGAGTGAAAATATTTCAAAACCTTGAGTGCTCAATCAATTGGAAGTTGGACATCTTCCAAAGTGATAAAATTCTATACAAAAAAAAAGTGATGATGGGCTCTTTCAAATTCCAACGCCAATTCCTACCGAGGATTTGGTATACCTTATGCTCAATCATCAACCGGTGCATGACTTCGAAGCACACCGGGCTTGACAAATGCAACCTTCCAACCCTTCGGATGTTCCATGCATTCGCCTTCAACCGCAACATAGACTATGCCATACTACTCTGGAACGAGCTACAAGAGCTGGTCGAAGACAAAGCACGCCCGAAAAAGAAAAGAAACTTCGTGCCATATCAACGATTCTTCCAGATTCTTATACACCAGATCATGGAGGGAAACCAGGAAATTCCTAGACGCTCGGGTGCGGTACAAGGACCAACACAATACATGCATTATCTGAACATGCCGGCACATGCTGAATTTGTACACATCACCGTGATTCCTGAGCCCGTACTTGCCTATGCCGACCAGCAGTCTGAGGTAGTTAGGCAGTATAGGATAGCTAATGCACTAGTGGTCCAGCCAGAACCGGACGGACCTCCCCATGGTGCTATCCCATTAGGCGGTGAGGGTTTACATGTTGAGCAGGTTCAGGAACTTGGGGTTCCTGAACAAGAAGTGGTGAGAAGAACATTAAGAAAGAGAGTGGGTGGGGTGGCGAGGACTGCTGGTCATGCATCTTCTACCGGAGCTATACGTATTCCTATCCTCGATGACATACCGATGGAATCTGAGGACGATTCTGATTTTGACCCCGATGCTTCATCATCCGACGATGAAGTATCTGACCAACCTCGAGCTGACGATGATTCTGACTCCGATCCCGACCATGACCCTGAAGCGGATTTAATCCCAAGACACATTGGTCGGAGTCGACATATTGAGGGTTTCGATGCTGATTCCACTTGGAACGTCGGACCCTCTGGAGATTTTGGTGACATAAGGTGGAATGAGGGAGCTTTAGTAGAAAATATTCATGTGAGCAGTGATGTGGCGAGAAAAGAAATGGGAGAGAAAGAGATAGGGTCAGATAAAGTTTTAACTACTGACTCTCCCCAAACTGATCCAAGCCGGGTAGCCACATCTTCTACCAACGAGCGTACGTCGCCGTTGCGTATTGAACAAGCCATAGTGGACCCAGCCATGCAAAGCACAGCCCCTCTAAGCCACTCGTCAGCATCTCAAATTGTCGGTGTTTCATTTTCCACAGGGGATAAAGCACAACTGCTATTGGCAACACACTTGGTGTCAGCTGATATTGAAACAGGTAGGCTCCTGCCCCGGCCACCGCCATTTATTCCACACACGTTGAGTTTAGAGCCATTTGGACATACATATTTTCCTAGGCCACACGCGTCGGAATCCCAACAAGTTGTGAGCTTTCGTACTCCAACCGGAACACCCCGAGTGCGGCCGCCATTCGTTGGTACCCCACGAGGACCGGGTGGAAGTCCTGTCATAGTAAACACTACGTCAGCTATAAACACAGGCAGTACGGTTGCTACAACCGCTACTATAACCGGTAACCTAAGTGGTCCGGATGTTAGACAAATGTTTCCCAATTTTCCTCCTCAACAGGTTATACAAATGCTTGGATCGCGTCCATATTATATCACGCTACCATTATTGGCGTCTGCTTTAAGCGCAATTGAAACCGCCAACTTACAACACCGACGGGCCATGCAAGGTACAGTTGAGCGATTAGCACAAGAAGTAAGCAGAGCCATCAAGGGCAAAGGAGTTGCTGGATCGTCGTCAACACCTCAGAATCAACCATCCAGTACACAATCTGACCCACAAATACCACCACCAGTTCCGTTACACCAAATCCCAGAAGACCAGCTCAAATCAGAGTTGTTAGCCCGACTCCTAGCCAAAAGTGACACTAGTACAGCTGAAGAAGCTGACCTGATTGGATTACTCCGTCAACATACACAACCTCAAGCCCAAACCTCAAACCAACCACCTTCTAGCAACGACTTAGAGCGTCTAACCAACTCTATGAAAGATATGACGGAAGCCATGATGGCAGGATTCAACTCCATCACTACAAGGCTTAAGGCAGTTGAAGAGAAGTGTCGGATTCAGGCTCAAGCTCCACAGAAACGAAGACATGATGATCAGGATGATCCTGATTCTCATGAGGGGGAGAAGAGAGCAAGGGTTGGTGAATCCAGTGCTACAGCTACTGCAGATGTTGGGGGTTCAGGTCAGTCAGCTGGTGAAAGGGAGACAGGGGCAGGTGGAACGGACACTGATATGGTTCAAGTAGATGAAACCGAAGTTCTAGCTGATGTCATAACTGGGTTGAAAAGCCTTCGGTTGTTGACAATAGTGATGATGAAAGGATGGCGGATGCTTTGATTGTCGACTATATTGACATTGATTCTGAGGAAGAACCTGAGAGAACAACAGTCCAGATCAAAGAGGAAATAGAAGATATTTTCAGCATCGCCGGAGTTATTATGGCTGCTTCGGATTCCGACAACGAAAATCCAGATGATACTACTCAACCACAACTATTGATTGATCAAAGTGCTAGTACTTCCGCGCCTCCAGTAATTCCAGTGGTACAAGAAGCTGCTCCAGTAGTTCAAATGCAAGTCGATGGCAGAATTAGGGATCCTGTACTCGAAGCTGAACTATAAATCTATCAGGAAGTGATAGATACTGAGCCAAGGTATGTGGCTACAGGTGAACGAGTGAGGATTCTGATTCCCTTTCAAGAAAGTATAAGGAGAGACTTGTTTGTTAAAGATGTCCAAAGGCTCGACCTAGAGAAGCTATACGGAATTGAAGATTGGCCTTCACTTCAAAAGATCGAAGATCCAAATAAGCTCTCCAAAGTCTGGTACCCAGTGTTTACGGTTAGAAGATCCAATGGTACTGAATGTGTCTTCTCCGAGGCAGATTTCAAAAGCTTAAAGCTAGACGACCTCCTAAGCCTCTACAATTCCCTAGCCTGCCTTCCAGATAAGGATGTTGAATGGTCTGCCGCGTATCAAAGTATAAAGAGATTCATGCGGAACATTCTGAAGTTCTCTTATCTAAAAGACTTTCAGATGGGTCTGGAATCACGCCAAGCCAGATTAAACCTAAGAGCACCGAACCGGCGTCTTTCAGATATTCAAGGTGTCCCAGCCTACACTGTATTGAAGAAACCGGAACTTGGAGTTGTTTACTTCGATAGAGACTCAAAGAAGAGATTTATGAGAGTTCTTGAAACCAACAAGTTCAGTGACGGAACTTTCAAGATTATTGAGGTTCACCTTGAAAGTAGATTGCGTCTGGATGCGAGCGGGGAGGTAAAGCTGAAAGATACGGAGAAGGAGCTGATCAAGCAAGTACTGGATGCTATAACACACCGAAAGGAGTACCGGAATGCACTAAGAAGGTTTGAGATCATTTTCGGGATTCGGAAGAAGTATGTGCCACCGGTGGACGCTTAAACTCTTTGCCTCTACATTGTACAAAGGGGGAGAATGTTAGTGCATAATATTCTAAGTTGTACTATGTAGAGGGACTAATATTGTAATTAGAAAGTTTCATAGTATATAATGTTTGCTATGTCTAGTTTTTCTAATTAGGTCATCAATCACCATTTCACACAAAGTACACACATAGTATTTCTCTCTACATTCATCTTGTACTTGGTGTGATTTGATCTTCATTGAATATATATTGGTGGCCATCTTATTGCTAAATATGACTTGATTACTTGTTCTGGGATCACACAGGCCCTAAGTGTTTATTAGACCCGAATTCATTAAGAGTAGCGGGAACATGTAAGGATGATATCTTTTCAATGAGGTAGGATGACCATAACTAAAAATATATTCTTCGATGTCCAATAATCCTTACCAAGTATCACCTCAAGAATTAGTTGACCTTAGTGTATATTCCCACGAATAACACCTCAAGGCTTACTATCACTTAGGGGCTGTTTGTTTTTTGTTTTTAAAGTCTGAAAACCTCTTAAATCATTTTCGGCCAGACATTTGCTTATTAAGACCGTTTGTTTTTTTTACAAAAAAAGAGCTTAAAACCTCTTAAAGGCTCTTATTTCACAAGAGGTAAATCTCTCTCTTAAAACCTCTTAAAATTTCTGAGCGTGCCCTAACTTCTCTCTTCCATGGTGGTGGTGGTGGTGATGGAGGCGGCGGTGGTGGCAGCGGCGGTGGCAACGCAGTGGCGGTGGTGGTGGCGGTTCTGGTGGAACCACCAGGACAAGAATCAGAAGGGTGGCAGCGGCGGTGGCAGTGGTGGTGATGGAGGTGGCGGTGGTGGCAACGGCGGTGGCAGTGGCGGTTCTGGTGGAACCACCGGGACCAGAATCAGAAGGGTGGCAGTGGCGGTGGTGCTGGCGGTTCTGGTGGAAGTATGGTGATGGGATGGTGGTGGGGATGGTTCTTGAAGGAGGCTGTTAAGAAATGAAAACAATGAGAAACCCTAGTAGCTAGTTATTTTATAGTGGGTTTTTAGGGTTTTCAAAGGCCCATTTTGAGTTTACTGATTTGGGCTTCTAGTATTTAAATTTCTATTAAATTTATTAATAATAAAAATATATGATAGTATAATTTAATTCAGATTCAGACTTCAGACTTTATAAAAACAAACAATCTTATAATTCAGATTTCAGATTTCAGCACCATCTCTTATAAAAAATAAAGTGAAATAAGACTTCTGTAACGACCCAGACCTTTTTGAAAGGGGCTTATGTTTTTATGTTAAGATTTGATATAAGTGAAAGTTGAGGGGCTAGTTGGTATTTTTGGGATGGAGTATAAAAGGGATCAAAACCCTAGGAACATTCTCATTTCACTGATTTTAGTGTGTGTGTCGGCTGGATTTGTGAGGGGAAAGAAGAGGAGAAGTCCTTTGAAGGTTTTTGGTGCATTTGGAAGAAAGGAGCCATCAAACCTTGGGATTTGAAGAAGAAATAGCATTGGATTTCGTTTATCGCAAGCAATCAACCAGGTAACACCCTCTTGTTTCATCGATTTATCTTTAATTAGGGAGCAGAATGGTTAGTCTTGGGGTTTTTGTTCAAAAGTGAAGTTTGAAGCTAAAATGAGAGAAATAGGGTCTTATAGTGGGTTTCGATTGCTAAGAACTCAGTAATTGCTAAGTTTAGGGATGTTGTTGCTATTGCTAATCTTTACCTCGATAGAATCGAGCTAACCAGTAGATTTCAGCCTTAAAAAGGGTCCAGGTCGTCGTCCGGAAACTGCCCTGGACGTCCGGAAACCTTCTTGGGCGTCCGGACTCCTTGCTTGGGAGAAGGTCCCCGGAAGAGGAAGTTTTCCGGATAGGTTGGGTTTTCCGGGTAAGAGTTGTGTCCGGTAAGTTCGGTACCCGGAAAGGAGTATCGTCCGGAGAGTAGTAGTTACCCGGATAAGGGTGTTGTCCGGACTAGGTTGTTGTCCGGTTAGATGGGTGTCCGGACTCTTTAGTGTCCGGAAAAGTGTGGTTGTCCGGATAAGTCTAGTCGTCCGGATAAGTATGCCGTCCGGATAGGTAAATCGTCCGGAAACCTGTAGTGTCCGGTAAGCTTGGACGTCCGGAAAAGTGTTGTTGTCCGGAAAGTATGGTTTTACCCGGTAGTCTGTCCGGGAAAGTTGTGTGTCAGATGAGAAGTGTCCGGATAGTCCTAGTCAGCTTATAAATCTGTCCCCTCGTTCAGGTAGACAATTTGGAAGTAAAGAGCAGAGTAGGGAAAAGCAAGCAAACGTATCAGGTGAGTTTTCTAAACTAAAATGTGTGGCTTTTAAAGTGTTTTTCTAAAGTGGTTACATGATGAGAAATGCCATGTTATTATTATGCTTTTAATTGCATGAAAGATGTTCAAAGTTCTATATGTGAAAGCTTATGTAAAGTTATGTGACAGTTTTATGAAAGGTTTTCGTGAAAGTGTTTATAAGTGAATGATTTTATGGGGCGGACCTATTCCGTGAACGATTATGGGGCGGACCTATTCCGTGGTTGTATGCATGCATTGTGATAGACGTAAACTGGCAAAGACGGGAGAGTAGACCCGCCAGTGCTCGTGCGGGAGAGTAGACCCTTTATGCCAGGGGAAGTGGCCCCAATATAAGGCAGCATGAGACTGACTCGTTGTCACCTTAGGGTGGCTTCAGGGTGTCAGATTACGAGGGGCGGACCATATTCCGTGAATGATTTTATGAGATCAGTTTTATGAAAGATTTACGCTGAAAAGATAAACTGTTTTATATGCTTTGATAACTGTTAGGAGGGACTCACTAGACCTCATGGTCTAACCCTCGCATTTTCAAATAAAACCTTTTTCAGGTAAGCAGGTACAGAAAGGCTCTAGCAAGTAAGCAGGGCGTTAGCAAGAGAAAGATGGATAGTGTAGTGACACTATAGCTCATCTTAGTTTACTTCTCAGTTGTGTAGGTTGTTTCCGCCAGCCAATGTTGTTATATTGTAAGGAAATTTTGGGTTCCGATTCTGGGATACTCTATGTTATGTGACCTTGCGTGTTTATTTTAAAGAATGAAATGTTTAAAATTTTTGGGTTGTTATAGTTGGTATCAGAGTCATAGTTTAAGGGATTTAGGTGACCGGACGGGCCTAAACTTAAACTTGGGAGTAGAAATCACAACTGAGAATTAGGAAATGCGTTAGGAGGGCACTATTGTAGATACAGGAAATACGTTAGGAGGACATTATTATAGAGATAGAACTAATAGGGTACTGAGGACTGTCATGTAAGGTAAGTTTGAGATTCCACCTGGCCAGTGTAATTGTGAACTTACAGGTACATGTATGTGCTTAACCTGCCTTATTATTCCGAAGTGGTAGTCAGAAGCTAGTGTTTATGTCGTGTTCCAGTACTTTAGAATGTCAGCAAGATCTCTGAGGGGTAGACTGAGACCCCTTGTTGGGGAAGTTTCATGAAAAGTCATGGTGATGTGATGTACGTATACATCGTAGGGAAGAAATGTTGTATGGAGTATTACGAGTCGTCTAAAGGTAGCTTTTCGTGGATTCGGAGAGGAAGAATGCTTGAGTTTGAGTAAGACTCCTGTTTCGGGAGAGTCCCAATTCTAGAAATCATGGGATAGATCAGTCAGGATGGTAAGGAAAGTCAGTGTCAAAACCTTGAAGGTATCAATGGAGCCCTGGCTTCTTGGATGAGTTTTCCAGTAGCAGGATAAATGAAATAAGATACCTATAGTGAAATGAAACCCTGTAGAAGTGGAAAGTGGGATAGTTGATCAAAATGAATTAGTATGAATGGTTGAGTAAGTGGACCGTTGAATGTATGTATAGCAAGTCGTTGAAAGCCGAGAGGGCGACCTCTGGTCGAAAGTAGAGTGTCAACGATAAGTTGGGTGAGAAAAGCGATTGACCTTGTTTGAGTGAATAGCCTTCAATTGCAAGTGGAGTTTCATGCGTTGGGTTCGTATATGTGTACATGAGAATTTTTCATAAGTAAAGTAAATGTATAAGTATCAAATTTGATCGGATATGAGTCGGCGTGTGCAAGCGTATGTTTAAAAAAAAAATACAAATCCATTTACATCGTACAATGAAGTCTTGAGGTTTACGATTTGCAAATATTCCACTCTTTTCATGATAAGCCAAGAAAACGTTTGAATGCACAACTTTTATAACCAAAATGAGTATTGACATGTCGAAGTTATATAAATAAGTGTGAGGACCGACTAGCTTACTTCGTGTCGGTAAATTTTCTTTCCAAATTTTGTCGTATGGGAAGATTTTCATCCAATATTTACTTATGTCGTAACAACATATTTTTGGTTAAGTAAGATTAAGTTTTACGGAAAGATTGCATGCAAACGATCCTCAAGATCGTTGTGCAGGGCATTGGAGTTATGAGAATGTTGGGGTCGTGTGTACCCAAGTTGTTTTCAAGTGTTGTTTCTTTAAAATGATCAAAAGTGTGAAATGATTCATTTATCGCGTTGTCAGGCATGAAGGCTATGAACTCAATAGGTCGTAGAGTATTACATTTTAAGCTAAGGAAGAACTCCTAGAGTGGAGAGGTGTTGGACAAATTAGGAGAGAATGTTTGTAGCTTTGGTAATTGCGTTCTAGAGGAGAGGTGAGCAGTGGAAGAGTCGGAAGTGGACTTTAATGTCGGTTGTATGAGGGTCTGTACCCTCGTGCGGTGACTGGAAATACAGTCGCCGAGGGACGGTGGTGTTCAGAGGAAGGACTAGAAGTCATCAAGGTGTTGGTATTAGCAACTCGTTATGAGTAGTGTGGTGAAGTAGGAATGAAATATCCTCGACGCCGAATAAGAGTTTTAAAGTGATCTTGTAATGTTGACGTTTCACGAGTGAGTTTTAAATGAGGACGTCAGGATGTGATTTTGATTATGATATGTTGGAAGGATTAGGTTCAGTAAGGGACCCTTGTTGAAGAATAGGTTAGGGAAGTATCAACAGGTCAGCTATTGACGTTAAAGTCAGAAATTGTGTAAGGTGTATGAGACCGAAGACTTGAATCAGAAGGTTGAAAGTTGAAGGACCACTTTGTAGGGGTGTTAAGATAGTGAAAGACTGTTGTTTTAGATAAGCATTTTACCTACGAGATGGATGGTTCGTAAAGAATGAAGTATTTAGCACAAACGAAGTGAGGGTATAGCTTATGTCGATTTGTGAGGAATGGTTTGGTATTGCAAAAAGCTAGCAAGAAACGAGTATGTTAGAATTAATCAGAAACTCGGGTGTTGTGGTTCAACTAGAGTTGGGGAGAGATAATGTAGTGAGATAGACTCGGTTATTTATGTGTGAGGTCTTGAAGATAAGTTTGAGTTGTGTATGAATGGCCATGAGAGTTTTGGCCTGCAGTGTGATGTTATGGGTGAGGAATGTACAGTTATGTAGTGGAAATAATTGCCAAGTTAAATGTGCCACCTAGCGTCATAGTGGTGTGATGTTAGAGAAAGAGGAAGCGCCAGATAGAAGCCTTTTGGGGGTTTCGGATGAGGTGTTCGAGTGTTAACCAGGTTGTTAGAGCGCGTAGGGTGTAAGTTGACGTGGTGATATGATTATGTTCGGGATAACATCACGGAGTGGTGGTGGGTAGTTACCCAAAGGAGAAACCAAGTGTTTTTAGTTGTAAGAGTCGCTAAGTAAGCATATTTTGGGATCATTGGAAGTTTAAAGAAGATGATGGATGTATTAGTCAAAATGTGGTGGAATAGATGTGAAATCCTTAAAGAATGTGAGCTGTTGCTTATGTGTGGGCGGATTGTCTGAGAAAGTAAAAGTTGGAGTTTAAAGAATGTATAGTGACGTCGAACTCTGGTGTCAGTTCGAGGTGATTTAGTCGAAAGCCTTAAGTTAGAATTTTAGTGCAACCGTTTGGTTATGTATAGTAATGAGACAGCATTTGCAGCTTGAGAATTGTCGGAAGAGAGGGGCGAGTAATGTTGATGGGCAGTGCTCCACGCAAACATGGGGAGGTGAAGACAGTATGTTTGAATGAGTAAGTAAATCGGAAGTAGTAAACTTGACAGTAATGCCGATAGGCGCAGTGTCGTGTAGATTGTCCTTGATAAGGGTGCGAACTTTTGGAAGGAGTATTGAGGAAGGAAATTGTGTATGATTTCGTGTAGGAAAGAAGTGGATAAGACAACTAAATGAGTTAAGTTAGTGACTTAGTGAGAAACGTACAAACGAACTGATCGTTCAGTGTAAGCTATTGAGAATAGTAGGGTGTGATCATGGTTACCCCTCCTAGTTGAGTGGGAGAAACCGAGGTTATGTTATACGACTGGACGCTTATGGCAAGCAGCAAGAAATTTATGAGTCTTCAGGATAAGTGCAATATGGATAGGTGAGTACTCCGATAAGGAAGTAGAGAGGTTTCCTACTATTAGACACGTTAAGTGTGAATTGATGAAGTGGTGAGAACGTACGAATTAGTTGTAGCCGATGTGATTCGGGATAGGAGTATGATCTGCATAGACGAATGTCGGTTGGAAGAAGTAACCTAGAAATTTCTAGTATACCGAGGAGGGGATTCCTGGGGGTGAGCTTGTCGGAATATACAAGGTTGGCCTTGTGCCAAGATGTCAGTGAGGGAGTTTTCCTGGTGGAGGATTCTCGTTGTTGTGGCGGGAATTCCCGCCAAGTTCTCTCTCTTAAGGAAGTATAATTGTACGAGAGACCTTATTTAGACGTGTTTAAAACCGTGAGCCCCGATGTGTGGACGGAGGCGGGCAAATGGAGGCGTGGTTGGTCTTGGTTTTATCAGGTAGTTTTAAGCGAGTATAGTGATCGAAGAGGGTACAAGTAAGTAGTGCAAGATGGCACGATTTAGCAAGTGGTGCCTCGCCGAGGGCGGTTTCAAAGTATGGGGTGCAGTTATGTTTCCCATCTGAACGGTCTGAGGCAACCGAGTAGAACTGAGTGGTTGGATTGAAAAACATAAGGCTTTGATCCTTGAAGTTTGAGAGAAAGGTAAGGTGGACTAAGTCTGCGGGTTCGTCGAAGCATGAAAGTTGAATAGTTAGCGCGTGATCTTGAAGTACTAGATGAAATTTTGGAAGGATTCGTAGTATGAGGTGCGCCTCTGTTATGAGGAACAGATGAGAGTAGCTGTAGTGAGATCGACCTTGCAAGAATTACAAGCGATAAGAAGTTGACTTTCGTCTTTAATGAGCAAGTTAGAGTAGCGGCATGCAAGTAGGACTTGCCGGAAGAAGTAAGAGTGTTCATCCGACATTTCATGTCTTAGGCTTAAAGAAGTGTTTGTCAAAGGTCGTTGTGGCTGTTCCTTTGAGGGGACATAAGTATAGATGAGAGGTTGACTTACGTAGAAGGACCGATAATAATCGTGAGCGGTAAAGTTTGCTAAACGAGGAACATAGAAGTTTGACTAGTAAAAGTTCAGTGGAAATATCATAAGGGACGAGGAGCAGCGTGGGAAGTAGAATCCGATATGAAGTCTAAGTACCCTCGCTGTTTCGAAAATGGAATTCCGGGGACGGAATTCTTTTGAGGGGGGAGTGTTGTAACGACCCAGACCTTTTTGAAAGGGGCTTATGTTTTTATGTTAAGATTTGATATAAGTGAAAGTTGAGGGGCTAGTTGGTATTTTTGGGATGGAGTATAAAAGGGCTCAAAACCCTAGGAACATTCTCATTTCACTGATTTTAGTGTGTGTGTCGGCTGGATTTGTGAGGGGAAAGAAGAGGAGAAGTCCTTTGAAGGTTTTTGGTGCATTTGGAAGAAAGGAGCCATCAAACCTTGGGATTTGAAGAAGAAATAGCATTGGATTTCGTTTATCGCAAGCAATCAACCAGGTAACACCCTCTTGTTTCATCGATTTATCTTTAATTAGGGAGCAGAATGGTTAGTCTTGGGGTTTTTGTTCAAAAGTGAAGTTTGAAGCTAAAATGAGAGAAATCGGGTCTTATAGTGTGTTTCGATTGCTAAGAACTCAGTAATTGCTAAGTTTAGGGATGTTGTTGCTATTGCTAATCTTTACCTCGAGAGAATCGAGCTAACCAGTAGATTTCAGCCTTAAAAAGGGTCCAGGTCGTCGTCCGGAAACTGCCCTGGACGTCCGGAAACCTTCTTGGGCGCCCGGACTCCTTGCTTGGGAGAAGGTCCCCGGAAGAGGAAGTTTTCCGGATAGGTTGGGTTTTCCGGGTAAGAGTTGTGTCCGGTAAGTTCGGTACCCGGAAAGGAGTATCGTCCGGAGAGTAGTAGTTACCCGGATAAGGGTGTTGTCCGGACTAGGTTGTTGTCCGGTTAGATGGGTGTCCGGACTCTTTAGTGTCCGGAAGAGTGTGGTTGTCCGGATAAGTCTAGTCGTCTGGATAAGTATGCCGTCCGGATAGGTACATCGTCTGGAAACCTGTAGTGTCCGGTAAGCTTGGACGTCCGGAAAAGTGTTGTTGTCCGGAAAGTATGGTTTTACCCGGTAGTCTGTCCGGGAAAGTTGTGTGTCAGATGAGAAGTGTCCGGATAGTCCTAGTCAGCTTATAAATCTGTCCCCTCATTCAGGTAGACAATTTGGAAGTAAAGAGCAGAGTAGGGAAAAGCAAGCAAACGTATCAGGTGAGTTTTTAAACTAAAATGTGTGGCTTTTAAAGTGTTTTTCTAAAGTGGTTACATGATGAGAAATGCCATGTTATTATTATGCTTTTAATTGCATGAAAGATGTTCAAAGTTCTATATGTGAAAGCTTATGTAAAGTTATGTGACAGTTTTATGAAAGGTTTTCGTGAAAGTGTTTATAAGTGAATGATTTTATGGGGAGGACCTATTCCGTGAACGATTATGGGGCGGACCTATTCCGTGGTTGTATGCATGCATTGTGATAGACGTAAACTGGCAAAGACGGGAGAGTAGACCCGCCAGTGCTCGTGCGGGAGAGTAGACCCTTTATGCCAGGGGAAGTGGCCCCAATATAAGGCAGCATGAGACTGACTCGTTGTCACCTTAGGGTGGCTTCAGGGTGTCAGATTACGAGGGGCGGACCATATTCCGTGAATGATTTTATGAGATCAGTTTTATGAAAGATTTACGCTGAAAAGATAAACTGTTTTATATGCTTTGATAACTGTTAGGAGGGACTCACTAGACCTCATGGTCTAACCCTCACATTTTCAAATAAAACCTTTTTCAGGTAAGCATGTACAGAAAGGCTCTAGCAAGTAAGCAGGGCGTTAGCAAGAGAAAGATGGATAGTGTAGTGACACTATAGCTCATCTTAGTTTACTTCTAAGTTGTGTAGGTTGTTTCCGCCAGCCAATGTTGTTATATTGTAAGGAAATTTTGGGTTCCGATTCTGGGATACTCTATGTTATGTGACCTTGCGTGTTTATTTTAAAGAATGAAATGTTTAAAATTTTTGTGTTGTTATAGTTGGTATCAGAGTCATAGTTTAAGGGATTTAGGTGACCGGACGGGCCTAAACTTAAACTTGGGAGTAGAAATCACAACTGAGAATCAGGAAATGCGTTAGGAGGGCACTATTGTAGATACAGGAAATGCGTTAGGAGGACATTATTATAGAGATAGGACTAATAGGGTACTGAGGACTGTCATGTAAGGTAAGTTTGAGATTCCACCTGGCCAGTGTAATTGTGAACTTACAGGTACATGTATGTGCTTAACCTGCCTTATTATTCCGAAGTGGTAGTCAGAAGCTAGTGTTTATGTCGTGTTCCAGTACTTTAGAATGTTAGCAAGATCTCTGAGGGGTAGACTGAGACCCCTTGTTGGGGAAGTTTCATGAAAAGTCATGGTGATGTGATGTACGTATACATCGTAGGGAAGAAATGTTGTATGGAGTATTACGAGTCGTCTAAAGGTAGCTTTTCGTGGATTCGGAGAGGAAGAATGCTTGAGTTTGAGTAAGACTCCTGTTTCGGGAGAGTCCCAATTCTAGAAATCATGTGATAGATCAGTCAGGATGGTAAGGAAAGTCAGTGTCAAAACCTTGAAGGTATCAATGGAGCCCTGGCTTCTTGGATGAGTTTTCCAGTAGCAGGATAAATGAAATAAGATACCTATAGTGAAATGAAACCCTGTAGAAGTGGAAAGTGGGATAGTTGATCAAAATGAATTAGTATGAATGGTTGAGTAAGTGGACCGTTGAATGTATGTATAGCAAGTCGTTGAAATCCGAGAGGGCGACCTCTGGTCGAAAGTAGAGTGTCAACGATAAGTTGGGTGAGAAAAGCGATTGACCTTGTTTGAGTGAATAGCCTTCAATTGCAAGTGGAGTTTCATGCGTTGGGTTCGTATATGTGTACATGAGAATTTTTCATAAGTAAAGTAAATGTATAAGTATCAAATTTGATCGGATATGAGTCGGCGTGTGCAAGCGTATGTTTAAAAAAAATACAAATCCATTTACATCGTACAATGAAGTCTTGAGGTTTACGATTTGCAAATATTCCACTCTTTTCATGATAAGCCAAGAAAACGTTTGAATGCACAACTTTTATAACCAAAATGAGTATTGACATGTCGAAGTTATATAAATAAGTGTGAGGACCGACTAGCTTACTTCGTGTCGGTAAATTTTCTTTCCAAATTTTGTCGTATGGGAAGATTTTCATCCAATATTTACTTATGTCGTAACAACATATTTTTGGTTAAGTAAGATTAAGTTTTACGGAAAGATTGCATGCAAACGATCCTCAAGATCGTTGTGCAGGGCATTGGAGTTATGAGAATGTTGGGGTCGTGTGTACCCAAGTTGTTTTCAAGTGTTGTTTCTTTAAAATGATCAAAAGTGTGAAATGATTCATTTATCGCGTTGTCAGGCATGAAGGCTATGAACTCAATAGGTCGTAGAGTATTACATTTTAAGCTAAGGAAGAACTCCTAGAGTGGAGAGGTGTTGGACAAATTAGGAGAGAATGTTTGTAGCTTTGGTAATTGCGTTCTAGAGGAGAGGTGAGCAGTGGAAGAGTCGGAAGTGGACTTTAATGTCGGTTGTATGAGGGTCTGTACCCTCGTGCGGTGACTGGAAATACAGTCGCCGAGGGACGGTGGTGTTCAGAGGAAGGACTAGAAGTCATCAAGGTGTTGGTATTAGCAACTCGTTATGAGTAGTGTGGTGAAGTAGGAATGAAATATCCTCGACGCCGAATAAGAGTTTTAAAGTGATCTTGTAATGTTGACGTTTCACGAGTGAGTTTGAAATGAGGACGTCAGGATGTGATTTTGATTATGATATGTTGGAAGGATTAGGTTCAGTAAGGGACCCTTGTTGAAGAATAGGTTAAGGAAGTATCAACAGGTCAGCTATTGACGTTAAAGTCGGCAATTGTGTAAGGTGTATGAGACCGAAGACTCGAATCAGAAGGTTGAAAGTTGAAGGACCACTTTGTAGGGGTGTTAAGATAGTGAAAGACTGTTGTTTTAGATAAGCGTTTTACCTACGAGATGGATGGTTCGTAAAGAATGAAGTATTTAGCACAAACGAAGTGAGGGTATAGCTTATGTCGATTTGTGAGGAATGGTTTGGTATTGCAAAAAGCTAGCAAGAAACGAGTATGTTAGAATTAATCAGAAACTCGGGTGTTGTGGTTCAACTAGAGCTGGGGAGAGATAATGTAGTGAGATAGACTCGGTTATTTATGCGTGAGGTCTTGAAGATAAGTTTGAGTTGTGTATGAATGGCCATGAGAGTTTTGGCCTGCAGTATGATGTTATGGGTGAGGAATGTACAGTTATGTAGTGGAAATAGTTGCCAAGTTAAATGTGCCACCTAGCGTCATAGTTGTGTGATGTTAGAGAAAGAGGAAGCGCCAGATAGAAGCCTTTTGGGGGTTTCGGATGAGGTGTTCGAGTGTTAACCAGGTTGTTAGAGCGCGTAGGGTGTAAGTTGACGTGGTGATATGATTATGTTCGGGATAACATCACGGAGTGGTGGTGGGTAGTTACCCAAAGGAGAAACCAAGTGTTTTTAGTTGTAAGAGTCGCTAAGTAAGCATATTTTGGGATCATTGGAAGTTTAAAGAAGATGATGGATGTATTAGTCAAAATGTGGTGGAATAGATGTGAAATCCTTAAAGAATGTGAGCTGTTGCTTATGTGTGGGCGGATTGTCTGAGAAAGTAAAAGTTGGAGTTTAAAGAATGTATAGTGACGTCGAACTCTGGTGTCAGTTCGAGGTGATTTAGTCGAAAGCCTTAAGTTAGAATTTTAGTGCAACCGTTTGGTTATGTATAGTAATGAGACAGCATTTGCAGTTTGAGAATTGTCGGAAGAGAGGGGCGAGTAATGTTGATGGGCAGTGCTCCACGCAGACGTGGGGAGGTGAAGACAGTATGTTTGAATGAGTAAGTAAATCGGAAGTAGTAAACTTGACAGTAATGCTGATAGGCGCAGTGTCGTGTAGATTGTCCTTGATAAGGGTGCGAACTTTTGGAAGGATTATTGAGGAAGGAAATTGTGTATGATTTCGTGTAGGAAAGAAGTGGATAAGACAACTAAATGAGTTAAGTTAGTGACTTAGTGAGAAACGTACAAACGAACTGATCGTTCAGTGTAAGCTATTGAGAATAGTAGGGTGTGATCATGGTTACCCCTCCTAGTTGAGTGGGAGAAACCGAGGTTATGTTATATGACTGGACGCTTGTGGCAAGCAGCAAGAAATTTATGAGTCTTCAGGATAAGTGCAATATGGATAGGTGAGTACTCCGATAAGGAAGTAGAGAGGTTTCCTACTATTAGACACGTTAAGTGTGAATTGATGAAGTGGTGAGAACGTACGAATTAGTTGTAGCCGATGTGATTCGGGATAGGAGTATGATATGCATAGACGAATGTCGGTTGGAAGAAGTAACCTAGAAATTTCTAGTATACCGAGGAGGGGATTCCTGGGGGTGAGCTTGTCGGAATATACAAGGTTGGCCTTGTGCCAAGATGTCAGTGAGGGAGTTTTCCTGGTGGAGGATTCTCGTTGTTGTGGCGGGAATTCCCGCCAAGTTCTCTCTCTTAAGGAAGTATAATTGTACGAGAGACCTTATTTAGACGTGTTTAAAACCGTGAGCCCCGATGTGTGGACGGAGGCGGGCAAATGGAGGCGTGGTTGGTCTTGGTTTTATCAGGTAGTTTTAAGCGAGTATAGTGATCGAAGAGGGTACAAGTAAGTAGTGCAAGATGGCACGATTTAGCAAGTGGTGCCTCGCCGAGGGCGGTTTCAAAGTATGGGGTGCAGTTATGTTTCCCATCTGAACGGTCTGAGGCAACCGAGTAGAACTGAGTGGTTGGATTGAAAAACATAAGGCTTTGATCCTTGAAGTTTGAGAGAAAGGTAAGGTGGACTAAGTCTGCGGGTTCGTCGAAGCATGAAAGTTGAATAGTTAGCGCGTGATCTTGAAGTACTAGATGAAATTTTGGAAGGATTCGTAGTATGAGGTGCGCCTCTGTTATGAGGAACAGATGAGAGTAGCTGTAGTGAGATCGACCTTGCAAGAATTACAAGCGATAAGAAGTTGACTTTCGTCTTTAATGAGCAAGTTAGAGTAGCGACATGCAAGTAGGACTTGCCGGAAGAAGTAAGAGTGTTCATCCGACATTTCATGTCTTAGGCTTAAAGAAGTGTTTGTCAAAGGTCGTTGTGGCTGTTCCTTTGAGGGGACATAAGTATAGATGAGAGGTTGACTTACGTAGAAGGACCGATAATAATCGTGAGCGGTAAAGTTTGCTAAACGAGGAACATAGAAGTTTGACTAGTAAAAGTTCAGTGGAAATATCATAAGGGACGAGGAGCAGCGTGGGAAGTAGAATCCGATATGAAGTCTAAGTACCCTCGCTGTTTCGAAAATGGAATTCCGGGGACGGAATTCTTTTGAGGGGGGAGTGTTGTAACGACCCAGACCTTTTTGAAAGGGGCTTATGTTTTTATGTTAAGATTTGATATAAGTGAAAGTTGAGGGGCTAGTTGGTATTTTTGGGATGGAGTATAAAAGGGCTCAAAACCCTAGGAACATTCTCATTTCACTGATTTTAGTGTGTGTGTCGGCTGGATTTGTGAGGGGAAAGAAGAGGAGAAGTCCTTTGAAGGTTTTTGGTGCATTTGGAAGAAAGGAGCCATCAAACCTTGGGATTTGAAGAAGAAATAGCATTGGATTTCGTTTATCGCAAGCAATCAACCAGGTAACACCCTCTTGTTTCATCGATTTATCTTTAATTAGGGAGCAGAATGGTTAGTCTTGGGGTTTTTGTTCAAAAGTGAAGTTTGAAGCTAAAATGAGAGAAATCGGGTCTTATAGTGTGTTTCGATTGCTAAGAACTCAGTAATTGCTAAGTTTAGGGATGTTGTTGCTATTGCTAATCTTTACCTCGAGAGAATCGAGCTAACCAGTAGATTTCAGCCTTAAAAAGGGTCCAGGTCGTCGTCCGGAAACTGCCCTGGACGTCCGGAAACCTTCTTGGGCGTCCGGACTCCTTGCTTGGGAGAAGGTCCCCGGAAGAGGAAGTTTTCCGGATAGGTTGGGTTTTCCGGGTAAGAGTTGTGTCCGGTAAGTTCGGTACCCGGAAAGGAGTATCGTCCGGAGAGTAGTAGTTACCCGGATAAGGGTGTTGTCCGGACTAGGTTGTTGTCCGGTTAGATGGGTGTCCGGACTCTTTAGTGTCCGGAAGAGTGTGGTTGTCCGGATAAGTCTAGTCGTCCGGATAAGTATGCCGTCCGGATAGGTAAATCGTCTGGAAACCTGTAGTGTCCGGTAAGCTTGGACGTCCGGAAAAGTGTTGTTGTCCGGAAAGTATGGTTTTACCCGGTAGTCTGTCCGGGAAAGTTGTGTGTCAGATGAGAAGTGTCCGGATAGTCCTAGTCAGCTTATAAATCTGTCCCCTCGTTCAGGTAGACAATTTGGAAGTAAAGAGCAGAGTAGGGAAAAGCAAGCAAACGTATCAGGTGAGTTTTCTAAACTAAAATGTGTGGCTTTTAAAGTGTTTTTCTAAAGTGGTTACATGATGAGAAATGCCATGTTATTATTATGCTTTTAATTGCATGAAAGATGTTCAAAGTTCTATATGTGAAAGCTTATGTAAAGTTATGTGACAGTTTTATGAAAGGTTTTCGTGAAAGTGTTTATAAGTGAATGATTTTATGGGGCGGACCTATTCCGTGAACGATTATGGGGCGGACCTATTCTGTGGTTGTATGCATGCATTGTGATAGACGTAAACTGGCAAAGACGGGAGAGTAGACCCGCCAGTGCTCGTGCGGGAGAGTAGACCCTTTATGCCAGGGGAAGTGGCCCCAATATAAGGCAGCATGAGACTGACTCGTTGTCACCTTAGGGTGGCTTCAGGGTGTCAGATTACGAGGGGCGGACCATATTCCGTGAATGATTTTATGAGATCAGTTTTATGAAAGATTTACGCTGAAAAGATAAACTGTTTTATATGCTTTGATAACTGTTAGGAGGGATTCACTAGACCTCATGGTCTAACCCTCACATTTTCAAATAAAACCTTTTTCAAGTAAGCAGGTACAGAAAGGCTCTAGCAAGTAAGCAGGGCGTTAGCAAGAGAAAGATGGATAGTGTAGTGACACTATAGCTCATCTTAGTTTACTTCTCAGTTGTGTAGGTTGTTTCCGCCAGCCAATGTTGTTATATTGTAAGGAAATTTTGGGTTCCGATTCTGGGATACTCTATGTTATGTGACCTTGCGTGTTTATTTTAAAGAATGAAATGTTTAAAATTTTTGGGTTGTTATAATTTCAGACTTCAGACCTCTTAAAAAACAAACGGCACCTTAGTGCCTACCTCTAAGATAGCACCTCAAGGCCCAACCTTTTTATTGCCTACTAGTACTAGAAAGTCCTTATAATCATAAATCTCAAATGGAACGAGATAAATTCCATAACTCATGTTTAAAAGCTACATCATAACCACATATGTCCATCCATAAGCCTGAAAACAAAAGGCAAAATCCTTAAATTAGGTCAATAAATTCATAAAATATGATATTTGCATAAACATACTAAAATATGACCAAAGTTGTATATAAACCATCTTAAATATATTCTATGCATAAAAAACTACTAATCAGGCTTAGATATGTACGTAGTTTTGAGTGGGTTTTTGAAGAGAAGATGAATTTGGATCTTCTTGTAATCCTTTTGTTTTGGAGCTAATAAATGCTTAAAAAGATGGATTTAGGACCATAAATAAATGATATACCAAGTGATTTGGTAAAAGAAAGAAAATAGTTGAAAGTGAGAAAAATGAAGAAAATGACAAAAAGTCACAGTTCCCACGTGAAGAACTATACGGCCCTGTTTGTTTTTCGACAATTCGGCCCACATTACTTTTTTTATTTTTGTTTTACCCCTTAATTCTTTGCATGACCCAGATCCAGTAACTCATTAATAAATTAATTTTATTTTGTCAAGGCCCAACTTTTGATTCACAAATTAATTAATTTAAGCTTTTAATTAAAATAAAAAGTAAAACTTAATTCTTATAATTAATTAATAATGGCTTAATCTATAATTAAAGCTTTTTTTTTAAATAAAACATAATCCGACTATTTTCAAATCCAAACACATTTAATTCATAAAATGTTTAATATGGCTAATTTAACAATAAAATAAAGAAAGTATTTAACCGAATTTATAAAGTTTAAGGGTTTTATTATTCAAAAAACTATTTTTTAAAGACTTTACCATTTAAAGTTGGATAGTTTATTGATTTTTTTTACTTTCCCTTCTTATCAGGGGTGTGCATCGGACGGGTCGGGCGGGTTTGGAGGACAAGTCAATAACCCGATCGGATTTCGGATATGGTTCAAGTCCCGAACTTTGGGTTTAGGATTTTAGATTACTTCAGGTTCGGGTAAGTCGGATTTCGGCTTGGGTTCGCTTGGGTCTCGGGTATAACTATATGCAAAAATTATAATATTCAACGCTTTCGACGATGAACTCAAATGATTACCAAACGCTTACCCAGGTAAACATTTATCAAGTCACATTACCTTATCGGATGAACATGGCAAGGACAAAGAAACTTCCCCGGTCGGTAAGAGCTAAGAGCTAAGGCAAGGACCGAGAGTCTTACTCAGTAAGTGAGTGCAAAGACGCTTACCATGGTTAGCGCTTACTGGGAAAACTATTGCACAAGACACCATTTTGGTGGATTAAAATCGTACCCAGTAAGTAAGTGATAGTGTTGAATTTTTACAGGTAAACGCTTATTCGGGTAAGCGTTTGGTAAACGACCCCCTAAGTTTGCTCATTATAATCTAAAGGTCCCAAGTGAAACTATCTTATCACCAACTGTTTGAGATAATACGAGCCAACATTGTTTATTAATCCAGTATTCTGAGATATCTTAAGTTATCTTTGTGGAGATTCATGTATTTGACAATACGAACAAGTCTATCTTGTGGCATGTGAATTGATTTTGGTACTTTGAGGTTTTCAACACAACAAACATGATCTTCAAGGCAATTTTGGAGGGATTGTTGAACTCTTGAAGCTTACAAGAGCATCATATACTTGTTGGGTTACAGTTTTCAGATTTCAGGACAGTCGGGTTTTACACAACACCTCGGTTCCGGTTTGGTTCAGGTTTTCGGACCATTTCGAGTTTTCAGTTATATACCTAAATATCACAGTATATACCAAAAAAGTCCCCAACTTTTTGAAGAAAATTATAGGAAACTAGCAAAAAGAAAAAGAAATACAAAGTATAGCAATTATGAAATTCATTCTTTGGCTTTAACATATTTACATTCAACAAAGATTCAATTAGATTCACCACCACATTTGAGACCGATTGTTCATATCAAACGTGCGCCGCCGTGAAGAGCTGCTGAAGATCGTCGGAATAAATCTACTTCTTTGGCTTACTCCATCATCGGAACTTGAACTTGAAGTAGACGACAAATCCCTCCCTCCACCACCACCACCGAAGCAAGAAAACATCCCACCGAAAACCCGCCGCAATCCGCCACTCTCTCCATCACCGTTTCCTCTTGAACCCCGTGACCCCCTCCATCGGCTGCCGCCATTAACGTCGAATCCACCATCCATTTCCGTATAAACCACCGGAACCTCCCTCTCCCCTCCTCTCCTCCCCACCGCAAAGCCGCCGCCAGGCAACCTCCATATCGTTAAACCCACCGCTTCTTCATCATTATTATTAATATTATTATGACCTCTGTTCGATCTTGATTCTTGATTTTCCGGCGGCAGCTCATGGCGGCACACAGGGCATGAATTACGGAAAGTTAGCCATGGAAGAATGCAATCCGAATGATATAAATGTTTGCAGGGCATTTCTTTAGCTTCTGTTCTTAATTCAAATGGGTCTTTGCAAACAGCACAATGGGATTCTGTGGAGATATGTATCTCTTGAATTTCAATGGTTGGAAGTGCTTCAATGGCGGCCTTTGAAGCCGGTGGATTCTGATTCATTCTCCCTTCAATTCGAGTCAACTGATCCAATAAGCGATCAAAACCAGAACCCAACAAAAACTCCGACATACTCACCGGTAACGGCCTCAAACCAGACCCAGCTCCATCGTCGTAATACAACTCAAACCCACCACCGTTGCCGGATTCAACCTCCCGTGTGTTAGTGTGTCCTCGGAGGACGATGACAGGGTTAAACGGCGCTCGATCACCGGTGTTCCTTCTAGCATGCCGGAGCACCGGCGTGATAGGACTCCGTTCTGAGCTCTGTTGCTCGTCGCCGGCCATGTACATAGCCGCTGCCGGAAAACGTCTCCGGCGAGACTCCGAGATTGTGGTTTCCGGTAACTGGGTGGGGCTCTGGATCTCCTCTATGAATCCACCGTCGCAATCAAGGCAAAATATAGAGGAATCTTGCCGGAGAATTGGAACGTTGATTAATCGGTTGCATCGGTAGCACCAGTACGATGATGATGAAGATCCGGCCACGGACATCAAGAAAACTATTCTTCAAACAAAACCCAAATTGTTTGTAAGACGGAGAAAAACAATCAAACCATTGTAAAAAATCTTAAAGAAAATGAAAACCCAAATCCGAAAACGACTTTTTTTTAATAAATTAATTCGTTCTCAACAAAGAACCAATCGTTGGAGATGATTGATGAACCCTAGACAAACAAAATAAAATTCCCAAATTAGATTGCATGAACCCTAGGTATACAAATCAAAATCGAAAATTCAAATGGAATGAACCCTGTATATGATGACAACTTTTGAATAATTGGCGGAAGACGACTATTAACGGCGGTGGGAGATTGAGATGGGAGATGGGAGATGGAAGACTATATAGGTGGAGGGATTGGAAGAGTCATCGAGGCTTGTTAGGGATGGACACGTGGCACGAAATTAGAGGCATGAGTCATAGATGAACCTTGGTGGAAATTGTATGCAATAAAATTACACTTGGCTACCTTTAAGTTTTAACTATAGTTAAATGTTGTCTCATTGTTTATGAGAGTTGAAGTTCCAATTTTGTTCTTCTTATATCATATTTTCACATCTTTTAGGGTCTGTTTGGTACACTGGATATGACAGAACAGAACAGAGATTACTGTCTCATGTTTGTCATGACTTTATGTGGAACAGACATAAACATAGTGAAACTAGCTGGAACAGGCTTGTTTCACCCCCAATCCATAGAACAAGCTGGAACAAGGTGAAATAGACTTATATTTTACCAATATAACCTCAAAATAAAATATAATTCTCTTCTAAAATATCAAATACACGTTCTATTTTATATTTTATTTATTCTTTAAATTTTATTTATTGTATTTTATCTAATATTATTTGTTTTGTTCTGTCCAGTTCTGTCTATCAAATGCTGAACAACTGTTCTGTCCTGTCTTGTTCTGTCTTGTTCTATCCTGTCTGCGTACCAAAATCACCCTTAGGGCCTATTTGGTGTAAAGGAATGGTTTTAAGTGATCTGATGACATGTTTTAAATCTCAAGATATTGACAAATTTGATAAAAGAGGTATAATAGAGATGTGATAAAAAGAATTAAGACTCATAAGATTTGGATTTTAAATGACTATCATCTCAAATGGATTTCTAAATTCAATGGTTTTAGGATTTCATTGAAATCTCGAGATTTCATATCCAAAATTTCCTTAAATCCAAATATAGAATAGAATTTAAATTTAATTTCAAATCCCTCTATATTCTACTGCTATGACAAAATATGCAACACAAGATATGCAACACATCTATTGCTATGACAAAATAGTAATGGTAACGATGAGGGGGTGAAAGTTTAATATTTAGAGTAGACGGATAAATAAGTAAAAGTAGGAGGGTGAAAATGAAAGATACGTCACAAAGGAGCCGAGTTGCAAACTTGAAATGTGATATGACACCCCGCGCATTCATGCTTATCTAAGCTCTCACGTGTCGTCACCGACCCCCTTTTTAATTTTGACACATAAGATTTCCATTAACTTTTTTCTAATAAAAACATTCTTAATTCAAAAACTTTTTCAAAAGCTTTTTCATCAATTTTATTATAATCTTTCATCATCTATTTATAATGTTTTATAAAAGCCCCTTATATTTAATTTGTCATTTTAAAGTCCACGACATATTCTTCAAAAAAAAAATTACTTGACATTAAAATTCAAATATTTAAAAACATTACAGTAAACGATATTTAAAAAGTAGTTCTAAACCTAAATCCCATATCTCGCTTTAGTTTCGTCACACAACATTTTATGATACGCTAGTTGTTCGTTTGTCATTCCTTCTGTACTTTGCGATAGGATTCTTATTTCTTCGAATATCTTTGAGCGGTTGAATGATTCTTTCAACTCCTTGATGTTTTCATTCACTTCATCTATTCGAGACATCCACAAAGTAGTAGTTTTATTGATTAGATCTCGCATATCTTTCATTTCGGCATTTGAGGTAATCGCGATTTCTTTTTGTTTCCTTTTTGCCCTTTTGGTTCCCATGGGACGGAAAGTATGAATGGGTTATATGAGAAAGTGAAAGAGAGTTATATGAGAAATATAAGAGTAATGGGTTATATATAGAGGATAAATATTACTTATATTAATAAATTATATTAATTAATAAATATTAAAAAGGTTAAATTGTAAATAAAGATTGAATGGAGGGGTAATATGAAAATTTATATGAAAAAGGTAGAAATGAAAAATGGGGTAAAATGAAAATTGATTTATAAAAAGTCTTTAAAACAAAAGGTCATAGATTTAAAAGCTTTTCTCTAAAAAACTTTTTACTCCAATGCTAAAAAGTGTTTAAAATAGTTTTTTCTAATTGTAAAAAGTCTTAAAAGACTTGTGCATTGAAGATGCTCTTAGGGCATCCACAATGGTTAATCCATGATAAAAACTTGATCAAAATAAAAATATACTAAAAAAATCTTGGTCCCATCATATTATTTTTTTCTCTCTATTTGGCTCTCACAATATTTTCTTCAAACACTTGAGAAATCTCAAGTGGTTGATAAGTAAAGCTTTTTTCAAGTGGTTGTTTCCAATAGTCAAGTCTTCATCAAACTATGTTCAAACAACCATTGGAGACACGTTCTTAATTTGTGTTAAGAGTTAAGACGTATTTTCATTGGTAAAACCATAAAAATAATGAAATAATGAAATAATGAAAAGGTCAAGACGTCATTGTTCAAATTAAGTTAGCTCAGAGCATCTCCATCAACTTTCTCAAAAAAAAATTAAAATGGAGAATGAAAAGTTAAAATCTTTAAAATAAAATTACATTATCTTCAATATGTTTTCTTTTTTATAAACATTGATTATAATATTAAAATATTATTTTTCTTTCCAAATATTGTTTTTCAAAGATTTTTATTGGTCATTTCATTTAGTAATCATTTATTGGGTTATCTTCATATTTGGAGAAAAAACTCTTCTCTCTCCTACTTTCTCTATTTTGAAGATAGTTTTGTGGAAGCTGTTGAAGCAAAAGTATAGCCCAAAATCCTCATATTCTTCATTTTCTTCAAAATGGAGAACCTGTTGGAGATGCTCTTATAGATTAACTTATTTTTTTTAATATATATTTAGATGGATATATGTTAGTTTTTTGATAAGTTATTTAGAATAGTTTATGAAATCATTTTCAACAGTTATTTTAAAATAAAAAATTGAACTTTTATTCTCTAAATTGTTCTAACAGTTTTTCATATTGTTCTCTAAAAAAACGAAAACTAGAGAAATATATAAATTTAGAATATTCTTTAAAACTTGGTATATGGAAATAAAATTTATTTTTTTATTCATTTTCACCAATAGGGTTAAATTATAATTACTTTAAACAAATTTATTTTAACAGTTGTATTGGGATGATAAATTTGTATAATATTTTAATAATATAATATATGTGAAAATCTCTAAAATATAGAATCTGTTGGAGTTAATGTAATTCTTTTTAGAGATCTTAATTTTTAAATATTTTTATCAAACCATTTTTTATTCGGATAAAAATAAAAACGGGGTAAAATGGTTATTTCTGATATTCAGACTGTTATTCAGCACAAGAACTTATTTGTTAACACCCAGACAACTATATCAATACAACGACTATATCCATACAGGATTTAACCCACTTTTTCTTCCCAACAAAGCTTGCAATTTAGCAAACCGACATCTACATCAGCAAAGCAAAGCAAATCTGATCCAAAATTCAAAATAGAGGCGAAAGTTGATACCAAGTAACAACCATAAGAATCAGAAACGTAATTTATTATAATGGAAAAATTGTTTACTAAATTTACAAGTTGGTTTTCCACACAACACACACTCAAACTTCCTTCTTGGCACCTCAAACCGACCACAACAGAAAACAACAAATTTAAATCCGTCAGCAAAAACTAAATAAATACTCCAAAACCCCATAACACAAAAAGCAGAGATATATTCTTGTGAAATTTATGAAATCAAAACACACGTGTGTGTATGTATATGTATATATAGACAATTAGGCATTGTTTGGCCAAAAAAAACTAGCTTATAAACTAGTTTTTTTAATGTACATGTTTGGATGATCATAAGCTAGCTTATAAGCTAGTTTTTTGAAACGTTACTTGAAGTAGCATTTCAGTAGCTTTTTGGAAATATTCCAATATTGCCTCTTATTATTATTAATAAATATTAATTTTTTAAATTTAATTATAATTAATTCATAAATATTAATTAATATTAACTGAAAATTATTAAATTAAATTTTAATTATACATTGATAACAATATTTAATTATTTAGAATTATTGTTAATCATATAAATTATTTTTATTTATTTATTTATTAACATTAATGAATATATTTTAATCATCAATTAGAATTATTTTTAATTATTATTTGATTAGTTTTTCATATTGTATGTAACGATAATTTAAAATTATAAGTTAATATATATATTTTTTTCTAAAACTTGTTTTACCAAATTCAAAATTTATAGTATATAGGTAAATAATAAACTTTAAATTTTATTTAATTAACATATTGTATTATTTAATTTTTCTTTATTACATTGGTTGTATTAATTAACATATTATATTGTTATAAATTTGTTTTAATTACATAATTAAATTTGTAATTGATAATTATTTAAATATGCCCTTTTTAGTCATTTTACATGCTTATAAACTACTTTTGTCAAACGTGACTTTTTCATCAGCTAGCTTTTCAGCTACCAGCTAGCTTATCAGTCAACAGCTAGTTTATCAGCTACCAGCTAGTTTATCAGCTAGTTTGCCAAACATAGCCTTAGGAGAAAGAATACCAAGGAATCGATTAATCACTCTCAAGACGATTAGGGAATCTTTATATATATAAAAGCAAAATCCAAGAGAAATAACATGGCACAATGTTGATTGAGAATATTAAATGTTGAATTGTGATTAACTTTGGCTATCCCACATTGATAGAAAGATGAAAAGTTGAAAGATAAAGTTGATTATATAAGGAGAAGGATGCCAACTTTTTTTTACATGATCTATGATTTATTTTAATCCATTTTGGATTAAAGAGTTAACTTTAGTTACAAATCTTCATATATATAAAAGCAAAATCCAAGAGAAATGACATGTCACAATATGAATTGAGAATTTTAAAATGTTGAATTGTGGTTAACTTTGGCTAGATGAAATTGGTTATATAAGGAGAAGGATGCCAACTTTTTTTACATAATCTATGATTTATTTTAATCCATTTTGGATTAAAGAGTTAATTTTAGTTACAAATTTTCTTCATGTTAAATAGATATTATGTCTTTATATATTTAAAAGCAAAATCTAAGAGAAATCTTTATATCTTTATACATATAAAAGCAAAATCCAAGAGAAATGACATGGCACAATGTAGATTGATAATTTTAAAATGTTGAATTGTGGTTAACTTTGGCTATCCCACGTTGATAGAAAGATGAAAAGTTAAAAGATGAAGTTGATTATATAAGAAGGAGACCAAATTTTTTTACATGATCTATGATTTATTTTAATCTATTTTGGATTAAAGAGTTCATTTTAGTTACAAATTTTCTTCATGTTAAATAGATATTATATCTATATTTAAAAGCAAAATCCAAGAAAAATGACATGAATTGAGAATTTTAAAATGTTGAATTATGGTAAATTTTGGTTATTTCACATTGATAAAAAGATAAATAGTTGGAACGTCTTTATCTTTATATATATAAAAGCAAAAACCAAAAGAAATGGCATGTCACAATGTGGATTGAGAATTTTAAAATATTGAATTATGGTTAACTTTGGATATCCCACATTGATAGAAAGATGAAGGGAAAAGTTCAGAAAAACCCAATGGACTTTGTTGTTTGGAATGATTAAGTCATTGGACAATTTTTTGGAACAAATAAGTCACTGCACTTTTTAAAACCTGTTAAATAAATCCTTAGACTTTCTAAAACCTGTTAAATAAATCCCTAGACTTTCTAAAACCTGTAGATACATCCTTGTATTACAAACTCTCTCAACTTCCACACCAACTCAAAAAATGGCATCTTGCTTCCGCCATTCAAGTATTCAACAACCCTAGAAGATGACTCTGTGACTCTCTTCACTGCGACCACTCCCGGATCAATCCATCACCACCCCCTCCTCCTCCTGCCATTCACCACAACCACCACCCCCTTACCCCTCCATACTATCATGCAAACTCACTATCAAAAACCTCTCCTACACCATCAACATAGATTCCCACATCACACTCCTTGGACTTTTATGGCTCCCGAATAAGCCAAAGCGTGTCGATATCCATAAGAAAACGAATATGATAGAAACAAATATTTCTATCATAATTGCAGTGCTTCTATGGTACTAACGGCAGCCTGCATCAAAACGGGGAGGCCACAAATCACAAGACGGGCAATTGAACTTGCTGAAAGCTGATTGCTAAAAGACGGGTGGCCCGAATACTATGACGGAAAACTTGGAAGATACATAGGTAAGCAAGAAAACATGGTCAATTGCACGATATTTGGTAGCAAAAATGATGTTAAAAGATCCATCACATTTGGGTATGATCTCACTTGAAGAAAATAGACAATTGAAACCCATCATCAATGTTAGACCTTATATACACGAATTGAAATTCGTAACACACAATATTGAATCAAATGAAAATACTGAATTATTGGACGTCTATCTAGAGGATACAACAACTCGTTCAAGAATCGAACTCTTGAACCCGACGAATCAAACTATGCTTCCATGATGAAGAACAATAAAGAACTTTGAGAGAATTTCAGAGAATATGTGTTTTTTTTCGTCTATCATAATCTGTTACATATGCTTCCTATTTATACTAGATCAACCGGTGCCAATGAACCATTGTAACTGTTCGGTTATGGCGGTTGGAGGATGAAAAGTCACACCTTTTCATCTTTGCCCTAATTACATATCTAGTACTTGAGGTATGATTGAGATTATCCCAACAATCAAAAGATCCTCCTCTTAGACTTGCTGAAAACCCGAAACATAACAAACTCGAGATTGAAAAAAAGACGCGAGTAATCTATTTTCTTCGTGATAAACCGGATTATAAGTTGGTTTTATTCTATCTTCGTGATTTCGATCCTCCCATTTTACTCCTTGACGAGCCTACATCAGGGTTAGATAGTAGCTCGGCTCTTCAAGTGATCGAGCTACTATCAAACATGGCAAGTTCAAAGCAACGGACCATCATTCTTTCGATCCACCAACCAAGTGATCAAGTCCTCCGATACATTTCCAACTTTTTAATCATCTCCAATGGTTCTTACGTTTAGAGAACTCGTGGAACCAATTTGGAGTAATCCAAAATATGGCTATTTTGGATTCATTAAGAAAATATATTTTTGTTACTTTCGCCACAGTGTGGGCTGAACAAACGAATGGCAATGAAAGGACCAAATTTGTTAACTTGCTTCCTCAAATTTATGAGACGATTGCTGGGTTAACATATATGCTTGAGCATGATGCTCACAGGGCCATAACTTGAAAACAGAAATCGATGAACTCAAAACATAAATCGAAATCAGTAACTTGAATCGATAAGAACACAATAAGAATCGATAAGAACTCGATTTCTGGATATTAAGAATTAGAACTCGATTTCTGAAATTAGAAATCGAAATCGAAATCGATGAGGACGAACTCTGATTAATCGATTTATGGAGAAGATAAACCCTATTTCTGGGATAAAGAAATCGATCGATTTGGTAGAAGAAGGAATTGATCGAGAGATGATAGAGGCCACGATCTGTTTTGAAACATGGCTTTAGCACTAAACCTGTAGAAACAGACGACGCCGGTGGTCTGCCGGGATGAGGGCGGAGGAGCCGGCGGCTGGGATGGGCTGATGGAGGTGGCGGTGGCGACGGGGACTGGTGGTGTATGGCGGTCTGGCGGGAAGCGACAGTGGGGGAAGCGATGATTTGTGGCGATGAAGAGACGTTCAATTGAAATTAGGATTTAGTTTTTTTTTAATTTATAATAATACCTGCTATACAGGTTACAGGTTATAATTTTATGTCAATAAGGATTTATTTGATATATTTGAAAAGTCTAAGGATTTATTTAATAGGTTTTAAAAAGTCCAGTGACTTATTTGTTCCAAAAAATTGTCTAAGGACTTAATCATTCTAAACAATATAGTGCATTGGGTTTTTCTAGACTTTTCCCAAAGATGAAATGGTAGAACATAAAGTTGATTATAAAAGGAAAAGAATGCCAACGTTTTTTACAAGTTTTATAAATTGTTTTAATCCGTCTTGGATTAAAGAGTTATTAAGAATTAACTCTAATCTTTATATATAAAAGCAAAACCAAAGAGAAATGCCATGGCACAATGTGGATTAAGAGAATTAAAAAATACAAGAGAAATGACATGGCACAATGTGGATTGAGAATTTTAAAATGTTCAAAACTTTGACTATCCTACATTGATAGAAAGATGAAAAGTTAAAAGATGAAGTTGATTATAAAAGGACAAGGATACCAATTTTTTTACATGATCTATGGTTTATTTTAATCCATTTTGGATTAAAGATTTAATTTTTGTTGCAAAATTTTCTTTATCTCTATTTATAGTTTTTTCACATATCTGATGAGATAATAAGAGGTAAGAAAGAAATGGATACAAAAAGTAGGGTCAACTGTCAACAATGAAACAAACATACATTAACTTATTGGCTAAGATCAAGTGTAATATTTGATACGTAGGAAATCGGTTCACTTAATATCGATCTTAACTCTTTTTATGGAAAAATGTCCCACATATAAAATATATTCCTTGTTTTACATTACATTATATAAAATTTCAATCGAGAAATTACAATAAATCTTAACTTACTCCAATATTTCTCGAAATTAATTATTGACATCCAAATTTTGATCCATTTTTTGAGTTAAATAGTTATATTTTATTCACATGACGAAACAATTCATGTGGTAGTTAAATATTTTGAGAAAAGTTTATCATCACCGCACGGTGAACATCACTGGTTTATTTTAATTGTAGTTCATTAAAGTGCTATAGTATGTTGTATATTTTGTAGAAAGTAGCAGGGGAATCAACACCTTAAAAAAATAATAAAGAAATATTGTGGCGTTAGCGGATTATAAAAATTGCCGACCAAACATTTGTATGGTACTACTAACAATGTTGTCCCATTTATCTGTATCATATTGACAACTTTGTTTTTATTTTATAAAAATATTCTCTATTTTTTATTTTTAAAAGGGTGCCTAAACTAATTAATTCAATGTTTGTTCAATAGTGTTATAGAAAATGAATTGTTTAAAAATCATCAACCTAATTTATATATTCTTTCATAATGATACAACACATTAATATTATTGTAAGTAGATACACAAATCACTTTAATTAAAAGAAGTTGGGTAGACAAATTGATATGAGTGATAAAAAAATCACAAAATAAAAAATAATATTCATTTTCCATAAATAAGACATTCTGTCGATTTATACCGATCAACAATAAAAATATAAATGATATAACTTGGTTATGCAATTGGTGTCATTTACATTAATCAAGTTGATTTCTATGTGCTAATTAACTTAATTTCAATGTGTTTAACACACAAAAATGTAAAACCCAAGTAAGTAATTTTAATTTTTTATGGTTTCAAAACTGAAAACATCATATAAGCAAACAATAGGTAATGACAACTGTTGATCGAACTATATGATGGTAAGGGATGTTGATCGATGAAGAAAGACAATGACATGATGAATAGCCAAGGGGCTTATTTGACGAAATTGGTGGCGACCATAATAGTGGTTTAAGGGAACGTTGCTTAAAAGTTGTACCATATAAGTCAATTAATACACATATTAGAAGTCAACTAGTTATACGATGATCTAGATCAATTATTGTTAACCAATAGGCTTATTTAATATTTACAAGAACAAATTGACTTCTGAAAGTGGAATTTGTGAAAGTGAAATTTGATTCATAGAATTGAAAGTTATTGATATGACAAATTTCTTGAACCAAATTCAATCCTCCTATTTTGTTCATTCTTTTTTAGGCTTAAGAATCTTTAAAATTCATTGAATTCGACCACCCTCTTGATTTTATCACTCATTGGATTGGGAAAGGATTTTAATTAAATTTTCTTGAAAATCTATTATAAAAAGACAAAAACACCCTTGTTTTTTAGAACATGGGAAATCAATGATCCCATCCCCAATGATGGCCGATCTATGCAATATATATATATATATATATATATATATAGAGAGAGAGAGAGAGAGAGAGAGAGAAGTTCAGGGGAAAACCTCAAAAAAATAAAAAACTGAAGAATACTCCGTTAGTCTTGCATCTGGACGATATACACTTGTACATACAAGTAAATTTTGTAGTTTTTTGGTTTTTATACACATGCATTATGTACTTGTGCATATATGCATGTGTGCATGTTACAAATCACTTGTATGCACACATGCATACCATCCAGATGAATGACTACCAGGGTGTTCCTTAGTTTCCGTTTTTTTTTTAGTTTTTCCTTTGAACCTAACCATATACATGAAAATAAAATAAACATTTAAAAACTCAAGATGGTAAAGAGAGAGATGAGAGAGAGGGTGAGAGAGTGTGTGTGGGAGAAGAGAGGCGAGAGGAGAGATGCGGGGCACGACAAGAGATTTAGGTATAACGATGCATGGCAGAATCGATCGACCAACGTACAGAAGAATCCAAAACTGTTTTCGTTCTTGCTTTTCAATTTCCATAGATATTGGGAGGTTACTGACCTATGTAAAACCTTCAAGAGATATGGAGCAGTTTCTGATATATACATGGCTAAAAAGGTATGAAAAATGGTGAAAGATTTGGCTTTGTAAGATTCACTTTAGTTGACGACGTGAAGAATTTCGAGGTAAAATTGAACCAGATTTGGATTGGGACATACAACCTTAGAGTATTTTTAACAAACAAAAACGAAAGGGAGTACAATGGGGTTGGGATGGCACGAGGTAGAAGAGAAGAAGAAGGTAAAAAGGAGCGGCAAACAAGAAACAGCAGGACGGAGAATCACGAAACCTATGCTGAAATTGTGAAAAACAGTTTGAAGGTGGAAAAGGAGGACAGTGAGAACAAGCCGCAGATCTTGGGGAGATGGGAAGCAGACGAAAAACATGTGGAGTACCTTCAGGCATGTGCGGTGGGAACACTCACATCGATTGACAATGTGAAAGCAATCCAAACACTATGCAAAAAGGAGATACGAGAATGTGGTAGAGTAAAACTAGTCGGAGGGAGGAGTGTCTTGATAAGATTTGAAACAAAGAACGCTCTGGAGAAAATCTTAAAACAACAAAGCTCACGGCATCCACTGTTGGGTTAAGGATATGCGAAGGTGGACAGCGGGTTTCCGAGCATCGGACACGTTAGTGTGGTTGCGAATCGAATGAGTACCACTACACGTGTGGAAAGAATCGACCTTTTCAGAGATCGCGAGCAAGTGGGAGAGAGTGTTAAAAACGATGAACTATAATCTGGAGGAACAAACAAATTTGTTGTGGGGTACGGTACCGATTAGCTCGGGATTGGTCTCGAAGATAGTCGAAATTAAAAGTATATAAGTAGGGGATTTATGTTACGTGATTAAAGTCGAGGAAGAAGACAATAGTCTGTTGGAAGTTCAAAATGAGGTTGATGAGAGCCTTCACGATTGGGAGAGCGAGGAAGACGGGGACGACTCATCGATCCCCTCGGAATGGTCAGAGGGAGAGGAAAAAGACGAGGAAGACTATTTGGTGGAGGAGAGCATATTCGAGAATATGAATGTAAATCATGGGCTAGAAGGTGGTTACAAAGGAGAAGGGGGCAGAAAAGGAGGAGGAGAAGGGAGCGGAATCGGGAACGAAGAAGAAAACCGACTTACCAGAAAAGGCGACGGCCATCGTGGGGGAGTCACCGGAACAACCAGTAGATGGCCAGTCAGTTGAAGGGTCACAAAAGTCGGCGACCAACATCACAATTCCAAAAACGAGGGAGGAGGCGATGAATTTCGAGGAAAAGGTATCAGACAACATCATGGTGAATGATAGCAGCAATTCCAAAGCTAGAGAGGTGTCGTGTAAGCTGGAAGGAGGTACTGAAAGTGGTCCTACAAATGTGAGTGGGCCTGAAAATCCACTTGGGCCAACTAAACACAATGGGCCAACTGAAAGTGATGGTGAGAAGTTAGATGGGCTTATAGAAGTTGGGTCTGTCACTAAATTAGGAAACACAAAGGGGGAAACTGGGCCAATTAATAATATGCCAAATAATGGAGTTGTGTCCCAGAAGGGAGACACGATGGATGACAAATTGCAGAGTCAAATAAAATAAATCAAACAGGAGGAAGAACCAGAAAATAGCGAACTCAAACAAAGAAAAACCGTCCGCATGGAGGAATGACAGTGTTAGCTTTGGAAGGGGACGGTTTAGGTTCCATTATTTGAAGCAGTTGGCGAGATCCAATAATCCTTCGAAAAACATACAAAAGAAACCAAGGAGCGATGGTAACACAAGTAAAGCGGGTGGAACGAAAACGAAAAGTGGGGGAGGGTCGATTTCAGCTTCAACCAAATTGGCCCTTGCAAATGAACTCAAAAGCATGGATAGTCAAGAAGGGTTGGAGACTTTCGGTAATTTGTTGGGTGTCACTTGGGAGGCGAGGAGTGGGAAGAAGAATAAGGCGGAAAGCAGAGCGCAATAATCAGCAAGTATCCGGGTAAGTTCGAGTTATTTGACGATTATTATGAAGATAGTATCCATCAATATAAGGGGAATGGGGTCGAAAAATAAGAGAGATTGTGTGAGAGACATTTGCAAAAAGGAAAGCCCTTGTATGGTGGCGATTCAGGAGACAAAACTCAAAGAGGTGAGCAACCGATACATCACATATTTATGGGGAAGTACAGATTGGGACTACGACTTCGTCCCGGCCACGGGCAAATCGGGGAGATTGTTGACAATTTGGAATAAAAATACATTCCAAGGAGAATTCATTGTAAAGGAAGACAACTTCTTAGCTACGGTGGGAAACTGGAGAAATAAAAATGGTTTGGTGGGTTTCGTTAACGTGTACGCTCCAAGGGAACAAAAAGAACGAGTGGAACTATGAGGCAAATTGGAGCAACTAAGCGAAAAAGAGGAGGTGCGTTGGGCGATTTTTGGGGACTTCAATGAGGTTAGCAATGAGTCCGAAAGATTGAATTCGATCACCAACTTAAAAGGTACGGAGGAATTCAACGAATTCATCCGAAGAGGAAAGCTTGTAGAAATTCCAATGGGATGGAAGAGATTCACCCGTGTAAGTGATGACGGGCAAAAACATAGTAAGTTAGATCGTTTCTTGACAACTTTTGAGTTCGGCTCGTTATGGAAAAACTTGGGGGTGAAAGTTTTAGAAAGGAAATGGTCAGATCACGCGCCAATTATGTTAAGCGACAATGATATCGACTTTGGGCCATGATCGTTTAAGTTTTTTTGATGCGTGGTTAAAAAACGAGAGCTTAGGGGACGCGGTTAGGGAGGCATGGAGTAAAGATGCGGCTTCAACGAGACCGGATTGTGTATTCCGGGACAAGCTTAAGAACGTTAAGCTTGCTTTAAGGGGATGGTGCAAAGTGAAGTGAGGAAAAAGCCGATGCAAACCGGTTGACGGATCTTGAGTAAATTTTGGATCTACATTCAAGTTCTCATCTTCTCTTTATATAGTTTTTTTCTCTTCAAAACCTTTCACTTTCTTACCAATGTGGGACAATCAAGATTTCACCACAATTCACTATTTGACAAATACTTCATTCTTATTGTGCCAAGCACCAATGTGGGACAATCAAAATTTCACTACAATTAATCTTTTAAGAAATGCTTCATTTTCATTGTGCTAATGAGTATGACTTGACACAAAAACATCGCATCTTCCTTTCTTATACAACCTTACTTATTTCAATATTTCAACTACTCATCAATGTGGAACAACTTAATGTCAACCACAATCCATAATTTGAGGGATACTCCATTCTCAAAATGTTACATCAAATACCCTCGGTTGTTTCATTTATATATATATATATAATGAAATGAAAATTTTAACTATTACATTAAGTATTTTGTCATGTAAATTAATTAAATAACTATTTAACCCAAAATTGGATCAAATTTTAGATCTAATTCAAGTTCTCATCTTCTCTTTATATAATAATTTTCTCTTCAAAATCTGCCACTTTCTTACCATTGTGGGACAATCAAAATTTCACCACAATTCATTGTTTAACAAATACTTCATTCTCACTGTGCCAAGTCATCCACATTGGTTTATCCTTTAATATATATATATATATATATATATTGTTATATTGATATTGATTTAACTATTACATAAAATATTTTGTCATGTAAATAGAAAAAATAACTATTTAACCCAAAACTGGATCAAATTTTGGATGTACATTCAAGTTTCATCTTCTTTTTATATTGTTTTTTTTCTCTTCAAAACCTTTCACTTTCTTACCAATGTGGGACAATCAAGATTTCACCACAATTCACTATTTGACAAATACTTCATTCTCATTGTGCCAATGAGTATGAGTTGACAGAAAAATATCTCATCCTCCTTTCTTATACAACCTTACTTATTTCAATATTTCAACTACTCACTAATGTGGGACAACTTAATCCCAACCACAATTTATAATTTGAGAAATACTTCATTCTCAAAATATCACATCAATTACCCTCGGTAGTTTCATTTATATATATATATATATATATATATAATGAAAATGAAATTTTTAACTAGTACATGAAGTATTTTGTCATGTAAATTAAAAAAATAACTATATAACCCAAAATTGGATCAAATTTTGGATCTACATTCAATTTCTCATCTTCTCTTTATATAGTATTTTTCTCTTCAAACCCTTCCACTTTCTTACCAATGTGGGACAATCAAGATTTCACCACAATTCATTATTTAACAAATACTCCATTCTCATTGTGTCAAGTCATTCACCTTGGTTTCTTCTTTAATATATACTAGTGTTGGACCCGTGCGTTGCACGGTGGCGATAATTTATTTTTATAGATAATGAACTGAATTAAAATAAAACGTAATTCATCAATATATATGTATATATATGTATATATATATATATATATATATATCAAAAAATAAACCAAATCGTCATCATTGATTACTATTTTATTTTGCACTATAATATTTACCTTTTAGTTGGTTTTGATTCCAACCATGGTTATAGATAACCATTCATCCCTCTTTTTTAGACCCATCATTTTTCTTCCAAATTATCATATTACTGCTAATGTGGGATAATTAAACATAACCTTATTTCAAGATTGAGGAACACTCAAACCTCATTGTTTGAAGTCATCATCTTTTATTTTTCTTTTAAATTTGTGCCACACTTTTTACTATTTGGTTGATTTTGATTCCTACCATGTTTATAAATTTCAAAACCCTTCATTCCTCCATTTTATATTCATCATCTTCTTCCAAACTATCATATTCCCACCAGCGTGGGATGATAAAAATCAACCTTATTTCTAGATTTGAGGGATACTCAAATCTCATGTTGTGAAATCATCATCATTGGTTTTCCTCTAATCTCGCACTCTGATTTTTACTATTTAGTTGTATTTTATTTCAACCAAAGTTATAGATTTCACAACCTTTCATCCATCTTTTTATACCCATAATTTTCTTCCAAACTATCATATTACCACCAATTTTAGATGATGAAACTTAACCTTATTTTAAGATTTGAGGATTACTCAAACCTCATGGTCCCAAGTAATCATCATTGGTTTTTCTTTAATTTTTTACTATTATTTTTACTATTTAGTTGGTTTTGATTACAACCATGGTTATCGATTTCAAGCCAATCATCCCCCTTTTAATACCTATCATCTTTTTTCAAACTAATATATCACCACCAATGTGGGATGACGAAACTAAATCTTATTTCTGATAAGGATAACTAAGCTGCTGTTTATATGTTGTTGTTATCCCATATTTTCCTCATTGTTTGTTACATTAGCTTAGCCTTATCTGTGTATTCATCTTGTATAAATATCTCTTCTATTAATGAGAATCAAATAACTTTCTCACTTAATTCATCTCTCCATATGGTATCAGAGCTCTGATCCTCTCTTCTCATTAACACTTTTCCGCCATCATCTCCATGGATTCTCACCACACTCTTCCAAACAGCAGCGATCCAACCAAACCGCTTGTTGTCGTGAACGTCCATTCCGTTCAAAAACTCACCCCTACAACCTACCTCACTTGGAAATCATAGATCGAAGCTCTTCTTATAGGGTATGATCTTTTTCACTTTGTGGACGGATCACACCCACCACCCTCGAAAACAGTAACCAAGGCTGATAAAACAGAGCCAAATCCAGCCTATACATCCTGGTTTCGTCAAGATAAGCTGCTATTCGGCGCCCTTGTTGGCACCTTATCACCCACCCTTGGTCCTCTTGTCACTCGGGCCACAACAACCAAGGAGGCATGGGACATCCTAGCCAACACATACGCTAACCCATCCCGTGGCCATGTCAAACAATTGAAAACTCAACTCCGCAACATCACCAAAGGCTCGCTATCCATTGAAGAATTCATGCACAAGATCAAACGAACCGTGGATGAATTAGCACTATTGGGCACCCACATCTCTCAAGAAGATGTCACCGATCGTGTTCTAGACGGGCTTGATGAAAGCTATCAATCGGTCATCGATGCAGTCCATGCACGTGACTCTCTGATCTCCTTCGAGGAGCTTAACGAAAAGCTCATAAACAAAGAGCTTATGCTTGCGGCTCGAACGAAAATAGTTGAATTTCCAGCCACGGCAAATCCTACAAACACCCGATGGAACAGTAACCGTAATCCATCCTTCTCTCCTCACAACAAACAACCCTCTAATCACTCACCCAAACACTTCAAACCATTTGAAGGGAAGTGTCAATGGTGCAATGAAAAAGGTCATGTTCTTGCTTACTGTCCAGTATTCAAACAACTCCACCCTAGCATCCATCTCTCACCTCGTGGCAACCGTACCCGACCCCAAGCTCATGCAACTACTACCCACACCATTTCTTCTCCTCAAGGCACACCGGGATGGCTACTCGACAGTGGAGCAAGCCATCATGTCGCTACCGATATCGCCAACCTCTCGCTTCACTCTCCTTACGATGGGATGGATGAAATTGTAATTGGCGATGGATCTGGACTTCCGATCTCACACACCGGTTCATCTCTTTTACACTCTTCCTCTCGTTCCTCTAATTTATCTAATATTCTTCGTGTTCCTTCCATGCATAAAAACATCATCTCTGTTCGTCAATTTTGCCATGATAATAAGGTCAATATTGAATTCTCAACCTTCTTTTTCTATGTCAAGGAACCTAGCACCGGGATGGTTCTATTCCAAGGTCCAACCAAAGATGGAGTTTATGAGTGGCCAAAGTCCTTTCCTTTCCCACCTAGAGTCTACAACACCACCAAGAATGTTGATTGGCACCATCGTCTTGGCCATCCTTCCGCCCCCATTTTAAAACAATTATTATCTACGTTATCAGTTTCTTATATTCCAGTTTCGCATTGTAATGCTTGCTTAGTTAATAAAAGTCACAAACTCCCTTTTGTTTTATCTACTCTTGTCACGTCTTCCCCATTTGAAGTCATTTTTAGTGATGTTTGGTGTTCTCCCATTCACTCTTTTGATAACTTCAAGTATTATGTAATTTTTGTTGATCATTACACAAAATATGTTTGGCTATATCCTATGAAAAACAAATCTGATACTGCCATCATATTCCCCAAATTTAAGGCCTTGGTGGAAAACTACTTTAATAAGAAAATCAAAACCCTCTACTCCGATAACGGTGGTGAATATACAAAAATTGCTTCCTATCTTGCTCATCACGGGATCACTCACCTCACCTCACCGCCACACACACCTGAACACAACGGATATGCAAAACGTCGTCACCGCCATATAGTCGAGACGACTTTAGCTCTCCTCACACACGCATCAATGCCGTTAAAGTATTGGTCGTATGCTACTCTTACAGCTGCTTATCTCATCAATCGAATGCCAACTCCAACCCTCAACAACCAATCTCTGTATCAAAAACTATTCGGAACAACTCCGAAATACACAAATCTCCACAATTTTTGGTGTTTATGTTATCCATGGCTAAGGCCGTACACTCCTCATAAACTTGCCATAAAATCAACAGCATGTGTCTTTCTTGGCTACTCACCCAGTCAACATGCATATCTATGTCTTGATCCAACCACCCATCGCATCTATTCATCCCGACACGTAAGGTTTGTGGAAACCATTTATCCGTTTTCTCAATCTCATCCTACTACTCCCATGACTAGTGAAGCTCTTGAGGAATGGTGTTCCTTTGCGGTTGCCACCATACCCGCAACCCACCCACAACCACCGGGCGCAACCCACCCACAACCACCAGAATCGCCCCTCACACCAGCCTCACCTACCTCACCAACTCCCGAACCCCCAACACCACCAATAACTCCATCGTCCGAGCCCATCACCCACTCACAACAACCAACAGCACCAACACCACCCCCTCCACCGCCACCTCATCCATCCAGCACCATCACCACAAGGGCTAAAAATAACATCTTTAAGCCGATCAATAAGTTGAATCTCAATGCTCAGCTTCACCCGATTGAGCCAAAAACGGTCAAACAAGCCTTATCAGATCCGGCATGGAAAGAGACTATGTCCACTCAATATAACGCTCTTATCAACAACGACACATGGGAGTTAGTCCCTCCCTCTTCGGATCAAAATTTGGTAGGCTGCAAATGGGTCTTTCGTGTGAAATATACAAAAGAACGAAAAGTTGAACGATTAAAAGCTCCTCTTGTGGCTAAAGGGTTTCATCAACGACCCGGTCTTGATTACACGGAAACGTTTAGCCCGGTAATTAAACCCTCAACTGTCCGTCTCATCCTCACTCTTGCCACCACTAAAGGTTGGCCTTTGCGGCAACTCGATATCAACGATGCCTTCCTCCAAGGCACCCTCAAGGAAGACGTGTACATGGCTCAACCCCAAGGCTTTGTTGACAAGACCAAACCTCATCATGTTTGTCGGCTTCGAAAGGCAATCTATGGTCTAAAACAAGCACCTCGTGCTTGGTACACCGAACTTAAAACCTACCTTCTCGAAGTTGGATTCGCAAACTCGGTCATGGATACTTCCCTGTTCTTAACAAAAGGCACTAACCCTCCTATTTACGTACTTGTGTATGTTGATGATATAATCGTTACAGGATCATGCTCAACAACAGTTTCCAACTTCATCGCTCGTCTTGCAAACAGGTTCTCACTCAAAGATCTCGGTGAACTTGATTATTTCTTAGGTGTCGAAGTTCAAAGGTGCTCCCACGGATTATTCTTATCCCAACGCAAATACATCGCTGACCTTCTTGATCGTGCAAAGATGTCTGATTGCAAACCAGTTTCTTCTCCTCTTGACCTCAACGTCAAGCTGACCCTAGGTGTGGGCACCACTCTTGATAATCCAATAGAATATCGCACTCTCGTCGGTGGTCTCCAATATCTGTCTCTCACTCGCATTGATGTTGCATTTGCCGTAAACAAACTCTCACAGTTCATGCATAAACCAACTACAGTGCATCTTCAGCCCTTGAAACGCCTACTTCGATACCTCCAAGGCACGATTGATCTCGGTCTACGCATATACTCTAACTCCCCGCTTCATCTTCATGCATTCTCCGATGCAGACTAGGTAGGCGATCGAGATGATTATATCTCCACCGGCGGTCATATTGTTTACCTCGGTAAAAATCCCATTTCGTGGAGCTCGAAGAAGCAAAAGTCGGTATCAAGATCATCCACGGAGGCTGAATATCGATGTGTAGCCCAAACAGCAGCAGAAATTGCATGGGTCAATCATCTTATGGGAGAATTACATCTTTCTTGCTCAAATGTACCAGTTATCTACTGCGACAATCTTGGAGCCACGAAACTCAGTGTCAATCCTGTTTTTCAGTCATGTATGAAACATCTGGGTGTTGATTACCACTTCATTCGTGAACGAGTACAAACCGGCATTCTACGCGTTGTCAATGTTGCTAATGACGATCAGTTGGCGGACGTCCTAACCAAGCCATTACCGCAGAGTCGCTTAAAGATGCTTCTAGCCAAGATCGGACTTTCCCTTCGGCCGTCCATCTTGAGGGGCCATGATAAGGATAACTAAGATGCTGTTTATATGTTGTTGTTATCCCATATTTTCCTCATTGTTTGTTACATTAGCTTAGCCTTATCTGTGTATTCATCTTGTATAAATATCTCTTCTATTAATGAGAATCAAATAACTTTCTCACTTAATTCATCTCTCCATAATTTCAAAATTTAAGCAATACTCAAACCTAATGGTCCAATGTCATCATCCTTGGTTTCTCTTTTAATTTTGCCTAATAAAATTTACCATTTGGTTAGTTTTGATCCAACCAAAGTTATATATATTGATGTTGATACTGAATGGTATTGATATATTGATTAACTGGATATTGTAAAATGAGTCAACTTTATTTGTTATATAAATAGAGATTTTTTTTTTGCCAAAAAATGGTAGGCTAAATCGAGTCAATCGTAAGAGTTGACACAAAAACATTCATCCCTCATCACTTATACCCACCTCATACTTTAAAACTTGCATCTTCATACCAATGTCGGATGATGCAAAAGTAAGGTAAGCTAAATTGAGCTGACCACATTAACACGAAAACATACATCTTCTTTTTCTTATAGCCATTCCTACATCAAAACTTTTAACTTTCACCAATGTGGGATGATGGAACTCAACCACACAAAAACATTCATCCCTCCTTTTTTTATACTCATCTCATACTTTAAACTTGCATCTTCTCACCAATGTGGGATGATACAAAAATAGAGTAAGCTAAATTAAGTCCACATAAATTGACACAAAAGCATCCATCCCTCATTTCTTATAGTCACTTCCTACTTGAAAATTAAGTCAACCCATGAGTTTTCACAAAGACTTTCTCTCCTCCTAACAAATAACCACATCATTCTTTCATTCTATCATCTCCTAACCAATGTAGGATAACCAAAATGCACCAAATTACAAGATTTGATGAATACTCAAATGTCATTGTGCCACCTCATTCTTGGTGGTTTTTGTTTTAATATATATATATTGATTATATAAATAAAAGGGATAGTGAAAAACAACCAACCCAAAACTTGAGACGGTTAGCCAAAATTAGCCAACCACATGAGTACATATAGAGGGTCAACTAAAATAAGCTAACCCATGAGTTTTCACAAATACTTTCTCTCCTCCTAATAAATAACCACATCATTCTTTCATTCTATCATCTCCTAACCAATGTGGGATAACCAAAATGCACCAAATTGCAAGATTTGATGAATACTCAAATGTCATTGTGCCACCTCATTCTTGGTGGTTTTTGTTTTAATATATATACTAGTGCGGAAACCGCGCGTTGCGCGGTAGCATGAGTAATTTTGGTAGTAATATGTAGATTGTCCATTTAAATAAATATATAAAGATGTAAAATAGTTAACTCTAATAATGCAATCGTATGTCTTTCATATTTCTTTTATATACATAAAGATGTTATATAAATACCTTTATTTTGCAAAATGAAGGTGGTTTTTAACCTTATCATTTAAAAAAAACCATTATCTTATCATATACTTACGTCTATTCTTCAAACTAAAGATGTCTTCTTAATATGGGATAACCAAAATCACACTTTATATCAAATTTTTAAAAGAGTTAGCTCTCGTAATGACACATCATACTCACATTCATTCTTCAATCTCAAGATTTCTCATCAATCAGGAATAAGCGAAATCACACATACTTCAAAATTTTAAAATATTTCAATCTTAAAAATATTTTTTTATTTTGTATTGTTAACTTGTTTGCTAAAAGAGCGTTGGTCAAAATGAACCAACCGTAACTTTTGAGGATCAGCCAAGAGTCAACAACATGAGTTTAGAGGATCGGCCAATAAGAGTCATCCCCATGAGTTACCACAAAAGCATCTCAAACTCCCTTCATATACCACCATTCATTGTCAATATTTCATCATTTCATCAATGTAGGATACACAAAACTCAACCACAATTCAAGAAATGATGAAATATTCATTCATTAGGATATTATTTCATTCTTTGTGGGTTTACTTTGATAGGGGTTAAATCAAATGAGAACCACAAATATGTTATAAACCGTGAGAACCGATATAAAAAATATTTTTTACATGATATTTTTTCATCAAATGCTAGGATTTATTATATTTTACTTCAAATATATATGTTTCATAATATGATAGTTTCACATTGATTTGTTTCACCATGTGAATATGCGCGCTGCGCGGTGACAATTTATTTTGTTAGAAAATATGTCATTAACAAAACTACCAAGTTGACCTTGTTATCATTCTTAATAGCTACGTCACGATTAGTAATTATTATTTACCTCTCGGAAACACCTCAGAAGCACATACTTTGGGCCGACTTGTAGAGAATCTCTTCCAAGGAGAAAACTAAATAGGGAAAAGTTCAAAAATTCTCAATGAACTTTTTCATTTTCAAGAATTAATGAATAAATCATTGAATTCTCTCATTTGAAATGATTAAATCTCTAAACATTTTTAAACTTTTCTCAAACCAATAAGAAAACTATTAAACACCCGTAAGTGTAAAGAAATACTAAATTAAAATCAACTCGCATAAAGGAAAAGGTAGTGTCCAAGCCAATTTGGCTAAAATGACATAAATGTAGTTTCTAAGCCAATTTGACTAAAATGACATGATCGATATCATGAAGGAATGGAGCTGAACCTATTGTCAATTGTACAACTCTCTTGCTATCCATGTCTTGTAGATCAACCCTTTTGTTAAAGTTTCCATGTCTTAAGGAAAATGAATCAATTCCCTTCTAAGTCACAATTCATGGGACGATGTTCGATCAATTTTTTTTTTGAAACGACAACAATTTTATTAACCATCAAAACAAAACAATACACGGTTTATACATGGGATACGACCGTAAACAGAAACCGAACAGAACGATAAGACGCCGCGAAGGACACTTAAAAATACCAAACACACACAAAGGCTAAGGGTAGATCAGTTTGCAAGTAGCAAACCAAACAGCCGAGTAATACAGCCATCCCCAAACAGCTGAGTGTTCAGTAGCTTAATCTAAAGCCCACATTCGGCTTTTAAAACCGTAATGTTCAAAAACGATGCGCTTAAAAGACCCAAAAGTTGAAGTCCTCTCTTTATGCTTTGTGATCCGTATTTCTTCAAGATCCGAAAATAGACTTCAAAAATGGTCGCATCTTTGTACCTACAAAACATATATAGAACTTACTTATTTTTGTGATTTTGTGATTTATTTTTGCGATTAAATACATAAAGTATCTAATATTTATTTTTATTGCAATTAACTAAAAGTAAATGTAAATAAAGCGATAAAAGTGGGAATTAGCTCAAAATTATGGGAAAACATGGCTAAAATAGGGTTAATAAAATAACCCTATCAAAAGACGTGTTAAAAAATCAATTGGGAAAAGGGCATGAATGGAAAAAATTAAAGAACATAAATGGAATATATTTTTGAAAAAATCCCATGGAGTTTATTGAAATGCTAACTTGAAGTAGCCGGATCATAAAGATTATAAGTTCACACAGCTTCATTCTTTTCAAAATCCTTTAAATCCAAATCTATCTTCATTCTATTCATATATTGGTGGTGCTTCTTTTTTGTTCACTCGATCTGAAGGAAACAACTTAGGTCCTCGGTTTGCAAGAAACGGAAAAAGAGTAAAAGTTTAGAAAGAGCTACAACAATTTCAATAAATTTAACACATAGCTGAATATTCCATAGAAAGAAATATCAAATAGAAAACATTGTATAAATAAATTTGCATTCAAAGTTTATCCCTCCCTGTGGGATTTTATAGTGTAAAAGAATACCATTGTATGATGTACCTACTACTACTTGTAGAAAGAACATGTATTGGAAGCATATTTAGCAGGTCATGTATGTGTTATGTTAGTATTAGTGTGACTTGGAAATGAAAATTCCAAGTAATTAGTTTGGTCTTTTTTGTACCTCTCTGTCTTTTGGATTTGATGTTAGTGAAGAGTCAACTTCCATGGTACTATAACTCTGTTATTGAGACAACAAACAACCTTTTGTTTATTAATATTACCATATAATGTACTCTATTTTTTTATATTGCTAGTGGTGACTAATAAGGAATCATGTAGCCAAATGATAAAGATAACAATCAAGTTAAATGATGCAAATTGGATTGTAGTTGTCAACCTTGTGTGTATTTCACCAAGACCCAAAACATCATTTGTATATCAAAATATTGTACAAATCACGATTCATTAAATAAACACTCCAATTTATAAATCTAAAAAATACAGGAACTCAAGAAATGACTATACCTTTGTTCTTAAATGATGGTGTTGATCGCCCATACTGTCGAAAGCCTTTGTTCTCATATTCCCCTATCAACTCGATTTAATCAAAATCCGCATTTTTGTTAAATGTTGAAAGAGAAAATCCATATGACTTATCTTATATGTTAAGAATCCTAAATCACCATAATATGCTATCCTGCAAAATCATTTAAAGAGAGAATATATTAGGTAAATGAAATGTTCCCATAAAGGGAGTAATTTCGACTGGGAACTTGGTACGGTTTGGTTCAAATTTGCTTTATGGTTTCAAGGAATCGCTTAATAGTTTTACAAAAAAGGATTAAGTAATTGGTCAACAAAATCAAGACAAAACACACACCTGGTTCTTATATGTTGTTGGGGTAAGACCCAAAGTCTCAATGTTATCCTTCACGGCTGAACTAATACTTAGAACTTCTGTAAAAATGGCAGAAATAGACGAGGAATCTCTTTTTTTCCAATGGACGAAGAGAGAAACAGAACCTGAGGGAGACTTGTTGAAAAGTGGAAAACCCTCGCCAAAAGAGCAAGTGCATTGAATCCCACTTGGGCATTTGTAGGTCCACCCCTGTTTATTCTTGGTAGAGAACAAATATACAAAACTATTCGATGTTTTTTCAGAGTTTTCTTGAGCAGAGAGATTCGAAATATTATATAAGAGAGGTGATGATTAGAGTGTGCAAGCTCATCAAGAATGAATAGTTTTCAACAAAATTCAAAGAAGAGAGTGACCTTGTTCACAATTTATATATCATTATTTCAAACAGGTACCCCTTTAGATTATGGTGCAGGCCATGTTAACCCAAACAAAGCCATGGACCATGGCCTGATTTACGATATCCAACCTCAAGATTACATCAACTATCTTTGTGCAATGAACTACACACAAAAACAAATCCGAATCATTTCAAAAAGGTCGGAGATTAGTTGTGCAAATGCGACCCTTGATCTTAACTACCCTTCGTTCATCCTCGTCTTAAGCAATACGAACACACATTCATTAAGTAAACACTCCAATTTATACCCAATTTAGAAAATCTAAAAAGTTACATGAAATCAAGAATAGAAAAGACCTTTATAGCAGGAGCTTGAAGATCAACACTAAGCATAGGTTTTAATTTATGTTGTCTACTCATCTTGTGTCGATCACAGCTGAATAATAAAAATTGGCATAACAGAATTCATAAATGATTAGGAGATATTAAGTTTAGAAGTAAACGAAAGAGATGTTAATTTCATTGGCACAAACAAAAAACATCCAACACATCTTTTATCTAAACTCACAATACCAGTTCATGATCCAACTAAACTCAAAATATAATCGAATAGAAATTACCTAAAATTTACGGATAAAAAGACTTTTCTTCCTGGTTCGTTCCAGATGGAATACCCCTGCTCAAATCAGACGTCCAGTTAGTCAAAGGCAAAACAACATATGTTAAAGTTATTGAAAACATAATGCAACCAAAACTGTGAAAGAATAATGATAAGAATATATGGCTATCGATAAGGGTGACATACCATAGCATCCAGTGAGAAATGTCGGCACACGGTGTTGGAGGTAATGGTTTGGGCGGCTCCATTGATCCATTGAAGTTCTACAAACCCTAAAAGAGAAGAGATGAAGGATCTGACAGTCTGCAAAAAAAAGCGATACAACATTTTGGTGTCGATTCATAGACTGAGAGATGGAGAAAGAGAGGAAAGCGAACCTGGTGGAGATGAAGGTGAGTAAAACTCAAAAACCCCTAGGCCAATGACACTCCAATCGTCTTCTCTGCGTACTCCACCAAGTTTTAGGCGAGTGGAATAGGAAAAGATAACCCTAGCGAAGAAGAGAAACGAAGTGGGAGCTTGGAGCGGCTAAAAAATCAATACGAAGCGGTAAAATCCGAGTGAAGGAGAAAAAAGAAAATTGTGTTTTGGGGTCTTTAGAGGAGGCCACGTCAGCTGACCTGGTTTTTGTTTTTAAATATATATTGATTGGTTGATTATATAAATAAAAGGGATAGTGAAAAGCAACCAACCCAATACTTGAGATGGTTAGCCAACATAGCCAACCACATGAGTACATATAGAGGGTCAACTAAAATAAGCTAACCCATGAGTTTTCACAAAGACTTTCTCTCCTCCTAATAAATAACCACATCATTCTTTCATTCTATCATCTCCTAACAAATGTGGGATAACTAAAATGCACCAAATTGCAAGATTTGATGAATACTCAAATGTCATGGTGCCACCTCATTTGTAACGTCCCAAAAACATAACATGCATTCAACCAGAAATAAGCATTCAGATTACATAATTAAACTTGTCCAAAAATATTCATTCTTCTATACTAAACAAAATTTGACAGCGGAAGTCTAAAATCCACAGCCGAGAGCTACATCTATAGTCATTAGAATCCAAAACTCTGGAGTCGCTCTAGTCTCTAAATCCTCCTTGAGTCACTCCTAGTTCTTACTAGAAGAACCCACAGCGCGCTTACCTGAAAATGGTTTAGTTTTTGAAAAGCGGTCTAGTGAATTCCCTCCATAAACATTTATCACAGTATAAAGATCATTTCATAAAGGAAATACTTTCACGTCTTTCTCATAACATCATCCAAGGTTAAACACGGGGTTCAGGGAATTGCATAAGCTACTCCGATCGGGGCCTAACGGACACCCTCTCGTCTACGCCGGAATCCAAATGGACTCACCGTTCCTTCATGTAGGAGAAAACGAATTCCAACCTACAAGCTAACCTCCATATGCCCAAGGGATCAGAGATCCCAAGGTACCCCGTCCCCACCGAGCAACCGACTCCACATAGCATACACATACATTGAAACCATATGCATGAAAACATAAAACATCTTTCGTTTGTGGGTAAACATGTAAATCATGAAAGCATGCATAACTTTTATAAATCAATTCATGCTCGATAAAGGAACCATATTCAGTAAAAATGGTACGTCATAAAAAGGAGTGAGAGAACTCACCTTTGATTATCGTAGAACGCACTTCTTATATTCCTCCCAACTAAACCAGTCGAACACCTAAGGGCATTAGATTCGGATCAGATTAAACGGCTCAACCTACTGTCCAGCACACGTTTTCCAGGTACCAACTTGTCCGGACGTCATACTATCCGGATACCAAATATTCCCGGATACCCATACTATCCGGATACACCTTCTTTCCGGATACTACACCCGGTAACTCAATCTACCCGAAAAAACACCCACCCGAGAACTACCATCCTTATCCGGAAACTACCATAAAACTTCACCCGGAAACTAGCATCCGTATCCGGAAACCACCATATCGTCATGAACTGATGATGTCCAGGTACGACTGCTGCTCGAAAATAAATTTCTTAAAAGTGATTTCTAACCCGATTTTAGCCATTAGTTTGATTAGATAACCTCAAGGGTTCATCCACCAACCTCAAATACCCAATTAATCCCACTTTAATATCTTAAAATCGATTCATTAAGACAAAACCCATAAAACTCATTTTCAAGGAAAAAGTGGTGAAAACTCAAGTAATCATCAACACCAGTCCTAAGAATTCATAACAAAGAGAAGGAGAAGCACTATCCTAATCAGAAGAACGAATTAGGATGCATTACCTTACAGATTCTAGCTTAATCCTTCCTTTTTCTCTTGATCTCTTCTCAAACCCTTCTTCCTTTCTCTTGCTCTCTCTTAGCCGCCAACACCAACACCCAATTACTGATTTTGTGAAGTGAAAGTTGCCCTAGGGATTTGTGCCCTACACCACTCTCACCAATTGACAATCTAGTCCCTCAAGTTAACTTTCATTTATTTCACTTTGACCACCAACTCTAATACTCACTAGAATTTGGGTTGTTACAACACTCCCCCCTTAAAAGAATTTCGTCCCCGGAATTCCTCATTGGAAAAGATGCGGGTATCTAGCTTTCATCTCTGACTCCAACTCCCAGGTCGCCTTCGGACCCTTGTGGTGTCGCCATTGTACCTCAACCAGCTTAGTCTCCTTGCTTCGCGACTTCCTTATCTTAACATCCGTGATTGCTTTGGGTTCCTCTACAAAATTCAACTTTTCGTCCACCTTAAGGTCATTCAACGGCACAACTTTAGTCATGGCGGCTAGACATTTCTTTAGATTAGACACGTGAAACGCATTATGAATACTGCTCAATTCTTCCGGTAGGTCCAACCTATATGCCACTTCTCCAATTCGTTCAGTAATCTCAAACGGTCTGATGTAACGTGGGCTTAACTTCCCACATTTTCCAAATCGTACCACTCCCTTCCAAGGAGACACCTTTAGCAGAACATGATCTCCGACTTGGAATTCAATGTATTTCCGCCTCTTATTCGCATAGCTTTTCTGCTGGTCGCGGGCGACCTTCAGTCTTTCACGCACTTGGACCATCTTGTCCGAAGTCAGTTGTACAATCTCTGGCCCCGTTAACTGTCTCTCTCCAACTTCGTTCCAACACAACGGTGTCCGACACTTTCTACCGTAAAGTGCCTCGAACGGCGCTGCTTTGATACTCGAGTGATAGCTATTATTATAAGCAAACTCGATTAGCGGTAGGTGCTTTTCCCACGAGCCATGGAAATCCAAAGCACACGCTCTTAACATGTCTTCTAACGTCTGGATCATTCGCTCACTCTGACCGTCGGTCTGAGGATGATAAGCGGTACTCATCTTGATCTGCGAACCCATTTCTCTTTGGAAGCTCTTCCAAAACGTAGAGGTAAATCTACTATCGCGGTCCGCTACATTTGACGAGGGTACCCCCATGGCGGGTTACGATCTCATCGATGTACAACCTTGCTAACTGCTCCAATGAGTAAGACTCTCGTATAGGTAGGAAGTGCGCCGACTTCGTGAGTCGATCCACGACCACCCAAATGGCGTCATAACCCTTTGGAGTTCTAGGCAAATGGGTCACGAAGTCCATCGTGATCTGGTCCCACTTCCACATCGGTATCTCTGACGACTGGAGCTTCCCGTACGGCCTTTGATGTTCGATCTTTACACGCGAACACGTCATACAGGTCTCTACAAGATGGGCCACGTCTTTCTTCAATCCGGGCCACCAGTAGTCTTGTTGTAGGTCTCCGTACATCTTGTTAGTTCCGGGGTGGATCGTGTACTTCGATTTGTGAGCTTCTTCAAGAATCAGCTTTCGGAGCTCTCCGAGTTTCGGAACCCAGATTCTCCCATTCAGACATTTCACCCCTCGACTATCTTCCACTAACATGGACGCTTGCCCTACCATTATCTCCTTCTTAAGATTTTCGGTTTCGAGCACTTCAACCTGACATTTCTTTATCTCAGCTAATAGATTGAATGTGACCTCGGCCCTCATGGCCACAATCCTGGGGGTTTCACCTCGTTCCTTACGGCTCAAAGCGTCTGCCACCACGTTTGCCTTCCCCGGATGGTATTCGATCTTACAGTCGTAGTCGGTCAACAATTCAATCCATCTCCTTTGGCGCATATTCAACTCTTTTTTATCAAAGAGATGACATAAACTCTTGTGGTCCGTGAAGATCTGGCACTTCGTCCCATAAAGGTAATGTCGCCAAATCTTCATGGCGAAAACCAATGCCGCCAATTCTAAATCATGCGTAGGATAACGAGCCTCGTGATCCTTTAACTGCCGGGAGGCATAAGCGATCACCTTACCTCGTTGCATGAGTACGCAACCCAAGCCGAGCTTCGATGCGTCACTGAAAACCACGAAATCGCCCGAACCGTCCAGTAACGACAAAACCGGAGTGCTACTCAGCATATCCTTCAATTTCTGAAATGCTTCTTTTTGTTTCTCTAACCAGACGAACTTGACATTCTTCTTCGTTAAAGAGGCCAGTGGCGTGGCAATACGCGAAAAGTCTTTGATGAACTTCCGGTAGTACCCCGCCAGCCCGAGGAAACTTCGAACTTCTGACGGATTCCTAGGTTGCTCCCAGTCTCGAATGGCTTCAATCTTAGCCGGATCAACCATGATCCCCTTCTCAGACACCACGTGCCCGAGGAACTGCACTTCCCTCAGCCAAAACTCGCACTTGGAAAACTTCGCATACAACTTCTCTTGCTTCAATAGCTCGAGAATCGTACGAAGGTGGCTTTCGTGCTCCCCTTCCGATCTTGAAAATATCAGGATGTCATCTATGAACACTATCACGAACTGATCCAAATAAGGCTGGCATACCCTATTCATTAAGTCCATGAATGCTGTCGGGGCGTTAGTTAGCCCGAACGGCATCACCAGGAATTCGTAGTGTCCATACCTGGTCCGAAACGCAGTCTTCGGCACATCCTCCTCCCTCACCTTGAGTTGATGATATCCTGACCTCAGATCAATCTTGGAGAAGTAACTGGCTCCTTGTAACTGATCAAACAGGTCGTCGATTCTCGGGATCGGATACTTATTCTTGATCGTGACCTTGTTGAGTTCTCGGTAGTCTATGCACATTCGCATAGTACCGTCCTTCTTCTTCACGAAGAGCACAGGTGCTCCCCACGGAGATGTACTCGGTCCAACGAACCCCTTGTCTAATAACTCCTGCAATTGAGTCATCATTACCTTCATTTCGGACGGCGCCAATCTATACGGTGCGTGGGCAATCGGTGCAGATCCCGGCATCAGATCAATCCTGAACTCGATCTGGCGATCCGGGGGTAGACTTGTCAAGTCATCCGGAAATACCTCCGGGTACTCATTTACCACTCGCACATCGCTCACCCTACGCTTCTCTTTCTTGGCGTCCAACACGTATGCCAAGAACCCTTGACACCCCTTTCTCAAACACTTAGTAGCCCTAATCATGGAGATAAGGCTGGTCTTTCTATCACGGCGGTCTCCATAGATCACTACGGTATTCCCATCAGGTGACCGGATCCTGATCAGCTTTTTGTTGCAAACGATATTCGCATCGTTCGCGGCTAACCAATCCATACCCAACACTACGTCAAACTCTCCCATTGCCATGGGATATAACTTCGTAGGCACCAACCTCCCTTCTATATCTATGACACAGTCTTCTACTACTTTCTTAACATATACCCAACCATCATTTGCAGTTTCCACCTCTAGTGCTCTCTCCAAACGTCTAGGCCTCACCCCCAAACATTTCATAAAAGCATGTGATACAAAGGAGCGATTTGCTCCTGAATCAAATAACACCTTGGCACATAGAGAGTTCACTAGAAACGTACCTGCCACCACATCTTAAACTTCCTCCGCCTCTTCCGCAGTCATGCGGAATGCACGCCCTTTCGGACGCACTGGTTCTGCTCCCTTGTCATTTCCTTTTCCACCCGAACGTTCACCATACGGAACTGATCCCCCTTTCTTCAAGTGTGGGCAATCACTACGCATGTGGCCAGTAGCCCCACATTCGTAACAAGATTTTCCCCCACTGCGACAATCCTTTGACATGTGACCGGGCAAGCCACACCGGTAGCATGAGTTTGAACCTGCCATGCACTCTCCCCGATGCACCCTGTTACATTTCGTACATGGTTTTCCAACGGTGTCCTTACAAAGACGGTTGTCTGATCGAAACACTTTCCCTTTTCTGAAGTCCTTACCCGGTCCATCCCATTTGCGCTTTTCACCACCCTTCTCCGTCATCTGACGAACCTTCTCCTTTTCAATCATCTCGGCCGCATTAATGGCCGCCTGAAAGGTAGTGGGGTTCCTAGTCAGAACTAGCTCTCGGATACTGCCCTTCAGTCCATGAATGAAACGCTCCACTCGGCGTTCCTCCGTTGGCACATACAAATCTGCAAAGCGAGACTTCTCAATAAACTTTGTAGTATAATGTCGCACTGTCATACCTCCCTGATCCAACCCCAAGAACTCTTCTTCCAATCTTTTTACTGCCGCAAGCGGGCAGAACTGAGCTTTGAACCTGTCTACAAACGCTTCCCACAACATTCCCTTAGCCATTGCCGAACCCTTTCCCCCAGTCTCAGCCTCCCACCAGTAAACTGCATCAGATTTCAACATGGACAAGGCAAACATTACTCTGTCCCCATCAGCACACTTGCAAGTATCGAAGACCAGTTCCATTTCCTTCACCCATTTCATTGCCAAGACAGGGTCATATTCGCCCTTAAAAGTAGGGGGCTTGCATGAGGCAAAGGCCTTGAAATTGCATCCCTTAGCTGCTAACTCATTCATCACTTGAGGGTTTGAATTCAAGTGACTCCCAGTACCGATCGCTAGCGGACTAGACAGTTCCACGCTTTCTCGGTTCTCACTCGCTTCTTTGCTTCCCGATGCTGACTCATTCTGCTTAGTGAGGAGAGCCTGCAAGGTCTCTTGAATCTTACCCAATTCAGCAGCTAGGTTTTCTCGAGTGACAAACGTAGATCCGCGGCCTCGACCCCGTCCCCGTGGCTGAGTTACCCTCCTTGCAGAAGCTAAACTCTCCTGAAGAGAGTCTTCTTGATGAACAGGGGCTTCCACACTCCTCGTTCTTCTAGTTGCACGAGTCGTTCTCAGGTTCGGGTTTCCTCCATCCCTGGCCACTTGGGTGGCGGCCCGACGGGGTGTTCTTCCCCGACCCCTTCCACGACCCCTACCTCTTCCCCTTCCACGGGTAACAGTTGCCCTCGGTTCCACCGGTCCATTCTCTAGTACCTCTTCATCTTGATTCCTTGGCACCGCAGGTGCCGACCTACTCCTCAAAGTTCTCCCAGCCATTTCACTAATGCTGAAAGAAAAACAACAATTAACCTTTGCTAGATATGACACAACAATTTGGCTATATAAGGTAAGTTTAAGCACGCACGTGTACCTGTAAGTTCGTAGTTACACTTGCCAGGTGTAGTCCCAAACTTACCTTACACGTTTGTCCTTGGCACCTTATTTCCTAGCGCATTTATAGTGATCGTTCCTAGAGGCAATCCTCTGTCTCGGCTGTGTTTCTCATCTTACAGTTTAAGTTTAGGCCCTATTGGTCACCTAAATCCCTTAAACTAAGGTTCTGATACCATTTGTAACGTCCCAAAAACATAACATGCATTCAACCAGAAATAAGCATTCAGATTACATAATTAAACTTGTCCAAAAATATTCATTCTTCTATACTAAACAAAATTTGACAGCGGAAGTCTAAAATCCACAGCCGAGAGCTACATATATAGTCATTAGAATCCAAAACTCTGGAGTCGCTCTAGTCTCCAAATCCTCCTTGAGTCACTCCTAGTTCTTACTAGAAGAACCCATAGCGCGCTTACCTGAAAATGGTTTAGTTTTTGAAAAGCGAGGGTTAGACCAAAAGGTCTAGTGAATTCCCTCCATAAACATTTATCACAGTATAAAGATCATTTCATAAAGAAAATACTTTCACATCTTTCTCATAACATCATCCAAGGTTAAACACGGGGTTCAGGGAATTGCATAAGCTACTCCGATCGGGGCCTAACGGACACCCTCTTGTCTATGCCGGAATCCAAATGGACTCCCCGTTCCTTCATGTAGGAGAAAACGAATTCCAACCTACAAGCTAACCTCCATATGCCCAAGGGATCAGAGATCCCAAGGTACCCTGTCCCCACCGAGCAACCGACTCCACATAGCATACACATACATTGAAACCATATGCATGAAAACATAAAACATCTTTCGTTTGTGGGTAAACATGTAAATCATGAAAGCATGCATAACTTTTATAAATCAATTCATGCTCGATAAAGGAACCATATTCAGTAAAAATGGTACGTCATAAAAAGGAGTGAGAGAACTCACCTTTGATTATCGTAGAACGCACTTCTTATATTCCTCCCAGCTAAACCAGTCGAACACCTAAGGGCATTAGATTTGGATCAGATTAAACGGCTCAACCTACTGTCCAGCACATGTTTTCCGGGTACCAACTTGTCCGGATACCAACTTGTCCGGACGTCATACTATCCGGATACCCATACTATCCGAATACACCTTCTTTCCGGATACTACACCCGGTAACTCAATCTACCCGGAAAAACACCCACCCGGGAACTACCATCCTTATCCGGAAACTACCATAAAACTTCACCCGGAAACTAGCATCCGTATCCGGAAACCACCATATCGTCATGAACTGATGATGTCCGGGTACGACTGTTGCTCGAAAATAATTTTCTTAAAAGTGATTTCTAACCCGATTTTAGCCATTAGTTTGATTAGATAACCTCAAGGGTTCATCCACCAACCTCAAATACCCAATTAATCCCACTTTAATATCTTAAAATCGATTCATTAAGACAAAACCCATAAAACTCATTTTCAAGGAAAAAGTGGTGAAAACTCAAGTAATCATCAACACCAGTCCTAAGGATTCATAACAAAGAGAAGGAGAAGCACTATCCTAATCAGAAGAACGAATTAGGATGCATTACCTTGCAGATTCTAGCTTGATCCTTCCTTTTTCTCTTGGTCTCTTCTCAAACCCTTCTTCCTTTCTCTTGCTCTCTCTTAGCCGCCAACACCAACACCCAATTACTGATTTTGTGAAGTGAAAGCTGCCCTAGGGATTTGTGCCCTACACCACTCTCACCAATTGACAATCTAGTCCCTCAAGTTAACTTTCATTTATTTCACTTTGACCACCAACTCTAATACTCACTAGAATTTGGGTTGTTACATCATTCTTGGTGGTTTTTGTTTTAATATATATTGATTATATAAATAAAAGGGATAGTGAAAAGCAACCAACCCAAAACTTGAGATGGTTAGCCAAAATTAGCCAACCACGTGAGTACATATAGAGGGTCAACTAAAATAAGCTAACCCATAAGTTTTCACAAAGACTTTCTCTCCTTTTAATAAATAACCACATCATTCTTTCATTCTATCATCTCCTAACCAATGTGGGATAACCAAAATGCACCAAATTGAAAGATTTGATGAATACTCAAATGTCATTGTGCCACCTCATTCTTGGTGGTTTTTGTTTTAATATATATATTGATGATTATATAAATAAAAGGGATAGTGAAAAGCAATCAACCCAAAACTTGAGATGGTTAGCCAAAATTAGCCAACCACATTAGTACATATAGAGGGTCAACTAAAATAAGCTAACTCATGAGTTTTCACAAAAACTTTCTCTCCTCCTAATAAATAACCACATCATTCTTTCATTCTATCATCTCCTAACCAATGTGGGATAACCAAAATGCACCAAATTGCAAGATATTGATGAATACTCAAATGTCATTGTGCCACCTCATTCTTAGTGGTTTTTGTTTTAATAAATATATTGATATATTGATTGATTGATTACAATTATGATTTAAAGGGACAATATTACATGAATGATACAAAACATTGCTAATGATGATTTTGGTTTGAAAATTGTAGTATGTTTTTATATATCATATTGACAACTTTGTTTTTATTTTATAAAAATATTCTCTATTTTTTTATTTTAAAAGGCTGCCTAAACTAATTAATTCAATGTTTGTTCAATAGTGTTATAGAAAATGAATTGTTTAAAAATCATCAACCTAATTTGTATATTCTTTCATAATGATACAACACATTAATATTATTGTAAGTAGATACACAAGTCACTTTAATTAAAAGAAGTTGGGTAGACAAATTGATATGAGTGATGAAAAAATCACAAAACAAAAAATAATATTCATTTTTCATAAATAAGACATTCTGTCGATTTATACCGATCAACAATAAAAATATAAATGATATAACTTGGTTATGCAATTGGTGTCATTTACATTAATCAAGTTGATTTCTATGTGCTAATTAACTTAATTTCAATGTGTTTAACACACAAAAATGTAAAACTCAAGTAAGTAATTTGAATTTTTTATGGTTTCAAAACTGAAAACATCATATAACCAAATAATAGGTAATGACAACTGTGTTGATCGAACTATATGATGGTAAGGGATGTTGATCGATGAAGAAAGACAATGACATGATGAATAGCCAAGGGGCTTATTTGACGAAATTGGTGGCAACCATAATAGTGGTTTAAGGGAACGTTGCTTAAAAGTTGTACCATATAAGTCAATTAATACACATATTAGAAGTCAACTAGTTATACGATGATCTAGATCAATTATTGTTAACCAATAGGCTTATTTAATATTTACAAGACCAAATTGACTTCTGCAAGTGGAATTTGTGAAAGTGAAATTTGATTCATAGAATCGAAAGTTATTGATATGACAAATTTCTTGAACCAAATTCAATCCTCCTATTTTGTTCATTCTTTTTTAGGCTTAAGAATCTTTAAAATTCGTTGAATTCGACCAACCTCTTGATTTTATCACTCATTGGATTGGGAAAGGATTTTAATTAAATTCTCTTGAAAATCTATTATAAAAAGATAAAAATACCCTTGTTTTTTAGAACATGGGAAATCAATGATCCCATCTCCAATGATGGCCAATCTATGCAATATATATATATATATATATATATATATATATATATATATATATATATATATAGAGAGAGAGAGAGAGAGAGAGAGTAGTTCAGGGGAAAACCTAAAAAAAAATACAAAACTGAAGAATACTTTGTTAGTCTTGCATCTGGACGGTATACACTTGTACATACAAGTAATTTTGTAGTTTTTTGGTTTTTATACACATGCATTATGTACTTGTATGCACACATGCATACCATCCATATGAATGACTACCAGGGTGTTCCTTAGTTTCCGTTTGTTTTTTAGTTTTTCCTTTGAACCTAACCATATACATGAAAATAAAATAAACGTTTAAAAACTCAAGATGGTAAAGAGAGATATGAGAGAGTGTGTGTGCGAGAAGAGAGGCGAGAGGAGAGATGCGGGGCACGACAAGAGATTTAGGTATAACGATGCATGGCAGAATCGATCGACCAACGTACAGAAGAATCCAAAACTGTTTTCGTTCTAGCTTTTCAATTTCCAGAGATATTGGGAGGTTACTGACCTATGTAAAACCTTCAAGAGATATGGAGCAGTTTCTGATATATACATGGCTAAAAAGTATGAAAAATGGTGAAAGATTCGTCTTTGTAAGATTCACTTTAGTTGACGACGTGAAGAATTTCGAGGTAAAATTGAACAAGATTTGGATTGGGACATACAGGCTTAGAGTATTTTTAACAAACAAAAACGGAAGGGAGTACAATGGGGTTGGGATGGCACGAGGTAGAAGAGAAGAAGAAGGTAAAAAGGAGCGGCAAACAAGAAACAGCAGGACGGAGAATCACGAAACCTATGCTAAAATTGTGAAAAACAGTAGGAAGGTGGAAAAGGAGGACAGTGAGAACAAGTCGCAGATCTTGGGGAGATGGGAAGCAGACGAAAAACATATGGAGTACCTTCAGGCATGTGCGGTGGGAACACTCACATCGATTGACAATGTGAAAGCAATCCAAACACTATGCAAAAAGGAGATACGAGAATGTGGTGGAGTAAAACTAGTCGGAGGGAGGAGTGTCTTGATAAGATTTGAAACAAAGAAGGCTCTGGAGAAAATCTTAAAACAACAAATTTCACGGCATCCACTGTTGGGTTAAGGATCTGCGAAGGTGGACAGCAGGTTTCCGAGCATCGGACACGTTAGTGTGGTTGCGAATCGAAGGAGTACCACTACATGTGTGGAAAGAATCGACCTTTTCAGAGATCGCGAGCAAGTGGGAGAGAGTGTTAAAAACGATGAACTATAATCTGGAGGAACAAACAAATTTGTTGTGGGGTACGGTACTGATTAGCTCGGGATTGGTCTCGAAGATAGTCGAAATTAAAAGCATAAAAGTAGGGGATTTATGTTACGTGATTAAAGTCGAGGAAGAAGACAATAGTCTGTTGGAAGTTCAAAATGAGGTTGATGAGAGCCTTCACGATTGGGACAGCGAGAAAGACGGGGACGACTCATCGATCACCTCGGAATGGTCGGAGGGAGAGGAAAAAGACGAGGAAGACTATTTGGTGGAGGAGAGCATATTCGAGAATATGAATGTAAATCAGGGGGTAGAAGGTGGTTACAAAGGAGAAGGGGGCAGAAAGGAGGAGGAGAAGGGAGCAGAATCGGGAACGAAGAAGAAAACCGACTTACCAGAAAAGGCGACGGCCATCGTGGGGGAGTCACCGGAACAACCGGTAGATGGACAGTCAATTGAAGGGTCACAAAAGTCGGCGACCAACATCACAATTCCATAAACGAGGGAGGAGGCGATGAATTTCGAGGAAAATGTATCATACAACATCATGGTGAATGATAGCAGCAATTCCAAAGCTAGAGAGGTGTCGTGTAAGCTGGAGGGAGGTACTGAAAGTGCTCCTACAAATGTGAGTGGGTCTGAAAATCCACTTAGGGCAACTAAACACAATGGGCCAACTAAAAGTGATGGTGAGAAGTTAGATGGCTTATAGAAGTTGGGTCAGTCACTAAATTAGGAAACACAAAGGGGGAAACTGGGCCAATTAATAATCTGCCAAATAATGGAGTTGTGTCTCATAAGGGAGACACGATGGATGACAAATTGCAGAGTCAAATAAAATAAATCAAACAGGAGGAAGAACCAGAAAATAGCGAACTTAAACAAAGAAAAACCGTCCGCATGGAGGAATGATAGTGTTAGCTTTGGAAGGGGACGGTTTAGGTTCCATTATTTGAAGCAGTTGGCGAGATCCAATAATCCTTCGAAAAACATACAAAAGAAACCAAGGAGCGATGGTAACACAAGTAAAGCGGGTGGAACGAAAACGAAAAGTGGGGGAGGGTCGATTTCAGCTTCAACCAAATTGGCCCTTGCAAATGAACTCAAAAGCATGGATAGTCAAGAAGGATTGGAGACTTTCGGTAATTTGCTGGGTGTCACTTGGGAGGCGAGGAGTGGGAAGAAGAATAAGGCGGAAAGCATAGCGCAATAAGCAGCAGGTATCCGGGTAAGTTTGAGTTATTTGACGATTATTATTAAGATATTATCCATAAATATAAGGGGAATGGGGTCAAAAATTAAGAGAGATTGGGTGAGAGACATTTGCAAAAAGGAGAGCCCTTGTATGGTGGCGATTCAGGAGACAAAACTCAAAGAGGTGAGCGACCGATACATCACAAATTTATGGGGAAAGACATATTGGGACTACGACTTCGTCCCGGCCACGGGCAAATCGGGGAGATTGTTGACAATTTGGAATAAAAATACATTCCAAGGAGAATTCATTGTAAAGGAAGACAACTTCTTAGCTACGGTGGGAAACTGGAGAAATAAAAATGGTTTGGTGGGTTTCGTTAACGTGTACGCTCCAAGGGAACAAAAAGAACGAGTGGAACTATGAGGAAAGTTGGAGCAACTAAGCGAAAAAGAGGAGGTGCGTTGGGCGATTTTTGGGGACTTCAATGAGGTTAGCAATGAGTCCGAAAGATTGAATTCGATCACCAACTTAAAAGGTACGGAAGAATTCAATGAATTCATCCGAAGATGAAAGCTTGTAGAAATTCCAACGGGAGGGAAGAGATTCACCCGTGTAAGTGATGACGGGCAAAAACATAGTAAGTTAGATCGTTTCTTGACAACTTTTGAGTTCGCCTCGTTATGGAAAAACTTGGGGGTGAAAGTTTTATAAAGGAAATGGTCGGATCACGCGCCAATTATGTTAAGCGACAAAGATATCGACTTTGGGCCATGATCGTTTAAGTTTTTTGATGCGTGGTTAAAAAACGAGAGCTTAGGGGACGCGGTTAGGGAGGCATGGAGTAAAGATGTGGCTTCAACGAGACCAGATTGTGTATTCCGGGACAAGCTTAAGAACGTTAAGCTTGCTTTAAGGGGATGGTGTAAAGTGAAATGGGGAAATATCGAGAAGGATTTGGCTAGCAAAAAGGAGGCGGTAGAGAAATGGGAGGAAAAAGCCGATGCAAACCAGTTGACAGATCTTGAGAGGCAAAGATGGGTTAAAGACCGAAAAATGTGGCTCGAGTTGGAAGAAAAAAGCTTGGATATGGCAAAACAAAAAGCTAAGGTAAGATGGATCCAAGAGGGGGATGAGAACTCAAAACTCTTTCATGTCGCAATCAAAAGTAGAGAAAGGAGAAACTTCATTCGAGGCCTAAACATTGGAGGGGAGTGGACGGAGGATCCAAAGACCATTAAAGATCACGTATACGAGTTCTATAAAGAAAAATTATCGAACCACGGGAAGGCCGGCCCAAGGCTACGTGTGGAGCGGGCGAAGAAATTGTTAAATGAGGAAGCCACCGCCATTGAGAGGAGAGTAACGGAAGAGGAGGTATCGAATGCAATCAAGGAATGTGGGAACAACAAGTCCCCGAGTCCGAACGGATTCACAATCGGCTTCATAAAAGACTTTTGGGAGGTGATAAAAAGGAGCTAATGGAGGCTATTGATTGGGTCTTGGAGAAGGGAGAAATAAGTGAGGGGTGCAACCCCTCCTTCTTGACTTTAATTCCGAAGAACTTAAGTCCAATTGATCTAACTTTAGGCCAATTAGTCTTATTGGAATATTTTATAAGATCATATCGAAAGTGTTGGCGGAAAGGATGAAAGCGGTAATGGGAAAGACAACAAGCAAGGAACAAAGTGCTTTTATCAAAGGGAGGTTTATTCTAGACGGAGTACTTATAGCGAATGAGATGGTAGCTTTTTTAAAAGGACAAAGAGGAAACGATTGATATTCAAGGTGGATTTTGAGAAGACATACGATACGGTTGAGTGGCATTTTCTCTTGGATATGATGAAAAAGATGGGATTTGGGGATAAATGGGGGGGACGGATTGATGTGTGCTTAAAATCATCCACGATTTCTGTATTAGTGAATGGTGCCCCGACTACAGAATTCCAAATGGGGAAAGGCTTACGGCAAGGGGATCCTTTAGGGTGCGTTTGGTTTGCAGACTGGATGAGACGGGACGAGACAAAAAAAATTAGTCCCATGTTTGGTAAGTCATGGGACAAAAATCAGATGGGACCACGTGGGACAAAAATCTAATTTGATGGGACAAAACTTAGAATTTTTTGTTCCACCAAAATAGGTGGAACAACATGGGACTAAAATCCAGATTACCATTTTGCCCTTTTTTACACCTGATCTAACATAACCCTAACCCAAAATCGCAACCTCCATCTCGTCATTTCTCCAATCGTCAGCTTCATCCTTTCCTCTCCATCTCGTCGGCTTCATCCTATCCTCTTCTCTCCATCTCGTCAGCTTCATCCAGATTATCAAAATAGGTACGATTCCACTTCTCCCCACCTTCTGTTTCATCAATTTAACTTAAATTTCTTCATGGGTTCTTTCTTGTTTTGCATATAATTGATAATCTGAACTGGGTTTTTTGTTTATTTTGATTACTGTTCATCTTTGATGAGATTAAGGATGAAATACATGAAACAACCAACCAAATGAAGAAATTGGTTACCATCATCTCAGATTCTTCACCTAATATGGATGGCTTAAGCAACGAGATGATGGGACTTGGACTTGGTATGATGGAGATAATTCGAATGGGTAAGTACTTTGGGGACAAACCATCCCAATATCGTTTTTGGAAGAATTTGGACAATGCGATGAAGCTAGAATTTGTGAAGTCCGTTTACGACGAGCACAAGTAATAGTATTAGAATATGATAAAAACAATGTTGTCTTGGAATGTTTAAATTATTTTTGGTAAACTTGAATGTTTAAACCTTGGATGATGGTATTTTTGTGCGGAAATATTTTTGGTACAATTGTTACGTTTGAAAGGTTTTAAACTACGTACGTATTTACAAGTGTTGTGTGAGAATATTTATAAATCATGTATATATATTTAAAAATAGCGTAAATATTATAGATAAAGTTATTTAAATATATTTTGGTTGATCTGTGTCATTTATAATCATTATATGATATAAAATAACATTAAACAGCGCTTAAGGGCAATCTGGTCATTTTAACAATTCTGTCATGTCCTGTCCAACTTACCAAACGCAAAACAGATTGTCCTGTTCTAGTCGTACCAAACGTAGGACAGACAATTAGTCTGTCTTGTCATGTCCCGTCCCATCCAATCTGCGTACCAAACGCTACCTTAGCACCATTTCTCTTCTTGATTGTGGTCGAAAGCCTTCACCTCATGATGGAAGAAGCCATAAAGGGTTGTTTGAAGGTGTAAAGGTGGGACGCGACGACATACAAATATCCCATCTCCAATATGCGGATGATGTGGTCATTTTTTGGAGAATGGAATCTAGCTAACGTGAAGAACTTAATGAAGGTGTTGAAATGCTTTCATCTAGTCTTGGGGTTGAAGATAAACTTGAGTAAAAGTAAGCTTTTTGGAGTGAGCGTACCGGAGGAAGAGGTGAAAGCTTGGGCGATAGGGTTGGGATGTGGAAATGATACGTTACCTTTCATATACCCAGGACTACTGGTTGGAGCGTCAATGCGGAGAATTGGTCATTGGAGCATTGCAATTGAAAAGGTGCAAAACAAGTTAGCGACATGAAGACAAGAATGATTTCATTTGGTGGAAGATGGACTTTGGTAAGGTCGGTTCTCGGTAATGTATCATTATACTTCTTTTCTTTGTTCCGTGCCCCACAAGGTGTTATAAAAATTCTTGAGTGTGTGAGGAGAAAATTCTTTTGGGGGGTGGGGGGGAAAGGAGGTGAGGATGTGATTAAAAACAATTTTCTTTCATGGGTAAATGGGAAAGGGTGATGGGGGGTTTCAAAAGGGGTGGGGTTAATATTGGGAATCTAAAAGATGCAAATTGGGGGTTACTCGCCAAATGGTAGTGGAGGTTCCATGTTGAGAGAGACTCGTTATGGGTGAAGGTCATTAGGAGCCTTTATGGGAGGGAGGGAGGTCTAGAAGAAGAATCTCAAAGTAATATAAGTGGGAACTCGGTGTGGATTAATATCATAAAGGTAGGGAGGGAGTTGGACAAGGAGGGAGTGCTCTTTTCGGGGTCCTTTGGGAAGTCAGTATCTTTGTATGTAACACCCTCAAAATTGGAAAGAGCAACTAAATAAAATTTCGATAACCACTTAAGGAATAAAATTCCTTCTACATACCATTCTTGGAATAATCTCAAGATAAAACATAACAACTCCCACTATTAACAACTCAAGTCATACTAGGTGACCACATAAAGTTAGGTGTTACTTAACACAAGTACAAGTTGCTAATCCCAAAATAAGTGCGGAAGACTTCACTGAGCAATTTACTTCTCGAGCACACTACAAACACTCGTCTCTCCACCGTGTCACTAGAACTACTTCTCAACCGGAACCTGTTGCACATGCCGACAAATAAAAAGGTTAGGCTAACGCCTAGTGAGTTCAAGAGTTTTATCATGATTATATAATTCGTAAAACGAGAGAGATGCAATTCAAATCATGAGTTCAAAAAGAATTTACTTTAGATGCAAAACCACCCATTTCCCAACGCGCACAAATTCTGTGATGAAAGCTCTAATATAAAACAATTCTCATAATGGACTCGTCCCAAAACTTACTTGGAAAGTGTAATAGTATTGGCTTTCCCAAAATAATTGAAATCATGAATAAATAGTTATTATTCCAAAACATCCCAAATACGGATGAAGCGTAACCCACAACTCATATATCGTGGAAGACAATCCATACAAATATAAAACGTCACCGAAAACATGGATAAAGATAAATACCCAAAACAACACCTTTCGGTGACGGGAGAGACCCGGTTCCATCGAATGTGACGGGCACACAAAGTTAGGTCACATATCAATGTTATTGAGATTCAAGTATTGGATGCCGAGTGTGGCCACTTAAAACACACACCCATGAAATGCCGACATCCAAGAACGTAATAGCACGTAGGACATATACCATACCGTCGATGCCTAACTGTGCCTCAATGTGGAAAACCAGCGTCTCATCATTGGCATAATACCCGAATCAATATATTAGCACATAGGTCTTACACCTTACCATTGATGCCTATTCCGTGCTACAATGGGAGAAACTAGCGTCTCACCATTGAACGTAAAAACTCAAGTGCCTATGGATCCATAACAACTAAGGTCAAAAACATTAAATGACTCCAAACGAATGAACTAGCACATTCAAAACATGTAATTCTCAATAATTATAAATCATGACCAAGCTCTACGTTGAGCTATCAAAACTGGACAAATGTCCCCAAGACCCATCATAATCAAATACCGGTCCACAAACTCGACTAATCAAAAGACCATTTGTTAAAAGTCATAAAATGAAATAAAACGTAAATACCCCGCGTGTATGCGAAACATGCTCCATAAACGTAAATAACCCCACACGACTTTAGGATAATACAAATCATTTTCCAAAACACTCATCAAGTTGCATTTATACCAAAAGATTTATACACGCAAGATAAATCATTAAAATATATCAATACCTAATATTTACTCACCGAAATGCTCCAAATATATATTTTCCTCAAAACCAAAAGGTTTACAATTTCCAAAATGTTTGCAAGATCGGGAATGACCAAAATCTAATGATTCACACGTTCGTATTTTCAAGGTGTACCATAACACAAACTATGCATATTTCCAACAAACACTAAAATACATTTTCACCAAATAACCTTCATATATGCAATAATTCATCAAAACATTTTCATTCATGATTTATTTATCTAATTACCCAAAAATCCCAAATATGGGTATTTTACAATGTTTATAAAGTTAAAGACTCCAAATAATCGAAACCCACCAAATAACTCAACAATTGATAATTTCATGTAAAACACATAAATACTTTGAAAGTAACATTTTTGGCATGTACAACGTTTTCACAAATCAACTTGAACTCACCTTGCTAGATTTAGGCTAAATCTAGATTTTCCCCAAATTTGAGCTCCTTTGAAGAATCTTGAATCCTCAAGCCAAATCTTCCAAAAACCTAAATCCAAAAGTTTCCAACCATAAATATTCTTATGCAACCATTTAGAATCGTTCCCCAAGCATCTTAAATCAAAATCTCTATTTATACAACAACCCTAATTTTGACCTAACTTTTTTAAAATCATCCAAACCAAATATTGAAGAAACGAAACACTAGGAAGTCATAAATGGAGTATTTATAACTCAAATAAGGATTTAGAAAAGAAGAGGATGAACTTACCCCGTGGATCTTGAGTAAAACCTCAAAATTCTAGAAATCCAAGAAAATGGATATGAAGCTTGAAAATGAAGATGAAGAAGATGAACTCTTGATCCTAGCATCCACTTCTTAGTTTGATGATAAAAGAGCACTTTGAAACCCCAAGGAAATGCCCTAAATCACTTAGGGTTCATATGAGAGGGTGGGAGATAGTTTGGGAGAGAAAGAGGTTGATTGGGAGGTGAGGAATGAAGAAAAATGCTGAAAAATCGTATTTGACAGCAACCAGGTGTCTGGCCGCGACTATGACAGCGACTTTGACACTGGTCATAGTCGCTGGTCATAGTAGCTCAGCGGTACCGAAACGGTTTTGGCCATAACTTCATCGTTTTAGCTTCGTTTTTGCTCTGGAAAGAACCGTTTGACTCGTATTCGAATTCCCCATCCAACAAGACCATAAAATCTAGGATTAATTCCAAAATCCTATTTTTCTTAAAAGATCGATTCCACACTGATTTGAAATTGTACTTATCCGAAAATTACGGGTGTTACAATCCTCCCAACCTTAGGATGATTTCGTCCTCGAAATCTAGCTCCTAAACACCCAAAGGTTATCGAACTCAACACTTTCCATGCTTCTTCAGCTTCCTACTGAAATTCGAATCCTTTCTTGCCAGAACTGCTATGACAACTTCATGTCGATACTCACAATCAATGTCCATTTAGACCCACTTCACTTATGCCCGAGTGAACACTTAATTTACTAAGGTAGCCTCTAACTGAATGACTCTGGTCAACTCCTAACCTTAGGTGACCCATACTTCCTCAACGCCCGATCTCGACTTTCCATCAGCCCAGATCCACACGTTTTAAAATTTCTTCTCCAACCAACCCGAGGTTTGATTACCAACGAAATCTCCAAATCCAACCGTCCCACTGCTGAATTGACATTTGACCCAAGCGAGCACTAATAGTCCCCAAAACATGCGGTCGTCCCTGACCCAACAGTTATACAACTCCAAGAATACATTCTATTAACAACCATCTAATCTGCAAATTCTTTTACCATTCAAGGAAAGTCGTCCTGCTAAATCCACTTATCACAATCTGGACTTCTTAAAATCACTACAAGCGATACAATTGTCCCTTAAGATTGGACTACAATACTCTCAATACACTGACGGTTCATGGCCTCAAAATCCAAAGTTGACACCTAACCATACCACCAAGATTCAAACCACTGCAGCACTCTACACACGAGTTCCATCCGTCGTGCATCCCCACAAAATCAAGGTTATCCATACGGTGCTTAAAGGGTCCTACACGTTCCTTATGTGAAAATTTACCAAGACCCAAAACAAGGTTGCAGATAAGAACGGGTACCACCAAAATTAACCGAAAACATCGTGAGTCTAACCCTCCAGTTACAAAAGTATGCCGTCTATGCAAGCGATACTACTCGGTCTACGGTACGATCATGCGTCGGAATACCCAACCTTCCACTATCGAAGTTCTATACACATTTACTCCTAATCGGGGTTACTTAACCTTTCCAAGGTTCTAATGAGTTCAAGGTTTTCAAGTGAAATACTTAACAAATATGCCAATCGAAAACTTTTATAGAAATTTTCAACACAAAGGTTTTCATATCAATTTAAATGTACGAACAAAATCTACTACTATCTACTCGGTAGTTGTGCAAATATGGACACACTCGTCCCACATATGAAAATCATATTGAAAACTATTTCATCACAATTTAAGTTATTAACAAAACGCAAAAGCATACTAAACAACTTCTTTGAAATGAACCGCTACGGTCCTAGCATGGATTTATTTATGTCATGCACGTAAAATAATTTCCTACTTTAAACAGTGTGCAACAGAAAGGTTTGTACGTACTTCAAAATAAGTTTAAACGACATCCAACTCCAAAAATTAATTTTTTAACCATAAAATGACATGGAACAAAATTCTCCAACAAAGTTCGTACGCGTCAGTTTATTTCACAAAAACGGTAACGATTCATAAATACACTTTGGTCAAAACATAAAATGATTTACGGTGGTTCCGAGTTTAAAGCCAAAATAACTACATGCTTCCATTCTTTGAAGATATCGGATAAACTATTGTGACGGAATCTCAAATCATAATATGCATGCAAACTTGTAACACTCTCTTAGTAGTTTTCTTGAAATGAAATAACATGCAACAGATAGTTCATACGAAGTTTCAAAAGAGGAAATTCATTAAATCAAATTTCAAAATTTTCTCATTTAGCCATATAATGACATGGAAATAAAATCTTCTGGCAAAACTCACACACATTAATGTGTTTTCTTAGAATTTAGGAGAATAATAAGTGTATGCAATTTGGTTGATACGCAAAATGAATTAAATCGACCTCGATCTCAAGCCGTACAACAATGCGCTTTAACGTCCCAAAATGGTGGCTATAATTCCAAGTATACCAATAAATCAATATAACATATTCGCGTGAAATGATAACAAAAATATCAACAACCGACAATGCATAACATTAAAATAAACTACCATGATGCTTTTATATGCTTACTCACGCCACGGTATAACTCAATTTGTACACTAACAAGGTGCAACAAAATATGCTCAAAAGAGAAAACCAGGTGACACCAAACCCGTAAAAGCTACTCCTTTTGGTTGCTACGCCATAAAATAATATTTTCCGACAAAATCCGCATGAGACAAAATACCCACTAAAATCCATAAGTTAACGCACATAATAATTAAAGTATTCATATCTCGAAGTTGTACCCACGCATCACATAACGTCGTAAAACAAACTCCAAATTACCCAATAAACGTTCCATAAAACTCAATAGAGCTCAACGGCATCAAGTCAATCAAATGGTACCAAAATTTTCGTTTCCAAAGATCAAATCCCATAAACAAGGTTATGACCAAAATGTCATAATTCCACAAATTCCCACTTGCTGCAATACAATATAAAGTGGTACTCTAAAAGAAAACTCGCATGGGATAAAATTTCCAATAAAACTCAAACACCGAATAGCGGGAAGTAACTCTCCGTTAAACCTTAACATATGTGGAGGAGATCCAATGTTAAAGTCATATGTCGTCGTTACTTGTCCAAGATCTTAAACAAAGATAATATATGGATAACATGGTATCCGAAAATAACATTGGACAACAACAAAATAAAATAAGTCCCAATAAGGTTTGCAATTATCTGCAATAAAATAATTTCATGCATGTTCAAAATCATGATTTAAAATCTTATGTGTGCTAAACATTTTTCTGAGATTTAGTAACACAATTCTCGTGACGATTTGAAACACGAGAAGTAATTGATGCTATATATTTCAAAAATAACTTTTGTGCATGAAATTTGTCGGCACTCAACGTTTCAAAACCACATTTCCCCAAATCCTCCGGTAGCGACGTCCGGAAGCTCAAACATCTTAAGACAAAAATCAAGAATCTCGTTGGTTTACCTTACAATTTCTCCTTGAATAACGTCAATTCAATAAGCTTATAGTTCTAATCTAACAAAAAATTCTGATCCGCAACGATTCACTTAATGTAATCATCATGCTTACGGTCACCCCAAGTGACGAATGTTAAAATCACCCATATCTTTTAACGGCTAACCGCTTAGGAACTTCTTTACTACCCCAAACGACCATCACATCAAGGTAGTCCAAGTATACACACGTAACTTGTAGGTTCACCATAACACTGGCCAGGTGCAATGATGAACGTACCGTACATGATCATCCTTGTTACTCTAGACGTGGTTCCTCGTTTCTAGTGACTCCATCAACCTCAAAACATCCTATCTTAAGGTGCCTAATGGTGCAATTCCAGTCTCATTCACTTAATTGAACGCTAGTTTGAGTCTAGGTATCCAAAATCAACACCTAATTCTCTCAAACTTAAGCTCTGATACCAACTTGTAACACCCTCAAAATTAGAAAGAGCAACTAAATAAAATTTCGATAAAATAACCATTTAAGGAATAAAATTCCCTCTACATACCATTCTTGGAATAATCTCAAGATAAAACATAACTCCCACTATTAACAACTCAAGTCATACTAGGTGACCACATAAAGTTGGGTGTTACTTAACACAAGTACAAGTTGCTAATCCCAAAATAAGTGCGGAAGACTTCACTGAGCAATTTACTTCTCGAGCACACTACAAACACTCGTCTCTCCACCGTGTCACTAGAACTACTTCTCAACCGGAACCTGTTGCACATGCCGACAAATAAAAAGGTTAGGCTAACGCCTAGTGAGTTCAAGAGTTTTATCATGATTATATAATTCGTAAAACGAGAGAGATGCAATTCAAATCATGAGTTCAAAAAGAATTTACTTTAGATGCAAAACCACCCGTTTCCCAACGCACACAAATTCTGTGATGAAAGCTCTAATATAAAACAATTCTCATAATGGACTCGTCCCAAAACTTACTTGGAAAGTGTAATAGTATTGGATTTCCCAAAATGATTGAAATCAAGAATAAATCGTTATTATTCCAAAACATCCCAAACACGGATGAAGCGTAACCCACAACTCAAATATCATGGAAGACAATCCATACAAATATAAATCGTCACCGAAAACATGGATAAAGATAAATACCCAAAACAACACATTTCGGTGACGGGGGAGACCCGGTTCCATCAAATGTGACGGGCACACAAAGTTAGGTCACTTAATTATCAATGTTATTGAGATTCAAGTATTGGATGCCGAGTGTGGCCACTTAAAACACACACCCATGAAATGCCGACATCCAAGAACGTAATAGTACGTAGGACTTATACCATACCGTCGATGCCTATCTGTGCCTCAATGTGGAAAACTAGCGTCTCATCATTGGCATAATACCCGAATCAATATATTAGCACATAGGTCTTACACCTTACCATCGATGCCTATTATGTTCTATAATGGGAGAAACTAGCGTCTCACCATTGAACGTAAAAACTCAAGTGCCTATGGATCAATAACAACTAAGGTCAAAAACATTACATGACTCCAAACGAATGAACTAGCGCATTCAAAACATGTAATTCTCAATAATTATAAATCATGACCAAGCTCTACGTTGAGCTATCAAAACTGGACAGATGTCCCCAAGACCCATCATAATCAAATACCGGTCCACAAACTCGACTAATCAAAAGACCACTTGTTAAAAGTCATAAAATGAAATAAAACGTAAATACCCCGCGTGTATGCGAAACATGCTCCATAAACGTAAATAACCCCACACGACTTTAGGATAATACAAATCATTTTCCAAAACACCCATCAAGTTGCATTTATACCAAAAGATTTATACACGTAAGATAAATCATTAAAATATATCAATACCTAATATTTACTCACCGAAATACTCCAAATATATATTTTCCTCAAAACCAAAAGGTTTACAATTTTCAAAATGTTTGCAAGATCGGGAATGACCAAAATCTAATGATTCACACGTTCGTATTTTCAAGGTGTACCATAACACAAACTATGCATATTTCCAACAAACACTAAAATACATTTTCACCAAATAACCTTCATATATGCAATAATTCATCAAAACATTTTCATTCATGATTTATTTATCTAATTACCCAAAAATCCCAAATATGGGTATTTTACTATGCTTATAAAGTAAAAGACTCCAAATAATCGAAACCCACCAAATAACTCAACAATTGATAATTTCATGTAAAACACATAAATACTTGGAAAATAACATTTTTGGCATGTACAACGTTTTCACAAATCAACTTGAACTCACCTTGCTAGATTTAGGCTAAATCTAGATTTTCCCCAAATTTGAGCTCCTTTGAAGAATCTTGAATCCTCAAGCCAAATCTTCCAAAAACCTAAATCCACAAGTTTCCAACCATGAATATCCTTATGCAACCATATTGTAACAACTCGCACCAAATTATCATGCCCAAAAGCTATAACTTTAAATTAAAACGCCAAAAATGGCTCAGTGTAATACATTAAACGGTTTACAAACTGGGTTTGCGGAAATAACCCTAACTACAGCTGAGATCGTAACTACAAAAATAAAAGGAAAGCCTTCTAATCCTTCTAACGCGACTCCGTCTCACGCCTGGCCAACTTCTAGGCAAGCTTTCGACTACCTGCTTACCTGAAAAGGTTTTTAGTTTTGAAAAGCGAGGGTTAGACCATGAGGTCTAGTGAGTTCCCTCAAAAGCCACACCACAAAATACACAGTTTATGTAAAGCTTTCAGTAAGAAATGATTGTACAAAACTTGTTATGAACACACATATCTGATCAGCACACTATGACAAGCTAATGGCACACACTATGGTCACACACACTGTGACAGCGTAAAAGGGCACACACCGCCCATATATGAAACACATTCATATATCAAATCTTATGGGACACACCCCCATCTCACACAATTTCCATAGCTCGTCCACACATAAATAGTTTATTTCCACACAGTTTAGTCACACTTTTAATAATATGGGACACACCCCCATCTCGCACAAATGCCATAGCTCGTCCATACGAAAGTAGTTTATGTCCACACGGTCAAATCACACTTTTCACACATGAGCAAATAATAATACGAACACTTACCAACAAAATCATGCATAAGGTTCCACACTTTAAAAGGGATTAAGATCAGAAAAACTCACCTGCCGTCCTGTTAAATCTTCTCACTAGATTGATATTTCCTTCAACCGCACCTATAAGGTTACACACTATTATTATAAGCCACTTGATTGAATTACACACTCACATGGTTAACCCCTCGGACTAACAGCCTGTCCTACAGTGTCGCATAGCTACTTTCCGGAAATCTTATCCGGACAGCCAAAACTATCCGGACAACCACAACATTCCGGACAACCACTACATTCCGGACAACCACACTATCCGGTCGTTCTGACTATCCGGGCGTTCCCAAGGTTTCCGGGCAATTACCGGGAACTACACTTCCCGGACATCAACTTCTCGGGCATCACACGATACCCGGACACCTCTTGGTATCCGGACACCTCCACACTTTCCGGATACAAACCTGACGAGAACAGGTTTCCGGACGCGACGATTTGTGCAAAAATCACAGATTATGATTTCATTTCGCCCTAATCCCACCCTCACTTTCAGGGATTGAATATGGGTCGGTAGTTTACACAATAACCCACTCTAATACACCCCTTAAACAGATTTAATGAGGAACCACCATAAACCCACAAAATCTAAGTTTCTTCTCAAAATACCCACAATACACACACAAATCTTAAAGAGAAGTAGGATTGGTATTACCTGGGTGATTCTGGAGCTTTTCCCAAAAACCCTGTTGAAATCTCTACCTCTTCTTCTCCAATTTGCCACAATTCCTTCTCTTGTTTCTTCTCTTAGTCGCACCCACAACACACACACACACACTGGATAATCTTTAAAATGAGAGATTTAGGGTTTTCCTTTCCTTTTTATACTTCTCTCACAAAACACCAAACTTTTAAATTCTTACACTTAGACCACACCACTTTTAAATTTCGAAATTCCTCCAAAATTTCCAAATACCGACTAAAACAAAACTCGGTTATTACAACATCCACCCCTCAAAAGAATTTTGTCCTCGGAATTCCATTTTCGAACAATCGAGGAAGACGGTTCCTCAGCTATCCAACCTTGCGATCTATACACGTCAACGATTTCTCCACATAAACCAATTTTCGCCCACGCGAGTGTCTTCTAACGATACGACCATGCCTCCCTCGGCCAAGCACTTCCTAGGATTCGACACAGGGAAAATGTCGAATGAACTTCCCGAAGTTCCTCGGGCAACTTCAGCTTATTCGCCACCTCACCTACACGCTCGGTGATGGCAAACGACTCGTCATACCTGGGTCTTAATTTCCCTTTTCTTTCCAAACACACGTCTCTCTACGACGAAGTTCTAAACATCGCGACGACTTCTATATATAATTCGATCAATCTCCTCCTTCTGCTCACATAAACCGGCGGCGGCCTCGAGCTTCGCTTAACTTCTCGCGAAAATGTTCGACCTATCGGTGGTCAACCGTGTGACCTCCGGTCTCACTCAAAATCATTCACACATCTAGGCCAACCGTACCACATATTGTCCGCTTTGTCCACACCTGGACTCACGGTTTTAAAACACGTCTAACTAAGGGTTTCACACACCATTTCATCTTTTAAAATGACGAATTCTACCGAAGTTGTCGTCACAACAGCAAGCAACCCTTATTAAAATAACTACGCTCAATTCGCCCACTGATCACAAAATCAACTTTGAATATCACCTTAACCCGCAGTTAAGACTCTCTTCAACAGCTTACACACTCTTCAACGGATTACACACCATTCTACCATTACTCTCCCAACACAAAATACGCTCAAGGCAGATATCATCTTCTCACATTAATTAAACTGACCACAATCCATAGATAACAATCAATTCACACGCTTTTACCACAATGTCACTCCTATATTACTACCAAGTCTAATCCAATGGTCCTTCACCCCGAGCAATACATTCGACTACTTTCTTCCACTTACTTCTCAAACGTAAAACATGTTTCCAAAGAACGACTCACTAGAAGGTGCACACTCTTGACCAATAGCACAAGCTAGCTCTACTCAACGCTTAAACCATTCACATACACACAAATCCTCTTTCTCATACTCCTACTAGAAGCTCATGCACCCGACTGTGACGTTCTGATAATATCGCTTCCCACTTTCCCTGCCACTTGTCACACTTTCTACTTCACGCTTACTCACTTATCCCAATCTACCGTCCCAATTACCTTAGGCTAGCATGGAACATTTCTCATCCAACATTGACCACTACATATACGTAATTTTAACGGTTTCTATGCCTAACCAGCAGTTCCACCACCTCTCATACGAGAAATTTAACCAAGTTAATCCAAAATCACACCCAATGCTCGAAGCGACTACACACTTCTCGTTTCTCAAACGATACTAACCCACTCCTTGCATTTCCTTAACATACAAGGATTAGCTCACATTCCCAAAGATTTCGTATCTACTACAAAACATCATAAACTAACCAGTCCAAGAGCACACAATTTCCTTCTTAGCTAGCCACCAACTGTCACCCCATTCTTTTATTCTCGGGTAACAATACCACACACCACTTAGACATCCATGCATCACCACACACAATTTTGCCACATTTGAACAACTTATAAACAAATCCCGAGCAAGGATCTCCACTTACGCTCACCCCATACCAACACTAGTCCATTACTTAAACTTACAGCCAAACATTACCACCATCTTATCCATACACCCCACACTTTAGAGGTTCAATCCTCACGACCACTGTACGCGCACTAGGCCATGCTTTCCCCACGCTAAACACCACACATGTTTGAAAGAGTTTGCGAAAACATTATGAAATAGCTAGTTTTGCAAATCAACATCATCACACATATAACTGGAATTCCTGCCTGGTCACTACACGATCTAGGGCTCACACCCGCCCTAGGGAACAGACCAAGTCCGTTCGAACAATCCACACGTCTCACATGGGTTGTGCTAACTACTTCATTTGTAAACGACATATCAATCACATAGGAAGAATCACCTATCCAACTATCAATTCTCCACCTTCAGGATACACTCAAAAAGGCGGTTCACTCTCTTGACAGATACACACCTTCCCAACCGACCTCTTATCTCCACGCACACACCTGACTAAATAATCACACCAGGGTTAACCTTTCAATTTCAAATCTCCCGACCACGACTCCACATCCGCCGTTGGCTACATCAATGCCTGACAATTAGTCTAAATACAAGTTCTCCCTAACTCCGGCTCCACGCGCGCCGATACCGTTTCATCCACATACCACAATGCTACCCTTCGAAGTATTTGCCTGCTTCGAAAACCCCCGGGATATTTCCCCCGCCGTCAGCCACACGTCATCTTACCAAACAAGAGAAAAGACTACCATCCCACAAGCATCTCTAAGGTCAAAGACTGAGACTACAGTGAGACGCCGCCCTCCCTAAACGGTAACTCTAAAGCCACAAGTCGACCATCGATAACCGCACTTTCCACTCTCGAAACTTTGCACATTATTAAGTGCAATGTCTCTTACCACTTAGCGAGCTCATAGCCTCCATGCATGACAACACACAATGATTTAAATCGTTTTACATACTCGAAATATTTCACAAAAAGGTTTGATATGCAAGACACGACACCCCCATAAAGAACAACCACACACACACACTGACCTCAAGGATTGCTCACACGCAACCCATGATATCTCGCAACCTGGTCCATCTACTGAAAGTGTACACATTGAAACTTTCTTTGTGCAAAATTTTAAAATATAGCAAAACCGTCCACGCTGGGATGGTCAACCGACTCTCACACTCGCTGATATGTCAAAAACGTGTTCACATCGTTTTCACCCATCAAACCATACGTTTAAATGTTGTTATGATTTATACAACAAAGTTTAACTCACTCATAAAGAAGTGAAATATTTCATTATTTCTCTAAATTCAAAATTTATCACACTACGTAAATAAATTTATCTTTTTCTTCAAGCACACACTTGCACATGCCAACTCATTTTCAAAATCAGAAGTTTACAAGGCACGCGCACACACTCGCACATTCTGACATGAAGGACTTACGTAACTTATTTTGAAAATACAATGCATGACTCACTTTACATTTAAGGCTATTCGCTCGAGCAAGGTCAACCGTTTGCAGTTACAGCACATCAACGTCGACACCCTACTCCTAACCAAAAGGTTCCTTATATTTGAAACAATCATCGGTATCGAACTTCCCACACACTTGGAGGCTCCCACCTCACAGTTACCACCTGCTTACTACTGCGTAAAAAATATACAGCTTCACCTCGACCCCAAATAGGTTAACCAACACTAGCGTTATCAATCCATATGTCTATCGTTTCTCAACTACCCTTGACACTCTTCCACTAACTAGAGAGTAAGAAAACACTTCCCTATCATCCGATCCTTGAGTTGAACGCTCAAGATCTCCATTTATCGACATCAGGAAACTCCCAGAATAAAGACTCTTCAGGGATTAGGAGCTCACCTCCAATCAATTATTTTCCTTAAGAACCTTAAGGATTCTACTTCACACGGACACTCACACCACATTCACACAATACCCTTCTAAATAGTGTCATCAGTCACACCAAGAATAATCTGCACAACACACTAAACTGTTGCCATCATGGCAAGGTTAAAACTTTACACACTAATCGCCACACCCCACACACTGCCAATATCAGAACAACAATAAGCAAGCACACCCATGCACCTGTAAATTCATAATGACATTGGCCAGATGTGGTTTGAATTTACCTTACATGAGAGTCCTCATTACCATCGTCCTAAATTCCGAGTGGTTAAGGTCTTCCCTAAAGGCTTTCTATATCTCAGTTGTGTCCTCCTACTCCACAGTTTAAGTTTAGGCCCATCCGGTCACCTAAATCCCTTAAACTAGGGCTCTGATACCAACTGTAACAACCCGCACCAAATTATCATGCCCAAAAGCTATAACTTTAAATTAAAACGCCAAAAATGGCTCAGTGTAATACATTAAACGGTTTACAAACTGGGTTTGCAGAAATAACCCTAACTACAGCTGAGATCGTAACTACAAAAATAAAAGGAAAGCCTTCTAATCCTTCTAACGCGACTCCGTCTCATGCCTGGCCAACTTCTAGGCAAGCTTTCGACTACCTGCTTACCTGAAAAGGTTTTTAGTTTTGAAAAGCGAGGGTTAGACCATGAGGTCTAGTGAGTTCCCTCAAAAGCCACACCACAAAATACACAGTTTATGTAAAGCTTTCAGTAAGAAATGATTGTACAAAACTTGTTATGAACACACATATCTGATCAGCACACTATGACAAGCTAATGGCACACACTATGGTCACACACACCGTGACAGCATAAAAGGGCACACACCGCCCATATATGAAACACATTCATATATCAAATCTTATGGGACACACCCCCATCTCACACAATTGCCATAGCTCGTCCACACGTAAATAGTTTATTTCCACACAGTTTAGTCACACTTTTAATAATATGGGACACACCCCCATCTCGCACAAATGCCATAGCTCGTCCACACGAAAGTAGTTTATGTCCACACGGTCAAATCACACTTTTCACACATGAGCAAATAATAATACGAACACTTACCAACAAAATCATGCATAAGGTTCCACACTTTAAAAGGGATTAAGATCAGAAAAACTCACCTGCCGTTCTGTTAAATCTTCTCACTAGATTGATATTTCCTTCAACCGCACCTATAAGGTTACACACTATTATTATAAGCCACTTGATTGAATTACACACTCAATGGTTAACCCCTCGGACTAACAGTCTGTCCTACAGTGTCGCATAGCTACTTTCCGGAAATCTTATCCGGACAGCCAAAACTATCCGGACAACCACAACATTCCGGACAACCACAACATTCCGGACAACCACACTATCCGGTCGTTCTGACTATTCGGGCGTTCCCAAGGTTTCCGGGCAATTACCGGGAACTACACTTCCCGGACATCAACTTCCCAGTCATCACACGATACCCGGACACCTCATGGTATCCGGACACCTCCACACTTTCCGGATACAAACCTGACGAGAGCAGGTTTTCGGACGCGACGATTTGTGCAAAAATCATAGATTGTGATTTCATTTCGCCCTAATCCTACCCTCACTTTCAGGGATTGAATATGGGTCGGTAGTTTACACAATAACCCACTCTAATACACCCCTTAAACAGATTTAATGAGGAACCACCATAAACCCACAAAATCTAAGTTTCTTCTCAAAATACCCACAATACACACACAAATCTTAAAGAGAAGTAGGATTGGTATTACCTGGGTGATTCTGGAGCTTTTCCCAAAAACCCTGCTGAAATCTCTACCTCTTCTTCTCCAATTTGCCACAATTCCTTCTCTTGTTTCTTCTCTTAGCCGCACCCACAACACACACACACTGGATAATCTCTAAAATGAGAGATTTAGGGTTTTCCTTTCCTTTTTATACTTCTCTCACAAAACACCAAACTTTTAAATTCTTACACTTAGACCACACCACTTTTAAATTTCGAAATTCCTCCAAAATTTCCAAATACCGACTAAAACAAAACTCGGTTATTACACATATAGAATCGTTCCCCAAACATCTTAAATCAAAATCTCAATTTATACAACAACCCTAATTTTGACCTAACTTTTCCAAAATCATCCCAACCAAAGATTGAAGAAATGAAACAATAGAAGTCATAAATGGAGTATTTATAACTCAGATAAGGATTTAGAAAAGAAAATGATGAACTTACCCCGTGGATCTTGAGTAAAACCTCAAAACTCTAGAAATCCAAGAAAATGGAGATGAAGCTTGAAGATGGAGATGGAGAAGATGAACTCTTGATCCTAGCATCCACTTCTTAGTTTGATGATGTAAGAGCACTTTGAAACCCCAAGGAAATGCCCTAAAATCACTTAGGGTTCATATGAGAGGGTGAAAGATAGTTTGGGAGAGAAAGGGGTTGATTGGGAGGTGAAAAATGAAGAAAAATGCTAAAAAAATCGTATTTGACAACAACCAGGTGTCTGGCCGCGACTATGACAGCGACTTTGACACTGGTCATAGTCGCCGGTCATAGTAGCTCAGCGGTACCGAAACGGTTTTGGCCATAACTTCTTCGTTTTAGCTCCGTTTTTGCTCCGGAAAAAACCGTTGGACTCGTATTCGAATTCTCCATCCAACAAGACCATAAAATCTAGGATTTAATCCAAAATCCTATTTTTCATATTTTTCTTAAAAGATCGATTCCACACTGATTCGAAATTGTACTTATCCAAAAATTACGGGTGTTACATTGTATGGAGGGCGTGTTTAGGGTGAATTCCAACGAGGTCGGTGCTGAATAGCTTCGGTATAGATATGGACACCATTCTGTGTCCAATGTGCGAGAATGTTGAAGAAACGGTGGATCACGCATTGGTGACTTGCGATGATGTAAAGAAGTTGTGGACTGCAATCGGGAGATGGTGGAACCTCAATCTAGAGACAATTAGCAACCTTAATGATCTTCTTAGAGCGAGGGAACAGGTGGGAGACGATGCAAAAGGTGCTCGGAGGTTGGATGCGGTGTCTCGGTGCATTCTGTACTTTACGTGGGTGCACCGAAACAAGGTGTGTTTTGGTAAAGAAAAGAGTAACATACTAGATCGAGTGTTTGATGTGCAGCTAAAGTCATTCAAATGGGTTACGAGAAGAGATCGAGAGCTAGCTATGGATTGGGTTACATGGGTGTCGAATCCTAGACTGAGGTAGCAGGAGCAGGGCCATTGCTTCTGGTCGATGCGTGGCATTAAGCTCTGACAGCAGTCCAGATTAAGCTGGTGACAGCTGCGTCGGTTCAGCCCTGTTCTGGCTGTTCTGCTACTGCTTCTGGTCGACATTCAGCTGTTGACAACCGTCTCAATTAAGCTGTTGACAGATGCCTCGTGTTTCAGCCCCGATTTGGCTGTAAGGAGTACAAAGAGGGCTGCTTGATTAAGCCATGGGGTTGCCCATGAGGTTTGCTTCTCGCAAACATAGTGTGCTTTTTGCCCCCATAGTGTTGGTCGTTGGGTTGCTTGCTTTGTTTTCTTGCTAAAGTTTCCTGTGTGAACTTTTGTTCTGTGATCCGTGGTTTTACTAGTGGTAATAAAGTTAATTTTTGCCGGCAAAAAGAAAAAAAAACTCCAGATAGAAAATTTCAAAATAAATGATAATAAATATTTGATATAAACCTAAGATGGTGAATTTCAAAATATCCCCGCCAAATTAATAAATCAGTAATTCCAAATATTCAACTTAATATTAAAAATAAACTAAAAAGAATTATAAGTACACAAACATTATTCAATATCCCTATGCAAAAATAAAATTAAAAAAAATGTTCAGCAAGAAAAACCAAAAGGACAAAAAATATTATTACATGTAAAAAACAAACCATTATCATATTATCAATTACTATAGACATCAATTAATTGAAGATAAACGGTTTAAATGTACCCACCACCTTCTTCACAGTTTTCCCCATCTTCTGAACCCGGTCCATCGCCGTCGTGTACGAAACCGTTCCATCATTTCCGGCGAGAACTCTGTACTTATCTTTCCTTGTAAAATTCGTGCATTCAAACCCTAGTGTAGCCGCCAAGATTCTCTGAACATAATTCGCAACATCGTGAGGACTTTTCCCCGACGAACACGTAGCCTCCGCCGGCAACTGGTTCAAGAAAGTAACCTCATAAACCGGTCTAGGGTTCATAAAAAAGAATATCGGATCTAACCCTTTCCACCCCCTCGCCGTCGTTGCATGAAAAAACCCGACCCGGTAGTTCATTGCCACCGGCACAATCCGGTCTGTTAACTCGGCGAAAAGTGCACTGAACCGGAGCAAAAACGGTTCTCTGCAAGTTGTACCTTCTGGGCAAACTACCAGATCACCTTGAGATAATTCTTTTTTAATCCTTTCGGCGTCCACGTGGCGGATCCGGGTCAAACGAACGGTGGGGATCGGAGATAGGATCTCCGATAATCTTGATATGGAGTAGGTGACGGCTGGGATGCTTCGTTGGAGGACGGTGGATAATACGACCGGATCCATTAAAGTCCGATGGGTGCAGACAAATAGGACGCCGGCGTTTGACCCTGATGGTGGTGGTGGTGGGACTCCTTTGACTACGACTTTGCTACCAAATATGTAGGAAATATAAGGAATGGCCCCCATCGGCAATAAAACGCCGACGGTTATGCGGATGATTGCGAGGATGATTCCGATTGGGATCCAGAGGAGGATGAGAAGGGCGGTGGAAGGAGTGGGTTTCTTGACGAGTCTGCCGTCGTGAAAGATCACCGGCACTGGCCGGATATTTTGGTGGGTTTTGTGATTCTGGTCTTTGATTATGTATGGTGCGGTTACTTGTTCCTGTGAGGAAATAAATCCCAATGAGTTGCTAGTTGATTTGAAACCTCTTTCATGCGTTAATGTTACTCGTTTTATGCAATAATAGTATTTCTTAAATGTCAGGGAATGCATAGGTATTATTTCATGAAAGTACCGCATTCATCCGACACATCGCATGGACCATCATGTGCATTGACAGTAAATTCATTTAGAGAATCAATGAAAATCCAAATGCAGTGAACGATTTAAATGATGGTTGTAGGGATACGTAATTATTTGATCTTATATGGTGCGTAATTATTTGATCTTATATTTAAATGCAATGAACGATCTATATTGTGCGTAATTATTTGAACTAAAGTTAATTAAGTTTTATAAAATAGTTTATTAGTAAAACATTTTGACAAATTTAAGGTATTGTAAATCCAAATTTTAGTACAATGAAAGATTAATTTTATGAAAAACAGTTAATATATCTTCATGCATGCATACATGCAACAAGAGACCCGCTTGACCAATCTTAATCGTATTGCTTACCTTGCATAGAGATAAAAATGAAGAACCAGAATTATGGCATCTCCCAAGCCCTAGGCTTGGTTGCTGACCATCAAACATGGCTGCAACCCGATCAAAAACCGATGACCCAAACCCACCATTCTGGACCAAACCTGTGGCGAACCCAAACCGACTCACTACAAGTTCGGTCCCAATAACCACATCAGCACGCAAATGCTCCTTCACGAACCGCTCGACCATCAACCTAGGCATTTGGGTCACAACCACTCTTCGATCACCCAAATTAAACAACCTCCAAGCCTCCAAATCAATATCATCGAAGTAAAACTTGGGCAAAACTGCCCTTGCAACCGATTCAATCTCGGAGATGGGAACTCCCGCGGTGGCAAGAAAGATGGCCAACTTCAAGCCAAGTTTGGGCTTCCCACACCAATCGAGTAGCTTGATAATCGGCCAAAATAGCAACAACAATGTGAACCGTATTAAGCCAGAGGCTTCGAAGGCTACTAGCATGAAATAGGAGAAAGGATCTTGGTTCTTCAAAAGGGTTCCTTCGAGTTCTGAGACCACAGACTCCATTAATATTTTTTTGTGTTTTGGAGTTAGTTTTTATAAAAATTTAGTGTTTGAATGAAGATGAAGATGAAGATGAATTCAATAGTTGGTGTTGGATTTATGGATGGAGGTTGAAGGTAGATTGACTATTGTGTGCTGTAAGAATGAGGCCGTTTATCAGTTTATACCTACCTTCAATAGGAGCAAATTTAAATTTGAATTTTCTTCTCTTGATTTTTTTATTAATTTTATTTTGTATTTATGTATACTTGATAAAATAAAATTAAATAAAAACAATCTAGGCAATACTTTTGTGATTATGTGGGTTACTTAACCCCAACAACTTTAATTTGATGAAAGATGATACTCCTTCATGCTCATAAATAAATAAATAAATAAGGACCCATTTTTGAAACATTTTATTAGATTAAAAATTATTTAATTGTCATCACAAATTCACATGGGTATTTCTTTGTTTTATTTTTATCCAAATGTACCCAAACATTTTACTTATAGTATGAGTCAAATCAAGCATATGTTGGTAATCCGAGGGGGCTTAATCTAGTCAGGTGTTTTTTCGTTATTCCTGTTTGTTGTTGATTGGGCTATGCCCGGTTCGGTTGTAACTCTCTTTTGGTTGGTTTAATAATATTGCTTTGCCTTTTAAAAAAATCAAGCATATGCTTTAAAATTAAAATTACAGATTTGTGAAATAAAAGTATTATAAGCAACGGTTTTGATCAACGAATTTTCAACAATTTGTTGATTAAAATAAATATTAATAATCCTTGAGAAGAAGAAAAAGTATATGAACCACAAGGATTGTGTCGTACTGGTATATATTCGATATAATGTTTTGTGTACAAGAAGATGCATGTAAGTTACTTACCAAGAAAGAATACGTAAACAAAGTTTAGTATAAGAAGTATTTAAATTAAATATGATATATGGTGACCTCCACGTTTGTGCATCACATTTTCTTTGCCACAAATCTCCTGGTCTTCATATTTGTGGTGTATGGCAAGTTAGGTACACTATATATGTATGCATACACTAATTTTATATTTTATGTAAATACTCATTTATATTATAGAGAGATTATGTACAAATCATGTACTTACAATATATTGTTAGAAAGTCAGATATATTTAATTGAGTAAATTATAGATTTGGTTCATGTGGTATGTAAGTTTTTAGGATTTGGTCCTCAAATTTCATTTATTACATAGAATGTCTTGTCGTATACATTTTTTGTTAGATTTAGTCGTTGGACTGCACAACCGTCCACCAAGTCCGTTAAACTCGAGGACAAACTGGTCTTACATTTTTTTTAATATACTTTTTAAGGCAGAGGCCAAAATAAAAACAATAAAAACATGGAGGGAGGGTCGTATACTTTAGAACTTAAAGGGCCAGAGTTGAACTTCCTACCTTCAACCTACCATCGCTGGTATGGCTTCCCCCTACCGCCGTTGAACTCCCTGTTTATCCAGCACCACCATCGTCATGCCTAACTATTAAAGTCATTTTTGGAGTTACTTGGGCACCACTTTCCTGGTAGAATTGTTTATTTTCCAAGCAAACGAAGCGTTTTTCTTTTAGTTTTTTTGCATAATTATTCAAAAAATGAAATTCCTTAGGAAATAGAAAAACTATACGATCCTGATCTCAAATCCAAGAGTTTTACAACCCGTGCAAGTAGTGGATGCAAAGAGGGACCTGTTGGGAACTGAAGATATGCTAAGTATGGTTAGTACTGCCAAGACAAGTTAATACTGCCAGAAGAAAGTTTATACTGCTGGGCAAGGTTACTACTGCTAGACACGGTTAGTACTGCTAGACCAAATTACTACTGCTAGACATGGTTAGTACTGCTGAGCTGAGATACTACTGCTAGAAGACTGTGAAGGTTAATACTGCTGAAGGTTCGTTAATGCTGCTGAGCCAAATCATTGTTAATACTGCTGACTTGATAAGTTTGGTATGCGATACTGTTGGAGACAAAGAAGGAATTGATCAAGATATGTTTAACGAAGATTCAGAAGATCAATTTACTTTTGATAGTTATCTTGTAATTACTTTTGTATAAATAGTATTGATAGATAGCTATTAGAACACGAAAGAAAATATACAAGATACACGAAATAGACAACAATTATTCAAAAAGTTGTTTAGCCATTCAGAGAGAATTAACCTCAAGATCATAGATCCTATTTCTAGAGAAGTAGAAGTCGTCTTGTTGAGCCTGTTCAACAAGATTGAGGTTTGGTGTAAAGCTTGTAATACAGTTTGATATATACAGTGTGTTGAATTCTATTGATTGTTCTTTAATTGATTTAGAGTTCTATTCCGCAAGATTCTCTAAATTCTGTTTCTAAGAAGTTTAATTCTTGTTAAGAATCGATCCTGACAAGTGGTATCAAAGCGTTGGTATCTTAGAAGCTATGGACAATTCAATGGATTCTCACAGTACTCTTGTTTCAAAGGTTCCCATGCTCAAACCCAATGAATTTGACATGTGGAAACTGAGAATCAAGCAGTACATTCTTCTTACTGATTATGCAATATGGGACATCATAGAAAATGGCCCATGTAATGAAGGAAAGATTGGAGCAGATGGAAAGAGACCTCCTCCCAAGACAGATGCTGAAAAGAAAGTCAGACAAACAGAGATGAAGGCCTTAAGCACTCTGCTTTTGGCTATTCCTAATGAGTACCAACATCAATTCCAACACTGCACAGATGCACAGATGTTGTGGAATGCTCTGGAGAAAAGATTTACTGGCACAAAGAGCACAAAGAGAAATCAAAAGGCTATTCTCAGGCAACAATATGAGAACTTCATGTCTGCAAAGAATGAGTCTATGACTCAAACTTTTGATAGATTTAACAAGTTGATTGGAGAATTAGCAACTGTGGGTGTACACATGGATGCTGATGATGTCAATAGAAAGTTCCTTAGATCATTGGGAGAAGAATGGACCATGTACACAGTCTCATTCAGACAGAATGACCAATTGGAGGACAAAGAGCTAGATGACCTCTACAATGATCTGAGAGTATTTGAGGCTGAAGTTGAAGCCAAGAAAAGGCCATCTGGATTTGTTTATAATGCTGCTTTATTATCTTCATCCTCTGATAATGCTGCTAATCCTGATTCTGTTAATACTGCAGGTTCTGTTAATGCTGCTGGTGGAACTAATCAAGAGAAGACTACAGATTCTGTACTAGAAGCATTCTTTTCTAGTCATGTTCACTCTTCTCTAATCAATGATGATTTAGAGCAGATTAATGCTGATGATCTGGAAGAGATGGACATCAAGTGGCAGATGGCTATGCTATCAATGAGGGTGAAGAAATTCATCAAAAGGACTGGGAGAAACAACTTTTCCCAGAGAAGAGAAGATGGTGCAGGCTTTGACAAGTCCAAGGTTGAGTGTTATAAGTGTCACAAGATGGGACACTTTGCCAGAGAATGCAGAAGTGGAGGATCACATCAACAGGCTCCAAATGGAAACCAAAACAGAAGCTCCTCTCAAGCCCTTGTTTCTCAACAAGGAATGGGATTTGATTGGAGTGATCAAGCTGAGGAAGCCTGTCAGAATCAAGCTCTTATGGCAGAAGTATCTGATATTCCCACTGAGATACAATCTAAACTCTGTTCTCAAGCTTGCATTGATGCTGTTAAAAGATATAGGGATCACAATCAGGGTATGTGTGATAACCTTAAGAGGCTAGAGAAAGATGTGAAAGATTATGTTAGGATTGTAGAAAGGTTTGAGGAACAGATTAGAGCTTTTCAAGCTAATGAACTTCAACACCACTATGATACTAACTATTGGAAGTGGGAGAAGAATGAGTATGAGATTAAGCTGAAAGTGTCTGGGGAGGAGAATGAGAAATTAAAAGAAGAGCTTAAGAAGGTTAAACTTGATGTTGAAAAGTTTACCTGTGCTTCTAAAACCATGGATACCATCATTAAGGCTCAAATCCATGACAAGATGAAAGTAGGGATAGGGTACAATGCCACACCTCCACCCTACAATAACAACTACATACCTCCTAAGTCTGATTTGTTAGAGACCAAGGATAGGAAGGATCCTGAATTAAAGATTAATATAGATCCTTGTGAAGAAACAGTAGTTGTTGAGGATGAGACTGACAAAGTAGACTCTGATGAGGAATTTGAAAGTCCATGTGTTAAGAACACTGAGATCAAAAGGACTGAAAAGGAAAAGGGAGTTCATTCCACACAGCCCAAAGTTGTGAACTCTAATACTGGTAAACAGTGTTCCTGCAGGAAATCTAAAGAGAACAAGCCCCAAAAACATGATAATCAGAGGGGAAATCAAAGGAACTGGAATAACCAGTGGGCTATGAGACAAGGAGTTGATCTGAACAGAATCAACAGGCCAAAACCTTGTTTCATCTGTGGTAAGCTAAATCATTTAGCCAAACACTGTTATTTCAATCCTGTTAACCAAAGGTTCAATGCTCAAAGATCTTTTCAAAAACCTGGTGGTTACAGAAAGAATGGTGGCTATAAAAAGTCTGCAAAGAAAAATGTGGCAAAGAAACAAGATAAACCCAAAAGCCACATAAAGAAAACGACTGAAAAGGAATGTGGTACTATGTGGGTTCCAAAAAGCACTAAAAACAATACTGCTGCTAGCAGTGTTAGTACTGCTAACACTGTTAGTACTGCTTCAAAAGTTAGTGCTGCTAGCAGTGTTAATACTGCTAGTAATCATTCCAAAGTTAGTGCTGCTAGCAGTGTTAATACTGCTAGTAATCAGTCCAATGTTAGTGCTGCTAATACTTTTAGTGCTTCTTCTTCAGATAGTACTGCTGCTAGCAGTATTAACTCTGTTAATACTGCTTCTAGCAGTGTTAACTCTGTTAATACTGCTACCTCTGTTAGTACTGCTGATACTGCTGCTAACAGTACTGCTGCTTCCAGTATTAGTACTGCTAGCACTGTTAGTACTTCTGAGGTTAATACTGCTTCTAGTGCTGCTACACCAATAATTTTGACAAAGTACTCCAGCACTGCAGTACCTAAATCTGAAAATCTCATCAAAACCAAGTGTAAGTACTTTGATGAGCAAGGGAGACCCAAGACCACTTCGGCTTGGGTTCCCAATAAAACTAACTGATTTATCTTGATGTGCAGGGCAACCAACAGCTCAAGGGGAAGAGCATTTGGCATGTTGATAGTGGTTGCTCCAGGCACATGACAGGTAACATGGCCTGCCTCAAAAATTTCAAAAAGATTGATGGAGGACATGTTGCATTTGGGGATAATCCTGCTGGTGGAAAGATAAGTGGTAAGGGTGATGTTTCAAAGGGTAAGATGACCTTTGAAGATGTGTACTATGTTGAACAATTGAGATACAACCTGTTAAATGTATCCAAGGTTTGTGCAAGAAGTTATTAACAAGGAATTGATGGACTTACCTCAGTTTACTGAGGTATATGTACCCAAATCCCCTAAAGGGAAGGTTTTTTCAAATATGAAAAGACTTCCTAGGGACTCGGAAGGAGTTGACACACCATTGTTCTCTACAATGATGGTTGTGTCCCACCCCTCTGAAGGTATGGCATCAGGATCAAGGCCCTCATTAGATCATCCCACTGATGACCAAACCCCACCTTCACTCACTATAAATATCCCTCAGCACATACTTCAAAAGCCCACTCCTGCTTTATCCAACAAGTTTCAAAGAAGAAAGGTGCACAAGGTTCCTTCCCTTGATGTACCTACTCAGAGCCCTAAGCCTTTAAGCCCTCAGTTGGAGCATTCTCCAATTGAGAATATCAACAGGGAAACCACAGGGGTGTCTCCCAACCCCAAGAAGGTGCTCTCTAAGGAGAAGGATGAGCATATGGGTGCTAAGGCTGCCACTACTTCTGCTAGCACAGAGAAGGACAGTGGTAACATAAATAAGACCTTCCCCATGGCAACTCTAAATGAGAAATCATTAGGAGGACCCAGGTGCCAAGAAACCAAGGGGGCAGTTAGTGCTTCTGCTAGGCAGAAGGCTTCTGCTAAAACTTCCAAGGATCCCTTAAAGAAGGTAAAAACTTCTAAAAAGGGTGAGGATAGACATAACAAAGAGGAATTGATGGCTACTTCCAGTGATCCTGTAAAGAAGGTAAACACTTCTAAAAAAGGTGAGGATAGATATAACTATGTTGAATTGATGGAAACCATTGGAAATGTCAACTTGGATGTTATGGCACAGAAGAAGGAGATTGAGCAACTGAAGACTGTGGTCACCTACCAACAGTCTCAAATTGAGAAGCTCAAGAAGATGGTCACCAAGTTGTTGCACAGAAAGAAAAAGGCAAGATTTGTGCTGAGAAGAAGAATTCCAACTGATGATGCTCCCAAAAAGGGGGAGTCAGAGTCAGAATCAGAAGCAGAACTGAATATGAAGGGTCTACAAGTTGAGGGGGAGACAGTTCAGATGGAGACTGAGATGGAAATTGATAATGCACAGTTTAAGGGGGAGTCCAGTGCACAGAATAAGGGGGAGACAGAAAAGGTGGAAGAGCTTGTTAAAGCAGCAGAAACTACAACAGCAGCAGAAACCACAGCAGCAGAAACTGTTAATGCTGCTGAGTTTGAACAAGCAGCAGAAACAGTTAATGCTGCTGAAGGCCAAACAGAAAAAGCAGCAGTAACAGAGAAAGAGCCTGAAACTGAAGTAGCAGCAGAAACTGTTAATGCTGCTGACTCTAAGCAAGCAGCAGAAACAGTTAATGCTGCTCAATCTACAAAGAAAGCAGAAACAGTAACAGAGAAGCTTACAGTAGAAGAAGTGGAGGTTGCAGAGGCTTAATCAAAGCCAAACATGATACACCTCCAACTGCCAAGAAACAGGAAGAACCTAAGGATGCAAAGATGGTTTTCAGCAGAAAGAGAACAAAGTCTGTGGCTACTAAAAAGAAGTGTGTAAAGAAGCAAAGGGTAGAACCTGTTGAGAAACCAGTGGTAGAAGAGAAAGAAAAGGAAGAAGTTGCCAAGGATGAAGGACAAGGAGATAGTAAGACAGGTCAATCCAGTAATGCACAATCACTTAGCAATGAACAATGTGACTTGTACATCACTATGGTTGATACTGAACCAATCAAAGTGGCTCCATTAGATTCAAAACCTCCTGAAATCAGTCACTGGGATACATTGATAGATGAGAGAAAGGAGTATATCAGACTCAAGAGAGCTGATGGGCAGTTTGAAGTCTACAGAACATGGGGACAAGTCATAAGAAGATGCTCAAGATCTGACCTGGAAGAGATGTTCAAAGTAGGCATGCAGATCTATGGTAACATGTTTACAGAAAGAGGTATGTCTATCACAAAGATGGTGTTAGAATACCTATGCCTAATGTTCAGACCAGAAGTAGTTCAGCACATAACAGCAAGACCTTTTCAAGCAGTAACCAACTGGATGCTCTATGAAAATTGTGGAGTGTATGTTATATCAATTGACAACACATATCAGGAGTATTATCTGGTGGATGAAATATACAATCACAGCATGAAAAGACTGAAAGGGATGTTACATGTAAAATTGGTCTGCAACAAAGATTCTGCTATGGGAAGATTCTTGGTAAGAAGGATTGTAAATCAGAGTCTAGGTGTAAGTCCTGATCTATGCTTATATGATGACTAAGTTTTGGTAGCATCATCTGAAGAACTTGACTTCTTTTCCTAAAAGTCAAGTTAGGGGGAGATTGTTGGGAACTGAAGATATGCTAAGTATGGTTAGTACTGCCAAGACAAGTTAATACTGCCAGAAGAAAGTTTATACTGCTGGGCAAGGTTACTACTGCTAGACACGGTTAGTACTGCTAGACCAAATTACTACTGCTAGACATGGTTAGTACTGCTGAGCTGAGATACTACTGCTAGAAGACTGTGAAGGTTAATACTGCTGAAGGTTCGTTAATGCTGCTGAGCCAAATCATTGTTAATACTGCTGACTTGATAAGTTTGGTATGCGATACTGTTGGAGACAAAGAAGGAATTGATCAAGATATGTTTAACGAAGATTCAGAAGATCAATTTACTTTTGATAGTTATCTTGTAATTACTTTTGTATAAATAGTATTGATAGATAGCTATTAGAACACGAAAGAAAATATACAAGATACACGAAATAGACAACAATTATTCAAAAAGTTGTTTAGCCATTCAGAGAGAATTAACCTCAAGATCATAGATCCTATTTCTAGAGAAGTAGAAGTCGTCTTGTTGAGCCTGTTCAACAAGATTGAGGTTTGGTGTAAAGCTTGTAATACAGTTTGATATATACAGTGTGTTGAATTCTATTGATTGTTCTTTAATTGATTTAGAGTTCTATTCCGCAAGATTCTCTAAATTCTGTTTCTAAGAAGTTTAATTCTTGTTAAGAATCGATCCTGACAGGACCCAACGAAAACGGTGTCTTGCGAAGAAAAATCAAAGCCAAGATAGAAGATTTAGAGCCAAAACAGTGAGTCTAACAAGTTCCTTCGTGAGTTCAAAACTCCACGCGGGTTCAGAATCTCAGGCGATTTTTCACGCGACTTAAGTCGCATGGAAAGTTGTGATAGCCTCTGGTCGAGTTTTTAATCTTTTCCAACTAGGGTTGAGACTATTCATGATCTTTATCCTCTGTCCTGCGGCTAGGGGTGATTTTTACACTTTTCTTGGCAGAGTTTGGCGATGACTAAAGAGACGAAAACACAGTGGAAGAGAATATTAACAAGGATTCAACCATTGTCCATGGGTATTGAGCATCAAGAAGGGAGTTTCACATTTATCCATATTTTGATTCAGAAGCTAATGTCTTGATCTACGCCTTATACTTTTATTGCATTGTTTTCTGTTAACCCAACGTTTAGATCTATGTCTAGATCTTTATATGTTGGAGGTTGGATGAACTTTAGTTGTTAAGCATATGAACACGTAGAACGTGGGTGAGGGTTGCGTATCTCCCACCCGAACCATTGGCGTGTAGCGCCCACGTCATATGATATTGAGATCTCAAATACAAATTTAAAAAGGAAATTTTATGCATTGTTGGCTTTTGGCTGTGAATTATATGTGTGTATGAGCACAAAAATCATGAATTCACTGAGCTTGTTAGCTGACTAGTGTATGCATCTCAGAGTCAGATACTTCCATGAGCAGGGTCAGGTATCGATAAGGGACACGAGTAAGAGCAGGGTTACTGTCTTACTGATAATCTACTCGTTTAAGTTTTTGCATATTTATGCCTTACTTCAGTATGGGACAACCTTTTCATATAAGCCATCGTAGAGTATTTATTTATTTAAGACTTCCGCTATAAGAATTTTTGAGTTAAGGATTTTAGGATCTCATTTAATGAATGAATTCAATTATTTATTAGTGACGTGACACTTTGGTGAAAACTTGGGATGTTACAATTTACCTCTCAAAAAAGTAATTTTAGATTAGATTTGCTATTTGTATGTCTAGGGTGGGAACTTGGATATATACCAATTAAACCCTAGAAAAGTAATTTTATTTGCTATTTGCTATTTCCCACACTCTTCTCACATACTTGTAGTGATGACCCTCCCCTAACCCATCATTGCTCCAGTTACTCCATCCCCTCACCAACACCCACTTGCAATTGCCTTGATTACCCACACATGACCCAACTGCTTCGATGACTCTATTCACCCACTGCTTCGATGACTCCATTCATCCTCACCTACCAACACGTATAATAAAAACACATTAGTTTGTAAGACTACATCGAATCATATAAAGGCAGCGATGGTGATGTGTTTGTGTATATGTGTGTGTGTGTGTGTGTGCGTATGTGTGTTCGTGGTGTGTGTGTCGAAGAAGATTCAAGTGTTGTATATGTCGATTGAAGGTGTCCAGGTGGTGCAGTCGTGCAAGTAAGCAGATGGCAGATTATGGTGGAGGACAGGGGGAGGGACGGAGGGGTTTGTTAAAGGGTGGTGGATAGTGGGCTTAACGTTGGGGATGAAGGGGACTGGGGAGTTGATACCGAAGATAGAGAAGGTTGACGTCGAAGATTTGTACAGATGGAGGTGGGTTCATAACGCCGAGAAGTGAGTGGAGAAAAACGAGTGTTTTTTTTGTGCCATGTGTCACTACCTAATTAGTGGTTAAAGAAAGCAAAAACACAATAAAAACAACACAAAACTTCAATTAAAAAATGGAGTAATATGTTAAAATGACGAAAATTCCCTTGAAGTTAACGGATGAAATAGATGGTTGTTTGGTCTAATGACCAAATCCAACAGAAAGTGCATACCACAAGGTATTTTATGTAATTGATGAAATTTTAGGACTAAATTTATAAAATTCACATGCCATAGGAAGCAAATCTATAATTTACTCTATTAAATCAATATATATATATATAAAGAAAAATGTAAGAGAGAGAGTTAAGAAGAGGGCTTCTTTCATATTTATCTTTTTACCCACAATTTTGAATTATTTTAAATCATTTCAACACATTAAATGCTAAAGCTTTTCATTTTCTTTTTTAATTTAAATTAGAAATCATTTGTACTTTCATTTCTAAACTAACAATCAATATATATATATATAAAGGAAAATATAAGAGAGAGAGTTAAGGAGAGGGCTTCTTTCATATTTATCTTTTTTCTCATAATTTTGAATTATTTTAAATCATTTCAACACCTTAAATGCTAAAGCTTTTCATTTTTTTTTAATTTAAATTAGAAATCATTTGTACTTTTATTTCTAAACTAACAATGATTATAAATTAAAACTTTTATCAAATTTTATAATTTTTATTTAATTTTTATAAATTAGACTTAAATTAAAATTAGTTTTTTTAATTTACATGATCCATAACTTAATAGGCAAAGCTAACAATGTTTATAAATATAACTTTTTATTGAATAAGCTAAGAATAATAGTAAATAAACTATTGTATTTCAATTTTTGTATTTTTCCTAATAAGATAACAATCATCAATATATATATATATATATATATATATATATAAAAGGAAAATGTAAGAGATAGAGTTAAGGAGAGGGCTTTCTTTCAGATTTATCTTTTTTCTCATAATTTTGAATTATTTGTAAATAATTTCAACACATTAAATTCTAAAGCTTTTCATTTTCTTTTTTAATTTAAATTAGAAATCATTTGTACTTTCATTTCTAAACTAACAATGATTATAAATTAAAACTTTTATCAAATTTTATAATTTTATTTATTTTTTATAAATTAGACTTAAATTAAAATTAGTTTTTTTAATTTATATGATCCATAACTTAATAGGCAAAGCTAACAATGTTTATAAATATAACTTTTTATTGAATAAGCTAAGAATAATAGTAAATAAACTATTGTATTTCAATTTTTGTATTTTCTTAATAAGCTAATAATCATCAATATATATATATATATATATATATATATATATATAAAGGAAAATGTTAGAGAGAGAGTTAAGGAGAGAGCTTCTTTCATATTTATATTTTTTCTCATTATTTTGAATTATTTTTAAATCATTTCAACACATTAAATGCTAAAGCTTTTCATTTTATTTTTTAATTTAAATTAGAAATAGTTTGTACTTTAATTTCTAAACTAACAATGATTATAAATTAAAACTTTTATCAAATTTTATAATTTTTATTTATCAATATTTATATAAAGGAAAATGTGAGAGAGAGAGTTAAGGAGAGGTTTTCTTTCATATTTATCTTTTTTTCTCATAATTTTGAATTATTTTTAAATCATTTCAACACATTAAATGCTAAAGCTTTTCATTTTCTTTTTTAATTTAAATTAGAAATCATTTGTACTTTAATTTCTAAACTAACAATGATTATAAATTAAAACTTTTATCAAATTTTATAATTTTTATAAATTAGACTTAAATTAAAATTAGTTTTTTTTTTAATTTACATGATCCATAACTTAATAGGCAAAGCTAACAATGTTTATATTTATAACTTTTTATTGAATAAGCTAAGAATCAATATATATATATATATATAAAGGAGAATGTTGGAGAGAGGATTAAGGAGAGGCCTCCATGGCCCTTTATCTTTTTTTGTGATAATTTTGATTTATTTTTAATTGATTTCAACACATTAAATGCTTAAACTTTTCATTTTTTTAATTTAAATTAAAAACCATTAACCAATATATATTATTATTATTATATAAAATATTATTTATCTTGCATTCTTAATTATACAATGAATCCTACATTTTTTATTTAAATTTATTATTATTTTTATTTAATCAATAAGGTATATATACTTTTATTAAATGAATTTATTTTTATTTAACTTTTTATGCTAACAATGTTTATAAATCAAAATTTTTATTTAAATTTATAAACTTATTATTATTTTTATTTAATTAATAAGATACAATTTTTTTAGTAACGTAACATGTTTATAAATAAATCAATATATTTTTATTAAATGAATTTATTTTTATATAATTTTTTATATTTCTTTATAAGCTAACAATCAAATTTTTTTATTTAAATTTATAAACATATTATTATTTTATTTAATTAGCAAGATACAATTTTTTTAGTAAGCTAACAATGCTTATAAATCAGTATATACTTTTATTAAATGAATTTATTTTTATTTAATTTATTATATTTTTTTATAAGCTAACAATCCTTATAAATCAACATTTCTATTAAACTGATTAATTTTATAATCTTTTTGCAAACTAACAATACTATATTTTAAAACTTCTATTAAATTTCTTTTTTAGTACGATTGTTAATTTATAAGCAATTCTTTTTTTTAAATATTACATTATATATTGAATATTTTCAACAATTAAAGCCACTTATGAATTCATAAAACATTTCATTTTTTCCAATTATGAATCATTAATATATACAAATGAATAATTGTTACAATCAATATCAATCAATATCTATACTACATTATTAAAAGAATAAGGGCATTTGGCAGTTTATTTTTCAACCATTTCACTTTCTAAAAAACAGTTTTTCTAAAATCAGTTTCTTCAACATCTCCCCCTTTCACGATCTGTCTTCCCACGTCCTTGCATAAATTTCTCTCCTCCCTAGGTGAAGAAATCATCAGAATCATAACCCCAGTTTCAATCTGTTATAAACCCAGGTTGCTTCAGATCGATTTCGTAGAAACATGCCTCCTTCCATGGAGTTTCCACGATTGCTTCAAAATCAAAACCCTACTCAGTTATAAACCCAAGTTGCTTCAGATCGATTTCGTGCTCACGATTTCATTTCCATAGAGTTTCCACGATTTCTTGGTCATTTGATTTCGTCTTCTTCTTCGATTTTTGTTCGATTTTGTCTATTTCTTCTTCGAGTTTAGATGTGTTCTTCGTTGTTTTTCTGGCTGAATGGGTACATGGGTATTATAAACGGTACTATAAACTGTGTTCTTGAAATTACAGGAAACAGACCCTCTAATTTATCGATCTTTGCAGATAAGAGTTTTTTCAATTGTTGTCACTTTTTTGGTTTCAGATTTTGTTGCAACAAATCCCCATGGAGCGTAATCATTACCACCAGCAATTGTAGCTTCAGAGACTGATTTTTATTTAAGAAGATTATGGGGTGATCCTTCTGAGGTATGGAATTGAGATGTGTACACTCTTACAACATTTTGTAAGGTCATTCAGCCAAATATGTTTTTTACATGGTGTTGGAATTTTCAGGATTTGAAGAAGAAGCCAAGGTATTTGGTAACTTTCACCGTTGGATGGTATCAAAGGAATAATATTAATGCAGCAGTAAAAAAGGTTTCGTGAAATGGTTATTTCGTTTTGTTCTTTAAAATTGGTGCTATTTCAAAATACTAGGTCTGAGCATAATTTTTCATAGTTTCCAGATGACTTCCAAATTGTGCTTTTTCACTATGATGGTCGAACAACGGAATGGGATCAATATGAATGGTCAAAGCAAGCAATTCATATCAGCGTAAGGAAGCAAAGCAAATGGTATGTCTGAGATTCCACTGTCACTGCAAAGTGAATAACACTTTTGTGTTTATGTATGAACTTGATTCTTAAAGTCGGGACATTGGCCGTTGTTGTGGCTTCTTTAAAGTTGACATTGATGTCACTTGAGCTTGCTCTGTATGTTCTTCGTGCTCATGTAAGTTCCTTATACACCAAGACTAATTCAGATATTACTTTAATACACTTGATTACTAAACTATTCCAAAGTTAATGAGGTGAAAATTGCATCTTCTCAATATCACTTTGATCTACATCACACTGATCTATATTGCAGGAGTTTTATGTGGTTAAAGTTTATTCTTGATGGCCCTGTGTGACATCCACTAATTTTCATTTTCAGTGCTATTAATTTTCATTTTTACTGCTATTGATGAGGCTTCATGTTAAATAACCAGTTCAGAAAACCCAAAATTTCCCCATATTCTTAACTCCCATGAGATGAGAGCCATGAGAGTAACCTTTTCAACAATGGAGCTCCATTGAGAACATTTCTACAATTATAGGAAAACAGAATGTCAATCATGTCAAAACAGACACAAGAGTTGGTGGGTATCTAAGATTCATATTTTTTTAAGAAAAACATAAACAACACCCAAAGACATTTTTAGCATTTTGTTAACAGGATATATCAATAAAGTTCAAAACTTTAGTTGAATTCTGAAGTGGGTTCTAGATGACTGGATTGTTATTGAAGATATATACACACACACACACACATATATATATATATATATATATATATATATATATAGGGTTGGGTTCCGGTGAGATGGACAGTAATACTTTGAGTAGTAGTTGAGATGGACAATAATATTCTTCATCTGGTTGTGGTTGTTGACAGGGGCTCTCAAAACAATTTTTAATTGACAATTGCATTAGGCCATTTATGATTTTTGAAGATGAGAGGTAAATTAAATTGTTTATATGTTGGCAATATGGATTGTTGAATATGCTATGCCTACTTGTCGTTGTACTTCATATCAAGATAGGAGTAAATGGGTTTTGGACTCAATTTGATGGTTGCATATTCCTGTAAATGTGTTTTAAAGTGATTTCTTTGGGTATTTTTCATTGATTTTGGGGTTATAAGAAGGTGAAATTCTGGAAATTAGATGGTTGAAAATGATCATTTTTTGACCATCACTTACAACTCTCTATTCTTGTCATCGCATTTACTTAGTCGGTCTTTGTCACCGGGACAGGGGGTTGGAAATGAGCATATTTTAATCTTTGGTTAAATGCAGAAAAATTATCAGCTAACTTCATCAAATCACTTTAACCACTCAGGCTTCAGCTAACTTTATGAGATCAGAGGTGGTGTTGCTGGTGGAAGTATTCTCAAGGTTTATTTTTCAGCTGCTCTTTTTTTTAAAAAATTTAAGTTCTATTTATGCTTTGAAAATCTTAGTCATACATAGATATTATTATATTACCTGTTGTTTTTCTTGTCAAGTGTAGAATAATTTAGTACTACATGTGTAGAAGATTTGGCTCTTGGTGGTTCTTTGGACAAAATTATTGATCTTTCTCATACGACATGATAAGCATTCGGTAAACTGCTATGTTGTATTTTGAAGTAATTTTTGTTTGAGATTTTCATACAGACTGTTTATTTAAATTTCAATATGAATTTATCCCTAGGCGAAGGATCGTGCAAGAAGTTGAGTTAACCGTGAGAAGCGTGAGAAGTGGATCTGAACCGATCTCTTTTAATCTCAAGCCCTCCCATGAATTGTGGCTTAGAAGAGAATTGATTTGGTGCATCTCATCCTAATGTACGTCCATTTCTCATAATAACCACTTCTCACTCTCCTCCCTATTCACACACACACACACACACATATATATATATATATATATATATATATATATATATATATATACACGCACGCATCTAAACCGCCCTTTAAACAGGTCTACACAGCCCTTAACGTGATCCCAAAACAGGGCTAAACATTCCCCAAAATGACTCTAAACACAGCCCCGAAACCGTCACTCGGAAACAGCACCATTGGGGCTGCTGTTTTTCGATTCTGTGCCCCAAAGAACAGCCTTGTAGCTGCTGTTTTTGACCCTCATAACAGTCCTTTTTAGACTGCTGTCAGCGAGCATGCTCAGATTGTGGACTAAAACTGCTCCTACTTGCTGATTTGTGGACTATAAAACAGGATCTAAGCTGTATAAGGTCAAGGCTTCACACAACCCCAAAGCCGTAGCCCTTAATGGCTAAATCCCAATAAGTTTTTTGGATTTTCACCATAATCCACTAAAACATAATTTGTTCCTACTTGAAACCAACGAACAACAAGCAAGGAGTTTGAGGATTTTTTTATTTAGTTTATGACCTTGTGTTCATCTAGCTATGCTTGACTACCTATGTGTGTGTTTAATAATTAAAAATGTGTATACCAACCACAATCATATCCACACCAGTTACTCAAAGAATTACATTAGGTAAAAGGATAGTATCCCCACCAGATGCAACATCTATGTTGAGTAGAAACTTAGAAAGAGCAATTCCCATTTTTATTATGTATTTGCGCATGTAAAAGGAATTTTTTTTATTTAGTTTATAATCATCGCATCGTCAAAATTATTTTGAAGTTACGATTTTATGACTATTCGATTGAAATTCATTAAGTACAAACCATATAAATCGAACTATAATTACTGGATTGACATGTGTTGGATCAAGTGTTACTCTGTTTTGTAAATAGGTTGGTGTTCCAATCTCCATAAAACTAATGATGCAAGCAATAGAAATAGAACAAAAAAAATGCTCAAATGGGTCTTTGGAGGGGTAAAAACTCTTGCATTTTGCTTTTTCTTGACATATTGATAGGGAGAGACTAAAGTGTTTAATTCACTCTATTGTTACTGTCACCATTATTATTTAGCCTACTTTAACGGTGGATCAATTGAGAAATGAGCTCTAATGAGACCTATGCATCAATTGAATTTTTTGAGACATATTTAGCTAATCCCTATTTGATAAGAAATAATACAAAGCACGTAGCAAGATTGAAGATTTGAGATTTGAGACCTATGCATCAATAATTTTTTTATTCTATGTGAAAGTTCAATTTAGTTGAGTTCTGAACTTCTCCCTTTATCTATTCTACTTATAAAAAAGAATAGTGGCAACCGTTTTTCAACATTCAGTTTTTCTAAACAATTCGGTTTATTTCTAAACCACGTTCCTCTAACCTCTGCAAAACCCTAATTTCTCTCTCAAACCCCACTCCTCCATTCTCAGATGACTGAAATCAGCTACCTTTCTCCTCCACGTTCTGCAATATGGCACGAATTCCTCTCCTCTCCACCTCCTGAATTCTCTCCCACGTAGTCGGCTTCCCTGCTATAAATACATATGGAATCACCTTCTTCTTCAAGATGCGATTTACCAAGCTCGATTTGGAAGCACCTCCTTCTTATATCACAGGTATCTTTCCCTAATTTATCTCTTTAAAATTTCCCTTTCTTCTCCACCTGCGATTTCTACACACTCATTTTGATTTCTTATAAACCAGATTTCTTCGTTTCATCAATTAGGGTTTCTCAGGTTAGTTTTCTACATGTTGTTTCTCGATTTTGGTTTGGCTCTATGGTTTCTTGGATTTTCGATTTCAGTTTCACGATTTTGGCTTAACTCTTAATTTTGATTTTGATTTTGCTGGTTTCACGCTTACTTCGAATCACCAAAGGTTCTGAGGTATGATTTCTCAGCATCGATTCATTTGATTTTTGCACAAAGGTCTTATCTGTTCGACTTTTGATTTCCTAAAATAACGAGGTATGCATCTCGATTCGATTTCAAGGTCTCAATCAGTGTGCTTCATCTCCATCTTATCTGATTTCATTTGATTCCTATTTGTGTTTTTTCACTAACAGAGCTCTCAATGGTCAGTGAAAGGGATGAGATAAAAGGTAAAGTATTTCGCTTGTTATATATTTTGTATTTTTTTGGTAAGAGAATGGTACCTTGGGTAATATAGCCATTGTTACGATTATTCTGCATCTCGCTAGCGATCGATTCAAATTTTATATAGTTGTTAAATCGATTATATTATTCTTCACTCAAAGTGTTCTATATTTCCAAATCAGTTAATGTGATTCAACTCACCAAGCAAGGACATCGATTCTAAGACTCCGATTCAACATCTTCAAGGAATGACGCAAACCGGTGAATTTGGGTTTGATCTCTCCAAGGTATACAATATTTATATGGTTCTTGTATTTTGGTTGGGTTTTTTTAGTTCGTGTTTCATTTGAGATATATTCTTCTATTAATGACGGGTGCACCTCATTGCATCTGGTATCTTTGTGTGCCTCAACATGGGTTCTTAATAGGTTGAATGGGGCTATACTTAAAAGAAGATGTTCATTTTTGGAATATCCTAAAATATGTAAAACATCTAGATAATGTCCAAACTAACCTCATTCTATATCAATATTCAATATTATTTTAAATACTGCAACCCTGTTTGCCATTATTCTCCATCTTTCAGTTTTGTAGTCTTGAGGTGATTTGAATCCTCTTCTCCCTGATGATTCTTACCCCTGTTTTTAAAGTTGATTGAAGATTAAATAATTATGTATACGTCACCTCTTATTTATAATGGGTAGAGAGCTTTTGGTTTTCGAATCGTCCTCTTTTTAGAGTTTAGTTCGTTAAGGATGTTTTATTGTATTTTATCAATGAACTTTTCCAGAAATAAGCTAATGCGGTGATTTTGTTTGAATAGCTTATATTTAAGAACTAAAATGCTTCTTAAGTTGAAGCTCGGGTGAGTCCTACTTGGTTACTCTCTTTTAGTAGGAATCGACAAGCACCAAGGATTTAGTAAAGTGCCTCGCTTTTTGTGGGATTATTACATATATATGTAATGCTTTAATTTTCCTGCAGAATATAGCTAGGAATGGTTGAGCATATTGTTAAAAGTTGCTTGGGTATAATGAAATGCAACAGGCACCTTGTCATTAATAATCAACATATTTAAGTCATGTTTTAGTTTTCTTATGCTACTTTACTAGAGGAATCTAAGTCAAGATTTTAGTTTTTGTGTGGTTTAACTACTATTTTGCTTCATTCAATAGATTTGGTACCCACGGGAGTAAACTGTTCAATGGACAAGTAAATACAACAATAATGCAACCAAATCGTCTTATGGAGTTGGTTATTGGAAAGCCTTGGCACAAGCATGCCCATATACTCATTTGATGGCACTAGCTGTATTGGTTTGAGAAAGTCTTCAACTGTCTTCACTCACAATCATAATCATCATCACTGAAAAAGATTTAGGTAACAACCTACCACCAAATGTAACAATTTTCAATTTTTTTATAGTTCATTTTCTCTCTACATATTTTGGAGTAAAAATATAATGTATGTTATTCCTTTAGTTTTGATGATTTTTTGATGTTGAGTTCTTATCATGATTTATAGAAGTAACACATTGTTTCTATCAGTACTTTTCTTGGACTAAGAAATGAAGTTAGAGTAGTGCATATTGGAATTGTCTAACAAAGGTATTCCATAAATAAACTTAGACTGAATGTCAATATGATTGGTTTTCTGATTTTTTTTACAATTGTATGATGTCTAATTTGCAATCATCCATTGTTTGTTCTTAATCAGACTCTTTGTTTGGTCTTGAGGCCAATGGGAGGAATTTAACCCATTTTGATGGCATTGGCTAGGACATACAATCAAAGGCAAGAACATTTTCGACTTTTTTTTGCGGTTGTTCTCCGATAATTAAAGGTGCTCATGATATATGCACATATTTTAAGTCGAACACTTGTATTCTTTCAATTGAAATTTTGAATTATCTGGATTTGTTTGGTCTTGCTCGTTGTTCTTGTTTGGTTCAAGATTTTTGATCGAGTTACCCGTTTACAATACTTATATCTATACTATATATATAAGCATGAAAGAGCAGTTAAAGTTGAAAATTAAGTTGTATGGTTTTTGATGCTATATGTACAACCCTTACAGCTACACAACCACCCCTGTCCACTTACATTCCCCGAATTCTGCTTCATGCCGGTTCCACGCACCACATTTTAGCTACTTCTTTTAAATCACTATTCCGATTATTGAATTTGAGTTCAGTTCATGTACAATTTTCTAATCCAAACTACGTCTAAAGTAGAAAAAGAAAACTGAATTGTAAATTTGATATTCCAACCTGTAGGTTTTCTTTGTGATTTTGGGCACATCTAATGTATTGATTTGTTAAATATTGAGGTTCATTTTGATTGTAATTTACGACGTTTGTATTTATAATGCATCTTGATTTCGTGTTGATTTTGATTTTTCTAATTGCATTTTCTTGGTTTTTCACTTCGTAGACTCTCGAGATGACTTGATGATCCGGTCTCACCAAAGATGGTGCTTGTGAAAGATGAAGAATAAAAAAGGGAGTGGTAAAATTGTAAATTGTGTATTTTTATAACAACTTTATCTTAGATCGTATAGACAATTAATTAATGAAGATAACATAATCCATATAGTTTAATGTAAATTCAACCAAACAACATCTCAGACTATTGTGAAAGTCAAGTGGGCATAGAATGAACAATTTTGTTGCATCGCAGATCTCTCTTCGACACACACATCTATTATAAAAGACAATTTACAAGTTTACAATTTACAAATTTAGCAACATGTGAATAAATGTATGATTGTATATTATTAGATTTTTTCCTTTGTTATAATATTTATTTTGTGATGGAAGATGATATTAATTGTCTATTTTATTTAGAACAAAAAATTTATCCAATTTTGTCCATGTAATTTGAGACCAACAATTCAAAACCTTGACATATGTCTATTAGAATTGTTACTTTTGCACAATAAACTTTATACATCGTTGTTTGGACGATTTCACATATTCTGTTTTTGTTACATCAAGATAAATTTTATCTCCCGCCGCATCGCGCGGGTAGGATGACTAGTATATATATAAAGGGCACAAGAATTGTGTTGTCATTTTAGGATTGCTTGGGACATGAGTTTTTCTTTTGTGAAATTCGATATGAAACAATTGTAAGGTATAATTTTTCATTACTTTTTAAAATCATTTTAAAACAAATTTTTGTTCTTTATGAAAAATTTATTTTTCATTATAATTTGGTTGTTCTCTTGGTAATTTAATTGCAAGACTATGTTTAACATCCAACTGTCAAATTTCGCTCGTCTCTTATAAATCTTTTATATTCATCTCATTTCAGGTTTACTTTTTAAAGGTGTGTCTGCTGACAACAACTTGAATGAGGAATCGTTGAAAATTTATAAATTTAAACTTTTTTATTATTGTTTTTAATTTTTAATTTCTATTTTTATTTCTTTATCATTTATATTTGATTGGAAATGTAATAGGTAAATGCTTATTATGGTAAACTTTGTGTTATTTCCCTAGCAAGGAAATCATGAGTGACAAAGGAGAAAATAATTGTCTGTTGCCCACTTTGTTCAAAAGAAATAGATTAACATATAAACTCTTGCAAGTGTGGCAATGAGGACCATTGTCATATACAAAAAATCTACATGTAATAGTTAGTGGAGTTTTTTTTTGGGTAATTTTGCATACATTTTGTATGTATATGGTTAATCTACAACATATCCATCTTCTCTTGGTATTTCCTCTAGAGTTCTTGCTTTATCCATCTCTCAACTTCTTTTTCTTTATTGGGTTTTACTTTTTATGTTCATGATATGTTTTTTTTTTAACTTTGTTGGAATCTTAGTGGGTTATCTATTGGTTGCTCAAAAATTCACAACTAATTAACGGTAAAACAATATTTGTTAGAATAACTTTTTTTCTTTCGATTTTCAAACATTTAGTAGTCAAACATTTTTCAGTATTGTTGTAGATTTCATGAAAATTCCATTTAAAACAACCATATATCGTAATTATTTTATGTTGCTTCTTTTCCAGGTTAAACTCAATTGTTACGAACTTTGGTTGTATTTCATTATCTCCATTATCTTCATATTAACATGTACCTAAAGTTCTTCATGGACATTTTTCTTAAGGACTTTTTACTTATGTTGGATCTTTTCGAAATTATTATTGTAACAATACAAAAAATATATATGAAAGTCTCTTTGTTAATCAAAACAATATAAATTAAATTGTAAATAAGAAATAATCTGTATTCAAAAGTAGATCTCTTATTGAGAAAAAAAAGGAATAACACAATAGCTATTTGACTAAAGAATGTTAGTTGTTTGAACCACACCGGGTCACAGGAGATTGCGTTTTATTATTTGTCAGTTAACGAATGGCGTTTCATCTTAATTTGGTTACGTATTTCCTAACATAACATCTTCATCGTGCATGTTGCTTTATTTTCATAAAAAAACTCTAATACATTCATCGTCTTATATTACATTTAATTATCAAATTACGTTTCATCTTAAATTGGTTACGCATTTCCTAACATAAAATTTGTCACCGCGCATCGTGCGGTACCAAATACTAGTTATATATATATGTTATAAGGATACAAATCAAATACAAACCATGTATTTGTTGCATCCCTTACAAACCAATCTGCATATATGAATAATCTGAGATTCATATATTCATTGTCACATATGAATGTATGTCCATTATATGTATATTTTTGCACGTACGCATATGCATATGTATATGCACTTTGTTCACATATACACATTGGTTGTTCATATATGCACATTGTGGTTTGTAAGATGTGCAACAAATGTAAGGTTTGCATTTTACGGAGTCTCTACGTTATAAATCCTGAAAAGTGTAACATTTATGTACATGATATTTTTTGATTTTTTAGGGGCAACCTCTATAGAAGATGAATAGGATCAAACCAAGAGAATATTAACTATTCTAAAGGGATTGGTAATCTACACAGGGTATCTTAATACCACTAAATTAATTAAGAAGTATAATAGTTACATGCATGTAATTGAGAGAATACATGTGATGTCCTATAACCCAAAGTAAGAGTCTAGCTCATGAATTACTAAATTAATTTAAAACTATAATGAAAATGATCGGTAACCTAAAACGTTAAGCTTATAAAAACTAATTATCAAATCTAAATTTTTATTACGTTGGACGAATTGTTACAAACTCTCAAACTTAAGTTTCTAACATCCTCATCAGGCTTTCCAACACCCTCCTTATTCATCGAGAATGTGGGATTCAATTATGAATTTATGATGTCAGAACTTTAAACTTATAAGGAGCTGACAGTTTGCATATCTAATTTATCATCCTTGCAATACTAGAAAAAGCACTTTTATAGACGAATTTTTTCGACAGGTGAATTTTGACAATTTTTTTGTGGATTTGTGAGATTTAAAAAAAATAGTTAATTACTATTAATTAATTAATATTGTTGATGGATTAATTTGTGGCAGTTCTTCCAATATTAAATTATATGGAGAATGTGGTGAACATATCTAAATGAAACCGTTTAATTAAAAAGGTGTTACATTTTGGTAGCTTAATGTGTAAATGTACTTTTGAATAGTGTTATGTTATTAGTCATAAAATAGCTAATAACGTGTGGATGTTTGACAATTGGAAACTTGTTACTATGTTCAAAACAGGTAGGAAATTACAAACTTCTGCAAATGTAGGTGAGAATAAAATTGTAGCATATATATATATAGTAACAAGTTTGTATATATATATATATGGTCAGGTTCAAGGAAAAACCTCAAATAAACGGAAAACTAAGGAACATCCGGGTAGCCCTTCATCTGAACGGTATGCACTTGTGCATACATGTGATTTGTAACATGCACTTGTGCATATGCACAAATGCATAATGCACAAGTGCATAATGCACAAGTGCATAAAAACCAAAAAAATAACCTAATGTATCTATATGCACAAGTGCATACCGTCCAAATGAAGGGCTACCAGGGTGTTCCTTAGTTTTTCGTTTTTTTAAGGTTTTCCCTTGAACCTCCATCTATATATATACACCTTTAAATGCACGCAAACACACGTATGTTTCTAACTTGTAAGTAGACAATTTTTATTTGATATAAAAGATTTGTGAAGTAAAAATGCATAAGATGGTCGTACAATAGATTATATGTCATTTATAACAATATGATTTGTTTGTTATAGTATCTTGTCCATTGTATTGTTTTTTATTAGAGTTCCCATTTTAATAAACATGCAAAAGTTAGTCATTACAAATTTACAATACAAAGAGGCTAATCTGGAGCCATGAATTAATTAACAAGTCTAAAACTAAACCACATATATCACAACCCAAATAAATCTAAATCAAACAATATTATTAAACTTCCAAAATCTAGGAAAATTTCAAATTTTAAGTAAACCCCCAAATTTAAATCTTAAACAAAATTTACAATCAAAACCTAAAACCTAATTAAAAAAATAAGTGATATCACTCATAGACCTAAAATTTTAAATCAAAAGACGTTGAAAAACATAAATATAAAAAAGAACTTCAAATACCTAATAATGTATATTAAAATCCAAAATTCCACCGTTATGAGTTATGACATTCAAAAATAAAATCAATCCATAAAGTCGTATTTTGATTTGCACTTCCTCAACTTCGACATGTCTTGATCCATAAGATGTATACTTTTGGTAGAGCTCCTTTTGACAAATACCCTAAAATGTAGCAAGAATCATAATTTTATGCAATAATAAGGCCATTCATTTCAATCACATTTCAAAATATCATACATGCATGTAACTCTTTCATAAATACACATGCTATCATAAAAAATTATCTATAAATCCGTTAACCATGCACAACGGTCACGAAAATATAGCAATCATAATAACCGGCCAAGCATAATAATAACAGGCAAAATTTCTAAAGTGTTTTCAAGTTGATTGATCAGATTTCTCTATGCTGTAACCTGTCTAAATGCTATTAGTTATGTATGTATATATGTATGTACTTTTGCTTGTATTTTTAAAGCGCAATTACTGTTACAGTACATTATTTACTCAAATGCAATTGTATTAAAGTTTTACGCATAATATTGACCAAAACGTTAATATAATGTCGTAAGCTAGGTTCATTTCAAAAGGTTCACGACCGTTAGTATAATGTTTACAAGTCTAACTATCATAAATGTGATCAAAGTTAACAATTTAAAACCCTAACGGTATTTTACTAATAGTTCATATGAATTTAACATGTGAAGTAGAAAAAGTAAATAATTATAACAACGAATCAATTGATAATCTATATCAAACTTTAAAGCAACAGTTGCATAATTCAAATGGACTGTGTGTTTAAGTTCACCTTCCTTGATCCAACTTTTTCGGCCCAACAAGATCAAATTAATGGCCCAACAATAGTAGCCGACTAGACATTTAGTTATTAATTTAACCGATTTTTGTAGCCCACTTTTATCACCAGCCCAAAGCCTAGGTGGCTTTAGAGATGATCAAACTGGGCCTGACTCGGGCAATGGTCGATTAGGATTTAAGATCGAGACCGAATGAGACCAGTAGGGACCGGTTATGGCCCAACGTAGATCCAGGACAGGTTCACAGGTTATGTTATTTACGAAGAACCCATTATAAGGAGACCCAAATTTCTCTTATTCGATTTGCTCGACATATAAGAAGACCCAAATTTCTCTTATTCGATTTGCTCGACATATAAGGAGACCGGAGACCCACATTTCTTTTTATAACATTAGTTTAATCCGCTACGATTTGAGTCCAACCGAACCCGAGTGAGATAAGTCAGCCCCCGCCCCAAACTCGTGGCCAGGGCCGTTCCTTGGCACATTAAATGTGGGATTTAGAACAGGGTCTCCAAAATTTTGGGGCCCAATTTTATATGTGTATAGAGTCTTTCATCGACCTGTGTAAAGTTATCCCAATTTGTTTAGAATCAAACTAGTTCAAACAGTTTAAATTCAAAATTTTATTTGTTTAGGTTTAGATTGTTGATTGTTTGGGTTTAGATTCAACTTGTTAATTGCTTAGGTTTAACCCTCTTTGGTGCTTAACTTATATGTATCTATGTTATCCCATTTATGTAATGTAATCAAAAGCTATAAATGTAGCAGGGCCTCCAAAAAGATTGGTACGTCTCTGCTCGTGGCCTAACATCTCGGTCCAGCGTTGGCCAACCCAACTTGACGCCCGACCCAACACAATCGCACTTTCGGTGCGGATGTTGTGAAGGGCACCCGATTTGGGGTCGTTTCTCGACCATTTTTCACCAAACTTTTTGCAAAGTTTATAAATAATAATCATCCAAACTCGTATCCCAATTTACATCTCCTACGATTCATTATTAAAATCATATTTCAAGTTTTTGTACCCGAATTTCATCGAGCCACCACCACAACAGTTTCTATCCCAAACTGCTCGACATAAAGACCACCATAGCCCTTGAAACTTGTATCATTGAAAAGGAAATTTAAAAACGTATCCAACCATATATTATACATAAATTTGGTTGAGTATTTTACCTCTAATCTTCGTTTTTATGCGGAATGACCCTACGCCGTTGATATCTCTCTCATTTCTTGAGGAAACTTTGAAATTACAAAGGGATTTACTTCCTTACGGTTGTGTCTATTTTACTCTAAGGGAGCGTTTACCAAAGACTTACCCGGCAAGCGTTTACGGGTAAAATTTAACACTATCATTTACTTAATCGGCAATATTTTAGTCCACTAAAACGGCATCTTATGCAACAATATCCGGTAAGCACTAATCGTGGTAAGAGTCGTCGCTCTCATTTACCTGGTAAAACTCTTCATCCTTGCCTCTCTTTTACCAGCTAAGATTCTTGATTTTTACCATATTCATCCGGTGAGGTAATGTGAGTTGGTAAGCACTTACCCGGGTAAGCGTTTGGTAAACGGCTGCTAAGGGGTGTTTGGGATTGCTTATTTAAAACAACTAATGTTTTTATGTAAAAGTGCTTATTAACTTATGTGGTGTTAGACTGGAGTTTTATAAAAAGTGTTTGGATTGGCTTATAGTGGCAACAAAACGTAATAAGCTAATAAGTTTTATTAAAAACTGTTTATAAGCGATGACAAAACGGTATAAACAATTTTTTCTCTCATTCAAACACTCAAACCTATTTATCAGCAATAACAAAACGAAATAAGTTAATAAATCCTTTAAATAAGCAATCCCAAACACCACTAAAGTTTTAGCCCCTAAATCCCATTTATAGGGTGCCAATTCAACCTTAAACCCCTCAAAACATGACTTGTGAAGGAATTTTCAAATTTCAATCCTTTCCGAATCAATTTTCATCAAATGGTAGAACTACTCCCTACAATTTCTCCTTTATGAAATTCTACCCTGTATCAATTTTCTTTTTTTTTGAAAAGCATCAATTGATTTTATTATTAAAAACACCAAAAGGTGGTCCACATTACATGATAAACCAAAATGTCTCACATTACATGGGAAACCAGAAGGCAAGTAGGCTCTTCCACGAACAAGCAGCTGCTAAGAGCACTAAACTGTTGTTGGGACCAGTAGTTGGGTATGTTTGTGAGTTTCAAACAGCCCCTGCCGTCCTTCTTGACCACTCACTGCACCGAGCTTAATCTCGTGGGTTTATTAGCCAATTCGTCCATTCGAGCGACGATTTTTTGGCCCGACTCTTTATCCATTCGTACACCTTTCTTTGAAATTCAAAGAACAAACCCTCTAAATTTCTCTTGTCGTTTTCAAAAATTATTTTATTTCTGTGTGACCACATGAGATAGAGGAGACTTCCCACCGTCACTTCCCAATACACTCGTTTATTTTTGTTTTCTCCCGGTGTTTGACCCACTTGCAACAACTCTTGTACCGATTCCACCCCTTCCATATTTTTCCTCCACCATTGTCCGGTGAGATACCAAATTTTTTTCACCTCCCTACATCCCGCAAGTGCATGGTCCACCGTTTCGGGCATGTCCCCACACCTTGGACAAAGAACCGAGTCTAGGTCGATACCTTTCGTCTCCAATACCGTGCGAGTGGGGATTCTCCCCAACCTTGCCCTCCATAAGAAGATACAATTTTTTTTTCGGGATCATCTTATACCATCTTGTCTCCTCTACGTTTTCGTCTCCTTCCCCCCTACGGTCCTCTACTAAGTCTCTAAGTTTCTTGACGGTGAACAACTTTGCTCCATCAAGTTTCCACGTCGCCCTATCTTCACGATCTTTTACCGGTGCGTACTCTTGAAGCTTTGTTTCTAGTTGTTCCATTTCCCCACATTCTCGACCTCTAGGATGTCGTCTCCACTCCCATTTCCAAACCCACGTGTTTCCGACCCATTCACCCATTTCCGCTACTAAGGCGTCGCTATTGACTTCCAACCTATATAATCTTGGGAAATCACTTTGCAACACTCTGTTTCCCGCCCACCTTTCCAACCAAAACTTCGTGTTCGACCCATTCCCGACTTCTTTAACAAAAGATGACGTGAATTCCACCCCCGTGTTGTCCACTTCCAAACCCACTTTAATTATGTTCCTCCAAGTTGTCCTGTTTCCTCCGCACCGGTTATTTTGATCCGTACGGCCTCCGTCATCCCCATGTAGACTTTTAATGACCTTTACCCATAATGAATCTTTTTCCGATACAAAGCGCCACCACCACTTACCCAAAAGGCCCCAATTCGCCGATTGTAACGATCCTACGTTCAAGCCCCCTTCTTGAATTTACCCAATGTTCTATCCCATTTGACCCAAACCATGTTCTTTTTCTCGGCCTCCCCACCCCCTCCACCCTAAAAAAATCTACTTATAATTTTCTCCAATATTTTGATCACACCTTTCGGGGCTCGAAACAGCGAGAAGAAGTATAGCGCTGCGAGTTCCAGATTAGTGCATACAAACAGAAGAAATCAATATGTAGAAACAATCCGAATGATTTCAACTGGTCATCCAATTCACTTTGATTAATTGAGAGAATTCCAATACGAGTGATTGAATACAATAATGACGATTAGTCTAAATTCTAAACAAAATAGACTATATATACCATGGGCCCTACACAAGCAAGCCCATGGCCCATTACACAATAAGGCTCAAAATAAACAATAACAATGTAACCCTTGAACTTCTATTCAACCTGATTTTATCCCTAACAATCTCCCCCTTTGAATTGAAGTTCGAGTTTGCGCCAGTTTTCAACGTATCTCTTTCGGAGCGCAAAGTAGATCTTGAAACTTCGGATGGCTCGGCGGTAGTCGATGCGGTCTTCTATCACTTCTAAGGCTTCTCGTGTGGTTATCTCGTTTGGATTGGGGACAAACGACGATTTTCGATTTTCGGATTCGTGGGTGATGATGTTTCGAAGAGCATCTCTGACTTTGAGGAGTGTGCCATCGCAGAATCTGTCGACCTGGCTGAGGCGGAGAAACCTCTTTTCTTTCTGTTCGTTGAGGTATGAGATCCCAAATTCTGGTTCTAGAAGCAGTGAGTTCTCGGGATACATCTTCAGCTCGGGTGCTTTCAGATTCGGTTTCAATAGGTTTATCTTCTTTGTTCTGTGCTCGATCCCCATTTGGAAGTCTGTGATGTAAGAGATCATAACTTTGTGGAGCAGAAATCAACGGACAGCCTCGAGCGCTTTGGTAACATGAAGTGGTCGGATGGTTCTGGTTCGGAGGTCTTTTCAGTAGAGCGTGGAAGTCGAACGGTCTGAGATTTTTAAAATCATCTTCAGAAAATCTCTATTCATTTCCGTCTTCGCGTCTGGCATTGGAAATAAGACTCTGAGGATTCGGTCGGTTTGGATGTTGAGCACTTCAGTGATTTTGTGCTTTGTTCGGACTTGGCTAACTGGCAGACAACGCTTCATTGCATTTACGTACTGGATTTGGTATTCCTTGTCGAATTTGGAAATCCCAAGGTAGAAGGTTGGCTCGATGGGGCGTAACCTGTGAACATAGAGCTTCTTCAGGGATTCCTCCAGGTGAGGAATAAGGATCATGATCTTCTCCCATCGGATTTGTTGCTGTGGAGGAGGAGGTTGATCAGAAGTTGTCGGTTGTTGAGGAGATGTCGGAGGTATAGTAGAAGTCTTGGGGGCCTGTGAAGTGTGAACGGGTGTACCATACATATTTTGCAGCAGAAATTGGTCATAATCAATGTTGTCGTCGGCATTAGTAGGAAAGATCAAGTTTACCTCGAGATTTATTGCACTGACGGCTTTTTCATACCATGCATTTTCAGTCTCAGGGTCGATCTCGGAATCTGGATCAATCAGATCAAGTGCAGGCCTTTCTGATGCAGAATAAATAACCAATTCCTGTGATTCTCCCTCGGGCTTTTCAACCGTTGGGTCTTCGTCGTCTGAGATGTCCATGTCGATAACCATCTCAACTAGACTTAGCTGGGCTTCAGGTTCACCTTCGGTTTGGGCCACAACTGACGGTTCCAGTTGAACCATTGTTGTTGCAGTGAGGATTGGCTCGGACTCAGACAGTCTCTGTCTCTTGTTCTCCCCCTCACGGTGATCAGGATCATCCTAGTCATCGTGCCGTCTTTTGAGTCCGCCAGCTTGACCCTTGCAAGTGTCTTCGAGTGAGCCGACTCTTTCGAATAGAAGATTTAAGGCTTTCTGAACGTCCTTAAGAGTCGAATCAAGCTGGTCCAATCTGTTAGTCATGGATGACGAAGGAGCAGATACCTGGGAGCGTAGAACTGATACCAGGTCTGCTTCAGTAGAGGCATCGGTGTTGGTGTGCTGGAGTAGTTGAGCCAGAAGCATAGTCTTGAGTGTGTCCACCGAATAAAATGGCTGAACAGGAGCCGGTGGAGGTGTTGGTGCGGTTTCAGATTCGACTATCTTCTCTTTCCCTTTGATCAAGCTCTTGATTTTGTCGAGCTCGGTGGTGAACTGCTGCTCTATTGCCTCGCGGACAGCCTTTAGGGCGCTGTCCAGATATTCCCTTGACATTACGTCGGGTGACTTAACTCCGAGATCACTTAGATTACCCGTTGAGGCATCTACCTTAGAGGTAGTGCCACCTACATTCACGGATGGCAAAGGTGTGGCCGTGGTAGGATTTCCTTCCGATCCTCGCGTTCCGCTCAAAGGCGGAGACACTACGGAAGTTCCGATCGGGTCACTGATAGGCGGGTATCACCCCCCCTAAATCTTACCGCAAGTGTACGGGTCGAAGTCAAGTAATAGTACTAGAAAGTACGAGTATCGAACACAGGGAACTAGGAACTAAGTATCACAATTACTACAATTGCTATTAACTGAACGATTGATATTTTGAGTTGTGGTTTATAACTAATTAATTGCAAACAAACTAAATCAAACACGGAATAGTAAACAACTTAAGAAACTTTGATAGAGAAAACAGTTGAGGGTTGGAAATCCAATGGTTCTCACATATAAACATTTGACTCAAAACAATTACCAGTCGTTCTCTTTAATGAATACCCAATCTTTAGATCACCGTTGTTCTTTCTCAAGCAACAGCGGGTTTTATTTTAAAAGCATGGTTCTTTCTCAAGCAACCACGGTTTTTATCTTGAAAACACAAGTTTTATCTCTCGATCTCAACCTATGTAATTCAAAACACATTAAGCTCAAGATTGTAATGGGACTAAGGCTTACTCGGTATATCTCTATCCCCTTTCTCACCTTAGGCATGCAATTTTCTAGTTCTCGTTGACAATTAATTCTCTCGAACTTAATTGAAAACAACACAACAATTGAAAGCTAGCTAAACTCACAAAAGCATTAAAAACCAAATCACATGCTTCATTAAATAAGAAAACTGATAAAAGTCTCAAGTCATATGTTCACATGCTTAAACCAAATTCATTCCAACCCCCAACATCTAAGGATTAGTTCATGTTGGTGGTGGATTCAAACACAAAGAAAGAAGATGGAAAAACGTGTGCAAACATAATGAATATGGAAACGATGAATGTAATGGTGACACCCTTCTCGTGTGCTCGTATCTACTTTACGTGTTGAACGTGACTCCAATCGATCCTCTATCGTGGCTCCAAAAGCTCCGAAAAACCTCTGAAAATCGCCCCTTAACTGCTCCCGTTCGTCGTGTGAGAGCTGTGTCGAGAATGACCTAAAATCTGGAAAAATGCCAAACTAATAGGCTGGAACAGAGGGTTACGCGGCTTGTCCCGCGGTTTGCAAACCGCGTGGAAAGCTGCGTGCCTTCCTGAGGTGCGCGGGTCAGTTTCTGGTGCGCGGATCTGGGTCCTGGGTTGGCATGGGTCATGGGATTGGATCTCGGGCTTCCGTTGGGCTTTGTTTTTGCTCTTTTTGGGCTCTTTTTAGCTTCTTTTCTCGATGATTACTGCCTTTTAAATAACCTGCGCATTTCACTAAATAAAGCGTAAAATCTCGCCTTTTTGCTAGAGCACAAGCCAATCTCATTGGATTGAGGACCGAAAATAACGCCAAAAAGTGGCGTTATCAGTCACGAAGAACACCGATTTGTAGAATCTCGTCCTGTGTCCTAGTCGAAGAATGTATGATATCAAGTGGCTCTAGAATCGAACGTGCATCGAATGAAGTCGAGACCGGGGGAGGTTGGTCTCTTGTTTCAATACCAATACTCTCCGAGCGAGAGATCGGTAGACGTTGTGCTAAGTCCCCGTGTGATTGTGAAACACCCGTCTGTTGAGAGACGGATGAGTAGCTAGGGAGGTTGTGCAATTGCGCCGCTAGGTCCACGACAGCTTCTTCAATACCTTGTCCCACCGGATGAGACAAGATATTAGATGTGGCTACCTGGCTGACGCTGGTTTGGGGTCGCGCTCGAGCCTCTCTAGTCCTCATGCTCGTTCTCTCTTGATTCTTTTTAGATCTCCATTCTCTCCGACTCGCCTGCTCAAGATTTTCAACTAATTCTCCCTCCGCTCTCCTTGTGTCTCCCGTAACAGGCTGAGTAGTAGGGATGAGGGGGTGTAGGTGAGTCAAAAAGGGATCCTTCAGTCATCGGAGGGTGATGGCCGATACGGGGTGGAATCAAAGAAGCACTGATGGCTTGATCCGTATCGGTGTCAGTACTGTCGGATTCGACAGTTTAGACCTAGGTGAATGGTGAAAGTGGCTCTGTCGTGTCAGTGCCAGGGTCTTCTTCGAGCATTGGGGTGGCAGAAACAACCAGGACCTCGTGTAATCTAGTCGACGGTCCAGCTTCGTCAGTTGTACGGGTGGTTTGTATGGGTGGTTGTTGGCTAGTTCCGGGTCGGCTGGAATGGGTAGTACTGGCATGCGTATCCAATGTACCGCCCGCGCCTGTTCCCCTCCCATATAATATCAACACACCCCGTTCGGGAGCCCTAGCTACCCGGACTCTACCTCCACGAGTCCTTGGACCCTCACGCCTCTCACGTCTATGTCCCTGGGGAGGTCCTTCCGGCTCTGGCTGGACCATGGGAGCTCCTAACACTCTCCTATATTCTAACACACTCGGTGCATTGGGGTCCGCATGTGCCAGTAAGGCTTCAGGTAAGGGCATTGGTTGGGCGTTGGACGGGTTTTGAATCACCAGATATTGTAAATGAAAAGGAGGACATATCGGATGGTTAATGCGTCGCGGTATTCCCGGATTCGCGTCCATGTGCTGACGAACGGCCAGCGAGAGGAAACGTGGGTATGGTAGGAACTTTTTCTGCTTTGAACCGCCGACATGTCGAATGGCTTGAACGAGTTTGCGTCATATCACCATCACATAGTCGATGTGTCGGTTGTAGCAGACGGCGATAGCCGTAGAAAGTCGCCGGTGCACTGATCTATACCCTTCCATTTGGATGAAAGACATCTGTTCAGTATTGTGAACAATATGTACCAGATGGGCGCCAGGTATTTGGGGTTGAATCCCGATGGGCGGTCGAGTGCGTGGTTATAGCCGAGTGCGCGGATTTGGGCACAGAGAGTCGTCTCATTTACTGCGGGGTCGTAGGCTTGATGTCCGCCGGCGGTGGCTTCAGGTAATGATAGAAGTCGTCTGAAGGATTTTGGTGTGAGCGTGAAAGGTTGATTGCCGATTCGCGCCGTGATTGTCTGAGAGTTGGCGGCCGTGATGACTTGAGCTGATAGCCACACTTGATAGATATATAAGACTGGGACGTCGGTCGTTGCAGTGAGGGCCTCGCGTAGAGGGTGACCAAGAAGAATGTCCACGACCACACGGTGTTGTGGTCGGAACTCGGCAGCGTCCAATTGGTGATTGTTGGCCTCGATTTCAATGCCATGGTCTGGTGGGACCAAAGCATTGTCCGATTCCTCGTCAATGAAATCCTCTTGAGGAGGAATATTTTCTTGAGGTTGTTGTTGTTCTTGATCCGCCATTTATACCTGAAATACACGAACATAGAATACTGACAGATCAAAGTACAGTCAGTGCGTACCTTTGCGAGATATCGGCTCAATCTGGAACAGATTGAGGACTGGCAGTGAGAAAACAGGGTACTGGACTGTTGGAATTGGAAGTGTCCGGACAAAAGCATATGGAAACAAAGGTTTCCGGACAACAGGGTATCCGGACAATATGTATCCGGACAAGATGGAACATCCGGATAGTTGAACTTACGGAAACAATTAAGTTTCCGGACAACGGAGGTTACCGGATGTCTTGGTTACCGGACACCTCGCACAATCCGGATAGTTGAACTTACCGGAAACCCTAAGGTTTCCGGACAACTAGGGTTACCGGATGTTAGTGGTGTCCGGATAAAATATCTAGCTCATGATTTGTTTCCGGGTGAGATGACGGTGTCCAGATACTATGCGAATTACTCTACTCCCCTCGGATGGTGCATGTAAGTGCAATGGAGAGATGAACACACAAAAAAAACTTTGACATGTTTAGAGAAAAACAGTGTGTCGCTCCCCCTCAAATGATGAACACATATGAGTTTGCTCCCCCTCGAAATGTGCACGTAGTGTGAAATGAAGCACACATGGAATGTCCACACACAAAACCTTTTGGAAGTTAGAAAAACAGTTGTGTGACACTCCCCCTCAAAAGTAGAACGTACTTACCTGATACTTTGATGTGCTCCCCCTGGACACTTGAACAATTTGTGAAAGCACAGATATATCCAAAATAAAGTAGACGACAATATGAAACATAAAAGGAAAACACACGTTAAAAGAAAGCAAACAGACGAAATCTACCTAATTAATATAGAGATTTAGCCGGAAAATGTATACGATACAAGTAGAATACAGATGCGAGAAAGTGTATACTCAATCATCTAGAGTGTAACCAACAGATGATGACTAGACAGTTTCTCGTAGATGTATGGAACTTGTATCGGGCGTACATTCAGATCAAAGCTTCAGATTTAGCATACCTAACCTGGACACTAGATAATTAAAGCGTTTTTCGTCCAAGGGTTTTGTAAACATGTCTGCTAACTGATGTTCTGTATTCACAAAGTAGAGTTCGACTGTACGTCTTTCGACGTGATCCTTGATAAAGTGGTATCGAACGTCTATGTGCTTTGTCTTTGTATGCTGGACCGGATTGCTAGATATTGCAATGGCGCTCTTTGAGTCGCAGTAGATAGGCACCTTGGTGTATGTGAACCAGTAATCCTTGAGTTGCGTGCGCATCCAGATAACTTGTGAACAACAGCTTACGGCGGCCACGTATTCCGCATCGGCAGTCGACGTAAAGATGCACTGCTGCTTCTTGGATGCCCAGCTCACCAGACTGTCGCCCAAGAACTGCACATTCCCCGATGTGCTCTTCCGATCCATCATGTTGCCTGCGTGGTCCGCATCGGAATATGCCGAAAGCTCAAAACCTGTCTCTTTCGGGTACCACAAGCCAAGATCAGCAGTACCTCTCAAATAACGAAATATTCGTTTAACATCTATTAAATGAGACTCCTTAGGTTTTGACTGAAACCGGGCACAAAGAAAAGTCGAAAACATGATATCCGATCTACTAGTTGTTAGATACATTAAAGAACCGATCATTCCCTGGTACGTTTTTGTGTCCACATCCTTTTCGTTAGGATCGACGTGTAACTTTGTACCGGTGCCATGGGAGTTTTCATTGGTGAGGACTGTTCCATATGGAAGTTCCGAAGAATATCCCGGATGTACTTAGCCTGATTTATGAATATCCCGGTCGACAGTTGTTTAACTTGATGACCGAGGAAAAAATTCATCTCACACAACATACTCATTTTAAAATATTGTCCCATTAGAGTGGCAAAGTTCTTACAGTACAGCGGGTTAGTAGAACCAAAGATTATGTCATCAACATACATTTGAACTAACACTATGTGACCTTTTTCGTTTTTAATAAATAGGGTTGTATCGATTTTACCTCTTGAAAATCCCAATTTTATTAAAAACTTAGACAATGTATCATACCAGGCCCGTGGAGCTTGCTTTAAACCGTAGAGAGCCTTGTCCAGAATGTAGACATGATTAGGCTTCTTTTCGTCCATGAACCCGTCCGGTTGCGATACGTACACCTCTTCCTTGATCTCGCCGTTGAGGAAAGCGGTCTTCACATTCATTTGGAAGACCGTGAAGTTTTTATGCGCGGCGTATGCAAGGAACATACGTATTGCTTCGATTCTCGCCCCCAGAGCGTATGTCTCGTCTTAATCTATCCCTTCTTGTTAGCGGTAGCCCTTGGCCACGAGACGCGCCTTGTTTCACACGATGATACCATCCTCGTCCTTCTTGTTCTTGAAGATCCATTTGGTTCCGATCACCGTCTTGTGAGAAGGACGTGGGACAAGTCGCCATACTTTGAGGGCCTCAAATTGATTGAGTTCTTCTTGCATGCCCATGACCCAGTCCGGATCTTCTAAATCTTCGAAGACGGTTGTAGGCTCGATCTTACTCAGGAATCCAGAGAAGAGGCAGAAGTTGGCTGATGCGCCTCGCGTGCGTACTGGTGTAGAGGGATCACCGCTAATTTGGTGCAGGGGATGAACTTTGGTCTACTTGGTGGTGTGTGGAAGCGACTGTTGAGTCGAGTGTGAGGTGTCCGGATCCACGTATCCACCAGTTGGAACGTCTTGAACCGCTTCAAGTGTAGCAGGTTGGTTTCTTGGAGGAGACTTAGGAGGATTCGTCGAAGGTTGAGCAACTTCTGGTTCCGGGGAAGGCAGAGGTTGATCAATGAGAGTAGTCGAGGACGAATCTTCAGGAGCGATCTCCGGGTTTTGTACTGGTTCCTTCGGGGGGATGGTTGTATCAGTTGATGATGACGTTGAGGGCTGAGATGTCTCCAGAGTGATCGTTGGAGTGCTGGTCGAAGGCAGCGGACCAGAAAGATTCGCTGAGTCCTCGATTTGAGTAGCTTCAATCCTTGGTTGCACTGAGACATTGATAATGTCGATTTTCGACATTATTTTTAATCTCAAACTAGGTGGTTTACGCATGTCTTCAAGTGAAATACGAGTTTTTAACGGGTTTTTGTTGAGAAAGTACAAGTATAAGCATTTTTGTCCAAAAGAGCAGTAAAGTTGAGTTCCGGAGCTGAAAACGAGAGAAATCGAGGAATTGTCAAACAGAAGTTGGCGCCAGTCTCGGCGCCAGTGAACTGGTGCCACAATCCGCGCCAAGATGCGAAACAGAAGCCGGCGCCAGTCTTGGCGCCACAATCCGCGCCGACAATTTAAACAGAATCTGGCGCCAGTCTTGGCGCCAGTCTTGGCGCCAGTCTTGGCGCCAGCCAACTGGCGCCAGTACTGGCCCCGACGCCCAGTTTTATAAAACACATTATGCAGCTAGGTTTTGAGGAGAATTCACACACGGACGACGACAGACGGCTGGAGGGCGATTTAGAGGATTTTCGGAGACTTTTGAGCGACAATAGAGGATCGATCGAGGAGGAGTTCACGAAGATAATCGGATTAGAGCCGAGAGAAAGGAGTCCATCATTACATTCACCACGTTCACGATCATTATGTTTGCACACACTAGTTTCCTTCCTTTTCTTATGTTTTTATCCACCACCAACATGAACTAATCTTTAGATGTTGGGGGTTGGAATGAATTTGGTTTAAGCATGTGAACATATGACTTGAGATTTTTATCAGTTTGCCTATTTTAATGAAGCATGTAATTTGGTTTTTAATTCCTTTGTGAGTTTAGCTAGCTTCCAACTGCTTTGTTGTTTTCAATTAAGTTCGAGAGAATTAATTGATAACTAGAACTAGAAATTGCATGCCTAAGGTGAGAAATTGGTGATAGATATATACCAAGTAAGCCTTAGTCCCGTTGAAATCTTGAGTTTAATGTGTTTTGAATCCCATAGGTTGAGATCGAGAGATAAAACTTGTGTTTTTCAAGATAAAAAACCGTGGTAGCTTGATAAAGAACCACGTGTTAGAATAAAACCCGTTGTTGCTTGAGAAAGAACAACGGTGATTTAAAGATTGGGTATTCATTAAAGGGAATAACTGGTAATTGTTTTGAGTCAGATGTTTATATGAGAGAACCTCAGGACTTCCAACCCTCAACTGTTTTCTCTATCCGAAGTCCTTAAGCTGTTTATTGTCTTATGTTTGATTTATTTTGCTTGCATTTAATTAGTTTAGTACCAACCACTCAAAATTGCGACGTTCAGTTAATAGCAATTGTAGTCATTGTGATACTTAGTTCCTAGTTCCCTGTGTTCGATACTCGTACTTTCTAGTACTATTACTTGACTTCAACCCGTACACTTGCGGTTAGATTTAGGGGGGTGTGAACCCGCCTATCAAGTTTTTGGCACCGTTGCCGGGGAACTAGTTGCAACTGATAGCACTACCAGCTATAAGCGCTATTACATTGAACATTTTTTTATTTACTTTGTTCCATCACTTTCAATTTCTGGATTGCTAACTTCGCCTACTTTCTTTTCAGGTACTAATTGGTTTATGCCAAGGAAGACCCGAGGGAAGGAAATCGAACCACTTGATCCGGAGATCGAAAGAACCGCCCGCCAGATACGTAAAGCATCTAAAGCCCAAAGGCAATTAAAGATGGGCGACGAGAGACCTGTTAACAACCCATCTCCGCCTCCTCCGGCGAGAGTTCCGATGCGGTCATTTGCCAATCCAAACGCGGCAGCCACACGCATAGGAGTCCAAGCACCCACCACTGCGGCGAATCAATTCGAGATCAAGCCGAGTACCATCGTAATGGTACAGCAGAACCAGTTTGGGGGAGCACCGATTGAAGATCCCCATGCACATCTTCGTGCATTTGAACGGATCTGCAACACGTTCAAGATTAATGGGATGGAGGAGAACGCGATCAAATTAAGACTCTTCAGTTTTTCCCTAAAGGGTAGAGCTGAAATTTGGATAGAGGGCTGATGAGTGCTTTGAATATACCGATAGACGTGTGATAATTAAACCTCAACGCAAGTATACATCGAGATCTAATGTCGTCTTTTCAAGTAATAAAGTGGTAAAATACCAGATATCGTTCCCACAGAGATTGGAGTAAAAGCGTAATAAGAGTCTAATAAAAGAAATGATTTCCAAGGATCAATTCGAAGATAATATTTGTTTGTTTGGAGTTGGATTATCACAGATTATATAAAACAGATAATAAAGGATAGCAAGGGTGCAAGATGTTTGGGGTGAGATTTAAATATAAAGTCCAGCAGACCAATGCTGTAGCATTGCTCCAGCATTTGTCTTTCAACACTTAAGTCCACCATCTACTTTTCAGGATCCCCTCTCGGGTTTTCAACAATTCACTACTGATCTAGCAGCCAATCAATCCATTCCTGGCATTGTTGTAAGAACTATCAATAGCAAGATGAAGCCTTCCAAGTATACGGATAAACAAATTCCTTTGTTAAAATCACTCTTCCGAGCTGATTCCCATATCAGTTAAGTTGATGTGTTCTAAGCGGTCCATTCCTGGCACACACTCTACACTGTTACCATCCACATAGATGATCAACTTATCGGGCAAAATCAACCCAGAAAAGACAGAGACGATAAATTCCTTTATCAATATCTCTTCCGAGCATACTTCCTTTGTCATTTGGATTGACGTGCATATCAATGGTTCATTCCTGACATCATGGCACTTTAACACTTTCAAAGTGATCAACCATCTGGAAGTAACTGGATATTTTATAAAACTTAACATGAAACGGTAAACATCATTATTGAGAAACGATGCCTACTTTTCGTTATATTTAAAATCTCACCCTTTTATCTCACACCCAAGCTATTAAACTAGCTACTCATACTTGAATGTAAATGACAAGAAATATAAATTACAGAAATGAAAGACATAAATTAAAGACATAAATGTAAATGACAAGAAAGTAAAATGCAAGAATTAAAAGACTATAAGTTAGTGCATCAATGCTGTACCAATGCTGCAGCAACTCATAGCTAATAATAAGAACATGAAGAACAAGATGAAGGACATAAATTAAAGATGCATAAACTTAAAGATGAGATTGTTTCAGATCAGTTTGAGAACTGATCCAAAAGTGGTCTAAGGAAAATGTAAACACACCACTCCTATTTATACTAAGAGGAGGTAAGGTGGTATGCCTAACTTCTACTATTTACATACTATTCAATAAGTACTTCTTACTATTACTAACTATTACACCACATACCATAGAGTTTTTAGAGTTTACAAAAGATAACAACATTGACTTCATATCTTCTAGAATATGGCTGGAAATGGTGCCAAAAGTCAGCCACAAAATTCTTCTAGAAACCGATTCTTCATTCTATTTATTCAGTCTTCAATGTTGTAGCATTGGCATTGGCTGCACTATAATTAAATTCACATGAACCTTCCTAAATCAGTAAAAGACAGGTAAATCACAAACTTAGCTCCATGAAACAAAAGGTAAATATAAGTAAACAAAAATGACTCAAATGTTGGGATAAAATAGCAAAATCTAACTAAAAAGATAAGAAAAAGATACAATATGCATTAAATAAATAATGCATATCAAGGGCCTACCATCAGATCTTTTCACTACATGGGCAGACCTAAAAGCGGCATTCCTCCAGAAATTCTTCCCACCGGGAAGAACCGCTCAACTGATGGCCGACATTACCCACTTCGCGCAATGGGACCAAGAGACTCTATATGAGGCGTGGGAAAGATATAAAGACATGTTGAAGAAGTGCCCTCATCATGGGTTACACGGCTGGGTGATTATCCAAACGTTCGTTGGAGGACTTCACCCGCCGTTCAAGAACGAAATCACTGCTGCAGCGGGTGGAGCGCTCATGAACAAAACGTATGAAGAAGCTGTCGACTTGATCGAAAACTTAGTCGAGCATAGCTATGCCACCCCACGATCTTCTATCAGACTGGTAGCGAGTGTTCAAGAAAATGATGAGCTGAAGGAACTAAAAGCTCAACTAGCTTTTATCACGAATCATCTGAAAGGAGGTAGCCCGCAAGAACCCGAACAAGTTCAGTTCTTACAAAACCGCAACAATCAGCCGAGGAACGACCCTTTCTCGAATACCTACAATGAGGGGTGGAAGAAACACCCTAATTTTTCATGGAGTCAACCTCAAGGGCAACAACAATACGGTAATTCTTCTAACTTTTCTAATTCTTCTCAATCTAACAATGTTTACCGTCCTCCAGGTTTCAACCAAAGGAACGAAGGACAATCCGGGGAGAAGAAGACGGGGCTGGAAGATATGATGATGAAGTTCATGACCAAGATGGACAACACGGTTGGAGAGTTAGCAAGCACGGTTAGCACGGTCAAGGCAGCGACCGATCAGAACACGACATCCATCAAGATCCTCGAAAGACAAATGGAGCAAATTTCGGAAGCCTTACAACACCGAGCCCCCGGTACATTTCCGAGTCAGACTGAAGCGAAGAACCGGGAAGAGTGTAATGCCATTTATCTTAGAAGTGGCAAGGAGCTGAATGGAGAGACAACACGAGAGCCTGCATCAAAGGAAACCAATCCTAAAGAGCAAGAGGTTGAGGTTGTAGATATGGATGAGTTGGAAGCTGAAGAAGATGTGGTACTTGAAGAGAACTCAAGGAGTGAAGAGACCAAGCCAAAGCAACCACCAGTCAATCCGGTAGTCAAACCGTTCGTGCCACCGCTACCATTTCCACATCGAGTGAAGGTACGCAAGGATGAGGAACAGTTCAAGAAATTCCCCGGCATCTTCAAGAAGCTTCACATCAACATCACATTCGCGGAGGCACTTGCTCAAATGCCGACATACCTCAAGTTCATGAAGGAAATTTTATCCAAGAAGAGGGGAATCGAGCATCATTCTACCATTACACTCACTGAAGAGTGTAGTGCCATCATTCAGAACAAGCTTCCCTCGAAGCTCAAAGATCCAGGGAGTTTTTTGATCCCTATTCAAATTGGGAAGCTTAATGTTGATAAGGTATTATGCGATTTAGGAGCTAGTATTAATCTAATGCCTTTATCTGTTTTCAGGAAACTTGGCTTGGGAGAAGTGAAGCCAACGTACATGACACTTCAACTCGCGGATAGATCGCTCATATATCCATATGGAGTGATAGAAGACGTACTGATCAAGGTTGACAAGTTCTACTTCCCGGTGGACTTCGTAGTGCTATACATCGATGAAGATATAGAAGTTCCGCTGATCTTGGGAAGATCTTTTCTGGCCACGAGTATAGCTTTGATCGACATGGAGGAAGGAGAGATGACCCTGAGAGTCGGTGGTGAGAAAGAGGTATTCAAGATGTTCGAGAGTGGAAAGCATAGAGACGGAGCTGGTCAAGGAGAGCCAGATGTGGAAGAATCCGCGAAGAACCGCAAATGTGGGCGATTCGATTCCACGGATACCGAACCAAGTTGAGAACCACATAGTCGTGCCACGACTGTAACTACGGCGCTGGGTGGGAGGCAACCCACCGAGGTTCGTTTTTCTTTTAAAAATTCGTTTTTGAGTGTGTTTTTAGTTACGAAAAGCAATAAAAATGAAAAAAATTGGAACATAGACATACGCGGTTTTGGCCACGACTTGCAAGTCGCGTGCCAAATCGCGGGGGTCTCTGGATGGTTTTCCAAACAGAAGCTTACGCGGTCTATCCCGCGGTCTTCAAACTGCGTGGGAAACCGCGCGGCTCCCCTGTTTCTGTTTTCGTGCTTTGTTTTCTTTTCCTGCTTTGTGTGTTTCGTTGTTTTGCTTTCTGTCGCTTTTTGTTTTGTTTCTTTTGTGTCTACCTTCTCTCGCACCATTTTCTCCGATATCTCTCGTCCGAGGTCGCTCCAATCTTTCATGAGGATTTTCTCTGTCCGGGCAAACAGGTACGTTCTAACTCTGCAGCTAACGAGTGGTGTATGATGTTATGTGTCCCGATTAGTTAACGAGATACAACAAACCTAAGTTTCACTTAGGTTTAGGGTGCCTCACTTTTCAAACATCTACACACTCACTTTTAATCCTATGCAAACCTCAGTTTCACCGAGGTTTGGGGTTGGCTTTGTTTGACAAACCTAGGCCACATCCTAGGTTTGGGGTGGCCACATTTTAATGAGAATAGCTCTTTGATGTTTGTGCTTTAAATGTTATGCCTTACCTATCTGATACCTGTAATAACCGCACAACGATACTTGTTTTAGTATCGCCTACGCCGACACGTGCACATTGGGGACAATGTATGGGTAAGGTTTGGGGTTGCCCAATCGGGCCCACATTATGCACGTAGATTTCCTGCACTTCTGAGTACCTAGATCACTTTAGCTAAAATTTTTGTTTTGAATGATTGAGACCGACCAGTGTGGGAAGAATCTTATGATAGTAACGTGACCATTAGGGAAGGACTGGGAAAGGACATGACTAGGGACATTAGTGGAGACCACCCGTTAGTGAGATTTGAGCCTAAAAGACGTCTTTTCATTTCGAGGGATTTAAACACTTAATTCATATACACTTTTTCGAGTTCCTTGTCATGAATATAGAATGATCTCGCTATATTATTGCATTGGGTAGCAAAGACAACCATCGGGATATTGGGTAAGGGTGTAGTAGACCATATCGTGTGGACCTTAAGAGATGATTCCAGGCATTGTGAGCAGTGTTAACCCATGTTTAGCTATCGTACCTTTTCACCCATTATGTGTGTAACCATAACCCCCTTTGTAGCCAAACACTCACCTTGTTCATTTCTAAACCCACCTTTAAACCCAAGCCAAAAGCCTTAGCCAACCCTTATCCGAAAGTGTGTCAACAAAGGCGGCAATGAACTGCAAAGATAGAGCGGAAAATAAATAATACATGCCAGTCATGAGAATAAATAGAAAAGAGGGCCAATGCAGCCCCAATCGAATAAAGAGGACCAATGAAGTCCAAAAAAATAAAAATAAAATACAGTTATTTAGATAGCTTTTACAACAACTCAATAAGAGAGTCAAAGCGACTCCAGTAGTGATAAAGAGGGCCAAAAGATAGAATGTGAAGAAAGTTCATAACTGCTAATGTTTGACACACCAAGGATCTTTGAACCGTTTTCCCTTTCATTTCGTAGCCATAACCTTAACCCCATTACAACCCTTGTAAATACCTGGATGATCTTCTGGAAAATGTGATTAGGGTATACGACCACCTTTACTGATATTCCCTGTCTTGCTACTTGATTCCTTTCTGAGATCAATTTTTGGACACTCGTGCGTCTTTCAATAGAGTTGTCATGTAATATTCGAGTATTCTTGTACATAAATTCCTATACATGACAACATGTGCGATAACCTAGGTTCGAGTGAAATGAGAATATCCCGTGAGGTAGGGTCGAGGCGAAATGTTTTCCCTAGTATGTCTGGACCTAGTACGACCCTAATGTAATCGGAGCTGTCACGAGTTCAACTCACAATGGAAGGCCATAGATCAAACAGAATAAGGATGAGGCGAGGGTGAGATAGGCATTCACGGGTATGGGAAATCACCAGTGCATTACGTGGTACCAATTGGGAGTTGTGCAGTTATTATTATTTCACTCATGCGTGCTTTTATTCTATTCTATCGCTATTTTGCTTTAGGACAAGCAACGCTCGGTTTGGGGTTGTTGATAATGTCGATTTTCGACATTATTTTTAATCTCAAACTAGGTGGTTTACGCATGTCTTCAAGTGAAATACGAGTTTTTAACGGGGTTTTGTTGAGAAAGTACAGGTATAAGCATTTTTGTCCAAAAAAGCAGCAGAGTTGAGTTCCGGAGCTGAAAACAAGAGAAATTGAGGAATTGTCAAACAGAAGCTGGCGCCAGTCTCGGCGCCAGTGAACTGGCGCCACAATCTGCGCCAAGATGCGAAACAGAAGCCGGCGCCAGTCTTGGCGCCACAATCCACGCCGACAATTTAAACAGAATCTGGCGCCAGTACTGCCCCGACGCCCAGTTTTATAAAACACATTCTGCAGCTAGGTTTTGAGGAGAATTCACACACGGACGACGGCAGACGGCTGGAGGGCGATTTTTAGAGGATTTTCGGAGACTTTTGAGCGACAATAGAGGATCGATCGAGGAGGAGTTAACGAAGATAATCGGATTAGAGCCAAGAGAAGGGAGTCCATCATTACATTCATCACGTTCACGATCATTATGTTTGCACACACTAGTTTCCTTCCTTTTCTTATGTTTTTATCCACCACCAACATGAACTAATCTTTAGATGTTGGGGGTTGGAATGAATTTGGTTTAAGCATGTGAACATATGACTTGAGATTTTTATCAGTTTGCCTATTTTAATGAAGCATGTAATTTGGTTTTTAATGCCTTTGTGAGTTTAGCTAGCTTCCAGCTACTTTGTTGTTTTCAATTAAGTTCGAGAGAATTAATTGATAACTAGAACTAGAAATTGCATGCCTAAGGTGAGAAATTGGTGATAGAGATATACCAAGTAAGCCTTAGTCCCGTTGAAATCTTGAGTTTAATGTGTTTTGAATCCCATAGGTTGAGATTGAGAGATAAAACTTGTGTTTTTCAAGATAAAAACCGTGGTAGCTTGATAAAGAACCACATGTTAGAATAAAACCCGTTGTTGCTTGAGAAAGAACAACGGTGATTTAAAGATTGGGTATTCATTAAAGGGAATAACTGGTAATTGTTTTGAGTCAGATGTTTATATGAGAGAACCTTAGGACTTCCAACCCTCAACTGTTTTCTCTATCCGAAGTCCTTAAGCTGTTTATTGTCTTGTGTTTGATTTATTTTGCTTGCATTTAATTAGTTTAGTACCAACCACTCAAAATTGCGACGTTCAGTTAATAGCAATTGTAGTCATTGTGATACTTAGTTCCTAGTTTCCTGTGTTCGATACTCGTACTTTCTAGTACTATTACTTGACTTCGACCCGTACACTTGCGGTTAGATTTAGGGGGGTGCGAACCCGCCTATCAGACATGCGGGGTGGGAGCGTTAAACAAGTCATCATAAAAGTATTGAAACATTAAATCTAAATCAGAAAATTGAGCATTCGACGTAGATGCATGATTTGGATTTACTGTGGGTTGTGCAGCTCCCGAACGTGAAAGATCGGAAGCTAGCACGCCAGTTAAACCGGGTTCTGAACTGATTTGTTCAGAAGCCAAATCTGCGGCTTCGTCGAATGTCACGTTTACACTCTCGAGAACGGTTTTTGTCCGTTTGTTGTAAACGCGATATGCCTTAGCCTGCATGGAGTATCCTATGAAAACTCCTTCGTCTGCCTTCGGACTGAATTTTCCGAGATCATCCTTGTCGTTGAGGACGTAGCACGTGCATCCGAACGCATGGAAGTACTTGATGTTCGGAGCGCGATTGTTCATGATCTCGTATGGCGTCTTGTTGAACCGTTTGTTGATGATCGAGCAGTTTTGCGTGTAACAGGCAGTTGACACCGCTTCAGCCCAGAGAAATAGAGGCAGCTTTGACTGTGACAGCATCGTGCAAGCGGCTTCGACTAGGGTACGGTTGCGTCTTTCCACCACTCCGTTTTGCTGAGGAGTGCGTGCGGCCGAGAAGTTTTGCGAGATACCGATGGATGTCAGGTATTCGTTCACCGTTTGATTTTTAAATTCCGTCCCGTTGTCGGTCCTGATGGTCTGAACTTGCTGTCGAAGGTTCAGTTGTATGGTCTTCAAGTGGTTGATAATCAACTCCGGGGTTTCGTCCTTCGAGCGCAGGAACTTTACCCAAGTGTAGCGTGAGAAATCATCCACCATCATCAGGACGTACTTTCGTTTGTTGATGCTTTGAACACGCATCGGTCCACACAAATCCATATGGATAAGTTCGAGGGAACGCGACGTGCTCGGAGCTGCCTTCGGTTTATGCGTCGCTCGCGTCATCTTCCCCATCTCACATGCCCCGTAGAGTCGGTCATTCACGAATTGAAGTTCGGGCATGCCTTTCACGTGTCCGCCCAACACCAGCTTGTTGATATTCTTGAAGTTCAGGTGCGAGAGACGTCGGTGCCAAATCCACGCTTGCTGGGAGTTGGCCTTTGACATCAGGCAGACAGAGTCATCGGTCTTCAGGGCTGATAGGTCGATGGTGTAGAGGTTGGCCTTTCGCGTTCCAACCAGCAGTTCGGTTCTGTCGTCAGTGCGGACGCTACACCTTTTGGCTTTGAATATGACCTCTAGATCTTTATCGCAGAATTGGCCGATGCTGAACAAGTTGTGTCCCAATCCCGCGACGTATGAGACTTTCTTTATTGTGATCTTGTCTTGGACAATGTCGTCGTAGCCCAGAATCGGCGCCTTGTCATCGTTCCCAAATCTCACATCTCCGCAGTATTTTTCCTTGTAGTTCGTGAGTAGCTCCCTCATCCCAGTCATGTGCTTGGAGCATCCAGAATCTAAGTACCACACATGATCGTCCTGCAAAAACGAGATTAACAGACTTTAGGTACCCATTTGAAATTGGGTCCTTGAGGGTTAGGTTTGACACCTGGCTGAGGAACCTGTTTTGAAGCAGGTTTCCTTTTGGGTGTAGGTTTAACCTCAGTTTTGGAAACCCGTTTTGAAATGGGTTTCTTTTCTTGTTTAGGTTTAACCTCGATTGGGGACCCCGTTTTGAATTGGGCTTCTTTTTATTTTTACGGGATTTGCGTTTTGGTTCAGAATTATAGACACGATAAGAACCAAACCAATCAGTTGAATTTCTAATGTCATCGAAGTCATTCCAACCACAACTAGAAAAACACAAACAATCATGCGATAATTGAATCAATTGCTGAATAGAATAAAGTTTAAGCGGAAATTTAATATCTTGTTCAATAAAATCATTCTTATGATTCAAAGCACAATCATTCTTGTTCATTCTAGGATAAAAGACAGTATTAAATGACTTTGACGCTGCATTATTCTCGGCAGATTCCTTGGCTACCCACTTTGGTTTGTCTTGTTTAGCCCGACCAATTTTATCAGAAACAGCATTAACAGCATGGTCAGCAGAGTTTGAGTAGACAGGAATTTTATCAGTCGATCGACCAGTCTTTTGCCTTGGCTGTGATTGTTTTTGAGAACAAGAATCAGTTTTAGAAACCTTGATCACAGTCGGGGTCTTAGGTTTTGTAGAACATCCGACTTTTTGAAAATTGATCGGGCGATTTACCACTGGCGAAAGAAAGTCAGTATGACTTGGAAGAGGTTTGTCAAATGGAAACGATTCAAACTCTTCATATGAGCTACCCTCGGAATTCATTAATTTTGAAAAATCTATATCCGGAATCGATGGACTTGGATTGGTCGAGGGAGGTGAGGAACACTTTGTGTCAGTGTGCTTAGGTGAATCTGGTGCGGAAGCTAAGAAAAATAAGAGTTTAGATTCTTTAAAACACACTCATCTCGAGACCCTTTACCATTTGGTGAAGATGTTTTGCCAATGAAAGCTTTGCACAAGGATGTGTCTGATGAGTCCGAGGAAGATTCGGGCGAAATCGTCTTTTCTTCTTGGAGTAGGTCAATCTTCTCTTGAAGTTGACCATTTCTCACATGCTCCTTCATCGCTTATGTCGCCAAAGCAGACAACTTTGATGTGAGCCGATCGATTTCGTTCCGAAGGATTTTCTATCCTTCATTCGATACAGACTCGGTTTTAACGGATTTAAGTGCCTCAAGTTCGGTTATGAGCGCTTGCTTTCCTTTTGAAAACATGATCTTTCCTTCTCGAGTGACTCCTCTAATTCAACTATTTTTTCTTCCAAAATGAGAGGCGGGATATAGAGTTTAAACTCGTCCGTCTCAGATTTGGGTTCAGGTGCTTGGGCCTCATCCTTTTTGGAGGAATCATTGGGCGTCGCAACCTTATAGATATCAAAGTAGTCATTCGAGAGGTATTTCTTTGGATTTTTCTTGTACGACTAGTTCATAGGCTCGTAGCAAAAAGGAAGTTGCATTTTGGTGGTATGTTTGCACTTGTATTCCTCAGTTTCCTCTTCTTTCTCTGGTTCAAGAGGACCAGTCCATTTGATTTGGTATTCAGGATACTTCTTAGCTATACCGAGACAATTAAAGTGATAAAGTGTCGGTCTTTCAGCTATACCCTTTTTCAAGTACTGAGGGTTGTCGTATCTGATTCCCCATTCCTTGTTGAAGTATGTGAATTCCTTGGGTTTATTCATGTGAATAGTCTGGTCTGTTTGACCTCTTTTGTGGTTTCAAGATCGGTTATTTTGGAAACCATTTCTTTATGTTGAATTTGAAGAGAATAGCATTGATAAACAATCTATGTGTTATCATTCTTACACTGATCCAGCTGTAGATTCAGTTCAGATATTTTGGCCCTTAAGTCCTTAGGTGCTATTGAAAGATTTATACATTTTTCCTTTAAATTAGCATTTTTGGACTTATACTTTTCAGTTATTCGCTTTTGAACATCTAGCTTTTCAGTTAATGATTTGATTTCAAGCAGTTGTTCGTTAATGGTGGCCTTATAGGAATCTGTTCGTTCAACAATAGGTTCAAACTGTTTGATTAAGCCTTGATAGATAGGATCACATACCTGACACAGCTTTGCCTGTTCTTCTGGAGCAGAGTGGTAGCCCATGAAAGCGTCGGCATCTTCAGACTCGCTTTCATCATCAGAACGACCCAACCAGTGGTCATCTTCAACAAATAGAGCTTCGCCTGCTTCCTTTTGTTCTGCCAGTGCGAGTTTTGCCTTGTAGTAGTGTGCGTTCTTCACAACAGGCTTCCTACAATCTTTTGCAAAGTGACCTAGCTTCCCGCAGTTGTAGCAGGTGACGGGTTCGTCCTTCTTCTTTGTGTCAGGCTTTCGATCTCCTGTCTCAGTCTTCTCCTTCTTATCAAGCTGCTTGTGCTCATCTGCCTTCTTCTTGCCTTCATATTTATCCTGATAATCATGGCGCTTGTTGGAGGAAGTGGAGTAACGCTGATTATTGGATGTAGGCTTCTTGAAGAACTTCTTCTGCTGGAAAGATCTGGAGAGCAGGGCCATTGCTTTCTTCACAGTAGTCAATTCAGGATCAGAATCACTGTCCTCTTCTTCCTCAGATTCACTTGGCTTTTGGGTACGTTTGGAACTACGCCTGGAGGATTTGCCTCGTTTTGAAGAAACAAGAGGTAGTGGATCAGCAGGTGACTTGGATGTAGACTTCTTGGTGCTCAGAATTTCCATGACTTCATCTTCGTCCTGGAGAAGCATCTCATAAAGTTCGTGTATTAGAACGTTCTCCATTAAGTTATTGTGTTTGACGTGAGAAGCAAACACTTTCCATTCAGGAAGGAGGTTGTTCAAGAACTTGAGCGCATTCTCCGTATTTGAACGATTGATCTTATTCTTGTGGAGCTCGTTCAGTAGGAGGCAGAAACGTTCATAAGCCTGGGAGAGTGATTCGTCGGCGCGCTGCTTGAAGCTGTCAAACTTTGTGATGCAGCTGTTGATCTTTAATTGGTTGCCGACTCTGCTCCCACTCATCATCTTCTCCACCTGATCCCACATGCCCTTTGTTGTGTCCTTGTAGCTATCTATGGCTGTGTAGATCGGATTCGGTAGAGCCTGAACAAGATACCTCTTGGCATGCTTTTCACCATCATGCATGCCCTTTTCGCCCTCACTCATCTCCGAGTATGACTTCTCCTCATAAAGAACTTGACCACCTGCAGATGGTGTTGGTATAGTCTTCATGGGTTTAGGTTGTGGGCCATTAGTTAGAGCGTGCCAGATGAACTCAAAATTATTCTTGGACTCGATGAATATCATGAATCTGTCCCGCCATTGGCTGTATTCTCCCTGGTAGAGGGTCGGCGGCTTGGAGTCGGTGCCGACAGCGAGTGCGTCTCGAGAAGACATCGTTAATGATTGCACTAATGTGATCGTCAGACGATATGTTCGATTCAAAGTGGTATCCTAACGCAAGGCACTAAGAGTGATGTCCTAACGCAGGTTCTAAGAGTGATGTAGGCTAAACAAGTAAGAAACTAGCTAATCAGAACTTACCGGATAGGGATCCGAATGAAAAAGTGTCTGATCTGGAAGTGTCCGGATCAGATGTGTGTGAAACTGTTCAGATAGCTGAAGTGTCCGGGTAATCAGAAGTGTCCGGATAAACTTAGGTTTTCGGATAACAGAAAGTTACCGGATGAACTAAGTTTACCGGATAGAAATGACTTACCGGATAAAATGGAAGTTACCGAATGAAATTGGAAAGACTCACCGGATAGCTGAGGTTTCCGAATGAATAAACTTACCGAACGATAGATGGATCCGGATAGTGTGACTTACCGGATACTTTACCGGAAACAAAATTAACCGGAGACTTGGAGTTGTCCGTGTAAATGGAATTTACCGGAAACTTTAGGTTACCGGATGAGTTTTGTCTGAAAAGTTGCGAGAAAATGAGACTTACCCGGAAAGTTGAAGCGATGTTCCGGAAACTGCTGCAGTTGTCTAGAAAGTGCGGCTGTGGTTTCCAATTCTATAGGAATTCGATTAGGGTTGATGGGAATCTTCCTGAAAAGTTAGAAACCTTCCAAAAACAACAAAATAACAATACCCAAATCGATTCTAAAGCAAAACAACACGATTTTGACGAAATTTTTTGATCTTTGATATGAACATAGACCAAAAACCAAACACTTGATTTTGCTTAGAAACTGACCAGATGATCGAATTAGGAGATGAAAACTTGCAGAACTGTTTATAATAATGATACGAATCGAATGTAATAAACAAAAACGAGTAATTCTTCCTGAATCAAAATATGAGATTTCAACCAAGAACACAGTCGACTATAATGAAGAATCTTACCAGAAAGCTTTGAATCACCTTGAATCGAATCGTCCGTATGCTCTGATACCAATTGTGAGTTCCAGATTAGTGCATACAAACAGAAGAAATCAATATGTAGAAACAATCCGAATGATTTCAACTGGTCATCCAATTCACTTTGATTAATTGAGAGAATTCCAATACGAGTGATTGAATACAATAATGACGATTAGTCTAAATTCTAAACAAAATAGACTATATATACCATGGGCCCTAAACAAGCAAGCCCACGGCCCATTACACAATAAGGCTTAAAATAAACAATAACAATGTAACCCTTGAACTTCTATTCAACCTGATTTTATCCCTAACAAGCGCCAAACTACCGAGTACCAATTTAACCAAGGTAAGTCTTCCCCCAAACGATAAAATTTTAGTTTTCCATGAGGCGAGTTTGTTTTTTACCTTCTCAATTGCCGGTTTCCAATTTTCCATCCGGTTCATCGATGCGCCTACCGGTAGGCCAAGATAAATAAAAGGTAACGTTCCCCAACCGCATCCCAAGCTCCGTGCCCACATTTGCACAACCTCGTCTTTTACGCCAATGCCGTAAATTTTACTTTTGTTTACATTGATCTTTAATCCCAAAATTTCTTGAAAACACCTAAGGATCTTCATGAGGTTTTTTAGATTTACTAAACTCCATTTTCCAAAAAAGACGACGTCGTCCGCGTATTGTAGGTGCGAAACCGTTACATCATTTCTTCCAACTTTAATTCCTTCATAGAGCCCTTTCTCCACCGCCTCCTCCGTTAGTACATGGAGGCTTTCGGCCACCACAAGGAAGAGAAAGGGGGCGAGTGGGTCCCCTTGCCTCAATCTTTTTTCCATTTTGAACTCGTTTGTCGGCGATCCATTAACGAGGACCGAAATTGTTGCGGACTTTAGACATGCGTTGATCCAACCTCTCCATTTGTTCCCGAAACCCATTATCTCTAGGCTTTGTAAGAGGAAATCCCATTCGACACTATCGTACGCCTTTTCGAAATCCACTTTAAAAATTAACCTGCTTCTTTTTATATTTTTAACATACTCCGCCACTTCGTTTGCGATTAAAACCCCATCTAGGATGTATCGGTCTTTGATGAAAGCGCTTTGGACCTTGCTAATTAATTTTTTCAATACAGGTTTCATTCTTTCCGCCAAGACCTTGGATAGAATCTTATAAAATACGCCGATCAAACTTATCGGCCGAAACTCCCCTAACCCCATCGGGTTTGTTGATTTTGGGATCATATTTTCTGAGTATAAACACTTTAATTATTTATGTTGTTTATTCTTTAAATTTTTTACCATCACTAATTATTTATTCTACATGTCATCAATTTTAGAGTGTTACAATAAAAAATGAGGATAGGCCCTCCGCAAAATTTGTAATTTGCTTTAAATCATTGTATTGAATTGACATTTACTTCAATGGGTATTTATAGTTGAAGAATACAAAAAGGATTTCTATGGCTGCTAATTAAGTTAGTGCCTTTTTATTCTTATTTATTCCTCCTCAACTTCAAGTTCAATGAGTCGAATTTTTTTGATACTTCAAGATTGATGTTGGTATGATAAGACATGTTTAACATGCATAGATATAAAAATCAAAACTCAATGGACTTTAGAGAATCTCCGGTACATAACATATCTAACAACTTAATGTTTTGTCCACGCCAGTTTTCACTAATTTTTTTAACAAAAAATCTATTTTTTTTTAAAGAAGAAGATAGAGGCGCTAATGGGCTTCGACATGCCATCCCCCGTTAGAGTCCCGATCGTTTCATTAGAATGGTGAATTTGACAAACGTCATTAATACAATGAACAAGAAATTGCAGAACAACATGAAAAATGTAAGGACAAGGCAAAAAAAGAGTGACGCGCCACAATGTGAGTTGCTTCGTTACCTTGTCTACCAATGGTATGAACCCAAAAGTTGCCATGATTGAGGAGGAGGGACCGTATATCCGCAATAATATCAACAAATTCTGAGTTGTCCCGAATCGTATCGTAAACCGCGTCCATGACGACTTTAGCATCTGTTTCGAAGACAACGTGGGTAAGTCCCAAATTAGAGACACGTGCAATAGCATCACACTATCCTTAAATACCTTATTCAATACAAAACAAAATACAAAAGTTTTTTCATCAATTACATCATTATTTATCCTCGTATATTTAAAATGATTAACAAAGCCTCTCATTTAATTTGTCGTTTTAAAGTCCACGTCATATTTTTAGGAAACAAAAATTCCTTATCGCAAATAAAACACATAATCAAATGATTGAAAAAATATTTGAAGACCATTTGCTTGATGTTGACTACAAGGTTTATCGTACGCATTTTCAACATAGTCAAGCACCTCAATAACATATGGAAACAAGTCAACCAAACACTTAAGAGTTTTGTAGTGAGAATCCCATCATGTATCTCCAGGTCTTCCAAGAGAAAGCTCTTGATTTAACCCAATGCCAGTTTCAATTTCACCGTTACTAATGGCTTCATGCACTTTTTTCCTTTTGACTTTCTCGAACCATATTTGCTCTCTTGCAAGAAGCACAAACCACATTCATCAAAGTCGCTATCATGTCAAAGAATTTCCCAACTTGTAACACCCTCAAATTTGGAAAGAGAAACCAAATAAAAAACTTCGATAAAATAACTGAACAAAGGATAAAATCCTTTCTACAAAACCATCATTAGAAATACCTCAACTTTAAACATATAATTAACACCAACATTCAATAACTTACGTCATACATCAAGACTAAATAAGGTCGGGTGTTACTTAACCCAAATACAAATTGTTATTCCCAAAATAAATGCGGAAAACCTCACCAATCTAATCACTTCTCGAGCATACAACTAGCATTTATCTCTTCACAGTGACGCTAGTACTATTCCCCAACCAGAACCTGATGCACATGCCGACAAATAAAAAGGTTAGGTAACGCCTAGTGAGTTCAAGAGTTTTCATCAGATTAAAATAATTCGTTAAACGAAAAGAGTGCAACTTAAATAATGATTTCCAAAAAGGGTTTATATTAAACATGCAAAAACCCATTTTCCAACGCACACAAATTCTTATGACGAAAGCTTCAATATATATAGCATTTTTCCAAAATGAACTCAGATCCGAAACTCACTCAAAATGTGAATAAGTGTTTAATTTCTAAATAATATAAACGGGGATAAAACTCTATTATTCAAAGCATCCAAACACGGATGAGGAATAATACACAACCCATAACTCACAGAAAGACATTCCATATAAATATAATACGTCACCGAAAACATGCTACGAAACCCAATACTCACGCGAGCATAAAATGGAATGAAATCCAAATACCAAAACATGGAAATGACATGCTTCATTCAAACCTTAATATACAGGAGGAAAATCCAATATTAAAGTCATCATTTGCAGTCAATCGCACAAGACCAACGATAATAAAGCAAGGACATTATAATATCCAGAATAATGTTGGCCGACAACGGGGGAGACCCGTATCCATTGAGAGTGGAGGAACACAAAAGTATGTCACTCATACAACGTTAATCGTATGACACTTCACGACATGAAAGCCCAAGTGTCCCTACGACTCCTTTCAAGTTACACCCAAAGAGACAGCTGACCTTAGCAAATATTACCATGAATACCATCAAAGGCCCGACACAGTCGGGGTTACAACAATGACATTGCCCCAACATGGCGGAGGTCCCAACACCTATCAACATGATAGCACAACCGGACTCAACCCTTCTAGTGTACACTTGCAAGGTTAAAGTCATAAAACATGGGTCCTGGAGTCAAATTCCACGACACCCAATTGATCATCAAATAAAGACTGACTTACGTGCCTATGAATCCAATGCAACACAGTCTAAAATTACATGACTATACAGAATGACCAATGCACTCGAGCATGTAATTATTATTAATATGCAATAAGATGCAAATCATAAATGGGGCTCTACATTGAGCCATTAAAACTGGATAAAAGTCCTCAAGACTCTTTTAGGTCCAAACCGAGGTAAAACGCTCAAAACCCGATAAACCAACAAATAACTGGCCTCATATAATAAAACGTATTCAATATACTACATACCTCAAAGATATGATTACCCAAAACTCATCACGGAATGGGACAAACGATTTTACAAATGGACTCATACCCTTATATTTACAAAATGTCTCATAACATGAAAACATGTATTTTCCAATTGATTTATAATATCAAATACGCCAAAAATGCGTAAACCATTGAATAGACTTCATTTGTACATTAAATCATCAAAACACTTTCATTTATGATTCATTTATCAAATTAGCCAAAAATCCCAAAGTGGCAAGGTTTATAAAGTTAAAACACTTCAAATATTCAAAACCCACCAATTAACTCAACATTGGACAAAATCATGTAAAACTCATAGATACTTGGAAAAAACATTTTTGGTATGTACAACGTTTTCACAAATCAATTTGAACTCATCTTGCTAGATTTAGGCTAAATCTAGATTTTCCCCAACTTGAGCTACTTTGAAGAAACTTGAATCTTCAAACCAAAACTTCCAAAACCTAGATCCACAAGTTTCCAACCATAAATATTCATAGGCAACCACTTAGAATCGTTCCCCAAACATTTTATATCAAAATTTCCATTTTGACCAAAACCCCAATTTTGACCTAACTTCTCCAAAATCATCCAAACTGAAATTTGATAACATAAACTAGGAAGTCATCAATGGAGCATTTATAACTCATATGAAAGTTTAGAAACTAGGAGGATGAACTCACTACTTGGGTTTTGATGAAAACCCCAAATTTTCTTGAAGATGGAGGTGATTTCAACTCCACCACCAAATAACCTTGGATATTCCTAAAACTAACAATCTATCCTTGACAATATCTCATAAACGAAACCATATCAATTTGAATCTCCAAAAACGGGGTAGAAATGAGAGCTATAACCAAATGAAGAAATATGCTCAAAATCGGATTTTATGCACTGCACCCGCCCGCGAGAGTGACATGCGAAAGTGACAGTGTCTGTCACTTTCGCCCAAAATATACCGAGGGCCAATTTTCCTCTGCGAAAGTGACATGCTAAAGTGTCAATGTCACTTTCGCATGACACTTTAGCCCAGAAGGTACCAAACACTGTTTTGGCCATAACTTATTCGTTTTAGCTCTGATTTTGCTCCGGAAAGAAACGTTGGACCCGTATTTAAATTCTTCATCCAACAAGACTATAAAATCTAGGATCTCAGCCCAAAATCATATTTCCTCTCTTTCACTTAAAAGATCGATTTCTACACTAACTTGAAATTGTACTTATCCAAAAATTACGGGTGTTACACACCTTCAATATGTTTACATGCAACTGCCACAACAACTAACTGAAGTTGGTGAACGAAACAATGAACATAATACATTGAACTACTTTCTCTCATTATTAAAGCTTTCATGCCATTGAATTGACCATGCATATTACTTGCCATCATAACCTTGCCCTCTAACCTTTTTCATACTCAATATGTGTTCAACAAATAAAGGCTCAATCGCAGATTTAAGAGATAAGGTACTTGTATCCATCACATGTACAATACCGACAAATCTTTCCTTAATAGTCCCACATTTAACGTATCGCAAAACCACGAACATTTGTTCCTTTTTAGATATGTCACTAGCAACATTAATTGAAGAATTTAATTGAATAAGATACTCATTCTTCACAATCTCATTTTGCTTATGAAAGGCGACGACAATAGACTGATTTTGTCTCATTAGATCCTCACATTTCTTAAGTGCTCTACTGTACAACTACTAATTTCACCCACATAAATTGCAAGTCTCTCTGTTTTATTCCAACTACTAAAATCACCCGTTAGAAAAGCATCATTCCCACCTTGACCGTGTCTACTACATTGATCTCTAAATAAGTAATAACATAGGCATAATGCTTTACCTGCTTTTATACTATACTCCAACCAATTACCGTATTGTTAAACCAAGCATGGTTAAAACATATTCCTTTGTTTCTGATCATTCTTCTTGGAAGTCATGACCACGTGGTTGGCACGACCTTTTAAGCATATACTTCCGTCTTATTTCATCTATTTGATTTAGGTGAAATTGTGAATTTTTTCTTACTATCAGATGGATCCGAAGGAAGATTATCCAAATTAACTTCCGTAGGTGTCGTTGGAGTAGAGTTGTTTCCACTTGAGGTTTTTCTTTTCAAGAAATTTCTCCATTTCTAGCAAAATAAATAGCAAAACTTTATATTATATATTTGTATTATTTTAATTTGTAAACACTAAGCAACAGTCAACAAAAATCCATCATACTGAACTCCACTACACTAGTCTGTGTGAAACAACAAAAACCCATTCTTAGAAATCAAACAAACATCAATGATAAAAAATTCAAACATGTTTTCTGCCTTTTCTGGAGAAGAAATCGAAGTCTGTTTCTGTCTCCAAATGACCAAATCAAGAAATTGAAGTATGTTTTTGTAGTGCTTTATTTCTGTTTTGCAGCAAGATGGAATCAACTAATCAAATGAACGGATGACTCAAAAAGAAGGAAAACTAAACATAACAAGTGAAGAAAATCGTCTAATCGAAGTAGCAAACCTTACAAACCTAGTCTGTGCTAAGTGGCAATGCGCCTGTGCGGTGCGGTTTACCTTCACTGGCTCACTACCTTCGTTGGTCTGGTACGATGGTTGCCTCAGCGGTGCTCCTTTCCGGTTGGACGATGACGTTCTCTGTGCTGCGGAGACTAGACATGGCCAAATGGGCCCGCCCTGAGCCCGATGGGGCCCCGAAGCCCGGTCCCAGTCCGACCCGCCCCAAGCCCGGTCCCGACCCGTCAGCCCTACCAGGCCGGGTTTTTAGCGATTTTCCCGGTCCCGGTCCCAAGCCCGGTTTAGGCCTGACCCGCCCAAATTCAAAAATGTAGCTGTTATATATCCGTTATATGACCGTTTTTTTTACCGTTGGGGTCGATTTTGACCATTTTTTTGTTTTTTTTTGCCTCCTAAACACTATAAATAGGGTAGTGGGTGTATGGGGTTAGATACCAAGTTACAAAAATGCTAAAAACACAATTCTCGCTTACACTTCTCGATTTCTCGTATTCATTTTTCGCAACTTCTCATTCTCTCAATTTTTCCAACCTTCAATCAAAATGGCCGGCGGTAGTGCATCAAACGATCAAATTAGAGAAATTATTGTTGAACACGGACGAAAATCGAAAATATAGTTCTTTATAATTCAATCGAAATTCTAATAAAACGTATTTTTAAGTATGTTTGAGTGACCCAACTAAGTATTTTATAGTGGATACGAATAATATTTATTAAAAATTGTATATATATAATTTAAAAAAAAGCCCGGTTTAGGCCCGGTTCCAAAAGCCTAAACGGGCCGGACCTTCAACCATCAAGCCCGACCCGATCCCAAAAAAGCTCGGTCTTTTGAATAGTGATTCGGCCCGGTCCCAAAAAAAGCCCGACCCAACCATATGGCCATGTCTAGCGGAGACGGAGTCGATCGTTCAAGGTGGGGAGCGACTAGGGTTTGTGGGGGTCCAGGGAAAAAGTTATTGGGGGACACACGGTAGAGCTCCTAAATTTTTAATTTTTTTAACCTTGGTAAATATTCTTTTTTTTTCATGGGGGGCCATCCCCCTTATTTACATGGTGAGTCCGCCCCTGTGTGATATACTTAAGATTTAAGAAGTATGGATAACTTGTACCAAATGGTTGATGATGAAAAAGAAATTATGAGTAGACTATAGAAAACAAGTTAGAAGAATATTTTGATGTATCAAAATATTAACCCGACCGACCCGTACGGCTTGGTTTGGATTGAGTTGCATTTTTGTTTGAGTTATGTTAGATTGTGATTTTTTAAACCACAAACATTAAATTAGATTATTTAAATATCTTCAACCTAATCAACTCAAGACATAAACACCACAAAAACCTAGACTAGACGTACAAAACATGTTACCGTGTGTTGGTTTGGTTCCATACAAAATATTAACCCAGCTACAAAGTTAACCCACTAGCCCAACCATACAATGGAAATTTGGAATTGACCTTTTGGCCCAAATGGTCATCCCCCTTTCTTATAAAAACACCTCATAATATATATATATATATATATATATATATATATCTTCTTGATGAATTAACAAAATTCATTTAAAATGCTTTTATGATAATTTATATATTTTAACATAATCATGAGAAGGTTGATAATTAATATAATATTCAAAATATCAAAACTAAGATCCAAATTTTAAGTGTTGAAGTCAACATTATATCGCACATTTACGCTGTGTTCTCGAGTTTTTTTTTACGAAAGAAAGGAAGGGAAACAGAAAGAAAGTAGGAGGGAAAGTAAAAATGTTGTGTTCTCGAGTTTATTGAAGGAGAGAAAAAAAAGGAAAGGGGTGAAAAATATTGTTGATTTTCTTCCCAAAACTTTCCGTCCAAAAGTGGAAGGAAAGCGAAGGAAAGGAAAGAAAGCAATTTAAAAATATTTATAAAATTACACATATACCCATTAGTTACATTTAATTATGAAATAAATAAGGGTATACTGGTAAAAGTGACATATTTCTTTTCTTTTCTCTCCTACTCAAGAACATGAAATTTTATTTCTTTCCTTCCCCTTTCTTTCTTTTCTTTCAATCTCAAGAACACAAAAGCAAATATTTTTTTTATTTTCCTTCCCTTTCTTTTCTTTTCCTTTCTCTTCATTTTTTTTTCTTTCCTTCTAAAACTCGAGAACACAGCGTTAGGGGCTGTTTGGCAGTTGCTGAATGGTTTAGTGCAGAATAGTGGTCAGAATGATTAAGAGGCTTTTACGATATAGTGCAAAATAAAATATGGTTGTTTGGTAATTGTTTAGAATGAAACCAGGGTGCTGAATGGTTAAGGAAGACCCAAGATGCTAAATCATTCATAGAGTTTTAAAACCATTAAGAGACAGATATTTTTTTTTGCCAAACAGAATTTACCTGTTAGTGATTCAAATGTTGTCTTTTAATGGAACCATTAAGAGATAAACAAACAACCCCTTATTTTCTAAATTAATATATTTTAGAAACTGACTCATACTAAAACGAAAATTGATATTTTCAACCATAGTTTTAATAAACATAATTATGTAAAAGATTATAAATATTTGATCAAATAGCATAAATTTTTAGGATAAAATTAGGTTTGCTTATTTAAAGGTTGCACCAAGTTGGCATTGGAAATTCAAAAAAATAAAATCATAATAATAAGAATGGATAAGTTAAATTATTTACTAATAAAAGATCCTTTAAAACAAAACCCTAGGTTCCACTGTAAGAACAAATCCAATCCGATCTGTGCCGTCAGCTACCTTAATCCAACGGTCCACATCATCCCACTGCTCGTGCTTATCACTCCCTTCATTTAGCTCCCTTTCACTCTTCTCTTACTACACAAACCCTCTCAATCCATTGCTCCCACACTGAAAATGGCGAAGAAAAGTAATTGTTGGATATCGATCCATTGCGCAGATTTTTCATTTTGATTCTGCCCGTCTTTAAATCTTAATTTCGATTAAATTTACGCACACAGTTGAATTTGGAGACGAAAGATGCAGTCTTTATTGTTCAGTTTGGTTAAACAAGTTGTTTATTTTACTAGATTATCATGAAATTAAGTTAATTTTGAGCTCAAAAGCTGTAAAGATTGTATTTTTCTTAAAAAAGTATTGATTTTTATTTAACGCAAATGTTGCGATGATCACTGATAGTTATTCGAAGATGATGTCCGATATTGGAATGCGATCGATGGTTTCAAACAACGAGGAGTTAGGGTTGTTGATGAGGGAGAAACGGAGGCAAGAGGTTGCTGGTAACACTAACAGCAGTGATCGAGAGATGGAACTTAATATGTATCGTAGTGGTTCAGCTCCGCCGACGGTGGAAGGATCGTTGAATGCGGTTGCCGGATTGTTTGACGGCGGTGGTAATGGTTTGTCGGCGGAGTTTGGTGGCATTTCGGAGGAGGAGTTGAGGTCTGATCCGGCTTACCTTTCGTATTATTATGCTAATGTGAATCTGAACCCACGTCTCCCGCCGCCGCTGTTGTCGAAGGAGGATTGGCGGTTTTCGCAGCGATTGCACAGCGGCGGTGGAAACGGGAGTTCTGCTATTGGGGATAGGAGGAATATGAATAGAGATGATGAGAATAATACTAGGTCACTATTCTCCAGTCAACTGGGGTTTACTGGAAATAAATCAGAGAATACTGGACTCACTGAGTCGAGGAAGACTCAAGGCCGCGGCAGCGAGGCGGAGTGGGGCGGCAATGGGCTTATTGGCCTCCCAGGGTTGGGTCTAGGGAGTAGGCAAAAAAGCATTGCAGAGATCATTCAGGTGGAAATTTTAGTTCATCTTTGAAAACTATTTGTATTTGGTTTAAAAGTTGTCAATTCTTGAAATCTTGATTGCTTGTTATAATTACTTAGTGTGCTTTCTTACATGAATTGTTGATAGCTTACTGTAAATATCATTAAAAGCTCATTATTAGATTGATTTCTTGAACACATTAGTATCATCGATTGCGTTTCATTACTTATAGTGTCATTCATGATTTCGTCAAGTAAAGCTTATAAATCTTGATAAAGTTTGATATTGCATTCATCTTCTTGTTTGTTTGCATTTTTGAATTTGCCTTATCTTTTGCAGGATGATATAAGTCAGGCTGCATCTGGTTCTAGGCACCCATCTCGTCCAGCCAGCCGCAACACATTTGACAACAATGTTGACCTTTCTGACTCTCATTTTGCTCATACTTATGCTTCGGCTCTGGGTGCATCTAGAAGCACCACACCTGACCCACAGCTCATGGCTAGATCAGCTAGTCCTCGAATTCCTGCTGTTGGGAGAGGGAGGATTAGTTCTCTGGATAAGAGAAACGTGAGCGGTCTCAACGGGCCTTCAGATCTTGTAACGGGTTTTTCTGGAATGACTCTTTCTAACGATATGGTGGATGAAGAGAACCATTTGCAGGCCCGAATTGACAACACTTCCCAAATGAGCAAAGGATCGTATCCCTATATGGGCAAAGGTGATCTTGGGAACCCATCTGATTCACAAGGGTCGCCGGTGAATTCGTACATGAAAGGCCCCACTAATGGTGCTGGTGGTTCTCCTTCTCAATACCAGAATCTTGATAGTCCAAGTTCGTCTTTTTATGGTGGTTATATAATGAATCCTGCATCACCAACCATGATGGCGGCAAACCAGCTTGGCGGTGTAAACTTGCCGCCTTTATTTGACAATGCTGCTATTGCGGCGGCAATGGGTGTCTCCGCCATGGACTCTAGAGCAATGGGTGGTGGGTTTGGTTTAGGACCTAATATGTTAACCGCAGAGCTGCAAAATCTTGGTAGAGTTGGAAATCATAGCCCAACTGGTCTTCAGGTGCCACTTATGGACCCGTTGTATCTCCAAAACTTACGATCAAGTGAATACGCTGCAGCTCTGAACGATGCAACAATTGATAGGGAATTACTGGCGCTTCAGAAAGCT